>CM069536.1:72595470-73840158 GCA_035773235.1 Eospalax fontanierii
CCTTCACAGGGAAGTAAACTCACATTCTGTACACATTTTTTTTTCCTGCTAGATATTAAATCGGATTGGAACAACCTTAACACTACTTTAGTATATACATATTTACCTCAAAATGCTGATTCTAAGTTCTTTCAGAGTTTCCAAGTCTGTATTAATTCATAACAACCTAGGTTACCTAAAAGCAATCAGAGAGAATATTTTAGAAGAGACAACTCATTCTTAAATACCAATGTTAAGAAACTGGCTACTTAATACATTTGGTACTTGATAAAAATTTTTATATTTAACTCATCAGAATTAGAGCCTTCATAAAATTATCTATGGGATACATGTCTGAAAGAGTTGCCTGTTAATATTCTAAATAATGCTCTAAATCAACTGGAAAAAAAAGGCACAACCTTATTTGTACAATCCAGTTAGATACAAGTGAGAACCCTGGATTACATTTCCCCATAAAATCTGACTAAAGCAGTAAGGATCATAGCAGCTGGTCTTCTGGCCTACAGGATGTCTGTCTGCTTTAAGGCTAGCTCATCCTCCACTGAATTTTAATCACATTCTATACTGCCACCCAGTAAGATGCAAAGACCAGGCACACCCACATAGCCTGATGGGTCAGACTCTAGACTGTTTCAGACTCATCTTATTTCTAGCAAACTATAATCAAAAGAAAAGTAAACCTGGAGGAGCTGCGGGTACATACAATCAAAATACACTGGATGAAATTCACAACTAATTAATAAAAATATTTTTAAAAGAATAATAAACAGATTATCCTTTAAAAAAAAAAAGACAACCCAACCACTACAAAATTGTAAAATCATCCATTATGTCACTAGACTATCTGTATATACAACAGAAAGTTAATATGGCAAGTATATAATAGTAACTAAATTTATAAAAATTCAATAGGTCATTCCTATGTTAACTGTCAACAAATTACAAACCTGTAATTTAATTATGAGCCTGCAAAATATTTTGATAGGGTCCCTTAAGATAGCTCTGAACTAGGTACACTCCAAACCAGACCCTAAGTTTTAATACAAACAGCTCTCACCAGCACCTAACCACAGTAATTTGAAGAGCAGCCCTTCCAGGTTGAAACAAAGCAGCTACAACTTTTTGGTATAAATTTTCAAACAAGTTAACAGAACAGCACAGATTATGACACTACTAACTTCACAGATATTACTATTTCATTCTATTTTCAAGCTTAAAATGTACAACTCCCATCAGGTCCCCTGTAAACAAAGAGGAAAAACAAGACGAGCACTGTGGCATTAACATGCTGTAAAACACTGTAAAAACTAGGAAGTCCGAGGGGCTTTTCATTCCCAGCAAAACATGAATAGCAAGTGAGCCTCCAAGATGGCAGCCAGTCACACCGGAGGTTTATGAGGGTGAACAGATATTAAAATTCTGTAGATTCTCACTGCTGAAAATAAAGGGAAGAACCCCTCTTCCTTTTCATCTTCAGAGCCCACAATCTCTTTCTCCTTCTTCAACATATATGTAAACCTAAGCCCCTAGTCACCGAACTATGCAAGCTTTCATCAGAACCCAAGTGGGTCCGAAATGTCATTAGTAAGGAAGGAAATTAAGTTCTTATTTTCCGGGGAGGAGATGGGCCTAATTTGTTACCTACTCCCAGTTGTAAAACATACCTCTGAGTCATCAAGATAGGAGAAAACTAGAAATTTATCTTGAAAACATAGATGGAATAGACTATAACCACTGTCAAAATTACAGGGAATGACAATGAAAGCTTTTGGAAATATAGCCAAGAGCTCTCAAGAAAGACTTCCACAGATGCAGTCAGGTATGGGAACTTGGGTATCTACTGACTGCAGGAGCTAGAACAGATAATTAACTACACTCAGCCAGACCTAAGTAGTAAGACACAAGACTCTTGTTTCGTGGAGTCTGTGACTACATATAGTCTTCTCTTCATTTTCTATTGGCCACATAGGTTCTGTTATATAACACCCGCTCAACACTAACAGAAGTTTCCCCACTAAAGAATTTTTACTGCCTTGTAATAAATCAACAGTTTGCTCAATGTAAGTTCCCACTTTCCCTGCCTTCCTCAAAACACTGATTCAGAGCTACCTGAATCTATTTCCTGAACTCAATTCCTAAGACCTCAAATAAAATTCTCTTTCCTTTCAGCTTCTGAGTTTGAATTTATGAACACCACTTAACTATGGTGTCACATTTCTTCCTGTCTTCACAATCTCCTTCTCAATTGCCGATGATGTTTTCTAGTCTTGATAAAGTTGTTCAATAGATAAGAAAACGGTTTTCTTTCTTGTCTACCTCTGTGGAGAGAATTTCTGGGTAGGAAGACTTCTTAAATTATGTTTCTCCAGCCAACAGCTTATAAAAATTTAAAAACAGCTCAATTCTCAGGCAAGATTCATGCCAAACAGCCAAGTTCCATTTTTTGGAACTTAAGTACTAGAAAAACCCTGAACACACTCCCCAGCAACTTGAAGGAGAGGGAGCTTAAATAAACACTGGACAAAACAAGAAGACTCTTGGCTTCATTAAAAATACACCACACATCCAAAGAGTCCATATTGCTTATTATCAGCTCCTACCTCCTTTCCTTTTCTAAACTAGCCAGGACAAAAATCTTAGCAGGACCAAGTCAGGCTGATGTGCTGTCCTCTTCAGACTAATAGCTAATCCCTCCTCAGAGCAGATACTCGGATTGCCAGTGATACAGAAAGCAGTCCTTTTTTGACACATTTGTACCTGAATGCAAGTAAGGGACTCATTCAGGAAGATCAAGGGAGGTGTACATCAAGAGTCCAGTATCCTCTAAAGTTGTTCCCTTGCCTGCAACATGTCTCAGGAGGATTAAATGAGATCTTACACCTAGTAAACAGAACACAGAAATATGTTCAATAGATGGTAGGCTTTAAGAAACTGTTACCTTTAAGAAACTACTAACCTGAATATTAAAGAATCCTTAAAAACCTAAAACACAGTTAACCCTGAGTCAGCATAGAAGCTATAGTTTCCTATGTAATTTATGCATGCAAGACTTTACATAGTATTTTTAAATATTTATTTCTATTTTATATGTATGAGTGTATTACCCACATGTATATAAGTGCATCCATGTCATGCAATGCCCATGGAGGTCAGAACAGGACATTGGGATCCCCTGGAACTGGAGTTACAGACAGCTGCTAGCCACCATGTGCTGGGAATCAAACCCAGGTCCTCTACAAGAGCAGCCAGTGCTCTTAACTGCTGAGCCCTCTCTCCAGCCCCCTTATATAGTACTTTTAGCCAGATTAAGCTCAAGAACACACAAACTAAAGAGGATCAGAACATAACCAACCTTAAGCATGCCCTTGTATTCTAAGCTCAAGGCAATTATGAATCAACAGATTCAGGAAACAGTCTCTGCTTAGCCCTTTCTATCAAAAATTAGGCACCAATTCCACCAGCTTGAACCAGAGGAAGGAGAGAATTCTTGCAATAGCAGGAAGAGATGGCCCCACATTGGGTCTGAACAAACCTAACTAAATAACTCATCCTCCACTGGCTCCCTCATGCACTTCTAGATCCCGGCCTACACTCCACTGACCCTACAGGCCCACAGCTCCTCTCCTGCTGCTTCACAGTTCACCACACTTAGCTATGCTGCACAAACCTCTGAGCCAAAGCATCTGAGTTTTACTGCTTCAAAGCCAGATATACATAAAAATATCAATAACAATTCAATTTTTAAGTATTTTCCCCATTTTATCTGCCCTTTTTCAGTTTAATTTGAAGACCCCAGCTATCAAATCTAAGAGTGTCAAAGAAATGTTCTCTTCTTCTCTATTTTCAGTTACCAAGCCAGTAGGAATTTACATAACCGTGAAATTAGAGAAAATAAACTGGAAAGTATAATACATGATACTAAGTAAAACTGAGCAGCTTCACATGTACTAGTTCTTTTTAAAAGTGAAAAACAAACCCCACAATAAATATGTAAATCCATTAACAAACCAACCATCGGAAACACTATTTCACTAAATGTTCTTCAGCAATAAAATGCAGCATAGATGGTCAGGAAATACCAGCAATCGGGCTGGGAAGATGGCTCAGTGCCTGCCACACAAGCACTATCTCAACATCCATATTAAAAAGCCAGGCATGGTGGCACCCACCTGTGATCCCAACACTGGAGAAGTGGAAGCAGGAGGATCCCTGGGGTTTGCTGGCAGCCAGTCTAGCCAAAACAGCAAGCTCCAGGTTTAGGGAGAGACACTGTCTCAAAAATCAACGTGGGGCTAGGGAGATGGCTCAGTGGGTAAGAAGAGTGCTTGGTGCACAAGTATGAGGACCCGAGTTCTGACCAGCAGCACCCAAGTAAGAACTGGTCAAGGCCATGTGTGAATGTAACCCCATCACTGAAGGGTGCAGACACAGACTGACCACAGGAAGTCACTGGCTGGCCAGCTTAGCCAAGAAAGGGGGAGATCAGGTTCAGTGAAAGACCCTTTCTCAAGGGGCTAAGGCACAGAGTGACAAAGCATCCTCCTCTGGCATGCACATACACATACACACACACACACACACATACACACACACTCAGAAATAATGACAAATTCTGGATAATTCTGAAATTTTAAAATATAACATAAAATAAAAAGATAGAAAATACCAAAAATGCCCACAGTATATAAGATGAATAAAGTATTCATCAACTATTGTTTAGTGACTATATATTGTATGGACTAAGCCCAAACTAAAGACTGAGAGATTCAAGAGGGAGAAATGGAATAATGTCAAGAATTGAAACACCATTATCTTTAGGTTGCTCAATACAGAACAGGAGAAATATTCATTTTTATTTCAACTTGTCATACCTGTCATTAGTAACACCCTTGCATATTAATCTACCCTACAGCATTACCACAAAATGCAGAATGACTCCCCTCACATTCCCACTTAGAACAGCTTCATTCCAGTGCTACAAGTCAAGAATGAATGAGGGAATATTTTGACAAACTATGGTTTGTTTTTCAATTTAGCCATTGAGAAGGATGACAGTTTATAAATACAAAGCATGTATGTTATGACAGTAAATGAAAAAAAAAAGCAGAACATTTTTATTTACAATAAGATCATGCTTGAGTCTTAGTTAAAATATAAAGAAAAGTCAGCTTTGGTGACTCACACCTTTAATCCCAACCCTTAAGAAGCAGAGGCAGGCAGATCTCTGAGACTGAGGCCAGCCTGTCTACATAATGAATTCCAGGCCAGTCAGGCTGTCTCTAAAAAAATAAATACATAAATAAAAATAAGTAAGATCTAAAGAAAAGAAAAGGAAGGGGAGAAGGAAAATTCAGCCAAACACTGAAGATGAGATTGCTACAATGAATGGTTTCCATTTAAGTTTGTCTGCAATTTACATTTTCCTTTCATCTGAACATGCATTATCTTTAAAAAAGGAGAATAAACTTTCAAACCAGGGGTGATTTGAGAAAAGACAATAGTTAAGGATGTAATTTCAGTTTGGTCATAAAAAAGAAAAACTTAAACCATTAAATGTAGTGACATTTACCCAGAATCTGGCATCTAAATGACAAATTCAGTCTCTATATGTACTTCTCTACAAACCCAAGGAATGTCTGGGGTGGTCTAAATGTGTAATATAAATGGGGTTTTGTTCTTATTCTGATGTTGATGGTTTTGTTTTTAATATTTTATTTATTATTTTTACTTTAAGTGTATGGCTGTATTGCCTACATGTGTGTAAGTGCACCTGTGTCCTGCAATGCCAGAGAAGTCAGAAGGCATTGGATTCTCTGGAACTGGAGTTAGGACAGTTGTTAGCTGCCATGTGGGTGCTGGGAATCAAACCCAGGTCCTCTGCAGGAACAGTCAACACTCTTAACCGCTGGCCATCTCTCCAGACCTGTTTTCATTTTTTGAGGCAAGATTTCATGTGGATCAAGCTAACCTCAAACTCCCTATACAGCCAAGGACGACCTTGAACTCCTGCTTCTCAAGCCTCCACGTATTAAATGCTGACATACAGGTGTGTACCTCAAGGCCTGGTTCTATGTAACATAAGTGTATGCTTCTGTTTCAATAAGACCAATCTAAAATTATAGCAATCTAAAATGAAGTTTAACACAAGTAAAACTTCATTTTAACAAGTTCTATCAAACTGTTCATGTGATAAGTATCTCTAGGCTGCCAGACAATGGTCCACTTTCTCAGAGTGCTTCTCAGAAAAATGACATGTGGACAACTGCTCCCCCCTCTCCACTCCCCCACATTAACACCTACTCGGTAGTTTTGCTTTGAGAGGTTAAGTATTTACTATCAACTAGTTTTCCAGGTAAGTTTTAAGGTTAACACTTGAAGTCTCTCACCTTACATTTAACACTGTGCCTTCTCCCCATCTTTTACATCAAAGGATGTCTATGTCGAAAAAGAACTGCATTAAGAATGTATATATCTAACAATTAAAACGCTATGAGAGGCCACTCCTGACAGGGGAACACCTAAGTAACTGAATGTGGTGTGGTATTCAACATGAGGATAGCAAAGTAAACAGATCACAAGCTCCAGGCAAGGAAAAGCTTCTGTGCAGCACTTGATCCTCCACCCTCTCCATAACACAGATGATCACTGTTCTCTAGCACCCACCATTCACACAGCCCATACCCAACTCCACACTTAGGTGATCTATACATCCAAATCAGGATTAGGTATGTAGAACCCCCGCTTTCATGGAAAAATGCCTGGTCCCCTTTGTTAGCTTACCTCCTCCCAAACTAGAAAGTCCCAGAGGTCACAAGGGCTATGTCAACATCTCATGGTATGTGAGATAACGTCTGTGGTATTTACAAGAAGAGCCCCTAATATCCCATCTATAGAATCATGGGTTAAGCATTCAGTTAAGTCAACATCTTGTAAACTGCAAAATAATGTGTGTGGCATTTCTGAGAAAAGGTTGGACTATGTAAAATTGTCTTCTCTGTGACCCTGGTCTGTAGGCCAAAAGCCAATCCAAATGTAACAAGTACCCTATATGTTAATGCATGATAATACTGTGAGTTTCTACTATAAAAGCCTGGCCCGGCCGAGGTCAGGGGGGGCTTGGCTTCCCGATGCTTGTGCAAGTGAAATAAAAATTCCTCTTGCTGTTTGCATCTGACGGTCTGGATTCTTGGGACTCTCAGGCGGCCTAAAGGGGTTCGAGTCCCCTGGGCTGAGAGTGAGGTCGAGGCTCCCCGAGGTTGGGCTCTCAGGCAGCCTAAAGGGGTTCGATTCCCCCAGGCTGAGAGTGAGGTCTAACATTTGGTGTGTTGGCCAGGAAGAAAGCCTCACCCCAACCCAGATCCGCCAGGAGGGAAGTGCGAGCTAGCCTCCGTCTGTACTGTACGGGAGAGTTCTTGGTTTGGAGTACGAGTGGAGGGGGGCTGACAAGCCCAGTACCCACTGTCTCCCCATTCTGGAGGACGCTCCAGGATGGTCTGGAGGGATAAGGGCAACCGTTGCCCTTATCCCCAGGGCACAGGGATTTATTTCCCTGAGCCCATCTGAGTCTGTACTTTTCCTTTTTAGAAAAAGCCGCGCAGCAAAGTTGTTTGTCTTTCTACTTTGTGTTGTTTGTCTGTGGTTTGCCTGGCTGGAGTCACACCCCCAACCCCATTCTGGGACAGAATCTAACCACTCCCTTGAGTTTAACTTTAGATCACTGGAAAGAAGTCCGGCACCAGGCTGGAAACCTGTCCGTGGAAGTCTCAAAAGGGAGATGGCAGGTTTTCTGCCGCTCCGAATGGCGCCCAACGTGAGTGGATAGAGACCAACCACGGCGATTGAACAAGGGACATCGACTTGGGCCCCCGCCATCCCACTCTGAGGACAGGCATGGCAAACCTCAGTCACCTGTAAGCACCAAACATATGTAAAAATGGTCAGCCTAGAGCTTTCGTGTCTATTTTTGGTTCCTGTGTCAAATCCTGTTTCTGTGACTTGGCAATAATCTGGCTTGTGTTACTGTCTGTGTCTGTTTTGGTTTTGTCTTAAGTGTTGTGATTGCTTCCTCGTGGGCCAGAGTGAGTCCGAAAGTGTCAAAATATCGCTACTTTAAAATGTACAGTGACCAACTTTTCTAAATGCCTTTATCTAGCTTCTTTTCTTCTCCCTTCATTCTCTTCCTCCAGGCAGCTGCTGAGATCCCCAGCTTGCCTGTCTTGAGGATTTTTCTGCAAAGCTTTTCTCTTCCTCCAGGCAGCTGCTGAGATCCCCAGCTTGCCTGTCTTGAGGATTTTTCTGCAAAGCTTTTCTCTTCCACCAGGCAGCTGCTGAGATCCCCAGCTTACCTGTCTTGAGGATTTTTCTGCAAAGCTTCCAATTGGGTGCATTCTTAAATTCTTTTACGAATGAGACTAAGAACCCCCTAGGGGACACTCTCATTTCACCCTGTTTCAGTTTGGCAAACATGAAGGGATCCCCAAAATTTTAATAACTTATTTGGTGGCCATGTGGCGATTTTTCTATGTGTAGAGAATGTGGTCCGGAGATAGCTGCTTTTTGAATAGATCTAAGCATTTAAAATCTTAGTGAACAAGGAAAGCCACACACGGTGCTCTGGGGAAACGTGTGCTCTCAGAGCAACAGCCCAAGTACCTTTGTACTGGACATAACTTCTCATTCCTTCTGCTGCCTTTTTTTTTTAGTTATTTCCCCAGCAATAAATAGTATCTAGGAATGAAGATATCCAGAGGACACTGCGTCACATTCACCTTTGCGCTGTGGTAAGGTACATGGACTCCCATCCTTGGTTTGAGACCATGAATTCTTTTGCTTTGCTCTCTAATCTGGGGTCTATGTATCTGAGGGTACCACTTTAACCAGGTGCTTTCTAAAAAGGGTTTTTGGTTTATATTTTGAATTCTTGATCAGATCATACAAAAGCAAGTAAAAGTCTTTTACAACAATGTTAGTGCATTTTCATGTCAAATTAGGAGACAATATCAGCAATTTAATATCATTTTGGTCTGTTTTTAATAAAAATTATTTAAAATTTTTAGATTGTCTTATGTACTTTAAATTTATATAGTATCTTTATTTAATTTTTTTTAATTATTTTGGTTCTGATATTGTTTACATGACATTTACATGTTTTATGGGTAATTATTTTAAATTTTAACATTTTTATATGTTATGTTTACTGATTTCTAAATGTATTTTAAAATCTTACATTGTTTTACGTAATATATTTATCAGTTTTTAAAAGGGAATCTAAAGTTTTTCTAGCCATGAACTTCAAAGACTAACTAGGTACAAAGCTGGTATAAAGTGAGCTGGAGCTTTGTGATGGCCACACCTGGGAAGCTTATGTAAATTTACAGAACTCCAGGGCCAACCAAACATTACATGAGACAAGCTGCTACCAGGAAACAGCTACAGCAATGGGAGGTAAAGAGGAATGGATGACTTAGATAAAAGGTGTAAGATGGCAGCCTTCACTGGTGTTAATTCCTGCCTTTTTGCATTGTTATCCAAGGTCTATTTTTCTTTCTAAAATAGGGTATTTCCCTCTCTAATGCTTAGTTGCTCCAAGCTTGCTTTTGTGCTTGCCCCTTCATGTCCTGAGCACCTCTGCTTTCACTTTCTAGCTATAAGGCCATAAATAGCTGTGTTCCTTATTGTCTAGATTATGGGTACTTAATTCAAAATTATGTATAATTATAATATAGATTTTCTAATTCAAACAGACTGAGAGCCTTTTTATAGTCTTGACTCTCATAATTTAAAAAATAAAATAAAATTTAAACAGACAAGTTATAACTTTTGAGAAAAGGATCAGAGAATCTCTGGAGAACGCTCTGGAGAAGGAGGCAAAGAAGAGTTTGGAAGACGTTCCAAAATATCTTCTTTTGCCTCCCAGATAGGTAGCCACTTGTCTTCAACAAAGGCTCACCTTGGTTGTATCCTTACCCATTAGGATCTCCTTGATCTGATCCACAGACCTTAAGAAAGAAAAACTGATGTCTTTCTGCATTCAAACCTGGTCTAGATATACAGTAAATGACACCTTGTGGCTTCAATGGACAGAAGTGTCCCAACCTTAAATAGTATCAGCTTGTCCTTGCTTCATAACTAAAAGCATGGGGAGAATTCCAGAGACAGAGTGACTGTTCTTTTGGCAAGTAGTTGAGACACAGTGGAGGACTCTTGGAAGAGCTGTGCCCTGCACACCAGCTGTACAGGAGCTCTGAGATGCCTGCAATTGGCTTGTCCATCCTCCATGGCTTATTTGCCTAGTAAATGTACTTGGCTGTCTCTAGATATTCACGGAAGGCAAGATAATTAAGAGATTGTGACACTGTTTTTTAAACTAGGTGGATCAGCTCTAGAATTTAGGCATTCATACTTCTGCTAAGTTAGGAATCTCTTCCTCAGTTAATGATTTATGCTAAAAATTCTAAGCTCAAGTTGATAAGGTATTACTATGTACCAATTGCTTCTCTCTATCTAGTATCTACATTCTCAAGACCTAAAGCAAGGTTTTGGTAGACCAACTCACTCTATAAGGTTTTTCCAGAAACTTATAAAGTAAAATGTATATTATCTTATGTGTAATTTACATCCCATGTTCTTTATTAAGATGATGCTGCACAGCACTCCTGAGTAACTGCCATGCTCATGACTTCAGCTGTGCCTACTTACAGAAGTTCATCACAGTTGGTTTTGCTAACGGTTGTATTCTTCAACTAAAGGAGGAGTAAGCTGGACCCCCCCCCAACCTGAGTATCCAGCTACTCTTCCCAGCCAGCTATATGTAATTTTGCCCTAATCACAAATGGTCTCCTGCATTTGGGGAGGAAATTTGGGAAAGGCTAAAAGAAAAAACTTGATACATGAGGTTATAAAAAAATCAACATCCATGCTAAAGACTACGGTACATCTGCTCTCAGGTTACCTGTATACCTGTTTGTAACACCTCACCTATCTGTATGTGTAAAGTCATTCATTCCACAGGGTGAACTTTAATATAATCAAACGTTGGTTTGATGCTAAAGCCTTAGAAAAAAAATAAACATTGCTTAGTACACCCAGAAAAAATTTTTAACAGAGGTATTAAAAAGTATAAAAATAAAAATATGTTATTTAAAAAAAAAATCTATGTAGAAAGATTATGATGACTGGATAATTCCAGACTAAAAAAATAAAAAAGCCTATGCAAGTGATTAAAGGTCTGAGACAATGTGTTGTAATATATAAAAGGTAAAAAACTTATGTGAGTCTTGGAATTCCTGGGGTGATGGTTCAGATGGTCTGAAGAACAAATATATGTTTGACCTTTGTCCAAGCTTTAGCTACATAACATACAGTAATTAATAGTTCAGTACTGGTGAAACTAACATTCTTGGGTGTCTAACCACGATATTAAAAGGCCTCTAATCTGGTCTGAGGGACTTAAAGGGACAATTTTTTGTCTCTTGCCCTCCAAGGTCAACTAAGTTCCAGGGGACTATGGGGCATCTCTCATAATGTCCTGTAAATGTGATGAGTCACCTGTCCTCCTGTTCAAGGAGTTCGTGGAGGCTCCACCAGAAGGACTTGAACCAGTGTCCAGTCTGCAAAGAGGAGGGTCAGCACAGGAAAACATTTCCTTGATTTGCTTCAAAGTGAAGCTACGGTCTAGCAAGACCTTCTGACTTATCTTCACATAGATGGAACTGGTAAAACAAGCCTTATGGAGCCAAGGGATCCTCTCAAGCCCATGTGATCCCCCTGAGGAACAGATACTCAACTAACCTAAAGAATCAAATTAACTTGGTTTATTTGGGCCAAATTATATGATCTTAAACACCCAAAAAGAAAAGTATAACCAAAAAAAAAAAAATTAATTAGTATGCTTCTTTAAGACTATAAAAAATTATATAAGATGTTATTTACACAATTTCTCACTAATGATTTTGTTCTTAATAAAAAAAATGCCACTCAGATGTAAGACTTCAATTCGTGGCCTACCTCAACACTGCAGTGCATACCTGCGGCAAAGGCAAGCCCACCATTGTTTTAACCCCAAGATCAAATGATTTCTTTTCTCTCCCTGTCTAGAAGCCATTTGGGAGGGAATTCACCCTGATTCTAGCTACTCCAGCTATCATGGTGCCTGGAAGCAAATCCTGACTTCAAGACTCTCAAGTTCAGCCTTGGCAGTCAGAAAGAAAAACACAGAGGAACCCAAAAGATGGAAGCCTTTAAAAGTCCTTAAGCAAAAAATTCTAATGGACTTTAAATTGGACATTTGAGCTCTTCCCTGTTATGATTATTTTAATTTCATCTTCCAGGGACCAGTTAAGGACTTTCTTTTTCCTACAACTAACAGTTATGCAATTCGGGGGTCTTGTAGACAGGCTCATTGAAGGGGTACCCCTATTGCCACAATCTACGACCCTATTCAGCCTTGAAGAAGCCAGAGCGGTCTACGCCCCAACTCCCTATTGGCAATTAGGGTGACCTCTTCAGAGGGTGATGCGATGAGAATAGGAGGTAAAATTTGGCTAGGCAGTTCAGGGTAAAAAGACCCCAAAAGACCAAAAACTGTCCTTGTGTCCTTCAGCAGCCTATCAAAGGCCAAATATGTAATAGACTAACTCAGTTTGTGAAAGATCGTTTGTCAGTAGTTCATGCCTTAGTACTCACTCAGCAATACTATACACTGAAGCAAAAAGATACAAGTATTTAACCATGATTATAACATTATAATCAGGTACAAAGAAAAAGGGAGGAATGTAGGACCCCCGCTTTCATGGAAAAATGCCTGGTCCCCTTTGTTAACTTACCTCCTCCCAAACTAGAAAGTCCCAGAGGTCACAAGGGCTATGTCAACATCTCATGGTATGTGAGATAACGTCTGTGGTAAATATCCCGTCTATAGAATTGTGGGTTAAACATTCCACAAGAAGAGCCCCTAATATCCCGTCTATAGAATCGTGGGTTAAACATTCAGTTAAGTCAACATCTTGTGAACTGCAAAATAATGTGTGTGGCATTTCTGAGAAAAGGTTGGACTATGTAAAATTGTCTTCTCTGTGACCCTGGTCTGTAGGCCAAAAGCCAATCCAAATGTAACAAGTACCCTATATGTTAATGCATGATAATACTGTGAGTTTCTACTATAAAAGCCTGGCCCGGCCGAGGTCAGGAGGGCTTAGTTTCCCGATGCTGTTTGCATCTGACGGTCTGGATTCTTGGGACTGACTCTCAGGCGGCCTAAAGGGGTTCGAGTCCCCCAGGCTGAGAGTGAGGTCTAACAGGTAGATCTGACGCGCCATGAGTGGTTGCTGCCATGTTTCCCAAAAGATTAAGACCTTTGAAAAGAAAACATAACCTCATACCTCATTTACATTCCTATTAGCTATCATAGTTTGTGGTTTGACTATTACCTTACTGCAAATTCATAATAACATATTTTAGAATGCAGGGGAGCAAATATCCATAAATACAATGTCACTGGTTAATTCCAAGTCGAGAATCAACTATATGGCTCTAGCTCAGTGTGGTGTTGCATGCTGTATGTAATCCAAGCACTCAGGCAGCACTAAGGAGGCTGAGGCAGGTGGATCACAAGTTTAAGGCTACATTGACCTACATATGAAGATCCTGTCTCAGAAAACAACAAAAAATACCAACTTTCTTGCTCTAACCTGAAATTATCATCTATTGAGTTTAAACAGCTTTCTGTGGTTAACATACAAAACTCACTTTATGTATCTTCTACTTTCAAGAGTTTTTAAACAACCCAAACTATTTTAGCAAGTTAACATCTCTATCCTTGGCACCTTAAGCTCCAAAGAATGGCTAGGTTGAAACTGTCAGACAAAGAGGCATCAATCTGTACAACGATTAATTCTGACATCATCTAGCTATACCTATTTTAATCTGCTTCAGATAACCGCTAACCACTAAAATTTCTTCTACATTTATGAGAAGTAATGAGTCTAATCTTGAAGACAGTGAGACACTGACATGTATCTCATCAAGTTTTCTACCAAAGGTAAAAGCCTGAATCTAACCACAAAGAGACAACCAAATCTGAGATTCATTTCACAAAACAACTAGCTTACATACAGTCTTCAAAAAAGTCAACATCAGAAAGATAAAACTTGAGAACTTTCCCAATTAAGAGAAGGCGGGAACAGGATAACTAAATTCAATGTACAATCCTTAATTGAATCTACACAATGACTTGAAATTTCCAGTGAAATAAAAAGTGCTATTTTAAAAGAAATTATTCTCATACCCCAGCTCAAACACAATGAAATAAACTTATTAAATTATATTACAGAAACTACAATGTCCTAAATTAACTCCTTCATTTGATACCGCATTGCAATTAAGAATGGCAAGAGTGGTAATTTGCTGTTTAGACCACCACACCACGTCTACATAACTGTGTGTATGTATTATATGTTTTATAGTTTTAACATAATTTACCTTTTTATATTTTATACATTTATAATACATTATACACATACTTTTTTTATGACCAACTAAGCTATGCTAAAAAGGGTTTAAGATAAGTCTCTTTACTCTTCACCAAAGTATGGTCTCAATGACCATACTGGGATCCTCTAAGTTCCTGGGATCCTCTAAATGTTCAACAACCAAAAAGCTAGAGACTGACACAGACTTAGTGCCAATCTGTACACAATACCCTCCCTTCAGAAATCTGTCATGTGTCAATGGAAACTGTTCTATAAAAACAAGGAAAACAGGTTAGCAACGTTTCACATTTTTTTGTTGAAAAATGGAAACTGAAGCCCATCTAAATAAAGAATTACTCTGAGGAAATGTCAGATGCTTTATGTCTAGTTCAATGCTAATTTTCTTTTATGGACTTCATATGACTATATTAGGTTATTCTATTATTTGTTCCTATTATTTGTATCTCCAGAATTTTGTCTTTCCTTAAAATACAATTTTGATTAGCCTAAGATTATTTGAGCTTATATACATATACATACAAGTACAACGATTTAGATTCTAGAATGTGCCTTTTTATTCCTTTTTTAATACTGCTGTTTGCTCTACTGACCACATGGAAAGCTTAGTCTGTCAGATTCTCCATTACTAACACTGAGCTGAAGATGTGGAGGCAGACTCCCATCTCTGAGATCCTGCCTTCCCACTCAAGGCCTACTCCCAGGCCTTTGCCCTGCTTTTCTGTGGACGCAGCATCTCAGGGCTCCAACAGGCCCATGTTTTCAGTCACTCCTATAATGTCTGGCAAAGGCAGTCTGTCTGGTCTCATTTTAAATCTACTGTCTCAGTCTGGAATGAAGAAGCTCCTGGATTCTGAGGCATTTGGGAAACTACTGACTGTAAGAGATCTGGGGAGTGGGAGGGTCCTAGTGCGCGGTCTCATCACTTGTGAGAAAATTAAACCAAATCAAGGCAATCCAGGGTGACTTGCACTTAATCATAAATCAAGTGCATCAGCAGTAAACGCAAACTACAATACAGTACAAGGTTTTATTGTTGTTTGCTTTGAGACAGGATTTCAATATGTGGCCCAGGCTGGCCTCAAACTCACAAGCCTCCTGCCTTAGCCTCCTGAGTGCTGGAATTTCAGGCATGTACTGTTATCTCAACTTGAACGTAACTTTCTTAATCATGGCATATTTTATGCCACTGGTTCAGTTCCAAACATATCTGCCTCAGGGATATTCAGAATTCTATTCCTAAATTAACTTATTACTTACTTGCAGGTGTCTATGGATAGGCTTGCCTGGACCCCCTAAAATTTTATGTAAAATTTTTAGTACATGCATGCATATTTTCTGAAGATTTGTATCTTCTGTCAATACGGGAGTCTAAGAACTATTAGTCCACATCACGTACACATGACACATTCATAGAACATTTCTCCAATCAGAAGTAGTCTCAAGGATGGTACATTTATTAAAAATCACAAACGAATAAAGGGTTATTTGAAGGCAACAAGAGATACTTAAGGCACTCTTACAATTGGCATCACTGTCACAGGAAGCCAACTACGCAGTGTGGACAAGTCTCATAGAAAACACCATTCATGAAAATGTCTCAAATACCAGTAACACTCCCAATGCTACAGCAGTTTTCTGTGACTCCTGACAATGACACACACACACTGAGACTGCAGTATTCCCACATAGTCATTTGCACCTCACCAATGGAAAAGAACCAAAAGGTATGATTTGTCCAAAATCAGATGAGTCAGATCTTTTTCAAAATCCTCAATGCACAATACTGTTAGCATCTAAAAACTTTCAAAAGTTTTATAAAGATAAACTCATTCCTTACTCAACAAACCAGATGCCCCCTTTAGACTAAGCCCTGTCTGGCAATGAGTATGTAGGAAGGGCTTACTCCTTATGATTCTACAAACCTTAACAAAGTGAGAACATTTAATGTCACCTTGTCTTATGTAACTCAAAAGCCAAAACCCAGCAGCCAAACCAAAGCCTCCTGTGCCTAACAGTCATACTGGCATCTTCAAACAACATCTTGTACCATCTTCTCATTCACTTATTCACTGTGTATAACTGAATGTTAAATTAGAAGCATTAAACAACCACTTTAGACAAATGGGAAGGTCACTGTGTACCTGCAATTCAGGAGAAGCTTTTCTTACATGGCTAAAACTTTCAATTTCCTTAGCTATACCTGAAACAGAATGCTTTTCTCTCTGTATTCTTTCATTTATCAGGTAAATATCATCAGCTGTTCTACCTGTTAGTCCAACACATATTCTGGAAAACCAACAAAAATACCACTGTTAGGAACATCCTGGCTGCCTATACTACCCAGAAGAGTTCCCTCCTTGGAGGACTGTCATTTGAAATCAGTCAACGCCTATATACCACAAGTGACACTTGGGCTCCTGTGGATGAAATCACCAGAGCCATGCATATCTACCTTATTACAGCTTTTCTATTATGCCTCATACTTTGGATCTGGTTTCTTCCTACTAAAAGCATGTAAAAATGTTTCCCTGTCATCTATAAAATGTCAGCATTTTCTCCATACATTGGCAATGTCATTTTGTAGAAGAATCCAATCAACGGCTGTTCATAAAAGAGAAATAACTGACTCTTCTGAGTAGTGCCTATATTCCTTCGTTAATCAACAGCAACTATAATTAGTGAGTTCCTCTTTCACATTTGTAAAATTTTCTTAAAAAGTGAAAGTACTTTAGTCATAATGTAAGCCCTGAGTTATTCTTGCTTTAAGTGCTTCGCCTAAGTCTCTCCCTCCATGGGCTAGCCCTACCAACCTTCACCATGATTTTACAGTCCTCTAAAATACCTATTGTGTAATGACAACTTAAGCCCTTCCTGAAAGCAGATGGATTATAACTATTCTGAAAACAGTTTGTCCATGCATAGAATGTTTGAAAAACTAGAGACTTTTTAAGCAGAAATTTTTGGTGAATATCAAGGAATCAGAAAATAACAGCTGAGGAGGCCCAAGCTACACAGGACTAAAGAGGCAGAATGCTATCAAGATGTTCCTTCAAAGGATAGAACCTACTTTGAAAGAATTGCAAAGAAACCTGTAAATAAAAGCCAGTATAACACACGTGCATCTGTTGGCTTTTGGGATGAGCTGAACTCTTCATATCCAAAAGGCAGAGTCTAAGGTAAACACACTAAATCACCTAGTTCCAATTTCCTATTTACACAAGTTACACTGCGACCTCAGTGTCCTCCTTTGGCTCCAACAGAGCCTATCACTCTGCTGATCCACTGAACCAACTCACTGATAGGAATCTGTTTGCCATTCTGTGACAGGAACCAATATCCTAAAAATGAATAATCCCTGAACTTCAAGAAGATTTTGGTCTTTTATTGACAGAGGAACTGTTTGTAGGAAATTACTAGTGTTTTGAAGATCAAGATGCAAATTTGCCACTTTGAGAGAGATGCCCAAAAGAAGGGAGAGTAGGACATTAAATGGACAGCAGCATATCCGTGCTCACTGAAGCCACAGCCAAACAGACAAACAAAACAGGGCATACACGGGTACTCTTCTACCTCCAGTGGCCCTAACAACCCATTTCTAAGTTAAAAGTATGTATGTGGCAAAAGTATCTTATACAACTCCTCACCAAACTTTCCAGCTGAGCAACAAAGACCACTCTAGGGTACCCTCTGCTGCCCTTCAAGACCACATGATGACTGAGACATACCATATCACCGAGTGCTAGTCCAGGACAAAAAAAATAAAATAAAATAAAAAATTCAAAATTTAAAGTTCAGTTCCGACTGAATATGTACTGTTTTTATACTACCTTAAAGCTACAAACTTAAGTCAGACTATTGTACGCAAGGGACTGTCTGGACATAAAATGGATTATCAGTATTTAAAAGGTATGAAATTGATATGTTAGGACATGAGCCCTAAAGGCACTATGCTAAGTGAAATAAAGCTGGCACAAAACACATGTACTGAAGGTCCTCTAGCAGCCAAACTCAGAAAAGAACACAAAGCAGTAGTGGCCTAGAGACAGAGTGTGGAGGGAGGAATTCATGTTTAAATGGGCAAGGAGAATCAGTAGTAAAAATAATCACAAAATCTGAATGCACTTAATGCAGTCACACTGTACACATCAATGGCTAAATCTCTATTCGTCGTGTATGTTTTATCACATTTTAAAAACAATCTGAAAGATTTGGACAAACAGAGGTCACCTGAGCACTCAAGATTGGTCAAAGCCTCACCCGCTCTATATTAACTGAGGATACAATATGCAGACTGTCTAAAATCGACCCAGAACTGCACAATGCAAAGAACAGGCATGCAAGGTCTCTTAAACCAAACCACAATTCAGTCCTGGCTGACACACCTGGGCTACAGTCACTGAATCTTCCTTTCCTTGTCTGTAAAATAAGGATGATGCTGAATTTGACACACCAAGAATTCAATGAGAATATATGAAAAGAACCTGACACATCTTATCACATAATGATGACGTGTTTATCTCCATTATCTCCTGTGCCACAGGGAAGCCTGTGCAGGTCACAAGTGAAAGAATGTCTGTGAACACCTACCTTCTCTAATCAGACAATAGCAAAGAACTAGTTATACTTCCTAGAAAGTAGTTCAACTAAGTAGTCGTCATTCTAGAATCACTGTCATGAGAATCAGGAGAGTTGGGCCTTGTGGCACTTGTCTGTGACCCCAGTACCCAGGAGACTGAAACAGAAGGATCCTGAACTCAGAAGAAACAGAAGATCATATCAAACATCTTCCCAAAGCAAGCCCATATAGCTCAAAAATAGTAAAACAGTCTAGTTATGACTCCAACACAGAGCCTCTGGCATAATGTAGTACTCAGCCTGAGAAGTAAAGAAAACTCTTACTAAAATAATTGCAAGGTCTTTTATCCCCAAATTAAGACGGACAGATTCATCTTTTGATGCCATGAGTCTCACAAACAGGCTACTATGCTAACCATATTAAAAGAAACCCTTGAAGCTAACAGTTCTATAAAATTCACTCTAAAATGCAGTATTGAACTAATAATATCCATGAGCATGAACATGCTTACATTACATACTGCAGGGTGCCACCGACAGCTTAAGGAAGGTACTTAGTAAAAACACACTGTTTATTCCACAATCCAGTTTCCAAAGATAGTATCAATAATATCAAATTTATTATGCACTAGAAGACACCTCACCCCCCCACCATTCATCTTTTTACTACATTGAGTTCTTGGTTACAATGGGCATTTTACTTAGAAAATTTCATGTTTATACCAACAGATGTCCAACTTAGTTCACTTATTTTCTAAGTTACTGAACTCTCCATTCGCACCCTTGTCCACTGACAGTGCTGCTCTACTGCACAAGAAGCTATGTGAAGACAACTGACAAGGTTGGAAAGATTCAGAAAACTCCCCAACAATACTCTTTAATCCAATGAAGGTTTTCAAAACCCACCCACCATCCTGTATCAGAACTTATCCCTTTCACAACTTGGCTCACGAAAGCAATGACTATGGCGCAGGACCAAGGCCTCCCCCACTCATCCTTTTTGGCAAATCTTCAGGACGCTGGCGCTGTCCTGCAAAGTCACAAGGGCGGCTCGGCTTTGCTAGACAATCCTCAGAAATCTACGGGGCTGCCATAAAATATGCACTGATTTCTGCAAATTCAAAACCCTCAAGGAAGGGCTTCTTCCAGGGTCCCGGCATCATACCACCGCATCCGAGGGGAGGGACCTAAAAGACGGCCTCTGCCACCCGCCCCCTGGGGCCAGCGCAGGTCACCTGCCAATAAATACACAACCATCCCCCTCGTCCCCCCGCCCCGGGAGGGACCCAGCCCTGGCCTGGGCCCCTCCGGGCCACCGCAGGCCCGGGTCCGGCGCTCGCGGGTCGCCGGCTCGCGTGGACTTCTCAGATCTTCGCCTCGGCTCCCAGCGCGAGACCGGACCTGTCAAAGCCCGCTCCTCGCCGGGCCGCGGCCCGGGAGGAGGCTCCGGGGCCCTCAGGTGGCCGCACACCGCAGGCCGCGCCGCCCAGGCCCGCAGGCCGCGCGGGTCGCCCCGGCTGCAGCTCGGCGTCGCGGACTGCTCAGGGCGCCCACGCGGGGCCTCGCGAGGAGGCGGGTCGGGCGGAGCCGCCCCCCGCCCCCCGGCCTGGACACAAAGCGGCCCGCGGGAGCCCGCCTCACCTGCAGCCCTGGGCGCCGCGGGCCTTCCAGAACCATCGGACCCCACTCCGGCGCGCGCGTCACAGCCCAGGCCTCCCGGTGCCGCCCGGCGCCGCCGCCGCCGCCGCCATTTCCTCCCGCTCGCCGTCGCCTCGTTCCCGCTGTCAAGTTACTCCATTCACCTGGGCCTGGACCAGCCCGCGCCGCGCCCCGACCCCTCCCGCCGGCGCCTGCGGAGACTGCGCAGCGCCCGGCTCGCCCGCAGCCCGCGCTCGGCCCGCGGCAACGGCGCACCGCGGCTTGGAGAATCCCACCGGCCTCGCGCTGCCGCTCCGCGCCCCCTCGCTCCGCTCGGCCCGCGGCCGCATGAGAGCGGGGCTGTGATTGGACAGAGCGCGGAGGTCAAAGGTTAATCCCGGCCCCCCAGCCACTCAGGAGCTGGGAGACAGCGAACTCGGGCCGGGAGGCCTGCCGGGGCGGCGTTTGCGGCCCACCGCGGGGATCCGAGCGGCGCGGCTCCGCCGGCCGGCGTCCTGACAGTCCGTGTCGGGCCACGCGGCCCGGCCGCCGCCTGAGAGGACCCTTCGCCTCCGTGGTATCACCTTGCGGGACCCTGGTCCCCACCCGCGAGTCCCTCCCCCGTATTGTCCGCAGAGCTCGGCCCAGCGCCGGGTCCTCCGGAAAATAACCCAGAACACCGGAAAATGCGATGAAGACAGTGACTGCAGTTGTGCAGTCTCGGTTGCATAGCCAGGGCCGTCTGCCGCGCCTTGCAGCTGGGAGTTCGAAGCAGAAGCTGACTTAAAACCACCTTAATGCGCACCCCCCCCCTCATCCTCTACCCCCGCCCCATGCAGTCGTCCATTCCAGAAGATTCCCCCTGTAGACTGCTGTATTCCAGGTGAAGAATGGTGCCAGCCCCCGGCTTTCTTCTGCCCCTGAAAGCACTTTGTGGCAACTGTCAAGTGAGCTGTATTGAACAGGAGGGCCACATGGCTGTTAGCTCTTACAATGCAGCTAGTCAGAGTTAGGGTGCAGGTGTGATTTGCTGATCTTCACGCTTTTACAGGTTGAAGGGTTTGGTTGTTGTTTTTACTGCATAATTAGATAAATACTAGTTCATTTGCTTTTATTATCGATTTTGTTTTTTAGAGAAAGGGTCTCACTATGCCTCCCAGGCAGGTCTGCAATTCCTCACATTGTAGCCCTTACTGGTCTGAAACTCTCCATGTAGACCAGGCTGGCCTTGAACTTAGAACGATCCTCCTGCCTCTGCCTCATGAGTGCTGGGACACCTGACTATTTTACTTTCCTTTTTTAAAGATCTGTTTTTGTGGGGCTGGAGAGGTGGCTCAGCAGTTAAGAGCATTGACTGCCCTTGCAGAAGACTTGGGTTCAAATCCCAGCACCCATATGGCAGCTAACAACTATCTGTAACTCTGGTTCCAGGGGATCTGACGCCCTCTTTGACCTCCTCGGGCACTGCATGACACTTGCATGCAGGGAATACACTGAAACACATAAAATAATAAAATAGGAAATAAAGATCTGTGCGTGTGTGTGTGTGTGTGTGTCACCATGCCCAGCTCTATTGTGTGTGTGTCACCATGCCCAGCTCTATTGTTTTGTTTTGATTTATGCTTGAGTGGGATGAAACC
This sequence comes from Eospalax fontanierii, assembly GCA_035773235.1. Taxonomy (NCBI): domain Eukaryota; kingdom Metazoa; phylum Chordata; class Mammalia; order Rodentia; family Spalacidae; genus Eospalax; species Eospalax fontanierii. Next base: position 72,617,813 of record CM069536.1, read on the forward strand.
CACCACCTTATGCTTGCTAGGTAAGTATTCTAGCAAATATCCAACTCAAAAGTCTGTTCTTTTGATAGTGTGCTTAATTCCATTAACATTTCATTGCACTTACAAGTTCACAATCTGATTTGCTAAGTCTTTAAAGTTTGATAATGTAATTTTTGTAAAAGTTGCATAAAATTGCTGGGCCTAGTGGCCCAAGCCTTGAATATTAGCACTTAGGAGGCTGAGACAGGGGGATCTCTGTGAATTTGAGGCCAGCCTGGTCTACATGGCTAGTAGCCGACCAGCAGGGCTACATAGTGAGACCTTGTCTAAGAAAAAAAAGTTACATAAAATGTGTTTTGCTTTTATTTTTAAAAAAAAGCAGAACCTGTGATTAGCATATATCTCTGGTTTCCATTGCTTATCTTTAGTATACAATGTACTTCAGTTTTCTTTCAAATAAAAGAAGGATTTGGCCACCTAAAAGACATAACCCCAAATATTGAAATCACAAAACACAAAAGATAAAAATCACTTAAAAGTCTAAGATCCAAAAAATATAATTCTAGAAAGATTAGATTCGGAGACATTTATTTACATTTAAAAGAGAATTTGATAAGGGTGAAAAAACACAATAGAACAGAGGGCACTTTACATAGTAAAATAGTAACAGCATACATTTGCAAGCCTAAGCTTTCAAACACAATAGCTATAGTTATGACACAATCATATTCATAAAGAAATATTGATAAATACATAAGATGCATATAACTATGATTGGTCGCTGTGTACACCCAGTTTTATTACTTCAGTAATATATATATATATATATATTACCTTGATGACCAATATAAATATTTTGATGAGATCAATTAAAAACTACCAGACAGTCTGTAATTACACACCTGTAATTCCAGTACTAAGAGGCAACTGAGAGCGGAAGATCACAAATCAAGGCTAGCCTGGGCTATATGCAAAGCCCTGCTCAAAAACAACAAAAATTCAGCTACAGGAAAAATCTTCCCATCTGTCCATTTGCCACACACAGTAACAACCCTGAAAAGACCCTCACTGATACAGCCAACCAAAACCCACCAATCTCTTCCTCACAGTTCAGCTTTGTAGTCCTCATATACAGCCTCCTTTTCAACAGTAATTGCACTTAAAATGCTGACATTCAGAGCGAATCAGGATTGTGAATTTAGAGGCAGGTACCAGTTATTGAATCTAGAGTCTCATGTAGGCAAGTGCTCAACCACAAATCTCTATCCCCCACTCAGTCTGAAGGTTTTAGATTTGACCCATTATAATTTTGGGGGATTTTCAGTATTCAGGATTTTAGCATTTGGAGTGTATCTTTCAAGATTGTGATCAGCAACAATGAAAACTGCACAGCAAAGAAAACTCTCTCCCCACAGCTGCTCTTATGCCCCAAACAGCTGACCAGTTCCTTGCACATACCTCAAGTGTTTATGCATATGCAAACTAAGATATCTATTCTTTATGGTCGTCATTTACAAAATACTAGCATGCCATACATAGTCACTGTATCTTGTTTTACATGTTCTATATACAGAACACATGTTTACAGCAATGAATAAGAAAGAGCTCCTCACTGCTGCTTTTAGCCCTCCACATTCTACCACAGAGATAAGATGTAGCTTACCCGTTCTCCGTTACAGATGTGTAGGCGTTCAGTCTTTCACAGTTCAGAACTGGCCTATTTAGAATTGATTCGGTGTATTGGGATGAGGCATGATTCCAAATGGTATTTTCCCAGGTGCCTACACAATCACCCATTTACTAACCATTTGCTGAGTAGCTCAGTCCTGAGCACATCTGTTTCAGTGGTCGATCTGTGCATGCTCTGGTTACTGGTTTGTTTTAAATCTGGAGATACAAACTCTTGTCAGGGATAGAGTTTCACATTTTGTTTGGATCACTGGAAATCTTAGAGCAGACATTTCAGGCCACGTTAAGCAGTGGTACAGTACCATGTGGTAAGAATATCCTATAAGCTCACTTTTATTTTCTCTTAGAAACTCATGCGTCCACACTGATACAGAAATGAATAAATAAATGAAGCGATGGGAAGGGAAGGCTCTTCCTTAGGATACAGTGTACCAGTATGTTCAGAAGGAGCAACAGAAGGATGATCACCATTTGGCAAGCATCCGTGTCTGCTGAGTCTAGGTAAAAGCCAAACAGGGGATGAGATCTTTACCTAAGTTCAAAGCACCTCCCCATAAAATTCTATTTTAAAATGTGAGAACTTTACAAAAGAGAAATCAGGCAAATACCACCTTATCCATGTGAACTTAACTCATGAGAATGGGTCAGACACACACACCCCAGTCACATCTCCATCTTGTCAACCTACAAATTTCTAAGTGAGAAGCTGGAAGTACAGCTCTCACATGGGGTTTGTTGGGAGAGGCACCCATGCAGAGAGAGGTAGTGCATGTTGCCCCTGAGCTTTCACTATTACACAGCATGAACCTGAACGCAGACGTGTGGCCTTGCAGCCGAGGTCCTTATAGAATAGTGTCTACCTTGGCCAGCAGCCAAGGCAACAAACAGCATTGTAGCCCCAGACAGAAAGTGAGTCCCAGCCCCACGGTGGTACATGCTAGTTTTCTAGTTTCCCTAAGCCCATCAAAGAAAACCCTGTGTAAGGTTCTAGAGAGGCATCCTAAGGGCCAAACTCAGTCTCATAGGGCATTGGAAACAACTTTCCTCACCAGGAATGTACTGGTCCAGGCTCTTGTCTCTCCATAGACAGGCTGAGTTCAGTTCTGCCACAGTTCAGCTCTGCCACAAAAGAGGGAAGGATATGAGCTCCAGGATCTTCCAGATCCATCTTTGGTTGTTAATGTCACCAAACATGACCAGGTGTCACAGCACCATGTCTGCAGTATTCTCCCCAAGGTGCATGTCCTGAGTCCTAGCATGAAGCCATACCAGACAGACCCAAATTGAAGAAAAGTCTATGAAATGACTAGACTATACCTGTCAAAAGTCTCAAGATGTGATGATCAAAGAAAGAATTCATAATAGCTTCAGAGGGGCCAGCAAGACACTCAGCAGCCTGGGATGCTTGCCACGAAGCCTGATGACCTGAGTTCAATCTCCAAAACCTGCTTGCTAGTAGGAGAGAACCGACTCCCTTAAGTTGTCCTGTGATCTACACACACATGCACACACACATGCACACACATGCATGTACAAAATGTCAAAAAAATTTGATCCACATCCAGGCACATATGTGCAGCATTAGCTGGACTTAGTGGGTTATCAGATAAATAAATGGGCCAGGCATGGTGGCATATGTCTTTAATCCCAGCACTTGGGAGGCAGAGGCAGGAGGGCATCTGTGAGACTGTGAGCCTGGTGTGCACAGCGAGTTCCAGGCCAGCTGGGGCTACAGGGAGACCCTGTCTCAAAAAACCAAAAAGAAAAAAAAGTTATGAAGTTGAAAGGGGATATGTTGGGAGGAGTTGGAGAGTTGAAGGAGAGAAATAGGGGGTAGATATGACCATATTTCATTAGGTACCTGTAAGAATTTCTGAAGAATTAAGGGAAGAACTTGAATGGTATCAGAATAAGAAGCCTGGAGATATTGACAGCTGAAGATGTGTGATCCTGCTTCAGCTCTTTCTGTCATAAGAGATGGCGTAGCTATGGCTGGTAAAATGAGCAGGATTTGAGGACAAAGGATGTACCACAGTTCTTTGCATCTTCCTGCAATGGCTCTATTTGGAGTTATTTTCAAATATAAAGTGAAAATTAAAGCACAGAGAAGCAAAGCTATAGAAAATACCAAAGAGCGACTTAAGCTAATGTTGAGCTTGCCAAGATCACTGCACACAAGGTCAGTATATGAAAATAATTACATTTCTGTTTCTGGCAAATGACTGAAATCTAGTATTTTAAATGTCTCTCACAATGGCATCTGAGACGTGTGTGTGTGCGCGCATTCCACATTCCTGTTTCCTAACATATAACTTAATGCCTGAAATCTTCAAAGGAGCATCTTTTCTATGCTGACAGGTGACTGACGGCTGGCAGCCCCTAGGTAGCTTCACTGTGGTCACTAATTGGTGCCCAAGGAAGTCCAAGGCAGGATCAGGAGGTTGGAACTTCCACTGTCAGCCCTAACTCCCAAGGAGGGAAGGGGTCAAGGTTAAGTTGATCGTGGGTAGCCAGCACCTGTACACTGAAGCCTCCATAAAACCCAAAAAGGCTTCAGAGGCTTCCAGATTACTGGGCAAGTGGAGGTTCCTAGAGGGAAACACCTTGAGAGGATGTGGAAGGCCCACTCCCCTCTTTCATACTCTGTACTACGATCTCATCCATTTCCTTTGTGCCGCCCTTTATAATAAACCAGGAAACACTTCTGTGAGCTCTGTGAGCTGCGCTATTACACTTGTAGGAGTACTGATTTGTAGGTCCTTGCTGAGAAGCAACCTTCCTTTTAATTGACATCTGAGGAGTGAGGGGGACATCTTGGATCAGGTGCTTCTGGCACTCAGAAATGAACTGCATTGGAGGACACTCCCTGGTATTCACTGCAAAATTGCTTGCTCATGGAGCACGATCTTCTTTGAAGAGACAAGCCTGATTTGTTGGAGTGTGAAAGCAAAAATAATCTGCTTTTCTGTTTAGCATTAAAAGCCATAATGTACTTTGGGATAAATCTAACAATGGTGCAAACGTTTTATGCTGAGATTAGAAAACATGACAGAAACAAGTACAGGTGACAAAATCAATGCAGGCATACCATGTTCATGGAGCAGAGACTGTCAGAGTCTAAAAAATCCTAGTCAGTATCACAACATCACAACAGCCTCCCTCCTCCCCCCATGTGTGTGTGTCTGTGTATGTCGGGGGGAGGGGGGAAGAGAGAGAGAGAGAGAAGTTGGTGGTTCCAGCTGCTGACATGAAGACACTATGTAGCTGCAGTAATTAACATAGTGTGGTACTGGCAAAAGGACAAACACGGATTACTGGACAGATACAGAGCTTCCAATTTAAAAACCAACTGGTAGTTTTGTCAAAGATGCTTAAGCAATTCAGCAGAGAAAAGACAGTCTTTTCAACAATCAGTTCTGTAAGAAATCTGTTCTAGGGTTTTCTAGAGGAAGAGCCGATAGAATGAATGGATACTAATGGGGATCCTTAGATTGGCTAGACTGGCTTAAACGATATAGGCGTGGTAGCTCGGCATGGTCATCTGCACACAGGTGAGGCTGAGAGTCCCATAGCTGATCAATAGCTGAAGCTGGATGTCTCATCGGTCCCAATCTTGGGCCCTGGAGGCCTGGAAGATTTCTAGAGAGCCACTGGTCTTCAGTTCACGTTGGAAGGCTGAAGGCGTGGGTCTGATGTCACTGAAGGAGGGCGGCAGCTGCAAGGACAGGACGGATGCCATCACCAGCAGGGAGCGGAAGTGGGCAGGGAACGCAATGCCCTTTTCCTAGACCTCCCTACATCTGGGCTGCCCACTGGAATGTGATGTCCACCTGGGAGACAGTCTTCGCCCTCAGTTTATCCTGCCAGGAAATACCCTCACAGACCCATCTAGACACCTGTCTCTTAGTTGATTCCAGATCCAGTCAGGTTGACAACCACAACTAATCATCACAATGGCTAATATGCAAAAAACCCGCATACCTTGTAAATATACAAAAATTAACAATGGATCAGACATAAAAGTTTAAAACATAAAAGTATGCTATTCCAAAGACAATTGGAGAAAACATTTATAACCTTGGGTTAGGAGAATGCTTCTTAGTATAAAAAAAAATGTATATGTCAAAAAATTAATATATCAACTATAGCGACTATCTCAAAATTTAAAACTTCCGTTCTTTGAAAAAGACACTGCTAGGATCTAAAGATAAGTCATGGGCTGGAGAGATGACTCAGCAGCTAAGAGCACATATTGCTCTTCTAAAGAAGCTGAATTCAGCTGCATGTAGCTGAATTCGGCCAGTGACTATGTTGGGGGGCCCACAGCCACCTCTAAATCCAGCTCCTGGTAATCAACCTCCCTGCCTTCCTCAGTACCTGCACTGCTGTGCACATGCCCACATACAGACACATACATGTACACATAGTTAAAAATTTAAAAAGGGCTGGAGAAATGGCTTGGTGTTTAAGAGCACTGGCTTCTCTTACAGAAGATCTAGGTTCAGTTCCCAGCACCCACATGGAAGCTAACAACCAAAACTCCAGTTTCAGGGGACCCAAGGCCCTTTCCTGGCCTCCACAGGCATTGCACATGTGGTGCACTTACATCCACGCAGACGGTACACTCACACACATAAAATACAAATAAGTAACATATAAAAATAAACCTTAAAAATGGCCATCAAGGGAGGCTTCATGTGAGGGAAGACAGAATGCGGCGATATAATGGGAGAAAGGGAGGCTAGAGTAAGAAGCGTTAAGTGGGGTGAAGAGTGAGCGGGCAGGACAGAGGAGGCCGGTGCAGAGGGGTAATCAATACTAAAGGCCTTAGAAAAGGCCATATGGAAACCTACCACTACAGAAGCTTCTTAAAGCATATGCATATGTATTATAAAAAGAAAGTATATGCTTCTATATTATAAAGGGATTAAAAGGCATTACCTTACAACAAGGGGGCATTGACCCTAATAGGCACCATAGGCTAACAAAGTTAAAAACCCCATACCCTCTTTTAAAGCTGCTGACCAGGGGTCCCATGGACCTTCAGTACTGGCCATCGCCCCTACTCTTGGCTACCCACCAGAACCTGACAGTAAAACCCTATTGCAGAAGACACTACAAACATGAGCTATAGAACAAACAAGGAAAAAATCAAACTGATGCTGACTTCAAAGCCTCATCTCTACTGGCCAGCGTTAATAGTCCTGAATGGTACTATGCATGCTCCATGAGGAGATAATCAATCATCAACCTAACCCAGCTGTGAATCCTGCCAGCTACTACAACTGGCCTGACAAGAAAGCCCACTGTTTCAACAGCAGCACAAATATTATGAGAGTAACCAACCATTTTCTAATTGGATTAAAGGTCCACTATGTAAGATGGAGAGCCCATACCTGGCATTGATATCAGGCCATGGCAGGGGCAGGGGGCTAATACTATAATTCTGCCAAATAGATGAAGCATTAAACTGACACCTAATGACTTATTGTTATACCCATAGATTCCCATAGATTAATGTATCTCTCACCAGAGAAACATCCTTATGCAGCCAATGGTGATTAATACAGAGAACTACAATTTGCCAATGTGCAGAGAGTAAGAGGCTGCAAAGTGCTTATCCCTAAATAGAACACCTGCATCAAATCTCTGCCTCCCAAGGATCAGGGATCATTGCAGAAGAGAGGGCAGAAAGACTGTAAGTGCCAGAGTGGAGGATAACCACAAGGAAACAGACAGCTGGTCAGTTACTCATATGAACTCAGAGCAATGATGATAGCATGGACAGATCCCATGTAAACCGAAGCAAGACACAATCCCAACATAGATGTGGAGAAGTGAGGATCCAGTCAGTCACTACCTGAGGAGGTATTGATGGCTGGGAGGGAGGGAGTCAGTCTCATTTAAGGGTGAGACTCTTGATAGGTCCACCAGGCTCCAGTCAATGAGCCCACACTGAAGGGCATTTGACTTTATCGGCCTCTGTGTGTGTGTGTGTGTGTGTGTGTGTGTGTGTGTGTGTGTGTGTAACATAAACCTGGGCAGGAGTATGGAGGTGAAGGTAGTGGCAGGGATCCAGATACAATCAAAATACATTGTTTGAAATTTGCAAAAGTTCAGTAAAAAATGCTAAAGACAAGCCACAAATTTGGAAAGGATGTTTTCAAAGTGCATTTCTATTAAATGACTTATATTGATGCAGCATTCTCATATAAATTATAAAATTTGGAAATATAAGCAATCAGTTACAAAATGTGGGCAAAAGATCAGAACAAGAAAGAAACGTAGACAGCAAAGAAAATATAAATGGGCACGCTCAACATCATTAGTTTCTAGAAATGCCTATTAAAACCTCAGTGTATGCTCACCAGAAAGACTGCTCTTACCAAGGACTCCCAAGGATGTATAGCAGTTTCTTCTCTCAAACATAGCTGATGACAATGTCTGTGAAATAATCTCTCTGCAAAACATTACAGCAGTTTCTTATAAAGTCAAAATATATTTGTTCCCCTCCCAAGGCACGGCAACACACCCCAGAACTCAGGAGGCAGCATGAGCATGAGTTCAAGGTCAACCTGGGCTCCACAGTGAGTTTAAGACCAGCTTAAGCTATATAGTGAGACTATGTACTATGTGTAGTGTGATATGAACTATATAGCTTATCTACATATGGGTCGTCTCAAATATATACATACATATGCCTATACACACACACATAAACCTATATATAACCTATTAATCCTGCTCTTAGATATTTACTTATAAGAAATGAAAACCAGGGGCTGGAGAGACTTTTAAGCTTATTCATTGATTGGTGAAGTCCCCCATGTTCGGACAGATGGCCATGTCAGAAAGCTGGCTTCCAAGTTCAGATCTATGCTGATTCTGGAGTGCACTACCAGCAGGTCCTCTGAATGATACTTGGAGGTTGTGGCAGACGGTGGGGTGAGGGACTTCACAGGCACAGGTAATCCTGAGCCTGGTGGTCTGTGTGGATCCAGGAGGGGAAGCTCTGTCCCCTGTGAGGGCTCTGATGACCCCAGGGACCCAGGCTTGACCACACACCAGTGAGCTGAACCCAGAGTCCCGAGGCCACAGTTGCACCAGGCTGCCCCTCGTCTTGGCAAACAGGCACTGTGTGTGTCAGGTGCTGGGACTGCCTCCAAGAGCTCTGCTCACAATCCTCACCCCCTAGATCTGTGTATACTCCCCTGCCCCCTGGTTTGCTCCTTGAAGGCCAGAACCATGCCCTTATAGTCCCTCATCTTTGGAGAGTTGCACACTCTTTCTAGAGATCTCTTTCTAGAGATTTACTCACCAGAGTCTGAATCCCACATCTCTGCATCTCATGTAGATAGGTTATTCTTTGACCACAGACACAAATGACACATCGTCCTGCCGGTCAGTCAGGCACTAGGGAAAAAGAGGCACAGTCAGGTGAAGACTCAGTTTGTAAATCATCACCAGTCTTCAAAGATTGGCTAAGGCAAGCAGGTGATAACCAAGCTTCCACCTTACCTGGGAAAGAGCTAACCTCTGCTTTGCCCCGGCAGCCCCTCAGAAATGCCACCCTCTCCTGTTTTGCCAATTGTGAACCTATCCTATGGTCCTTGCTCAGATTTTACCCATTTTCACAGAGTATTTGAACCTGTATTTAACATTTCAAGTTGAACTTCAAATTCAAGACTTCCCATGGCATCTGCTTAGCCAACCTGCCCGTCCTTTGTGAGTCTGTAGTGAGAGGCTGCTCAGAAGAGGACGCCCCTCAACCTCAGCTGCCCCTTAGGGCATTACTCACTCTTGCTCACTTTGGATTCCAAGGAGTAAAATCACTAGGGTTCATAGGCCAGGCATGGTGGTGCATGTCCTTTAATTCCAGCACTCAGGAGGCACAGCCAGGTGGATCTCTGTGAGTTCAAGGCCAGCCTGGCCTACACAGCAAGTTCCAGGTTAGTCCAGGCTACCTAGTGAGAGTCTGTCTCAAAAAAACCAAAGGGAACAAACAGGAAAAGAGGTTCATTCTGCATTTCCTTGGACTGCGTGACTGGACCCTGCTGTGAGGTGGATACTTACTATACTTCACTCAAAAGAGAGCTTCCTCCAAGAATTCAATTCTTCTTATCCACCCTTTAACAGAGATCTTTGGAGTGCCAGCTGCCTTGTAAGGGTTTTTTCCCAGCCAGGGTTCCAGGAGACAAGCTCTTCTGTCTGACTTTGAGAGCTCTCGGCCTTCTGTGCAAAGGGGAGAGGGGTAGATTGGGCGCGATCCTCTCAGAATGATCCACAGTTGCTTTTGAGAAGCAGCATGGAATAAACGCAAGTCACAAAGCCTTCGATCTGAGGGTGACCAACAGGAAGCGCAGTCGTGCGCACACGGACCTCCAGCTTGCCGTGGAGCCGAAGACCGCCTGGCCTGGAACTCTTGGTCCTCCTGCCTCGACCTCCCATATGCTGGGATTACAAGTGTGTGCCACCATGATCAGCTGAAGGTATTTGATGCAACTTTCCTTTGTTGATGAGGGTCAGTACCTGAAAAGGAAAATCTGCAAAAGCAGACTTCGTCTAGTGGCCACAGGTGAGACTCTTACAATGGCAGTAACAAGTAGGCTGTCCGGTGCCGGCACCCTAGTGGTAACAGGTAGATAGCTGATGCCCTCTTCTGGACTCTGCAGGCATTGCACACACATGGTACACTTACATGCAGGCAAATACTCATACACATAAAATAGAAATAAATATGCCAGGCATGGTGCCTCATGTCTTTAATCCTAGCACTCAGGAAGCAGAAGCAGGTGGAGCTCTGTGGGATTGAGGCCTGTCTATATAGTGAGTTCCAGGTCCACTGTGGCTACAGGGAGACCCTGTCTATAAATAAATAAATAGCCAGCTATGGTGGCACACACCTTTAATCCCAGCACTTGCGGGCCGGAGACAAGAGGATCTCTGTGAACTCAAGGCCAGTCTGGTCTACATAGCAAGTTCCAGGCCAGCTGGGGCTACAGAGAAGCCCTGTCTCAACAAGATTAATTAATTAATTAATTAAAGAGCTATCTTCAAACTGTCCAGTAGGGAGCAACTTGAGGGCAGCAAGTTCATCATGTTTAAATCCTTCAGAGACCAGGTACATGGCCACACTTTCAAAACAACTAAGCTCGGGCTGAGCGTATAACGCTGCTTGCCGCCAAGCCTGACTACTTAAATTCAATACTTGGGACCCACATGATGGTGGAAGGAAAGAATCGAGAGTCGAGTTCTGCAAATTGTAGAAAACTACTCCCAGACACACACTTTAGACAGATAAATGTAAACATATTTAAAACTCCCGCATTCATTGTGGAGTCTCTCCCCAGTCACAGACTGGAGCTCTCCGGTCACAGGGCCCGTAGCAGGTGGAATGCTGGTCTCAGGGCACGCCTCCTATTTCATATGCTGCACGAAATTATTAATGCTCCAGTGGTTGTTAGCCCCATGAGTGTGTAATATACAATTTCTAATTTAACTAAAAACATAAGCCATTATGCCCAAATCCAGGGGTGTTTCTCTCTCAGTTTTACATTCATAGTGATCATGGATATTATTTTAAATCACCTTGGTAAAATACACAACGATTCTTCTTTGGAATTAATGATTCTCTGCCCAGGGGCTTAATAAACCCAATGGAAAAAGGTTTTAAAATTACTTTTTAGTTTTTAAAGATGTATTGTTTTAAATTATATGTACATTGTGTGTAGTGAGAGTGTGTGCAGTTGTGAGCGCAATGCCCAAAGAGGCCAGAAGAGGGCATTGGACCCTATGGAGCTGGAGTTATAGACAAGTTGTGAGCTGCTGATGTGGGTGCTAGGAACTAAACTCCTGTCCTCTGCAAGAGCAGTACATACTCTTAATGGCTGAGCCACCTCTCCAGCCCCCATGAAATTATTTATTGTAGGACTTTTTTGCTCATTACATTATAAACCCTAAATAGTAAATATGAAATAACAAAATCTGATATTAGGATGATGAGATCTAGCATAGCTATTAGAATATGTGTGCAGTCTATACAGAGACACTGAGCAGGTTGTGAGTGAGTACAGATGCCCTTGGAGGCCAGAGGTATTGGATCCCTGGAGCTGGAGTTACTGGTGGTTGTGAGCCTCATGATGTGGGTGCTGAGAACTAAACTCCAGTCCTCTGGAGGAACAAAAAGCACTCTTCAGCACTGAGTCATCCTAGCCCCCATCTGAAGCGTTTTAGTTTTTCAGGTTCCCATACGAAGTGATGGGCTTTACCATGTACTCCACACATGTGTTATTGTGCCTGTTTTTAACTTGTTCCCCAGCCCCCGTTGGTGTTCTGTTTTTGCAGTTAAAAAACTAGATGGGGGTTCTAGAGAGATGGAGGCTAACAACCATCCATAACTCCCAGCTTCAAGGTAATCTGATGCCTTCTTCTGACCTCTGAGGGCACTGCACAACATGAGTGCACTCACATATACACTCGTACACAAAAATAAGAATAATAAATAAAATGTTAAAAAAAATCTGGATGGGGAAAAAGTACAAGCTCCTGATAGTGACCTTTTAACATTGTCACCTGCCATCTCACATGTAACGGTACAATAACAATTCTAAGAGAATCTAAATTTTACTTATGTCTAAAGAAGTCTCTATAGTTACTCCTTTAAAACTGATGCACACAAAGGCTATATACTGCAGCTTGTTCCTATGTCTGGCCCATAAGTAAATCTCCTTCAGCCTGTGGAATCATCCAGGTCCCATGCTTTAAAACACCATCAGTTTATTAGAGACTTTAGACTATTTTACCTTAATGGTATTCCACAATAGATTTTAACTTCTGTCAAGTTAGAACCTTAGGAAATATTTATTTATTTAATGTGTATGAGAATTTTGCCTGCATGTATCTAAATTTGCCTGTGTGTGCAATGTCCACAGAGGCCAGAAGAGGTTGTCAGCTTCCCTAGAACTAGAGTTATCAATAGTTGTTAGTAGTCAGCACGTAGGTGCTGAGAACTGAGCCCTGGTCCGCTGCATGTACTCCTGACTGCTGAGCTGTCTCTCTACTTCTCCTCCTATAGGAAACATTTTTTTAAGTTATGGGTTTTTGGGGGCAGCATGTGTAGGCTAACCCAGAAGGTGCAATCCTCCAGCCTTTGTCACAGAGTGTCGGGATTCCAGGCACGCACCACCCTGGCTTGATTCCCAGGGAACACTGTGTAGAATACATTTTTAGAATGCTCTGGGCAAAGGGCATAGGCATCCCTGTGGCTCCTGCTCGGCACGCTGTGGAGTGGAAATGTTTATCTGTCTGCTGCCACCAGCTGGACATCCTCACACTTCCCTCCTCAGAGCGTGTGGGTGCCAGATGGCAGGCTCCTCACTTGAGAGCTAATTTGACATGTGTGACGTGAAGTACACTTTGTGTTCTGGTGGTTCGAGCTGTGTAGAGCACCTGCAGTGTCCACTCCCTCAGCCTCTGTGGGCATCCTTCTGTTTACTTTTTCTGACATGACCTGATGTGTCTTATCCTCATGAGACCCAAGGGTGGCCCTTCAACTTCTAAGCGATGCCACGGCCACTCCTTATACAATCACAAGTCTGCTTTTTAAATATACTAAACAAAGCTGGGGATGGAACTCAGTGGCAAAGTGCTCGCCTAGCATGTGCAAAGCCCTGGGTTTCATCCCCAGCAGTGTTCGTTGGCATGAGCCTGAAGCTCCAGCTTTGCAGAGGCTGAGGCAGAAGGATCCCTTAAGCAGAAGACTGAGGCCAGTGCAAGCCCCTATCTCAGATGAGGCTACAATCTTCAGTATTGGTTAATGGGACTTGGATGAAAGTCTGCTGGACTTTAAAATATTTTATTTCCTCTGGTAGTTTCCTCTACAGGGGAAGCTTCCTGGCCTAGGGATGTGGAGCTGGGATGCAGGGGAGGGGTGGGGGCAGGACCAAAGATAGAAAATGGGAGGAAACAACACACTTGGTCACTTGATGAAGTTGCTGTCCCTCGGGGCCACACACTTTAATTACCTGAGTAGAAAATGATTCCTTACCCCGTGAAGTAGTCAGATTTCTATAATTTGTAACCAAAGGTAACCCCAAACCAATCTAGAGATGAAATTTACGAAGCCCAGGACCCCAGAGATGAACTTTGACAGAGTAACAGGTCATGAATGAGGAGAGCAGCTGAGGTTTCTGTCCTGTTCATCACACAGAGGTGGGGGTGGAAAGCTTGTTTCTTCCCGAGTTGGGAGCTAGGCTTTCCCACCAGCTGTGCAACGGAGACACAGCATTTCTTTTTGTCCTTCAGAATGGTACCGGTCCTCACTCCCAGGGCCATTCCCCAGGGCAGTGTTTCAGGACGCTGCCCCCTCGTCTGTGTTCAGGGATCGTGGAGTGTTTGTGCTGCTAGGAGAAGTCTGATTTGGTTCATTTGCACCTGGTTCCCTGACAGTGCTGGGAAATGCTATCTGACTGAAGTGAGATGCTCACGGGGCCCAGGCCTGTGCTTGGTGAAGGAGGCTCACACTGTCCTGGTCTGTACTTCTTTAGTTCCCCATGCCCATGTCCTAGGTCACTGGTAAGCCCAGCAAGATGGGCACGAGTCTGTCCCACTGTCAGCCTACTCAAACATGTGCTGCAGCAAGAAGACCCCTCCCCCACTGCCTCCTCACCATGCCCACCACCAGCAGCAAGTGACCTTCATCCAGTTCCGCTGTCTGTCAGATAAGAAGCACATCCCTCTGTGAATCCAATAGGGTTACCTTCAAAACAAAATCAGACTGTCTACAAATCTTGCCCCTCTGAGAGCAAACTTGACAATGATTTGGAAAACGAACCGGGGAGCTGAGGCACAGACTCGAAGTGACTTACCCACAATGTGCAATATGATTCATAATCACTCTGATTGTCTTAAAACAAAAGCAAAACTACACTTTCCCTTTAGAAGGTAGAAAGTGCAGGTGATTCCAGGCAATCCTTCCTAAAATGGTCTTTTTCTGCTACCTATGAGTTTGGGAGCTTCTACAAGGCAAGTTCAGTAATTGAGAACAAACACTTGATGCCTCCCTAGGAGGCTAAGGGCGTGGTTTGATGTACATTGAAATAATATGATAAATTTAGAATTGCTATTATATCATTTTTTATTTCAGTTTTTTCAGGTAATTAATTTTAACTGTATTGTACGTAGGTAGCGGCCTGTGACAAAGGGAGATACCTTTTTCTTCAAGCCCTTCCCCGAATTAATGGCATGGAAAGCCCTGGTTTGGAGTTTTTCCTGACGGGCTTTGATTTGGGAGTGTTCTGTCCCCAAATGGGCCCAGTTCCAGGCCAGGGACCCAGTTAAGCTCTGCATCCTCAGATGGTTATTACCTCACAAGTGTCATAGTGAATCTTTCCATCATCTCCAGGGACTGAACACACTTCTCAACAAACAGCCAGCCACAGACAACACAGCACCCAGGTGGTAGACACACTAGTTCCCCATTCAGTTCCCCAAATAGTCAGCTCATAGGATCAACCCAAATACTGGACCTGGGGAGATGGCACAGTCTGTAAAGTGCTTGCTGAGTAAGCATGAGGACACAAGATCAATCCCCACAACCCACATTAATGTGGGTGGAACTTATTTGTAATCCCATCTCCAGGGAGGCAGAAACAGGCAGATCCCTGGGACTTGCCGGCCAGGTCAGTGCCTGAGAAACAACACTTCAAGTTGTCCTTTGGCCTCCACGTATTGGGCAAGCACTCTACTCAACTGAGAGGTATCTCCTGCCCCTAGTCCCTGTGTTTTCTGTAGTGGTTCAACCATTGCTATTTCAGGTCGCCTGTCACATGCCACTGAAAATCCTAAATGTCACAGTAGTTACTAGAAAAATGTCACCATATCTTTACACTGGCAGCCTTCTATGGCACAGTCTCTCTGCCCAAAGCAAGACTCAGCACCAGGCTGAAGCATAATTACACACAGTATGCAGGATTCGTGTCTTCCTAGTGTTTCCCATCACCCGGCTCCTTAGCCTGCCCACAGTTTGTTGTTTTCTCCCTTTCTCCACCCAAGCAAGGAGTCTGGTGACCGACCTGTGACACCTGCATTAGAAAGATCAAACATGCAGGGTGAGTGAGATGGCTCAGCAGGTAAAGATGCTTGCCACCAAATCTGAGTTCGATTCCTAGAGTCCCGTGGGGTGGAAAGCTGACCTCTGACTTCCACATGCATGCTGTGGAATGGACATGTTTCTCTCTCTCTCTCTCTCTCTCTCTCTCTCACACACACACACACACACACACACACACACACACACACACAAACACACACACAAATGTAATAGATTAAACAAGCAAAGAAGCCAAAGGGGATGCTAGGTTAGGGTGGGCCCACCTTGGGGTGGGTTTTGGAGATCAGTTAGTGTGCAGAACGTATTTTTTGCCCCCTTTGTCTGCTTTTGTTCTTCCCTCTTGGTTGCTGCCTTCTCCTCACAGATGATGATTTATCACACAGGCTTGGACTTGGGCTCTACGCTCTGGAAAACCAAGCTCTCATAGCTGTGAATCACGGAGACTTGGGGTGCAAGGCCAGGCAGTCTAACTCGAGCCGCAGATCTCACCAGTATGCTCTTGTGTGCCTTGCATCAAGGACTCTGAATCTGAGGATTCGATCCCCATGGGCCAGAAAACACACCACACACCTGAATCTTCTATCCTGTGCATTTCCAGATCATCTTCCTGCCATATTCCCTAAAGAATATGACAACCATTTGCATGGTGTTTACATCACGGTAGCTGTTATTAAGTAATCTTGAGGTTATTTAAAGTATAAGACAGATGTGTGTTACATGCAAATATCACATCATTGTACAGGAACCTGCACGCTCAGGACTGTGATCCTAGAGGGGAGTCCTGGAACCAGACCCCCTGCAGACACTAAGGGGTGTTTCTTGGACCTTTGCAGACAGAGATTCAAGACACAGTCAAGGAAGAGGGTGCTCCCTTCACTGTCTGCAGCTCTGAAGCCAGATGGTAAAAGTACTATTTGTCAGGACAAAGGGAGGTTAACACACACACGCACAGTCACACACACACACACACACACACACACACACACATGCATGTGCACACACAAGCACATATGCAAAAAAATAAGTTATCAATAAGACAATCAGTTCAAGAAATTTCTATTGCAAATTGTTCTCCAGAATGCATGTGATTTTACAAGGTCATCCTCACAGCACCAGGGCCAATGTTCCTCGATAGAAAACAGCCAAATAACAAATAGTCTAGGGAATTTCCCACAGGTATAAATTATGCAAATAACCATTTATATCTTCATTTACAACAATCAATAAATAAGAGTGCACATTCATACAGTATTTTTTTTACAAAGATCCCTTTGTTTTTTATAAAGCTACAGCTATATATACACTAAATAGACAAAATAATCCTTGTACCACAAAATATCATTTCACTTTCCCCCTTCAGAGGTCTTCGTGAGCTCTTAGCAAAAGTCTTCAGGCACAGGCAATCAAGTCCTGACATGCCATTAAGAAAACATTAAATCTTCTAACTTATGTTGTAGGCTCTGAATAAAAATAAAATGAATATTACCATTCAAGGAAATATGCTCTCAACAAAATTCCGTCTCTGGACTTCATAGCTTATTGCAAGTGCCTGGGAAGGAGTGACCATTTTTCCAGTTTGTCCTTGCCTGCTGTCATCAGCACCGGGGTAAAGGATGTAGGCAGAATCTTCTGGTCCAGTTTCAAGGGCAGAGAGCAGGTGTCCTCTTCACCACAGACCTGCCCCTGGACCACACCCTCCCAAGGATGCTCTACACAATTTATAGTCACTTTGTGGAATATTGTGCAGGAATAGAAACAGTTCTGGCTCTGGGCACGATTTCTGTGCCTTTTCCTTCTGAGTCATTGCCAGGGGAAGAGGAGAAAGCTGGAAAGGTTCAGACAATTGCCTATAGATAATTATTATTACAGCTAAACTTCTGAATTTCACAGAAATCCCCCTAGGAAACTGCCTGAGGTGCTGACTCATACAGACCAATTTAGTGGGGGGTCCCAGGAAGCAGAGCACCCAGATTCTACTCCAAACTTCTATCCCACACCTTCAGGTAGTCAGACTACCTCTGTCTACTCAGCAAGCGCCTCCCAAAGGAACCTGTGCAAGCCATACTCTAAGCTTTGGCATTCACTTGTAAACAGAATTGCATTTATCGAAGGAATAGGCCACTCACTGAGACAAACACAAAGCTGTCTTCCTAACCTTCGGGTTTATACCCAGAAAGGACTTCGGTCTAAGAGATCTTTTAATTTTCAAACCAGAGAGGTAAATATTTTATCTGAGGTGTCCTCAGGTGAGTTGGAGCCAGGATGAGGGTGTGTGGTAGGTGTGTGATGCCAAGGGCAAGGCTATCTCAACTTAGAACTCCCAAAATTTCCCATAAGACATGTTCCAATCCTCACATGACATCTAAGAACACAAGTGTTTTGTGGCTGTCCTTCCCAGCATGACTTCATAGACTATCTGCTCCTCTTGACTTCCAACGGGGTGTAATCAGCGGTCACCAAGGGCTAAACTACCAAACAATAGTCTTCTATTTACTGTTTTTTAAAAATTTTATTTATTATTTTAAGTTTATGAGTGTATTGCCTGCATGGGTGTAAGTGTAACTGTGTTGTACAATGCCCACAGAATCAGAATAGGGCGTTGGATCTCCTGGAACCAGGGTTACAGACAGTTGTTACTCTGTGGGTGCTAGAATTGAACCTGGGTCCTCTGCAAAAGCAGCTGGTACTCTTAACTGCTGAGCCATCTCTCCAGCACCCCCAACTTAAAAAAGAAAACTACTTTTTATAACAATGCAAAAGTCACACAAACTTCAGGAAGAAAATGATCCACATTTGAGAGACCAGTGATGATTCATTCACACAAGAATTAATGGTCTTCTAACCCTATTTTAACCTTTTTTTTTTTTTAAAGTTTATTTTGTTTTCCCAGTACAGACTCTCACTCTGTTGTCGCCCAGGCTGGCATCTTTCTGCCCCAGTCTCCTGGGTGCTAGGATTATACATGTGCACCATCATGCCTGGCTTTTAAGTCTCATTTTAACTAAGTTCTTCCAAGCCCTTCTCTAGGTTGATGCTTGAAGAGGAAGTCTGATTCCCACTCTGAGAAGGGAATCAGAGCAGGAGGAAGGCCCTGGAGATATGACAGAAGTCACGGGGGCGGGGGCGGGGGTTGATTTTAGATGCCGACATTTTACTGCTAGAAGCTGAAATTTTGTTTGTAAACTTGTATCAGCTAACCATGGCTTTCAAGGCAGTTACGGCACAGGGTTGGGTCAAAGGGGTAGAAACTTGGCAGGCGAGAGCAGAAGGCGCAAGGGAAGGTTACAAACAGACTAATCAACTTTGCCTGGCTCGGAGGATTTCTACCCACAACCTCCAAGTAGGCAGATGCCCCCAAGACCCAGACTCTCCTGCAGGCATCACCTTATTTTCTAAGCAGTGACGTTTACAGTAAAAGTCAGTATCAGAAAGTGAGTTCTAAGTTCCCAGTTGTGTCAGGAACTAGCTCTAGGCTGTGACCTTGCTATCCTTCTTCTCAGGCTCATGTTTCTTCCCTGAAGGAAACACCACCCACGATTGTTGTCAGGGTCAAATGAGTTCATAGATGGCTTAACACTTCCTCTTGCAAAAGGCACCAGATTTGAGACTGGGCTGCAGGCTACAAGGTGGCAGGTTGGAGAGAAGAGAACAGAAGCTGAGGTCAAGTGAATGTCTGAAGAAGAGGTCCAGTGCAGGCAAAGATGCTTCTGCCTCCCTCTGAGCTCTCTCACACTGGCTAGCTGATGAGGGAACGCTCCACAGGGATTCTCAGCAGAGGAGCAAGGTGATGACACCACAGCACTCACAGCCCCTTAACCGAGGTCCTATGTCAGGAGAGCAGTGCGCTCACCAAGCAGGCAGGCTAGAAGACGCTGCGAGATCTTGGACGCGCACCTGCCCCAAGAGTCCAGGTGGGAAAATCAGCACAGATCCCTAAGAACAGTGTCTCTAAGCAGGAAGGAGAGAGGAGCCAGGCTTGGAAGCTCCACCGGGCCCTCTGGAGATCTAGAAGACAAGCATCAAAGGGTTCAGATTGCCATACCAAGAGCATTCACGGAAGAGACAGCTCTCCCATAGGAAGAGACGACAACTCTCCCACAGGAGCCATGCTCCTGTGTCCCTCCGAGGCACCGTTCCCACTCATCAACTTCTGATGGGGGGTGAGCTCCATGGTGTTCAGAGGCTTTGCTGAGGGTGGCTGGACGAACCTTCGCTGGGAATTGATGGCCATCCCCAGATTACTAACTAGCAGAGCAATGAATCCTTTCCCCTTTCTGATTTGCCATCTTTAGATTTTTGAGGTAAGGTCTCACTGTATTGCCTGGACTGCTGTTGAAGCTGGAGACTCAAGCGATCCTCCCATACTAGTCTCATCTCTACAGAAGGTGCTGAGACCTCACACAACCTCCAAGACCATCAAACAATCTATGACTTATGGAGATGGACCATATGGGAAGAGACAATTCCTGCCTTCTCAGTGCTCTGCCTCACAAAGCCCAGGCAGGCATTGCTACAACTGAGTCCAGGAGTGGAGAAGCACAAAGCCCAAGTGGCTGCCCATGGGACAGTGAGTATGGGAGTGCATCTCCCCACCAAGGTCATGTCTGTCAGGGCAGTCCTCACCAACTCCATTAACACCAGTGAGGGCAAGCCACAGACTTCTGCCAAGACTCCAACATTAACCAACAGAGAATCCTGTCTGTCAACTGTCAAATGCCAACGTGGGTGACTTGTTTCCCACATAGAGAAAGGAAACACAGCAAGGCTGGAAACCATGTGACCACACAGACTTGGTCTTACCAGATGCAGAGGATCTAAGTGTTTGTTGGGTAGGGGGAAGAAGAAAGAACCCTCAGAGCCATGACCTTCAGGCAGTGCTTTCCCAGTGTGACCTGACCCTCTTCTGCACTCAGCACATCACAGCCCAACAGTGCGGAGGTGCTATGGCCCCAGTGGATTCAGGACAGATTCACAATCAAGTCAGCAGAGCAGTGAGCCACCTAACCCACCAGCAAGAAAACATGAAGGTATTTATGGATCAAAATGGTACACAGAAGCTGAGCACAGCGGTATACTTGGGAGACTGAGGCAAGTGGATCAAGAGTTCAAGGCCAGCCTGGACTATACTGCCAGACCCTGTCTCCAAAAACAAAACCATGAAAGATGGTGCAAGGAACACACACGCTCACTGCTTTTGCCCTGAGCTCCTGTAAGAAGGAAAGGACAGAAAGTCATACAACCATAAGCGGAAAAGGATGTAGAAGGCCACAGACACCACCCCATTCAGAGCAGGAACAGAGCCCATGAGAAAGGCCTGGGGAGGGGTCCTAACACCACATGCCTGCAGGTGGCGGTGCCAAGAAAGGCTTGGAGACAGGAGCATCGACTGATCCTTGGGCCCCCTGTCCATGCAGAGAGATGACAGCTCTGCCTCCCACTCCTAGACAAGAAGAAAAGCTCAACCCAGAGACACCAGACTCAGCAAGGCAGGGGCAACCTGAGGAGGCTGGGAAGTGCCTGGTAAGACTGTCTGGCCAGGTCAGAACTCAGTGCTCAGGGGCCTCTGGGTGCCATCCTTACAGTTTGTGCATTGCACAAAAAGGACCTGGCCAAGGGAACATGGGGGAAGCAAAGCCCAGTCTTTGCTCAGTTCAAGCTTTGCTCTAGCTCAGGACTGCATCTGCCCAGAGAAAGAGAAAAGAATCTGCTCTCTGCCAATCAAGCCAAGTGCATGTGGGTGAATGGCTTCCCTCTAGAAGGGACACCATTATTGAAACAGACGAAGGCATTACACACGGGCGACAGCAGACCCCTGTGTGTCCCTCCTTCCCACAGAGCCAGGGTAGAAAGATATCTACAGAAATGGATTGCACCCCAGATAAAGCATGCAGCTATTGATATGCTAGCCTCTCAACAGCCCACTGGATGACCCTAGAGAAAGTCTTACCAGCTGATGCCCAGAGCTTCCTGTGAGGTCCTGGCTGCATCACCTTTAAACATGAACATACGCACAGTATCCACAGATATTTGAGGAAAGTTTATAATGTGGAAGGCAAAGACCACAACCAACCACGAGAAAGGAAATGTAGAGGAGACAAAGGTAAAACTGAGAGAGAAAAGAACCTTCGAAAACACTGTAACAGTTACAAGCAGAGACCTGCATCTCTGAACCAAGAACAGGATGTTATGCAACAAAACTCAGAGAACAAGGAAGTTTTAGTAATTAAAAATTAAATAAAGCATCCATGTCAGGAAGATAAGATGGAATATATCTTCTTAAAAGCAGATGGAGACAGAGAATTAAAACGAAGAATTAAAAAAAATATATTAGAGGATGAGCCAGGAAACACAGAAGCGGGGGGGGGGACGACGACAGAAGAATGCAAATAATGGTGTGACATTTAAGACTCAGTATAAGTACCAGAACAAGGACACAGTGCCATCAGGATGGGTCAGGACATCAAGGGAGAAGAGACTGAAAATATCTCCGGGGAGGGGAGAACCCATGTCATGCACAAAGGCATGGGACTAGGAATCAGAAATCTCAACAGTTTCATTGGAAGGGCAGCACCTCCCCCTGCAGATCTGTGCCCGACACACTCGAGAAGGGCTAAAAATGGGAGTTTTAAGTTACTTCCAAAAATATTCACCACATTTCTTTCCCATGCTCCTTTTCTCAAGAAGCTATTTAAGAATGGACAGAGGAGAAAGGAGAGAAGAGGGGAGGAAGGAGAGGACAAAGAAGGAAAAGGAAGAGAGGAGAGGGAGACATCGCTACTGGATATGTAACGACAGTCCACAGCTTAGTTCAGGGTAACTAGTCCCAGGCTGCAGGAGGCAGTATTAACTATGAATAGGGATGCATCCAGTCACATGATCTAACCATAGTGAGAAGACTCTGCATGGTACTGGCCAGAGGGAAGCCTTCATCTATGATATTAGCAAGTCAATGGATGTTTCTTAACTAATGATGAAAAATAAAGTGCATGTCACATAGAAATACAGAGGCAAATATTAGAAGAAACAACTAAAAATATTGGAAGTGGTTCCTACCAACAATCAAGATTCAGGGAATGGCTAGTCCTCATTTCAAACCCTACAGCATTTTCTTCTTTAAGAGATGCCAAATGGGGCTGGAGAGACGGTTCAGTGGTTTAGAGGACCCAAGTGTAGTTCCCAGCACCCATACCGGGTGGCTCCCACGGCCTGTTTGAGGCAGAATCTGAGCCCTCTTCTGGCTTCTCTAAGCACTCACAATCGTGTGCACATAACCATGTACAGACAGACAGATTCACAGACACACATAATTTGAGAGGATAGTTTGGCCTACTAAATTCTGTCCATTCTACATAGGCCTGTATTCAAATGAGATTTGTTTTTCCTTCCAAATAAAGTAAGTGCATTGGCAGCTTGAACCAAATGACTCTCGGACTTCTTGCCTGTAGATGTTTTAAAGTACGCTACAAGCTGTAAGAGGCGAGAGAAGCTGCGTACAGACTTTTCTGAGCAAGGTCTAGACCTATAAAAGAAACGATGCACAGCTGGGTCAGGTCTTCTTTGGTAGCTCATTTGGGCAAGGACTGCACAGAGTGTGGGTTCATAAAGCATTATGTGCACAATCTCTGCATCACCTGTATCTATGAACGTCTGATGGGGCTGGGAGTTCACTGTGTAGCTTACTTTCCATGGAGCGCTGGGCCATGACCATGGCATCACTCCAAGGTCCCAAGAGCATTCTCTTTGAAAGGTTTTCAGCTCTCTCTGGAAGGGGAGGCAGATTCCAGTGAGAACAGTTGAGAGGCCAGATTTTGGCTGTTAAGACTCCGTGTGCTCTGTAAATTCTTTGGGCTGTGCTTAAAATAAGCAGGTCCTTGGCTTGGTAAAGAAGGTGATCCCTGGAATAAGAATGCTGAAATGTCACATGGTAAGATGGTTCATCTCCACAACCTAACTGTTTCTAGAATCACCATGGAAACACACCTCTGGGTGTGTCCCTGAGCGTCTTTCGAGATAAGGCTTAACTGAAAAGGCAAGACACACCCTAAAAATGGGCAGCAGCACCCCAAGGGCTGGGGTCCCGGACCAAATAAAAAGGAGAAAGTGAGCTAGTTCATCAGCGTCTGTCTCACTCCGTCCTGACTATGGCCACAATGTGACCAGCTGCCTCAGGCTTCTGTGCCATGGCTTCCCCACCCTCGCAGACTGCACCCTCACACTGTGAGCCAAAATAAACCCTTTCTTAAGTTGTTTTTGACAGAGCTCATGACAAGTCTTTTCCCGCTGGGCTATGTGATTTTGCTCAGTCTGTTCTGCCTCTCTCCATTCAAGGGAGATGTTCCCTGAAGCCCCCTCCTGGCTAAGAGTTTATGTCTTTATATGGGTTGCCTAATGCATGGGAGGGCTCACCGGGTGGGAGAAGAACCAAGAGTCCCCAGTGACCTGAGTCTCTGCAGACGGACAGAGGGAGCTGGAGCTGAGGACCATGGGAGGCTGGGGAGACACACCTTTTTCCTTTTCAGGCTGCTTACCCTGGCCTACACCCTAGTACATTTCAGAAAGTCCTTTTAAAAAACCCATTATGACCGACCACAAAGGATGTTGGCACCAAGGCATGTACCCTGAAGCCAGAAACCTGTAGGAACCCTTCCAGCTCCATTATAAGTGAGAACCTGTGCCACTTGCAGCCTTTGGGGCTTATCATGGTGCCCTACAGCAACTTCAGTGTCTGTACGGCAAGTGAGAGGAGTCTCAGTCCCAGCCAGTCAGAGTTCTGCTTTTAATGCCACTCCAGACCACGCTCTTCTTGGGTTTCATCTGATAGGAGGGGTCTCGTTGGTGGAGAAGGTTTGAAAACCACAGCTCTACCTCAGTCGAACAGATGCAAAAGTGAATTTAAAATGTCACCCCCTCTGCATCCTCCAAGAAAACCAGTCAGAGAAGAATGTACTGTGGCTCACAACAATTGTGGCAACTCCTCCCTGGACAATGCACAGGGGAATAGGTAGGTGCATTCTGTTGAACTCTCCAGTGACACAACCAATCGCCAGGCTAGGATGGGTCATAGCATCTTCCCACAAGCTCCCACATCCCAAGGAAAATGGGGCAGCTTTCTTTCTAGTATGAGCTTGGCTCTTTCTCGAAAGCAGGCAGGCCCTCCCCTGAGCGGTGAGTAACTCTGGTTCTTCCCAGATCTTAAAATCCTAAGATGCAGGTTTGGGCCACATGTTAGCAAGGATTCTCATGTCACCAAGCCAGGCCCACGAGGGGGAAACCCACACATGGACCCAGCCTCAAATCCAAGCTTTGGGCACACAGCAGGGGAGGAGAGAGAGCTCTCGGCTCTTAAGGAAACAGGTAAACCGGAATGAGAACAGAGCTGGCATTACACCAGCGACTCATAAGGAGGACCAGCACCTGGGGCAGGCGAGACCCGCATTCCCCTAAGGTCTTCTTGTCTCTGTACAAGTGGCCCAACCCTGAACAGACAGTAAGACGTGGTAGGAAGACTCCACCCTCGCCAGGGTCCTGTCTTTTTATTCTCCACATACACGTCTCAGAGCCGGCTGACATCGAGCTGGGGGAAGAGCAGCAGGCAGTAAACCAGGAGCCAGAGGAAAAGGATGAAATACATCACATCCGGTTGCTGCACTAGCTGCGTCAGGGAGTCACTCGGTGGGCTCTGGCTCCCCGGGGGCACAGCTTCACCAGAGGAATTGGTGTCATTCCTGCAGAGAGAAAGGCAGAGGACAGGGCAGTCACTGGTGGGGTCCCTAGGAGGTAGACCATACCTGGTACAAGAGAAAAGTGCCATTCTGAGCCCCACCCTCACTGCCTACCTGTGGATGTGGGCTCCCGCTCCCATAATGCTCCACAGAGGCCCCATCTATGTGTGCACGTGGGGGTGGGGCCCTTGACATCTCCATAACCCCAAAGAGGAGGAGCTGTGGGTTCCGTTCCACAGATGGGCATGGAGACACCCATGGCGCACAGTGGTTGTCGTGGGCCCCACAGTTACTTTGTAAGAGCTGGCATTACACCAGCAACTCATAAGGAGGAAGAGGGGACTGCTGGGAAATAGCCATCCCTCCACCAGCTTGTTCAAGGGGACAGTCCCTTGAAGGCAATTGCTAGATTTGATTTGGGTCTGCATTATCTTTCTGTTATGTCACAGGAAGGCAGTGTTTAAAAGGGCATCTTGTGCTGGCCCGGTAGGCAGTAAACAGGTTGTTAGCAGAAGACTGTTAGTGGTAGAAAATAATCTCAGACCCACATTTCTGCAGGTGGAGGGATGGGTGGGTCGGGGCTGATCCACAGGAGCCCGTGAGCTTTGGGGGGCTGTTTCAAGGACTGAAATGGAAGCTAAGAAAAGTCAAAACCATCTCCTGACCAGTGACAGGTGGATGGGCTGTCACATCGGCCATTTACAGTAGAGCGAGTTATGCCCAGGATGATAAAGAATGGACTGACAGAATTCCTCTTGCTTAAAGTTGTCTATAAGAAAAATATGTGCATTTAAATTTCAAATCAAGCCCTTGCTTGAGGTGGAAAACACACTGTAGACATTAAGTTCTCATTTTCAGTGCTCCGCCCAATCAAAGGTAGAAGTATTATCTCCCTAGCCACATGCTTGGCTTAGCTGAAAACTTGAATTAGTGTTTCAACTTTAGGCCCAGATGAGAAACATCATGTTTTACTTTTTTTTTTCTTTAAGGAGCCAGAAGGTTTGGAGGTCTAAGGCCCATGCCCCAGGGTGTTGATTCAGTCAGGTTTTGAGCCCCCATCAGCAAAATCCTTCCATCGTAACCAAACCCACAGGGGGCAGGGCAAGAAAATTAAGCAGTTATGGGACTTCTGTGGGGGTTGGCCATCTCAGAACTCAAGAGATTGGGCTCTGCTTTTCTGTGCGCTCAGTGACTGTTTTACAGTAACAGTAACAATACACTAGGACCACCTAGTTCCCCATCAGTAAGAAATACTTTCATAGACATCCTCGCATGTTTGTAATCCCGCTTCATGTCTGCTCTGATGCCATAAAACTGTAAAATCAGCTCAGTGAGCTTCTGAGTATTGTACCTGCATGGGACAGAAGGGACACAGGGTCAGGCACTCCGGGACACATGCAGTCCCACCTTACATAACTGGCTTCCACCTCTGTACTGTCCAGCCACAGGCTCAGAACCCAGACCAGTCTTTGTCACAGCAATCATCTTCTGATCATGTTCTGCCCCTCTACACTAGTGAGTCTGCTTTCCCCTAGTCCATTTATATTTATGTTATTTGCAACAGGTATTTTCTTGCATTTTCCCCAAGGATTAACACTGTGATCAATAAGACACAGTTGAAAAACACCTCCCCCCACCATGAGGTAGACTACATCATTAAACAACAATGATCATTTTTCTTAAGCCCACAAATGTGAAGTAGAATGAAGCCACCAACCTGTTTAACATTCGGTTTCTCCTGTCATCCAGATCGGCTGCGTTCCTCAATTGAACATAGCTAAAGTGGTCCTACAGTGAAATTTATAAACAAAACCCCGCAACCCAATTAGTAAAGATGAAATCTCTGAAATAAAAAACAAGATGATTTTAAGCACACAGAGCCGACCACACCATGTTTTTCTTGATACTGCAGACATCTAGTTTCAAAAATCAAATGGCTAAACAATAGACAGACATCACTCTGCTTCCTCCCCTGGCCTCCCTGCCCCAAGAGTGACTGGGAGAGGTCCCCCACCCCCCGTCCCCAGACTGACTTTGGAGGAAGGCCACTGTGGGTCCTAACAGACTTGGAGTTCAGCACTTGCAAATGTCACGAGGCTCTCTACTTAGATGCACACTTGCTTTGACTGGGGTCTTTCTAGGTGTGAGTGCGGACTCCGAGGAGGTGTCAGATTCATGCTTATAACAAAGAGGCTTTTGGGCTTTGAAATCAATGCTTTATTTCCACCCCTTCTTGCCCCGAATGGACATCCAACTGGACTGTACTTAACACACAGGGTTTCAGTGTGTCTGTCTTCCATCCCAAAATATGACTGGTGCCCATCAGTAATCTCAAAGCTCAGGGCTGGGTGCAGGGAGGGAAGATGGAAAGGTGGCGATTAGCAGGGGCCATAGACAAGAAGAAATTCACATACTAACCAATTCCAAAGCCCTATTAGTGTGGCGTCGAGTGTAAATGCTGGAGTCACTGTGGCTAGTCCTGAAAAGCAAAGACACATTTTGAACGGGTGCCGGTGGCTCAGTCACACTGTCACTCCGTGTCCAGTATCGGTAAGTCATGGCTTCAGACTCAGGGTCATAGAACAAAGCTGAGAACTAATGTGTCCACATTCTTGGATGGGTCCAGAGACTTGACTACACAAAAATGCAAAGTCAGGGTTTTTAATAGAAAGCAGGCCACATATTTTTAAAAAACCCTAGGATTTGTGCCAGGAGAGGGGCCTCTACGTGCAAGCACACCTGGGTTCAGTATTCACCAGCAGGGCTCTTAGTAGCTGGACTCCCTCTCCAGTGCTCCTTGCTGCACAGCTGCCATCTGCTTGTCTAGCTCCAGGAGATACCACCACCTTCTTTCCTTTCGTGCACAAGAAGGCTGATTTTATGATCAAATTTTGGAGGATGATGTAGAATGAACATCTCTCTGTCTTTGGAGCATAGCTGGCTCCCCCAGGGAGGACGCAAAGAAATGTAGGCCATCATCGTGGCTCCTGGCTAACAGCTGCCAACGACAGCTAAACTCACATCTTTGCTCAGTTTTCCTCCTCTGTAAAATGGGTCGCCATTCCCACCCGACCTGTTTCATGATGCTGGTGGGATCTCCTGGTTTGCTGCTTAGCAGGAGAACTACGTGTCTGGTGCTCCCTGGCACCAAGGGTCATCTCAGTTTCCGACGGGCAAGCTCATTACATGGCCTTTAGGGACTTGAAAGTAGGACTGGCGTTTGACCCAAGTGCAAATTCCCAGAGATCCACTGCAAGGCAACCTTGGTATCTTTTAATCCAAAATGTACTAAGTTTCCTCAGTTGGTATTATAGCACAGGAAGGAGGCAAAATGCACCCCTAAGTGAAAAGGGCTCAGAACTCCATAGCACTCAGAGAGAGCTGATCACCAGGCTGCGGGCTGGGGCCTGCAGGGGCCTCCTCCTGCCCACGTGTGTCTGTAATGCTTTTTAACACAAAAGCACCATCCCATTGAAGGGAGACTCTGGCTCTGCCCATGATTTCTCTCATGTGTTTTTACATTACACTACCATCAATGAGTCTTGCAGTGGCTGTGACTCGTGACCTTCGTTCTCCCAGCAAACATTCACCAGGGTTCTACTGAGTGCTCAGGACCCATCCCTGATCTCCAGAAGATGGGGGAAGCACAGCTACTCATGTATCCATCACCCAAAGAATTGTTATTGAATGCCTTCCGCAAGCCAGGGGCTGTGCTGAATAGTGGGGCGAGGCTGATGAACTCTGTACCTTACCTTTATTTGGGCTTCAATGAGTTCAAATCCAGCCTGAAAAACTTAGTGAGATACTGTCTCAAAATAAGAAGTCAAAAGAGGGCCAGGGGTGTAGCTCAGTGGTAGCCTAGCTCACTTGGCCAGCATGCTGGAAGCCCTAGGTTCAATCTCCAGCACTACCAAAACAATTAAAAGGTAAGAAATTACAGCTGTGTCAAGAGCAAGAGCGGAGGCTGCAGTATATGATCACATGAAGGGCAATCAGCAATAACCTGTGGGAAATCCAAGACGCCTGCTTGGAGGAGGTAACAGTGGAGTTGGCACCCAGAGGCCAAGTTGCACTGAGCCAGGAAACTGTGTTTAAGGCAGAGGGACAGCCCTCCAGTCTTACCCTAAAGTAAGCTATGAACAAGAAACTCAATTAAGGCTGGAAAGTCAAGGCCAGGAATGCCTGTGTAAGCGTAAATGGAAAGGAGGCTGGGAAGAAAGACCATGTGGGTCCTGCAGGCTCCAAGCCTCTCTTGTCAAGGCCAGTGGGAAGCTATGTAGGGAGACCAACTGAGTTACGGTCGGAAAAAACATCTTGGACTTAGAGGGGAGAGATACTCAGAGAATGTCCAATTCAATAACCTCAAGCTGGGTGCACATCTCTAGGTAAAATTGGGTTTTCTTAGTGTTCCTCACCCTAAGCCAGCAGGTCCAGAACATAAGGCTCCAGAACATTCTCCTACAACCTAGCATAACCTCAGTGCTGTCTGCTTCACTGGCTAACCAGCTCCACCCATATCACGACAGCCGTGCCACACTGCCTGAGCAGGTGAGGAGCTCGGAGGTGGCTGGAGACTGGTGTGTGCACACGGAATAAGCGCAGGACATAGCCAGCCGGGCCTCATGACACTTTCCTATCTGTCTCTCAGGTCACACTCAGGGCACCAACTTTGCCTTCACCCTCCACTGAGGCAGCGTATCTGAGATGCTCACTTCCCCACAGACAGCAACCCTGTGTTTCGAGGGCGAGGCCACAGTGACCTACCTGGAAGGGACCTTGTGCTCACAGGGACTGCTATCCTCGAGGTCGTCTGAGGAACGCACAGTGCCAGGGGCTATAAATAACGACTTTTCTACGTGGTCCACATGTTTCTTTTTCTCCTTCTTTTTACTGCTGGTCGATTCTTCCATTACTTTGTCTTCTAATGGCTTTGTGGATTGTTCCGGGTTTGGGGGTTCTTGGAACTGGAAGACAAAAGCAGATACAAGTCTAATTTCCTACTGGAATAGGTGACATTATGGGTTCCACTCTGTCTAGTCATACTGTCCCTTTTAGTTCCATTTTTCTCATGAATTCTTTCCAGCACTGCTGGCCTGGTAGAAAAGCCACCCTGATTCCTACTCCACGTGCAGAATTCAAGGACTGGGAATTGATGGGGTGTAGACAGCATGCTTTAAAGTCAGAAAACTCTGATGTGAATCCTACCCTAGTTATCTGCTTAACTTTAAGTATTGACTGTCTCTTTGAGCCTCACTTTCCTGTCTGTCAAACTGGTACAATCACTATCACCCTCTTCCCACTACAGCACAGGGTTCCCAGGGAGGACATCCCTCAGCAGATAATGGCTCAACCTTTCACATAGCCATCATCCACCTAAGTAGTGGAACAAATCCCGAGTCACATGGCCAAGGCTGCAAAGGTGGTTCATGGGCCTGGGGGAGGAGGGGACAAACAGGCATGCACAAAGTCTGCGGGGGGGCGGGGGGCGGCGGATAGGGAACACTGTCATGGTGCCTGTGCCCAAAGGGATCACAGAGTGACACCTGTAGCATTTACGGAAGAGGAGACTCTCTGGCAACTTCACATCAGACACCTGACACTGGGCGGGAACACCCCCCACCCCGCCCCAGTGAAATCCAGACTCGTGGGAACCATGGCAACAGCTCCAAGAAACCCTTAGGGGCCTGAGGAACCTGTTCAATGGGTACCAGAAAAAGAGACCTGGAGGCCTGGGTAGCTGCCCAGAATAAAGCTCTGGGCAGGAACTGAAGGTGCTTTCAGTCACAGGAGACTGATGTCCTTCATGGCTGGGAACAGTCACCTTTCTAAATGGGAAACAAGAGAGGACTTGACTTTTCTTTCTTTAAAGACTGGAAGAAAAAGAACTTGTCCTTTTCTAATCCTTAGCTCCGTCAAATAGCTGTGTGTTTTTTTGTTTTTGTTTTTGTTTTTAATCTGCTTTCTTTTTGAAAGGAGGTCAGGTTATCAGAGAAATTCCTCACTCCTTTGTCTAATAGGAGACAGACTCTGGGCTCCCCACCCCACTGGCTACAACCCTTGCAACCCTTGCCTCTACTTACCCCCAGGGTAGGACAGAGCTGCACTAGGGGACCAAGCACAGGCGGGATCAAGAGCAGCAGGCAGGCAAGTCAAGGCTGTGGATCCAAGCCAGGATGCAGGCTGGGTCAGGACCTCCTGGACCTAGGCAGGTGGCACTCAGCTGGGGAAGGATACCTGATCTACCCCATCCTGGCCACCAGTAAGAGCTGGAGTAGGACGAGATTCTAAGTCTCCTGACTGACCTTGTGATCCAACTCAGGTCTCCTCCAATCACCCATCCAAGCGTTGGGTATAGTAGGTACTCAATCTGATTTGGGCAACTACTGGCAGAAAGAAGAGCCAGGGACTGGGGACATGGCCCATTTGGCAGAAAGCTCAGCTACCATGCATGAAGCCCTGGTTCCCAGCACCACATAAACCAGGTATGGAGACAGGTGGGTCAGAAGTTCAAGGTTATCCTTGGCTACATAGGGAGTTTGAAGGATCAGGGAGCGGGCATACAGAGTGCTGGCCTGATGCCTCAGGGAGCAGGGTGGGTCCTCAGTAGTGACTTAAGGACGCTGCAGTCCTGGGAATGTCAGCGGAGGGTCCAAACCTACCGTCTGTGCCCTCAGGATACAGTGTGGAGTCTGAACGAGGGAGACAGGGACTGGCTTTAGCCCCCGCAGCTCACCTGAACCCTCAGCCCCAACCTGAGGAAGGCAGTGAGAACAGCACTGCTTCAAAGTGAGAGAGCATTGTGTCACACGCCTAGGGCTATACAGGACGCAGCAGAGGAGCCATCTCCGACCCAGAGAGGCTGTGGAGAGTGGGAGTGCTCCCTAAGTGGCTGAACCAGATGAGAATGTAACCAGCTCATTCCAGATCTCTTTAGCTCCACTCTGTCCTTATGTCTCCTCTTCAGGCTTTTACCTCTTCTCCTTTCGGGTTTAGCCTCTCACAGTCCATAAAGGGTGACTTTTAAAGGCCAAGTCTTATCACTCCATGACTCACCATCTTTGACACTCTTCTTTATCTTGCCTGGCTGACCTTCTCTCCTCCTTTTTCCCCTCCAGCCAAGACAGCTGATCCTGGGTCCCATCATCTCGGTTTCCCACTCATCACTTGGTGAGGGGATCATTCATCCTTCAAAGGCCTGTGCTGAGGCTACCTCCTCCCAGGGGGCCTCCCAGATCCTGCTGGGAAGAGTTCCTGTGGCCTCAGTTGAGGCCAGCCTCACTCTCTAGCAGTCCTTTCCTGGTGTGCTTACTGGGTTCCGTGGGGTTTGTTTTTCCTTTACCAGAGTGAGTAGACATTGTGTATTCATCTTTGGAACCTAAAGACCAACATGGTACCTGGCAGGGCCTTCGGGTGCAAGGTCACATGTGTGCTGTCTTGGGAATGAAACACCAAGCTAAATGAGGACACTTGTCTGGGCTTGTGAGTGGTATTAAAGGAGATAAGCAAGTCTTGTACCCTGGAGGACTGCAGGTGAAGGAGTTTAGGGAGCCTTCAAAGATGGTTAGGATAAGAGCCAAGCGTGGTGGTGGACACCTTTAATCCCAGCACTAGGGAAACAGAAGCAGGTGTATCTCTGCGAGTTCGAGGCCAGCCTGATCTACATGGAGAGTTCTAGGTCAGCTGAGACTATAGGAAGACCCTATCTCAAAAGAACCAAAGGCCAGTTGGTTAGGATTGAAATGGTATGCTGCCAGCAGTAGAGCCTGGTTTAATTCAGTTTGCCAAGTTAGGACAAGGGGAAGAAGAATTCTCCATCCTGAGGGCCAAGTGTATTGCCGTTAACAGTTGCTTGAGACAGGGCAGTAAGCCATGTGGTCACTGTCTACAGGCCAGATTCGTCCTGTAGGACTGATAGAAATGACCTTCAGTGACATCAGGCCTGATGTCTCCAGAATGGGGGCACAACTGGGGTGGTTCTCCAGATTCCTGGGAGACAAAAGGTGGCTAAGGGCTCAGGTTTCGTTCTGGTCCCTGGTCTACGGAAATGCAGGCCTGACCCTTCACGCTTTTTGTTTGCTTCCTTGCTTGTAACAGGCTACTTGAGCTGCTGGCCTGATGGAGTGCAAATACAAGTGGCTAACAAGTGTGTGCCCGGCTGCTTGAGTTTAGAGTGAGTGTCCTCCTTCCTGTTTACACAACCCGTAGCAAACCAGAAGAATCGAACACCAGCGCCCTGCACAGCTAAGGCCACAATGGATCACCACTGGAGTTCAGTGTGACTTGCCTTCTCCAGGCGGCTGCAGGAGAAGGCAGTAGGGTTCACTATCACAGCCTAGGTGTTAGTTACTGCTTTTTAAAAAATTTTATTTATTAGTTTAAAATTTTGTTTGTGTATGAGTATATTGCCTGCATGTGTGTAAGTGCACTTGTGTTGTGCAGTGCCTGAGGAGGTCAGAGAGGGTGTTGGATCCCCTGGAACTCGAGTTACAATGGTTGTTAGCTGCCATGCGGGTGCTGGGAATCCAACCCCAGGCCTCTGCAAGAACAGCCAGGCTCTGAGCCATCTCTCCAGCCCCAGTTACTGCTTTTAAAATGTGCACCCTGTCTCTCTGCTGGACCCTCACGCACGCTTTTCTCCTCTTAGAAACGCCATGAGTGGGCCCAGGACTGGGGTAGGGACAGTAAAGTGCCGCTGTCTAATTTCATGGGGTTCTCCCTTTTGGCCCTCAAGCCGGCACTTGCTGGAGCCTCTCAAAAGGACGTCTTTAAATTCTGAATCCTAGTGTGCCCACAATGGGAGCCTTATGCAGGGAGAAGCGCAGAACTCCTTATGCAGGGCACACAGCTCCTGAACCCCACCATTAAGTACCTGCTGACTCTCCACAAGGTCACTCTCTTTGCTCTCCCTTGGCTGATGGTCCTTGTGGTGGGGCGGGGAAGCGGGTCCTGAGTCTAGTGTGGCCTCCTCGCCATCCTTGTTGACCTGGGGCACCTGGTCGCTGGCGCTGGGGTGGCCTTCGTCACTAGGCCCGGAGAAGCTGCAGCTGCTCTGAGAGCTGTGGGCCTCTTCTTCCTCCTCCTCCTCCTCCTCCTCCCTGGAGTCCAGGTCATGCAGATAGCCCTCTTCTGGTTCTTCCAGATCCACATCTTCACTTTTCAGGTCCTCACCACCTTCTGCATAAGCCTCCAGCACTGCGGCCAGGGGCACCTCGTAGTGCGGGTAATAGAACAGGTCATGGGGGATGACGGAGATCTTCGAGAGTGGCGGGGAAGGCTTGAAATCCAGGCCCTCCTCACTGTGACTCCTGAGCGTCTCCAGGCTGACACTGGCGCTAGGGGGGTTGGACGGCACTTCCCCAACGGATGCTGGGAGGCCCTCTGCCTCTCCCTCCTCACTGTGATGCCGGGTGGACTTTCTCTTAGCCTTTTCAAACACTTCTGGCTTTTTATCCACAGGTGCTTCTTCTGGAGGCAAAGGATGGTCTTGACCTTCTTGCTCAGGGCTCTCAGGAGGAGGTCTGTGCTTGTCAGGCTCTGCCTGGGACTCAGGTGACTCTGTCTTTGTGTGGGGAGACTTGGATTTCCTTTTTCCGAGTTTCTCAAGATAACTCTCAAAACCCTCCTCGCTGGCTGTCGTCTCGTGGGGTGAGGGAACTTCGCTGAAAGCCTGGCTTGTTGAGGCAAAATCTGCTAGGTCCCTGTTAAACTTGGAGGCCTTCAGTGGGATGCCTTCAAAATAATCATCTTTGTCTATCGCTTCCACGGTCAGCAGCGGGACCTTGAGCTCGATGGAGTTGGCCAGGACAGTCTCATCTTCAGGGGATGGAGGAGGGCCTTCCTCGGCACAGCCGGCTGGACTTTCCACAGTGCCGTTCTGGAACGAGGAGTCCTGGGGGTGCTGAGCGTGATGGGGCATACCACCCACATGAGCAGTATCCTCAGGGGCTTTGTCTGAGACTACTTCTAGCACTGGCCTGGCTTCCCATTCCTGCTTCTTTTCCTCGGCCACCTCAATCAATGAGACATGGCCATCCTGCTTCGACAGCTCCTTGGTCGCTCTTGGGCTTCCTTCAAAGCGAAGGTCTGGGCTATAGACAGGGTCCTTACTGCAGGAGACATCCTTGTGCATATCAGCCTCAAAGTGGACAGTTTTCTTGATTGGCAAAGAGTTGGACCTCCGGCCATCCTTTCTGGTTGATAAGATGGAAGATTCCGGACCTGGTTCACTGGAGGCAGCATCGGTCTTCCCTGGGCTGCCCTGAAGGACTTGGTCTATGATCTGGTGCATGAACTCCGTAGAGCTGTCTGACAGTCTGTGGCTGGGCACGCTGCCCAGGCAGAAACCCTTTGTGCTCTCAGGTTGGTCACAGACAAAGACTTTGGCCGGTGGGGGGTGGCTGGTTTCGTGGTTGACGTAGGTCCGCTCTCCGTTCTCGGTGAGGAGGAGGACTCTGCTTTCTTGTTCGGAGGGGCTTTCTTTGATGCGGACAAATGTGGACTCGATCGGGGCTTCTTTGTCTGGATTCATAAAATCTTCCTGCAGAGACACAGGCGACATGAAATAACAGGTTCTACCTTCAAGTAAAATATCAACCCATCTCTCGAAACACAGACAGAAAAGCCACTTTAACACGGTTTTCTGTCCTGCTGAGATGTAACAATGCCAGATAAATAAAAATATGACATACTGTGGGCTTCTTTCTTTTTTTCTTCAAAACTATGTATACAGAGACCTCCACATCCTCAGTGGAGCAGTGGATGTCCTTTGGGGAACTGCATCTCTCAGCAGCTTCACTCAGTGGACCCTGCCTAGTCAGTGTGTGGGCTAGTGAGGGAGCAGGCAGGATCCGCCACACCCATACTGACCATGTGGTCTGAGAGGGCTGCAATGGCAACGTGACTTCCATTACTGGCTAATGATTCTATTCCAGGGCATCTGCTGTGCAAGAGTCACCCAGGGGCAGTGCTGGGAAGCAGAGAACTGAGTCTGTCACTGCTGCAGGGCTTGGCTCCCAGCGTGCTGATGGAGTGGACCGACCTCGTCCTTAGAGCATGAAGCCTGTCAGCTGAAATGAATAAAGCAGGGTCGGAGCCCCTCTCGATCCCGAGATAGTAAAGACAGGCAGTTGTAGCTCTCTGTGCTTGTTTGGGAGAGGGCTATATTCCCTGCTTTGCCTTGCCCCAAGGGCTCAGGAGTTAGAGGCTTGGTACACACTATGGAGACGGGAGAGATGGAGGAACATTTAAGAGGTAGAGCTTCCTGCAAGGTGATTGGGCCCTTGGGGATACTGTCCTGAGAAGGAACTGATGTACTTCTCATGGGACCCCAAGACTGTTGCCAAGTGAGTTGTTTTTAGAGGGAGCCTAACCCCCAAATGGCTCTCTGCCTTCTGGTCTTGCGATGTGATCGCTCCTTCTCACACACACTCCCACTGTGATGCCACCTGTCAGGAGGCTTTCACTAGAAGATGCTGGCTCTATGCCTTCTAACCTTCGAAACTGAGTTGAACCTTTCTTCTTTGTATGTTATCTGGCCTCTGATATCTTGGTATAGCAACAGAAAACAGACTAACACAGAAAAAACGTGTCAAATATATCAATTGCTACTGTTCTTTTGTATACTAAGTCTGCCATTGAAGCAAAAACAAAAATTCAAGAAATGACGAGGCAGAGGACTAAAACCTATAAACAAGGGAAGCAACAATCACCAAAAGTAGACACATCTATGACCTAGCAAAAGAAGACTGCAGAGTAACCAATCTACACATCAAGGAAGACAAAGGGAAGCTCTTCCAGTTGAAAGGAAATGATCAGATGGAAGCCTGGATTTGAATGGGGAACAGAAAGTTCCTGAAAATACATGGTCAATAGAAAAGATTATTTTAAAGTTTCCTTGGGCTGGAGAGATGGCAGAGAGGGCAAAGGGACTTGCCATACAAGCCTGATGATCCAATGATGTCCAGGCATGGGCATGACCCTCCCTCACACAATGCATGCTATGATAATAACAATACAAAACTTAAAGTTTTCTTTAAAAGTTTACTGACTAGTTCAAGCAAAACATTTAAGTATTAAAAACTAAGATATGCGTGTCTGTAAATAACAACAGCACAAAAAATCAGAGAGGTGGTGAGAAGGATAGTACTGTTTCGTTTCTACAGGGTATAAAGCAAGCTGCAGAGTGGTATAATATTAACTGGAGGTGTTAAAAAGGTGTTAGGATACCAAAACCAATGATTCAACAAGATGAAGCTGTTGAGTCAAAAGAGGAGAGAAAATGGACACCCCAAATACTTGAATAATCCACAAAAAGCTTAGGAAGGAAAAAAGAACACAGAGCAGATAGAAAGAATAGGGAATGGGAAAGCAGACTTACATAGAAGAACAAGAAGCAGACTCATTAGAGGAAGGATCTTACCGTGCTATATAGGAAGTAAGACTTAACTCTACACCATTTGCAAGACACAGACTTTAGACATAGTACACTTGGAAGAAAAGGATGGAGAAATATCTATTACCCTAACACTAAGAGAAAGGCACATTGACGAGACTCCTTCAGACAAAGTACACCTCAAAACAGAGAGAAATATCATAGCAGCAAAACCATGAAGCCATCAGGGAGACACAATTCTAAATGTCCTCAAAACCAAGAGCGCCAGAGCAGCCCACATAAAGCAGACCTTTACTGTGAGGAGAAATACGCTAATCTGTAACCTCAGATGAAGATTTTCTAACATTTCTCTCCCATACTCAGACCAGAAAAAGGAAAAGTTTGTATACTGAGTCTCAGACCAGCAGATGGATACAGCAACAGCATATGACAGAACACCAAGAGCTCAAGATGCACTCTATTCAAGTGTAAACAGTACCAATAGAGATCATGTGCTGGGCTGTAAGGTGAGACTCCAGGTCTAGCACATGACCAGTATTCAAGAAGGCACTCAGTGGGTGTTGGGATGAACCAAGGATGCTCATCTGGGTTCCCTGGGAATGCGAAGGGACTGTTCTACAGTGAACCAAGAGATCCCAGGCATCATGTTTTTCTCAGCGTCTCTACCTAACTCTCAAGAGTCCAGATATCAGACTTGCTGAGCCCTTTCTGTGGCCTTGGATCATACATATACTTCAAGTTTTAATTGGCTTTAGATCTGCCTCCAGATTAAGAGCTCAAACCCTGTTGCATGGACATCTGGAGAACTGAATCCTAAAATAATCACCACTACCTATTGCTGAATGTTCACGCCATTCACAAAACCTAATTCTTCACATGTACAGTTGCCATTGTTCACACAACCTTCAACTGTGGTTGGCACTTCCACTTTACAGAGGACATCTAATTCAGGTGTCAGACAGGCTGAGTAATCAGCCAGGGGCCACAAAGCTTCAAGTGGCAGCTGGGTAATTTCTAAAGTACCACAGTGCTGGGAGGGGTGGGAACCACATACAGAGGTCAGGCAAGACGGCAAGCCACAGCTTGGGGGCCTCTGTGAGCTACTACTGTATAAAAAGGTGTCCTAGCCTCCCATGGTAGGTTTAGAGGGAGCCAGGAACCTGAACTTTGAAACCACAGAGACCAGAGGTCAACCCTAGCTCAGTATTCCATAGCTGTGTGACCCTGGGGAGGCCTTTAAACCTTTATGAGCAATGATATCCTCATCTATTAAAAAAGGAAAATGACTGTGAACCACATGGGATGGAGGGAGGGCAGCCTGTAAACTCAGTGGCCCAATTACTTAACCAGCCTCCAGCTAGAACAGATATCCCCCAAGGCATTCTTTAATTCTTGTCCAGTGTATTTTTTCTGTCAAGTACTTATATCTGCTTGGAATGACAATGTAGTTGGTAACATGTCACTGTTTTCTCCATTAGAACAATGCTACATGAGGTACTTCATCTGTCTGATTGATTTTATTCTATTTTTACTTATTCCTTTTTGCACAACTGGGGACTGAACTCAGGGCTTTGTACATGCTTAGCAAGTGCTATGGCATCCAAGTCTGGCCCAGCGTCTTGCTGACCCAGTCCCCTAAGCAAGTGGCAGATGGGTTCCACAGAAAGCTGTGGGTCATCATTCATGTTATTACTGTCTCAGAGGTGTGTGTGTGTGTGTGCGTGTGTGTGAGTGTGTGTGTTTCAATGAAGCCATTACAACTTTTGTCCACCCAAAACCTATCTACAAGCATTATCTAGGATTCTAAAAATGTTTTAAAGCATGAATGAGGAGTAGTTGTGTGTCTCTATAGTCCCAGGCCTGAAAAGGCTGAGGCAGGAGGATTGCTCCATGTTCAAGGCCAGCCTGGGCTATATGTAACATGAGATCTGTCTCAAAAACGCAAAAACAAAATACCACAACAGTACACACACACACACACACACACACACACACACACACACACACACAAAGTCACAAA
Organism: Eospalax fontanierii; assembly: GCA_035773235.1. Lineage (NCBI taxonomy): Eukaryota > Metazoa > Chordata > Mammalia > Rodentia > Spalacidae > Eospalax > Eospalax fontanierii. Next base: position 72,657,724 of record CM069536.1, read on the forward strand.
AGCATGGTTCTAAACAATCATTATTTCTTATGATTTTTAAGCTGATAAAAATCTGATGATTGTTGAAATCCTACATGAGATGTTTAAAGAGTAAAGACTGGCCCAAACAACAAACATCTTCTATCGTTGTTACAAAGCCTGGAATGGGGAAAGGTTTGTGTGAGATGTAACTGGCTCCCTGTCCCACTTCACAGTTTGATCTGTGTCACAGGTGGTTTAGAAATGAAAACATGACAAGCAACTTGTGTGGCCACTAGCCACACAGAATGACACAGCCTGGGTCTCAGCTCTGTCCGCTGGCCAGCCGGGGCACATGCTCAGTTTGCGAATTAAAGGTAAGTGAAATGAACATACAGTTTCCAACTCTGGGAAGCGTTCCAGAAACTGTGCCACGTAAGTCACAATGGACTGCTCGTCCGGGGTGTCCACCATGATGTCTGTTGGGAGAGACACAGGAGTTAGCAGACACAGAGACACATTTTCCTAATAGGGCTGCAGGCCACTGGCGGGAAAGGAGGCCATGCACCAGTGAGGAGTACTCCCTCTCCTTTGCTTAGTGAGGAAATTCAGGCTCTGAGAGGGTAGATCCCTTTTGCCAAAGAGCAGAAGACCTGGGATGGATAACCCTGGGCTCCTCCAAGCTCAAGAGCCTGCCCTTCCCCCTTGGGTCTCAGTTCCCTCCACAGGCTCCATAGGCATGTCTGGTGACTGTGACACCCTGCTGGGAGACGGGTTTAAATTAGCCACTACTATGTGGAAAGAATGTGAGGGAAGAGATCCACACACCTTCAAAAGGCACATCCTCCCCATCATTCTTCAAGTCCTTGAGGCAGAGGCAGAGACGTGCACACACTCCCCCCCCTTCCTTCTCTTTCTTCCCTCGTTCCTTCTACCCACAAGCCCTCATCCTTTCCACTGAGCTACATCTCCTGCTCCAAAGTGATCTCTTCAGAAATAACCTCAACAACCCCAGTATGGAGGAGCTAAATTTAGGGTACCCACCATGTGGACTACTATGCATTGAAGAAAAATATATAACCAGAACATTAGAGCAATATGTTAGTCAAACATTTATGTCATATGTATTAAATGAAAAAAGAAACATTATATCATATATCAAATGATAACAATTATGCAAAAATAATGTAATTAGATGCATAGAAAAAGATTATAACAAGATATAAAAAGTTTCTTCATGGGATTTTTTTTTCAGAGTTTCCTACCTGAAACAGCAGGTGGTACATTTGCAATAAAAATCACTGAAAAGACAAAGCAGGGAAGAGAAGGTCACTGTACCTTCCGGCTCCAAGAGCCTGGGGATGTGCAGGGCATTGTGTGCGATGGTGAAGGCCTTCTCCAGATTTTCCCGCATGGAATCTTCCAGGGCCTGCTTCATGTCCACCAGACTGGGGTCAATGGCCTTGATGACAGCCAGGAAAGCCAACCCACTCCTCCAGCTGCCCGCAAAGTCCTGTACTGCCACGCCATACCTGAGGGCAAAGGAGCAGCAGTCATAATTCAGGTTAGTGAAGAAACACGAGAGAGGAGGTCAATGCACAGCAGCAACCTTGCTGGCCTCAGAGGGGCTTGGGTGCTGCCCACCTCACCTCACCCTCAGACACGCTGGTCCTGAGCCCCAGGAGGGCCGCCCTAAGCAGTAACACCTCCTTTTCCAAACAAATGGAACAAGTGACATATGTTTTCCAAAAAGGCAAATGGGACCCTGGGTTCCCAAGTCCCCAGATACATGAAGCAGAGATTTTCACATGGTTCATGCCATCAGCGACAATGAAGATGGGGCTCACAGGGATGTGCTTATAACCTGGGTTCATTCCTTGGCCACCTTTCTATGCTTTGAACTCCCCAAGCCTCCAGTATTTCACTTATAATACAGGATGACCTTAGAGGGCAGGGAGTCCACAGGCCACTTGCTAAGCAGCAGTCTCAGCACAAATAAAATACAGATACAAATAAAATACAGATACAAATAAAATCACATTTTTCTCATGTGCATGTGTATCTTTGAGTTTGCGTGTGAGTGCATGCATGTACAGGCCCAAGGCTGATGTCAAGACTCTTCCTCAATTACTGTCTATCTTTTTCACTATGGTAGGGCCTCTCATCTGAACCCAGAACTCACTGATATGGTTTGGTTGGTCTAGCCAGCTTGCTCTAGGGAAGCCCTGGCCTTCTGAGCACTGGAATTACAGGGGAGCAGCCATAGGTACCTGACATTTATGTGGCTGCTGGGAATCCAAACTCCAGTTCTCACACAGCAAATACTTAAAACCACCCAACTGTCTCCTCAGCCCTAAAATCACAACTTTCAAAATAAGGAAAAAGAATCATTCTAGGTGCTGGCTCCTTTCAGAAGTCATCTTTGATTTCTTACTGTGCTCACTGAACTTAAACCCATACACTCTAATTGAGAAATCACTTCAAATTCCCAGCAGCTTACAAAGCCTCCGCTCAGGGCTCCTGCAAACCCTTGTCCCCAACCTTAGGGTACATTTTCAATGCAGGCACACTGACACAATAGTCCTTAGTGAAGGTATAGACCAAGCCAAGGTCACCAGTTGCCGAGTGCAGAGTGACGTGAGCACCCCAAGGTGGGGACACAAGAATGCTTCCACCTCCTGATCGTCTTCTCTCCTTTGAAGTCATGCCAACCCCAACCCTGGTCTCTGGCAATGAGCTCTCTTTGGGTAGATTTATTTTCAAACATTTCCTAGTTTTTCACAGTCATCTAATCGTTCACACTTGACCCCCTCCATCAGAACCCCAGAGTTCCAGCCTCCTTCCCACCTCCTCTTCCCAGTCACTAGGGAGGCAAGCAGGGGAACTTGTTCTCACAGATTTTAGTTCATTTTGTCACTGCTGTCCTGGAAGACAGCGAGCGAATGATGTTAGGGCTAGCGGGGGAAGCCTGGACAGGTAAATAAGGCCCCAGACTGTACACAGAGAAGCTGGGCTGCCCCCAAGAGGGTGTGGCTTTCCCCACACTGGCCTGGCACCCCTGCCTAAGGCCCCAGGGTTTCCAGCAAAAGGCTCCACATGACTGCTAAAACTGGACTTGGGAGACAGGTCAAAGCAGTTACTGCCCAAGTACGAGGCCCCGAGTTTGAATCCCCATCTTCCACGCAAAAAGCAGTCATAGCTGCGCATGTCTGCAACCCCAGCATTGGGGAGCAGAGACAGGAGGAGCCCAGGAGCTTTCGGGCCAGCCAGCGAGTAAGGCAGAGAGATGGAGGAAGACACCTCTACGTGCGCAATGCAAGTGCACGCACTCACATAGAAAAGTTCTGATGGTCCACGTGAGCCACGGGGCTTGTGGATGCCTGGCACCTCGACAGATCAAATTCACCCTCCCTCAGGTGCACCACTCCCTGGGCCCGGAAACAGCTTTGTGGAGAGATGGATGTCAGTGCGCCGGGAGGAGGGTGAGAGGCTGTGACTCACTTCCTCGTTTTCCTCTGCACCCACACCAACAGGGTCTTGATGGCCTTCCTCTGGTCTTTCACGGATACTGCCACACTTCTCTCCGTGGTGGGGGTGGGTGGGTGGGAGGAGTCGGAGTCAGTGCCCCCAGAGCCAGGTGACAGGCTGGAAGATGGGGAGCTCCTGCTGAGATTGCCCGTGAGTTCCTTAATCTGAAGAGAAAGGGGTATATCAGACTCAGCAACTTAAGGGGCCCCCTAGCGAGTGGACACCTCTGACCAGCAGCCATGTGACCCTGACCAAAGGGCCCAGCTTATGAAGACCTGGTGTCTGCACAGGGGGAAGCTTGGCTTGCTGGAGGAAGATCACTTCCCCTCTGTAAACTCTCACCAGCCTGGGCACACAGGCTCTTCCTGACTGGACTCACAGTTCCATTCTCCTCACTGCCTGGCATTTCCAGAGTGTATCACGCTCCTTCAAGGTCCCTCCTCATCTTGGTCCTATTGGCTGGCTAACCCTCTTCTCCGGCACTAAACTTCCACCTCAGGGATGCACGGAGGGAATGCAGATACTCAGTCCTGTGCCAGACCCATCCACAGAGTCAGACTGCATCTCAGGACCATGCCTGTGCAGTTCAGCTGCACGGGAAGTCTGAGAAACATTGCTCTGAACACAATCTAATTCATCCTCTAAAAACTAGCTCTAGTCACTTCCTCCAGAATATTTTCTTCACTCTACTCACTCTCCTGTGGCCATCCCTGCTTGGAGCTCTTACAAAATCCTGCCCTCGCCTCAGTCTTGACCTGCACCCACAGCTCTGTACTATGGGACTGACCTATCCATGTGATTCTACCAGGAAGACAGGGCCCTGTGGTCCCACACCTGCCACACCGAAGAAATTTCAAGAGACATCTACCAAATGAATAAAGAAAGGCCTGAGATTTACTGAAGGCATTGAACACATTTCCAGATATAACAGAGTGGCTGAGTCCTGTGTAAACAAGGTGTGGTGGATGAAGATCTCTCATACACGGCCCACATCTTCTACCACTGCTCCATTTCACAGATGTGGAAACTGAAGCGCAAATTCAAAACATGCAGAACGGGATCCATGGCTCCAAACGATGTCTGCCCATGTGACTCTGGGCAACACTGACCCCAAGCGAAAGCCCATGAAAGCCTTCCAGTGTGGACCGGCCTTTGTAACTAAACAATGAACCACAGCCTTCCATTTCCTGGTTCTCACTCAGAGAATAGGGAAGTCTGCATCCACAGAAACTAAGTCTCATGGCGTCCGTTGACATGGACACGCTGTTTTGCTGGTCTTACAACAACACTAGAGAGTATTATGCCACAGAGGGAAATGGGCTTACCTGGAAGAAGAGGATTATGTTCCAAATCAGCCCAAGAATCAGTGAGGGGTTGCCATCTGCTATTTCTGCTGCGTCGATGCTAACCAGCTTGACCTAGAGAGAAGTAGTGGATGTGTACCAAGGATTCTCAGGGAGGCTAACCTATGGTTTCCACTGCTCCCAGGAGCCTGACACGGCTGGCCATTAGTCACTGTCCAAGGCCACCTCCTGGAGACACCCAGCATGCAGAACTATATTTAATAAGGATGTACGCAGTGCTCGATAAGTGCAGTTATGACCCTAAACTCTTACAAGGACTTACAAGTACTGACTCAGTTTACCCTCATGGCAAGTCAGTCTCTGAGCCCTATGTGTCAGGAAGGCATTCAGGAGGGCAAACCTCACAGCTTGCGAAGTTTCTGTCACTTTTCCTCCAAAGAGGGAGGGCGAATACTCAGGAAAGCTGTTTACACGTCACAGGAACATTACATGATTAGATTCAGCCCACTCCTGACAACTCAGAGACCCAACATGAGTCATAAAAAGAAAATTAGAAACAGTGAGCCATTCCTAGCCAAAGACGTTGTGCACACTGGCTATAACATGCCTATCAGAGAAACTGGTTTGCTCAGGGATGACTCATTTATTCACCTGTGTGACAATACAAGGATGCTCTTGGTTAACCCCTAAGGCCACAGGCCAGCACCTAATTAGGGTGGTAGCCTTTCCTCCACTCCCATAGCCTGCACGGCGTGTGTGTGTGTGTGTGTGTGTGTGTGTGTGTGTGTGTGTATGTGTATAGAGGCCAGAAGTTGGAGCCAGGTGTTCCTCCATGGTAGGCGTGTATGTATGTGTGTATGTATGTATGTATGTATGTATGTATGTATGTATATATGTATCTATCTATCTATGTATTTGTTTATTGAGATAGTATCTTACTAAATAGCCCTGGCAGGCCTGGTGCTATGTAGTGCAGGCTGGCCTCAAACTCAGAAAGATCTATCTGCTTCTGCCTCCCAAGTGCTAGGATTAAAGGAGTGCCCCACCACATCTGGTTTCTACCTTGTGTTTTTGGAGGCAGGGTCTCTTGCTGTCCTGAAGCGCACTGATTTGGCTAAGATGGCTGACCAGTGGAGAGCTCCAGGATCCTCCTGTCTCTGCCTTCCCACCTCTCTCCCTTTCCCCCCAGCACTGGGGTTTTAGGGACATAGTCACTGCTCTTGGCTTTTTGACATGGGTGCTAAGTATGGGAACCCAGGTCCTCAAGTTTACGCAGAGTTCTTTCCCCACTGAGCCACGCTACCCCAGTCTGCAGCCTAACAAGCATCAGGGTCCCTATGCTGGCCCTGATGATGGTCCCTATGATGGAGGGTCACTCCCCTCAGAGGTCATTTCATTCTGCAGACAGAGTCTGAGTCTGTAGCTCAGCCCTCTGCCAGCCTGTCTGGAAAAGGCCAGAAAGTGAGTGAGGTGGGTGGGGCTGTGCAGACCACACGGGTCTCGGTCCTGTTTTCTTCTCCTTGCCGAACACTTCACAAATGTACCTAAGCCGTCTTTAGGGGAAGGAGGAGAAATTAGCTAATCAGAGCAATCTTTCAAACCCACACCACAAAATTCATCCCAGGACACTTGGGGAAGGAAAGAGAACATGTCACGAGGCAGTTTCTTTCTCCTCCACGTCTCTCCTCTCTCTCTCCCTTTCCATCACAGCTCTTCAAACCGCTTGGCTCCGGTCTCTGATCCTATCGGTTTATTGGGGGTTCTGACAACACCAGTTAGGCCTGGGGCAGCCTAATTGAGGCTGACTTCCCAACTCCCCGGTTGATGGCCGTTTGCCGCTCGTGCCAAGGAGGTAATTGAGACAACACGGGCTCATCGCCGGCAGTCTGTAGGCCAGGAAGGAAGTTGTCAGTACTGAGAGGAACACAGCCCATCAAACTCAGGGCCAATATTCAGTCCACTTTCCTCTCATACCCCACAGGACCAATCCCTGTGAGACTCTCCTGCCTGCCCCTCCCCCAAGCCCTGCCCGGCAATGCCCTCAGATTCGCAGCTTACAGAACATCCAAGCCAGGGAACTGCAAATGGTTATGGAACTTGGTTATCCTCAGACAGTGCAACAGGCAGGCCTCAGCCTCAGGGCCAGCATCCCCTCCTCTTCCCTCTAACTCAACTGGTCTGCCACACTGAATACTAGTGGACCGGCTGGGGTATGGGACTGTCCTTCCTCTGATAGGTCAGGTCATCTTCTCCCCTTCCCATCGCCATGCTCCCGGCTGCCATCTCGTCATCTTCCTGCCCAGGTCCTCTTCCCCCAGGGCTGCTCACCTGCCTCATCTGCCTAAATGACGTGTGGAGCTAACATACAGCCACACTGGGGTATTTCTACATGTTTTTATTTTTAAAAACCCAAAACATAAAAACGGGGAGGGTGGAGAGCCATCTCTCCGTTAACAAATGCCAGTAACTCCCGTTCCAAAGGGTCTGACACCCTCTTCTGGCTTCTGCAGGCACCTTATGCACATGGTACATTTACATGCAGGCAAAAGACTCATACACATAATAAAAATAAAAAATAAGACTTTAACATAAAGGGAGCGGGGAAGGAGGCTGGTCTAAGGTACAAGACAGTTACAGCCGCCAGTGTGGGAAAGGCTTATGCATGAAGTGCGGACAGCCAGACCCCTCTAGCTTCAGCCACACTCTTCCATGGCACCACGTGACCTGTCCTCCACAGGGAGTGCCCTGACAGTCACATGCCCTGTGCTCTACGTCACTGTCTCCGAGGGATGCCCGCTCCACTTTATACCCTGAAGTGCCAAGCAACACGCCGCCTACGAGAGAGAGCTTCCTCCTGACCCCAAGCATCTCAAACGCTCACAACCTCTGACTGTTTGGTGCTACACAAGGCCCAGGTCCACGACACCACCATGAGGTGCGCCTGCAACCTGCTTGGGTAACTGCGAGCAGACTCAGCTACGTGGGCAGCAAACGGTCAGAGTCTCAAGTCAACGAAGGAGAGGCGGGAATAGTCTAGGCAGATGCTTGAAGGCCCTGTGCTGTCCCCCGATGCTGTTCCTTTGGAATTCAGAGCAGATACTGCTGTGGAGTCAATACTAATTCCAGGACCCAGCTGGGCAGCGTCCCATGTAAGTTCCGTCAGTCAAGCCAGGAAGCTGTCAGAGAGGGGCTTTTCAACAATCGATTGAGGAGCACATACTGCCTCCACCACAACTCTCCAAGGATGGCTCTGCTTCTGTGTCTTCTCTTTAGAGAGGTATATAATCTTCCCACCGTTCTGAGCAGTGAGTAGGGAGGCCAGGATTGGAAACTGAGGCCTAGTCGTATGAGGATCAGGCTGATCCTCGCTCAGGCGGATGCTGATGGTACCTGAGTCTGTAGACAGGGAGCCTTTCAGGGAATCTGGGAGGTGCTGCTATTTTTAATATTTTATTACTTTTATTTTACGTGTATGAATGTTAAGCCTGCATGTCTGTAAGGGCACTCATGTTGTGCAGTACCCCCGCCACCGAGGTCAGAAGAGGGTGTCGGACCCACTAGAACTGGAGTTACGGACCATTGTTAGCCACCATGTGGATGCTGGGATTCGAACCTGGGTCTTCTGCAAGAACAATCAGTGCTCTTAACTGCTGAGCCATCTTTCTGGCACCAGAAGTGTTGCTTTTTAAACATCTTCAAGTCACCCATTCAGAGTGCACAGCTCAGTAGGTGTAGTGTATTCTGAGACGTGTGAGCATCAGTGAAGTCAATTTTAGATCATTCTGTCCAAGCCCTGCTCCACTGTGTGGCTACCGGAAAGCACGGGCTACTTTGTGAAGGTTTATGCTTCCCACACCTCCTGCATCTGGGTTGTGTAGCTCAGGCCCAGGCTTGGTAGTCACACCATTCTGCCCAGGATGATAACACAGTGGTGAGCACCTTCCCCAGGCCGGGGTGAGGGGCCATGAAGTGGCCTGCCCCAGCCCTTCAGCAGGCTCTGCAGCAGTCCAGGGACCTGGCCTCCCCAGGCTCCACCCTCAGTTCTCCAGGTCCCTCCACAATATGGGGCATCATCCATTCAATTCCTTCTCTGCGTCTGTTATCACCTAACACCTCAAAGGCTCACACTTTAGGGTAAAGTTTTACTGTCAATGCCAATGTGCCAGGCACATTGTTTTTATCCAGATCAGTGCTAAAAACCTAGTGAAAAGAATGTTCTGGGATGTTCAGGACTTTCCCTCTGGCTTAGGAAGGTCAGGAAACACTTCCAAATGCAGAAGTAGAAAGTGCTATCACGGAAGGGGCCCACTGTCTTCTCCCCGCCAGCCTTGGGCCCCTCTCCTTAGTTCCTCTCCTGTCTTAAGTTCAGAGAGAAAGTTACATTCTGACATTAAATTCCAAAGATCAGAGAGCCAGCCAGCTGCTAGCCATTGAGGCCTGACCACCCCGGGATAGGAACAGGAGGGCAGAGCTCTGCGGGCTGTATCCCCACGTGAGTTCTCTGAGTGACTTCCCTCCACTGGGAAGTCATTTTGCAGAGTGCCTTTCCCAGCTTCTGTCGTGACCAGCACTGAATTCACTTCTGCCCTTAGAGCCCAGCACAAGCTCATGTTACCAAAGACAGGCTTCAAACACTCACATTGCTATCTTCCAGAAACTTGAGTGCTTTTGCTATGTTGTTCAACCGAAAAATACGATGCGAAGAGGATTTGTATTCATGCAGCTGAAAAACAAGAGAACAAGATTCCGTTAAAAACAGAACAGGATGCAGTTGAGCCTTTGCAGCAGGGCCCCAGGCCCACAGGGGAGGTGGGACGTGCTTTACTACCTTTTCCTTTTTCTTTTCCACACATTTTTGGAGGTTAGAAACTGGTGTCTAACACCCACCTCGACAGCACCCAAATGGCCCTACAATATTGGGGGGCCTCAAAAGTCAAAGGTTGACTTGTTTTATAGTACCTGGGACACGACTCACTGGAGCTAGGGAAAGGGGAAGCTCAACAAGGGACACGTGGACCTACTTTTTGACTCTGACCCAGCTCCTGGCTAGTCAGACTGCCCCTCTCCAGAGACCTACGGTGACATACTCTATGCGGTGAACTCTTCTGTGCAGGGCATTGAGGGAGCTGTCCGCATCACCAGTCAGCTGCTAAAGGTCTGAGTATAGGACTTCCCAGTGGCAGCAGATGTGGATATTTCTGGGTATGAGTTTTGTAGATGAGAGAGGGAGAGGAAGAGGGAGAAGGAAAGGGAGAGGAAGAGGGGAAGGAAAAGGGGGAGAGGAAAGGAGGAGAGGGAGGGAAGGAGGGAAGGAGGGAGGGAGAGCTGCAGATGCTAAGATCCTGACACTGTCACTGGCACACTGACATGCCACAGAGAACTCACACTGGCCTAAGCTCATCCCTCTTCCGGGGAGCACACATGAGAGCTCCGCCAGGAGGGACCTGCTGGGCTTAGCTAATGAGCACTGGAGACCTGTTCTTGGCTGGGCTTCAGGGTCCCCAGTGCCCTGGCTGCAAAGCAGGAACTGGTCTACTGGGAACATAGAACAAGGGGCTGGAATGTGCTTCCTCAGGAAGGTGCTGGTGGACCGGACTGCTCGCTCGCTTGCATTTGTGATGTGTTAGGAGTACCCTGTCTGACTTCGCAGCCTCCTCCCTGACTGCAGCTTCACCAGTGGGAAAGCCCAGGTGGGAAGAGTGATAGGGAGTGACAGGTCCCAGCCACAGTGGACTGAAAACAGAAGTGATGGTCTTAAACTCAGATCTAGAGCAGTCACACTGAGCTACAGTTTGGGGATGCTATAACTCTGTCACCGTACCTTTGTATGGGCATGAAGGATTACCAAGGCCAAACATAACACTCGAGTCTAGAGCCAGGTTCTCAACCTAGACATGTCTGGCATTTTAATAAAAAGATTTATTGCATTTCTGTCTATGGAGGGGGGTATGGGTGCCCTTGGAGGCCAGAAGAGACATCAAATCCCCAGGAGATGGAACTACATGTGGGTTGTGAGTCATTTGACATGGATGCTGGGAACCAAACTCCTCTGCAACAGCACCAGGCACTCTTAACTGCTGAGTCATCTCTTCAAGGCATGCCCCCTCTCCCCATGACTGGTATTTTGGACTGATCAGTTTGCCACTTTGGGAAGCATCTGTCAGTACCAGATATTTGTGGTTGCTACACAAAACCTCCTGACATTCAGAGGTTAGCCAGCGACACAGGACAGCGTCCCACAATAAGGACCCTTTCACCTCAGTCTTTCTGATTCCCAGCTGTCAATACAATGACTAGCTAGATGAACATCAGTCTTCCAGTTTCAATTCTTACCCCTCACAGATTCACCGAAAACACTGGGCATTTATTTATTTATTTACTCACTGAAATAGATTGGCTTCCAAGGGAGGGTGTCTAAATATGATCAAGAGATATAATGCATGAAATGCACAAAAATTCAATTCAAAACATTATATATATATATGTGTGTGTGTGTGTGTGTGTGTGTGTGCAAATATATATGAAAACAGGTATCATGAGTCAGGAAAGTGATTCAGCAGGTAAAAGTGCTTGTCACGAAACTCTGGTGACCTGGGATTGGGCATTTATTTATTTATTTACTCACTGAAATAGATTGGCTTCCAAGGGAGGGTGTCTAAATATGATCAAGAGATATAATGCATGAAATGCACAAAAATTCAATTCAAAACATTATATATATATATATGTGTGTGTGTGTGTGTGTGTGCAAATATATATGCAAAACAGGTATCATGAGTCAGGAAAGTGATTCAGCAGGTAAAAGTGCTTGTCACGAAACTCTGGTGACCTGGGAGTTTGATCCCAGGAGTCCACAATGGATGGAGAACCGACACCCTCAAGTTGTCCTCTGACCTCCATACATACTGGTACATGTGTGCCCAAATGCATAATAATAATAATAATAATAATAATAGGACAAAGGTGCCAGCCAGACACGCTCATGTCTTAGTGATAAAGTTCCTGTTATAGGACTTAACGTCTGTCTGGGTGTGAGTATCCATCTGATTGGTTTGGATCTGTAAGATTCCCCCAAAGCCCATAAGCTAAAGGCTTGGCCACCAAACTCTGTTGGTATTGGAGGGTATGGGAACCTTTAGAAGGTGGGGTCTATTGGGAGGAAATTAGGTTATAGGGGTGTGCCCTCTAGGAGGCTATCAGGACCCCTGGCCCCTTCTTCTCTCTCATAATGCTGTCAGAGGGGAGAAGTTCCCCTGTGTTATGGTCCCACTCAAGCCCAAAGAAACAGGGCCAAGGGGCTACCTACTGACACCTCTGAAACAAGGAACCAAAACAAACCTTTCCTCTTTTCAGTTATTTTCCTCCGGTATTTTATCACAGCGGTAGAAAGCAGATGGTCCGCATGGGAAAGAAATCTTCAACAGTGCCTCGCTTTATACCACTTCCTGACCCTGCTGTGACATACGTACCAGATTTCGCCCAGAGAGGACTTCTAACAAAGCCATTAGGATTTTGCCATCTTGGATATCCACGAATAGGTCTGTAACTTCTAGAGGTGGATCGCACTATGGGACAGGAGGGAAGAATGAAGTCATTTAGTGACCTGGTTAGTCAAGCGAACTATTTCTGAGATGTAGTTCTTGCTCAGGAGGGAACCATGCAGGCATCTAGCTCTTGTGACTGGCAGAAAGATGCCCTAGAAGGCAGACACTTATCACCCCAGAGGGGCACTCTGGCCAGCAGCTGCCTGGGAACTTGGCAGGAGGGTTATACAAGAGACTCAGCAATGGGAGTTTGAATGAATGTGTGGCCCAGGAGACCCAGGGAACCTGAGATCTCAGACCCCTAAATTAGATCACATGCAGGTTTCTGTTTAAGGGGAGAAAGAAATGAGTTGCCTGGTCAGCCTATCATTGAATAAAAGAATTCTGAGTCTAAGACGATAGCTCAGTTGGTAAAGTGACTGTTGCACAAGTAGGAGGACCAGAACTTGATCTCCAGTACCCACATAAAAAGCTGGGCATGATGGTGTATAATCCTAGTTCTGGGTGGAGACAGGAGAATCCCTGAGGCTCACTAGCCAACCAGCTTTAGTTCCAGTGACAGAACTTGTCTCAAAATAAATAAGTAACACAAGGTAGACATCCTGAGGAACATCTGGGGTTGGCCTCTAGTCCCTACATGCACACGTGTACCCTCATTTACCCGTACACAGGCACCAAGATGATATGCATCAAGACACACACACATGCACGCACGCACGCACACACAGGAAATTACATGCCTTCAGTTCAGGTTTGGGGAAAATGAGACACAAATGGGCTGAGCGATCATCAAGTAGCAAGAAAAGAATCGTTTCCTGTAGTAGGTCTGCAACAGTTGCAATTACTGCAACAAAGCCTCCTGCAGCGGGATCAGGAGGTCATCCTTGGCAGGAATTCCTCTCTCCTTTTGGAACCTGAGCTTTGGCCAGGTTAGAGCAGTGACTCTGGGTGCTCTGTCTGCCCCTGGGGATGATGGGATACAGGACATCCCTGAGGCAGGGAGATTCCTTCTCAGCATAGACCTAAGGGTGAGGGAAAGTTCACAACCTTTTCCTCTGTGCAGCCTCCTTCCACAGTCCTTAGGGGGGACCCGTGTTTTACTTTTTATTAAGGAAAGTGACATTCCCTCACCTTTTATATGAACCCCAGATTATTCAAAACACAGGGCAATTCCTCTTACAGGTGCACAGAAAAAGCCTTTGCCTCAAGGACATCAGTGACTTTAAACCAAAAGGCTTTTTTTTGCAAACACTGCAGACTCAGGAACATTCCAGCCTGGCAGGACTGATGCGAGTACTGTGACTCTTAGAAAAATATAGTTCCTTTTAATGTGAAGCAGAAAACAAGAGACCCCAACGAAATGCTCCAAACACTCCCTGATGAATGAGCTAACAGAGTTCCCAGTTACCAGCCTGACAGAGGCGAATTCTGACTTTGGAGTTAAAATGAGGGCTAATTTCCATCGGCAGTTCCTGGAAGGGCCTCTGCAGCAGCATCAAACACGACCTTGGCCGGGGGCCAGGGCTGGATGGCAGGGGCATGTTGGGGGTGGGGGGAGAAGCTGAATGGGCTCCAGCCCAAACACCTCCCAGCCCAACATTCCCCAGGCTTCAAGAGTCTGCTACAGCCGAATCCACAGCACCCCCAGGGCTTTCTGCATGATCGAACTCCTTTGGTAAATTAGGGAATTTTTCCAGAAGCCAGAGACTCAGTAAATATTCCTGACAGCCTTCAAATTGCAGTTAAGCCCAATTCACCAAGGAGTTCCTAGGTTTCCTTCCCATGAAAGGCTGTTCTTAATGTCTCAGGGCTGGAAACACGGCTGTTAATTTCACTCCGCTTATTACACATTGGTTTCAGGTGCTGTTTGATTTATCTTTAGAATGGGTGCTACACTCTATCTCACTGCCCTAAAAAGGTGACAAGGGTGGGGCTGGCAGGGGAGAAAGTCCTTGAAACGATACATACTTGCTCAGAGAAGCTCTCACTGGGTGGCGGTGAATGCGAGGGCATTTGTGACACGACTCTGTTCTTCTCTGTATTTATTTATTTTTATATAAAAAGAAAGAAGGAAGGACTTTCTGGGTCCCCCTAGGAATCCCATCCATGCTGACATTCATCGGGCATTAATTTAGAAGCTCAGGTTTAGGGACTGGTTTTCTTTTATGCCCCTTACCCAAATAACATTTTACTTTATGAGGGATGCCAAAAATGTGCTCAAAGTCAAGACAACTGGCAAAGGATTACACGCTTCATGTGTGACTCCTCCACCTGGAATTCAGCTCACCGGGGAGGTGGAAGCACCGTGTCCCACCACTCTGAAGGAGGATCAGAGCTGAGTGGTCCTGTGGCAGGTAGGAAATAGTCTACTGTAAAAATGAATCACATGGCCAAGGCCACTTTCCTGCTTCTGAGTCACTGCAATGGCCTCTGCCAGGCCACCAGCAGTTAAACTTGAACCGTTTGAGAGAAGGAGAAAAAAAGAGCTTGAACTCCCTACAATTTATACCCCTGGGGTACAGCCAGCTTCTGGAAAATAGTTGAAACTAGCAGAGAGAAGGCAGTTGTAGAACAGTCTTCGTAAGGGAAACGAGGTGGTGTTGGTAACATGGTTTCTCAAACAAGCTTAGATAATCTGTTTATTCCATGTGTGTGGGTGTTTGGTCTGCATGTATATAAAGGTACTACGGGCATGCAATACTCTCGGGGGCCAGGAGAGGCCATCGGATCCCCTAGAACTGGACTTGTTAGATGGTGGTTAGCTGCCACGTAGGTCCTGGGAACTGAACCCAGGTCCTCTGGAAGAGCAGGCCAGTGCTCTTAATCACTGAGCAATCTGTCCAGCCACTAATCAGTGAATTTTTGAGACAGGGTTTTGTGTAGCCTAGGTAGGCCTCAAACTCCCTAAGTATCTGAGGATGACCTTGAACTTGTGATTTTCCTGCTTCCACCTCCTAAGTCCTGGGCTTTTAGGTCTATGCACACTTGGTTTATGCGGTACTGGAGCTTTGTGTGTACTAGGCAAGCCTCTACCCACTGAGCTACGTCCTCAGCCACATAAGTCAGCTTTCCTATAAAGGGAATATAGTGCCTTGTCCTATAGCCCAGGAAACTTAAGACACTCCTGTCTCTGGGGTCCACAGTCCTGGTCCAGCCTTATGTGCAAAGAATGTTGAGACTTCTGCCCCTCCCTCCCTCTTCTCACTGGGTGTTGTCTGCCCACCCCTCTCCTTGGCAGCTTTTCTTTGTTTGGGGCAGAGTCGGCTACCTTAATGCTGCGTGGGAGGCAGCAGCTTGTAGACACAATGCAAGTCAAAGTGGCATGATCAAAGAACGTAAGGAAGGGAGGGAACTCTGAGAGGACACAGGGGTGCCTCAGGACGTCCGGGTCCCTATCACCTCATTTTAGCGAAAGGATACTTTGGGCTCTGGGAGGATCCAAGAGACCTGGCAGTGTGTGGCACTAAGTGGGCTGCCAAGGGCAGAGCAAGGAGCCCTTCCAATGAAGGGCAGGCAGTATGGTTCACCAAGAGCAACGCTATGTGATTAACAAGGGAATCTGGCTTTGCTAGAAGATGCTCAGAGCTCTTGTATAAATCAGTAAATATGCCTACAAATGGCTCTGAATAGCCTCACAGTGAGCTGGATACAGGTTTGAACTGGAGGGTGACTGTTCTGTCCATGGAAGCTTTGAGATTGTTCAACGTGGAATGTCTTCCATCATCTTCCCATGGATTCCCACTACAAGACAGAAATTCTGCTCACCCAGAAATTCTGTTCACACTGGTAATCAGAGAGTGGCCATATCATCGCCCTGTTTTCTTAACACTGAGCCTGGGCAGTAGTAAAAAGACACTTAGAAAGTCTTGACTATACCAGGAACAGATCAGTGGACTGTAGAGAAGGCAACACAAATCTGAGGGCTGGAATTTGGGTTCCCAGAACCCATGGGAAGCTGGATGCAGTAGGCACATCTGTAATCCCAGCACACCTACAATGAAACCAGAGGCGGAGACAAGAGAGTCCTCCCGGACCAGTTAGCCTGGGGTTACATAAATGAACAAGAGACCCTACCTCCAATGAGGTGGAAGGGAAGGACCAATGCCTGAGGCTATCCTCTGATCTCCACATTTGTACTTGTATACACATGCACATGAATACCGGCACACATACATCTCCCCCACCCCAATCCCACAAACACACACAAGAACAGAGTAATCTCTTCCCTGCCATTGTACAGAGCTGTCAGCTCAGTTGCAGGTGAACACACACGACCTTGGCACGCCCCAGCCCGAGGCCCGCACTTGCCTTCTCCAGGTGGAGGTTTATCCACCGGGTAAAAGTCCTCTTCTGCACATTCTCCCTCTCAACTGAAAACAAAGAAATGCCATTAGCCAGAGCACAAAAGAAACATGCAAGCATCTCTCACTTCTCAGGGAGACTGCGTGTTGTCAGATGGCAGACAGAACCCTGAGGGTCCTGGGCATGAGCACTGCCATTCCGAGAAGGAAGCCGCCAATGGCTTCTGTAGCACCTGATCTCAGTTTCCCAGCCCCCACTCCCCTCAAACCTGTGTGTATCACACAAATTCAAACTGTCCATGAGTCTTCAACCACCTGTCTGCACACTAAGAAGCACTGTGGGGAATACAAAAGTCACCCAGCAGGCACCGGGGCTGTGTGTCATCCAGCAGTCACCGGGGCTGTGTGGCTGCTTAGAAATAGAGATGGGATGAGGGACAAGGTGGGATGGAGGTAGTGGTTGGGAATTAGGATGGCAGCTGAAATGTATCGGGGCTTTAGAGGAAGAATCTGCCTGTCTTAGGGTTAGACTCTGACCACCTCCCAGCTTCTTGCTTGAGCAATTCACTCACCTCCACTTCTGCTCTGTGTACTGGGGAAGAGGAGCCCACTCCCAAGCTGAAGGAGGGTCCCCAGAGTCCTGCACACCACCAGCAACACAGTCCCTGTGACAGCAGCTGCTAATTTTACTTTTTCATGGAAGCTGCTTCTTTTTTTCTTGAGATGGGTTCTCACTATGCAGCCCAGGATTGCCTCTGATTCATGATCCTCCTGCCATGGTCTTCAGACTGCTAAGGCTGTAGGCGTATGTGCCCATGCCCAGCCTCGTGGCTCTTTTGCGGGGAGTCTTTTTGAGACAGGTCTCCCTGTTGCCCCGGCTGGCCTGGAACTTACTATTTAGACCAGGTTGACCTTGAATCACAGAGATCTCCTGCTCTGTCTCCAGATGCTGGGACTAAAGGCGTGCACACCACACCCAGCTTGTATCTCTTATTTTTGAAGCTGGGGAAGACTTTGTACCTTCCAGGAAGGGAGAATTCTGCAAGCACCTGCTCCCTAGCTATGGTAAGTGGATGGCCCTAAACAAGGACTGGATCCCTCCTTCCAGGGGACACTTCCCCAAGGGGCTTGTTAGCAAAAAGTCCTCCTTGTTCAAGGCACTGCCATCTACCAGCTATATCCTGGGCAGATTTTGTTCATTTGTTTATTAAGCCGTAAGCCTTACAACACCCCTGCTAAGGAGAAACTCTTCTACAGGTGAACAAAATGAGATTCAGAAGGGTTAGACCGGCTCTTCCAGGATCTTAGCTGCAAAGATGAGCTGGGAGTTCCCTCAGGCCTGCCTCTACATCAGTCAGTGCCCTGGAAACACCAGGCCTGGGTTCAGTTCTAGCTCTTCCATTGCTAAGCAAGAGTATTTATAAAAGCAACAATGATCATTTTTTAAAAACTTCAATGAGCAGGGACACTGGAGAGATGGCTCAGTGGGTGAAGTGCTTGCTGGGTAAGTATGAGGACTTGAGTTGGATCCCTAGCACCCATGTAAAAGTGGGGTGCAGTAGCACATGTCTGTAACCCCAGCTCCGGGAAGGTGGAGAGAGCTGGTTCCTAGGGGTTCAAAGTCAGTTAATCTAGATGATACAGCAAACGCCAAGTTCAATAAGGCGAGAGAGTGATAGAGGAACACACTAGATACCAACGTCTGGTCTCCACTCATGCGTGCATACACACACGCACACGCACACGCACACACACACACACACACACACACACAGATTTACAGAAGAAACTGGGGGTTAAACAGTTAGCATGCAGCCATGCTGGGACGCTGGATCCTGAGTTTCCCCTCCTCCTGAGCTGTGGCCTTAGCCCCTCTAGAGCTATCAAAGACCTGTCTGGTACCCCCTGCAGATCACCGACAGCAGCTGTATCTTGGTGCATCCTGACCTGTGGTGGCTGACACCTTGGTATCTAGACACCAATCTCTTCTGGAAGTTTCCCTGAAGCGCTTAGCCAGACAACTCCTAATTTACTCTCAAATTACTACATCCTGGATTTCAGCAAAGCAGAAGAACACAGCACAGATGCCTGAAACCATCTCACACTGCTTTAGCAATGAGAAAATGAGAGCCAATTTGTCTCCTGGAGGAGGAAAAAGCTTTGCTTTTCCATAATGACTATGATGCTTTTTTGGCTCTTGGCCTCACTATTAAGGTAGATAGTGGCACCCATAAATCAGATTTTAATATTGTGCCTTTCAATCTTTTTTAATTGAAGAGCCAGCAGACAGTAATTATGCACATAACTGCTTTTCTCTCATTTTTCCTCCTCTCTGAAGGGAAAACTCACTGCAGAGCAGGCATGAGATTTAAATATCTAATTCCAGGCGGCTGTGTTTGCCCCAGTCGGAAGGAGAAAGGAAAAGTTGAAAGACACAGAGGCAGGGTAGGGAGCACCTGCTGAGCCGGCTGAGTCGCAGAATGCCAGCGTCCCACCTCAAGCCATAGCTGTGAACTGTCCATCTCTGCACGTAGATCTACCTTTGGCAGCTGCAGTTTTCCACGGTAGAAAGTCTCATGGTTGGGTTACCATCCCAATGGACATGAACATCAGGCTACCTTTAATCCATCCCTGTTCTGAGCAACCCAGCAAGGAGCAGACTTGCACCAGCATCCGGCACAAGGCTCTTTGTGCACGAGCACAGGAATGTATTCTTATCCCCGAGAGCTCAGAGTGGAGCTCCCCGGTCTTGGTGGTAGGCACATTTAAAATTTTAATAGCCACTTCCAAAGTGCCCTCCCCAAAGGCTGCCCAAGTTTATGCTTTCACCCCCACCTGTCTTTAAACAAGTTTATGAGGGATTGTAAAGTATTTACACACACATTCAAACACCCAGGCTGGCTTCTCCAGCTGGCTTCATAGAGAGCAAAGTACAGGCCCCAAACAGAAGAGCATTTAGTAAAAGCCTGGGAGAAGCCAGGGCTTAACTGTACGTGGGGGTGTGAGCATGAGTGTGTTGATCTACATATACCCTACCCATCCACCTATCCACCCACCTACCCACATGTCCTCCCCAACTCATTCACCCACTCAACCAGGCACTTGCCTCCCACCATCTACTGTACGGTCAATCCACCACCAACCCACCCACCTATCCACCTGCCCATCACAACATCCATTTACTCACCCATCTATCTTCCTATCTATCCATCCACTTCCCCTCCCAGCTGATATTTACACAGTGATTACTATAGGCTGGAACTATGCCAGGTCCTGTGGGCAAAACAGCAGTGAAGAATTAAGTATTCAAGAAATCTGCACTCCAAGAATTTGCAGCCTGGTAAGGGAGAACCAGAGATGCCACAAGGCACATGAAAGAAGAAACAAGTGAGAAATGCCTAGGGTGACAGGAACAGGAAGAGGTGTACCTCGTGGGATTCTTCTTCAGGGTCCTAAGAAGGTCCTATGGGAGAAGGGGGACACAGCAGGGCTCCAGAAGGCAAAGGTGATGTGTTCAAACCCTACCCTGATTCAGAACCAAGTGGCTTTACTTCTGTCCCTACCGATCCTAGTAGGTAAACCTGAACATAAATCAGCTTCGACCACAAAGCCAACCCTCAGGAGGAATAAAGTGACAACTGAGGCTAGCAGGGTCCTGTGAGACTCGATCACAAATAGCGGACAAGTTCCAACCTGAAATAGGGTACGGAGACTGTATTTTCAGTACCTAAAACTGGGACACATCATTCAATACACAGGAGAGCCTACCCAGGATAACAACTTCACGGTCACTCCTAAATCTTGGACAAGCTCACATCTTCAGATACCCTTGTGGAGTCGCCCTCTACAGAACAGGGACAGCCATGCCTCCTAGGAATTCTCTGGGAGTGCATGAGGTCACCCCAAGAGCATGCCCAGCAGCTGCTCCCTCCAGGCCAGTTTCCCTGGTCCCGGACTCACACAGCACACCTTAAACTTGGGGTTTTGTCTGGTGTCTCGACGACAGAAGCCCATTGCTCTGGCACCACATTCTCCATTTCAAAAAACGCCCCCATCCTGCAGGCATTCCTACTTCTGGCCTGCCAAGACTCCATAAACTTTATATAGTTTCCATAAATCCAACGGCCCCTTTTTTCCTCTCACATTGTAAAGGTGTAGGAAACCATTTCTCTGGAAGGGTCTGGCCTGCTCATGGAGCGGCTGTGGGGCCCAGTGTGGCGACCGCGGAGCAATAATGGTGCTGTAAAATCGCCATCCCACCTCTGGCTGGCTGGTGGGGGTGCAGGGGGAAACTCACCAGGCCCTGGACCCCAGGGACTGGGAAAGCAAAGGGGAGGAAGGAGGCAGGCGAGGCAGAAGGTAATGGAGGCCCAGCCTTTTGGCTCAAGGCCACTGGCCCAAATTCCCAGGTGCAACTCCGCCTCTGGTTTTTCCAAAAACAGATTATCTAAAAATGGAAGGTGGGACATTCCTTCCTTCTACAGGGCTCCAGTGGTAAGCAGGCTTGGAAGCTGGGAGTCGCCAAGAAAGGAGTTGGAATAGACTCCTTCAGATCTGTGGCCTTTTGTCCCTCGGTCACATCCACCCCAAACCTACTTTATATGTCGTATTTTCTGTCACACTGGTGTTCTTCCCTGTCTGGGGGCAAAGCTTGAGAGGCTTTTCCTACTTAGAAAAAAATTATATGATCATGACAATTAAGACAATACAGAAAAGCATAGAGAAAATAAAAATCTCTTGAAATTTCATTATGCCCATAGAAAACACATGGACACATGTGGCATGTACACACAGCTAACACATGCAAATCCTCATGCAAACAGGTGCAACGTGATGAGTCATGATTGAGTTTCTGAAGGTGAAGTCTGTGATTACTAACATCAAGAGCCTCTGAGGTGAAAGTTAAATGTTGGTTTCTGGGTTCTATTTCAAACTTAAAAAAAAAAAGATTTTATTTATGTGTATGTGTGTGTCTACACAGGTGCATGGAGGTACCTTTGGAGGCCAAAAGAGGGCATCAGATCCTCTGGACTGGAGGTTACAGGCTACTGTGAGCCACCTGACTGCCATACTGGGAACAGAACTCAGGTCCTCAGGGCTTTATGCATGCTAGGCAAGCACTCTGCCAGCTGAGCCACATCCTGAATCCCCCTCTGATTCACATGCTCCCAGAGGCCTGGGAACCTGCACAGCACCAACTTAGTGGTTTGAGAACCTGCATCTTGGCAGAAGAAACAATTAGCATAACTGCGTGATATTCATGGGCAGAGAGTGTTAATGGGCATGCCAGGTTGGTGGGGAAAAGGTCCAGCAGTCTGGTGTGCCATAGGCTCTTAGACCATCTGGCTCTTCCTGGGTTCCATCGCCCATAAACGCAGGCTTAACTGCCACTTAGGCCGGTTCAATGAGAGTTTACCTGAGGAGTCACGTTCTCTTTTGTCCCCAAGCTCTTTCTGATAATGAGTGTTTTTACCGGTGATGTCCTGGGGCTGGGAAGACTCTAGTTACCTGAGACATGCCTGGCCCGAGAGGCCTATGGATCAAACTATTTGTGAGAGATGGGCCTTGATATCAGGACCACAGGGACCACCTCACAGGCACTGCTGGGCGGGAGGAAAATGGCAAAAGGGACCAGCAGTGGCCATTTAGTTTCCTGAACCTTCTGGCAGGAGTCATCTTCGGGAGCTGGGTTGGGCTGGGCTGGTGAAGAACCAACCCCATGGATGAGCCACGTGGGGGGCGGATACAAGCCAGCTTTCCCTCTGCCACAGAAGCTGCTGCAGAGGAGGAGATATGTAAATTAGGGAGACTGTCCTGTCACAAGTAGTGAGGAGGCTTAAAGCAGGGAGTTGGTGACAGAAGCCATATTTCCCATGCAAGGTCTCACAGCTGCTGGCATCTTCCAAGGGCTGCTCAAGACACCCTATGCTGCTCAGGATGGCCCCCCAAACTCGGACCTGTCATATCCTGAGTGTCAGCAGAGCTAAGGGCTAGAAGCAGGGTGAGAAGCAGGGAGCTTATCTAACTGCTTCCAGCTTCCAGGTGACCACCCACCTCAGATTCACTCCATGGAACTCAGATTAGTTTCAGTGAGCAGGAAGACTCCACCAGTAATCTGCTCCTAGCGGCCCTGGATGAAGTCAGAGGTTCCTGTGGCTTCAGTGTCCCCACCCGCGCAGTGGGGACCACCGGACTTATTTCAGGAAGTTAGAAGGATCAGATTTGTTAGGACTGTCCTCACAACACCACCTGAGGGTTTCACCCAGGCCTCTGAGGGATAAGGCCACCTGTGGGCACTCAACACCTTGGGCTCCTGGGGAGGAACCACAGGCAGGTGATGGGTAAAGTAGGATGGGCCAGCCAGGACAAGGCCGGAATGAGATGAGGCATGCACAACCTTAGCACAGGGCTGGGGGCCTCGGAAGTGCTGCGTAAACTCTGCTGCTACTATGAAATGATCACATTCTTTCTGAGGCTGATTGCTTGTCTGTAAATAAAGACAATGCTTCCTTCCCGGGGCTTCTGGGGAATGATGTCGCCTGTGCATGCCAGGCGCATAAAAGATGTTCAGTAAACAGACTCATCTGTCATCATGGCTCATGACACCTCTCGAAGACACATTCAGGTATCAGGGTCAACTTCCTTGAGCATCCTCAAGAGCCCTAAGTTCTTGTTATAAACTGAGCTGGTGACCAGGGAGGCTGGAAGCCAGCCCAGCTGCCCAAAGCTGGGCGAGATCTTGGAGCAATGGGGAAGGTACATGCTAGCTGGATCCCAGGACAGTGTGTGCGTGTGTGTGTGTGTGTGTGTGCGCGCGTGTGTGCATGAATGGTTACATGTGTATACATGTGTCTGTGTGACTGTGTGTGCGTGTGTATATATGCATGTATACATGTGTGTACATATATGTGTATCTGTGCATATGCACATAGTGCTCATAATGTGCTAGGTAGCACAAACCATCTAGAGATGATTTGAAGACTATGAGGATTGTCTAGTCTTTGTGAGCACGAGACACTTCATCTAAGGGACTTGTGCATTCCCATATTGTGGAACCCATGGGGGTCCTAGAGCTGCCTCCCTGGGGATACTCAGGCATGATTGCACAGGACCCCGTGATGTTCCTGTGCACTGCCCATACTTGGTCTGAGTAGGTGCCCTTTACCACCTGGGAAACCTGCTCTCTCCCTGGTTAAAGATGCTCCTTTCCTGCCTGGCTCAGACCCTCCCATCCCCAGGGCCATCTCTGGCTCATTGCAGTCACACTGCCTCGCTCTCGGTCCAGGCTGGCTTCCCTCTCTTGGGCCCTTGGCCTGGTTTGTCAGGGATCACTAGCAGTTCATAGCATGGCACCTCCTATCTATGACAGTGTGTGGGCAGCAGCCCTGGAGTGCCTCCACCTTCCTTCCTGCACTCCGAGTGAGTACCGACTCCCAGTGCCACTGGGAGAAGAGGCCCACACCCCACATAGGCTTGCCCCGCAGTTTCCCTCCTCCTCCATCTTTCAACACCTCCCAGAAACACAACCTCATTACATGGCCCCATGCTGGTTCACTCGAGAAATAAAACTCAGAAACAAATTAAATGGCAATTTCTTTTTAAACAGGAGAGAGACCAGGCTTTGGGAATACCAAGCCAACGTCCTTTGGTTCCGACTCTTGGGGACCACTTCCCCCAACAGCTCTGGTGGTATTAAACTCAAGGCTCTGTGTGGTTTCTCACCAGCAGTGATTTTTGCATTTAATTTCCTTTGTTTTTCCTCCCTGAAAATTTGCTCTGACCTAAGTCCCTTTTATCAAGACTTTGGTAATAAAATGTAAAACCCTCATGGGGACCACAGGCCAAGCTGCACATAACTGCCACAGATAAGGGTGCAGGCCAGTTGGGCAGGGTTCCTCGGGGCCCTCTAAAGATACTCTGACATCGTCTCTCCTTTTCCGCCTCGCTGGCTGGGGGCTGCCCCCATAGGCGTTAGAGCAAAGCGAATCTGCGCTCAAACTGGCACAATCCTGTAATCTCCCAATTCATGCCCACAGCCGCTCAAATACAACTGCCAAGCTCATTCTAACTGGGGACTTAGACCCAATTCTCTACAGGTCCCAAAGGCCAGCAATTAACATACCACGTCCTGCCCCACTGCACCTCTGTGTCTCAGCTGTTCCAAAACACATAACCCAGGGCTCCAAAGAGCTAGTCCCAATTACACACCAAATTAAGTTTTAAGCTATATATATAGGGGCAGTGCCTGTAACTCAAATAAAAAAATAAACCCACTCCAGTTTTCCCTGAGAGTGATTCTGTTTTACCCTCAGCACCAACTCCCAAGCCACCATGATTTATGGCCAGTGACGCCAGCCAGCTGTAAAAACTGAAGTGCACAAACATTTTAGCATATGCCCAGATGGGCAGGGAGACGGGCCCAGGCCAGGCAGACTGCCCCAAAGTGTCCAGCTATGGCTGAGATGGAGATGTAGGTGGTACTCAACAGTCGAGCGGGGACCCCACGCCAACGTCTACACCAGACAGTAACCAATAAGGCGCAAATCTCCTCCTCACAGACTTCGTTCGCCAGGTTTGAAAAAGAAAGATTGTCTGGGTATGTTGGCTCACTTTTGTAATCCCAGCACTCAGGAGAGTGAGGCAGGAAGGTCACAAGTTCAAGGCCAAAGAGTGAGACCCTATCTCAAAAAAACTGAATGAAGAAGGGGTGGAGGAGAGAGAGAGAGAGAGAGAGAGAGAAGGGAAGAAAAGGAAGGAGGAGGGGAGGGGAAGAAGGGAGGGCAGAGCAGGGGAGGGGAGGGGAGGGGAAGAGAGGAGGGAAGGGCAGGGGAGGAGGGGAGGGGAGATAGAATGCTATGGTTTCATTGTACATGCCCCTCCAATCTCATCTATTGAAAGCTTGGGCTCAGCTCACAGTATCACTGGGAGGAGATGGGCCTTTTAGGAGGTGGATCCTGGTTGGAGGAAGTAAGTCCTTGAAGAGAAAACTTGGGACCCTGGCCCTTTGCTCTCTCTTTCTTTTATCTCTCTGGCTGCCACGAGGTAAAGCAGTTTCCCTCCGCCTGGTACTCCCCTACGAAATTCTGCCCCACCACAGATCCGAAGCAGCATAAATGACAGAGCCACTGTGGACTGGACCTCTCGAACCATGAGCCAAAGAAAACTCTGCCTCCTTTTCAGCTGGTTTTCTCAGGTATTTTTGTCACAGCAACATACTCCATTTTCACACCCCATGAAGACTCACCTTTTGGGCCTCTTGACACCATGATCCTCAAAAGACTAAACTTAGTTAAGAACCACAGATTTTGATCATTTTCTTCAAGCCAGTGTTTGCATGAAAATACCATGGCTCCTAAATACTAATATGAATAACTTCTAGAGCAATGTTTTTCAAACCATCTCCTACAGAGAACTAACCAGAATGTCTCTTCCGAAAGAAGCCTCATTAGTTCAGGACATATGGAGAAATCTCCCCTTTTCTGTTTCTGATCATTTATAGCCCTGATAAGTTTTGCAATAAGAATAAAATTGGTGGGGCTGGGGACATGGCTCAGGGGTAAAATGCTTGCCACACAAGCATGAGGGCCTGAGTTCAAACCCCCAGAACCCATGTAAGTCAGACATTATAGCATATATATAAGTAATCCCAGCACTCCTACAGGGAGATGGGAGGAGGTGACAGGAGAAGTCCTAGAAGTTAACAGCCTAGTCTGGCAAACACAGTAGAAAACAAAAAAGAGAGATCCTATCTCAAACAAGGTGGAGGGGAAGATTGACACCTGAGGCTGACCTCTGACCTCTACATGTGTGCTAGGGCTTATGCATACCCTCCTCCCTGCACACACACACACACACACACACACACACACACACACTGGTTTGACTCTACTTGAACTAAGTCAATTTGATGTCAGATCTGTTCTCTATATAAAACAAACCAGACCCATTTCCTTTCCCACCAGGCACATACCCAATACTACATTTCCCAGCCGCCTGTGCAGGTGGGTGGGGGTCACATGGTTGAGTTCTGCCAATGGTATGTAGGTGAGCTCAGGCCTATCACTTCTAGATGCCATTGTTCCAGTAGTTATGTGACTACTCCATGGGAGGAACTCCAAGAATCAAGAGAGATCAGAACCAGAGAGGAGAGGGATCTGGAACCCTGAGCATCCCAGTGTGGGAAGGAGAGCCAAAGTGGGACAGTTGGATGAGAGGTGAGGAGGATGGGAGCAATGGGGGAAGCTGGTCTCAGTGGCCTGTTCACCCTCCACCAACCTCAGACAGGTTCCCTGTGTGGGTAGAGACACTGAGTCTCAGAACAGGAAGGCTGTCCCTGTAGATGGTGGTCTGGCTTGTCACCAGGCTGGCCTCTCTGGGGTGGGCACCATGCAGTGCTAGAGCATCTTCAAAGCAATCATGTCAGTGCAGGCCCTTCCTGAAGGTCTGCTTCATATGGTTAGTGCAGTCTTGAAAGGTTGCCCTTATGGGCTATGGAACAGAGCTCCACAGGCCCAGAGCCACTGACCTGTGTCCAGTTATTTTTTAAAAATGCAGCTTTAATCCCAGCACTCAGGAGGCAGAGTCAGGCTGATCTTTGTGAGTCTAAGGTCAGCCTGGGGTACATCGTGAGTTCCAGGCCAGCTTGAGCTACAGGGAGACCCTGTCTCAAAGAGAGCGAGAGAGCACACACACAACCTTGCACAAACACAATTTTGCATGCATGCACATGACCTTGAGAGCATATATGCATGCATATATGCACACACACACACACACACACACACAGAGCCTTGATTTGTATTTTGAAGCCTGTCTGTCTTAATGAAATCTACCTGTCTCTCAGTGTTCTGGTGTCACAGAGGGTGATCTGTCCCCATCCTCACAAGACTGAAGGCATCCCAGTAGGACATTTGATGCTAAACCAGGGAAGTCTTATGCACAGTGACACAAGTTTGTGTCCAGCACAACAGGCCCCAGGGGACAGAAAGTAGAGCAGGCAGAATGGGTTCACAGAGGATACAGAGACGATGACGGGCAAGGTGGCTGGCTATATTTGCTTCAAAGGAAAGCGTGATGCTAGCTAGAACTTCCTGCTGACAGCTTCTGCCTGCCAGCCCACGGTGGCAATGGTGTGAACGTAAAGACCGAAAGCTGTGATGGCGAAGGCGAGAAGTCATGAACATTTCATGTTCATTAGCTCTAGACCCCGCTTCCTGGCTGCGGTCAGAACATGCCCGTGCAGCCGCATGCACCACATGTCCACAGCTGCATGTCCTTGCAGCCACGTGCCCGCACGGGCATGGTGCTGTTCAAGGTGCTGAGCCACCATGAAGGGATTTCTCCTCAGACAGCATCTACCTCACCAAGCCTTGGGGCACTCCTTGCCGTAGGCTTGGGAGTCTCGGCCAGGGTTTAGGTGAATGGCTGGCCTTATGAACAAGGGTGCCCTGTCTTGTAGCGGCATCACACATAAAGTGAACTCTTTCGACTGTTGGTTGCTATGGCTGACGTGTATTCTTGGTCCTGTGTTCTCTGTTGCACTCATCACATCTTCTTTCCTACACTGGCTGCCATAAGAGACAGGTATCACCATGGTGGTGGACTATACAGAGACATCACTCTCTTGGGATGGCACAGTGGGGGCCCCAAGAACCTGCCTAGGGAATTCAGACAGGCCTGAGGTTCTAGTCTACTTCCGGTTGGTCTCGGGAGGGAGGAGCAGTGTGGAGCCAATGACCACCCTGTGGGCTGCAAAGCAGAAAGACCTAGAAGGAAGCAAGCCAAACAGTGATGGAGAAGGGTTGAGAGGCTTACAAAGGGGCCCCTGCTCTGGCCTGTCCCAAGGCCCTTTCTCTCCTGCCCTTGAGACTCTTATGGGTTGCTGCTTATTACAATGAAAGGCATTCTAGTTGGTTTCTTTAACCAGTAAACTGCAAATGGACTGAGAAAGAAAAGAAACAGAGCTGACAGGGAGTCTGCAATGTTTGGTCCTTACTGGAACCCCACTCAAGGTATCCAAAAATAATAATAAAATAAGCAATTTCAGCCAAAAGGTTTGCAACTAAAGCAAATTCCCAGAAGAATAGAAAGTGCCAAAATTTGGGAATTTAACTAAAATAATAATTTTTTTTTAAAAAGTAAAAAAGTCCTTGACCAGAGCATTCTCGTCACAATACTGAAGCTGTGCTAACCAAAACAGGGAGAAACGAGGCCACCCATTTAATAAGTGACAGAACCAGGTTCCAAACTCAGCTAGACTCCAAAGGTCACGTCCTTAACCATTACACAGAACTTCCCACAGACCACACAGAAACTATCCAGCCCCAGGGAAGCAGGACTGAGCTCTGTAGAAATATCCAAGTCCTTCCAGCTACTTTACCGCCTCCTACAGTGCCGCCCGCCACCTAGGCATTGCCTCTGCAGATGGATGCTTGCTTCTGTCACTAAGTAATTCAAAGCATCTCAGTGAGGAGCTGGAGAGATGGCTCGGTGGTTAAGAGCACTGGCTGTCTTTGCAGAAGACCCGATTTGAGTCCGAGCACCCACATGGCGGCTAGCAATTGTCAGTAACTTCAGTTCCAAGGAATCCAGAGCCCTCTTCTGTCCTCCGTGTGCACTGCACAACACGGGAGCGCTTACACACCTGCAGGCAATACACTCATACACATAAAATAAATATTTTAATCAATTCTGCCACAGCTCTTGCAAGGGAAAAATCCTGCCTTCAAAGCCCATTAGCTGTCTGTTGGGCTTTCTTCACAAGGAACCATGGCAGGAGGATAACTGCCTTTTTATTTTAAGTTTGCCTGTGTATTTCAATTTTTAACCACATGTATATGTTGGATATAAATTTTAATTTGTTTAAACATGAATTACTAAGCCAGGCCAGATATTCCTAAACAGCACCATAATCCCAGCTACTAGGAAAGCTGAGGCAGGAAGACCTCAGAGGCAAGGCCTGCTTTAGCAATCTGGCGAGATCCTAACCCCAAATAAGGAGTAAAAAGAGGACCAGGGATGGAGCTCAGTAACAGTGTACTTATCTAGCACGCATGAGCGCCTAGGGCCATTCCCCAGCACCAAAGAGATACAGAAGTAATAGTTACCGTTCATTCAACTTTGTGCCTTGCATAACATTTTTTTGGTTCTATAATACCATCTATTGAAAAATGTTTATATTTGCATATCTGACAAGAATTTTCTCTTTTTGAAACTGTTGGACATTTAGAATAGAAAAACTTAGAAAACCCAACTAAGTAGGAAAACCAGTCATGTGGACTAAATTATATGAGGCAACTTACTTCCATTTTCCCTTGGTAAGTCCTTTACTTTTGCTTTTTAACATCATGGCCATATCACATATGCAGTGGGACCCTCTGCACAGCCCGGTGAGATCCTGACTGCTGACAGCTATAGATTCTGGTCATCTTCATCATCCCTATGTTTTGGCTGTGCTGGAACTTTCTTTTAGTTTATAAGACCAGCAAATGCTCCCTAACCTTTAATCAAGTATGTAATCCCAAAGAACCAGCCACATTCCAACCTGGTGGGAACTTGGCAGTCTCTCGTCACCCTGGATGTAGCCCTGTCTCCAACGACAGAGCAAAATCTTTTGGTCTTTTTTTTTTTCCCCTTAGGAGGAAGTGGCCAGGTCTGTGTGGGAAGGAGGATATGCCTGAGTGTTGCAGAGCTGGAGTGGACTGTGGCACATACCACTGGTTGCTTTTTCATTATCTACGCCTACCTTCTTCCTAACCATCAGAATTCCAATTCTGAGTCAGCAGTCTTCTGAGTTTAAAAAGCATTTCCCAGCCTCCCTTGCAGGTAGTCGGTTGACAAAGCTTGGCCAATAAAGTGAAAGAACAAATTAAGGCTTAGAGCTGCTGGGAATGCCCTTTACAGAGAGCTGAGAACACCACGGTCTTTTCCCTCCTGCCTCGGCCTTCCTAGAGTGAGCTGTGAAGTCAGAAAACCTAGGAGAGACCACTGAGGATGACCAAGAAGAAGACAAGTAGCTGGTCCTTCTGTGACCATACTGGACACCAGAACTGCCTGGGCTGCTCACCTCTGAGCTTCTGTCATGAGACTAACAGTCTTTGAAGAAGCTACTATATGCTTTGTGACTTACAGGTGG
The DNA here is from genome assembly GCA_035773235.1 of Eospalax fontanierii. Taxonomy (NCBI): domain Eukaryota; kingdom Metazoa; phylum Chordata; class Mammalia; order Rodentia; family Spalacidae; genus Eospalax; species Eospalax fontanierii. The sequence goes on from CM069536.1 coordinate 72,688,493, forward strand.
ACACAATCCCGCACAAGAGAGACTTTCACTATTATAAATCCATCATCTGACTGCAAACAGACGATAGGATAGTTACGCACAGATAAACGTTTCCCTTGCTCCTCGATGCTATAAACAGTCCAATAATAAGCATTTTGATGCATAAACCCATAGCCATTTCTCTTTACAGTCTGCAAAATTCTTGAACCTCCATTTTATTTTCCTCACAAAACTAGAGGAAAGTGATGGCCCAGCAGCCCAGTCACAGGCAAAAGGCTGTCAGTGATGTCATCCATGATGTCATTGCCCTCATGAGGTCCCAGAGCATCTACATTCTGCTTAAAAAGACAGCAGCGTCATAAAATACTGAGAGCCATGCCGAAAGCCAGAAACAAACAATGACAAATCCTGGAGAGGGAGAGAGGGAGGAAGGGGACCATCTGGGTTCTGAAACTGCAGATCAACTCTATTAGAGTTCATCCTGTTAGGCCAGGAAGCCTGTGCCCAGCCTCAGGGAGCAGGGAGGAATGAATGAAGGAGAGCATTCATTCATAAGGCTAGTAAATTCTGGACATTGCTTGGGGCCTCAAGCAATGCAGAGGGGCTAGACCAGCATCTCAAGATGGTTTATGTAGGGTGGGGGATTAAGCACATAGGGGCAGAATGGACGGGACAGGTGTCAGGAAAAGGGCCAACCAAGAGAAAATCATGAAAAGGCATTAGGAGAGCCTGGTCCTCAGGGACAGCAGGAAATCTGTTCCAGAGACCCCAGAAAGCCCAACGCTACCTCCGACCGCTAGATTCCCCAGCTCACTGGCTGTTCCCTGTGTGTGAGACACATGTGCACTTGGCATCTGCACTAAGTGACCTCGTGTGGAAGTGGGAGGTAAAGGTCAAGGACAATGCCCTCGTGGGTCTCACAGGCTGATGTTCAAATCAAACTGCTGCTACCATCTTACATTTTTGAAAAGCTTTGTGACTCCACATTTGGGGATCGCTTTGTGGATGGAGTCCAATGGCACCAGATGGGAAATGAACCCTGTGTCCTCATGGCCACCTGAGTACAATCAGACATGGAGTAAAATGGACCCAGTCAAGGGATCTTTGTGCCCTTTTCTTTTTCTTCCTTTTTTAATGTATGTATGTGTATGCAATACGTGTGTGCACGTGTGTGTGTTTGTGTGTGAACTTCAAGTGTTGTCCTTCATGTTTTGCTCTGTCTTACAGAAAGCAGTCGCCCTTTGTTGGACATTATTTCTCAGTCAGGATATAGAAAGAGTCAGCCTTGGTTGGATTCCTCATGAACGGGAGCTGGTGGGTGGTCGTGTTCGGAAGTGCAATGCTCTCCACACCACCTCTCTTCACTCAGGGCTGAAGAGCACACAGGCTGCCAGGACCATGCTGAGGCCAGCGATGCCCCCTTCCCGCCCCATCTCCTCACGTCGATGTACTTGTTGCACTACGAGTCAGAACCTCCCTAAAATGCTCCAATAACGCCTTTGGAGGCAAAATCCTGCATCAGTATCCAGTTTAACTTCCATGAGTTTCTTCTCCTTCAGTGGGATGATTGATGCCATCTTGGAGTCCTGGTGTCTGTGGAGCCTTCACTCTGTTTTTTTAAGGCAATGTCTCTCACTTTTAGTTATGACTCACTCATTTGGCTAAGCTGGCTGGTCAGTGAGCCCCAGTGATCTGCCTATCTCTGCCTCTCCAGTGCTGGGACTACAAACAAGTACCACGATTTGTGACTTTGATTTTTAACTTTGTTTTTTAATGTGGAATCTGAAGGACTGAACTCCAGTCTTCACACTTACACTGCAATGACTTTACCAACAGAGCAGTCTCCCCAGCCAGTCTTTGCCCACTTTAGAAGCCATTTGCTCCTGCCTGTTCAGTCTTCTGAATGCCTTCAGTTTCCGAACCAGAACTCAACTATGACAGAGTCAGAAGGAATTTGAATGCAAACTCCAAAAGTTATCTAAGTCCCTCAGAGCTAGTATTTGTATGTACTGTGTGAGGCATGTATGACACGTGTAAGATAGATAGGTAGATAGATAGATAGATAGATAGATAGATAGATAGATAGATAGATAGATAGATGAGAGAGAGAGGTTTTTTTTGGAGTGCTAGGGATTGAACCTAGGACCTCACACATGCCTCTACCAGTGAGCTATAGTCCCAGCCCTGGGATGTACATTACTAGACATGTCACAGATGGGGAAACTGAGGCTCAGAGCTGGAACAGAATTTAGCAGTCAGACCACACAGGGAAGAGAATCTATTCTAAACATCTTGGGCAGATTCCTCATTCTTGGAGTAAGTGGTGTTGCAAAGGATACCGGGCTTTTGCTGGCAGACGGCCCATCCTCCCAACTCTTCAGCCCCTCATTTCATTAGGCACAGCTGGGACCCTCCAGGCTTGGGTATCTTCTGAAACATATTCTGCGTATTCTCAGAACTGCAGGCCCGGGTCCCAATCTCAGGTCTAAGGCTGTCTCCATGCTGGGAAGAGTTTTCTGCCCTAGGCCCCTGCAGAGGAGAGGGATTAGCTAGGCAAAGACCAACTTGATTGAAAAATAACTCCAGCCTGCATTCCGGCTTCCTGCCTCTTCCTTCCAGCCCTAGCCAAATGTGGTTCCCTAGACCAAAGACCTGAGGGCTCAGGGTGGTCCTTCCATCTCCAAGGGGCCGGAAATTACCAAGAGAACACCCGGGGTGCTGAGCAGGCTGTCTGACATAGGGCAGCCACTAATGAATGTTTTTAAAAGTTTAACAAGCAAAGCAGGCAGCTTGTGAGGAAGGGGTCAAGGGCGGGCATTCTGGAGCCTGGTGGCCTGGCTGCCATCCGCAGCCGGCCCTGTGATGGTTGGCAGGTTGCTTCCTTTCCTGGTCTCTGCCTGGAAAGCAATTCAGAGCTTCCAGGGATTGCCATGGTGATTGACATGGTAAGTACTGGCTCAAGGTTAGCCCATGGCTGAGGGTGGAGAATGTCCACCCAACCCTGGGCCCAGCCATTGTCTATGGAGCCATCAGCCGGCCAAAGGCAGTTCCCCCAGCATATGTGGGCAGTGGGAAAGTGGCTTTTGCTCCAAGAGAGGTGAGGCCTCTGCCCTGGGCTTCTGGAGAGTAATCCAGGGACTGTCCAATCAGAAGTCACTGCTTGGAGTGGCTGATGACACTGGATGTGACTGGGGGAATGGTCATTCCAGAAAGACCAACCAGCTGACCCAGGGCAGAGGCTTGCGGTCACAGTCCTGGAGGCTGCGTTCAAACACAGGGCAGTCAGTCAGTTCATTCATCATGTGCCTTAGAGACAATGCCCCAATAAACTCTCTCCTGAGCCTCCAAGCTGGCAGCTGTCCGGGTGCTGCGAACTGGCTGCAGGAGCTCCACACACCTGCCTCACTGAGAAGGGATAACTGCAGCTTTCTCTTTGTGACCAACCAATGGGGCTGAAAAGAACAGGGAACAGAAGAAGGGGACTTGAACCTGCACCAAGTGAAGTACTTTCCAGGTATGACCTCAGGGGTGTCTCCGTTTACTACATCAGGAAAATGGGAGCCACAGTGCTCACCTCTCCAGGGTGGGACCTGCCCAAGTCTCACTGGTAGGGAGCAAGAGCACATACAGTTCTGTGCCCTGGACATCAAAATGAGAGAAATGTCATTTAGCATTCCACCCATCACCATGGATTCTCATTGGCAGGCAGAAGATAGAGGAGAGTCTTACTTGGTATTACTGTCACATCAAAGAATGATTGGGCTGCCCATTAATTCAGCTGCCCAGGGCCAAGTGGCAAGACCCAAAGCCATACCCAAAGGAGCCCCACTGTTGGGCGAATTTCAGGTCGAGGCCTTTGGTCCCATCCATGAGATGGGTGATGGTCACAGCTGTCCTTTCCCACTGAGTGCAGCATGTGGGTGTGTTTAGACAGGCCCAGCACATGACATCCCGAAGACAAGCTGCACACACTGCAGCAGGAAGTGTCCGCTACACACCATCAGAACACAAAATACCTCCAATGCAACAGACACAGCAGCACATAATCAGTTCGGTGCACACTTCTGTCCAAAAGAAGCACTTAGGAAATACTGTGTTTTATGTTTTGTTTTGTTTTTTGGGACAAGATCTCCCTTTAGCCCCAGCTTGCCTAGAACTTGCCATGTAAACCAGGCTGGTTTCTATCTCAGAGATCCAAATGCTTCTCTCTGCCTTCTGAGTGTTGGTATTAAAGGCATGTACCACAATGCCCTGCTTAGGAGATCTTCTAAAAAATATTTTATTTATTAACTTTATCTTTTGTGTATGAGTATATTGCATGTATGTACGTGTACCCGTGTTGTGCAATGCCCACAGAGGTCAGAAGAGGGCATCAGATTACCTGAAACTAGAGTTATAGACAGTTGTTAACTGCCACCTGTGGGTGCCGAGAATCGAACCGGGGTCCTCTACAAGAGTAGCCAGTGCTCTTAACTATTGAGCCATCTCTCCAACCTAGAAGATCTTTTAAATCCTGACTATGCTCTGTTAGATAGAAAATGCCATTCAAATTCACTTCCTGACACATTTCTGCTTCTGATCAGTAATGCTACTGAAAATGTTATGGCATCCTGCTTTTACACATTTCTACCCATTTAGCAACTTCCACAGAGTTTCATTTTGATGCCATTCATCATTCAAATATAAATCTTCTATTAAACTTAAAAAGAAAAAAACATCAGAGGTGTACAGAAAGCTGAACTCAACAGAATGGAGTTATATAGGAAAAACACGTGACACGTGTGCACACATATACACCCCACATACAGACATACACACACATACCTCAAACATTCACCAGACCTCTTGGGGCTCACTATATGTATTATGAGGCACCCACATCGACATCTAACACTACCAAGCCAAACAAATACAAATCTAGCCACAGAAGCCCACCTCACCTGAGATTTCATGTGGTGATGGGGCCTAGGAAGACATAGTTAAAGTAAAAAGAAAGCCTGTGGGGCAGCTCTGAATTCAATCTCACTGTGATATAAGGAAAAGAATACGGACACACAGAGACATCGGGGGTATGTGCAGAGGCATGTGCCCATCAAAGAGGTGGCAAGGACACAGCCACCTGCTAGCCAGGGAGAGATGCCTTGGTAAACCCTGCTTGCACTTTGCCCTTGGCCTTGCAGCCTCCAGGGTTGTGAGCTGCCCATCTCTGCTGCCGCGGAGGCCTCTGGGCTCATCTTTCTGCCATTTGTTTTCAGACTAGCTTTCTCCCCGCTTACTTTCATGGTAAGTCACAAGCCACACCCTTTCCAGGCCCACAGCCAAAGCTCTTCTCAAGGCCAAGTGCTGTGTTTATCTTAGTATTTATAGATTTCTGAACCACTTAGCAGGTATAAAACTGGATTGTTTTCTTAGGTACTATCTTCCCTGTTCTTGTCCCTCTCACTGAGGAAGTTTCTAAGTACTCCTCCAGTTCTTTTTTCCTATATCCCATCTTTTCATTAGCATAGTGACTTTCAGAAGTGCCCATCATGACACCATGAGCAGAGGTGGGTATTCCACGCAGGTCACCAGATGAATTATTTTAACTCTACCAGTCAGCTATAATTCTTATCTTCCTTTAAACACACACACACACACACACACACACACAAACACATTTGTTTAATTATGTGTATATGTGTGTGATGTGTGGGTACCCATGGAGGCCAGCTGAGGGCATCAGGGCCTCCCTGGAGATGGAGTTATAGGCAGTTGTGAGCCATCAGAACATGGGTGCTAAAAACCAAACTTGGGTCCTCTGCACGAGCAGAATACACGCTTAACTGCTGTGTCATCTCTCCAAAACCCCACCTCATCTATAGTTACACAGCTTGAAGTGGACAGAACAAAGACTTAGCAGTATTCTGTCTGCACGTTCATGTGTGTGTGCAGGCGTATGTGGAAGCCGGAGGTCAACGTTGGATCTATCTCTCGATCGTTCTCCATTTTATCTTTTGAGTCAGGATCCCTCACTGAACCTGGAGCTTGCCAATTTGGCTGGACTAGCTGGTCAGCAAGCCTTGGGATCCTCCTGTCTCTACCCCACTCCCCAAGCTTGGATTACAGGCACAACCACAGTGCCTGGCTTTAATTAATTTATTTATTTTTATTTTATATGTATGAATGTTTTGCTTGCATGTATATTAAGTGCACCTGCATGTGCCTGTCTGCTGAGGCAAGAAGAGGGTGGCAGACCTCCTGGAACTGGAGTTACAGATGGTTATTAGCTGTCATGTGGGTTCTAGGAACCAAACCGGGTCCTCTGGAAGAGCAGCCAATGCTTTTAATCACTGAGCCATCTTTCTAGCCCCTGGCTTTATTTTTTGTTTATTGGTCTTTTTTAAGACAGATGTCCTGGGACTTGCTATGTAGACTAAGCTGTCCTTGAACTCACAGATATCCACCTGCCACTGCCTCATTTTCTTTTAAACACCAGTTCTCAGGGATCAAACTTGGGTCCTCAAGATCAACTCAGGTCCTCAAGCTTGAGCAGCAAGCACTTTTCCCACTGAGCCATCTCCTCAGCCCTGAGCAGTATTCTTAACCACTAGGATATTCGATGGTTATACCAGCTGTCTGACAAGGCAAACTCAACTCACAGAACGTGGGTCACAAGTGCCCTAGCTATGAACACAACCTAATACAAAACCATAAACGTACTTAAAACATTAACTTTTTGCAACTCAAATTGCACAGTTTCTTATTTTTATTAGTTGTTTAATTTATTTCTTCTTTTAATCTGTATGAGTATTTTGCCCACTTATATGTAAGTTCACATATGTGTGCAATGCCCCTGGAGGCCAGAAGATGGTGTCAGGAATGACTGTTAGCCACTGTGTGGGTGCTGGGAACCAAACCCAGGTCTTCTAAAAGAGCAACCAGTGTTCTTAACCACTGAACCATTTCTCCAACCCCAAACTGCACAGCTCATATGTATGAACTTTGAGGATAACAATGTCAATTATGTCGTCAAAAGGTTAGGCATGCCTGCTAGGGAAAATGATGCCCTACACTTTGCTCCTTACAAGCACCCTCTGACCAAGGGTCCAAATCCCCTCCTCACTCACACAGCACTGAGTTAGGAAGGACCTTCTGGACCTCCTGGCATCATTAGAAATCCAGTTCTGTTTTCAAAAGTACAAGACCTGATTAGGCTTTGTAAAGGCTTAGTGGGGCCCAATGCCCCTGTTTCATCAGCACAAAGAGACTCAGAGGCAACAGCAGTGGGAGGCTTTGTGAGTCAACATGGTGACAATACTAAACACTTAGAATCACTCACTACCAGCACCTTCTCCATGCAGACCGTGGTGGCACACTGCACCCCCATGAGGGAGTCAGCCTGCTGGGACGTCCCTTCTGCTCTGCCAGACCTAGCAGGGTCAGGAAAGAGTCCACGCAGTAGAGACAGTGGAGATGAGAGTCCCTCCAGGACAACATTATCTCTGGAAAGAGTGGCAATTGGGGTGCTTGGTACCTTCAGGGCTGGGGCTGGTGGGACAGGAAGAGCTGAGGTTGAGGCACTCTGATGAAAGAGCCTGGCATGCCACCTAATGGATTCTTTGAGCCATATACCCAATACAGTCACTGTGTAGACCACTCAATTTTATATTGGGATGAAGTTAAGCTAGAATTTGGGACATAGTCTGAGGCCAGGGCTGGAATAACCAGATGACTCACGCTGTCCATTTTGCCAAACAACTGTGAGGTACCTGCTCCAGAGGAGGAATACTTGTTATTACGAGATTCCTTCTCTCTCCTTCTCTAGATGAAGAACAGATTTCGGGTCGGGGACGCTGCGCAGCAGCAGAGTGCTCGCCTAGCTTGACAAGGCCCTGTGTTCCATCCCCAGTGTAAACACAACAAGGACCAGATTTCAAGTATTCTGGAGATGAAGGCCGACGCCCACTGCGAATGAGAGTGTGTGCTCTTTGACACAGACCCAGCAGGTGCCATGGGAAACACTGGGTTCAGAGAATAATTATCTGCTCAAGTGTTCACAATATTTTAACAAGACCTCATTAATTTAAATTAGCCTTCTCTTTCCAGTAGCTTGTGATACTTAAAGGGGAGGGACGGAAGAGGGGTCGGGCAGCTAGCCAAGGCACTCAACTCCATCTGTCTTAACAAGGATGGTATTATCACAGTCCCTTCCTCAGTTTCCTCTGTGCCTTGGCCCCTGGGCTGTCCAAGGTGCTGAATCACTTTGTGGTACTGTAACTCTACATTCCGGCTCACACACTGGCTCTGAAGACACTAGACCAGGTGGGATCAGTGAGCTTCTTTCTGCTAGCCTTGGACCTAGGAGAAAGCATGAGGCTTGGACTTGGGGGCTGGTTCAAGGGCAAATCCATACATCAATTAAGAGAGACTTAGAATACAGAGCAGAGTTCTGATGAGAGAGTTGCCAAGGCTCAGGTCTCTGCTACCCTTTCTCCAGGGAGGTACCCCTCCTGCCAGTGACTCGCTCCCCGTCTCATTCTGGAAGTCTGTCAGCAGCTGTTGTTCTCTGTGTTTAACTAACCTGCTTCTGTCGCTTGCCACCAAGAATCCTAACACACAGGTATTGTTCCCATCACACTGACGAGGAAAATGGGGCTTGGGCAGGCTCACAGCCGTGATGCTCGAGGTCTCAGAGCTAGGGTGACCCATGATGCTCAAGGTCTCAGAGCTAGGGTGACCCGTGATGCTCGAGGTCTCAGAGCTAGGGTGACCCGTGATGCTCGAGGTCTCAGAGCTAGGGTGACCCGTGATGCTCGAGGTCTCAGAGCTAGGGTGACCCGTGATGCTCGAGGTCTCAGAGCTAGGGTGACCCGTGATGCTCGAGGTCTCAGAGCTAGGGTGACCCGTGATGCTCGAGGTCTCAGAGCTAGGGTGACCCATGATGCTCAGAGGTCTCAGAGCTAGTGTGACCCGAATCTCTCCCTAGTTTTAGTCTCCACCATTTCGTGCATGTGGTAAGAAGGATGATCATCTGACAATATTAGTCCTTCGAATGCAAACAGCATTCCTGGGGCTAAGAACAGAGCCATCTGCAGGCCTGGGAAGCATACTCTAGACCCTCCTTTCTCATCAAGCCCCTTCCACCCTGCCACGGCCAAAGGAGCAGAAGGCCCAGGCTGCATCTGTGGGTGCTAGTGCCCTGCGTGTACCCTGAAGTGACACAGGACAGCTCTGCAAAGACAGCAGCAGAGACCTCTGCAGGCCAGGCACGGGGGCCTGGCGCCCGATCTTCCCCACAGAGTCCACACAGTCTACCAATGGCAAGGCCATCTCAGCCCTCAGCCTCCAGGGCCAGGAGGAGACAGACTGCTGCCCTTTCAACTGCTATCCATGGGACATGTTGGGCTAGGGCACTCTGAAACTTGGGAGAGGCTTACACTCTGCTCCTGGGAAAGCCACATGAGCGATACCTGACTGGACACAAGGGCAGCAGGAAGACATGGAGAAGAGACCTGGGTACAGGAGATGAGCTGGGCAGGCAGCTGTCTCTCCCTCGCAGCCCTTGTTGAAGGTGTTATGTGCGCGGTCCCTCCTCACAGACTGTCCACCTCTGGTAAAGGCCTCTGAGAAGGGGAGCAGGGAGGAGCCACAGGTCTCTACCCAGAAGGTATTGGGGCTACAGCATAGCTCACTCTGAGACAGCACAGAAAGAGATGTGGCTCACAGTGTGATCAGTTCACATCATCCCCCCAGGGGGCAGAGAGTGCCAGGAGGCGGTGGATTTAACCCAGAAACAAGGGAGGTCAGGACCTGTGCCTACCGAGCACTCAGCTCTGGCCTGGTGCCTGTAAGAGAGCAAGCTGGAGAAGAGAGCCCCAGAGGGACCATCTCTGAGATGAGGACGCAGGAGGAGCCAGCACTGCATCCCAGGGGAGAGTGGCTGCTCTGTGTGTGTGTGTGTGTGTGTGTGTGTGTGTGTGTATGTGTGTGTGTATCTGTATGTGTGTGTCTGTGTGTTTCTGTGTCTGTGGAGTGTATGTGTGTGTATGTGTATGTATATATATATATACACACACACACACACACACACACACATATATATATATATATATATATATATGTTCTGTGTGCATCTGTATACACAAATGTATGGGGTACAACAGTGTGTCCACAGCATGTAATGATATACAGTACATTATGTGAATGTATACTGTGTATGTGGTATGAATGGATGTGTGATTTGTGTGCATGTGTATACATGTTAAGCTATATTTTTACGCATATATGTGGGATATAAATATTAATAGGTGGCGGCAGAGTGTGTCTGTATGGAGTGTGTTATATGTATGTGCTGTGTGCATTTGTGTATATATGCTGTGTGATGTGTACATGGGGTACAACAGTATATATACAGTGTATAGTAATATATGGTATGACATATACACATGTGTGATTCTTGGTGGGACTGTGTGTGTTTATATACCTATAATTATCTCTCTCTCTCTCTCTCTCTCTATATATATATATATATGGTAAGGTTGTCTGTGTGCATCTATGTGGTCTGTTGCCCGTGTGTATGTCAGGGGCTAATAAAGGACATAGGCTAGGGCAGTGGGCTGGGCCAGCACCCAGGACTGGGAAAGGACAGGAAGCCAACCACTAATGTTAAATCACAGACTGGCCTCGTCCACAGTCAGAGGCAAGGACAAGAGGTCTGTGTGTGACCTCCACAAGGCTGAAGAGCTCTGGCCCGGCCGGACTCTGCTCCCTCCACACGGCCTGGCCTCAGGAGCCAGGGCAGAGGAGGAAATGCTGGCACCACACTCCCCCAGAGGGCTCTCACCCTCCTTGCCCCTTGCTGAGTGAGCCCTCCTGGTGTCTCAAGGCACATTTGGGAGGAAACAGGACAGGCTGGTTGTTCCCACAGAGCAGCTGGACACAGGCCATCTTAATCTGCTATCTGCAGAGACTCCGGCTTTTGTGCCTAGCTGGGCCAGGAAAGGAGTTTCCTAATAAGTATTCCACCTGTCCCCTGGGCTGAGAGCTCCTGAGGACATAGCCAGGCTGCCCAGTCTCATTCCTGGGAGTCCCCCTCCCTGAGTGACAAGCACTGAGCCCACGAAACAATTGCTATCAGAAGAATTTCTCCAAACACACATGCTGCGCGCTGAGCCTGCAAGGACGCTTCCCAGCACGGGACTCTCCACATGGGCCCGGTTCCCCGCCCTCCCCTCTTCTCCCTGTCTCGCCTGCGCCTCCCTCTGCACGGCTCTGCACACTGTAGCTCCCTGACACCACATCACCTGGCCTTTACACACAACTGCTGATCCAGCCTGGCACATCCACTGTGTACTTCCGCTCCCCACCACTGCAGCACCTCCATAGCCACAGCTTTATGCTGGCATCTGGAGCACAAGAGGTATTCAATGAGCATTCATTCACTCAGTTCTGCATTTAATCATGAGAAGGAAGCCACTGAGCCAATCAATGAATCAAATGTTTGCTGAAAGACAGGACACTCTTGATAGGGTCTATTCTGAGCAGAGACATTACCTCAGACACTTTCCCATCCTGGAGGGGGCTCCGGTCATTGTCACACAATAAGGGAACAATATGGTCAAGAAACTAATGTCTGGCAGACATGTATCAAGTCAACCATTAATAGAACATACAGGGTCAGGCAACATGAGGTGGGGAAGATCCCTGGAGAGTCAACCACAGGAAGCTTCCTGGAGGAGGTGGCTTTGAGCTAGGTGTTGAGTGACTATGAGTCCTCCTTACCCCCACAGTTCCATTTGATTCTCATTATTTACAGATGGAAATTACATTTTATAAAGTTGTTGCCAGTGCTGAACTAGGGAGTACTGAACCACTGCAGATGCTAGAGGAAATACATGGTCAAGTTCCAGTGAGCCGCCAATCACACATTTGCGTGAACTAATTAATAGGAGCATGCTTGACAAGGTTTGGTTTAAAAACACCTTGTTTAGCATGCACAGCTGATATCTAAACATCAAACCCACCATCACCGCAACGGTACTTCGGAGCCATGTCTGAGCAAAGCTTGTGTAGTGCAAAAGTATCTCATGGCAGCCTGTGAGCTGTCATGTGAGCAATTTAAATAGCCAAAGAACTCAAGCCCAGAAAGCATGTGACTGGACCTCATGAAAGACACTCATTTGTAGCCTGGTGGCCAAGGCAGGAGCGAAGCCATGGCTATGATCACTGTTGACTGGGAACATGTTAGATGACTGGACTTTAATTAATGAATTAATCTCTGTAGTGTTGTGTGTCCACAGACACACACACACACACACACACACACACACACACACACACACATCATAGATTTTGGAGTTAGAGAGAAATGTCAGTGAGTTGGTAAATTCACACACAGACAGTCCAGGGAGACAAAGAACAGGCTGTGATCGACAGCCTTCCCTCAAGAGTCTGGACTACACTGTTGGGTGGGGCGGCCCTTCCAGCCCCTGCTATCCTAAACTGTGACACGAGTGTCTGCTCCTTCATCTGTCACCAGGCCGGCTGCTGTAGAGGCCCCAGGAGCCTACAGCCCACTCCCACAGCAGCAAGAACCCGGAAGTGATCCTCTGTGCATCCGTCAGCTTCACTCTGAAGGAATGGATCCTGTTGACCTGTGGGCTGTCTGTAAGCAGGGAGCATCAAAGGCCGGGATGATAGCACCAGGGCTGAGCCTGCATCCTGCATCCATGTCTGTGTTCTCAAATGCCCCCAAGCATCCTGGTAACGTGGCCACTCCACGTGTCTTCCACAGCACATGGGGAGCCAGTGACCGAATGTCACTGCCTGTTCAAAGGCATTAAAGCCTGTCTTGGAGTCAGGCTCCAGGGACGCTGTCAGAGCCCATATTTGCTCTGGAGTTAGTCACTTACTGTTCTGTTACGGAAACATGGGAGAGGCTTACACTCTGCTCCTGGGAAAGCCACATGAGCGATACCTGACTGGACACAAGGGCAGCAGGAAGACATGGAGAGCTCATGCCCAGCGGCTCTGCTCCACGGAAGGCAGCCCAGCCTCCCCGTACAGAGGTTAAGCAAATAAACCCGTTGCCAGCCACCAGAGTGCAGCACAGAAAGAGCTGGCCTGGACAGTCTGAGGGAAAGACCTGTCCCCTCAGCACACAGTGTGTGCCACACAGATGTGCCATCAAGGATTTCAGAGGTGACGTCTTACCTACTCACAGCCGTGAGGTGGGACCCACCCTCCCTCTTCTTTTCTGCCTGAGCAGGGCAGGGGATGAATTCAAAGTCACACAGTGCAATGATTAGTATTAAGTGTTACAAGTTAGAATCACCTGGGAGATGGGTCTCTGGGCATGCAGGGGATTTATCCGGATTACTTTAACTGAGGTGGAAGACCTGTCCACTGTGGGCAGCACTGTTCCCTAGGCAGAGGGTCCTGGACTGTATCAAGTGGAGAAAGAGAACTGAGTGCTGGCGGGTGGAACGTGACCACCTGCTTCAAGCTCTCGCTGCTTTCACTTCCCCTTCATGATGGACTGTAACGTCCAACAGTGAGTTAAAAAACTTTAAATAAACCCTTTCTCCCTTAAATTGATTTCTTCGGGGTATTTTATCACAGCAACAGAAGAAAAAAAGAAGACACAGCTTGTCCTTCCAGGACTATAAACAAACCCAAGCTGGGACCCAGAGTCCAGCTGGAGTCTGTAACTACAGGATCCCAACCTGCTCATGTGGCTCTCCAGGCCCAGTGAGATCTGGACAGTGGAGACAAAGTGGCCATACCCATGCAAAGAACTTTTCAGGGGGGTAAGGATGGACTTGGACTGTGCACAAGTTTAGAATGTATTTGTCAGATGGAAGGGGAGGAGGTGGGCAGAATGGAGCCCAGAGCGCTGGAAGAATGAGGCATGTTTACACCGACAGGATCCCTCAGGCAACCTGTGAGCTGAGCCTCAGTTTCAGGAAAACGGGGGCAGCAGCAGCACCACACTGGCGGAGGCGGGCCGCTGTGAGTGTCAACAAGCAGTGCACGACGAGAGGGCAGGCAAAAGCTGCTCAACGTGGGTTCTCGGAGTCCCGGTCCACAGCCCCACCATAACCACAGACCTACAGATCTAGATCAAACACACAGTGCCCAGCTCAGCCTGTCCACACTGTGCATCAGTGAACCTTCACTCCGGCCTGCAATCCCAGGGACCAGACCCAGATTCTAGACTCTGCTTACCCACACAGCCTCCTGCAACCCTGATCAGCACCTTAAAGTATCCTGAATTTAAAGCTTGGGAGAATCTCAGAACGACCATGCTGCATGCAGAAAGTAGGCCACACCAAGGTCAGGCCTCTTTCCCTAGAAGAACCAGGAGGAGTAATTCACACCTGGCCTCCCCATTCTCGTGCTTCTCAAATACCACAATGAGCATTCTCACTGAACACAGTGTGATGGTCAACTTTATAGGTCAACCCAACCAGGCCAGTCGAGAGCATGCTATAGCATGGGTGGGCCTGGTCTAATCAGTCGAAGGCTGGAAAACTGCCCCGCCTGAGCTCTAAGTGAGAAGATTCCTGGCAGCAGGCCTTCATAACTGGACTGAACTCCTCCCTTGTCCGTTCAGCCTGCTGACCTACCCTGCCGGGTTGGGACTGGCCATGCCTCCAACATCGTATACGCCAATTCTTAAAATAAAACTAAGTACATACAAAGTGGTAGTTGTTTTACAGTGAATCTGGACTCCTCTGTGTAGAAATGGCCCAAGGCACGTGTGCACATGGGCAGGAGGAGGAATCGCAGTGAGTCAGACTTATCACCCCAACAGGATCAATTTCTCATTCTACTTCCTGATGAATCATATTCCAGGCGGCTGGCTAAGGTGAGAACAAGGGATTCTTTACAAGCCCAGACAGAGCTCCGTTGCCTGAAGTAGGTGGTGGTGGGGGTCATGAGGGGGCGTCCCTGTGACATTCTCCAGCCCTGAAAACACTCCCCTTTAATGAGCTTGAGTCTAAGGTAATCAGAGTTCTCCATAGCAACAGCTCCATTGCCCAGGCCTCTGGGAAGCCATCAGCGTGGGTCAGCCACCTCCTAGAGAGACTAGACATGTCACAGGTGAGTTACTGTGGAAGCCACTGGCCATGTTGGAGCCAGGGGTCCTTGGCTTCGGATGAGAGCAGGAAGACACACAGATCATGCCTCTCCTCCCACTGGAAATCTGGAAAGCTGTCAACTCGTGACTGACAAAGGAAGGTCTCATGGGTTCATGCTTGCGTCCTGTGACCGTGTGTCTTCATGATCGCATCACCTACTTACGGCCGCAATGTGAAGCCTCCAGGATGCTCCCTGCCACACCTTCAGCTCCCTGTCCCTCAAACATTCCTTTCCATGGAGGCATGGAGACCTCCCGGGAAGGGGAGACATCTCCACTCTGTGCCTCTGTGTGGGAGCAGTTGACAAGTCTCTGGCCAAGGGAATCGGGGAGGGATGTGAGCCCTTAATGGGTGGATGTCTCCTCCACCTTTCCTCCCCATGCACAGGCACGAGGTCCTTCTTGCCTCTGTAGACCCTACAATCTACTCCACATGAGCAAAAACCGACCTTTGCCACGGCTGGGGACGAAGCTCAGCTGTCAGAGTACTTGCCTGGCATGCACAAAGCCCTGGGTTCCAGCCCCGGCATGGCATAAACTGAGCTTGGTAGTATACTCTGTAAACCCAGCCAGGAGATGGCAACAGAAAGAGGATCAAAAGTTCAAGGTCATCCTCAGTTATATAGTGAGTTCAAAGTCAGCCTGGGCTACATGAGACTTTGTCTCAAAAAAAATAAAAATAACTTCCTCTGAGTCCACCTCCTACAACTTGGATGTGTGCCTGGGACATGGCTAGTGTTCCTCAGACATGCCTGCTTCATCAAAAAGAAAGCAAATCCAGGGAGGCAGGAAGACTTGGACAGAGTCAAACAGCTAGGGAGTGGCAGAGCCAAGCCCAGGCACCTGGCCAAGATTCTCCTCCAAGATGCACCCATCGCTCTGCCCCTGTGGCCAGCTACCCATGCCCACTACCGAGTCAATGTTTTGAGGTACTTCATTAAGAAATAATGATATTTCCCATTAGATCTGCTGTGCGTCTCTCTTTGAGACAGAATTCATGCCTGCTTCAGTACAAGATAATGGCTTCTTGACTGTACACAGAACTACTAGGCCACAATCTAATTTTAAAACATGTTTTCCCAGGGCTGGAGAGATGGCTCAGCGGCTAAGAGCACTGGCTGCTCTGGCAGAGGACTCAGGTTCAGTTCCCAGCACCCACATGGTGACTAACGACCTGTTCTTAACTCCAGTTCCAGATCCCACATCCTCTTCTGGTTTCTCTGCATGCACATGATGCACTTACATACATGCAGGCAAAACTCTCATATACTTACAAGAAACATAAATAAATCTTTAAAAAATTCATTAACTAAAGGGAACGCTAGATCTGTTAGTAAGCCCCTCGCTCCTCTTCGCTAGTCCCAGGCCACCACTAAACACTGTCTGTCTCCATAGATTTAGGACAGTTCATATCAATGGATCCATACAACATGCAGAACTTCCATGACTGGCTTCCTTCACTCCACATAACATAGCATGATCAGTATTTCATTCCTGTTTGTAACATTCCATAGTATGTAGACTGTAGCATGTGCCAGTACTTTGTCCTTTTTGATTGCTAAGTAATATTCAGTGGTGTAGATCTATCACAGTTTCTGGCCCCAGCATGCTTCCTCTGTATCACTTCAGGATGTTCTCTACTGCGAGGTATTGTGATGGATGTTAGGTTGTTCTTTTGATGGACACTGGGTTGCTGAAGGCCACTTTGGGATAATAGAGACATTTCTGCTCTTATCAACATTTGTGGGGTTTTATTTTTGTTTATTTTTTTGTTTTCTGAGACTGGGTCTCTTATTCTAACTTCTTGTCCGCACAGTTGCTGTCATAGACTCCCTTGCTCTGCCTTCCCTCTCCTGGAAGCGTCTTGGGCCAGGCACCTGACCCAGCTCCACCCCATTTTTCCTCCCTCCTGTCCTGTATGGAAATCCCACTCCTCCCGGCTTCCCACAGCTGCTCAGTGCCCCCAACCACAGAGTCGGTCAGGCACAGTGACTGCTGGCCCGTGATCAGCTGTCGTGGAAGCTTGTGGTCATTCATCAAACACACTGCCACGTACCACCTCCTGTTAGGTTCCTGGGCATCTGGGAACCCCACCCCAGCCCTGAGCAGGAGGGAAGCATGCCCTGTGTGTAAGGAGCTGGTCACACCTGGGGTACCACCCCTGAGGTCTTCTCAGCAAACCTGTGTGGCTCCCCGGAGGGGGGGGAGCTGCCCAGGGGTCCAGCGTGCACCCTGCACAGCCTTTACCAGACAGTCACTCAGGCCTACAGCAAACATTTGCTAAGTTCAGTGAGGAGCCAGCTGGTGGCCCTGGCCCTGGGGACACAGCAAGGATGTGATCCACAGGCAAACCTGAGGAGCCACACAGTCTGGTAGGGAGAAGCCGCCAGCCGTGAGAGAGATCTGTGTGACGCACAGGCTGCACCAGGCACAGAACAGAGTGACACAGGAGAATGGGAGAATGGGACCAGGTGGGCAGGGGGGAAGTAGCCTTAGGATTTTGTGTCCCTCATCCCTCGGGGCATTTGGCAATTCCTGGAGACGTTTCCATTAGGGGGGCAGAAGCTCCTGGCACCTGGCTTTCAGAGGAGAGGTCACCCTCCCTGTGCAGAGAGCACAGAGCATCACCCACAGAGAATCACCATACACACGGCAGCCTCATAGCTGAGGTGAGAACCCAGACTTACACGGAGTGGCCGGGGTAGAGGGTGGCGGGGAGTGGGATGAGGGCGGGATTGGAGGACTCGTGTAAAGGTGAATTTGAGTCCAGATTCAGGGGTCAACTGATGGGCGCAGCCACCCCAGCACATGCACGCATACACTGACAAAGGTCCCATCAGGGGGTCTGTCAGGCCCCCTCATAAATCAAGGAATGCCCATGTAGTCTCTGCAACTGGACTCCTGTCCCTGTCCGTCTTGCTTAGCACCGTGTACACTGAAGAACACGCAGGGTGAGGAAGACCCAACTGTGGAGAAGGAAGGACAGACGGACAGAAGCAGAGTACGCCTCACAGGACAGGGCAGTGAGCTCAGCTAGTAGGCCGGAGACAGGCCTGAACCTTCCAAGGCCTCCCCAAGAAATCTCTAATACCCGAGAGACAGGCGAAGCCACCAAATAACACAGGCGGAACCCTGATGTGAACCCCACTAGAGCAAGTAACAAAAATACCCTAAGACAACATGGGGGGGGGGGGCGGGGGATACGCTGCTCAGACCAGACGACACTACAGGATCGTCAGATGCTTTTTCAAGTGTGATGTAGTCTGATGGATTTGTCTAAGAAGTGTTTCTCACAGGGGATGTGGTTGAGGACTAAGGCATCCACCATGGCGAGACCCCGAGTTCAATCCCTAGTGCTGTACAGAACCCACTTCCCCCGGCAAGCCCTTCATGCACACTCCCCACTAGCCCACGGAAGCTGCAGGCAGCTCCACGGAAGCCAGGTGCATCTATTACCCAGGAGAGCCAGGGGCTCTGGACCTACCCCAGCCTGCCTGCTCTTCCCGAGACGCTGGGTCCTCTCTGGGAGTGAGACACTCTCTGTAGGCAGCATCTGGATCTGCAATTGTCGCTGACAGGAGAGGGACAGAGGAAGATCTGGTGTCCCTCCGTGCATCAGGACCTCTCATGATGCTCTAGGCTGGGGGCCCTTTGGGAATGCTGTGTGCATGGGTTGGCATCAGGGGCCTTCTCTGCGTGGCTCTGCCACTAGGGACGCGCAGTGAAGGCTTCTGCCTCTCTCCACCCATCCAGCATTCCGTAGGACGGAGGATTCTGACAGCACTATGCAGTCTCCTCTGCGTCTCCATCCGTGCGGGAGGCCCTGCCAGTCTCTCCGTGCGCACATGCACCCAGGCTACTCCCGACAACTTACAAAGTGCCTCCAGCCTGGTTCCCGGGGCCTTCCAATATCACCAGCCTTCCACCGAGTCCTGTGCTCTTTTCTGCAGCTGAGAACGTGGGGTCAGGGAGGCCGGGGAACTTGGCTAAGATTCCACAGCAATCAAAGTGCGGGGCTTGGAAGAGAACCCAGGCCTTCGGCCACCAGACTCCACAGTGGGACCTGTACCTTAAAGCCTGTTCCCACAAAGGTCTCTCAGGAGCCCCAGGGCAATGGGTCCAGAGTAGTGGTTTAGGAGGGCACCAAACGAAGTTTGGGGATCCAGAAACTATCTGAAGGAGAAGCCAGGGAAGCCTGAGAGCAGAGCTCAGCAGATAGACAGCACTCCTGGCAAGAACAGGGTGCAGGCAGAGGGAAGGGCAGACACAGCTGCTCAGAGGCCACACAGGCTAGGCATACTGCACAGCAGGCTGCTCACGGTCTGCCGTGGAACCGTGGGCAAGCTCAGCAGATTCAGTGCTTCTGGGTCTGACAGGGCACGGGAAGAAGTGTGAACTTATCAAAGTGCAAATCTAGTGCCACATGAGAAAACCATCTACCAGTGTCCACAAATATGAAACATGCTTCCATTCAGCAACTCTATCCTCAACTGTAAGCCAGAAGAAACAAGTATTTATGTCCACCAGAGACACTCAAGCACACTCCTAACAGCATTCCCTACTCACAATAGCCTGGGGCTGGAAACAGTACTGATCAATGTCCACTGAAAGGAAAACAGCATACTGCACAAGGGAAGATTACATGGTGATGGAAGGAACTGTTTCCACCCAACCTGAATGAAGCTTAGACACAAAAGAATCCATGTTATATCATTGCATTTGTTCTGAGTTCCAGAAAGAGGGACACTGAGCTCAGTGATGGAATCAGAGAAGGAGTTATAGCTAGAGACCAATGTTCATGGGGAAGGAAAAGGCCAGGGGATGCTGGCCTTCCGGAAGTGTCTGTGTGTAGACCCCAGTCACACTCACACCACCCAAGCCCTGTACCTTCAGGGCACCCAGCATACTTTACTAGGTGCATATGAACATGGATAAAACCCAGTGGGTTAGGCTGGATGTGGTGGTGCATGCCTTTAATCCCATGACTCAGTAAGCAGAGGCAGGAGGATGAGGATCTCCGAGTTTGAGGCCAGCCTGGTCTACACAGAGAGCTCCAGGGAGACCCTGTGTGGTGGTTTGAATGGGAGTGTCCCCCATAGTCTCCAAGTATTTGGACGTTTGGTTCCCAGGTGGTGGTGCTGTTTTGGGAGGTCTTAGAATGTGACCACACTGGAGAAGGCACATCACTGGGGGCGGGGCTTAGAGAGTTCTTAAGCCTTGCGGGATCTCCAGTCACTCTCTGCTTCCTGTGCCTGCTTGAAGATGTGAGCACATAGCTTCTGTGTCTACTCCAGCCACCTCTGCTGCCATGATGGACTCTTGCCTTTTGGTACCGTAAGTTAAATAAACTCTTTCTTTTATAAATTTCCTTGGTCACAGTGTTTGATCACAGCAACAGAAAAGTGACTAATACACCCTGTCTCAGAAAAGAAAAAAAACAGATCTTATCACAAGATCGGTGCCTTGCTGTGTGCCTCAATTTTTAGAATGCTAAATACAGAAGTTTGGGGACTCTCACGAAGGCAATGGGGAGCCACAGAAGACTTGGGGGGTGTTGTCAGTACTGAGGAGCCCTCTCCCACGTGCTCCCTTCCCTTTCATCCTCCCTCCCCTTCGGGTTGGTATCACCCTATTAAGTCCCCATCAAGCACAAGTCCAGTGGCCCAGGGGGCTGGAGGCAGGAAACCCATCCACCCCCACTCCCAGGATGGCATCCCAGTATAGCGTCGAGCCCAGCATGCAAGAAACACAACTGCTGGCCCATGAAAACTCCAAGGCCACCTGTCTATCGTTGGGTGTCTTTCAGAATGGCATCTTCAAAATAATGTAGCCTTCAAAAAAGAAGAGTCCCTCGCTTCTCGAGTTAACGATAACGTGCTTTCGGGGGCTGGAGAGAAGATCAGTGTTTAAAAGCAATGGCTGCTCTTACAGGGGTCCCAGGTTCAATTTCCTCAACAACTATCCATAACTCCAGTTCTAGAGGAACCCAACCGCCTCTTCTGACCTCCACAGGCATTGTACAACATGAGTGCACTTACATACATGCAGACAATACACTCGTACACATGAAATTTTAAAAATTATAATAATAAAATATATCTTATAAAAAATAATGTGCCTCCTGTCTAAGCCGCTTGTGCCCTGCATGAGACCCTCGGTGAGGGCTCTCCGATGAATAAATCTGATAGAATGCATAACTGCAGAACAGCTATGCACTCCCCTAAAGGAGGTCATAAAGTCATAAGTCTTTTAAAGTAACTATCCCTAAATTCACAAGTCTGGCTTCACTCAGAGTCTTATCAACCAATTACTCCCAGAACTAAGGGAGGTCATTTGTGGAACCAACTGTCTCCTTGAGGGCTTCGAGACACCAGCCTGCTCCTTTGGAAAGGGAATCTGGAAAAAAAATTTCAGTCATACAAGGACATCCAACCTTGGCACCAAACACATTCCAGCTGGGCCCAAAGGGAAAGAACTTCTCCCTCCCTCATTGGTTTGAACAGGCTTCTTGGGCTGAGAAGAATCTACCCTGTCTTATAGCAATGTATACATCCTTTGCCTGTCACAGGTCTAGCTATCTTTTTTATTTCTTAACTCTAAACTCCATTCTTTTTCCTCTCCTGAAACCTAACAAGATCAGAGTGCTCAATCCCACCCAAAGCACAGGCCATAGGACAAGAGCTCAAGCTCTTGCTGAGCAGGCTCAGTGACCCTGCCACATTTTGCAGCTCCCCAGAACCCACAAATGTCCCCTTTACAATGAGGAAGGGACTCTGAAGATGTGGCTACATTAAGGACCTGGGATAAGTTTTCCTGGTTCTCAAGACTGGGCCCTGACTGTCCATAGGACCTTGCGGAGACGGGGCAGGAGGATCTGACCCAGAAGGCAGAAGAGGAACAGGCCACTACGGAAGCACAGACCCAGTATACCCTGGCTGTGGACACGGAGGAAGGGGCCATAGCCAAGGAATGCGTGTGACCTCCAGAGGCTAAAGACAGGCACCAGCCAGCCCAAACCTTAACGTTCACCAGTGACTGCATCAGATCTTGGTGCACAACTGTGAAGTAACGATACAGTTGTGGCAATTCGTCCCAGCAGCCAGAAGTGTCACATGCAGCATCCCACAGCACTGGGAGCTACAGAGCCTCTGTTCTCAGGCTGTAGGTGTGGGCAGGTGCTTCTGGCTGGGAAGGTGTGTCGTGAAGCCAGTTCTATCAGTGGTAGGGGGTTAAGGATGCAGAGAAAGCAGGAGAATGTGGAGGAAGAGGCCCAGGCACTGGAGCAGACATCCTATGAAGACCTGACTGGAAAGCTCACAGCCCCCTCATCGTGGTCAGTGCCTCCGTGGGCGTGCTCAAGCCTCCCTGGACTCCTCCCTACCTCCCACCCCATCTCATTAAATCCTTCACTTCTTCCAAAAGACACTAAAAAAAGAAAACACCTTGGAAAAAGCATTGGCTAGCCAGAACTGACCAGAAGGCTTTGAATGTCCCTGGCTCCTGGTCACAAAGCCCACCACAGGCTAAGCGCAGGCGGATGCTTCCTGTCCGTCTGGTCTCAGTGCCCCATGAAGGAAACCACCTGTTGTAGTTCCTGGGAACAAAATGCCTCACAGGCCTGCCAATGGCTCGATCCAGACTCCTCCACCCACCCAGCTCACCTCTAGAATGTTTCCGCCTTCTTACCACTAAGCACTGTGACAGCCACAGCCTGTGCCAGAAAGAAAATAGAAGCCAAATCCCTGAATGCTCTGTGGAAATGTCCTGGCCAAGGCATCTGCCTTCCCTCCTGGAGGCTCCCGGCTTGTGGCTGGGACAAGCACTTCAGCAGTCCATCCGCACTGAGGGGAGGCAGCACCTAGCTCTGTAAAGTGGGTCCTCCCTTAGTAAAACAACCTAGCTGCTGGACAGGGCTCCAGAACTGAACTCCCAAGGCCTGCCTGACAAGGTATTTCTCCAGGTAGACACATATCCTATGACATCACCAGAAATGGGGACAGGGAGAAGGTGCAAGGAGCTGATCTCAGCAAGAGGGACCAGGACGGGGGAAAGGCCAGTAGCCAACAGCAGTGAGGCCACCTCAGGGGGACACTCACACAGCACAGGACATGCGTCCACATAGGACACAGAAAACATCTGAGGCCGGGCACAAAAGAAGAAAAGCAACCTTGAAAGCATATCATACGGTGTCCCGAACACAAGGCCAGCACACACCACCTGTTTGTTCCTAGTACCATGTCTGCCCGACCTGAAGATAGTTTCAGGCAATCACAACCAAGGTGCCTAAGACCTGAGGAGAGCTGGGAACCAGCATGAGGTCAGGGAGTGCATCAGGACCACAAGGTTCAGGGCTCAGCACGCCCTCCGCCATCCTTATCAAACTGAGATACGGCATCACAAGAGAAGTCCAGAAAGATGCTCCCAGGTGTCACTCTTAACCAGGCAGGATGGTTTGATTCCTTCTTTGTGTTTTTTAAGATTGTCTGTAGACAGTGAGTATGTACTACTTTGCAAGCCAGAAATAACACTATTTTTAGAGTCCACAGCCTCTCCTAGAATGGTTTAAAATAACACAACCACACCCACCTCTGAACCCAGGAAGGGAGAGGAGAGGCAAGCCACTGATGGAGGTGGGGACAGAGGAAGGGGCTCCAAGCCAAGGAATGCATGCAGCTCCACAAGCTAAAGACAGCAAGGAACCAGGCAGCCCACACCTGGCGGTCACCAAGGACGGCATCAGATCTTGGTGCAGGGCTGTGTGATGCAGTTGTGGCGATTTATCCCAGCTGCCAGAGGTGTCACATACACCTCCACACAATGCTGGCTCTACATGGCCGCTGTTCTGAGGACTTGTCACCCTACCCCCTGCTCTGGCCTGGGCAGGTACACCATCCGTCTGGTTCCATCAGAGTGGCACAGGCTAAAGACAGAGAGAGAGTGACAGGGCGCTGGAGTCCCTGCACTGGGGCCACAGGCCCCTCACTCTGCAGGCAGGGACTGGGTCCAAATTACTGTCTCACATACTGATTTTCCCTTTGCTGTAGTTAAATAACCTCAGGTGAAATCTGGGAACAGTGTGCCTCACACACTCTCGGGGGACCCCCTCCAACCTCACCTGCTCTCAGAGTCTCAGGCTGGCATAGGCAAGGCACTCGTGAGCTGTGAAGACCCTGCTCTCGGAGAAGCTGGGGCTAACGGGAGGTGGAGGAAGGTCAGCAGGACGGACAGGGAGGCCAGTGGCACAGGGAGAGGTGGGAGCTGGAAGCACCAGGTGTTTGCGAAGCGGGAGACTGCCAAGAACATGGCTGATTGATCTGGCACACACCACAAGCCATGTGCCAGGGCCACGCCGTGGGAACCAGGGAGCTGCTCAGGGAGAAGTGGGCAGTGAAGCTCGGGCAGCCAGGGCTGGAGAAAAGTGAGGAAGGAACTTGAGAGATGCTGGGAAAGCAAAGGAGGAAGAGGAAGGGGAGGAGGAGAAGAGGAAGAAGAGAATAGGAAGTGAAGAGGAGGAAGAGGAGGGAGAACGGGAAGAGGAGGAGGAAGAAGAAACAACCAAATGACAACACTAATGTCGGAGTAAGACTTCGTTCCTTCCTTCATCCCTTCCTCCTTCTTCCCGTCCCCTTCCTTCCCTGCCCGGCTGCAATGCCACTCCCTCCTTTCCTTTCTGTCTCCCCTCCTTCCTTCCCTCTCTCCTTCCTTCCTTCATCCCGTCCTCCTTCTTCCCGTCCCCTTCCTTCCCTGCCCGGCTGCAATGCCACTCCCTCCTTTCCTTTCTGTCTCCCCCTCCTTCCTTCCCTCTCTCCTTCCCCATGCCCCCATTTTTCAAGCTTTCTCTGATCTGGTTTTGTTTTTAATCAAATTGAAAGCACGCCCCCACCCTAGTCTGCCCTATGAGTGACCTACACGGTGCATAGGCCCCGGGCCTGCTCAGAGGTCAGATGTGCCGCTGCCCCCCCTGCCATCATGCAGATGCCTCTGCTTGGGAAATGAAACAACAGACCCACACACTCATAGCTCTGGCCCAGCAGTCCCTGCGGAGCTGAAGGTGGGGCCCAGCCTCCCTCCCTCCTCAGGGGCTCAGGATCTATAGCCATCCAGAAGCTCTGCTGGTGTGTCATGGAAGGTGGGGGGGCCAGAGAAAACCCAGGCCAGTATCTCCTAGTCCTGACGGTCCTCTCTAAGTGCTAGGGATAGCCTACGGATGCCAGCAGAAGGTGGCAGTCCACTGCCTGACTGGGATGGCCAGGACGCGGGCAGGATGGAAGTCAGCTGGAGACTGCTCGCTCTCGAGGGTCTTCCACCCCTGTGCGAGCAGCCTGCACCCTTGGGGCCCTCAGAGTCCTCAGCCTGCCACAGTCCAGGGCTTCTTTTGTATTCCTAGCAGAGCCAGCATTCACTCAGCAAATACTCTCTGCCTCCTGCAATCCAGGCAGTGAGGAGTCAGAGTGGAAGAGGATCCGGCTAATCCAGGCCGCTGCCAGCAGAGAACACAGATGAACGAGCAAGGCAAGAGCCCAGCACAGCCAGGGCCACAGGGGGCTCTCAGAGGTGAGAACGGACCTGGCCTTAGGTCACCAAGGAGCTTCCTGGGCTGAAAGAACCCTCCGAGAAAAAGGAAAAACACGAGGAAGCCAGGCGACTGGAAGAAGGACCAAAGAGGGCGGCTCTGTTGGCCCTCGGACCCGGGCACTAGGAGACAAGCTCCTCCCAGGCTCTGTTGGCCCTCAGACCTCGCACTAGGAGACAAGCTCCTCCCAGGCCTCCAGATCGCAGCTCTGGTACCTTCCTCCACCCACTGCTTTCCATTCAGGCACTTGCCTAGCTTCTGCTTCCTTGTTCATCTCCAGAAGTTTCCTTGACCACAAACAGCCTCTCCTGGCAGTTTCTACTAGTTACTGCAATAAACTGCCCCAAACATGGAGGCCAAAAACAACACAAATGTCTCATATCTCCTGAGATCAGAGTCAGATCCAGGCTCCCTTCTGGAAGATCCAAGGGAAGTTTGCTCATTCACTTTGTTCCTCTGTTCTTTTCCTTCCCTTCCTTCCTACTTTTCTTTGGTGGTTGTTATAGAGTCTCTTACTGGCCTGAAATTTACCAAGTACTAGGCTGCAAGCTTCCAGGGACTTCAACCAGACCTACATCAGGCCCACAGCACTGAGCTTGTCATGGGGATGAGTGATGGTTTGGATGTAAATGTCCCCTGTGGGCTCATGTGTTGAACACTGGGTCCCCAGCTGTGGCACTATTTCAGGAGGCCTCGTTAAGGAAGTAGGTCATAGGCGACACGCCTTTGAAGGTTCTACCTATCCAGTCCCTTCATTGCTCTCTGCTTCCTGTCCACCCCAGGAGGCGAGTTGCACCTCCTCCTCTACACATTCCTGTCCCACGTTCCACCCAAACACGTGGGGCCAAGTGGCCACAGGCAGAACCCTTAGAAAGCGTTATCAAAACCAGTCCTTCCTCCTTTAAGCCGCTCTTTCAGGTACTATGATCATGGTGATACTAAAGTGAATAATACAGGGGCTGGGGAGATGGCTCGGCGGGTAAGAGCACTTGCTGCAAAAGCCTGAGGACTTGAGTTCAAATCTCCAGCGCTCACGTTAAAAGCTCAGAGTGAATGCGCACCTGAGGCTGGGTCGGGGGGAGGAGGACAGGAGGGTGGCTGGGGCTTGCTGGCTGCCAGCCTGGCTCCAGGTTCCGTGAGAGACCCTGTCTCAAGGGAGTAAGGCAGAGAGTGATGGAGCAGGACACCTGCTGTGCTCCTCTGGCCTCAGCACCCATATACACACGTATACATATACAGCACAGTCATACACACACTAAACATAGCTAATATAGGTGTAGGGAGTGTGCAACTGACACCCCTGACTTTAGCCATGATTCTGAAGACTTCTGTTCTGACAGAAAGTGGAGTGAGTCCCCATGACCTTGCCCAGACCCACCCCAGTGGGCACTGTGCCTGTCAGCCTGCCCCGCCCCACAGAGCTCGACCCCTGCACAGAGCCACAAGTGCCTAGGGACATGGAGGCCTTGCCCTAACCGCCTGGATGTCTTCTTCTTGCTGACCATCACTAACCATGCGGCCTCGCGCAAGTCCCTCATACCCCAGGTGCCACAGGCTGGCCGCCGCCCCACAAGGCAGGCAGAGCAGCACGGCTGGGGAGCACTGAACCGCACCGAAACGCTGTGCAGAGATGCCAGTGGGCTGACATGGCCCGGCTACCCCACAGGGTGGGTTGAGTGCTGGGGGAACAGGTGCACTGGCCGCTCCAGGCTTAGATTTGAATTCAGGTCCTCGGCTCATGCAGCAATTCTCTTACCCCTGAGCCATCTCTCAGCCCCTGTATTAGTCACTTTTGTGTCCCTGTGGGCATTAGTACCTGAAGGAGCAACTTAAAGGAGGCTGGCACATGGGGACCCCTGCTGGGGGATGGCATGGTGACATGGTGTCCACTCGTGGCACATTAACAGTGGAAGTAATGGAATGGTCCGCGTGCTCTGGGTCTGGCTGGGTCGTGGCTGTGTTATCCTTCACTTCCATTTCCAGCCAGATAAGAAAAGGAAGACATAAAGGGGCCAGGATCGGTCATGAGACCCCGCTGTCACACACAGCAACTCGGAGAGCGACAGCAGAGACGCTGTCTGCCACTGCGGCCACACAGCACCCTTCCACTTTCCTCCACAACTGAGCACCTCTTGGTCTTAACTGGACCCCATTAACCAGCCTCCCTTGCAGCTTCTTGTAGTAAGTTTCAGCAAATGAGATGCAAACAGACCGCTGAGACAGTTTTTAAAACTCCTACCAAGATGCTGGTGTTTGCCAATTCTCCATCATCGTGCTTTCTTCCAGCCTGCTTCCTGAAACACTAATGCAATGGCTGGAGTTCTAGCAGTCACTTTAGACCATGAGGTCAAGAGCTACATGTACCAGGGGATAGCAGAGCCATGAACCACAAGGAGCGGGGTCCACACAGGTTTTGTGGACCACACTGCCATGTGGATTTGGACTGCCTATAAAGAAATGCCCTTCTGCTTACAGCACTGTAATCTGGGGTTTTCTGGAACTTACAGGCAGACTTTATTGAGACTGATAACAGAAAGACCCCTGGGTCTGTCTGAGGCCAGTGCCTGGGTTCCTGACGCTCATGTAGTCAGTCACATTGACAAAAGAACATGTCCAGGAGGTCACTGGTGAGGGCAAATGGCAGGCCATCTGGGGGTGGGGGGCGCAGAGTGAAAGGCAGGCCAGCAGGCCCTCACTACAGCTCACCTGAAGCTCTCAATTTACCAGGCTCCAAAGAAACTGTAACATCTCCTTGAAAGGTAGAACTACACCGTGGCTCAGTGCACTTCCTGGGGCTTTTGTGAGGCAGAGCTCTCAAAGATCAGCTTATGACATCTGTCACAGAACCAAACAGAGTGGCCGCCCTTGTCTGGTCTGTACCTCTGGACCAACCCGTACAAGCAGTCAGGTCATTTGAGGAGTGGCCACCAGCCACGGGCCCCCAAACCAAAAGGCTAGTCATGCAGAAATGACGACCTAGTGACAGGAACATGGACTCTCCGTCACTTGTGATGGCCCCTAAACACATCTAAAGAAGAGGAACGAAGTGTGTCCACTCCTTGGGGTGCTAATGGGCCAGTTCCAGGCCAGCTTGGACTAGCCAAGCCCAAAAGATAATTAAGAGCAGACCCAACAGGGTAGACCAACAAAACAAGAGCTCAGGTCACTATCAAGGGCAAAAGGGTCCTGACCCAGCATCAGAGGCCAGGAAAGCCCACCCAGCAGCTCTAAGATGGCACTAGACAAGGTGATGGTAATTGTATACAGCACAGTGAGGACTGTGCCAAACAGCAGAGGGATGGTGGGGAAGGAATGGGATTAGCATATAAGGCTGGTGGCTGGGTAGCCATGTAAAAACAAGGGCAGCGGTGGCCACAGCTGAACCAAATGGGTAACTCCCCGATAGGCAGCATGGCCATGTGATGCCCAAGGTCAGCAATGCTTTCCAGCAGTTCTAGAGAGGGAAGGTCTGGGAGGGCCAGGGGACCAGCCCTCAGATCCAGACTGGCTTCCGAGTGTGAAAGCCCCATTTTAAGACAGGACAGCAGTGTCCCTCCCTTCGTCCCTTACTCCCTCTGGTTACCAGGCAGCCCTACTCCGGGGGGACCCTCAGGCACCCCTTTAACTCTTTAACCTCATGTTCAGGCCCTGACCCCAATGGAGACTGCAGGTGGGTAGAGGGTGTCTATGCAACCGACGCAGATCTAGAATCCTCCAACCCCTTTGCATAACACAGATTTCCCAGTGCCAGGTGTCCAGTCAAATCTAGGCCTCCACCCATACCCTCCCTGACACACCTTGCCTCCAGGTGAGGTCAGGGGACAGGTAGGCAGGTGACAGTGTCTACCAGACTGCCAGCTGGACCATGGATGAGAGGTAGGGCTCATTTGACTTAATAGCTCATTATCTCCCATGGAATTGGCTAAAGAAATAGTATGACATTGGGGATAGCATCAGACACGTGTTGGAACTGGGAGGTGGCTCGGTCAGTAAAGCCCTTACGCAGCAAGCACAAGGACCCACATTCAGATCCCCAATATCCATGTAAAAAGCAGAGCGTAGAAGTCTACACCTGTCGTCCAAGTGCTGGGGAGGCAAGGACAGGCAGATCCCTGGAACTTGCTGGCCCGTCTGTCTAGTTGAATCAGTGAGCTCCAGGTCCCAGTGAGATGTCTCAAAATACCAGGCAAAGAGCAATTGAGGAAAACACCTGACATCAACCTCTGGCCTACACACCACACACACACACACACACACACACACACACACACACAGAGGCACCTGAATGCACACATGCACAGAAACATGAACATGTATACATATATGCACCACACATACACAAAGACAAATGCTTTGTGTCACAAGGTTAACTAATGTCAGCCAGAGACTGTTGCATGGAGGGGATGTGAAGGCATGGGGACCTGGGGATCGGCTGGTGTGGAGGCCACTTCTGCATCCTATTATTGTGGCAACCTAGAAGGGCAGTGTCTACCGACTTCACAGATGCCATACTCCATCAAGGGTGGTAGCTGATGCTGGAGCAGGGACTTGTCTCTCCTCTGCTGGCATCAGGGGTCAGGCTGCAGAGTATCAGTTAATCAGGGAGGCAGTTCAGGAGGGCCTTCAGAATGCCACACATTTCATGGGTGAGGAAGAGGAGAAACAGGAGCTCTGAGGAATTTAAGCACAAAGAGTCCTTGACAATCACAGCTGGCTCTCCAATCCGACAGCACGTGGACACAAAACCATATCTGTCCTGAACACATACACTTCTGACTCACTCCCTTAACAGTTGGGTGTAGTAGGCATTTCTTGTCAATCGGTGTGGGGGTTAACTGTCAGCTTGGCAGGATGTAGGACCACCCACGAGACAAGACTCTGATGTGTCTGTGAGGAGTTCCTAGATTGGATTAACTGAGCTGGAAGACCCACCCTGAATGTAGGTAGCACCACTCCATGGGCTGGGGTCCCAGACTGCATAAAAAGGAGAAAGAAGGCTGAGGACCAGCATCTATCACTGTGGATGGGATGTGACCATCTCCTCACACTCCTGACGCCACGATGGACTGAACTGGAAATGTGGGTCAAGGAACCCCTTTCTTCTTTATACTGCGCTTGTCAGGTATTTTGTCACAGCCAATGAAAAGACGTCAATACAATCAGATAACCTAAATACTTCAAAGACGATTTAAGGTATATAGGTTAGCACAGGCTCCAGGTAGACACTGCTCCATTTTTCATGAGATGCTTACCCATCTGAGGCTTTTGTGTCCACAGGAGGTCCCGGAACCCCGTCCCTTCAGGTACCCAGGGATGATGATAGTACTAGTTAGCCTGGTCCTACTGGATTCACATGCAGGACAAGATCCACATCCACACCCAGAAGTCTCCACCTAGAGATGAGTTCTGAGTATAAAATACACATTTGACTCCACCCCGCATATGAAAACTGGAAGTCACTGGGAGAATTAAATATAAACTATCCAACAGGGTTTGGGCACATAGATATTCAGTAATGATGTCAGAGGTGAAACAGGCGGTGGGCATGCCATTGGTACCAACTTCATCACCTCTCTCAGTATGCCAGCCATCCCCAACCCAGATGGGCCTTCCCACCTACAGGACAGATCTGCCTAGAGCAGAACAGAGACAGGGCATGGGAGAGGTGGGCACGGAGGATGCGGTGGCAGAAAGTAGAATCACAATGCTCTGCTGTAACCCAAAGCACACAGATGAGGAGAGATCGCCCCAGTCCCCTGTGTCTGAGTCTGCTGTGAACTGC
Organism: Eospalax fontanierii; assembly: GCA_035773235.1. Lineage (NCBI taxonomy): Eukaryota > Metazoa > Chordata > Mammalia > Rodentia > Spalacidae > Eospalax > Eospalax fontanierii. The sequence continues at coordinate 72,719,948 of CM069536.1, forward strand.
GCGCCTTCCAAGCACAGCCTGTTTGGAAGAAGGTGGACACTGGACCTTTTGGGTGCAGGGATACTGTGCCGGGCCCTGGTTCATTGCTTTGCTGAGCAGAAGCTCAGCTCCTAAGATATGGCATCCAAGCTATACCCCTAAGGCAGCCTGAGTCTGGTCCGTGAGCCTCGCTGTCATAAGCTTAGTGGACCCTCTGCACAGAGCCCATTCTTTCTCACTTCACAGCAACTTCCATCCACTCTTCCCGTTTCAACACAAGACAATACCCGGCACAGGGACCGCCTCTGTCACCTATCTCAACAGGGGCGGGTCCCTGGTATCTCTTCCCTCCCCCTGGCCCTCGAGAACACCTGGAACCAGGCAGATATCACAGACGTGTGTTGCAATGAAGTCAACTCAAGAACCAGGAGGACTCTGGCCGGGTCAACTTGAAATCAGAACATGCTTTGAAAAACAAAAGTTGCAGCATTCCCATTTGACGCAATAAGTGATTTTCCATGGTGTCATCCGAAGGGGTCACATCCCTTTCTTGGATTCTTTCCATGACTAGTGTGCACTGGGTTACAATGGAAGCAATTCACAGGACAGCTGTGACATCAACTATTCACTTACCAGAGGCCTCAAGCTGGAGCTTCATGTCAAAGAGCCTTTTGAGAGCAAGGGGCACCGAGTTGTGGCCCCCTTCATCAGAGTTCTCAAACGGGTGGTTCTACAGTCCACTGGGATGCGGAGGGCTTTCTGATGGCAATGACTGGCATGTTGTGGACTCAGTTGCTAGACCTCCTGCCACATGGGGAAGACCTCACTTCCAGAAACCCACTCTGCTCTGGAGCCAGGGGCACTCCCTCGAGCGCTCACACACAGAGGAACGCTGGCCTCCAGCCAGGCAAATGACTGCAGGGGAGACAGCCCCGAAAGCCACGGCCTTACTCACCAGCCTCCCACGCACCATCCCCAGGCCCGTTGCCCGCGAGGCTGGACCTTCCCGATCTCTGGAGCACCCTCTGTACCTGCATCTTATCTCACTGCCCTCACTCACCCACAGGCCACCGCTGCCCATGCCCACCTGACAGGGGCCTGCTGCACAGCACCTTCTCCATCTCTTGGCCCCAGCATCACTCCCATCCCCAAAGGACTCGAGACTCAGACACTCTGTGCTTGTCAGTTCCCACCATGTGGCCCAAACCTGAGGTGACACAGTCCAAACCTCAAACACTGCCTCATCCAGCTGAGCTGCTGCCAAAATTCTGATCACCACCACAAAAGAAAGAAATACCCCATTTATTGTGTGTATATGTGTTCATATGTGTGTGTGTGTCTGTGTGTAGGCCAGAAAACCATCTCAGGTGTTACTTTTCAAGTGTTACCCACCTTTTTTAAACAGGGTCTCTCACTGGCCTGGGGCTCACCAATAAATAGGCTAGGCTGGCTGACCAGTGAGCCTCAGGGACCCTCTCTGCCTCTCCACTAATAGGCTCACAAACACATATGACCATGCCCAACTTTTAAAAAACTTGGGGTTCCAAGTCACGTTCTTGTGTTTACAAGGCAAGCACTTTACTAACTGAGCTATCGCACCCCCCCTACACACTTTAAATAAAAGAAAAGAACAAATGGTGACTCAAAAGGCCCCTATAGCCAATCATGATGGCACATGCCTTTAATCCCAGCATTTGGGAGGCAGAGGCAGGTGAATCTCTGTAAGATCGAGGCCAGCCTGGTCTACATAGAGTGTTCTAGGCCAGCTGTGGTTACAGGGAGACCCTGTCTCCAAAAAAACAAAGACCTCAAGCTTTATAATGTTCCCGACATCCTACATCCTCCAAACAGCCCTGGGTGAACACTGTGTCACTAATGTCACATCATGTAGGGAAGAGGCCAGCCCAAGACAAAGACAGCTACTTTGGCTGCAATTCAGGTGCTCCCACAGAAAGGAGCTGAAACTCAAACTCTAGCCTGGTTTCAAGCCTTTCTCTTCCGACCCAGTGGGCACAGACTGCCTTTCCCTGATTTTCTTCTCATTGATAACTATGTACACCAGAGGGCTGCAAAATAAAATGGCCTTGTTCCAGCACTGCTGAAGAGCTGTGTAGTGACTTGTTCTTTCCCAAAGGTTCCTTCCACAGTACTCCTGGCTGATCTGACCCCCTCAAGCATCTAGCAAGTCAGTTAGGGTCACCTGAACAGCATCTGGCAGATTACCTACCATCTTGCCAAAGATCAAGCTTACTTTCAGGGCTTGACGCCAACCCATTTTCCCCCAGGGAAGCCTGCAGTTTTAGGTTGGGGCAGGCTTATAAAGCAGGCAGGGTGCCAACACCCAACAATGTAGAAATCAAACAAGCATCCCTCAGGCAGCTTGCCTCTTGGACACTCCCCCCACCCCCTGACCCCCCCGTGCCCAGGAACCTTGTGTACAGCACAGGCCATTGTGCTAAACAACAGCAAGGAACATGTGCCACTGTCCAATGAAAACCCTGCTTGCCACTGTGCCTGCTTGCAGCCCACTGGTGGGTGGCTGGAGGCCTAGGGACAGCCTGGGTGGAGAGTCTCTTGGAGGAAGCAACTCACCTTCTGCATCTGCAGCCCATCTGGGCCTCTGTTTCCCAGGCCTTGGGACACTAGACACAAGTGAACCAAAGAGTCCCAAAAAACGGTAACGAGATGTGACCGACAACCCTGCAGTCCCACCAATTCCCACTGGCCACTAGGTCACAGTCCATAAGCCTGTCAAAATGAAACACAACCAACACGCATCACCAGACGCGGAGTTCTGAGAGCCGGGAAGGCTGTGGCATCCATCTGCCGGGCACAGTGGCTCCAGCCAAGTGTGCTGGATAACTTCAGTCGTCAACCTGACACACCTAGACTGAGGGAGCCTCAGCTGGGGAATTGCCTCTATGCCTGGGGTCATGTCTGTGGGGTATTTTCTTAACTGCTGAGTGCTGTGGGAGGGCACACCCCACTGTGGGAGGTGCCGCCCCTGGGCAGGCTGTTCTGTACTGTACAAGAAAGCAGACTGAGCATGGGCCAGAGAACAAACCAGTAAGCAGTGTTCCTCTTTGGCCTGTACTCTAGCTCCTGCCTCCAGGTTCCTGCCTTGAGTTCTTACCTTGGGCTCCCTCAGTGATGAGCTATGACCTGGAAGATGTAAGCTAATAAACCTCCCTTCCTCCCAAGTTGGTATTGGTCAGAGTGTTTTGTCACAGAGATTGGACGCAAACTAGAACACCAGGTGAGTCCTCCCTTTACACATTGTGACACAACATTGTCCTCTACAAAGCTCATACTTAAGAACTGTGTAAACAAGTAACTAAAACCAAAAACAAACAACAAAAAAAACCCACAAAAACTATAATGTTTTAAGTAACTTTACAATTTTGTGTTGGGCCACATTCATAGCTAGACTGGGGCAGGTGCCATTCTTGGGCCATAGGTTGAACATGTTACAGGCCTTTCTCCTCCATAATTCACACAATCATCAGAGCTTTTTGAGACAGTACTTCAGCATCATGCTTCACACATGAGGTACTTGATGAAGAAAGAGGCTGAAGAGCCTTCCCCAAACCACATGACAGTAAGAGGCAGACTGGGGTTCCAGCCCAGCGACTGAGCGCCATGCTCTTCACCACGGAGCAAGTTGCGTCCCCACTGTCACTGGCCAGTACCCAGTGTGGGGGAGCAGCTCCCTCCACAAGTAAGAACTCCTGCCAGTTAAAATGAAATAGATAAAATGTACAATTAGAAGTGGATGAAATCTCCCAGAAAACAGAGCAAAGAGCAAAAGGAACAGAAAATGGAAAAGATAAGAAAATTAGAGACGGATGACCTTCTGGAAGAGGAGCTCTGGAAGGTCATAGAAAACCAAAGGGCAGAAATCCTAAAGGAGTAACCCAGGAAAATGCCCCAGAACTGAAGGACAATCTGGAACAGAAAGGTCTCACTAAGTATTCAACATGAGGGACAAGAAGGCGCCAGCATCAAGTCAGGGTCTGAAAACTGGGAACGAAGAGAGCATCCCACAAGCATCTAGAGCAAGAAAATGGCCTGTCCACAGTAGATCAGGCATGGCTTCACACTCCAACTGCAGCCCTAGAAGCAGCTGGCCCTCAGAAGGAATGGATTTCCAGCCCTGGACAGAATGCTCAGCTAACGTGGCAATCAAGAGCTGCAGGACAGTAATTCATTTCCCCGGGTTCTCGGACAACACGTTCTCGGGAAGGACGTGCTTCCTGAATCCAGAGAACAAACCATCAGAGGAAGATGGAAAGCAGGAGAGAGGAGCAGGGGGAGCCCAGGTGATGGTGCAGCCCAGGAGACAGTCAGGGCATCGCTTAAAAAGTGAGAATTCACCTAGTGTCCCAAACAACCAAAGAAGCTATCAAGGACAGTGAGAGCTTGGGGATAAATCCATAAGCCTGTTCGTCAACAACAGCAACAACCTAGGCAGGTTTTAACTTCGGAGAAAGAAAGGAAGGGGCAAGTGTGCTTTCCAGCATGACTAGGCGCTGAGCAGCCCTGACCCGGTGATGATATGTACTGAGCTTCCCGACATGGTGGTGGGAATGAATGGGGAGTGGAGGGTGGGGCTGGGGCTCGGAGGAAACCCGCAGGCTTACTTACGCTTCTTGGTAAGGAGTTTTGAGTTTAGCACTGAAAAGAGTCAAGATGAAGGAACGCGTGCATTTGATTCAGAGATGCGGGGAAACACCAGACTATCAGTCTCCCCTCCCCCCAAGAAAATTGTCAGGAGGGAGCCTGAGAAAGGGCCCCAGAGGAACCTGAGAGGAAAGGAAGCGGAAGGGAACACAGACATGGCTGAAGGCAATAGGAGTCACCAAGCATCACCATCACTCTCCGTGGTCCACGGCCCCACCATCCTCAAGAAGCTGATACCCAGGTCTGCCAGAGCCCAGAATCCGCAATGGCCGGTGGGTTCCGTATCCACGCATTCAGATATGAACACAGAGCTCCAGTGCCCAGTCCAGCAGAGCTTCCGGTCTTACCAGGAATCCAACCAGAAACCAGTGCTGCCAGGACGGCTCTGAGGACAGCAGTTCCGGCCTGGTTGGTCTCACCCTGCAGGGACCCTTACCTGATTCCCTTGCTTCTCGTCCTCCCCTGGCCCATTCTGCTGTCTGAGATTCACCCCTCAACAGGGTGGGACATCTAGCCACAGTGATCCCATGGGGTCTGCCCATGCCTGAGGCCAAGGGCTTTGACTTGGAAAGTGTCAGATAAGAATCAAGTCCAGAGGTCACATGGGCTTTTCCTCCCCTCTGGGTCTCAGTGTATATGTCTGTACAGTGGGGACACAACACCAATCTCATGGGGTGACTAGGAATGAAATGAAATCTACATGGAGACAACCATACTTTATAATCTGCAGTCACCATCATACAGTGCCCATAGACCCCTCTAGTCACTTCTGCTTCCGTTCAGGTTATAGGAACCCCACTTTTCAACCTCTTAAACTGGGGTCCCTGTCTTCACCCCTCTCAGCTGTTCCCAGTGATCAGCAGTCTGGAGCTGGGAGCTGGGAGCTCAGTCTTTGTTCTGTGAGATGGCATCACCAGTGTGTATGTGAGGATGAGCCCAGTCAGAGTCCCAGGGGCCAGGCCATAAGCCTTCCCAGGGCACTTGACATCTTGCCCAGTAGCATTTGCTAGCCAATCACCTGCTCTGGCTGCTCCTTGTTCTGGTCCTGGTCAAGTCTCTCCCTTCCTTCCCAGTTATAGTTCCAGCTGCTTCTTAGTGCCTCTGCCCCACTCCATCTTCCCAGAACTCACTCTAATTCCTGATTCTACCAGCCAGTAGCCAATACTAGTGACTGCCTTGGTCAACCTCGATTTCGGGTTTAGATGAAACACCACACTTGGACATAGCATCCTGCACTGCGGTTACCCTGCAACACCTCCCTTACAACAGCAGCTCTCGAATAAAACCACCAGTTCTAGTTTGTTATGACAAAAACCATGAGCAAATACAGTGTGTGAGGGGAGGGAATCTATCCAGTTATACTCCCAGGTCACAGTCCATCACAGAGGGCAGTCAGGGCAGGGACTTGGAACAAACACCACAGAAGGATGCTCCTCAGCTCACGCTCAGCTAGCTTCTTACATAGCCCAGGACCACCTGCCTAGGGATGGGGCCACTCCCAGTGGACTGGGACCTCCGACATCAATGACAAGACAATCTCCCACAGACATGGCCACAGGCCAATTGGATCTAGGCAATTTCTCAATGGAGGCTTTCCTCTCAGATGATTCTAGGCTATGTCAAGTTGAGAATTAAAGCTAACTCCACCCACTACACAACCTGCATGAGCCATCTTACATATTACCACGGAGAACCAAGTTGTCTTCCGTAGCTCCGGCTGGGCCATCCCTAAGCCAGTCCGACAACAAAAAGGTCACGCTAAAGCAGGGTGGGGGCCTGCAGATGTTCCCCTGTCCTATGACCTGTGTTCATCCCTGCTTGAAGAAACAGCAACAGAAACAAAACAACCATCCATAACTCCAGTTCCAGGGAAATCCAACACCTTCTTCTGACCTCTACCGGCATTGCACCACACGGATGCACTTACATCCGTGCAGATGAAACCCTCATAAACACAAAATAATTTTTAAAAAAATTTTCAATGCTGGGTTTAATTATGGTCTCTCTATACATGTGTATCAGGCACTGTGATCATATATCCTGATGCCCACTACCTGTCCCTCCCTTCCTCATCCCAAACAGTCTCCCTTCTGTTTTGTTACTTATGTGCGTAGTGGTAAAAAAATATTTTTTAAGTCTAGGTTTTAAAATTATAGAAAACATCCCGTATTTGTCTTTCCGAATCTGTCTTATTTCACCTAACATGATGATCTCCGGTTACAATAGCTTTTCTACAAATGATGACTTCATTCTTCTTCACAGCTGAATAAGATTCCGTGGTATAAATGGACCACATTTTCTCCATCCGTTCATCTGTTGATGGGCATTTGGGTTCATTCTATAGCTTGGCTACTGTGAACCCTACAGCAATAAACATGGGCGTGCAGATGCCTCTGAGACCAGGTGACTTGGAGCCCTACCCAAGAGGGGTGGGGGTGGAGAAAGAGTGGTCGCCCAAGCCTTGGACAGTCTGTGGCTAGTGTGAAGGAAGCAGATCGGAACTGTCTGAACTGATACCCTAATTCTGTTCTCATGTTTTCTATGGAGACTTTGATAAGTAGAGGACTGTTTACCCACAACCACCACTTGGCACACTCAGGAGGAAGACCACTTCACTGATCTAACCCCAGAAGAACTAACTAAGAGCTAATCGGAGAAGAGCTGTAACGTCTCCAGCATATCAGATCCAGCAGTCACATGACAGGGAGTGTACCGAATGCTCTGATGTTACCCTTTTAGAGCAAGAACCACCGAGCACAGATGTGGCCGCCATAGTGTGGCACCCCCACCACATCTGGATTCTTCTCAGGGTCTCTGTTGGCCCAGGTGACCTCCTTTCCTATTTCTCAAGTCTTCTTCTTCTGCCCTGCCTCAGGCAGCTTTGTGCCAGAGCCCAGGGCTCTGTACTCTCAACACCCTGGGTCTCCACCAAACTCACCCCGATGCCTAAGGGATAGTTAAAAGGTGCAGATATCCTCCAGACATGGCTTTTCTGGGGAGGAGGGGAATGCCCCACAGCCACGTTACTCTCTGGTGTGTGAGATTCCTGTGGCAGTAGTATGACACAGCACAAATGCATCACCTGGCTCTGGAGCCAGAGGCCTGAAGCAGATGTTACCCTCCCTCCACTGGCTCTCAGGCCCCCAGCGCTCTGTGCCCCTGGTCTTTCCAGCCACACACCACAGCTTAAGCTTCTTCCTCCCTCAGTCCTTCCCTCTTATATGGAAAGTGAGACTAGCTGAGATTGAGCCCTGGGGACAGTCCTGTATCTCTGCCCCTCTCAAGCGCCTTCACTTCATCTCACCTGCAATAGAAATTAGCAGAGATCACAGGTTTGGGGGAGCAAATCACAGACCCAGGAAGCTTGGTTACCCACAGAAGTTCAGTAATGGGTTCTGAAGACTTCCTCTATGTGAGAAACCCACAGGAAACAAATGCATTCGTACCATCCAGGGTCTGCACAGAGGCAGGCCTCAACTGTGTCTGAGAAGCCCCAGGTAGCTAGAGGTAGAGACCGTGGACCCTTCCCCAGGGGGGGACATACAGTACTGGGGGGGGGTCTACTCTGGGTATAGCCACAGTCACTCTCTGCAGGAGGGATGGTGTGTGGGACACTGCAGCAGCAATAGGGAAGGCGTGAGGAGGAACGGGGACACCGGGGACCCTCCCGCTCATCCAAGGAAGGACTCTGGAACATACAATGGAGCTTTTCCCTGGGGGAAGGACCACCTGGTAGAGGATGGAGGAGCCAGAGAGCAAGACCACAAACTTGGGCAGGAAAACTGGGGGCCACACAGAAGGGAGCACAAAGGCAGGGAGGTGTGGTGTGGGCTGGTCTAGGTAGGTGTGGCCACAGAGCCAAGGCTAGCTGGATGGAGGTGAGGGAGGGGACAGCAGACGAAGCCATCTGAGGTCAAGTTCCCATCAGCAGCCAGACCAGCAGGCCGTCTCAGAGCTCCCTCGGCACCTTCCACCAGAGATGCTAACTAGAAGAGCTCTGTGTGCTGCCTCTGAAGAAGGTCAAAGCACACAGGGTCAAAAATAGTCTAAAAGAAGGGTTATAAATATGGGAAAGATTCCAGTTGTCTGTGAACCCCAAGGAGAAGGAAGCAGGAGAGCGGTGTGACGTCACCGGGGCGCTAATGGTCCTTCCAAATCCCCCTCGAGCTCAGCAGGAGTTGAAGTTACTACTGACCACTAGGCTTCTAAGAGTCCCCAAACCCTTCTCAGCTTATCTTCACAGGCTCTGGACTAGACTCTCCGAGGGTCCCCAAAATATAAGGGGATGGTCAGGTGCATGGGATCTCCTGAGATCACCGTCAATCCCTGCCTTTGAATCTCAGCTCTGGGCTTGACTGCAAGTGGGTAAACCCATTTTACAACAGGTATGAACTCTAGCCCAGATGTACAGTCAGTCGTGTGATGGCTGATAAGGTAGGACGGCTTCACCCGCAGCAAGCACTCCCTGCTGCTGCCAGTGGTCAGAATTCCTTCCCCTCCTAACAATGTCCAAAGACAAAGCAAATGATGATCCCACTAAAGTCCAGCTTGGAAAACCAATGATTATATGGGCTTACTTACAGAGTGTTGTTGAGAGGGGGTCACAGGAGGGTGGGTAACCCTGAGCAGACGCACAAGAAAGTCTCACTCACCTGCATAGATGTGGTTTCCCCTTCTGTTAACCTCCCACAGTCTGCAGACTCCAGCACCTCCCAAGACCACGCGGCCTTATGTGACTAGCGGCAGAGTTAACATACAGATGGCCCCGGGAGGTGTGAGAGGGTCTGAGACCCTCCCCGTCTCCTTCTATGAGGGAAGGTCAGTATCAGCAAGTCTGACCTTGGATGTCTTGGAAGTAGGCACAGCTATTCTGATGAAGGTGACAGTTGTTACGCCCAAAGGAGAGTACTCTACTACACAGTCCCACAAGTAACATCCGCTTGTCCCTACCACCCTACAGAAAGTCCTCTGAGTTCCCATGCCACTGACAGGAGGCCGCCGATGCTGGACATAAGCTCACAAGTCTCATTTCCTCAGGGAGGTTGCCCATCATGCCCAACTGACCTGCCTCCCTGGGTCCAAGTGCACACCCTGCTGTGGAAGAAGAGTCAGCTGCATCCCGTATGGGCTGGTATCAAAGACTCACCCTGACTTCTAGACAGAAGTTGATGTGCAATGGCAGCGAGAGGGCAAGTATGTGTTAGCGAGCGGCCAGCACCTGTCAACACTTCAGATCTGAGGCCTCGGTGGCCTCCATCCTGGGCCATTGTCAGAAACATTAATCTAACAAATATTCATGATTAGCACCTAAACTGAACACATATAAACACACAAACCCCACCGCACACATACTAACAAACTCCAATACATACACAATCTAACTTACATACAAACTACAACACATCCACAATTCAACACACACATAAACTCCGATAAACACACACCACCACACACACAACACACATACCACAAATACACACCACCTCCAACATACACACCAATAATACACTTACACAAACCCAACACATACACACAAGCCCCAATATTATACACCTACACACACACTCCCACACACACACACCAATAATACACTTACACAAACCCAACACATACACACAAGCCCCAATATTATACACCTACACACACACACCAATACACACACATACAAACCCCAACACACATACTACCCAGATACACCAACACGCACACCTCCACAGTGATGGCTAATCTTAGCCATCAACTCCACACAGTCCAGAGTTATGTGAGGATGTCTCAACTGGGGTAATGCCCTGATCAAACTGGCCTGTGGGTGTGTCTGCGAGGCACTTTCTTAGTTGCTAATGCGTAGGCAGGCCCAGCTCACTGTGGGCGATGCCACCCTGGGCTTGGGCTGTATAAGGAAGGTAAGTAGATGTGCGCCTGGGAGCAAGCTGCATCCCGGGTGGTCTGTCCTTCAAGCTCCTGCCTTGAGTTGCCCTCTTGACTTCCTTTGATGACGGGCTGTAACTTGTAAGACGAACTAAATCCTTCCGTCCCTAAGTTGCTTTTTGGTCATGGTTCTTAGCATGATAACAGAAAAGCAAACTAGAGTGGCTACGAACACCCCCGTACACACCACTACCACCTCCGCCGTATACGCGCAGGCGCACACGCGTACACAGCACACACGTCACTAGAGTGGCTACAAACACCCCCGTACACACCACTACCACCTCCGCCGTATACGCGCAGGCGCACACGCGTACACGCACACACAGCACACATGTCCCTTTTCTCTTGCATGTCATTGAGCTCCTCAGTTCTCCTGTCTTTTCTCTTTTTCTGCACAGGTCCGGGTTAGTAAATGTTTTTGGTCTTCTGAGGATCTTCGTCCCCCCATTCAGCTCCATCCTCGTACAAAAGCAGCCAGGGATAATATCCTAATGAATGGAGATGGCTATGTTCCAATAAAACTTTATAAAATACAGGCAGCAGGCCAAAGTTAGCCTCTGGGATGGAGTCTATGAAGAAGAAAATTAATTAAAGAAGAGCAAATATACGAACAAGGAGGAAAAGCTGTCAGACTGTTCAAGGCTTGTTTATGAGTTGGGATCAGCTGCCTCTAATTCCTTCTATGACTGACATAATCCACCAATATTTTTTTTTTAAGGCACTAAGAGGAGAAATGAATAAAGGTTTCTATGGGAACAGGGAGTTCATTTTTAATGGCTCTACCTCTATAAAGACAATCATTTTATTTTTCTCCTTCCCCTTCAGACTCAGGGTATGTGCGACCTCTGACTTGTTGGTCAGGATTTTGCCCACAGCATCTGCCATTCCAATAAAATACAAAATGCTACAAGGCTGCACAGGCTAGCAGGGCACTTCATGAAAGCCAGCCAGACCTGACAGGGGCCTTCCCCAGAGTGACGCATCTGGTCCCATGCTCTGACGAAGACAAAGCCACCCACATGTCTACCAGTTTCCTGTGTCCAGTCTCTTCCTAGGTCAGCTGCCCTGGCTAGAGGGCTCATCTTTAGCTATGCATAAACCATTTTGGAGCTGGGCTTCTGATCTACCTGGCTCCCAAACATTCTTGATCCTGAGCACAAATGTAGGCAGGAGCTGACCTGTTTGTTCTGATCATAGGCAGGCGCTAAACCGGCCCCAAGTGCCTTCCACATCAGCCAGCTTGTTCAGCCAAGGGCAAACCAGGAATGCCCGTCATCTGCTGCCATGTGCTTTTCTAGAAAGCCTGTGGACTGCAGCCTTTTCTGCAAGGCTGGGGTAGAAATGAGTTTCCAGCACTTGACTGTATGGGAATCCAGGAATGCAGCCAGGGGAGCAGAACAGAGCCCAGAGCTGCATGTGGGCAGCCCACCCCACGCCCCTGTGCCAGAGCTAGAATGCAAATGGCTTCAAGCAGATAAACATCTAGGCCCTGCCTCTCTTGAATCACTTTCTAGAGCCCCCAAGAGCCAACAGCTGTGGGAGAGATTTGCAGGTATCTCATAGCTGGTGAGTAGCAATATCAGGGCTCAGGCACTGAGGTTTGGCCCTAAGGCAAAACCTGCCCCAAACCACGGCTTTTGGCCTGCAACCCAGAGATAATGCAGAGTTTGGGACCTGACTGAAATGGAGCCTGCAGAAAATATCCGATTCAAGGCCAGGAAGCGAGCAGACGGCCCAGCTCCCAGGACCTGGCAAACAGTTCCTTGGGGACATAAAACCTCCGCATATGATTTTTTTTTCTGGTCTTTAAACAGAACCTTCCAGGGTACTGGCTGTGTTGAAAGCCAGGGGAAGAAGACAAAAAAGCCCTTGCCTCAGTTCCTCCCTTCTTTGACCTGGTTCCACAGCACAGAAGGTACGGACAGGGAAGGTGAGCTGGCCGGGAGGTCGGGCTCTGGGGCGGAAGACTGTATAATACTGGTATGGTATCCCCAGCAGATCACAGCTGGTCTCAAACACTGCTGAGTCAACCCAGCCTTTCCTCATCCAGCATCACAGCCCATGATACCACTGGTCCAGGGTGGACAGAGGGGTTAATCAGGTGTTATGGAATACTGTCCAGGCATGACACAACCATCATGATCTTAATCAGAGAATCTGTGACTACCAGCGTGAAACCTTCACAAGATCCAGCCTGTGGATGTCTCTTAAAAGACAGCAGGCCAGGTCACAGGGTGAGGTGGCGCATGCCTTTAATCCCAGTACTCAGGAGACAGAGGCAGGCAGATCTCTGTGAATTCCAGGCCAATCAGGGCTACATGGTGAGACCCTGTCTCAAAATACCCAATAAAAAAAAAAGAGAGTGCCTTTGTACCTTTACCTGAGATTTCCAACCACACTCTCCCTCAGCTGCCCTCCCCCAGCTCCAGCTGCCTGTGGATTTAATAAAGGGGTGAAGAGAGACTCTGCAGCTTTGTCACCCATGCTGGCATGTGACTCCGCAGTGATGCAGTTTGGGGAGGGGGGTCACCAATGCTCCTGAGAGGAACCCCTCACCCACGCTTTTGTGAGTAAGCCCAATACACTCACTAGCTCACCAAGCCAGACTCTGGTGAAATCATCATCTGTTGTTCATATCCTACCTGAGATAAAGAGATGAAACCTCCCCAAGAACAGTTAACCCAACATCAGGGCCCCACTGCCCCCAGCAGGTCGGGAAGTGCTGTCTCCGTCCACTAACCCACTGGAAGGTTTAGAAGGGAGACGATGGGGTGGTAGGTGGATTAGAGGAGTGAAGGGAGGTAAGCAAGGCCCAGAGCCCAATGCCACTGTGTGGTCCAAGCAAGCACAAGGAGGCCTGAGCAGGAGGGGACCCAGGCCAATGAGGCAGAAGGAAGCAGTAACATGAACAAAGCAACAATCCAGAACACACAAGCCATTTCCTAGCTGCTGGACAAACCAAAGAGTTGCTCCCTTTCTGCACAGTCCAAGTCAAGGTCATGGTCAGCTTTCCAAGTCCAGATCCAAATCCCCTCTTAAAGACCTGCAGAGCCACCAGCTGTGAGGTTAACAGCCTCTTTATCAACACATCTGTACCTGCAGGATGCTCACGCTCAGTCTCACCTGGGTTCAAATACCAGCTCCACTTGCAAGGCACATGACCCGGAGCAGGTTCAGACTGAAGGCAGGACTGCTACTTAGGGAACACAGTCAGCAGGAACCCATAACACCACGTTTCTGACAGGCCTCCAGAGCAGGTGGAACAGCCTGGTCCCTGCCGCATCCACCTCACCTAGACCCCTTTGACAGCAGGTCCAAAGCCATGCCGCTCTGGAAAAATGAGGTGCCAGATGATGGCACCGACCTCAAAGGCAGGAGAACAGCAGGACAGCACCCTCAAATGGAGCTGACATCTGCACAGCTGTGCCAGGGAGCTGAATCCTGCCTGTCCTGGTGCCTGCAACAGAGCCTTGTCTCTTAAGATAGAGACTAGAACCAGGGTTTCACTCTCTGATGACCCCAAGGTACAATGTACCTGGCACATGTGCGCCAAACTGAATGGAGGGCTGTGGGTCTGGGAACAGCGAGAGTTCTTAATGAACAGGATCGACTTCCAAACCCTGGCCAGCCAGGCCTTGTCCAGAAGAGGTCACTTGGCTGGACCTTGAAGCAGGGAAGGGATTAGCCATGCAACCGTGTCCTGGAGACACTGGAGGCCTCCGGTCTACAGTGATGAGACACACACCAGCACTTGGCCACTGCCAGGCCTCTACACCACCCTTTTGGCTCTGAGGACTTGTGGGGTCAGCAGATCGAGGCTGTAGACATACATTTTTTCTTCTGCAAAAAGATCAACAGACTGAGCTGCCTCATGTCCTTGCAAGGGACTCTGGGAGAGCTAGCGGCACATGCAGTTGTGCCAAGGGACATCGGGTTGCATCAGAGAGCCTTGGTGACAACCATCTTGATGGCCATCACTGCTTATATCTCACAACATCATCTGCCAAACGGCTGATAATGGAGGGAGGCCTTCGGAGACCACCATTGTCCACCAGCGGACCCCATTTCCCTCCAGCCCAGTGTTCCTCTGGGGGAAGGCCTTCCATATCACAATCACAGCCACCTGGATTCTAGAATCCCACAGGTCAAGAGGGTGGGGGCAGAGACAGAGGCTTCAGAGGAGGACGTGAACAAATGTCAACAAGGCTTCAACTTGGCCTGCAGATAGGAAGGGAGAACCAAAGCTGTTTCCTGAAACCCAGAACCCCAGGGGCCCAGTCTCAGCCTGTCCTCACTGCTGACCCCAGAACCACCCTGTGCCAGGAGCAGAGAGTCCAGTGAGGCCTGGGAGCAGCAGCTGGCTGCGAGTCAGGACCTCCACCTCTTTCACTGCAGCCCTAAGCCCCCACTGTACCCAACTGCCATCATCAGGACACCATGGCCACCTGTGCTGAGTAATCATAAACTTATAAGTCACAAGCTCCACCTGTCACCCTGCCCACAGTCCACCCAGGCTCAGATGAACAAGGCCTCACCACTACTCCACCTGGTCTTCCTGACATTTCAGGGCCTCTGACATCCACCAGCTGGTTTGACAGATGCTCTGAGCCCAGTGTGAAATGGCTGCTGGACTTGAACCTTTAGCTTGGACCTTCTGGTCCTCAGAAAAGAGGCCACCAGTCACACCCCCAGTCGACAGATAGGAAGGCCAGGAAAAAAAATTGAGAGAAGATAGATATCTACCCCGAATTCCATTTCTAGCCTTATCTAGGCAAAGCAGCAAAGACTGACTCAGCAACTGACTCAGAGCTAATGTCCACCCCCCAAATTCAGCCGGCTTCTTTTCATTCATAATAGCCCCCAAACTACAAATGACCCAAGGTCTTTCATCAAATGATTAGATAACTGAATGGTAGTATATCCATATAGTGGAATAGTACTCAGCAATGAAAAGTCCACATATAGGTAAGAAAATGGACAGATCCCACTAACATCATATTGATCAAAAAGAACCAAGTTAAGAGGATATAGCATAGCAATGGACCCCAAATCACATTCCAGCTGCAAACTAAATCTTCAGAAGAACTCCGAAGATCAGAACAGAAGTTACCTTGGTGGCAGGGGTTGGGGATGGTTGCTGCCTAGGAAGCAAATTGAGGCAAATATTTGGGGTACTGGGAATCTATATTTGGGTAGCAATTACTTGAGTGTACCTATACCTAGAAATCTGTTGATCTCACACTTAAAAGTAGTCTATATTATACACGTGTGTAATGTATATATGACATTCGTACAGATGAGTTAGAAGTTTAGGTTTTAGTAGCAAAGTCCATTGATAGTCAAATTATAACTGCTATTTGCCTAAAAGTGAGGTAGCTGAGAGACACGCACTCATAAATTCCTACCCCACCTTCAAGACCCAGCTCAAACTGTCCCTATTCTGTAGGTGCTCTCCCTCAGTTCTGGTTCTAGGTGGCATTTAACCCTCCACTTCTTAGTATAACAACTGATCTCTAAACTGGAAGTTGTCCCTGGAGGAAGAAAGGAACTTGTTGCACCTAGCTGCCGGGGTTAGCATGTGCTCATTAAAATGCCTAGATTGCCTAAGATGTGCGCGTGTGCGCGCACACACGCGCGCGCACACACACACACACACACGACCCGACAGCCAGATCCCAGTCAAAAAGGTACAAATGCCCAGCCCAGATAAGATGCTTGGGCACGGAAAGCTAGGGCATGGGAAGCTCTGGGCACCCCAGCTAGGAACCGTTTTCACCAGTGGGTCCAAACCTCCTCCTTTGGCACAAATCACAGCGGCTATACAGAGCACACAGTCCCCAGTGCCCACTCCCGAGGCTTCCAGCTGGCTCTTTTTCAGGTCACCTCTGCCTGCACTGCCCTTGCCAAACCTCAGAGGTCCACGTGAGCTCCCAGGAAACACTGTCTCAGGTGTAATGTTTAATCTAGACTCTCCCCCACCCCAGCAGCCCTCTGCCTGCTGAGGCTCCTTGCTCTGCTGGCAAAGGGACACCCACAGCCCTCCAGCCCCTGCCTCTGCCCAGACCTCCCAGCTGGATTCCGGCACCCTCACTCTTCCACTCCACACCTCCCAAGTCAGCAGGAGAAGCGGCTAAGAAACTCCACCTGGGCAGGTCCAGGTGGGTGAAGAGAGGCCGGAAGCAGACTTCTTTCCAGCTTTGCAAAGCCCCCATAGGAGAGGGCTGGAAACATACTTCCGCTTGAGGGCAGTGGCCTTTAGGGGTGGGGGATGGGACAAAATTATCAGTGATTTTTTTTTTTTCCTTCAGGCAGTTTTACGCTTGCTAAGTTTCCACTTTGAATACATTCTTTTGAAAGTTCTTTTAGGTAGCAGATCCCACAGGCGCGTGTCAGACACACAGGTCACCTGAGTTTCTCCTTCATCTTGCTCAGGGGCCTCAGGCTGGGGCTTTGGTTCCAGTCCTCCCCAGGCTGTGGGGTGTGGAGAGAAGGTCTCCTGACTCCACACAGTCCCAGAAGTCTCCACCCTACAGGGCCCTAGGAAAGTGGCCAGCCTGTCGCCACCATCCTAAGCCCTCTTCTTGTCCTCTGTGGCGTCCCCTATTCCGGGTCCCATCTCCAAAGGTACTTCGGAAGTGCTCCAACTCCGCCGTGCGCGCACACAGTTCCACTTTCTCCGGTGCCTGACCTGGACCACTGCCCCTGAGATCCACCTAGGAACTTCTCCGAACTCCCGGCGGCGGGACGGAGGGGGTGATGGTCCCCTACGAGAATGGGGTGCACACGCGCGCGTGCACACACTCACACTCGTGCACACACACACACGCACGCCCGCACGACGCCCCACCCCCTGGGCCACCGCCAGCCCGGCCCAGGCCGGCGACACCGGGCTCCAGGACGCGCGGAGACGCCGCCGGGACCCCCAGGGGAGCCCGCGGCCGCCCTACCTTGCAGGTTCTGCACTCGGATGTCGCTGATCTGACCGATGAGCTCCTCGCGCTGGAACCAGTCCCACTCCTGCGCAGCCATGAAGCGCGCGCGGCGGGCCGGGGCGCCGGCGGCGGCAGGCGGGCGACGGGCGCGGGCGGCTCGGACTCCCGGGCTCCGGGGCCGGCCGGTGGGCGGGCGCGATCGGGCCGGCCCCGCTGCGGGCGGGCGCGGGGCGGGCGCGGGGCGGGCGCGGGCGGCGGAGCGGGGCGCCCTGCGCGCTCACTGCCCGGCGGGGGCGGGGGCCCCGGCGGGAGGGAGGAGGGCGGGGCGGGAGGAGCCGGCCTCCGGACGGTCCTTTTTTTTCTTTTTTTTTCTCCCTCCCCTCCCCCCGGGTGGGTGTTGGTTGGATTGTTTGGTCGCGAACCGACGGTGATGAGGCACAGAGGGTCTCAGTCCCCAGATTGTGATGTCTCGAATCGTGGTGGGCCTGGTGACGCAAGCCAGGGTGCCCCAGGAGCTAGGCCTGGAGATCTGCCCTTTCCCCAGCCCTGCCCCTTGAGACCCTTCCGGTCGCGGTAGGAACTCCCCCTCCCGCTCCAGAATCCCATCCCCATCCCCATCCCCAAGCCCTATCCATCCCTGATCCCCTGGGAATGTGGCAGAGCCTGCGTAAGGAGGAAGGTAAGGGGAAGAAGTGTTGATGGAGATGGAGTTTCCAGGAGAGTGAGCCTTGGGTTGGATTGGAGGGTTCTTAGATTGGAGGCAACCTCAGGTTCTGTCCAGCAGGCAGGAGAAACAGCCCCCTCCTAGGGATGGGTGCCTGTGAGGTCTTGGCCACCAAACCGCAGACCTGGGGTTTTATTGAAGCCATAAAGACAGGTTGGGGCTGTAGCTCAGGTGGAACCCTACTGGCCCAGCACGCTGGAAGTCCTGGGTTTGATTCCAGCAGGATGTAAAGCGGGTGTGGTGATACACACCTGTAGTTGCAGCACACTGGAGGTGGAGGCAGGAGGATCAGAAATTCAAAGTCATCCTCAGCTACCTAGTGAGTTCAAGGCCAGCCTGGGATACAGGAGACAGCCTTCCTGGCTCCCCTTCCTGACTCCTATGTCTTTTAACCTGAGAATTCTGAATCTTACCATGTTTGAGAGCCACAGAGCCTGTGCTGTCAGAAGTCCTTTCTTGGCCTGCCAGCAAGCAGAAGAGGCCCCCAGATCTGGGAGTCTGTGTAAGGCTGAGGGATGACTTAGAAGGTATCTGGTCCCAGCATCTTGCTCCCTGATCAGCTTCTGTTCCTTTCTGGATACCTAAGACCTTCCAGAAAATAGCTTTCAATATGGAGAATACCAGAGGAAAAGTGGGTGGAGCTCTCTGAGCACTGGGCCTGTTGTTCGGCTACTATCGTGTTCACCGGACATCCAGCAACTCACCAAAGAGAGGCAAAGGAAAAAGACCCACCGTGAGGAGGCCTGTGTCTCCTCGGTAAAGCAGACCTGAAGGAGAGTGAGGTTCCTTCAAGTCATCCATCTCTGACCCAATAAGCAAGGAATGAAGAATGACAGATCAAAGGAGGTTCCAGAAAGGAGGAAATGTGCTTGGTATGAGGAGCCAGGCTGGATGTGGGTTCACCAGGAGTCCCTGAAGCTTGACCTTGGAGCAGAGCCTGGAGGAGGAGGAGACATCCCACACTTTGGGGCAGAGCATCAGCAGACGTGTAGGCTCAGTGGTGTCACCAAGAGGATCCCTTGTTCCTGCCTTGATTGCTATGCACACAGTCACCTCGCCCTCCAGAGAGCAGGTCTGCTTCCACCCCTTGTAGAGCCAGGACAGTGAAAGCCTGACTTCACCTCCTTTTGCCCATCTGTAAGCATCACACTTCATTCATTTTTCTCTAGTTGCTATGGGTGGAAGTTGAGCCAAATTCGTTTTCTTCGTAGAGTGCTAAGAAAGTAGCCTTCATCTGCATCATGAACCGGGGGACTGAGAACTTGACATGAACTATGTGGGGTTGTATGTGAGCAGCAGGGACTAGCCATCTGTCATGAGACAAAGATGACTGTTCTTGGGAATGGAGGCAAGGGGCCAAGGTCACCGCTGACTGGGCACCAACTGTATACCAGATGTTCAATCCTCAGTCTAAATGACTGCTCTTCTATGTATCAAAATGGGAAAAAAAATAGATGGTTTTTCAAATGATCCAGAGCCAGTGCTCTAAAGAGTACCAAGATAGTCATTGAACTAATGGGACCCCTTCAGTCTCATCTGTCTGAGATATTTGGGACACACAAATTCTCTCTGATTGGTCACTGTGCTGTACCCTGTCGGTCATAGCTCTCCACTCTTTGATCCAGTGATATGAGCTGCTGTAGGTTCTGGCCATGCCCAGTATATATGCTCTGTGTTCATGAGATGGAAACCTGGACCCGGTGTGAGAGGCTGTGAGAACTTAAGACGAGAAGCTTAGAGGGAAGTCTTAAGTCTTGCTGCATATGTCACCCCCAGAAGAGATTAAGGTAGGTTTCACAGGACTCTAGCTGTCCTTACAGCAAATTACTATAGAAAGAGGGAGTAGGCCGAGGATGTCACTGAGTGAGTGGTAGACTACTCACTGAGTATGTGCAAAGCCCGGGATTCCAACCCCAGCACCACATAATAAATAAATGAATAATAAATAAATAAGGTAAGAACAGCCTCACCCACTCTCTGGCTTCCTGTCCCCATGGAGTCTTTCCCTGTCGCTTGCATTCCCACCGAATGCCATCCACCACCAGGAGATGCAGTCGGGTTTTGTCACAGCTGCTGCCAAACTGTTTGTATGAACAGCTCCAAAATGATAATTCTCCTTTATAAGTTGGTTACAGAAACAGGAAATGGACCTTTACTCCTTGATCACCTTCAGGTCTTTGCCTGATTTGTTCTCTTTAAAACCGTCCGCTGCATTGTCTCCTTATCTTTGCCTAGCTTATACCTCACCAGTCACATCCAGCAAAGGACAACCTTCTTCATCCACGAGGGCCTGTCTGGTGTCGGTTCCATAGTTTTGGTATAATCTCGTGAACCCCACTGACCTGTGTCCACGGGGCATGACTGTGACAGTTCCTTACTGGCTTTCCCCTAGTCAACTGTGAGGGCCCAGAGGCTGCAACTTGGGCATTTCTCCATCTGAGCTCATAGCGTGGTGCCTGGCACAGAAGAAGGTATCAAGTTTGAATCAATGGACAAATGAATGCCCTTTATTGTGGGCCTGAATTCAGAAAGCCAGGGGCTGGCCAGACCAACAGCTGAACTTCATGTCCAGACCCAAGCAAACTTCTGGGGAGACAATTAAGAAATGTTTGCATATCGGCACTGGGAGGCAGGCAGATGGGTGTCCCTTCTTCAGACATGTCCAGCTTGGACATGTCCCTGGAGGAACTGGGAATTTGGCCTCTTGCATGCATGAACATGCATCTCTTCTCTTTTAGACTTTAGGGAAAGGGAAAGTACCCTTCCTGCAGACTTGACTTTCTGGGAGTTTCCAGCAACTGATTTTCATAAACGTTGCCCAGTTCATCCAGAATCATGGCCATTGTTTAAAACTGATTTCTACCAAAGGAAAAGACTTGAAGTTGGAGACTTAGACTTGCAGAGAGTCCCTGGGCTGAACCTTGACAGAACTGAATCCAGTCCCCTCAGCCAACCCTGTAAGGACTTCTAGCCTCTCGGACCCAGTGGCCTTCCTGCCCCTGCTTCTGGGGCCTGATGAATTCAGGCAGGAAGTTCAGACACAGGCCCCGTCTGTGCATCCCAGATCACACATCTGAGATAAGGTTCCCCAGTGTTCCCATGCAGCGCCTCCCGGAGTTTCGGGAAGGAGCTCAGCTGGAGGGTGATGAGATTCTGGAAACCACCATTGTCCACGTAATAGTTCTCAGTGCAGTGGCAAAGTGCCTGAGAGCAACTTAAGGAAGTTTTGGCTCCTGACTTCGGAGGTTTTAGGCCATGGTCAGCTGGCTCCATGCCTGTGGGTTTGAGAACATCATGGTGAACAGTGTGGCAAAACAAAGCTGCTCACATTGTGACAGCCAGGAAGCAGAGAGACAGCTAGAAAGGAGCTGGAGGGCAAGATCTAACTAGGGCCCAGTGACCCACTTCCTCCATCCTCTACTTCCCACTACCAACCAGTAAGGCCACCATATTATGTATCCAGTCACCTCCCCAAAGCTTGCCAGCAAGGGACCACACCTTTCACACATAAGCCTTTACATACTTCATGTCCAAACCATGACAGCCCCCTTGTGTGCTAAGCAGCCTTCCCCAGCCTTCACAGGGATGCCAGAGGTCAAAGACAGCCATCGTTATCAGAGCTTAAATCTGCTAAATAGCTGCTCCAGATCACTGTCCCATATCCCTCATTGCCCACTGACAGCTCTCTCCAGTGCAGGGCTTGGGCTGTGGGCCACACTGATGCATGGTCATGTGGTGCTAATCATATACATTAGGCAGGTTTGGATGGTTTAAAATTCTTAACGTCATCAAAATTGTGGCACTCATCAGCCTACTAAAACCTTTCAGAGCTCAGGGTGGAGGTGCACACCTCTAATCCCAGCCCTTCTGCTGAGGCACGAGGACCATGAACTTGGATCTAGCGCAGACTACACAGCAGGGCCATATTTCAAATAATAATAATAAAACTTTAGGAATTTTAAATGGCATCCAGTTAAGTGTTTCCAGTGGATCCCTGCTGATGACTCTTCAAAGACATCTCCTGGGTAGGGTTCTGCACTGTGATGTCACCAGTATGCACTGTGGCATAAACACCCCTGGGCCCCATTCATTCAGTAGACTTTGGTTGAGTGTCTCCCGGTGCCTGGCCCTGCCTGGCATTATGGCTGGCTCCTGAATTTGACCTTGTCAATCAGGACATGGAGGAACCTATGCTTCACTAACCAGGCCTCTTTTTGGTCTGTAGTTGGGTGTGAAAAAGACCTCAGAAGTGTGAGGCACATTAGAAGGTTTGGCAGGTGACCTGGTGACGTTGGTGTAAATGGGTGGCAATTTATACCAAGCATAGGACATGGATTCTCAAGCTATTCCAGCCTGTCTAGTACCAGGTGGCTGGCAGAGGAAGTCTGTAGCACCGTGTCTATATCCCTATCCCTGTGCTTCTAGAACTCTATCTCACCCACTGTGCCAGTCAGCTCTTTGCTACTATACCAAATACTGAAGCAAATCTGCTTATAAAGAGAAAAGCTTGGTTTGGGCTCACAGTTTGGAAACTTCAGTCTTTGGTTGACCCTGGTGCCTTGAGCAAGGTGATACATCCTGATAGTTCTCATTTCTAAGCCACGTTACAGGTATGTCTTCATGAACAGCCTGACTCATAACATTTGCTTTAAGGCCAAGAGCAGACCTGAACTGACAAGCACCATCTCTCAGAACTATGCTCCCGAGCAGAGACTTCACTCTTTCTTTTCATTAAAACAGCATCTGCAGCAGGGGATGGAGAAGTAGACGTCAAGACCTACCTTTACCTTACCGAGTCTTGCCCTCGTCTCCCTTGGCCTAGAATATCACACATACTCAGCTTCTCTCATTGTTTGCAGCACTTTGTGTAAAGCATGCATAAAACATTCATTCACTATCCTGGGGAGAGGTCCTGATGGATCAAGGCCCAGTGCCCTGGTCACAAGAGGAGCACATGGTTCAGTGAGCTGGTTTACATTGTAAACAGTAATTTTTTGGTTGTAAGTTTAGGTAAAAGGCTTTAGTCCAGGTTTTGTTCATATTGCAAAAGTCATTCCTACAGTAGATGTTCAGGACAGAGAAAAACCAGTCACTGAAGGACCAGGAAGTGAAAGGAAAAGGAAGCAGTTTGTATCCCATTAGCCCCCTCAAGGGCAGGCTTTCGACGACCTGAACAGCCCTCACTTGGCCTAACCTCTTAGAGGTTCTGCAGCCTCCCAGTAGTGCTGTCATAGGGACTACGCCTTTATCACAGGGACCTTGGGGACATTTAAGATCCAAACTTAGAGCCCCCATTTTACTCCAGACTTATGGAGTACACCCTGAAATCAGGGCTGTCTGGTTCATCAGGGCTCAATCACCAGGCTGGTAAACAGTTGATGCTCAATAAATGTTAGCTGCATGATATGTAAACCAATTGCATTTAAGCTTTCTCGAGTGGTAAGTCCTGATGCTCACGGAGCTCAGGGTCCCTCAGAAGACTGTCTCCTCCATGCCCCAAGAACACCGGGGTCAGCCTATCTCCTGACCTCCTTCTTGGTAAACTCTCCTATTTACCGCCCACCTTCTCCAAGAATTCTGTGGGAAATGACTCAAAGACTGTAGACAGAGAGATGCTAAGACAGTTCAGGAGCATGCAGCTGGATGGAGCCCGTGTTGTGGAGTACATGGCAACAAGCAGAACTTCTCTTCCTGCTTTGACTCCTCAACAGCTATGTGACCCCAAGAAAGTTCTTAACCTCTCTGGATCTTTGAGCTTTTAACTGTGAAGTGGGACCTGCAGTCTCCACCTGTGTAAGGCCAGAACTATCCATATACAGAAGGGCTCTTCAATGAGACCCAAGCCATTTCAACAACACAAAGTCAGTCATATTTGGAAGAAAACCTGCCCTTGACCTACGAGATTGCCTGCGATGTACAAGATTAGTGTATTCGTTAAGACTTTATTAAATTTTTCTTGGTATGCAGAGGTGTTGGTGGGTGTTTAAAAAAAAAAACCTGCCTCTTTAGGTAGACAGTACCAGATACCCCAATTTCCACAAATAAAACTCTTCATTTCTCCCAGGTTTGAATAGTCAAAGGCTGCTTCCCTGGAGACAGAGCAGCTAATTTTATTTTTTGGTAGACATTAGAACTCTATTTAAGGAGGGTGCATTTCCCATAGAAGCTAATGATCACCCCCACCACCAACCTAAAGAGAGATACTGGCCACATGGAGACATGCAGAAAGGAGGCTATGGCGAGAGAAACACCTGGACCGCCAGCTGTTTGCAAAAACATTGCACAAATAGAATGTTTTTGTATTTTCTTTTTATCATTTTGGAATCAAAAGCAAGTTTTTCTGCTGAAAATCTCAGAAAAGACAGTTCAGAAGTCAGAGTCAGTGCACTTAAGCCCCCTGAGCTGGTCTCTAGGGCTGACATTCCCTGCATAAGAGATGTCATTTCTGGTTTATTGTGTGTCTATTATCTTCTCGTGCAGCTGGCATTTGAAACTTACTGCTGCCAAGGACTCTTTCAAGTGCTTTTATGACCTCATTCACCCTTCCAACAACCCCTCAGGGGAGGCACTGTTATCCTGATTTTAGAGATGAGGAAATGAAAGACAAAAAGTTTAGTCCTGTCCCCAAGGTCTCCGAAGTTCCAGTTTAGCCAGGAAGAGAGTTGGGCCCAGAGCAGAGTGCAGAAGCCAGACTGATCTTCATGTCCCATATAGGCCACCTCTGACAGCTCAGAACTGGGCAGAGTTTCCATGTGGAGCTGTATAAGGCAGAACCCGTCGATTAAAGACACTTTTGTTGATTGATCACTTTAGGTCGCCAGGACCACCAGGGCAAATTCTCTACCAAAAAGAACTCTGCTTGAACTTGAGAGAGGTCCCTACATCTAACATCCAAAGACCCTAGATAGCTGTGTGTCTTTGTAAAGAAACCTCAGTGTGGCCACTCTGGAAGGTGCAATGTCAAATAATGCAGAAATGGGTGCGGGATACACTTCTGGAGGGCATATCCTTAGGCAGTTTTGTTCTCATTTGAGCATCTAAAAGCATACTCACAGACTAAACCCACTGTGACATCATTCGATGCTAGACTCCTACTGGACCACAGTGTACATATGGTTAGCCAACATGTCATTGTGTGATGCATGACTGTGTTCCATGCTGTGCAAATGGATTTACATGTAGATTCCAAAGGGGAAAAGGCAAAAGCCTTTCAGCAAGTCCCACCCACTTGATGAGATGACCCTTCATGTCCCCTAGTTGTCCTATCAAACCTTCCCTCCCTGACCTTCACAGCTTCTCAGGGTGTGGAAGACTCACTGCCCACCCTTAGGCCAAGCTTCAGGGCATGATTGAGGAAGACACTGTGGCAGCTGGGGGTCCCCAAGACCTCCAACGCAGCTCATAAGAAGCATCAAGGCTTCTACCCAGCTTCTGTGAACACTGTCTATATGAAGGCAGCTGTCTCATGTGTGAGTCTGAGCCTGCATGCCGGGAGGAACAGCACCCAATACCTGCAAGGTGGGATGGCAGAGGAAGAAAGCCGTGCCCGCCACCCAGCAGCTACAACCTGGCTAGGGGCAGACATACATGCGAGAAGCCTCGGCCAGGATTCATCTCCAGCCTAGCTGAGGTGGTGGGCTCCAGTCACAGCCATTACCTGAATACACGGGAGAGCCCCAACATTGCAGAAGAAAGTCGATGGATGGATGCTTTAAATCACTAAATTACATCGTGCAGTGCTGGAATCCCAGAACCCAGCCCTGTCTTACGTCTCCAGAGCATCCTGTTCTAGTCACTGTTATCCCTCCACCACTGCCGGCCTGTGTCCTTGTCCCCTGATGGCCTCCAGCCTCCCCCACCACTGAGTCCCCTAAAGCATCATCAGAGAAATTCACTTCCAAGTCTCCATGGCATGTCCACTGTCTTCAAGAACTATAATGCGCTCTCCTTTGTCCCCACTCTGCTCCTATAAGCCACCTGCTCCTCTTGGCACTTCAGAAGAGCTGTTTTATATACAAATCCATGTAAGTTCTTTCTAAGATGTGTTTGAGGGGACTGGGGTGTAGTTCAGTCCTCACTTCCATCCCTAGCACACATAAACTGAGTAGGATGGAACATGCTGGTAATGTTAGCACTGGAAAGGAGGACGTGGGACAATCAGGAGTTCAGGGTCATTATACATGGGGAGTTTGAGGCTAGCTTGTGATATATGGGACCCTGCCTGGAAAAAGAAAAAGGACAAAAAAGGAAAGGGAAGGGGGGGAAGGGAGGGTGGCGGGGAGGGAGGGAGGGAAACGTAAGTGTGTTCAGCAGCATTACTCTCAAGAACCTGAACATCACAGACACCCATCAAGTGCAAAATGGACAGAATTGTCTCATCATGGGGACAAGAGGACATCGACAAGTCTCCCAGTTACACCACCAAGCAAAAAGAGACGTAGGATTCTGCTGGTTAAAAACCCCAATGCAAATGAGGTACTGTGGGAGAGGCCAGGGGGGAAATCAGCATTGGAGGGAGAACAGAGGGGCTGCCCCAGAGTCCTGAGTGTGGCCTCTTACATGGGTCCAGTCGACCATTTTCTGGGCAGATGTTCAATAATGTGTTAGAAGTTCAATATGCTGTTCCATCTCCTACCAGATGGCCTCATAGTCTCTCTCTCTCTCTCCA
Source organism: Eospalax fontanierii (assembly GCA_035773235.1). Classification (NCBI taxonomy): domain Eukaryota; kingdom Metazoa; phylum Chordata; class Mammalia; order Rodentia; family Spalacidae; genus Eospalax; species Eospalax fontanierii. The sequence goes on from CM069536.1 coordinate 72,746,862, forward strand.
CTTGGAGTTCTCCACCTTCTCTTGGTCTTGGGTGAATTTCTATTTGTTGTTCTGATCGTGCACAGCTCCCCTTCCTCCTGGAGTCCTTTCCTTATTGCATCAGTCAGCTGTGACTGCATAACAAACATGACCATGCACAGGGCATAGTGAGTCAAACAATTGTTAACTAGCTCCCAGCCCTGTGGTTGGGATTTTGATGATTTGGTACTTCCAGAGAAGAAGGCACGGGCAAGCAAGGAATGAAAGAAGGAAACTGGGTCCAGTACTTATCAGAAGTCTGTTCTGGGTGGAGCACCTTCATGTTGATCTGATTTGGTATGTGATTATACTGCTGTATTTTATAAATGCAAAATTAAAAATTTATTAAGATTTATGTTACAGACACAGCTGAATAGTGACAGTTATAACACCAGGACCTGACGTGCTTTTCCAGTGGGTGATGGTGCAGGAGAGGCAAGGGCAAGGGAGGGTGGGCCAAGAAGGCAAAGGAACTGTGTGAAGACACCTTGCATGCAGGCTGAAGGGCTCTGTCCAGACGGGTGTAGTCCTCAGGGACGAAGCCCTAAAATACCAGGCAGGAGGTCGGCTCTCAGGGCTCCTCAGGGTCAGGAAAAGACCAGCCTGAGTGTTAAACCTAGGCTGTGCAGTCAGTCAGCCAACCCAAACTCACACCCCAGCCTGCTACCAGGTCCCCATGAGGCCTTGAACAGGCCTCAACTTCCATGCTTGTGAAATGGGATCATGGTGAATGTTAGATGAAGTGATAGAAACAGCATTCAAAGCTGCTTCCAGCACATAGTAGGTATGCAGCAAAACCTTCGGCTGTCCTTATGTCACAGGCTAATGACACTCAGAGGGAAGTACAAGACAGGACCCGTAGTGAGTCAGGGTCTCCAGGTATCTAGTTGACTTGCTGTGCTCAGTTCCACAGTGTAGTGGTCCAGGGCAGCTGGGACTGGGTTCTCCTCTCCAGGAGCAAGTTCTGGGCCTACAGGGTTCTCCAGCATGGTCCACACAGGATCTAAGCCACGTTTTGAGGTACTGCTCAGTTTACTCATGAAAAGCACTTTTGCATAGGCTCTTATGCTAATTAGTCAAACCCTCCAGGTGCCAGGTTAGTAAAACCTTATTAGCCTCCTTTTAGGGGCCCTAGTGTGCATAGCCCGGTCCCATCCGCCTCCTGCAGTGTGGTCCACAGAGTGGTGTTAAAGCCAGCCCTGGTCACTAGCTGGGCCCTGCAGGCTCTTCTCCTTGAACTGTGGACTTGGCAGTTCTCTAAGCAGTTCCTCTTCCCCGGGGTCATTCACAAGCCCCAGCAGGAAGCTGGGGAAGAGTCGCACTGGGGAGGCATGAGGCCAGAGAGGTGATGGCAGCCCCTGCCTGGAGCCCCAGGCTGCCTGCTTAATTTGCTCTGCCCTTCAGATTAGAACGAGGCTCATTTCTTTTCTAGACAAGACTTTCCACGGGAGACATGGCCACTTCCTACCCAGGTGAGCATCACCAGCCTGAGGCCTGGCACTGTAGAAAGCCGCTTAGAGAAGCAGAAGACTGGTTCTGGGCAGGTCTGTTAGGTGCGCTCTACCCGCCTTGGTCTTGAGGTCAGACTGGGCAGGGCGATGTGCGCCCCACTTTTAGCTGCAGGGCCCCAACCCAAGTCCTCCTGAGAGGACAGAGCCCTCCCTCCAGAGCCACATGGTCTTGCCACAGTTTGGGGACTAGGTCCTTTCTCCATCGGATCCTGGAAGATCATGAGGCAACTGTGGGCAGAGAGCTTCCCTGACCTCACAGCTCTTCAATTTCATGACAAAATCCATCTCCCAGTCCGGCACTTCTCATGGAGCTAGTGGATGCTCCGAGGAGATGTTAGGGGGACACATGTTCATGACAATATGGGCAGTGTTGAGAGGCTGTCACCCAACCTGCACCCTGAAGATGCTGGGGGCTGAGAAGCAAGGAAAGAAGATGGAAGGGGGCCAGGTGTGCCCCGGAGGAACGTGGCTGTGGACGTGCAGAGTGGCTTCTGGGGACATTTGGCAGCCCAGGGACTCCCACTTGTCCCTGGTCCATCTTCCTAGGACTTCTTCCCTAACCCCCACGCCCTTCCTTCTTCCTACTTCCCTCAGTAAGACTCCCGAATATTCACTCTTCTAGCACTGTGTGGGCGCAGGTGGGCACAGGTGGGCACAAGCCAGTCCCAGCCTGTATCACGGCAGGAAAGAGGAAAGACAGCTGATTCCTCGGTGGCTGTGGGAATGCTGGTCCTGTGGAGGTAGCGTTCCTTCCCTCCACTCTCCACTCTGAGCTTGCCCAGGTGACTTGTTTGGGCCCATGATGATAAGTAAATGTAGCCCACGCAGAGGCGTAAATAGCGCTCCTGCATTTGGACCTCTGTCCTCCTTTGGGCACTTGGAATTCTGAGATCACGGTGTGAAGAACCCAAGTGAACTGGTCACAGAGGCGGTGCAGAGGTCGCCTAGCCACCAAGGGCCGGGTGCTCCCCATGCAAGGCTTGCTAGAGCGTCCCACCAGGCCCCTGCAAGTGCATGAGGCCAGGCCTTCCTCCCTTGCAGAGAGGCAGAGAACTGAGCAGGAGACCCCGAGGACTGGGCTCCATCCACAGTTTCACTTTCCTTTGCTGCTACTTTGCTTGCGATTTGTACCTAATGCTGCTGCTCACTGAAAATGCGCATAGTCCCGAAGCTGCCCTTAAGGATTCAGCACATGACGGGGTTGTGGTTGGAGAAGTGCCTAGCCTAGGTCCCAGAGTTCTTTTTTTTTATATTTATTTATATTTTATTTATTTTTATTTGTGTGTATGAGTATATTGCCTGCATGTGTGTAAGTGTACCTGTATCCTGCAGTGCCCAAGAAGATCAGAAGAGGGTGTCAGATCCCCTGGAACTAGAGTTACTGATGGTTGTTAGCCACCATGTGGGTTCTTGGAATCGAACCCAGGTCCTCTGCAAGAGCAGCCAGTGCTCTTAACCACTGAGCCACCTCTCTAGCCCAGGTTCCCAGAGTTTTAAGTTTTTAGGGCTTCAGCTCCAGAAAAATGAAGAGTCGCTTTTCTGATTGTAGCCCCATAGCAGCAAGCGGGCTCTGCTTGCTGCAAAACAGCCTTGCAAGTTAGCGGGCCCATGAGAGATGATCATTACTCATTGGTAAAGGCTGATATACACACACTATAGACACACTCCAATACACAGCCCCCCACCACACACACACATAATACTCACATACATACCACACATACACACACACCACACACACACACATCATAGACACACCCCAACACACAAACACTACACCCACATACATACATACACACATGCCACACACATATATACACTGCTCACATACACATATACGTACATACCATATACACATACACACCATAGACACATCCCAACACACACACACACACACACACACACACACACACACACGAATTGCAGGGGAAGGAATGCAGACACTCCAGGAAAGGCCAAGTGACGTCTTTTCTTGAGCCATGTGGCGAAACCTTGGGCACTATCCACTGAAACTGAGGTCTCCTAATTAGCATCGACAGAGCCGTTTTTTAACTGCTGCTGATACAGAGACAGGTCCCAGGTGAGGAGGCAGGGGTCTTGTTAGTGCTCTGAGACGTTTCTGGCAGCCCCTCCCTGGGAGGAGGCTGGCTTCCTGAGGCGGGCTGACAAGTGTCTAGGATCCCACACTGCCTCTCTCCACATGTTACCTGATTTCCCTTTGATTTTGCACGTCCTTGAGCTCTCAGAACCATTATTTTTCAAGAAACACAAAAATTAAATCCTTATACCTGTCAGGATGTGGGAGGGGGATGCCATGTGTGAGGATCTGGTGCCTGGTTCCCCAGACTCGAAGCCACTCCTGGTAGGTAATACTCCCTCAGAGGGAAAGCGGGACCACATGTGGTGTGCAGAGCTCACTGAGGAGCGTGCAGGGGCCATGGGGGATGCTGTGTCCCCAGAGGGCACCATGAGATGCTCACGGAGAATGACTTCAGCTCCTACCACGACCCCGGGGCCACCTGCACCTAGCAGGATCTTCTAAGGGTACCCTAAGTCACAGCTCTCTGTGGACCATGCATGGGTCACTGAGAGGAAGAGGAGGAAGAGAAGGAGGAGGAGGAGGAAGCGGAAGACGAGGAGGAGGAGAGTGTCCACCTCCTTCCATCATGGAGGAACACCTTCTGGGCTCAAGGAAGTGGTCACAAGCATCCTGTCCAACTGTAGAAGCGTATAGCTAACACAATAGCCACTGCCCCAGGGAGGCTGTCACTGAGCGGGGTGGCACCCCTGCAGTCTGTGCTAAGTGTCACTGAGCGGGGTGGCACCCCTGCAGTCTGTGCTAAGTGTCACTGAGCGGGGTGGCACCCCTGCAGTCTGTGCTAAGTGTCACTGAACGGGGTGGCACCCCTGCAGTCTGTGCTAAGCACATCACCCTGAGCCAGCCACATGGCTGCTCCCAGTTCCCAAGAGATGGGCATTCCCATCTCCCTCTCCATTTTACAGAGGAGAAGACTGAGTTTCCAGGAGGGGAGAGCATAGTAGATATGTATTGATTCTGCCTTCCCAAAGCCCGTGCCTGCTGCTGCAGACTAAGGTACCCTGCCTCCTTTGGGAGAGTTACCTCTTCCCTGAGAATGGCCTAGCTGACAGGATTGTCCATCAGGAGGCCTACCTCCTCCAGTCAAGAGGCAAACCTCAGACAGCTCAGCCCATCCAGGGTACATCCTCAGTCCCTGGAGTTTCCATCTTACTAGAGTGAAAAAGCCCTAAAAACAGAAGCCGATTTGCCCAGCAGGTGGATAGATCCAGGAGACCCTCCTGTGGTTCCTGATGCCTGGCCTGTTCCTGCTACACCCCCACCTGAGCAGCCATAACTTTGGTGGGGCTCTCTGGGGCCTGTCCTTTCCTGATTAAGTCAGCCATGCTGGTTTCTGTTGTCTGTATCCCTTGACTTCTGGCACAAGAAGTGATTTCCCAGGGTCATCCTACGGAGGAGTAGCAGAATCAAAACGAACCCCTCCCCCACATGACAGGCTCCCAAGGAAACACTGTTTTCACTGTGGCTGGTCTGGCGGTGTCCCTGCCATGGTGAGAACCTTTGAAGAGATGTAGCTGTATCAGCAAAGACTTGTGATAGGATCATACGTATCGCCATGGAGCTGACATGGAGGCCCACGCTCTGTGAAGGCATCCAGCAGAGGCTGAATACAGAAGCCTGAAAGCCAAGCATGACCACACACTTCCTCTGCCTGGAGTTAATGGGATATCTTGATTATTCCTGTCAGCAGACTACTTTGCTATTCAAGCCTTCAATTCATCATGCAATTTTAAAAGCAAAATCTGAGGCCTTGCTTAAACAAGCTTCCTCGTTTACCTAATAATGGTGCCATATTGACCGAACAAGGACAATCTGTAAAGGGAATGTTTCTCTCACAGCCTGTGGCAGGAGCTGAGGCAGCAGATGGGAAAAGCCACACGGGACTGGCTTGGAGGCTTGGAGCCTGAAGAAAGAGCTCCCTGGTTGACCTGGGACTGCTCCCTTAAGTCCCCTTCAAAGCAAGGCAGGGAGCAGGCTCCAACACCAGCAGGGCCTTTCACTTGGCTCAGGGCTCTCCTTTCTTCCATGAGGCCCCTTGCCCTGTGGCCTTCTCTGGCACACTGTTCAGGCCGTGGCCCTGTGGTCAGGCTCCTAGAAGCAGGAAGCCCATACCCAACTCTACCAAGAGGCAAGACCAGCTGACATGACATAGACTTCACAGTCCCGTCGGTCTCTGGAATTCACTCTCTCCCCTCACACATTTCAAAGCCCTCTGCTTCCTCCTTGCCAAGAGATGGGACCCAGACTCCATTTTGCCTGTCTCTTGGCTGGTAATCGGTCCTGAAATCTAAGCCATGCTGGGTGGAAATGCTCCTGCCAACCCCGCAATGGACCAGTCTCACCCTGCTGTCAGCCACGGGCTCTTTGGCAATGCGGGGGAGCCAGCAGCCCTCATGGTAATAGCCGTAACTCTGGCCAATTTCAGTAATTTCAGAATTGCCAGGGAATTCCAGCCTGTCTCAGCTGCAGTAGCCTTTGATCTCCACCAGTCTTTGGGAGACACAAAATACTGTTGTCATCTTCAATTACTCCAAGGGACAGAGTGGCCTTGACCTTGCCACCAGCCGTCCTCAGCCTACATGAGGCTCCAGCTGTCATAGAGGGAGGACAGCCAGGTCATTCTAGAGGCCAGGGCTTCTAGAAACCCATCTTATACTATGTGTGAAAATAGATCCCAGTGTGGAGGGCTAGTGGCCTCTGTTGTAAAGTCTAATGAGCTTGGGTTGCTGGGCACATTCCTTGTGCCTACTGTAAGCCTCCATGACTCCTCTACCAGGATGTATAGCTATCTCCATTTAACGGAAGGAGAAACTGAGGCCCAGAAAGAATTATGCCACAAGTGAGGACATGGTCAGGCCAGAGACTCTACCCCATCTGGCTGTCTCCAGCTCAGAGTTTGCTATAGCTTTCTGGTTTGTTTCAAGTACTAGGAGCCGAACCCAGACCCTTGTACATGGCTAGGTTACCCTGAGCTATATCCAAACTCTCTTCTTTTTTTAAAGTTTTTATTGTGAGACAATGTCGCACCAAGTTGCTGAGGCAGGCCTTGATCTCTTGATCCTCTGTCCTCAGCCTCCTCAGTTGCCAGAATTCTAGTCTGTACCACTAGGTACAGCTGGGCTGGCTTCTCTCCATAGGCTACAGCTCTGGATCTGGAGCACAATGGAAGCCCTCCTTTCCTATTGGCTCCCTGAGGTCAGACAGAAACTAGGTCTCCTCAAGCCACACCCTCATAGCCCCTGGCAGAGCTTGGTGCTGTGTTGGTACCCAGGTCCATATAGTCTGTCATGCCAGAATCCTGCTCTATGATAGTTTCTCCTTTGGCAACTTCACCCAAGCTTGGGACTTTAACGTCTCTACGCACTAAGCTCTCCCACACAACTCTCTCATGGAGAACTGCCCTCTCAGTATCCAACTGTGATGTGCAATCTGCAAACCCACCTCGTGGCTTTCCCTTCCCATCCGCCTCCTTCATGGTCTTTTGGATCTTAGAGCTTGGGCTCTCCAGCCTCGCAGTTCCTCTGACCAGCCACCTTGGGCTTCTTAATTCCTTCGTTTCTCTCCCTTCCACCTTTGCTCGTTAAGATATTCTGCTATTTTAATCTAAAAATAAAATAAAACCCCAACCTACCATGTCTTCCTGCCTGTGCTGCCCCATCTCTCCTGGTCAATGGCAGACACTTCCTTGCCAGCGTTCCCACGTCTGTGCTGCTCCCAGAAGTGATGCTGTAGGCTCTGCCCTGCAGCTGGATGGCTCCATGAACAAAGATGTTGCTGCTGCTTTTCTGCTCTGGTACCTCTTCTCTCCCAGGGGGAAACTCACTGAGTCCATGGACACAGTGCCCATCAGTCATGGGAGGAGACAGCCATGGTCCCTGGAAAGGGAACAGCCATGCACACACTGAGTAGAGGGCATCATCCTAACTGGCGAATTGGAGAGCTTCTGGGAGGAGGAGGAGTCATTTGAGCAAAGCTTTGGCCCTTGAGTCTGTGTATCCATGCAAATGGTAGTACCCAGGAGCTGCATGCTGGTAAGGTGCCCACTGAGGCTGACCCACCAAGCATTTGCCTCAGTTCCAGGGCACACAGGTACACCCCATAGAACCTTTCCTGTTCCTTGTGTGGAACCCTGGGTGGCTTCCCAGAGTGCAGCTTGGAGCTCACACCCTTCCTTCTATGGTTTCTGTCTGTTCTGGCAGAACGATGCAAACAAGAAATTGCTTGGAACAGTTCAAGGATCATTATGATCATGTACTATTATGAGTATCTACATGGGCGCTTCCGTACCTGGGGGCACCAACTCAGAAGATGCACGTTGCTTTTGCACATGCAAAGGGTCCAGGTTCAGCTCCACGCTGGCCTCTGTCTGGGCTCCAGCTCTGCCTTGTGGTACGTGGATAAACTCCTGTAGGCAAGTGTTGTGTCTCTGCTTCACAGACCCTGGTGGTGTAGCTGTTGGCTCACAATGCCATATTGGCTAAGGGCAGGCCAGGTCTGGGACAGCATGTAACCATCACTAAAGTGCCCTGTTCTGAGCTACTACTGGGATATTGAGAGCCTGGGGCTGAGGATCCCATGTAGATCTCCTTCCTCTGTGCTGATTTGTGATCCACCCCTCAGATGCCAGGCTGGTGAGTGCCATCCTGAACAGCTTGAGACATAAGTTGGTCTAGCCCCTCCCCCAACACTGCCACTCTTGGGACCTATGTGAGCTAGGTACACACCCAGAGACCTTTGTACTGAGATTTGGAAAGTTATTTGACACAAAACTCTTTGCATGTTTCTTGTCATTCTGCCAGAAGCGTCTGTGTACATAGCTCTACAAACCGCTTCTCTACTTCCTTGTCTAAGTCAAGGCTGTTTTTATGTCAGGACCCCGAAATATTTCTATGGCTATTTCCTCCTTCCTCTTCAAGAGTAATATCCCTTTACAGCAATGTCCACACCCAAGTTTATAGGCATGGGTGCCTGCCATTCTCCGTCCCAATTTAAGCATTTGGAGACAAGCTGGGTTCTGAAACCACAAAGCAATCTGTCTATCCATCTAAGACCTGGAAAATAATTCACAGTGAACAGGTCAGGTTCATGTGATATGCTCACAAAATCAGATTCCAGACCCAGTGGAAGAGTCCAAGCTGACCTGAGGCTCCCCACTCTCTAAGCACGGTCTCATCTATGAAGCGGGGCTGAGCAGGCTTTGGGATCAGAGGGACAGAAGTTCTGTCTAGTTTCATTGGGCAAGCTCTGCACTGCCCAGCCTGCATTGTCCTTGGTAAACAGTAATGATGGCTGTCTGGGAGGACTGATGTCATGGAACCCACAAAGGGCGCAGCACAGAGGTGCATGCCTGCTTAGACTTTGCGGACATGTGGGCTGTGGTCACACTTGGGCAGCCGCGGTGTGGGGGTGGTGCTGAGAAAAGGGTATGGTGCTGTATTGAGAGACAACTCTCTCCTTCCCCAGGGTGCAACCTCTGGCTGCCAGACCACAGAGAGAGCTCTGGGAAGGGAAGGGACAGGCGGGAAGCAAAGCAACCAGCTTACACTCCTCATCACCACCTTTCCCTGGGGCTGCTGAGACAGTGTGTGAATTTTTGCCCTTCTTTGCTTTAGTGTGGTTTTTTTTCCCCACAATCTAATGACCAGTCATTTTGTCTGACTGTGCCAGTCTCGCCTTGGTAACCAGGGGAAAGGGTATGGCTTTGGGACAGGGGTGGGGAGGAAGACTAGGACCTGAGTGAGCTTGTTTAATGAGCACGTATTTACTGAGGTTCTAAGAAGGGCCTGACACTGTTCTAGACATGGGTGTGGCGGGGAGCAACAGGATGGGCTGCCCTTGGGCGACAGGATGGGCTGCCCTTGGGCGACAGGATGGGCTGCCCTTGGGCGGCTCCGCTCCCTTCTGGAGAGGCTGAATAAACACAGACTCAGTAATAAAATGTCACACAGCACTTGTCCTGGCCAATGCTCCATTTTTCTGGCAAATATCTGGAAAAATCAGCCTAAAGGAAGAAAGGTTTATTTTGGCTCACGGTTTCAGAGGTCCATGGTCAGTTGACTCCATTGTTTCTGGTTCTGCAGTGAGGAGGAACATCATGATGGAAGGATGTGGTGAACAGAGCAGCCAGGAAGGAGAGAGAGAGAGAGGAGAGAGAGAGAGAGAGAGAGAGAGAGAGAGAGAGAGAGAGAGAGAGAGAGAGAGAGAGAGAAACACCAAGAGAGAGACAGAGACAGAGAGACAGAGAGAGAAAGCAAGAGAAAAGGCAGTGGCTATAAGCTCTGCCCTTTAAAGGCATGCACCTGTGGTGTATTTCCCTTATCCAGGCCCCACTCTCTATTTCCATTGCCTCCCAATAACACCATTAGATTGTGATTGGGCTAATCCGTCAATGAAGTCAGAGCCTTTCCTTCTAGTTCATGGGTTTATCTGCCCAGCTGATACCATTGCTGTTGCTGTGGGGGGGGGGGGGTGGGAGGAGGGTGGGGAGGTGGTGGTGATGTTGTGGGGGGTAGGGTGGGAGGGGGGTAGGGAGGTGGTGGTGATGTTGTGGGGGTGGGGTGGGAGGAGGGTGGGAAGGTGGGGTGGTGGTGATGTTGTGGGGGGTAGGGTGGGAGGGGGGTAGGGAGGTGGTGGTGATGTTGTGGGGGTGGGGTGGGAGGAGGGTGGGGAGGTGGGGGTGATATTGGAGACAGAAAGCCTTGTGCATTCTACGAAAATGCTCTTCCACTGATCTTTATTCCCAGTCACTCACCTGAGAGTTTTAAGCACAGGAGAGGCATGCTCTGACTTGCTTTCTTGATGGATCACTCCCGCTGTTGTGTGGGGCCCGGGGTGGCAGCAAGTAGGTTCCTGAGGACACCCTTATAATAATCCAGACAACCACTGGCAGTGACGTGGGCCAGGGTGAGGCAGGGAGATGTAGATTCCAGAGATGCTTTGGAGATGTTGCCAGTGGAATCTACCCAGGTAGGGATGAGAGGGGTGAGGAGGTCAGAATAAAGGCGACTTGAACATGAGGCTAAACGATGCTGCAGTCCACTGAGGGACAGGGCCACAAGGCTGGGCAGGGTTAAGTGGTGAGGAGAGTTGGAGAAATCGTGAGTTCAAATTCCGGGACTTTTCAAGGAAAGGGGATGTCAGACAGGCCGTCAGCTTTGTGAATCTGGAACTCAGAAAGCAGAACTGCAGCTTCACATTTGAGAGACATCAGTATATACACACTTAATGCCTTCAGGAGACATACAGTCACTCGGGGATAATCAGGAGAGGAGAAGATGGGGCAGGGAGAGGAGGAGGAGAAGCAGGAGGAGAGCGTCAGGAAGAGAAGAGGTGTGTTAGCTTTGCTGTTGCTGTGACAATGCCTGACAGAAACAACTTAGGGGAGGGTTATTTATTTGGGCTCTCATTTGCAGAGGGATTAGTTCATGGTTATTGGCTCCATAGTTCTAGGCCTGTGGTGAGGTGCAACTTCATGGCAATGAGATTCACAGAACCCACATTAAAACATGGGTGTGTTGGCCTGTATTTGTAATCAGTGCCGCAGAGACAGGCGAATCTCTAGGGCTCACTGGCCAGCCTAGCCTACCCAGCAAGTCCCAGGCCAGAGAGAGACCTTGTTTCCAAAAAGAAGGTGGATGGTGCCTGAGGAAGGACATCCGCGGTTGTCCTCTGGCCTCCACAGACGTGAGCATCTGGGTACACACACACAAACAAGTGCACGTGGAAAGAAAAAGAAAAAGAAACAAAGAAAGAAATCTGTCCTTAAGAGGCTTCTTAAAGTGCTGTTGGCCCCAGAAGAGTGGCAGGCTGTGCCCTGCTGTGACAGCTGTGCTCCCAGGGGCCAGAGCACTGCCAGCTCTGCACACCCTGTGTCGGGCCTCACAGAGGAGAAGGAGGAGCTTGACCTCCGAATGCAGGTGGAGTTCTGATTATTAATCTGAGATCAGGGGCTACTGGGATCATAGAAATACCTAGCCGCAGACAGAGAGGCTACAGGGACCGCCCGGATTGCTTCACAGGACAGGAGAGTCCTCAGGAACAGTGTTGAGCAAGCGTCAGGTGGAAGGGACATGCGTATGCTAGGCTTGGGTGGAATGTCTGTGATTGCACCCATAAGCCCCGGTGGATTGATTTAAGTTACGGGCCATCGCGGCCTGTGATCCTTCAGGTCAGCCTTGTTATCATTCCAGTCTTGGATGAGGCATGTGGGTGGTAAGGTCTTGTGGCAGCTCTGGCATGTGGGTACCAGACTGGGGATGGGTTTCCCTGGGAGTGAGAAGAGATAAGGACCTGGTTACAGCTGCTCCCATCACAGGCTTGCCACTATTTATCTCCTGGACTAGACGCTACATGGCGTGTCTTAGGAGGAAGAGACAAGTAGAGATGGGGTGGACATGGTTAACAGTGCCCTCCCAAGCTGGTTTGGGAGCTCCCACTGGAGGAGACTGGAGGTTGAAAAAGCATTTTGTTGCTTTTTGTAACACATGGTTGAACTTAGAGTTTTGCACATGCTAAGCAAATGTTCGATCCTTGAGCCACAGACCAGACCTATTCTGTTTTTACTTTAAGACAGTGTTGTATGGGGCTGGAGAGATGACTTAGTGGTGAAGAACACTGATTGTTCTTGCAGAGGACCTGGGTTCAATTCCCAGCACTCACATGGCAGCTGACAATCATTTGTAACCAGTTCCAGGGAATCCAACACCCTCTTCTGACCTCTTCAGGCATTGCATGACATGACACAGGTGTACTTACATACATGTAGGCAATATACTCATATACATTAAAAAATTTATATATATATATATATATATATATAAGAAGACAGGGTCTTTCTAAGTTTCTCAGGCTGGCCTTAAACATACTATTAACCCAAGCTGGCCTCAAATCCATGATGCTCCTGCCTCAGCCTCCTGAGTAGTTCGGATTTATAGTCTCTTGATCAGCAACTGCTAGAGTCCGGGGCGGGGGGCGGCTAGGTCAGGGGTAGAGTCCTGGCATTTGCAATGGAGATGCAGGAGGAATTCTAGAGGGGTAAAGCGTGGGCTCTCTACCCCAGGCAGGAGTCAGAAGAAAAGAGATCGCCGGAAGACATTAATACTGCTGCTTCCAAAACAGCAAGTTCTGTGCAGGAGGAAAAGCCAGATAGTCACAAGCAAAGCAGCTTCAAGAAGCAGTGGAGACAAGGCACTCAGAAACGCAAGTCCCAGGGAATGCCACCAGGCGCTGTAGTCATTCGTGTGGTCCTGGGAAGCAGCCCTGAGGAGAGTGGAGGCTAGCAGTCCGCACAGGGTGGGAAAACTCTGGGCCACGGCCACCACTGCACTTCTCCCAGTCCCAGGGGCTGGGCTGAAACACAGTTGCCTAGGTCACCTTCCAGATCCTTTCATTGCTGTAACCCCTGGAAAACATTGCCCTAGCCTTTAGATATCCTTGAAAAGGTAGAGGAAGAGGCTAAAGACTACCCCTTGGAGCTCGTCAGTCCCCATGGTTGCTTCCCCATGGCCTCAGAAGAGGCCACCCTACTCCTTGGACTTCACTACTGGAAATGGCCTACAGCCTCCAAGAGCTAGCTCCTATTTGCTTACTCTTTAACTGGCCTCACTCCAGGGGAATATTTGTAAGTACAAATGAAATAGAAATAATAATAGCTATTGTTATTTTTTAAGTTATTATTATTAAATAAAAGCCCCAGCTAGGCAGGCCTTCAAACACTCACAGCAAAACCCACTGGAGTGGAGGACAGATTTGGGCAAGACTTGACACCCTGCTGAGCCTATTGCTATGGAGGCCTGGCCAATCCGCCACTTCTTTGGAACAGTTTTTCAGTCTGTACAGTGGGAAGGTGATTTGTACCCTAAAGTCTCAGAGGATGACAAGAAAGACCAAATATGCCCTGAGGTGCAAAAGTGAAGAGAGTTATTTTCTAACCTTTAGGCAGGGCCTTGTCCCCTGTGTGACTTGAAGTGTGTGAGTCCTGCCCTATATGTAGGTGTAGAGTGTGAACACACAGGCATCCTTGAGACCAGCCAGTTGTCCTGTCAGAACAGCTCCTTGACCCCCAAGGTGTTGATCAGTGTTAGCTGACTTGCTTATCTACGGTATTTCATGGACCATCTAGGATCCAGGTGCCAGGATCTGTGTACTCTTCTGCCAGCCTCAGGCACCCGAGGGTCAGTGCAACACATGTCAGTGCCTTTTCCAGTCTTGTGAAGCTGGTAGATGGCAGAGCTGGGATTTAAAGCCTGTTTACTTTTAGCACCTGGCTTGCCCCCTGGCCCTCATCCAGCCTTCCGATGTCAACAGCACCCCACCTGTGTGAGAAAGGATACCAGGCATGTGAGGCTGGTACCCATAAGCCTCTTGCTCAGATCCCATCAAGAATCATCCACGAGGGGCTGCGGAGACAGCTCAGTGGGTTAAGCGCTGTGCAAGCATGAGGACTGGAACTTGATCCCCCGAACCCATGTAAAAGGCCAGGCAGAAGCACAGTGCTGCATGCGTATAAGCCTTCCAGTGGAAAGATGGGAGGCAGAGACAGGTGGATCCCTGGAGCTCACTGGTCAGTGGCATAAATTCCAGGCCAATGAGAGACTCTGTCTCAAACTAAAAGATTAAAGTGACTAGAAGAACACACACACACACACACACACACACACACACACACACACACGAGAGAGAGAGAGAGAGAGAGATATTAAAGAAAGAATCAGCACCTCCCCCGTGTGTATTAAGGGTAACTAGATACACCTTTTCTAAAGTCTGTTTTAACATCTTCATCCTATCTCCTCCAGAAAATACAAATAACTCCCCAGTTTACATGACAAACTTGATTTCCAGTGCACAGGGACTGTATTTCAGGAGCATCAGCAAATCTGATTTCTTCCTAGAAACAGTGTCATGAGATGGGCTGTACCCTTCACTGGGGCTCTAGGGCCCAAGTTTTTAGTAAGAGTGAGTATAAAGGAGGAAATGAGTCAGCTTAATGAGTGGAATTAGTCCTCATATCCCTCACACCTCGTAGAGTGCCTCAAACCTCGGAGTCGCTCAGTAAACCTTTGCAGAGTTGAGAAAGGAATAAAGACGTATTGGAGAGTTGTGCCATAAAGTAAACTGTCACCATCAATAACACTTGTTTATGTATTTTTCCCAGGAGCGTCAAGGAGCCTGACTTCAGATTTTCTCCTCTTGAGTCACTTTTCAAGTGAGTTCTCTGATAGACTTTGTCAAAACGCTCCCGGAGAAGTTAACCGCCAATGTTTGCTTGTCTACAGATGTCAGATGTTGCCTCTTCCATTGCTATACTGGTGAATCGAGCTACCATTTTCTGTCTCTCTTTTTAGCTGGGCATCTGTATGCTTTATTAATCTTTTCGCAGAAAAACTTCTGGCCTTATTGATTTTTGCTATTTGTTTGCTCTGTTCCATTGATTTCCATTTGGCTTTATAATTAACTTTGTTAGTTAAAACTCAATTCCCCCTCCCCCGCCTTTTAAAAATGCGGTTTGGATCACGTTACGTCCTTGACTTGAAAGTTTCATGTGAAAATAAATATGAATATGAAAAATAAAATAAATACCTCAAGGCATTATGTCCCCATATAAAGGGATTTATTTTGGCTTACAGTTTCAGAGGGTAATAAATGATGTCCGAGAAAGCAGAGTGTAACACGTTGCTCTGCGGCTCTGGGAGTCTGTGGCTGTGGGAGTCTGTGGCTGCCACTTCTCACACCTTGGAGGATCAGGAAGCAGACAGAATGGGATCCAATGCAAGGCCAGGCTACAACCCTCCAAGGATTTCTCCAATATCCCTCCTCCACCAGCCAGGCCCCACAACCTTCCAAAACAGCACCACCAAATGGGCACCACATATTCACACACGTGGGCCTGTGGACTCATTTCAGATCCAAACCACCTGATAAGCTCTGTTTGTATTTATTTGGGGGTTTGCTGGAGATTGAACACAGAATCCTACATAATTTTAGTGTGTTACATTTTTATTTAGCTTAGCTATTTCCTAATTCCATCTGTGATTTGTTCTTTGACTCATGGATTATTTAGAAGTGCTTGCTGACACTGTGACTAGAGACAAGAGAAGATGTCAGGAATCCTTGTTTAAAGTTTTGAGTTCATTGTGGATTTTATGCATTAATTTTGATTTTTAAAAAATATCTTGGTCTAGGATGTGCTGGATAGCTTTAGTTGTCAACTTGACACACCTGGGTTAAGAGAGCCTCACTTGGGGAATTGCCTCTATTGGACTGGCCTGTGGCCTTGTCTGTGGAGTATTATCTTGATTGTTGAGTGATGTGGGAGGGCTCAGCCCACTGTGGGTGGTGCCATCCCAGGGCAGGTGGTTCTGTGTTGTATAAGAAAGCAGGCTGGGCATGGGCCAGCGGAGCAAGCCAGTAAGCAGTGTTCCTCCATGGCCTGTGCTCCAGCTCCTGCCTCCAGGTTCCTGTCCTGAGTTCCTACCTTGGGCTTCCTCAGAGATGCACTGTGACCTGGGAGGTGTGAGCCAAATAAACCCTTCCTTCCCCAAGTTGGTTTTGGTGAGAGTGTTTCATCACAGTAATTTAAAGCAAACTAGAACACGGGGTGAATGTTCCATCAGTAAAGTACTTGCCATGCAAGCACAAGGACTTGACTTTGATTCCCCAGAACCTATGTAAAAAGTTGGGTGTGGTAATGTACATTTATAATCCCAGGGCTAGGAACAGGAGGGTCCAGAGGCTTGTTGGCCAGCCAGCCTAGCCAAAACAGAAAGCTCTGGTTCAGCAAGAGAGCTTTTCTCAGAAAATGAAGTGGCCTACCCTCTACACATACATACACAGGTGAACATACTTGCACAGACATGTGCACAAACACACAGACATGCACAGTCACCTGTCACGTGTTGACATTTTGGTCAATGACAGACCTATTTATGACGACAGTCTCCTAGTGGCACTGTAGTTATCTTCGTTTGTGTGGCTCCACTCCATGATGTTTGCGTGATGCAACCACCCAGTCGTCTATTTCTCCAGTCCTCGGAACTTGTCCCTGTCATTCAGCAACATGGGGCTCATCCTCTGGTTTCTGTCAGGAAGGCTGCCACCGGTCTCATTACTATTTCTTTTCACTTTTTAAAAACAGGTCCTGTTTTTTTTTTTTCTTTTTCTTTGCACACTTTTCTATTTTAAAGATATTTCCATTAATTCTTTGAGAGTTTCGCAGTGTATTTTGATCTATTCACCCAGCCCCTCCCCCAGCTCTGTCAAATCACACCGCTTCTGCCTACGCGCCCCCACGTGTCTTCTTTTTCTTTTTTTAATGTAATGACCCATCGGCTCTGATTTGTGCTGTCTGTATACTCCTGGGAATGGGACCGTCCACTGGAACGTGGTTGACCTACTTGGCCATATCTTGAGAGAAAACTACCATGAGTAGTATTTATTTATTTATTTATGTGGTCGTTTATTTATTTATTATGGTCTTTTTGAAACAGAGTCTCCCTGTAGACCTGGCTGGCCTGGAACTTCCTATGTAGACCAGACTAGCCTTGATCTCAGAGAGATCCACCTGCCTCTGCCTCCCAAGTGCTGGGTTTAAAGGTGTACGCCACTCACGCCCAGCATGAATAGTTTTTAAAACTGTGTTTGTGTGTGTGCATGGTCCCTCTCTCTCTCTCTCTCTCTCTCTCTCTCTCTCTCTGTTTCTCTCTCTCTTTCTATTTTTCTTTAATTTTCTTTCTTTCCTTTTCTCTTTCTTTGTTCTTGCCATTGGGGTGGGGGGTCCTAACCACTGAACCCTCCGGTCCCCCGAGCAACTGGATAATCGTCTTTACCTTTGCTTTTTGGGTATTTGCTCATGGGTAGATTTCTTCATATTTTCATTCTGCAGGTTGAGCATTTGTGGACTCTAATTTGTTGAAAATTTGGGAAAACTGTGGTTATTATTTGTCTCTACCTAGTTGCTGTTCCCTAATCTCCTTTCTAGGAAATCCTAGGTGGACACATGTTACCTTGCTAGATTTTGTCATGCTGTGGACTGAGGCGATCTTCATTATTTTCCAATACTATTTTCTCCATTTGGATTCTATGTGTTAGCAAGTTCACTGACCACTTCTTCCCCTTCCAGTCTGTCCTAAGCCTGCTCAATAAATCTTTACAGCTTTATTGATGTCTAATTGACATGTAATAAATCATGTATTTACTGTATAAACTTTGAGTTTGGGTGCATGCATTATCATAAAAACATTACTACAGTGAAGGTAATCGATTTACTCACCACCCCCAAAGGGCCCTGTGTGACTTTGCAATCCATCCTCTCTCTCACTTTTGATCCCTAGGTGGCAGGGGCTGCTTTTGATGAGTTTGCTTTTTCTGGAACTTGACGGTTGATTGACAATGCACGGCAGCTCATGCCTGCTCTTTCTGGCTCCCTCCTCACAGCAGGTAATTATACACTAGTTCTGTGGTTGCAGGCGCCAA
Source organism: Eospalax fontanierii (assembly GCA_035773235.1). Taxonomy (NCBI): domain Eukaryota; kingdom Metazoa; phylum Chordata; class Mammalia; order Rodentia; family Spalacidae; genus Eospalax; species Eospalax fontanierii. The sequence continues at coordinate 72,764,958 of CM069536.1, forward strand.
TAGCGTGGCCCTGTTGCAGGCCGGCAGCATTCTGTTATGTGGCGTGCCGGTTCATGAGGCCATTCGGTCGCTGCCGTCGGACAGCAGCTGCTCCGCTTCATATTATTAAAAATAAAACTGCTATGAACATCTGCGTTTGGTCTCTGCGGAAACAGGCTTGCATTTCCTCTGTGTGAATACGAAGGTACAGGATGCTGGGATAACAGTTGGGCGCAGTTCACCTTCTTCAGAAACAGCCGAGTTGTTTTCCTAGGTGGTTGTGCTGTACACGCTCCCACAGCACACATGAGAGCTCCTTGGCTGTGCTTACCACACCCAGCCTTGTTTAAAAGCATAAACAGTGTCAGAAGTGATAAACAGGACAGACAGAAACTACATTTTTCTTTTTCAAATCCTGTGAGAGCCGGCCTTTAAACCCAGCACTCAGAAGGCAGAGGCAGGCAGATCTCTAGGAGATCAAGGACAGTCTGGTCTACACTGCAAGTTCTAGGTCAGCTGGGGCTACAGGGAGACCTTGCCTGTCTCAAAAAAAAACTAAATAAATAAATAAATATCTCTTGAAAAGTCATATTCTTCCATTTTCTGTTACTATAATTTAAAAAAATACTTGAAGTTGGGGACTGGAGAGATGGCTTAGCAGTTAAGAGCATTTGCTCTTCTTACAGAAGGCTCGGGTTCGAATCCCAGCACCACATGGTGGCAACAACTGGGACCATGTCTTGCTCATTTACATGCTCTTCTCATGAGCACTAGCCCACAGTTGCCTGAGAACTCCCTCACTTCCCAAAGGAACTAAGACCTATTAATGACCTAAAAGCCCCCCATGAGGCTCTGCCTCTTAAAGGTACAGTCACCTCTCAACATATCACACAGGTGATCAAACTTTCCACACAAGGACCATTAGGGGACAGACCGCACCCACAGTGGAGCAAAAGTTCTAACAATAGATTGTGAAGCCTATAACATGTTTGTTAAAATATATGCTGATTTAACACACAAGTTTAGAGCGGGGAAAATGTACAGCATCAAGTGTCGCTAAACTAGAGAAAGACTTGGAAAAAGTCTCATCAAGGACCTAGGTTTACACCTGAAGAAACAAGAGAAGGAAAGGCAAGGTGGAAAGAAAAGAAAAAAGATCCAGTTAGAAATCAATGAAGTTGAAAAGCAGAGAGAGTTTTAATGAAACCAAATGCTTTTTCTTTGAGGGCAATAAAATTGCATTTCCTTTAAATTTTTTTTCAGTTGCCTATATGCATGAATGTCTGCGTGTAGGACCGTGCACTTGTGAGTATGGTGCCCTCAGAAGCCAGAAAAGGGTATCAAATCCCCTGGAGCTGGAGTTTCAGGCAGTTGTGAGCTGCCCCATGTGGGTGCTGGGAACTGGACTTGGATTCTCTGCAACAGCAAGTACTCTCAACCATTGTGCCAGCTCCTTGGACCCCGTTTTTTATTCAGTAATGTTCCCACCAGACTTGGGTTGATTTCCAGTGCTGTAGTGTTTGTTCTTTTATAGATTAACGTTTAATATGACTAATATAATATATATTATATTATATATATATATATATATTCCGGAACTGTTCGCTGGGATTTGACGTAAGCTGTTTGTCCCACCACTGGCTGTACCCAAGCCCCATCTCCCATAGCTCTGGTGTTTCCTCCTAGTCTCTCTTACCTCTTGCTTGTTCTTCTCTATTCTTCCAGGAATGAGGTAATCTGATCTTCACTTGATAAGAACCACTGAATGCTCAGGGAACTGGCTGTGGTGACTCTGACAAAAGGGGCCAGTGAATTTCTATTCAAAAGCCTCCTTTGTTTAGTCCCTGGCACTGTGGTGTAATGAAATGGAGATGGTTCTAGAGTCTAACCCAACCTTCCTTCAAACCCTGCCCCTTCCTCTTTGGATCATGCCCCTGAAATGTACCTTCCTTAGCTCTCTGTGAAATGGGCTGATAGGAATCTCCAGATTGCTCTGGGATTAAAGATGCATGGAAAGCAGCTAGCGTAACCCTTGGCCATAACAGGTGCTCAGCAAAATGGCCTTCTCTCTCCCTTTGCACTTTCCCTCCTGTTCTAGAAGCTTCTACCAACATATAATTAAATTAATGTTTCAAGATACTAACACATGTTTGAGCCCAGGCTGTCCTCGAACTCAGGGTCCTCCTTCAGCCTCCCAAATCCTGAGATGGCCACACCTCTCACTAGCTTTAATTCTTCTTTAATTGTGGATATGCTAATACAACGAGAGCATCAAAGATCCGATTCAGCATGGCAGGTGCTGTGTTTACCTCTTGGGGAGTCTCCAAGGGGACCGGCAAAAAGCGGAGGCGCCACAATCCACAATCCAACTGCTCACCAGTGAGTCCACTCACAGTTGCGGTACAGAGTCCACTATGGCAGCTTTGGGGGAGACGCGGATGGCTCACCTGCCTTGTGTGCAGTGAATTCTCTGCCACCGACCCAGCTCTGCCTGGGGCCTTTGCTAAACAGTTAGTGCCCAAACACTGCAGTCCCCGCTCTCACCGGTGACCCCGCCCTCATCCATGACTTCCACTCACACTGTCCCCTGAGACTCCCTCCCTGGAACACTTCACTGATAACCAAACACAACAAGGGGAGAGGAGTCTTTGCCCTGAGCACTTTTCAGGAATGACTGCAGAGTTTCTTCCTTCACTGGTAGTATTACATCCCAGACATTCTAGAATCCAGATCGGAAACCCCTTCAGAAGCATGCCTGGCTGGGCGGAGAAGGGCTAAAGGCTGTAACATCTGGTTGATGGCACACTGCCCATACCTGACACAGCCACTCACTTGTTCATCTATCTGCTCATTCATTCATTCATGAACACGCCCTCATTTGGGTGTTCATGCATCAAACAAAAATTTAAGTGCCAAGTCAGGTGCCAGGTTTGCTGAGACACAGGTGGACTTGGCAGATCTTCCCATATGTCCAGCAGTTTTACTCTGATCTTGTTTAGGGGACAGGCTCAGCTGATGAGGACGACCCAAGCACAACTGTTACTCAAGTGGGTCTGCCCTTATATGGCCCAAGGTAAGCCAGTGGAGCATTTTCCTCCCCCTGGATTTGAGGATTTTGGTGTCAAAGGGGTGCTGCCCTGAGCTCTGACTGAGCCTTCGCCTGCCCTGCACCTGATCTCCCTCACTCCGTTCTGATCTTTGGTTTGTATGTGAATTATTTGAACTCTCCCAAAGCCTGATAAAAAATAACTCATTATGGTCCATTTTCATTTTATCAGTAAGAAGTATGTTTAGAGATCATCAATGCATCACGGATAAGTAAGGGGCACTAAGCCCTCTCTTCCCTGGCTAGCAACTGGCACTTGCTTGCCTGGGTGATTCTTAATTTATCTTAGAGTTGGAAAGTTACAGTCTGCTATATGACTGTTCTCATGCATCAGGAAATGATCAGGGGAAGGGGATCCTCACACCAGAAGGATGGGACTTTAGCGTGGGGATCATCCTAGACAAGTGAAGAACTCAGTCAAAGAAGAATTCAGGGGCAGGAAAATGTAATTAGGAATATAAAAAGCATTGTTTTGTGCCTTATCAACACACCAATCATTGTTGCCTTTTCTCTAGCTTACACCTGATGTTGCAAGGTTGTAAAATAAAATGTTTCACTTCCGCTGCTCTGTATCCAGTACGCTTATCATGAAGTGAAGATCATTGTTTCTCCAAGTCCCCGCTTCTGATGCTCATTTCTATGACTAGCAACCTCAGGAACTTAGCATAATCTCTAACCCCCAAGAATCAAGTCTAAGGGGAGACAGTGAGCCACAGAGCCCAAGAACAATGTCTATAGAATACCCTGCCCACAACTCTGGGGCTGGCTTCATTTTGGAAGCCTCGCTGCCTCCGGTGGTTCTGTGATCTGACTGGGCTCTGCCATTAGCTTTCAGGAGTCTTCCCTACTGTTTATAGTCAGAGCTCATGGGATTGGAATTACTTATAAGTCTGACCATTCAGGATGTCCACAATGGCTCACCCAGCCATGGGACATGCTGGTCATCAACTGGGAGTGCACCAAGGCATTGTGGGAACATTCACGCCTGGTCTCTCTCCAGGGAACACCCCAGGTCACAGCACAGTGACTAGTACCTAGAGATGGTACCACTGTCAGCCTAAAAGGCTTCAAAGACACACTCCCTCTTGTGACTTGCTTTTCTCGTTGCTGTGACAAAATATCTGACAAAAGCAACTTATAGAATGAAGGGTCTAGTTTGGCTCACAGTTTGGGGGATACAGTCCATCCCAGAGGAGAAATCATGGCAGCAGGCCACACTGTATCCACTGTGAGAAAGGAGAGAGAGAGAGAGAGAGAGAAAGAGAGACCAGTGTTCAGCTCATCGCTTTTTATTCAATCCAGGACCCCCCATGGTATATGCTGTCCAAATTCAGGGAGAATGCTCCCCCCTTTGATTAAACATTCCTGTTAACACCCTCATGGACATACACAGATGTGTTCCCCTGATGACTCCTAATCCAGTCAAATAGAAAAATAGAGACGGAACCATCACATCCAGGGATTCCCAGAGTATCACTAATGCCACATCGACCTGTTTAATACATCACTAAAGCTAGTCCACGTTTGGAGTAGGGGGTGATATTAGATTCTACATCCTGATGGGCAGATGGAAAAGTCACACAGGAAGAGCCTGTGGGACTAGACGAGCTGTTGTGTCTGTCTTTGGAAAATACCATCTGTCTCACCAGGCATTCCTTCTAGAATACTCCCTGGGCCACCAGCATTACCGCCCCATAGATGCTTGGTATTTGATCCCTAGTCTCTCCCAGATGTCAAATGTGACTAATTACTTTAGCCACACCCATCCCTAGAGTCTCCTGACATCCGTTCACAGTGTCTGGCCAAAGCTCCTAGCTTTAGTTCAAGCTCTGGGTTTGCTTCTTGGTTCTGACTCAGAGGTGCTATGCATACTTGGTGAATTGCTTTACCTCTCTGACCTCATGTCCCCTTCTATTCCATTAGTTACTCCTTTGTTGAACTCCTAGGATTCTCATGAAAGTCTAATGTGACGTGTGGAGTTGAAAGAGCTTTGTAAAATAAAGACCAAGGCTGTTTATGAAATAACAGCTCCATGCACCAAGTCCTCAGATGTCAGGCCAGCACTGTATATATAACATTCCCAGTGTGCAGAAGCAGGCAGCCCTACAAGAGAGGAAAAACTAAGGTTAATTAGACAGCTCATTCAAGCCACCTGCTTAAGACTTGAATCCAGGTGGGGCCCAAAGCCTGAGGGTGCATCCCTAGGGATGCTTTTCTGTTGCTATGGAAACTGAAAGAGGATGGGGAGTAGATGAGATGCCTAGGATTCTGGCTTAGGGCAGGTGCTCCAGGAAAGCTGGTGGATGATCAAAGCAACGATGAATGAATGACTGAGTAAATTAATGCTCAAGCAGACATTTTGCTCGGCACACCTTGCGGACCTTTGAATGCACTGCTTATTAATCTTGATTTATTTCATTTCCTTCAGTTTCAGAACAGGCAGGGCAGGCAGGTGAAATCCAGGTTCATCTCTGATTCAGAGATAAGCAGGCCTTCCCTGTTCCCAGGGAACACTTCTGTTACAGCACCTTCCTGACTCCCAGGCTGCCTGTCCGTTCCTCTCCACTTTCCTTCCTCCCTTGTCCACACTGCAATGGCTGCTCATGCACCAGATACAGACTTATCCTGGGGACACAGCCTGGCCATCATTTCAACATTCTCCTCATCCTCCGCAGCCCCCAGCCCCCGAACTGGATACCAGCCAGTGAGGAAGGATTAGACGAATAAACAAACACACAAATGTTCCAAGTGAGCGATTTTGGAAAACACTGGGGCTTGTTCTGGTTCGGTGAAAAGTGAGTGTTTGGCTTTGACTGGGGTGCATTCCACCCTGGGTTCCGGGGTCATCTCTGTCCAGGGCTTCGCCAAGGAATGTGTGGCTGTCCCTGAACCAGGGCAGCTCAAAGAGGCTCTAGGAGCTGGGACGGGCACCCTGGTCAGGCACCTGAGGCCTTTGTCTTTGTGAGTCCCCAGGACCTCGGCGCTGAGACAAGTGGCCCTGAAGCTTGTGGAGGCAGCAGGCACGTCCCCTGCGCACCTCCTGCCCCAAGTCTGGCCTGATCTGTGCCCTTTGGCTGCAGTGGGCTGGCCTTAGACAATGCATGATGTGTGGGGCCCAGACTGCAGGGGTCGGGTCACAAGCACTGCACTGAGCCCCCGTGGAGCCGGGGGAGGGGCTCTGAGGCCTCTTTGTTCTAGAGCTCACTTGGGGGGGCGGGGTTGCTTAGCTGTTTGCACAAGTATGCAAAGACTCCATGACCCTGGAGGTAGAAAATACCTCCCAGAGCAACCAGAGTCAGGATCAAGTACAAAGCCAAGGATGAGGAAACAGAGTTGGGCCTGTCAGTCCTCTGATATAGACCTGGAGACAGCCACAGGGTGCCCTTCCGTACCAGCAGCCCTGCCTCAGCACAGACCTTGAAGTTTCTGTTGCAGGGGGAGGTTGAGGCTTAGAAAGAGTGCTTGCATTGGGTTAGTAAACCTGAGAACTGGAAAACTTCTGCCCCCAGGCTGCAGCGGGGAGGGAGGGAGGGAGGGAGGGCGGCCCAGATGACAGGCCAGAGAAAACGTGGAGATTAGGGAAGGCTCTTTCTGTTTGTTTTGGAAGGCAGGTGAGCTGTGTTCCCTGGGAACTCTGCAGGGGGTGGGTCAGGTAATGGAAAGAATGCGAGCCTTAGATCCTGAACTTCCCAGGCTCAAATCTGGGCTCTATTTGCTACAGCTGTGTGATCTTAGGCAGACCAATTGACTTTTCTATACCTCTGCACATAACAGTACCCACATCGCAACTGGTGAAAGAGTCCAGTCCAGCCACACCCCAAACCAGGCTCATGGACATGTCTTACTTGGTGTGGTCACTACCATTGCCCACAACGGACCAGACCCTCAAACAGAGACCGTCTGAGCTATGACATGTGACTGTCCACGCTGCCAGGCCAGGCATCTCCCAGCTGGGCTCCAGGTTGTCTCTATGAAATGCCAAGAGGCAGGGCACAGGAATAGAGCAAGCTTCTTACGCACACACCACGGGTTTGTTGGATCAAGCAATTGGGGCTCAGGTGAACTGTCCTCGGCATCATGGGGTGTCCAGCAGCCTCACCAGACCCTGACCATCTGATCTCAGTAGCTCCACCCTTATTGGATGTCACCATCAAAAATGTGTGCAGACATTACCAGATGTGCCCCAGAGCAGGTGAGAAGAAAGTAGCGTTTGCTAACTGCCTCGTGCCCTCCTGGGCTCTGCAAGCAGCAACCCAGCTCCCCAGGCTTTCCCCTTCAGATTAAAAGCATCATTGTAGGCACACAGAGATGGCAAAGTTCCCCAAGAGCTCACCCAGTCCTTCCTCCACACCAGACCCTCGTGATCCTGAGGTCCAAGCTGGACACTGCCGGCTTCAGGAAGTTGATGGACTCCCCAGGGAAGGGGAAAGAGCTGGGCTCTTGACCTCCCATCGCCCTCAGGAACAGCTGCTCCTGACAGAGGCTCAGTAAGAGATGGCGAATGATTTGTTCAGGGTCAAGCTGTAACTGAGAACCAGGGCTTCCCAGTGGGGCCATGTGGGGCCCTGTGGGTGGCATGTGGGTGACAGCTAGGCAAGGTCAGCATTGATTTCAGGGACAGGCAAGTCCATGAAAAGACAGCAACCTAGGCAGGGACCTACACTGGGAATTGAAAATCAAGGTGGCAACAGAGCAGAGCCCCATGCTCTGCTGCTGATTAACCGAGTGACCTGTCCTTTGCCTTCTGCATCTGTAAAATGGGAATAATTGTTCCTGACCTGTGGGGCTTTGGTGAGCCAGCACAAAGTACTCAGTAAACAATGCCTATGACAATGGTGACTGGTGTCAGCCCTAAGGAAGTGATTGGTGACCAGACTCTGCCGAGTAGTCCTGACTTGGGCAGCCTGCCAGCAGCGACAGGGAGTGATGGAGTCAGTGAGTGTGGGGGCAACAGTGCCCCCTACTGGATAATCGACAGAGTGCTGGGGGTCTCGTTACCTGGGCTCCACCAAGTGGCTTCAAGTCTAGCTGGCAGCTCCACCAGGGATTTGATAGAAACTTCCTGTCAAGAAGCTGACTGGGAAGATTGCCTCAGCCTCAGCCTCTGCCCCAGGTGAGGCCTTCTGTGTGGCTGGAAAAGCCATCTGCCCAGCCCCTGGAAGTGCCCACCACTCTCCATTCTGCCAGCCCCATCCACTTCTCTGACTTAACTCCCTCTTGAGGAACAGAAGCAGAAAGATCTCTGCCCAGATGAGCTGGTGATGACCTGAAACCCACCTGCTGTCTGGCTCTGGAAAGCAGAAGATGGCTCTTTGAGGCTGGTGACACAATTCCCTCGTGGGGCTGCGGAGGGGGTGGGCACCTGTGACGATGCCTCTCAGCTGGGCAGGACTGAAGAGGGCTCCACCATGTAGCCAGCACCTGCCCTTGAGCTGATACTTACTCAGCCTGCCATGGAGTAGACGTGGACATGGACACCGGGCACACAGCTAAACCTGGAGGTAGCCACTGTCTTTCAGTGGGCTCCATGGAGGTCCACTGGGGCAGAATGTCTCAGAGGGGTCTGCACATCAGCTTGGGTGCATGATGGGAGGTGCCCATTTGGAATGTCACCTTGAATCCACTCTGTCTATTCAGTGAGACAGGAGAATGTCCTTGCTCTAGAAACCGGGCTTCATCCGGGCAGGCAGTCCCCCAATGCTTAGATAGGCTTTTGTGGTGCAAGGGGTGGCCTGTGTGTAGTCGCTATTTTCCAAATGTTGGGGAATGACCCCCAGCACTAACCCCTGCTTATTATGAGACACAGAGTTGCCAAGCTGGAAGAAGGGTGACATACCACAGGAGTCCAGAGGTTTGAGTCAACTCCTCCCAGGCCTGAAGCATCTCGGTCTTGCAAGTCTCACTGGATACCCTCTGTTCACCTCGTCTATACATAAATACAGAGGAAGCCTAGCCACCTAAGGTGTGGATGAGCCAAGGGCAGTACACAGGGCCACGACACAGACTGTCCAGGTGACAAATGGCTTTCGCTGACATTTACCAAGGGTACCTTCTGGCTGTTTTCTGAATGACAGACTGGCCACCATCAGTCACCTGGTGGCCTCAAGAAATTCATATCACAGCCCTGAGCTGGAGGAGGTTGGACTGGCTGGAGTCCCAGCCCCTCTGTGTCCCAGATGCTGTTCCCTCTCCTCTGGGAGGCAAGCATGGGCTTCCCAGCAACAACAGGGTCCAGCTGGGTACACACCGGACAGTGACCTAGGTGACCCTTCTTCCTCACCCAGCCCCACCTCAGGGTGTCCTTTTGAGTGTTGAAGAAGTCATGTGTGCCAAAGCCTGGAAGGTGATGGCCGTGATATCCAGTGGTTATAATGCCCAGACATAAACATGGCTCCTTTTCCATCCATTCATCCCTTACGTCCTCCTCAGTCTCACCGGCCTTTAGGCTCTATCTTGGCTTTCAGTTGGCCTCAAAGGACAAAACAATGACTTTACTATCAGTGTTTAAGTTGGTCTTTCATCAGGCTATTTCAGGGAGATAATAACAATAAAGAAATTTTCTTAAATGTCTCATCTTGTCTCCAAAATATATAATAGCAAAAACCAAACTGGGTATGGTGGCTTACACCTGTAATTCCAGCATTCAGGAGACTGAGGAAGAAAGATTCTGTTATCTGGAGGCCAGCCTGAGATAGTACCAGTGATTTCCAGGCCAGCCTTGGGTGCAGACTGAGATCCTGTCTCAAAACAAACAAATACCCAAACCTCTATTTATTTCAGAGACTAGACTGTTATCCATTCGATCAAAATTAGTGCTCCCCAGGAGTGGAGAAGAGGCCACTTCCCAGGAGATGTCACTGCTCATCCCCCTGGAAAGACAGTACTGTCATCTGGTGAGGAGACATCCAGCCTGCACGATCACCCAGCAATGCACAGGAAAAAGGGGTGTCTGCCCCTAAAGTTAGCAGTGACAGGCACTGGTTCAAGACAATAGACCAAGGGATGCGAACGTTGCCATCTTAGGTGACTCTGATGCTCCTTGGAGGCTCCAGTGTGACTGACTCTAGAACAATCTGTAAAAGAAAGGTCTGTATCTTCCAAGTCTAGGAAATGGGTCCACAGCTGAGCATCTTCTTTATTGAACTAGGTAACAGTTTTCTAATTTCATAACAATGCTTTCTGGATTTTTAAAATTGCTATTCATAGTGTGACAATTACAGAGGCAACACCCTTCAATCAACCTCTTCAAGAAAAACTGGGGAAAATGCTCATTTTTCTTCAGACTATAAAAAAATCATTAGATTCTAATTAATTTTGCCTATAAGATGACCAAGATAACTAAAGTGTGCATTAAGAAGTGCTGGTTGTTAGCCTCAGAAACGAGTACTGTAACAATCTTTACACAGTTTCTATTGGTCACTATGGAAAACAAGATCTCACTGACACAAATTTGCTAAATGGAAATATGTGTGAATGAAAACAAAGATTTACATGAAAGATATTTGTTGCCCAATTATATTGAAAACCGAGTATTTACATACATCATATTTGGAGGTATAATTTTTTAACCTTTATTTATTTTTATATGTATGAATGTTCTACCTACATGTAAGTGTACCCGTTTCATATAGTTCCCACAGAGGCCAGAAGAATCCCCTGGAACTGGAGTTACAGATGGTTGTTAGATGCTGTGTGGGTGCTGGGAACAAAATCCAGGTCCTCTGTAGGAACAGCCAGTGCTTTTGACCACTGAGCCATCTCTCTTGTCCCTTGAAGTTGTATCTTTTAAAAAAACTATTGACTATTATGCTGGGCGTTGGGGCACACACCTTTAAATTGGGAGGCAAAGGCAGGCAGATCTCTGAGTTCAAGGCCAGTCTGGTCTACATAGTGAGTTCCAGGACAGCTAGGGCTACTGGGAGATCCTGTCTTAAAAAAGACACACACACACACACACACACACACACACGCACAAACCTATTTATTATCATCGGGAGGCGGTGCATGTATGGAGGACAGAGGACAACCTTCTGGAGTCTGTTCTCTCTTTCCGCCTTCCACAGGTTCTGGGGAACAAACCCCGGTCTCCAGGTCTTCGCAGAGACACCTTTACCCACTAAGCCATCTCACCAGTCCAGTTATGGCCTTTTAACAGAGCATTTTAGCAAGAATCTTTACTCAATATGATCTGCTGATTTCTGTGTTCTCACCTAGGAGGATATGTGCAGATAGACAGGTAAACATTTACATACAACCACAGTCACTGAAAATAACATTACATGTTCTTGAGAACAGTTTAATAGCAAAGTCTGCTTCATGTGCTCTCCCAAATTTTCTATCTTATATCTACTTAATTTACTTATGGTATATTCTATAAATGGAAAATGTAAACTTTAAAAATATTTCCTTCTAGGCTAGAGAGGTGACTCAGTAGTTAAGTGAACTGGCTGCTCTTGCAGAGGTCTGGGGTTCAATTCCCAGCATCCATATGGCTGTAACTCCAGTTCTAGGAGAATCTGATGCCCTCTTCTGATCTCCACAGGCACTGCACAACACAGGTACGCTTACATACATGCAGGCAATACACTCATACACATAAAATAAATAAAATATTTTTTTTTAATTTCCTTTAAAAATAAAAGAAAACGGAGATATTGAGGTGGGTAAAGACAAGTAGACAGTCTTTAAATGGCTCCTCAACTCCCTGCCCCAGGAATTGTTGTACTCCGCATAGGTACCTCTGTCTTTGTGGTTCAGATCTTTGCAAAGATGTTAATGTATAGAAAATTGACAGTCATGCTAAGCTGCATGTCCACAGCTTTCACACAGTGCCCACACACACCTGGAGACCTGAGTTCCGTCAAGAAGAAAGTGCACATCTCTGTAAGACAAATTTCCATCTGACTCAGTTACAATTTCTTCCTGGCTTCTCATTGATTATAGAGCGAGGTGACAAATTTAAACTTGCATTCATTTTATGCCTAAGAGGCAAGATAACTGTTTAGATTTCCTCTAACTTTAGTAACATTTTTCTCCATTACAGTCTTGAGCCTAGACAACCCATCAAAGGCTAGATCAAACTCTCATCTTGTCTCATGGTTGATGACCATGCTGCTGATAAGAAAAAGATTCCTGGGCTAGAGATATGGCTCAGTGGTGAAGAGCACTGGCTGCTGTTGCAGAGGACCTGGGTTCAACTCCCAGCACCCACTGGTGTTAACAACGGTCCATAACTCCAGTTCCAGGGGAATCCAACGCCCTCTTCTGACCTCCGTGGGCATTGCACAGCACAGGCGCACTTATATATAGTTAGGTAAAACACTTACACACATAAAATAAAAATAACAAATAAAATATTAAAAAAGAAAAGGATTCCTACATTTAATTAAATGGCTGGTGAAGGCGGGGGAGACTGATGAAGGAAGATGATCCATGAACAGCTGTGAGCCAAACCTCCAGAATGTTCTCCACCTTCCTGAATGTGTGTGGAAGCCTTAATGCCAAAACTGCTGACCAGCTGACCCCAGCACACGCTGCCCATGCCCCCACCCTACTCAGAAGCACTACGTCCTTCTCCCTGGGGCCTCTCCTCCCACCCCATGGCTCTCCATCAATAGCCATGTGGCTCTAATGGAAACAATTCACGCTTCCCTGGTCTGAACTTCCATTAGGAAAATGCTCCTGGCTGACACACTTCTAACTACTGTCCAGCTACTGGTGCCAGCTTTGCGGATTGCCCCAGGACTGGCCCCCTCTCTGGCTGCCCTTTGAAACCCCTTAACTTAGGGTCTGTGTAAGGCCCATTCTCAGCTCAGCCATCTGGCCCAGGCCTCACCACACAAAAGACTAAAACACACTGGGATGCAGGGATGCCGTTGAGTTAGTCATCCTCAGAAGACTCCAAGGTTGGGGAATTTTGCAAACTCAGACCATTTCTCAAAGGGAAAAAAGTCTCCATGTCAATATAGTTGGTTCAGACAGTGCGAATCAGTCATTTCCATCCCCCTCAAAAAGATTTTCCTATCTGTAGGAAGCACCAAGTGACGGTGCTGGGTTTTGCTTCAGAGTTGCTGGGTAGGAAAAGTACACGTCTAAGAGAAGCTTGGCTGGCCAGTGCTCCCACTGAAGGGACACGTCTGGGGTTGAGCAGTAGAGGGCCAGACTCAAGTCTCCCAGTCTGGACGCACAGGGGTCTCCGTGTGAAGCCTGGCAGACTAGGAGGGGAAGCGAGCCATCTCCATGCACCTTCTCTCTCTCAGCCACGAAGAAGGATATTTGCAAGGTAAATGCATTTAGCTGGAACCGTACAACTCTATGAAAGGGTATGTGGGAATTTTGTCCAAGTCCAGACTCAACTATACACCTTATATTTGGTTTATTAAATCTGGGAACCTTACAGACACACAAACACACACCAGCGTACATGCGCCTCACATGCCCTTTGCATACAACTTCCTTTGGTATCTGAGGGGCAGTGGTTAAGATCACCCTCAGATACCCCAAATCCACACATTACCCAAGTCCCTTATATAAAATGATATTGATTTTGCATTTAACCTACACACACCCTTCTATGCACTTTAGTGTAAATGCTTTGTAAATACTTACACCATATTATTCAGAGAATAATGACAAGAAAAAGTCAGTACAGATGTCAATTTTGTGGGCCTGGCTACAGTCAAAGGTATCTGACTGAGTTAGCTGAATCCACAGATGTTTCCACGTTCCCAGAGGAACACACGTGAACACAGGTCTACATACACATGACTGGTGTGTCCAGTGACCATGGATTCTGATACACACACGCACACGTGTACACACGTGCATGCACTTCACCCACCTCTGTAGCCAAGCACACTGGAGGTTCCCTAGGTGTCCTCAGAGGCGAGTTTATAGCCCCAGGGTCTGCAGTTGTTTCCTGAAGCTGGTTCCCCTCAGGTTCCTCCAGGAACCTGTGTTTGCTGGCAGCCATTGCTCCTCCCTGAAGTTCCCATGAAGTTAACGGCTTGGGGCCTGGTTTTGGAGCAGAGGCCTGCACAGGCAGCAGACTTCTCTTCCCAGCCAGCCTACCGAACCGAGCCTCCCTTTCCCTGATGGCGTCTCGCTTTCTTTCTGGCCTGTGGGCGGCTGGCCGGTGGGCCTTGTGAGGTGCAGGCCTCTTCCCGCCAGCTCCCCAGCTGCTCATTGGGGGTTTACGGCCTGGGCAGTGCCTACGGGCCTGCAGCCTGGATGTTCTGAGAATTTTATTGGCACCTCCATCAAGACGAGGGCCATGGGGGTGCTTCGGGCCTTCCGGAGCCCCTTTATTGGAGCGGGCCTTCCAGACGCAGCGGGAGCAGCCGTTCCAGGGGAATCTGGTTTCTCCCCGGCTTGCACACCGTTTCCTCTGTGTTTGGCTTGGCAGAGCCTCGGCCTGGCCTGTTTTGATCCGCACCTCGTGTTTGGGTTTTTTGTGACCTGTCGGTGGATGAGGTGGCGCAGGGTAGCCGTTTCCCCACAGCCACAGGGACACAAACAGAGCTTTGTGTCAGGCAGCGGCAGGTGGGATGGAAAGAGTTCAGGCCCCTCCGAGGCTCTGGGGGAAAGCTCTGGAGTTTGAAGACATTAAAATGCAAATAAAAAGCACTCCACAGCGTCTACACCTTGGGAACCAAGCGGGCCTGTGAGAGGACTGAATGGCAGGGTCTCAATTACCACCAACTCCTTTGGGATCCGGGATAGGAAAGAGCCAGGTAGAATTAATATTCTGCAAGGGGATTTAAATTTTAAAATCTCGCTGGGGGTTAAGTTCGCAGTCAACTCTGAGCCACAGATGGCCTGCATGTCCCTGGCACTTGAAGCAGAGAAGGACACTCTTGGGAAAGTGCCAGTGTGGCCGGAGGGTCCGATGCTGTCCCCAGGATGGCAAGGGAGTTCTTTCTGCTTTTGATTGGTACCCAAACCAAATAACTAGCCAACCTATTTTAAATAAAAGTTCCAGGGTTAATGATCTGATCTGACTTGAGTTCCCACCTCGGTTCATACTTTGAAGTCTAATTCCTAGATCTCAGAATGGTACTATTTAGAGATGGGGTCTTCAATGAGAGAATTATTTCAAAGAGGGCATTACTATTAGTCTAATTCACTACAGTTGCGTCTCTTTTGTTTTCTGGTGTGTGTGTGTGTGTGTGTGTGTGTGTGTGTGTGTGTGTGTTCATGTGAGTAGGTGCATGGACATTTACAGCCAGAAGATGATGTCAAGATATCTTACTCAGTCATTCTCCACCTTATTTATTTTTTTTTGAGGCGAGGTCTCTAACTGAACCTTAAGCTCACCACTTTGACTAGATTGGCTGGCCAGTGAGCATCTTGATGCAAGTCTCTGCCCCCCTAGTCTGGAGTTACAGGTACATGCCTCTATACCCAGATTTATTACCTGGGTACTGGGGAATCCCAAAATCAGGTTCTTATGCCTACATAGAACTAATATTCTGTAAGGGGATTTAAGTTTAAAAATAGTACTACAAGCACTTTATTGGTTGAGTCATCTCAGTCCACAACTGTGCCTTTGCGAGAAAATATTTGGACCTAGACAGACACAGAGGACCACATGAGGCACAGGGAGAAGACAGTTTGTAGAAACCAGAGGCCTCACCGGAAAGCAGTGCTCCCCACCCTTGGTCTGCACAGCTGTGTTGTTTGAGCCTTCCAGTTTCCGACTTTGGGGCAGCTGGCAAGCTCAGAGTCAGCAGCGAGGAGGAGGTGCTCAGGCAGAATGCCAGTTTTGTTTCCTACCCTTGTGGACTTGAGGGGTGAGCTCATATAGTGTGGAAGCTGTACCCCGGGGGAGTGGTGATGAGGCTGAGCTAACCAGCACAACTCTGTGGTCACCCCAGATGTCCCCAGGTCTCATCAGTCATCCACTGGTGGCTGGGTCCCTACAAAGCCAGCACTGACTTTGAGTATGTGACTTATTGTGAGGTGGTTTATGGAGGTTTAAAGAGAGTAAACAGGTTATCCTGGGGCTCAGTCCCTTGGGAACCTTCTTCGGGGACTCTGGCATACCCTTCAGAATTCTCCCAATTCGGAATTCTGAGTGCCTCTCAGCCAGCCTGGCCCTGGTTCATGAAGGTCACCCCTGTGTATTGACCTGGGAGTTACTCTAACTGCTGGAGAAGGCAGTCAGGTACAGGGACATGGGAGGTGACCCAAGGGGACAGGAATGCCCTCAGGATGGGGTCAGCACCAGTGACCTCCTCCGCGTACTTCACCCATGCATCTCCTGTAATCTGGCTGACCACAGGGCTGGCCAGAATACAGTTCATGCTGGTCAGAGCAAAAGGTGGGCCTCTAGTTTCCTAGCTCCTGGCTCTCCACAAGACAGCCTTCTCTTTTCATGCTTGACCTTCCTGCCCACACCATAAGGGACAAAAATAAAGAAGCGTTTCTCCTTCTGTCGCACACGGCTCAACACAATATCTTGGCATCAAGATCTATGTGTGTGTGGCTTCCCCACACACAAAGCGAGTCTTCAGCAGACATCAACTGGTATCCTTTACCCAATTCTGACTTTGTCTACTGGAGGGAGCGCAGAATACCACAGGTAGAGCGTTTGGTCCTGAAAGACTGCTCCCTCTGATGCCAGCTCAAGACCCAGGTTGTTTTTCAGGTGTTTCTGGCTGACTAGTTGCAGAGATTTGGTGTGATTTGATTACTTTGCAGCAGGCAGTTCACAGAGCTCAGGGAACCATGGTTAGCCGTGCGTGTGTTATAAAAGATGTGACACAGGTGAACAAGCAGGTGAAAGAGATGCACAGGGCCAGGTTCAAGGAAGGGACAGAGCTTCCCGGCCCTCTCTGAGCAGGCCACTCTCCAGGCACCTCCTGGAGTTCAGTCGATCAAAGCTCTTTTGAATTTGAACCCTCTCCTATCTAGGGGCCCTGGGGCCCTGTGTTCCGGCCCCGGCAACATCTCATTAGTATACAAGAGACAGTCCTCTCTCTTCAAAGATCCCGAGGGCCAGAGGCAGGGACCAAATAAATACACATCTCCTGGTAGGCCACAGTAGCACACACACTCAGCCACTGGGCCATCAGTTGACATTCTCCAGCTTTCCCTGACTCTCCTCCTTGACAGGGGTCTTCTCTCATGATGGGAGCTTCCAGCTTTTGGACCATCCTCACCCGATTCTCCCTGCTCTGTGGACTTGTGACATAAGTCTTGAGACTATGATGCTGTCCTAAAATCTGCCCTGTCGCAGGAGAAAAGCTTTTCCCTCCCTCCCTTCTTTCTCCTCCTCCGTCCTCTACCTCTTCTCTTCCCTCCAGAGTAGCACACTACTGGGACGTGGGAAAACACTGTTTTTTAGTTTTAATTCTAAGTTTTCATTTTATGCGTAGGAGTGTAGTGCAGCCATGTCATGCGACGCCCATGGTGGTCAAAAGAGGGCATCAGATTCCCCTGGAACTGGAGTTACAAACAGTTGTGAGTCACCGTGTGGGCACTGGGAACTGAACCTGGGTCCTCTGCGAGAGGACTCTTAACCCCTGAGCCATCTCTCACCATAATGCGCTGCCTGCCTCACCACAGGTCCCAAAGCAACAGAGCCAACCAGCCATGAACTGAAACCTCCCAAACTGTGAGCCAAAAGAAGCTTTTTTGTCTTTGTGAGTGGATTTGTCTCAGGCATTTGTTGCAGTAATGGCAAGCTGACTTATACAGTCATATCCCACTGTATCTCTTTGTGAGGTTTTACATTTGCATTCTTCTTAGGTAAATATCTGAGAGTGGAATCCTAAAGGTCGGGGGTGGGGGGGGCTATGTTTAGAAGACATTTCTGCCATGCTTTTCCAAAGTGGCTAGTCTTCATTCCCACCAGCAATGTGTGAGCCAACTTCTCCAAACCCTATTTGCTTTTGGTGTTTTCAAAGCAAGAAGTCCCAGTTTTCAGTTTGTTTGTTTGAGACAGGGTCTTCCTGTAGCCCCAGCTGGCCTGGAACTGGTAATATAGACCAGGCTGGCCTTGAACTCACAGGGCTCCTCCTGCCTCTGCCTCCTGAGTGCTGGGATTAAAAGCATGTGCCACCATACCCAGTTGATCTTTTAATTGAGTGATATCTAACGTTCATTGGCCATTCATGCATGTTCCTTTGTTCCGGTCTTCTGTGCACTCTTTACAAAATGGTATTATTCTTGGGGCCGGGCATCGTGGCACACGCCTTTAATCCCAGCACCCAGGAGGCAGAGACAGTGAGTGCGAGGCCAGACTGGTCTACATAGTGAGTTCTGGGACAGCTAGGGTTACAAGGAGACCCTGTTTCAAAAAGATTTTTTTTAATGTCATTATTCCTTTATTATTGAACGGCGTTGGTTCTGAGTATAAGTTCTTTGTCAAGTGCAAGTGCTAAAAGCATTTCTTCCTCAGTGCCTTGGATTCCTCCCCCCACCCCCGATTTTCTTAATTTGTTTAAACAACAATGAAGTTCATTTTCCCAGCAACTCTTTCTATTTTTATTTTGAAATTTCTAACAGCTTTATGGCAGCATAATTTACATTCCATCAAATACACTTACTTCAAATACACATTAATATAATTTTCATTTTTAATGCAGGAAATGTTTTTAGCTTATGAAACCCAATTAATCATGCTTTTCTTTGATGGTTAAGTTCTGTTTTAAAGCTTTTTGTCTTTCTATGTTTTCTTCTGCAAGTTTTGCAGTATTGACCCTTGAAGTCAAGTCTTTGAGTTAGCATTTGTTTGTCATGGTGTGTTGGCTTTAGGTAGGTTTTCAGTGGACAGAGCTAGTTCACCTGTGACAGTGAAAATGCCTCATGAGTTCATGCTGGTGTTCTGGATTTAAATTGCGACTGCAGTTCTTTTTAATCTTAGCCTGTTTTTGTTACAACAGTGTGTCTACTTTCATACGAGTCATCCTGATCTTCAAGGGCATCAGAAGGTATAACAAAGTCTCCGTCGTTATCTGTTTGTATTATCTGACACACACAGCAATCTGTAATAACATTACTATGTCACTGGGCTAAGTCTGTAGCTCCGTTAGAGTGTTTGCCTAACACGAAGGAATCCCTAGCTCTAACCTCAAGCAACCAACTAAAACTGGGTGTTGCAGCTCATCCCTGTAACCTCAGCATTTGGGAGATGGAGGTAGGAGAACCAGAAGTTTAAAGTCATTCTCAGTTGTATATTGAGTTCAAGGCCAGCTTGAGTTATATCAGATCTGAAGTCTCAAAAGCAATAATGATAATGCTGCTGCTGCTAATGATGATGGTAGTGGCAGTGATGGTAGTAGAGTTGATGATAATCATAATAATGCCAATTTAAAAATTTTATGTATGAGTGTATTGCCTGCGTGTGTGTAAGTGCACTCGTGTCATACAGTGCCCCAGGAGGACAGAAAAGGGTGTCGGATCCCCTGGAACTAGAGTTACAGACAGTTGTCAGCCACCGTATGGGTGCTGGGAATCAAACCCAGGTCCTCTGAAAGAGCAGTCAGTGCTCTTAACCACTAAGCCATCTCTCCAGCCCTCAATAATGCCAGATTTTGACTGCTAGAAACAATTTTTTTTTTCTGAGACAGGGTATCCTACATAGGCTGCACTGTATGTCAGGCTCACCCTACCTCAGTCTCCCGAGTGTGGGCATTGCAGGCCTGGGCATCGCTCCTGGCTTACAGATGTGTTGCCATCTGCCTCCTCTTTTTGGTTTTGGCTGTCTTTGTTGTTGCCATGCCACATCTTCTTGCAGATTCTCTTTGGCTGTCAGTTCTGTTACGGTGACAACATCGTCCCTAGGCCCTTCACGGCTCTTTCCTTGTTGGATTCCTTAGGAGAAGGGCCTTGTGACAACAGCTATGTGGGTGACTTCATTTTCACACCCTCTCTTCCACACGAGGCATCCTGATCTTCAAGGGCATCAGAAGGTATAATAAAGTCATACCTCTCTTACTGAAAATGAATTTTCTTGAACATAAATTCTCTGGCTTGCATAAACCCAGAGCAATAGAACCAATCAATCCTGGACTGACACCTTCAAAACTGTGAGCCGAGAAGTAAAAAGCTTCTCTCTTCATAAGTTGATTGGTCTTGGGTATTTGTCACAGTAGACCAAAGCTGATAAGTTCAACCTTCTGATGCTGTCCCCTTAGGAGTTAGCATTTCAATACATGAATTTGGAGGGGAAACAAAAATTCAGACCATAGCACACCTCTATACCAATGGAAAACACTAAACACATCTAGAGTGTCCAGACTTCTGAATGACTCTGCATCCAAAATTCCCAAGTCAGACTGTGCCAGGCCTCATGTCTGGGGTGCCAGGCCTCCCCTCATGGCTTAGCCTCTTCTCAGTTCTGCTGGAGGAATGTCTCATACATAGGGAAGCATTTGTCCTTCAGTTTACTCTGTTTTGTGCAACATCATTCTTGCACTTGCAGCTGAATGGCGATCAAAGTAGAGTAACAGTGGAACCATAGAGGGGTAGAGGAAGGCCAGGAAGGGGTGGGGAGGGGAGAGTCAGCAACTCTGACAGCCAGGAGGAGAGGAGGAGGAGGAAGAGGAGGAGCAGGGGGAGGAGGAGGAGGAGGAGGAGGAGGAGGAGAAGTGGGGGGAGGAGGAGGAGGAGGAAGAGAAGGGAGGGAGGGAGGGGAAGAAGGAAACAAACCCCATCTCCAGCCTCTTCCTGCGTCTTTGCAGCTTTGCGACTTTATCCGCCACTTTAGGGAATGACGGTGTTTGCTGCTGGGCTTCCTGGCTTTCCAGAAGTTTCACCTTGCTGGAAGTAGACTTCTTCCCAGGAATGCAGGTGCATTTCTTGTGTTTAAAACGCGCCTCCCCCCCAAAAAAAAACAGAAACCAAGCAAAATGGCCTTCATGTCCGCATCTGTGTCTGGTTTTAATTTTCTCCTCTGGTGCCCAAATCAGATTTGCATTTCTAAAGAAGCTAGTCAGCTGCGGAGATGGAGTTGGGGTTTTACACTGAATCCGCCTCTGGCATTTGATGTGCGACCTTATCTTCCACTTTCAGCTGCTGTCCTTCTGATCTTCAGTCTGCCCTGCAGTGAGACCTCACTTTATCCTGAAATGTGATAAGGGGGTCAGAGGGCTGCCTTTCTTGTCCAGGAGAATGCTAAAACTTCACAAGAAAACATTTCTATCTGATCTCTTGTTGGCAGAATTTACAGCCTCCCAGGAGGAGGATAGGTCCCGAGAGTTCAGCAGCCTGTTTACCCTGCATTTAGGGAAGCAGAGGTCTCCAGAATAAGATTAGTTATCAACTTGGGTCCTTTGGGTGGTTGGCCTCCCAGAGTCCACTCAGTCCAGCAGATGTCTGTTCAGCTCCGAGTGCCAGGCACCATGCTGCATTCCACCAAGTCAAGACAGTCCAGCGGGGGAAGAGGAAACCTGAGTTTATCCCTCACCCTCCATGGGCTGGACAGGGTTTCACAGAAACCCAAAGATCACAGGCGATGAGGTCAAATGTGGGAAGATGGGGTTCTGGTGCGGGTCTGGCTGAGCCATGGTTCCTACCTAAAAAAGACCTGGGCGAGGGGGGCAAAAGCCTCAACTCTAGCCCCAGCTGTCCATGACAGTTTACAGGCTGTTAGGAACCTCAGCAGCTCACCGGAGGAGGCTGAGCAGTCTAGTAGTTTCTAGATGATTGAAATATGTTACATGTGGGTACAAGGAGAGAGTGTGGTTGGCCCAGTACTTTACTCGAAGATATGAAGCCCTGAACTAGATCCCTAGAACCCATGTTAAAAAAAAGAAGTCACACGAGCTTGTGTGTGCTGGTGATCCCGCACTAGGGAGGGAGGCAGGAAGATCCTAGAGTTTGGTGGCCAGATAGACTAACCTGATCAGCGAGCTCCAGAGTAAACAACAGACCCTGCCACAAAGAACAGTGGTCCAGCTACTGAGGAACAGCACCCACGTTTGACTTCTGATTTACACACACACACATGCGCCCCTACACATATACACACACACGTATACGCACACACCCACACACACATGCACACATACACATCCATAGGAACATGTACATCTATCTATCTATCTATCTATCATCTATCTATCATCTTCTATCTATCTGTCATCTATCCTTACACCTCTTTATAACACTATGCTTTCTAAGGTGAATGAATAGCCTCTAGGACGCTGGAGTTGGTCAGAAGCAGTGAAGCCCCAGCTATCATGACTTGTCCCAGTTCTGCTGGTTATATAACCTAACAGGTACATGTAATAAAAGGACACTTACATAAAAACTTTCTTTGGTCAAGACACCACTCACCCAGTGGGTTCACTCAGGTGTCGCCTACTCTGGGAAGCCTGTCCGACCTCCCACTCCCCAGTCTGAGAGTCGGCCAGCATGAGGCTTGTACAGCCCTGGGACTATCATCACAGCACCAGCATAATAGTTGCTGGTCCTAGCCCCACGGAGCTGAGGTAAAAGGTCAAAAAAAGAAAAGGAAATACTGGATCTGAGTAAGCTCTGGGAAGGGTGAAGGCAAAGCCATGGTTGGTCATTATGTAAGAGAAAGGCTGGCATGGGCATGAAGGGGCAAAAAACAGGGCGTGGTCTGCAGAGGGAGGTCCTCGAGGCTCCTAGGAGATGCTGGTCTGGGGGCCTTCCAGGATCAGAGTCTTGGGGAAGGAGGATGAATGCCACCCACAGTCAGGATGTTTAACCCATCTCCAGGGATATCATTTATTTTTCCGCAAGAGTAGCTGCCCTCAGCAAAGGCTTTGGGAAGGTCGTGGGTGGGTGTAGTGGGAGCAGGTGCACTGTAAACTCACTGGGTTCTGTTTCCACTGTGAACTTGAATGTCCCAGGCTTCCAAGGCACAGTGAAGTTAGTAGCTAGCTCTCAGTCTGACCTTGGGTGGCATGGGTTTCCATCTGACTATGCAGCCCATTTCCACAGCATGTGTGGAACAGAGGGAGGGGAGGCACAGGAAGAACGTGTCTGGAGCTCAGCATGGCCTGCCCTGCAGTAACAGAAACACCGCTTTCAAAGCATCCAGGAGTGGACTCAGTTTCCCTCTCCTGGGAAAGCCTGTGTCTCCTTCCCCTGACCCTGGCCTCCAGTGTAAGCCTTCCAGAGCAGGGGTCCCTTCTCTACCCTGTGCCTCTCACAGTTTCTTTGGCTTCCCAGCTGACCGTCCTCCTACACTGAATCACAGGGCAGAAGCCTGGTCCCCAGAGGGAGTGCTTGCTGAGTCCTGAGCCCTCCAGCTAGTCTGAGGTGGGTAAGAGATCTCACAGATGAGAGTTTGGTCTCCTTTGATCCTCTCACCTAGCTGCAGGACTGGCAGGTTTCCTTCCTCACCCCTGCCAACTACAGCCCTCACAATAAAAGGTATCTAGTCAGGGACGGCACCTGCCCAGTCCCTCTGGAAGCCCAGTCCTGTACCTGGAGTTAACGATCTCTTGCAGCCAACAAGACCTTTCCACCACCCCACCCCAGCCCCATTGTGGCAAACTCCAGCTGCTGCTGGAGACTGGAAAGCAGGACTTCTAAAACTTTCTCCATTTGCAACCCCTTTTAACCTGAGCCATCTTTACAGAGTTCACAGTATATATGAATACAAAATAGGTGCACAAATCAAACATCTGTTGATAACAAATCATAAAATAAATTTATTTTTAAAGCAATTATTCGGTAAATAAAATGTTAATGTTTATTAAGGATGAAAGTAAATTTGCATACCATTGAGATGGATATGTTTCTTTTTACATACACAGTGAAGTCGTGGCTGAATATTTGATACTGTGGGATGTAGAACATCTTCACCATTTTTCAGAGTTGTTTGATATTTTGATATTATCATCAGTGCTGAGAACTCCATTTTGCATAAATTTGCATAAATGTGTAGCATAGAAGGGCAAAAGGGTAATTGTGGCCATTTCAGAAATTGTTGGAAATTCTGTATTAATCCAAAGCCAAAATTCATTCAATGATATTTTATGAAACTCAAGGCAGTAACTCAAATGTCAGTTTCTGAAATGAAACATTCTAATACAAAACAAACTGAAAGATAAACTAGTCTGCTACATGCTGAGAGATGAGTCTTCATTTTCTGTAATTAAACCATTATGTTTCTATGAGAGCAGGAGACTTGGATGTGCAGTAACACCCTACTGTTTACAACAGGAACGTGAACCCAGGTGTCTGAAGTTGTGTTCATTGCCATTGTGTGAGGGCATGTGCTGTGCGAAGTTCACCTGTTGTGTGTTTAGAACCAAGCTGCCTGGGCTGGAGAGACGGCTCAGTGTTTAAGAGCACTGACTGCTCTTGCAGAGCACCTGGGTTCAGTTCCTAGACCCTACATGGCAGCTATCAACAGTCTGTAACTCAGTTCCAGGGGATCCAGTGCCCTCTTCTGAGCTCCTCAGGTATCACATGACATGGGTGCACCTGCCTACATACAGACAATACACTCATATACATAAAATAAAAATAGCAAAACAGAACCAAGCTGCAGCAAAGTTGCAGGATACAACATGAATGAACACTGCCATAAGATGGTATTAGTTTTCTTTTGAAAAATTTTAAGGACTGGGCTTGGTGGCACATGCCTTTAGTCCCAGCACTTGGGAGGCAAAGCAGAGGAATTTAGAAGCCTGCATGGCATGGTCTATATAGCAAGTTCCAAGCCAGCTGGGGCAACAGGGAAAGCCTAGCTCAAAAAACATTTTTTAATGTTTAATGTTTATTTATTTTTATCTTCTATGTACTTTTGCCTGTATGCCTATATGTGCATCACATGCATGCAGCGTCCATAGAAGCTAGAGGAGAGAGTTGGATATCCTAGATGGTTATGATCTGCCATGTGGGTGCTGGGAATTGAACCCAGGTTCTCTGCGAAAGTAGCAAATGCTCTTAACCACTCAGCCATCTCTCCAGCCCCAGGTCTTTCTTTTCCTGTTGTTTTGATAAAATGTTCTGACAAGAGACGAGAGGAAAGGTTTATTGTGGTGCACAGTTCAAGGTAAAGTGCATCATGATGG
This sequence comes from Eospalax fontanierii, assembly GCA_035773235.1. Taxonomy (NCBI): domain Eukaryota; kingdom Metazoa; phylum Chordata; class Mammalia; order Rodentia; family Spalacidae; genus Eospalax; species Eospalax fontanierii. Next base: position 72,790,047 of record CM069536.1, read on the forward strand.
GGAAGTTAAAGGAGGCGGGGCTGGAGCTGCTGGTCACAGGGCATGCGCAGTCGGGAAGCAGAGGAGATGAGCCCAGCTGGAGTTACGCACTGAGGACCCCAGTGAGACCCTCTCAGGTGTCCCCACCAACCTGTACCCCCCGAGGAGGTGCTGGAACCACCCACCTTCGGTGGGCTCTGCTTTCAGCCTTCTTTTCATTCAGCCCATGAAATGGTGACAGCCATGTTCAGTGTGAGTCTTCCCACCTCAATTAACCCAGCTAAGAAAACCCAGAGGCCAGCCTAATCCAGACAGTTCACTGATACTCTTCCCACGGAATCCTAAACTCCATCAAGCTGACAATGAAAGCCGGCTATCACAAACACCATTTGATCGCAAATGAAGTTTTCATTGTGGGTTCAGACACCTTTTACTCTTGCCTTTTTTAATTTTTTAATTTTTTTGACTCCTGCATTTAGGTATGTGTCCTCTGGGGTCCCAGCCCACAGTATGAGAAGCTGTGTGCTAGAGTCTTTACACCTCCTAGGACTTGCAATCTGGTGGGAAGCGGGTGAGTAGCCCCACACAGTCCCAGTGTTGGAGCCCGAGACACCTAACAGCCTCCCCCCAAGTCAAGCACAGGTAAAAACTTGATACTAGACATGACCTGAGGCAGATCAGCTGGGCCACTCCCCTGAGTCCCTGCATGAATTTGTGACTGCACATGTGTCTGAGGTCAGGGACCCGACTGAGTCTGTGTACTCAGGGACTGTGGGATAGTTCTTACTTTCCAAACCCTTCAGAATGACCAGGGCCTGTCTATCCAGTGCCAGATGGTTCAGCTGCCCGGGCCTTCAACAGATTCCCTCTCACTAGAGTCAAGCACAGTCAGGTTCTGCTGCTCACAACCTCTATGTCTGCCTGGGTCACAGGAAAGGGCTCTTAGGTCCCTGGTTGCCAAGAACACAGACCTCACTCATCTAGTGAGCCATGTGAAGGACACCTGGGTACAGGAAAGCCAGCCAGGTCCCATGGGAAGCGGAAAGGCACATGGTGGCAAGCTAGCGTCTGGATGGGTGGCTCTAATCCCCGTACATCCAGACTTCCTTGAACCACCTGCAGTTCCTACCCTGCCTGGGCTCTGCCTTGCTCAGGGCTGACTCTGACACAATCTGGGAATTTCACAGTCTGTCTCACTCAGTTGAGACTCTTGAAGGAGAGGAAGAGTCTGTCCAAACAGCTCGCATGGATGTTGGGTCGTGGAGTTCATTTTAGGACTCATAGACGAAGATTCTAGCTGGAAGCTTCCAGAGCCTCTGAGTCTCAAGGCAGTTAAATTCACTGACATGTCTACTAAACGATAACTAAATGCCAGCAGATTAAAGCTCAGCCTGTGGGTAGGAGGCATGGAACTCTGTCACTGGACAGCCAGGTAGCCCTTCTGGAAAGACCTGGCCCTGGGAATAGCTCTGAGCACACGTAACCCAGCCATCCTCCCTTTCCAGCCAACCTTCACTGATGGCCACATGTCTGCAGCCCTCCCGTGTTCAACAGGATTTTCTGACTGTGGGTGACAGAGTCTCGACACTGACTGTTAGAAGTAAAACTAAACATGTAAAACTTGACTCAGGCGATCAGGACGGCCACAAATAAAGGTGCCCCTCTCTCACAGGCACCCCCACCTCCTCTGCTTCCCTCACTGTAGGACCTGGGTTTCCTACCAAGGATGAGTCCCTCCCTGCAGCAGAGGAGGAAGAGAGGGTTGTGGTTGTACCGGAGCCCACCGGCAGAAATCAGACGGCACCCAAAGCAGGGAGTGAGGATGAGAAAATATATATATATATAGAGAGAGAGAGAGAGAGAGAGATAGAAAAAATAGGACAGACTCAGGAGTGCTGTCAGTCACACTGAAGCAGCTTGCCTTTAAGTAAGCCCTCCCTATTTATACTGTGAAGTGAGCAAAACAATACTGACACAGGCAAAATAACTTAGGACATGATTGGCTTCCTTCAAAGATCTTCACGTGACCTCAGTCTTGGGTGCAAAATAAACTTCTCCTCAGGTGTAAGTCGTTTGCATAATGAAAACTCCTGCTTCCAATCAACACTTCTGTGCACGAGATTGATTTCTGCCTAGCCCAAAACTAGGGCATAGTTCAAGGCAGGCAAATGGCTCCTGACATGGTTAAGAATTCTATGTGTGACATCCCAACTTAGCCACCTCAGCAGGCAATGTCTTTCTCCAGCCTCCACAGTTAGAACCAGAATGTGATGGCTAATCTTGGTTGATAACTTGACACACCTCAGAAGAGAGAGCCTCAGCTGAAGAATTTCCTCCATCAGACTGGCCTTTAAGGCATGTCTATGGGGGTGTTTTCTCCTACTGTTAACTGACACAGGAAGGCTAAGCCCAGTGTGGGCAGTACCATCCCCAAGGCAAGTGGGGCTAGACTCTACAAGAAAGGTGGCAAGCCAAGAAGCAGTGTTCCTCTGTGGTCTCTGCTTTGGGTTTTGCTCCAGGTTCCTGCCTTGGCTCCCCTCAGTGATGGATTGCACCCTGTAAGACAAATAAGCCCTCCCTTCCTGAGCTGCTTTTGGTCAGTGCTTTATCATAGCAACAGAGAAGCACACTAGAACCCCAGCTTGGGACTGGTCTCATGGGGTCACTTGTGCTCCACATCATCACCGTGGCCAGAGAGCTGGAGGCACCAATGTCCCCAGCCTGGGCCATGTGTCCACTCTTCTGGCTGCCTATGGCTTGCAGCTCTACCTCCCCAGAGCATGAGGATGGGGCAGAACAATGGGGAAGATCTTCTGAGATGATCTGATTCCAAGAACACCAAAAGTTCAGACATACAAACAGTGGGTGGTTCCAGCACCTCCTCAGCGTGGGTACAGGTTGGCAGGGACATCTGAGAGGGTCTCACTGGGGCCCACGGTGTTACTCTAGATGGCTCAAGGTAAATGTATTTCCTACCTCTGTGTTTCTTTCTTTGAAGGGGGCCAGGTTTCGGATTCCACTAAAATTAATTCAGCACTTGCTGGGTGTCCACAGCTCCCATCTGTGCTATCCCTCAGTTCCTAGGTTACAGGTGAGGATCCCATGGGACAGGTGCACCCACTGGGTTAGTTCACTGAGGCTACTATAACACTCACTACAAACTGAATGGCTTCCACAGCAAGGATTTATTCTTGTGTGGGTAGGGCGCTAGGTCTCCACATCAAGGCTCAACTCTTCTGAGGCACTGTGGAGAAGCAATTCCACATCTCAGAAAGCCTCTACAAGCAGCTGACAGTCCCCAGCTTATACTCAGGACTCCAGTATGTACCTCCTCCATCTCATGGCTATCTTGTAGATATCAGGGATATTGGACTCAGAGCCAAGCCTCCTCCCTTGTGATCACATCTTAGCTCATTGTATCTGCAGTAATCCTCTGTCCAAATATGGCCACATTCTGAGGAACTGGGTTAGGACTGCAGTATTTCTTTACAGGGAACATGGTAAAACCCTTAAACCCCCCTAAGCAGGGGAGCCAGTCCTCAGACTCAGGTCTGAAGGCCCAGCCTCGATTCTTCTGCCTGAAGCCAGTGACAGTGGCAGCCAGCATGTCAGGAGACTACAGTGTTCAGAAAAGTCCTTATATTCTTGCCATTTTAAAACCACAACAGCCGTACAAGCTATGCATTAAGAACATTGTTTTCCTTAGTCAGGGTCTCTGTGTGGGCTGGGCTGGGCTCCAGTTCCTGATCCTTCCCTCTCAGCCTTCTGGGTGCTGGGACTGCAGGTCTCTGCCACGTGCCTGCTCTGAGGCTATTTTATGGGTGGGAAGGCCAGGCTCAAAGTCACAGGAGCAGGTGGGATGGGAGTTGCTGTTCTTGATGTCCCACTGAATCTCCTCCCTTCCCTCCTCAGGGAGCACAGTGCCCTGGGAGCCCCACAGACAGACCACTGTGCCTGCAGTGGTTCGAGCAGACTTCGCAAAGGGGAAGAGCCTGGAAATCCTTCCCAGAGGAAGGGACTTCTCCGGGTCGACACGCCAGGGCCGACTGAGTGGGGAGAGACAGGAGGGGTGATTCTGTCGCCTGGTCCCCAGCTCTCTTCTCCCGTTCCCTTTCAGGGAACCCAAGTTGACCTGGTCTGTGTGGAATCAACCTCCAGGCCCCCACGCCAGTAGGCATGAATTTCCAAAGTTGCGTTCCACTCTCGAGTGGGGGCATCCCAGCGGGGGTAGAAGTCTAAACAGAGGGGACCAGCTAAGCGGGATCCAGTGTCTTTCCTTTCCCACAGATCCAGAGCCAGCCAAACCCCAGCCGGAACCAGAGTCCTGAGTGGCAAGATTCTGACTGCCTAAGGCCGCCCCAGATCCATCCTAATGCCCGGAGTAAAAGGCTCCCAGGGAGATTCGGTTGCCATGGGCCTGACGTCTGCGTCGGGAGCTCAGCTCTCACAGCTGACAACTGAATAATATTTGTATTTTTAGGCATGGGTCACAGAATCTTTTTATCTACTGCCAGGCCTGCCCCCGCACTGGAGCTCCAGAGAACAGGGCCTCTGGATGTCTGAAATAAGGGCTTCAGTAAGAAATGGGTGGGTAGTATCTGCCGGGCAGGACACTGTGTCCTGGGATGAGAAGACCTAACCAGGGACCTGGGGGGTTCCTTGGTATCTTGGCAGAGCACAGTCACTACAGCCCATGCTAGTCCACACCTGGGCACAGTCATGCCCATGTGGCTAGGCTGGCATTGAAGGAAGAAGGACCTGGACATTGGCCTGGTTGCAGTGGGTGGGGGAAGTACATGGTAATGGTAACAGGGAGCAGATGACCATCCAGGCAAGTTGCCAGGATCGCTAAGAATCATGGGAGGCCCACACATGAAGGACAATCAGAAATGAGCTCTGAGGATTTTGTCGGGGGTTGGGGGTTCAGAAAGACAATGTCCATGTTAGGGGTCAGTAGCAGGATATACAGGGACGAAGCTGGTCCCCAGGCCTAGAACAGGGCTCCTGAACCCAGGCACTCTTGCTCTTTAGAAATGGCTGGTTCCTGGATAATTGTCCACTGCATCATAGGCCTTTATCAGCATCCATGGATCCCACCCACTGGATGCTGGCATCATCTCCTCCTCAGCTGTGATTACTAAAAATGGCCCCAGGCATTGCCAGATGTTGCCAGGACAGGGACGCAAAACTATCCCCTACTGACTCTCAGAGAGCTCTGACAGTGGGCCAGTTTCTGGGTTTGGGATCAGACTACGGTGCTGGAGAATAAACAGTGGCCCAATCCATGGAAGGAAGGGCAGACCCTCAGCTTGCCCCTTGTGCTTTTTCTGGTTCGGGGGACAAGCACAGAGGCCCCAGGTTTCCGTTCCCCCAGGGAGCACTCAGGAAGGCATGGCAGACAAGGAAGAGGTTGGAAGATCTGGCTTAAAAGTTGCAGGTACCAAGACAGCCTTGGTTTCTCCATCCATGCAATGGGAACAACACATTGGCTTCTTCCCAAAGCATGCACACATATTGCGGTGGTTTGAATGAGAATGTCCCCATGGGCTCTGAGTACTCGGACATTTTATCTCCTGTTGGTGGCGCTGTTTTGGGAGCTCTTAGATCGTGTGGCTGTGCTGGAGGAAACACATCTTTGGGGGCAGGCTTCGAGAGTTCTTAAGCCTTGCGGAATCTCCAGTTGCTCTCTGCTTCCTGTGCCTGCTTGAAGATGTGAGTGCTTGGCTGCTGGGTCTACTCCAGCCACCTCTGCCACCAGGCCTCCCCAGCATGATGGACTCTTGCCCCTTTGGAACCATAAGCTAAATAAACTCTTCCTTTTATAAGTTCTCTTGATCAGTGTTTCTAACACAGCAACAGAGACGTAACAAATACAGGGAGTTCCTAGATTAGATTAATTAAGGTTAGAAGACCCATCCTAAATGTGGGTGGCATCATTCCGTGGGCTGTGGTCTAGGATAGAAAAGAAAAAGAGAGAAAGCAAGCTGAGCACAAGCATCCCTCTCTCTCTGCCCCGATGGTGGATGCCATGTGACTAGATGTCTCAAGCCCTGCCACCCTGCCTTCCTGCCACGATGAACTGCACCCTCAAATGGTGAGTCAAAATAAACCTTTCCTTGTTTAAGCTGCTCTGTCAGGCATTTTGTCCCAGCAACACAGAAACTAACAGACAAGATGAACAGTCAGTGATTCTAGAAAAGCATTTGGCTGTCTTCTGCCCCAAGACGGCAGGGAGGCGAGATGCTCAACGCCTGAACCACCATTAATGACTCTTTTCATGTTCTGGAAGCCCTCCCGTGGTGGCGGTCAATGTGAAAGAGGCCCTGTGGGGCACATGGTGGGAAGCCAGACTTGGGGGCCGAGGGGCGGGGGTGACTGAGCAGCTGGCTTCATGGAGAAGGCATGAGAGACATGTGTCCCAGCTGAGTACTTACTTTACACTTGCCTTGTCTTGAATCTGGACTTGAAATTGTTATGCGAAGAATGGTCACTGCAGTCAGTTTATGCTCTTATTTAACAATTCCATTTTAACAGAGAAAGGCAACTCCTTCCATGCCACATCTCACTTGTGCCTGGAACAGTGTCAGACTCTGGTGAGCATAGGACAAGCCTTACCCTTGGTCACCAGGGGCTGCTTCCAGAATACCAGGCAGAGAAGCAACTGTATGGAGCCAGACTTTACTTTTGGCGTCCAATGTGGCCGCCAACAGAGACAGGAGGGCTTGACTTCTGTCTATTGCAGCCCTGGGCTTCAAGTTCCGCCTCCCCTTCAAACTAGCAAATGTAACTTCTGGAACCTCACTTTGCTCATATGTAAAATGGGCAAGAGGAGCTGCCTTATGTAAGGCAGATGCGTGAAGCTAAGCCAGATGAGCGGGCACAGTCCCAGTCATGAGACACACAAGGACTGGGAGACATAGTTAAACTGAAAGTGCTCAGTTCCTTCCTCAGGCCGAGTAAAACTAACTGGATGCTTGGAGACATTCTCACAAGCTCCTAATTGACTCTCAACCATGTGCGATAGGAAAGTAAGGACTGTTGTGAATAGGGCAGCAACGAACAAGGATGTGCAAGTATGTCTGTGGGAAGATCCAGAGTCCTCTGGGATGCCCCATGGCTGGTCATACAGTACTGCTATGTTAGCAGACAACTAGATAAAGGTGGTGTGTATATACACACTGGCATCATGACATCACGAAAAATGAAATCATGAAGTTTGCAGAAAAATAGATGAAACTGCAAAGTATTATGTTGGGATGACCCAGACCCAGGAAGACAAAATTGCATGATCTTTCTCATATGCGGATCCTACGTCAATGTTTAACTATGAGTACATAAGTCACAGTGAGTGTGTGTAGGCCACGGAACCAGAAAGAACCATGAGAGGAGGAAAGGAAGTGGCGGGGGGGGGGTAGTAGGACACATGAGACATGAAAACAGAAAGGAAGGGGGTGAAGGAGCACATGCAGGGCCCAGGGGGACAGGGGCAAGGAGAGGAGAATCAACAAAGCACATCGTGTTTGAAAATTCCATAAGGAAACCCAATATGGTGTTTATTAATTAAAATATAAAATAGAAGTCGGGCGTAGTAGTGCACACCTTTAGTCCCAGCACTCGGGAGGCAGAGGCAGGCAGATCTCTGTGAGTTCAAGGCCAGTCTGTTCTACATAGTAAGTCCTAGGCCAGCAGAGGCTACAGGAAGACCCTGTGTCAAAAAGACCAATAAATAAATAAATGGAATAGAAGTGCACTTCTGGGAAAGATAAAGAGGATAAGCAGGAGCAGAGAGGGTAACAGGCAGTACGTACGACCACAGTGCATTATACACACGTGTGAAACCTACCACTTTATTAGTGATAGGCACTAGTAAGCGTTTTCTCTAAAAAAGAGAGGAAATGTCTATAAAGGACTTTGTTCCAAGCACATCAGAAACACAGCACGTGTCATTGGTGGGTCTAGGTTAGTTAGCTCACGACTGTTGGTGATTTGGGCTGGGCACAGCCGAGCAGTTCTTTGGGTCACTCACAGGTCCAGTGTCAACGAAGACAGTGTACCACATGTTTTCACCCATTCGATTATGCCATGTGCACCATGACCTGTCAGGTGATGGGTTGGTTTCTGATGGCTGCTGTAACTACCACACCCTGGTACTTAAAAAAATCACCAAGAATTTTTATCTTACAGTTCTGGAAATGAGAAGACCAAACATGCAGCTAAAGTCAAGAGGTTGGCAGGGTATGTGTGTTCTGAAGGATCAGGAGGCAACCAGTTCCTTGACACTTTTAGCTTCTAGAGGTCATGTACATTTCTTGGCTTGTGGTCCCTAGCAGTGATGAGGATGATGAGAATGATGGGTATGTTCATACTTGAAGGAATGAGTAGGTGGGTTAGTGGATAGATGGACAGACAAATGACAGGATGAATGAATTCGTGAGTTGCTAGACAATCAAATGAGTGGGTAAGTGGATAGAAAGATGGATGGGTGGATGGGTTGATGGATGAATGGATGGATGGGTGGATGGATGGATAGATGGGTGGGTGGATGGATGGATGGATGGATGGATGTGTGGATGGGTGGGTGGATGGATGGGTGGGTGGGTGGGTGAGTGGATGGATGGATGGATAGATGGGTGGGTGGATGGATGCATGGATGCATGGATGGATGGATGGATAGATGGATGGATGGGTTGGTAGACAGATGAATGAATGGGTAGACAGATATATGAATGAATTTTTTGGTGGATGTATGTATAAATGCATGAATCTGTGGGTGGGGGGATGAATGGGTGAGTGGATGGGTAGTTGGGTGGATGTATGTATGAATGGGTGGGTTGGTAGGTAGATGGGTGAATGTAGGGATGGATGAGTGATGGGCTGGTGAATGGATGTGTGGATGGATGAGTTGGTAGGTGGATGGATGGGTGGGTGAATGGAGATATCGATGAGTGGCTGGGCCATTCGACAGATGAAGGGGCCAGGTGGCAGAGGGTGTGTGGACACTCGGATAGCTCTTTTCTTTCAGTTTTCATCTCCTAGGGTTGAGATGATTGCAAAGCACTCTTCCCATCCCACGCCCAGAGCTGTCATCTCCCACCTCCATCAGCCTCAAAATGCTTCCCACTTGGCTCCATGGTGAGAGCCTGTTCTCCTTTCAAACCTCCCACGGAACTGGTTGGCTCCAGTTAGGAGAAAACAAGCCCATCGCTTAATCACCAGTGACGTCAGTCAGGGACCCTTTAACAAAGAGATTCATTCTGCTTTTATTTGTTGGTACAATGAAGAACATGAAACATTTAACAGTACCCTAATGGGGAACAGATGGGAGGGACACTGACTTCCAGAGCTTCTCCACCTCTTCCATCTTCCAGCAACAGTCCAAATCAGAGGCTCTTCAGCTAAGACAATTTATGGGGTGGACAGCAGCCAGAGGGCTGCCCCATCAGGGCCGCAGATTCAGTCCAGTAACACCTGCTGGTTATTAGCTGCAGTAGATGGAAATGCAGTCTTTGGGAATACTGGAAATTCCACAGTGACTCTGGATGAAAAACTGGGGTCAAGTTCTCCAAAACTTTAGACATTTATTTTTGTTGTTTTTTTTTTTTTTTCCACTGAGTGCCAATTATGGAATTTCCAGCCACAAAACCTTTGAAAACCAGAAAGGATTAAGTTTTGATTTGGGTATGTGCTGTGCAACTTTGGACAGATTAGTAATGTCTCTGAGCCTGAGTTTTCAGCTGCAGTCGAGCCAAGGGAAAGACTCATTGCAAGGGCTGAGCAAGATGACGTCCACCAGAGCCTGACGGATACTTAATGGTGCTTAGATCACCTTTTGGCTGTGTGGGGGAGGGGCAAGCTTGGGCCTGGAAGTCCACTGAGAGAGAGGCATCAAAGGCACATGACCCTTTTATCTGAAAGGAAACTTATGGACTATTTCAACCAAACCTTGCCAAGTGGTGGTGTAAGGGCCACAGGTGATCTGGAGACACGCATGCACACTGTTCTGTGAGCCACCTACTCACCTGTCTGTGTCTCCTGAAGCCAGTTAGACTGGACTCTGTTGTCTGAAATGAAACTCTGATTGATCTAGAACCTTCCCTCAGTCAGTCTCCCCAAGACACTTGGAAGTCCATGGCAAAGACTCCAGGCTTATAGAGTAGTTACAAGGCTTTGGGGAGAACCAGGCTCAGCTGACTGACAGAAGACGCTGCTTCACCTGCCTGGCAGGAGTGAAAGGCAGTGGTCCCGGGGCTGAGCGACCACGTGCCTGGCATGGTGCGAGCTCTTTCCATAGCTATGTCATCTTTACCCAAGGTCGAATGCCTTGTAGATGTGGTTGTTTGAACCGCATGCATACCGGACTGATATCAACCTGGTCGAATTCACCATCATTTTAAAAAGTAAATTAAGAGTAAAAGAAAACCCATAAAAACTAATTTTTAAAAATAAATTCTGGAGTAATTTTAGAAAGCCTGTAAAAAATAGTACCAAATTCCCACTACCTCACCCAGTCTCTGCCAACCCCTACAGACCATGGGCACTTGTCAAAGCCAAGAGGGCATTAACATTGTGCGGTTGTGTTAAGGAAGCTACAGAATTCGTGTTTTGTTGGCTTCCTCCTAATGGCTCCTAACTGTTCAGGACACAACCCAGAGCACCACACTGCAGTTAAATCCTTTGTTTAAACTTTTCTTTCTGTTACCTTGTCACCTCCTCTGAAAGGAAAAGCGCCTCAGTCACTTGCACATGCTCAAAGCCGGGGAACACACGCACGGGCAACGTGAGCCGCGCTGGGGCTCAGGCTGATGGAGAGAGGCTTCCACGCACTCTTCAGCAGAGCAGCCCTCCAGCAGAAGACCACAGCAAAGACCAAGGTAGAGCAGGGACAAGGCCCGAGCCAACCAGCAGCTGCCAAGCATCCCAGCACTGGAAGTCCCCAGCAAGCCAGAGTCTCTGCTACAGATGCCCAGTCAGGGGGGCAGAGTGGAAAAGGTGCCCCAAGGCAGCCGGGCAACAGGAGACATCCAGACCAAGGAGCTGTGTAATGCTCCCAGCCAAGGGGTTCCAGAAGATGTCTCCAGAGTAAACCTGTCACTGTTGGGTCCGGGTGCCAGAAATGAATACAGACGGAATTATCTCACTCCCGATTGTTAAAAAAAAAATCACATGGTCATAAATATGAACAAATCACCCAGCCAGGCACATGAGCAGTCAGCAGATTCAGAAAGTGAGAGAGAGAGAGTGTGTGTGTGTGTGTGTGTGTGTGTGTGTGTGTGTACGTGTGCGTTACTTTTACAGCAAATTGAGCACCTGAAAGGTATTAAATTGAAAGGAAAGAGACTGGGTTCGGCTTTCTTATCAAAACAGTGTTTTAACACTGAGGTTCCTAACTCACAATTGGATAGTTCCATTTTGCACAAACAGTTTTTGCTAACACAAGTAACTTATGCTTCTGCATGTATGGATGAGACTGCCTGAGAGATAACACCAAGTTCACACAGACCTACCGGGTAGAGGATCCCACAGGACATAGTTCTGTTATCCCAGAACATGCTTGATTATTATTGCTGTTGACAGCTAATCAGAAGGTGAGGTGCTTCCTTATTCAAGCCATGAGCTCTCCAGAGCCCTTCTCAGGGGTACTGGTAGAGTAGAATCTTCTTCCAGAATTCCTTGTTATAGGTGTGGTCTTGGTATTGTGACTAGAAGCTTCTGCTGCTTGTAGGGGCTGCGGGATGTATGGCGTCCTCATTTCAAAGCCCTGACCTTAAACAGGGCTGACCCGAGGAGACCCCAGCTTCCCTTCCTCGTAGGACAGATTCTCCTCCACTTCTTGCTCTTCCTCCTTGGAATCGCTGGCCAAGCTCACCACTCGGGGCGATCTGTGTGATGCTAACAGTGTTGGTACCCCCACACCGATGCTGATTCGAGAAGGGTCCAAGTCTTCCTCCATGCGTCATAGGAACTACTTGAATCAGCACAGAGACTAAAATTTTCTGTTTCTTCTGCTGGCTGCCTACTGACTGAGGGCTGCGGGTGTAATGTTCTCTTCTCTACAAAGCCAGGACCATCCTTGGGGCAGGCTGTCCTCTGGTAATCTGTGGCAAGTCCTGGTCACAGACCTCAGATCACCATGAACAGGATCGCATTCCCTGTCTCCTGGGGGCCAGAAACACATAAGCCATGTGAGCTGGGCTGTGGCATCTCAGCAGGTCAGAGCATGTGTCTGACACTATCCCTCTGCTTGTACTATATCTGCACATGTGTACACACATGCACATGCACACACACATGCTCACACAGGCTCAATTACTTTAACCACACCCAGTTTCAGCCTTCTCCCATTCTTTCTTACAGCTTACAAAGCACAAGGGGTTGGAAAGGCCAATCCCCAGGGCTCTGGTTCATGGGGTTGGGTAGGAAATGGCCGCAAGGCCCTGTCTCTCTCCTCAGTGTGTCTTCAATCATTCTCAAAGTCTACCTGCCTAGCCCATTAGTGGGACAATAATGGGGCAGGCCTAGAGGATGCTGGGGAGCTGCTGATGTCCAGGCCAGCTTCTATATTGCAGTGGCCAGCTTCTGTATTGCAGTGGCCTTGGGTTCTTCCTCTGCACACGTGAGGACTAACCCTGAGGCAGGCCAGCATGAGTGAGTTTATATTCTGGGACTCCCATTGGTTTGGGGTTATGCACACGGCCCCTCTTGTAATGATGCATGTGGCAGCCTCGCTCCTTCACCCTCACACACTGCGCGTATACCCCTCTCTAAACGGTGCATGGAGCAGCCTCAGAACCCCTCTGCTGGCCACCTGCAGCAGGCTACAATACTCCCATTTCTAAACAACAGCAAAAGATTCCCCACCTCTGGTAGTAATCTAACTTAGACAGTTTCTATTCAAGGGTATTTCCAGCGAATCTGGATATGAAGACTAGAAGGGCTGAACCGGCCTGAACTGGTTTTGGGTATATGTGCAGTAAACTGTGCCTTCTAGAAAACATAGTTGAATCATCTGTTTACCATCTTATGCCTATCCATAATCAGGCATGTATATGATTAAAATCAGATGCATTATGGGAAGGCACATGTGTAGTTGGAAAAATGACCCAATCTCTCAATCAGTGTAATGGAGAACTACTCAGACTATGCCCCTTAGTAGCCAGCTTCTTCTCTTGAATCTCATAAAATAAGCCCTGAACAATTCCCCGGGCCATTGGGCGTACTCGCTCATGTGGTCGCTGTCAGTCTTTGGATTGTTGTTATTCTTTTTTTTTTTGTATATTTTTATTGAATTTTTGTGTATTCCATACAAAACATCTTAATCGTCTTTATATCTGCTGTCACATCCATACACTCTCAGAGCCTCGCCCCTGAATTTCATGTTTTCTGTCATTTATATTAAGGCCTATCGAGTCAAGTTAGTGTCCCCAGACATCCCTCAGTGCAAGTTTATGCACTGGAGTCTATCTAGAGTCACTTCCTTAAAGAAGACCAACTTTCCCTCGCCTAGCAGTAATCAACTGCCAATAGTTCTTTGGTTAAGGTGGGGTCTGCTGCCCATTTCTCCAGTTCCAGGCTGGGTTTCTGTCTGCTTGAGTTTGCACGGTCTTGTGCATGCTGACACCATTGCTGAAGGTTCATATGAGCAAGGTCTCAGAAGCCTGTAAAGACCCTGTTTCCACATGGTCACACACCTCCTCCTCTGGCTCTTACAATCTTTCCGTCCCCTCTTCCACAGTGGTCCCTGAGCCCTGGGTGGGTGAAGTTTAATAGAAGTGTTCAGGGACCCACACTCTGCAGTCTTTTGTTCTCTACACTTTGGCCATTTATGGCCTTTTGTGTCCATTTTCCTCTGTTGCACGAGGGAGCGTCGCTGACAAGCATTGAAGATGCATTAGTATTCTCTCTACCCCTTGTTCTATGGGTCTTAGGTGCAGAGGTTCCACTGTGAATGTGCCACTCGGGGCTGGGCATCTCATGAACACTTATTCTCTGTGTGTGACTACCAGTGTCAATTGTGACAGTATGCTCTCTGTGATCTGTACTATTGCTTTGCTCTGAATAAAGTTATCTTGCTTCTTGTGCAAATCCGGGTGAGCCCTGATTCTCAGTTCTTTGGCTACCAAGGCCAAGGACCTGGAAACACATGACTGGGAGCCTGCCCACTGGTAACAGCCCTGCGTAAACCCTATTTAAAGTGATAATGTCAGCCAGGTATGGTTATATATCCATCACTCTGGAGACAGAGACAAGTAGTTCTCTGTGAGATTGAGGACAGCCTGGTCTACATAGCAAGTTCTAGGCCAGCTGGGGCTACAGGGAGACCCTGTCTCAAAAAATTAATAATAATAATGAGGAGGAGGAGGAAGAGGAGGTCAGTAAGTCAGCAATAACCCATAGCATCTGCTCCTCACACCTTCCCCAGACAACTCCTGAGTTCACAAGAAGGACCTCCAACTCACACAGTATAATAGACCAAAATAGAGATTTTTATTCCAAATATAAAGTGGATACATTTCAGAAAACACAAAACAACAATGCAAATGTCAAGCCATCTTTAGGACATGCCTACTTCTGGTGTGTATCTTGACATAGCACTGAGCAGGCTTGAGAGGCCCACATGTCCCTTTCCCCTGAGCAGGAGCCTGAGGAGTCCCTGTCAGCTCTGGACTCATTATGAACTAGATAATACATATACATTCCAAGGCTCCGGCCTTCCCAGAAAGCAAACTTACCACAAATGGGTATTTTATAATCATAAAGAGGCTGTGACAAGAGGATATGATCCCTCAGAACACTGTTCACACAAGGACACTTTTAAAAAAGGACTGGATTGCTCTGGACACTGGAAAACACTCATGCAGTACCGACACATACACACACACATGCGCACGCACACACACACACACACACCATGTCACAGGCTCATGACATGAGCCAGTGTTTCAGTCACACAAACTGATCAGTACTGGGGTCAGTGTGGCCAGGTCTTCAGGAGAGTTGGCTTAGGGTGCTGATAGACACATGGAGATGATGCCCAAACCTGGCCTTCTGAGATGAGTAGAGACCCTGGTCCCTGCCCCCTCCTGGGGTGCAGCCTCTGCTGGGGAATGACACCTTCCCACCGGCTAACCAGATACCAAAGGAGCAGCGACCATGCCTGCAAGGGAAGCCGTGAGCACGGTCATCCAGGGTTCAGCATCTAAACAGAAGATCTGACTCAGCACGGCTCGAGGGACTGCTCTGCTTTCTCTCTTTCTCTTCCTTTCTCAGAACTGGGAAAAGCCCTGCAGGCCTGTCCTTCTTCCCCACAGTCCCAGAGGTGGATGGGCCTGGCGGCTGCTGAGCTCAACAATGCGCAGTCCAGAACAAAGTCCAGGGTCAGGGGCCCCTGGGAGGCTGAGCATCTCTGCGAGTGCTGTCTCCTGTGTGGACAAGGCAGCTGCGTGCCACCCTGTAAGCAGCTATGAGGTTACCACAGCAACCCAAAGGCAGGCCAGTGCTGGGGGATGCTGAGTCCTATGGCCTATCCTGGATGGCTCAGGTGTGGGGACCATAAGCTTTGGTGTTTCAGGTTTGTTTTTTGAAAACAAACCCCGCCTTGCTCTTACTTGGGTAAACCCAACTTGAGGAACCCTGACTTCCTATTGTGCCTTGGGGTTTAGGGAGAAGCAACCACTGCTCTCGGTCCTTTGCAGCCCTTTGCGGGAGGAGCCCCTGGGTCTACGGGCCCAGCTGTGGGCAGCTGCTGAACTCCCTTCCAGGCCTCAGAGGCCTGCTAGAGGGTAAGGGGCTAGTCTAGAAATGCTCCGAGACCCTCCTTCCCTTTCTAGCATTTGTCTACTCGATCTCCTTGCACCCAAGAGTAAACGGAAGCCAGTGTGAGCTTCCCGCAGATCTGAGCACAAAGCTGGGGGCGGCTCACCTGGGCTCCACCAGACAGGAGCTCACTCGGTGTAGCCAGCTGTCCATTCCTGAGTCCCCCAGGAGTGTCCTACGAGGGAACTGGGGCCCACGTTCTAACAGACCATGAGACCCGTGGTCACGTTCTCCAGTGAGAGCTGCGGTTACGTTCTCCAGTGATGGCAGAGACAGACACCTAAGTGCCAGCCCGACCTATTCTAGCTTGTTTCCTTACTAAACACCACCACTTTGTGGGGAGTGGGGGGAGGGTTGTTCCAAGATGGGAACAGACAGTACTGTGCAGAACTTCTGGAATGTTCCTTATGAGGAAGGCACTCAGCTGCCTCCTTTCCCTTCCTCTTTCCTGGAACCCACATGAAAAATTGAAGGTAGAGCAACCATCTTGGGTCATGAGGTAATCTTTACTTCTATGGTCCTGAAACAGCAAGGCACAGTCCTCAGATGAGTCCAACACTGTGCACTCCACTTGGTTCACACCGAGAAAAACGGATTTTTAACTGGAATGTTGTGTGTGTGTGTGTGTGTGTGTGTATGTGTGTGTGTGTGTGTGTGTGAGAGAGAGAGAGAGAGAGAGAGAGAGAGAGAGAGAGAGAGAGAGATTGGGGGGGTTAAAGAAAGAATAGACACCTTCCGTGCCCTGCCAAGTATCTGTTTCTCTAGTAACTGGACACTGCTTTGAAAATTATACTGGAGAGAAGGAGAGAAGCTCAGAGATAACTACTCATGTCTGCCACAGGTACAGTAAGGGAAGCACTGGCCCGCCCTCTCCTCCCGTGCTGACCTGGTCTAACACTGCAGCAAGGGGAACCCTGACTTCAAGCTGAGCTCTCTCTGGAGAGAACTGGGTGTGATACCTCCTGGTGGGACATAGGGGATACTCTGAGTCATTGTGCTCACCCCCAGCGAGAAGCACCCAAAATCCGGTATCAAAGAAGTCACTGGTGTCTCAGGACCTGAGGGCCAACAGGGATGTGCCCAAGAACCCCAAAGACAACTTCCTGGGTGGCCCCTCAACTCCCAGCTCCTCAGGGTAACCAGAGGCAGGAGGGGACAGAGAGCAAAAGAGGGGCCTAACTCACAGCAAAGCATCCTGGGAATGTGTCTACCAACCCGGGAAAACCAGTCTGGTATGCTCAGCCACTCATGTGCTCTATGGTTAAGACTAATCATGTTGCAGGGGACAGAAATGGCAATGACCCGGGTAGTGTCTGAGGACTCACAGCTCCATGGGCTCTGCCTTGGGCCTCCTGACAAACCTCAGTGCTGCCACCCAGCTCAGATCAAGGTTCTACATCCAGAGCTCTGGAGGCCCAGCCTCAGCTTCCTCCTCCTCTTGCCCTCACCCTGGCCTGCCCAACACAGCTCTGCTCTGATGCTCACAGCCACATCTAATCTGCAGAGGCTAAGACCCACCACTCACCCAGACCTTCCACTGCTCTCCGGCCCTGGTGGGAGGGCGGATAAGCCAAGCCAAGGGCAAGGGCCAAGTCGGGCTCAGTGTCTTGTACAGCACAGACTCCCCTGGCCTGCGGGCTTCTGGGGGCAGGGCCTAGACTGACTGTTCACTCTATGGTTCCAACAAGTCTGGACCCCCGAGGGGACTCTGAGTGCTTATGAAATGAAGAGGGGACAGGATACTTCCTCTCCCCTCCCCCTCCCCCACTTCCTCTCTTCCTCCTCCCTTCTCTTCCTCCTTCCTCCTCTTCCTCCTCCCTCCTCTCCTCTTCCTCCTCCCTCCCCCATATCTCTCCCTCCCCCATCTCTCTCTCTCGCTCTCTCTCTCTCCCTTCTTAAACAGTGGTACATACATGCAACATAGCGTTTAGCCCCATAGCCTCTCAGTGCGCATTTAGTGGTACTTTGCCTCTGTGGTCCCCTGCTCCCATCTGACCACCCCAGCCAGGTTAGCTTAGTGCAGATCTCCGGGGTCTCTACAGAGATTGCTGGTCAGTCCTGGGCTTCAGTCCGCGTGGTAGGATGAGGGTCCCTTCTCGCTGCCAGGCAGCCTGAGCCTTCTAGTCAGATGACCCACCCCCTTGGCACTGCTCTGGGGCATGCCTTTCTCCTTGGCCCTGGTCTTCTTCATCTTAGGACCCCTGCCCTGCTGGGAGGTGAGGCCAATGGCAGAGGACATCACAGTGGAGCAGGGGAGGGCTCGGCTCCAGGGTGGGTGGCAAATTCTGCCTCCCTGAGTCGTTCAAGGATGACATCAGGTGACCTGCAGGAGACTCCTTGCAGAGTCAAGGACCAGCCTGGAGGGAGCCGATCCTCTCCAACCCATGCCAGCAGGGCTAAGGGCAGAGAGCTGCCATTCAGGGAAGTCAACCACAGAGGCCACGGGGACTGCAGCCTGGACACCAACCCAAAGCTTTCTCCTCCCGGTGCGGGATCCGGGGTCCAGCAACCTGGACTGAAGTCCTATTGGACATAGATGAGTGGCTTTCTATCTTTAAACCTCAGCTTCACATCTCAGACTTAGGGGTGATGAACTGTCAGGCCTGGGTTGGGAGTGGGCAGTGGGGGGGGGTCAGTGAAATGCCTGGCTGCCCTTGGAAGGCACTGTTTCTGTCTCTGGCAAGCAGCTCCCCTGCCCCTCCCAACAGGCACCTCCCCTGGCCTCACCTGCTGTCCCACCCCACCCACTTCCATCCTCAAGTTATGAGTGAATGCTCTGAGCCTGCACGCATGGCTCCGTACCCAGAGAACAGATACGAAAGAAAGGGGTAGGATGTGGGGCTCAGGCAAGGGGACCATCACACTGATATTGATATTGATATTACTTGCTTGGGTCCCCCTCCCTTCGCCCTCACACACACTCCTGGGACGGGCTGTGATGGTTACAGGTTTACCATTAACTCCAAGAGCCCTCTCTCTCTCTTTAAAGAGAGAAAATACACCATACACACACATAAACACACCCGTGCACATGTGTGCACACACACAGGAATACAAGCACATACACAAATGTGCACACATATGCATGTGCACACATATGCATACACAAATTTGTGCATATACATACAGGCGCACACACACACAACACACACACCTTCCAGATCTCCATGGCTTAGCGAAAGAGGCCAGGAGGCAATATCTTGAAAGTACCGAGCATTCACTTTAAGTAAATGAAGTTACATCTGAAAATCATCTATAGATGGCTATTATATCATATTACAGCTGCATTTATATGAAAGTAATGAAAATATCAATCCTTTATAAAAAAAGTTGTGCAAACAAGCAGACTGCACGGGTATCATTATCAACATTTAAAATATAAAGACAGTCTCCAGTCTCCAACTGTCACCCACATATTGCAGGTTCTCCCCTCCTATGCACATACTACATGTGATATGACCACATGCTTAGTAAACTGCTCTCTCTCTTCTATTTTTTTCTCTTGTGTTAGGGATGGAACCTAGGGCTCACATATACTAGGCAAGAAAGTGCTCTCCCACTGAGCCATGTCCCGGCTTAGCCTGCTCTTCCTGGGGAGGGGGACAAGGAGGGGATCTGTGCTATAATGAACAAGACATCACACTGGAATTGTGGTGCCCAGCTCAGCTCTGCTTGTGGCTGTGGCTGAGTGACTCCCCCTCTCTGGGCCTCAGGTTTGTTGCCTGTGAAGCGGGAAAGTGGGAAGGGAAATGTTCAGTGTCCCTTGCCACCATTCTGACCAAGTCCTGGACCAGCTGCCTGGGTGAGCACCGGGGCTTAATGACCTGGGGTTCACCAGCCTCTGGTTTTCCAGCGAAGCGGCCGGGTGTGGGGAAGACTTTGTGGCTGGGTTCGAAGATGTGGAGAAAAGTGTGGTTCCAGCATCAGTGCCACGGAGCCCCTAGGGCTCTGCTCCCTACCCTCATGTACCCAACCTTTCCCAGGGGTTGTGCTAAGATGAAAGCCAGAGCCAGCAGGGCCTGGTGCCCGAATGGGAAGGGCGTGGGGTGGTGCCTGAGGGCAGTGGTCTGGCGGTCAGGTTCCCCTTAGGGCCTCAGCAACAGCTGTGTTTAAAGTGTGCGGGTCATAGCACTGTATTGCATGTGATGACCCTTACCCCACAGAACAAGCCACCTGTAAAACAGGCATCAAGTATTTTCTAAAAGGAAAACAATTTAGTGTCAGTTTAGGGAAGACATGATCCAGTTTCGAGGCACTTAGGAACCGTCCCAGAATTCCCTGGTGGGGAGGTCACGCTTCCAGCCTTGGCCACAACCTGGAGTCACCCCGGTACCTTCTGGGTATGCATGAGACCTGCCTGGAGATGTCAGAATGCAAGACCTGGGTCCATGTGGGGATGTGAGTGGGATGCACCCAGCCCCGTGGCCCTGCCCACCTACAAGGTCCTTTCCTAGGTCAGAGACTCCTTCAGACAGAGAGAATCTCCTCTGTCTTGGGCCCCCTCATCCCTGACCCTAGAGAGGCAGGTGCTTGCACTCTGAGCCCATGCACATGCAAACAGTCCAACAGCAGCAGGTGGACCAGCATCCTGGGACTGTCATAGGACACCACGCACAGTGCATCTTACCCCTGTGTGTGGACATCTAAAAATCAAGTCCACGAGAACAAAACACACAAAGGCAAACCCAGTCACTTCCTGAGGACTCGGCATCATGGTCTTGGGCATCGTGCCGGTCCACGGTGCTAAGTGCGGGGACAGGCACCAGTGGGGACAGGCACCAGGACCATCACCGCGCTGCACTGCCTCCGGTCTCCTGCTCCACCCTGGTGTCGCTCTGCCCCATCTCACTGTAGCGCTCTCTGTGCCAGTGTCTGGTCATCACCATGACTAGCCCACAGCTCACGTCTCTGTGACTTTAAAACTAGCCACACACTGTGCTCCCACTGTGCCTAAAGGGGGTCCCCTGGAGGCCCAGTTCTACTGGGCTGCACTCACAGCTCTCAGCCTCCTCACTAACATCTAGACTTCCGGATAATGATTATTCTTGCCCTCCAGGGCTGATGGAAAGCTAAGGCATGGGTGTCACAAAGTCTCATTAGAGAAATACTGCTGGGGACTTCCCCAAGCACCGACAGACATCAAACATGAAGTTACCCACACTGAGCATGTGTGTACATAGCGTATAAAAATTGTGAACATGACGCCCTAGCTGTACACAGTATACATCTACTATAATCAAGCAGACAACATCATATAAAAAGCAAGTTTGTTCTGAAAACAAACATGGCATTTGTGGCAAGGTTGCTTGGGGTCTCTGACCCACTCATGTCCAGTTTCCCCAGCAGCGAGGCTCAGACAGAGCCCTGGGACTGCCAGATGCTGCAGAAGGTCACCTGTGCCCAGCAGGCTAGGTGGGTGGGGGGCCGTCATGGTGGAGCACGAGTGTGAATGAGCGGGCGAAGTTATTGGTCAGGGCACAGCTTCGCTCCTCGCCGACCGGCAGCAGGAAGAGCAGGAGAAGCAGGAGCAGAAGGAGCAGCTGCAGCGGCAGCGCCACGCGGCAAGCCTTCCGCAGGAGCGAGCAGGCACGCCTCCGCCGCCGACTCTGTGAGGCAACACGGGACACACCATGAGTGAGTGAGGGAAGAGGGGCGGAGGACACACTGGACAGACTGCGTGGTCACGCGTCGCTCAGCCTGCCCACTGTAAAGTGAACTGTGATGGTTAATCGTGACTGTCAACTTGACAGGATCTAGAACCTCTACGGACATAAATTTCTGGGCATGTTTGTGAGGGAGCTCTAGATTGTCTTACGGTGGGAAGGCCTACCCTACAAGTGGGCGGTACCATCTCACGGGCTGAGGTCTTGGATTGTACAAGAGAGAGAAAGCGTGGCTGCAAAGATGGCTCAGCAATTCAGAGCACTGGCTGCTCTTGCAGAGGACCCAGGTTCGATTCCAAGCACCCACATAGTGGCTAACAACTGTTCCAGGGGATCTGATGCCTTCTTCTGACTTCTGTGGGCATTACATAACAGAGGTGCACTTACACACGAGCAGGCAGTACACTCATACACACAAAACAAAAATAAAATATCTTTAAAAATCAAACAAATATATTCAGCAAAAACCACACTATGGTTCTGAATTTTGACCTCTTCCTGGGTCAGACCTGTGTGATCCCATGCCCTGTGGAGATGCTGGCTGGGAAGTGAGCAGCTCCCACAGCCACGCAATCACAGAGGTGGGGACTGGTCCATTTTCATCCTCTGGAATTTTCAACTCACAATGGCCTCATTAGGACAGAATCCCACTGTGAGTTGAGGAACATCTCACTGAGAATCCAGATTTGGACAGTAAGCCTGTCAAACCTCAGAATTCTCCATCTATAAATGGGGGTAATAATAGTCACCACCTGAAAGAAATTAAATGAGACAGAACCCAGTCCTGAGGACCCTGGCTGGTTGGAGAGTCTCTAATCCAGACTCCAAGACCACTAGCCACGTGACTGAGGGCAAGTAAACAACTTTGCTTAGTTTTCGGGGGTTTGGTATTTTTGTTTTGAAAGACAGTCTCCCTGTAGCCACAGCTGGCCTGGAACTCGCTATGTAGAATAGGCTGGCCTCAATCTCACAGAGATCCACCTGCCTCTGCCTCTGAAGTATTAGTATTAAAGGTATGTACCACCACGCCTGGCTACTTTTCTGAGTCTGTTTCCCATTTCATTGAGCCGTGGGGAGGACTCAAAGCATACAGACAGTAATGAAAAGATGTGCAGCTCATACTGTACTGTTAGGACCTGACATAGTGTAACAGTGCTACTGGGAGCTGCTTGTGCTGCTGGCTACCACCAGAGACTAGAGGCTATTAAGAATCTATCTGCTGCCTCCCTGAAGAACCAAAGTTCACCCCCCAGAGCCTAGAAAGCCCCTGTCACACCATAATCATGGTGATGGTGATTACCATGACAATGATGTTTGATGGTGCTGATAATGGGGATGGAGATGAGGGTGACAGCAACGATGCTGATGGTGAAAATGATGGTGACAGTGGCAAGGAAAATGGTGATGACAGAGAGGATGAAAGCGATGGCAATAATGCAGGTGATGGAAACGATGATGGTGACGGTAATGATGATGGTGATGGCAATCACGGAGACAGTTGGTGGTGGTGAGAGTGAGGATCATGATGGTGATAGTGATGATGGGGACAGTGTTGATGGTATTGGTGAGCACTGATGATGATGGTGATCATGGAGACAATGCTGATGGTGGGGGTTAGAGTGCTGATGGTGATGATGATGATGGAGACAGTGTTGGTGGTGGTGGTGAGAGTAATGGTGATGATCATGGTGGTAGTAGTGATGGTGATGACAGTGATGATGTGTAGAAATCATACGATCATGGAGATAGTGCTGATGATGGTAACAGTGGTGAGAGTGATGGTGACACTCATGTTGAGGAGATGCTGATGTTGATGATGGTGACAGTGATGGTGATCACACGGACGGTGGTGATGGTGGTCGTGGTGGTGATGAGAGTGACGGCGATGAAGGGGAGGGTGGTAGCAATGACAGTGATGATGGAAAGGGCGGCAGTCGTGGTGGTGGTGGTGACAGTCTTGTTGGTGATGTGGTGGTGATGTTGATGGTGATGAGGATGGTGGCTGTGACGGAGATGGTGGTGAGGAGGATAGTTTGATAGATATGGTGGCGATGGTGATGGCAGTGGTGACGGTGATGGCAGTGGTGACGGTGATGATGTTGATGTTGAGGATGATGGTTGTGATGTAGATAGTGACGGTGGTGATGGCAGTGGTGATGGTGATGGCAGTGGTGACGGTGATGGCAGTGGTGATGGTGGTGTGGATGATCATGGTGATGGCAGTGGTGACGGTGATGGCAGTGGTGACGGTGATGGCAGTGGTGACGGTGATGGCAGTGGTGACGGTGATGATGTTGATGTTGAGGATGATGGTTGTGATGTAGATAGTGACGGTGGTGATGGCAGTGGTGACGGTGATGGCAGTGGTGATGGTGGTGTGGATGATCATGGTGATGGCAGTGGTGATGGTGATGGCAGTGGTGATGGTGGTGGCAGTGGTGATGGTGGTGTGGATGATCATGGTGATGGCAGTGGTGACGGTGATGATGTTGATGTTGAGGATGATGGTTGTGATGTAGATAGTGACGGTGGTGATGGCAGTGGTGATGGTGGTGTGGATGATCATGGTGATGGCAGTGGTGACAATGGTGGTGGTGAAGAAGCATTGCCAAACAGGTATTTCTGGGAGGTTGTGACCTGGGCACTTTCATCTTTTCTACCTCTCATATCTGAGCTATCTCACTCTCCTGACCCAACTACCCCCTGAAGAGGCCAAAACCTGACTCTGCCTCTGGCCTCAAATGTTTCTGCTCATCAGAGCCCCCAGGCCCTGATTTTGTCAAGTCATACTGCTCTGGGCCCACGCTGAGTGGGCGTGGCAGCTGGAGGAGCACAGGCACACCGCTCGTCCTTCTACTGGGCTGGGGGAGGCCTGGCGGTGCCTGAGATGGCTAGGCTGAGCTGCTTGGGAGGGCTGGGAGAGTGGGGGGCTGAACTGACGCCTCAACATTTACTGAAGACTCTGCCCGACTGAAATATCTCTGATGACCCAGATGACCCATGGTAGAGGACAGGAGAGCGAGACTGGGCGATGTGGGCCCACTGAACCTGGGCTTACAGCACTAGAACCCCATAATCGAGTCTCCCAGGTGAAAGGGTTGTTTACATTGCCCTTCCCAGTCTCTGTGACTCCTCCAGTTCCCAGAACTGGGTTTTGCTTATGCAAACGAGCCTGTCTTTGGCCTTGATCCTCTAAACCAGCTTTGAAGGTCCAGCTGCGCTGGTGTTCATTCGTGCTGCGGGTTGCTGGGCTCCTTTGGAGGAGGGCTCCCACTGCCCAGTCCTCACTCCTGAGAGCCTACCTCTTACTTTAAGGGCCCCAAATTCTCAAATGCTCTTTAGAACAACAACAAAGTTTAAATGATATCTTCTGAGGCACATTTTAGGGTGAATCGCAAAGCTCAGATACACACACACGCCTTCTAAAACGCCACTAAGGGAACCAACAGTCCCAGCTCTTCAGTGCCAAGAGCTCTCCACACCACTTCCCCACACTATTCCTGTGCCCTGCCCGGGGGTGTTCAAGAGAGAGAGGGCTCCCCAGGAAACCAGGCTGCCCATCCTTCAGGGCAGGGAAGCAAAGGCTGGGGGCGGGGCATGCTCTGTCTAGTAATCTTCCTGGTCTCCCGAGATCTCCTGAGCACTTGAATTCCAGAGTTTGGGGGAATTCGAGCAAAAAGGGCCCCAGGAATACGAGCTAAATCTGCCTCTGATGAAATGGGACACGGGAAGAATTAAAAGAATCAGAGTTCAGAGGCCTGCATTTGAACCGTGGCTCTTCCACTTCCTGGATGTGGGATCTAGAGCAAGTTATTTAGCTTGGTCTCGGTCTCTTCCTCTGTTGGGGGACAGGAAGAGTGACAGCCGCTTACCAAATTTAGAGAGAGAGATGAGGCAAGCAGGTGCTCAATAAAACTTCATTTCCTTCCATAGCTAAAAGCCCCCCCCAGCTGCCCTTCCACCAGCCTCTTTAGCCCCTCAGAGAAGAAAGCAAAGCCTCTCAGTGTTTCCCTCTTAGACTTTAAAGACCTTACTGGTCTCTGGCCACAGGGCCTTTGTACAGTCTTCTCTCTCCAATTCATCTGATTGTTCTCATGCCAACATTAATTATTTCCTCAGGGGGACTTCCCTGACCTTGAGACCGAAACAGGCATGCATGTGGAGGCCAGAGACTGATGTCAAGATGTGTTCCTCAACTGCTTCTCCACTCTATATTTTTTTTTTTTTGAGACAGGGTCTCTCACTGAGCCTGTAGTTGAGATTTGGGCTAGGCTGGCTGGCCAAGGAACCCCTCGGGTTGGCTTATCCTGCCCTCTAGGCCTGGAGTTATAGGCATATGTAGCTGCACCTGGCCTTGAAATGGATGTTGGGGATCTGAACTCAGGTCCACAGGCTTAAACAAGCACTTTACCTACTGACCCATCTCCCCAGGCATGTTAGTTTTTTTTCTATCAAGCTACACAACTCAAAAGTTTCGTTTTTAAATTATTTTTTATATATAGGAGTGCATTGCTTGCATGTGTCTAAGTGCAAGGCCCACGGATGTCAGAAAAGGATGTCGAATTCCTTGGAACTGGAGTTTCAGATGGGTGTTAGCTGCCATGTGGGTGCTGGGAATCAAACCCAGGTCCTCTGCAGGAGCAGTCAGTGCCTTAACCGCTGAGACATCTCTCCAGCCCCTTAAAAGTTTCATTTTAAAAAGACTACTGACACAGCTTAAGAATTTTAAATGTGAACTGTAGGTTAAGTCATTCTATTTTATCAATGTTAGTGTTATCAATACATTTGGAGAGTTGAAAAAAATAAACCAGAAAGAGACACCGGGGTGGACACTGAGAAAAGCCAGAGCAGCCACCAGAGTGGGTAAAGTCACAGTCCTGCTGCCGAGAGGACAGGGAAGACCCAGGATGCACTCACAGGCTGAGAGACCAGGCTTCCTGGTTGGAGCTGGTTTCTGAGGTCTGAGGTAGTATGAGAAAGGAGCCCACTGAGCAAAGGAAGGTCTGGAGTGCATGAAGAGAACACGTGTGATCCCATGTGATCCTGGGAGTCAAAGTCAAGTTAAAAAACTTGATGTTTAGGGTTCTGGCATCAATTTGTTCATAATTCAGCAATGCCCAGCCGTTTGGGGGTTCTTTGGGTAAAGAGAGGGCCAGGCCCTGGCATGACATAATGCATGGTTTGAGGCCTCTCTGGGTGACAGACAAAATGGCTGGGACCAGGGAAGAGGCTGTTTTTCATCTGAGCTGTTCTCTGAGTATGTAGTGAAAGGGACAGAGTCCTATGACATTGTCTGCCCCAGCCTCAACTGGTCACACGCTGCATGGGGATGGGGAGGTGAAGCGGCTGTATTCTCCCCTACAAAAGAAGGTGATTGGGAATGTTCAAGACCGGGCATGCTGAATGTCCATCACAGTGCCCGGCACACAACAGCTGTGAGAGAAGGCTCACCAGTGACTGAGGTTTGAGATCACGATGTCCCATCCGAGCTAACGTACCTATTGCAAGGAGAGCACCGTGATCTTACTACCAAGAAAGAAAGCAGCCACGACCAAGGCAGAGTCACTCAACTGAAAAGCCTCTATAGAGGAGCTGGGGATGTGGCGCAGCTGGTAGAGTGCTTGACTGGCATGCATGAAGTCCTGAGTTCGAGCCCCAGCACTGGATAGACTGGGCATGGTGGCACATATCTGTAATACTAGCTAGCACCTGGGAGGTGGGGGCAGGAGGGTCAGAAGTTCAAAGTTATCCCAGAGACACAATGAGTCTGAGGCCAGCCTGGACTACATGAGACCCTGTCTCGAACAATGAAGGAAGGAAGGTCAGTCCACATAAAGCTGCACATGGAGGGGCTGCACCTTCCGAGGGGTGTGGGAACCAGAATAACCCACGTCACAGAAAGAGGGGCCAGAGCACTCCACATCTGGTAGAAGGGAAGGAACAAAAGCTCCTCCCTGAGGGGCTGGAGAGAGGGCTCAGCAGTTAAGAGCGCTGGCTGCTCTTGCAGAGGACCAGGTCATGTTCCAGCACCTACGAGGAAGCCAATAACCATCCTTAACTCCAGTTCCAGGGGATAAAACACCCTCTTCTGGTCTCTGCAGGCATTGCATGCATGGGTGCACTACATAAATGCAGTCAAAACACACATGCAACATAAAATAAAAAGCAAATAAATAAAAATAAAACTGAGACTGAACCATACATAGGGGCTCCCTGCAAATCTGCAAGCTAAGTGTAAATCCTCAGTGCAGCCCAAGAAAAACAAAACAAGATCAACAGCAGAAATCTTGACTTGTGAGAATCCTAAGTGCTGGGTGTTGTGGGTGGCAGGAGCTGGATGGGGCCAAGACACCTGAATTCCAGAGGTGAAACTGTAGAAAATTTGTGAGTCTTAAAACCTGGAAACTACAGTCAAGTAAACCCAATGGAACTCCCAGGGGGCTCCATATGTGGGCCTATGTACCAGGAGTCCCACTGCATGGTATCTGGGGGCTGTCTGCTCCCAACCCCTTCAAACTGCCCTGGTCTGCCACGATGAACAGCCACACCAGCAGTCCACTCCTCAGGTAACATGAGTGTGCCTGGAGAGGACCACAGCACAATCCTGGCCCAAGGCAGCAATTGAGGTGACTCAGCCTAACTGCCACTCAAAAAGCAATTACGCTTCAAGTGTCTGAGGGTGTAGGCAAACAGTTGGTGGCACCACGCTGGCAAGTGTGTAGGTAGTGCAAATTTAATAAATCTTAATTATTCTGCTTATACAAGTAAGCAGGCTGAAGCCACTGACATAGCTGGAGGCTTCCACGACTGGAACAGAGAGAGGAAAAAGTGCAGAGAGCCAACGGCGCCTAAATACTTAGCCCAAGGGCAAGTGTCTTTCTTTCTTCCCTTTGGGCTAAAAATAATACATAGAATGCTTCTAGACTGGAGAGATTAGACTCTATAGATGACGCTTATTTTCTACCTGTCAGGCCTGTGTATGTGTGTGTATGTGCACGTGTGTGTGTATATAGCCATCATATATGTGCACATACCTAAGCAGAAAAAAATAAACCCAAAACACGAGTACTGTGAATTTGGGTCTTAAATGTACCCCAGAGTCCCACGAGTTAGAGGACTGGTCCCAGACTGGCACTATTTGGAGGTGGAACCCTGGAACTCATTAGAGGTGAGGCTTTGCAAGGGCCTTAGGCACATCCTTGAAGGCGACTGTGGGACAGACACTGGCCTTCTCTTCTTCCTCTTTCGCTTCCTGGCCATGAGATGGACAGTTTTGCTCTGGCATATGCACCTGATGTGCTACCTCACTACAGGCCAAAGAGAAGAGGAGCAGGAGACCACAGATGGAAGGCTGAAACTGAGCTAAAAGATAACTCTCCTCTCTATAAGTTGATGACCTCAAGCATTTTGTAGCAGTAACAGAAAGCTGGTTAATACAAGTCCTGTGTGTCACGGCTCCCTCTGCTCTTAGAAAGAGAAGCAGGGGCAATATTTACAGAAGTCTTGGGCCCTTGTTTACATGACAATTGAGAGCCTACTATGTTCCCACTGTTAGGTGGGAACTTTGCCCACCTTTAGCTCAGTGGTCTCCTTTTCTTCATTGGAAGTCCACAGGAAGAGACTCACTAAAGGTCACATATACCAGTGACAGAGCCTGGACTTGAATCCAGAACCTAAAACATCAGCTCTCAAAGTGTAGTCCCTGGGCTAGGAGTATGAACATCACCTGGGAACAAATGGGTCAGAAACACAGACTCAGGCTGGGCCCAGCCATCTGGTTTCACAGCTGTCCTATCGTTGGTCTTTATCTGCTGGTCCTGGGTAGCTTCCTTCTCTATGAGAATCCCAAGCTCAGTAGTTTACAAGACAAACAGCACTAAAGTCATCCTTTTTTACATCTTTGCAACAGCCCAGTAAGCGCTCAGAGCTTTTGTGTTAACGCATCCACAGAGCTATAGTGGACACCGCCAGCTGTAGCTAAGCAGTGCTATTGTGAGCCTCGGCGGCTGGGCTGCGAGCCCTCAGGGTCACTGCCTCTCAGAGTCCCCTAATCCAGAGACTCCTGCCATTCTGATGGATGGCTCCAGGCAGAGGCTCCCTCCCCCACCCAGCCAGGTGTAGTCCAGGATGGCAAGTGGGGACTCTGTGTTCACTGATGGGTTTTGAGCACCTTAAACAGTGCTTGGCACAAAGTCAGCACTGAGTAAAGAAGGAATGAATGACTGGAAGAGGAGACAGCTATTGAACAGCATGAATGAGAAAATGCCAGAGGGGTACCCCAACTCCAGGGGTACCCCAACTCTAGGCTGCAGGGAATCGGAGTTGCACTAGGCGGGTGTCAGTTGGCCAGGTGTCACCTGCTCAGAAATATGTAGTGAGTGCTGACTATGCATTTGGTATCAGGATCGGGTACCAGGAACCCAGACTGCTTAGAATCGGTCTGACGGGGTGTCCAACCTACAGCCCCACTGGTCAGACACACCCCAGGACAGCTTGGAATGTAACACAACACAAAACTAAACTTACTTAAAACATAATGAGATTTTTTTTTGAGACTTTTTTTTTTATAACACTATTGTAACTTTGTAGATGACAATGTGTCACAGTGTCAAAAGGCTGGATATTCCTAGTAGACTCTGGTCTGGGTCTGCATGGAAGGCAACTCTCAACCACGGAGGGGCTTCAAGTTCAAGAGCTACAGCTAGACTAAACATGGGGTCTTGGGGTTTCCATCAACCACCAGGAACCACCAGACAGGGCTGGGTGGGCCACCTGCCCTTTCCTGACTCGTCTATAGGGAGTCTAACACGATTCAAAACTAGGGGGAAACTGGAACAGAAGAGCCAGGAAGCACTTCCACTTCTCTATGTCAGGGTACATACGATCTTCAAGATTAGTTCATGGAGAAAAGTCAGGATGGATATGTCTGTTTCAGACATGGGGAATGGGGGTTCCCAAGGCAAAGTAACCTGCCAAAGGCCACAAAGCTGGTTGGTGATATGCCCAGAGTACAGCCTTGATCCATGACAAGCCCTTCTTGGACCACGATTCCCCCTATTCTCCTGAAACTGCCAGAGGCCAGGAAGGAACTCAGGGTGTCCATACGTGGGGCTCAGAAACGGGGCAATGGCAGAGCTGAAGAAACTCCAGGCTCCTGGGGCCAGAGCATGCTGGAGCTTGTGCCATTATGACTGATGTTTGGCAGGAAAACAAGGGCAGCATGGGGACAATAATGTACAGGAGCAGAGAAACCCTCCCGGCCCGGGGCCTCCAAGGCACCCTGTGGAAGGTTAAAACATGGGCACTGTGGACCGAGGTCAGACGCCAATCACGAGCCACGTCTGGAGGACACATCAGCTTTTTGTTGGTTGTTTTCTCAGGCACAGAGCTGAGTTAAGAATGCTGCTTGGGTGTCACTGGCAGGGCACAATGAGACGCCCTCACAATTGTTATTGTCTGAAATCAGAAATGTGCCCAGGCTCATCGTTCTGACCGCTTCGTCTCTAGCTAGTGGTGTTATTTTGGAAAGTTGTACAAACTTTGGGAATTGCTTACCTGGTTGAAGGTTATACCAGGTCCCCAGTTCTAATTCATCTCTCTCATTCTCTCTCTCTCTTTCCCTTCCTCCTTCCCCTCCTCCCTCCTGATGGGTCAGAAAGTATACATGACATCCTGCCCGAGTACATGAGTCCCAAAGACTACAGACTGACCCCTCTGAAATCATGAGCCCAAACAGATCCTTCATCCAGTAAGTTGCTTCTGTTGGCTATTTTGTTACAACCACAGACAGGAAAGTCACCCTACGCACCCCTTTCAGGACAGGAACTGTCACTTCCTGCGGGCATGCTCTTACTGCTCCTGGGGTAGTTGCTTAGCCTGCCAACAGAGCTGGAGTGACCTGAGCAGCTCTAGTGGACACAAGTGGGAACACCTTCCCGGGAGAACAAAAGGCTCTACACTCCTACTTAATGTGTCGCCTGGGGCCCCATGTATTTTTCCAGTCTGCCTTGAATGGATCTGGTTTATACCTGCTGTCACAGAAATCATGGCAGCGTCCTGTCACACTCCCCAGCATGTCCATCATGTCA
Organism: Eospalax fontanierii; assembly: GCA_035773235.1. NCBI lineage: Eukaryota > Metazoa > Chordata > Mammalia > Rodentia > Spalacidae > Eospalax > Eospalax fontanierii. Next base: position 72,821,590 of record CM069536.1, read on the forward strand.
ACTTCATGCCCTTGTCAATCATTCTCTTAGCCTGGGGCTTCCTGGGAGCATATGCCTCCGGGCCAAGCCCCATATAACCCAAAGTCAGTTCTCCATCAGTGCTCCTCAGACCTAATGGGACATTCTAGAAAACTCAAGTGTCCTGACCCAGCATCACAGGCTCTCTAGCCCCGCACACACTCTGCCCTCTAGCTGTGAGGAGCAGATGGCAGACACATACCTTTTGGAATCCAGTCAACTCTCCCGGAGAACTCTGCGTCTGTCATTTTAGGGAAAGGAAGGAAAGGGGCAAAAATAAGTGAAGGGAGTGAAACTTAAATCCCAACAGAGCCTGTAATGGAATATTCATTTTGTCAGAGGAGCATTTCTTTAAAACTTCTGGTCATCTGGACAGCCTGAACTAGCAGGGAATTCCATTTAAAAAGCTTTTTAACACACTTCAGGCCCAGGTGGCCTGTCTGGAAGGCCTTGGCCAGCGCCGGGAATCCAGCACACCAGGCTTGGGCTGGCCTGCCACCTAGTGACTGACATGATAGTTGCGGGGCCAGAAAAATCTGTGGCTTCCAAGATTTTGTGGCTTCTGCACTCTGAGGCCTGAAAGAGTCCTATGGGACATCTCACCGAGCTGAGCAGGTCCAGGGCCTTGGAAACTTAATCTCTGTGCCTCAATTTCCCCTTCAGCTCAGAGGGAATACTAACTCTGTCTTTTACAGCTTGTTAGGGGGCTAGAGCATCTAATAAAGGCTATCATTCCGAGGACAGCTATTTTTTTGTGCAGGAGACTTGGGAGTCTAGGAAAGTAAAGCTCTGCCTCAAAGTGAGGAAGTCAGGCAGAAGAGGAGGGGATCTGGGTCTCAGGACTTGCAATGTGCAGCCTAGTGGAGCTAGAGCACAACACAGGGGTCTGACTGAATGCTAGCTCTGTGGGTCACTAGCCGTGTGACCCTAAGCTGCTGGTGGCAAGGGTCAGGTAGGGGCTCAGCTCCCCCTCTGAAGACTGGGATGCAATTACTCTAGCAGAGGGCGGCTCAAGAACCAAATGGAAAATGCACGTAAAACCGAGCATAGTGGGAGGTAAGTGCTCCTTATGCTCTAAGCAAGAATCTCTGCCCCTGATACTGGGACTCCAGCCTAACGGGAGGTAAGAGGGACAAATGGCATGTGTAAGCCTAGTGCCTGAGGCCTGTGAGTGCCCTCCGTGCCCCTGCTCTGAGTGGTTGCTTGGCCTGGAATACGAGTGCACAGGTCAGAATGCACATGGGCTAGCTCTGTCTTCCCCAGTAAGCTTGGGCCCAGCTATGGTCACCTCCCGGGCCTGAAACCTATGCTCTCAGCACCTACCAACAGGTGTCCAGAGTCCTTAAGCTTGGACTTGTACAGCATCCAGCGGTAGCGCAGATCTTCCAGCTCATTGGAGGGGCCTTCTGGCCTGCGATGAAGCAGGTTCTCAAAGAGATGCTGGCCTTCTGGGACTCGAGCCTCCAACTCCTGAGGGAAAAGGCAGCATCATGGCCCAGCTTCTTAATGACCCAGGAACCCTACCTGACAGGTAAGGTAAGTGCCCCGTGACAGAGGCACATGGGGAGAAGTGGACAGACCCTGCTGCAAGTTTAAGGTCAGGACCAGCAATGGCTATTAGAAGAGAGCAAGTGGTTATGTTAGAGAGAGTCCCCATGTTACCAGACCTATCCTAGCAGATACCACCATTAAAAAACCATTGTTAGGGCTGGAGAGATACTTCAGCAGTTAAGAGCACTGGCTGCTCTTGCAGAGAACCTGGGTTCGGTTCCCAGCACCCACATGGTAGCTGACAACAGTCCATAACTCCAGTTCCAGGGAATCCGATGGCCTCTTCTGACATCCATGGGCATTCCACAACACAGGTGCACCTGCATAATACACTTATACGCAGAAAATAAAATTAAAATAATAAAACATAAAAAGTCATCGCTGTGTGTTCTGCTGGCATTTCTGAGCCTGGCGGAATGGTGCTGGCATTGAGTTGGGCAGACTCTTTTGTCACAACAGAGCCCTGTGCTCTCTAGGGTGACACTTTCCATCTCCAGTCCTGAGAGATGATATGATAAGAAGTCCACAGACAGAAGGCCTCAGGTTCAATCCTAGCTTTAGAGCTTGGCTGACCTGCTCAGAACCTGCTAGAATGCTGTCTGGACGAGAGCAAATGGAGTTTAATGAGAACTAGAAGTCATTTCTGATGTGACTGGACTTGGGTGAGGGTGGGGGCTGGAAGACAAATCTGAGACAGGGAGGTGGCTGGTGAAGGCTTGGAGCTGGCACTCAGCTCCATCCCTGAGATGAAGCTCCTGAGAACACAACAGAAACACTTTCAGGTCATCCATGAGTTAACAAAAGAGGGGGTGTATCAGGTCGAAGCTCAGGACAGCGGGTAAATGCACAGCTCTGTGGTGGGGCAACTGCCTGGCATGTGTTAGGACCTGGCCGCCATCCCCAGCACTGAGAGGAACATAAAACAACCACAGCAGAAGACTTTGGGAGTGAGCAGTGAGCAGGAACAAGAGAAGTGAGGCCTGTGCTCAGACCTCTCTTTGCTCTCAGGACATTTCAGTCTAGAAGAAAAGAATCTGAGAAGCCTATCTGGGCTTCTGCAGCTTCCCAGAGGCGAGGTGGTTAGGGGAAGCCTGGGCTCTGCAGGGCTGGGCACTGACAAGCCATTCCTTTTGTAGATCAGGTGCCTGTAGACTTCATTCTCAGATTAAAAGAGTGAGAAGTAAATCTGAGCCTGGTGTGCACTTCCAACCCAGCTCCAAGTCATCTCCAGGGAACAACAGATCTTGAACATGGTCTTACTAATCCTGAGTCATGAAGCCTCTACTTCTTGGACTTGGTAAAAAATTAGGCTAACATGTTTTCTTCAGGCACAATGTCTAGCACACAAAGCAATCATATAACGATACCTGACACCAAATATGAGAATCACAAATATGTAACAGAAACAGTCCTAAAATGCCTGGAGATATTGGAATTACTAGAGAGACGCTTGAAGGCAGTTATGTTTGGCGTGTTCAGAGAATTAAAAGACAAGCTTGAACATTTCCAGGTCTGAGAGGAGAGAGGAAATAGAACAGAAGTTCTAGACCTGATTGTATAATAAGAGAAGTTAAGAACTGAATAGACATGTACAATAACAACTGAGACACAGACAACAAGAGAATTAGTGCACTGGAAGATGAGTCAGAAAAAAACATTCAGAATGCAACATTCTGAGACGAAAAGTAACACAAGAGTAGCTAAGATACAAAAAGCACAAAGAAGGAAAATAACGGTTTAAATGACATTGAGAAGGAAAGGAAAGATTATCAAGGGAAGATAACATTTTAAATGATAATGTCAGAGATATTTCCAGAAAGTCCTTAAACCATAGATGCAAGAATTCGAATGACGGTCAAGTACACAACTCAAAGGGAACCTCAGAGTGAGGTTTTGTTGAAATAAAGAAAGGTAGACTGGGGTCTCCCGGGGAAGCTCTGAGATGATGACCTGCTGCAGCAGCCATGACCTGGGTAGGGGTCCAAAAGGAAGGAGGAGACAGGGAGGAGGCTGCGTCGTAATCAGACGACTCCAGGAAGGGCAGGGGGACAGAAGCTGCAAGGTGGGCTTGGTGACTGCTGCGGGTTGAAGGCTGGTTCCTCTCGAGCTCATGTTGAACTTTAACCGTCATTTAGAGTACTGAGAAATGGGACCTTTGAGAGGCAGCCTGGCCACAGGGGGGATTAACAGCCCACCAGGGTCGTGCGAATGCTGTCATAAGAAGACAAGTTTGAATCCTCGCCTCTTTATGCTTCTTCATCTCTGGCCACGTGACGCATAGCAAGGAGGCCCTTGTAAGGTTCAGGTATCTCGATCTTAGGCTTCCCAGCCTTCAGAACCATGAAATTCTTGTTTGTTATAAATTACTTAGTCTCAGGTATCTTGTTACAGGAACATAAGCATACCACGACACTGACTATGGAGTGCAGGGGACAGAAGAGCTGTGGTAGACTGAATACATGACTCCCCATACTGCTCCCCCAGCCAGACCCTTGACATTTCAAAAATGACTTTGCAGTGTTTCTCACAAAATGGTGGAGTGTGTTTTCTTTCCCTTGAACCTTGTTAGGCCTGGTGACTTTCTTTGTACAGGAGAATGAAGAGGAATCCAGATGGGGATGTGATGCTAGTTCTTAGTCTAAGCCTCGAAGGGCCTTGGCTGTTCTCACACACTCCGTCACACTCTGCTTTCACCTTGGACACTCTGGGCTGTCCCACAGGAGGAGACATGCATGGCCCAAGTCATGTTCATCTTCACCAGCTTCTAGCCTCCCAAATCAGTCACCAGTTGCCCTACAACTGACTCCAGATAAAGTTGCCTAGCAGATGTGTCCTAAGACTCCAGAACTAGAAGAAGCCAGGCTGAGATCAGTCTAAACTGCCAAATGTCAGAATTGTGAGATAAATATAAGCTATTGCTTTGAACTTGTTCTCAAGGTGGATTGTAAAACTGTGACAGCTAATGAATCCAGGAATCAAGTAATCAAATAACATTTCCCAAACAGGAAAATACAAAGTAGGATGGATGGTGGATGGATGAATAGATGATACATGGATGAATGAATGGATGGATGCACGGACAAAGGGATGGATGGATGGATGGATGGAGGGAGGGATACACAGATGGATGAATACATAGGTAGATGGATGGATAGATGGATACAAAGATGGATTAATGAATGGATACATGGATGGATGGATCATGGATAGATACATGGATGGATGCATGCATGCATGGATGGATGGATAGAAGGATATATAAATGGATTAATGGATGGAGAAATACATGGACAGATATATGGATGCATGTATGGATTGATGGATACACGGATGGATGGACGGATGGATGGATAGATGGATGGATGGATAGATGGCTCCATGAATTCTCACATGGATGGATACACAGATGGATTAATGAATAGATACACAGGTGGATGCATGGATGGATGGATGGATGGATGGATGGATGGATGGATGGATACATGGATGGATGGATGGATGGATGGATGGATGGATGGATGAATGGATGGATGGACCCATACATGAATACAAGGAAAAGTTCTAAACTATTAGAACTAAAAAACTAAAAACTAAGGCGTATGTACGCACTCCTTCATTTGAAGAGCTCCTGGTGGCACAGGCCCCACTAGGGATCATTTCTTGGAACAAACCTGCAGCTTTGTCTTTCTGATGCTCAAGTCCTTGGCTGTGGCTGTTCTCATGGCAATGATTCTAACTAGCTTGGAGTTTTCCACCTGCAGCCACTGCTCAAAGTCCCTCAGCAGCCGAGAGAAATCCTCATGGCGGACGTGTTCTTCTTGTAGGTTTGCCTGCAGGCAAGCATGTGACCTGAGGTTAGAGGCCTGCTGGCCATGGCTCCTGGGGAACCCACCAAGCCTGAGGGTGGGGATGAGGATGAAGACCCAAAGGGAGAGGGAGAGACCCAGGAGGATAAGAAATGGATTTCTATTCAGCATGAGCATGTTTGGGGCCAAGAGTGGTTCTCACCATCATCTCCCTGGGTTCCCAGAAGTCACCATCATCCCTAACCAGGATGGTTGCCTATCCATCCATTCTTGTCCCCTCCTGGGGACTTGAACGGAGTGATCTGTCTAAAATGCAAGTCTGTACATCCTTCCTTATATACTTGGTGGCTTCTTGCTCTTCCCTGTCGCTGCCCAAGAGCCTCAGGCTCCAGCCCTGCCGGTTCCTGAGGGTGGGGCTGCCTTTCTCCCCGAATTCCCACAGCTGCATCTCGATACCTTGACCTTATGCTTCCTCTGGGTCTATGCACATACTATCCCCTCTGCTACAAACATGCCTTCCCCCTGTGCTTCTCTCCCCTCCCAATTAACCTTGAGGATTAGGGTGATATTTCATTGTTCCCAGAAGGACTTCCTCACCTGAGAACTGGGTCCTAGTCACTGTCCCGCAAGCTTCTACCACATGCAGTCCAGCTGCCAGCATTCACCATGCCGATTGTTTGCCTTTATTTTTATTTTTGTCTTTTTGAGACAGGGTCTTCCTTTAGCCACAGCTGGCCTAGGACTTGCTATATATACCAAGCTGGCCTCAATCTCACAGAGATCCACCTGCCTTGGCTTCTCAAGTGTTGGGATTAAAGGTATATATCACTACATCTGGCTTACCATGTCCTTTTGAAACCTTTGTTTAACTGCCTAGACCCCACTCCCAAGCCCAGCAGCACAGACCACATCCAGAGAGATTCCTAGTAATGCAGAATTCAAGTCTCCACCAGACTACTGGGTCAGGACTGCCATCTTTGATCCGCTATCTGGGGTCAGTAAAACATTTTTAACCCCTGGACTCTCCCCTGGGACAACTGCACGGTTTCAGAGAGATGAGGACCAGTCTTGCCCAGGATGCCCATGACCTTCCCCTGTAACCTGGGACCTCTGCCATCTAGAGCCTCCATAGCCCTCTGCTCTAATACAGTTACTCCTGGAGTCAGAAAGGGCAAGGAAGTGGACATGCCCTGTGAGCTAAGCATGTGGTCCAGGGTAGGAAAGGAGCTGTGCTGGAGGCTCCCCACCCTCTTGCTTGACCTTGGGTCTGACCTTTCTCCAAAAGCCTGTGAGGCAGACTTACCCCATGACGCCGTCTGGGAAGGGGGTCCAGGGGGTTGATGAGGAAGCCGGCCTTTGGGATGTTGTTGGTGTAAACCAGTTTCTTCCCTGAGTCCACCTCAGTCCTCTGCAGCTGTTGGTCTCTGAGGAAGCTGGGAAGAGATGGCAGCCCAGATAAGATGGTGATGTGATGAATACCCACTAGGTTGTGGGAGAAGCAACAGTCCCAGGACACCAAAGTTGGCAGAAATGACTGGGCTTCACATGGATAATGACTTGGCACCCATCTCTGAGGTCCACAAGAAGGCTTTCAGACATGCCCATGCTCAGTTTCTTATTTTAAACCCACTTTACCAAGGTATCTGTACCCATGGATGCAGATGAAAAACTTGGAGCTTGGGCCAGAATAGACTGGAGGCTAACTTGCCAGTTGGGACATTCCTAGATCCTCAGAACCCTGCCAGCATCACTAACTAGGCCAAAGTGGAGATGTCCCAGGTACCTGGCACCTAGCCTAGTGCATAGTCCAGCCCTAGTCATCTGCTCCGGACCTTGGGTGGCGAGGACAAGAGGCACGGTCTGAGGGATCAGGGAGGCTCTCACCTCAGTAGGCCTTCCTCCCGCAGCTGCAGGGCCTGCCAAGACTCCACCAGCTTCCTCAGCTCCTCCTGGACCATGGCTGCCCCCTCAGGAGAGGACTTCTTCATCACCAGTTGGCCCAGTGCTTGCAGCAGGGACAGCTGGACCTCCTTCTCTGGGACTTCAGCCAGCAGTCTCTGTGGGAGACATACAGACACAGACACAGACACACACAAGTGAGTTCTAGGTCTGGGGAGGTCTCTGCTCCTCAGTACAAGGGCAGTCTAGGATGCTTTAGGAGAATGCAAAAAATGAGAGAACAAATCACCCTCTTACCCCAAAGCCAGCCTCCTGAGACTCGGCATCCCGTGGACGCACCTCCCTCTGGTATGCCTCCAGCGTCTGTGTAGCCATGGCGACCCACTGTTGCAGCTCCAGCAGCCGGTGGCTAAAGGTGCAGTGCTCCTGCACGCTCTCCCGACACCTGTCCACGAGGTCCTGTAGTACAGCCCAGAGGGTCAGGGGGCCTGAGCACTGCCTGAGGCAGAGACCCTAGGGGTCACCCCAACTCTATAAGATGTTAGACCTGCCTGCACCCTTAATTTCCCCCAAAAGGAACAGTACAGGCTGGTCCTCCCCTCCATGTAGCACAGATCAGCTCTGCCTTAAACAGCTCTTGCTTCTACAGAATCTACCAAGTATAGGGGAGGATGGGGTAACTGTGGCTGCAGTCTATCCTGGCACTGTGAGTCTGGGAAAACCATGGATAGGCATTTGGTAAGGTGGAGCATGGGGTGCCCTCTGACCTAGATATAGCTTCTGTCCACAGAAGAGAACGGCTTCTCTAAGGATACACATGGGATATCACCAATCATAGTTCCAAATCAGAACCTACCCAGTATCTACAGCAATGGGGACATACATAGTTGAGTGATAGATCACTGCCTAGCATGTGTAAGGTCCCGAATTCAGTCCCCAATACAGAAAAAGAGAGTAGAATGGATAAACATGGTGGCACATTCACAAATATTCTACAGTAGTAAGAACGAGCAGTGCAGACGAGCAGTGCAAGGACGAGCAGGCAGATGAGCAGTGCAAGGACGAGCAGTGCAGACAAGCAGTGCAAGGATGAGCAGTGCAGACGAGCAGTGTAAGGACGAGCAGTGCAAGGACGAGCAGTGCAGACGAGCAGTGCAAGGACGAGCAGTGCAGACGAGCAGTGCAGATGAGCAGTGCAAGGACGAGCAGTGTAGACGAGCAGTGTAAGGACGAGCAGTGCAGACAAGCAGTGCAAGGATGAGCAGTGCAAGGACGAGCAGTGCAGACGAGCAGTGCAAGGACGAGCAGTGCAGACGAACAGTGCAAGGACGAGCAGTGCAAGGATGAGCACTGCAAGGATGAGCAGTGCAGATGAGCAGTGCAAGGACGAGCAGTGCAGACAAGCAGTGCAAGGATGAGCAGTGCAAGGATGAGCACTGCAAGGATGAGCAGTGTAGACGAGTAGTGCAAGGACGAGCAGTGCAGACGAGCAGTGCAAGGACGAGCAGGCAGACGAGCAGTGCAAGGACGAGCAGTGCAGACGAGCAGTGCAGGCAAGCAGTGCAAGGACGAGCAGTACAGATGAGCACTGCAAGGACGAACACTGCAAGAAGTTACTGTAGAGTCTCACAACTGGTCAAAGTGCTGAGAATTAGCAACAGTGTGCTCAGCCCTAAATGGGACATGGATAGCAACGCCCCAAGACTCAGGGCACATCACAGAAGAGGGGGCGGAAAGAACGTAAGAGCTGGAAGGGGAAGAAGTGCTGTGAAATGCTGTCTCCTGACAGGCATGGCCCCACACTCAAGAGCTCACAGCTATGGTCTCCCGTGCAAAATCAAGCCAGTCAACGTTTTAACATGGACGGGAGAGGCTCAGGAGGCCCCACTCCTACCTGACAGGCTGCTGAAGGCTCCTGAAGGACAGGGACTCGTTTATCTTTGGGGGTGTGGCTGTTGGTAGGCTGCCCATGTCCTGGTGGAGGGCCCCCACCCATGCCCATGTGGGCAGCACCAATCGGACTCACCAAGTTACAAAAATCAGGAAGAGGACATGAAGGAGAGAGGGGACATATTGAGGGGGTTCAGGAGTACTGGGAGGGGAGCAGGGATTTGATCAAGGTACACCCTATACATATTTGAAATTGTCAGTGAATGAATGACATATTCTTTATTGAGAGGGGGTGATACAGGATCTCCCTGTACCCCCAGGTGGCCTGAAACTTGCTATGTAGACCAGGTTGGCTTTAATCTCACAGAGATCCACCTGCCTCTGACTCTGGAGTGCTGGGATTAAAGAAGGCATGTGCCACCATGCCAGGCTCAAGTGAATATTCTTTTTCCATTTATTTTTATTTTATGTGTACAAGTGTTAAGCCGGCATGTGTGTGAGTGCTCCTGTGTCATGCAGTGCCCACAGAGGACAGAAGAGGGCATTGGGTCTCCTGGAACTGAAGATATTGAGGGCTGTTAGTTGTCATGTGGGTGCTCGAATTCGAACCCAGGTCCTCTGCAAGAATGAACAGGCTATGACCCCACACAGACAATAGAGGAACTTGCAAGTGTCATGTAGGAGTGGAGTGGACACAGCTCCCCCGGAGGGCACGCAGCTGGCAGTGCCATGGGTAGCATGAGGAAGACTGCTGTTCCTCTGGGTCTGTGCAGAGGCTGCCAACACAGTCTGTTCAGTTCTTTACGATCCTCTGAGCTGTGTCAACATATTTTTCTTTTCTGCATATGATTTTGATTCCATAAAAAGATTTTCAAAACAGTCTTGACGTTTGGGTTTTCACCTCCTCTGGGTCCTGTTTCCTGGGCCCAGCAGCTGCTCAGACATCTGAGTCAGAGCCCTTACTCGTCTCTGTCTCCAGGAAAGCAGAGCACTGCCCTCAGAAGGGTGGCCATTCTCCATCCTCCTGATTCCCCTGCCTGGGATCCTGAGCCCCTTCTTGAGCCCGCCATGAGCCAACTCTGACCCCAGACCACTGTCTCCATTCCTGTGTGTTCCTTCAAATGTCTCATGCCCCACGCTCCCTGTTTCCCAAAGTCCCTGCCTTCCTGTACCTCCAAAACACTGGCACTCACTGGAAGGTCAGGTCCCTGCCAGGGGCTGGAAACCCAGTGAGGGACTTCGCATCTCACATACTGCATCTGTCTTCAACAAACCATCAAACAAGGGCCTGAAACATTCTCAAAGCCCCAAGGCTCAGAGCCCCACTCCTCTGAGCCATCATTCTCCAGGTACCTCTATTGTGGGTACATATTCCCTAGGGACGTGTGATGGTGAATCTTGATTTTCACCTTGACAGGACCTGGAATCACCATGGAAACAAGCTTCCGGGTGTATCTGTGAAGTATTATCCAGAGTAAGTTAACTGGGGTGCGAAGACCCACCCTAAGTGCAGTGCAGGTGGCCCCTTCTATGGACCAGCGTTCAGGACTGTACAAAAAGAAGAAAACTAGCTGTGATCCTTCACTCATCTCTCTCTGCTCCTGACTGTAGACACAGTGTAATCAGATGCTTCAAATTCCAGCCCCCATGACCTCCCCATGATGGACCGTGCTCTTGAACGGTGAGCCAAGATAAATCCTTCCACGTTAAGTTGCTTTTACCAGGTATTTTTCTGTCGGGCAATGACATAAGCATTAATACAGAACACAAAGGTCACCTGGCTGTGAGGGAGCGGTACATTAAAACTCACTGTACTTAACCAGCACCGAGGGAATAATCAGAGTGACAGTAGTGTGCAACCCATAAAGAAGCAGGATGGGACTGGAACCCCACCATCTTGCAACCCCCGTGTCACTGGGCAAATGCATCTTCTCACGCCTGGTCGAGCTCCTCATTTGGATGTAGCTTCTGGAATTCTACTGCTCTGGAGAATGAGAACTGTCTCCTATTTCTCTACCCTCCTTCCCTTAACCTCGAGACTGCAAGCTGGCATTAGTGAATTCATCCTGACTTGAGGTGTCACTTAAGACTGACAGTTCTCCTTAGGTCCTGAGAGTTTCATGGGGACTCTTGTGGAAAGCGTTTGCTGATGAAGAGAGTGGTGTGGGGCTGAAAGTAGCCGACGCTGTGAGCATGACAGCTACTCCCACTCCACTCAGGAGGAAGATGCGGAAACAAACTGTCCCACACCCTCCCAGCATCCACAGTGATTAGAAGCCCCACTTATGGGGCTGGAGAGATGGCTCGGTGGTTAAGAGCACTGACTGCTCTTGCAGAAGACCCAGGTTCAGTTCCTAACACCCACACAGAGGCTAACAAACGTCCCTAACTCCAGCTCCAGAGGGTTTGACACCTCTTCTGACCTCCACAGGCACTGCATGACGTGGGTGCACTTCACATACGCAGGCAATACGCTCATACACATAAAATAAAAATAAGTAAACTATTTTATTTAAAAAAACCTACTTATGGCCTGGGCTCGGGTTATAACTCAACATACAAGGAGGTGTTTGAAGATCGAATGAGGACATCGGCTTGTCAGGAACACACCCACCCTACATACAAAGGACCGTGCTTTGGTTTGACCAAGATTTTGCCATCTCTAGAGGTCACTTCTGGCCATGCAGGTTGATGTGACACTAGGAGCTGAGGTGCAGAGGGGATGTTTCCTGAGCCCTGAGCTTAGCCATCTGGGAGCACTTATACACTAAAGAACTAATTCAAATTAATGTCTTTTTAGTCTAGAAACGTCTGAATTGTCTATGAGGGTGCTTTGTATCGCCTATCAGCTTCAGAGTGGTAAAGAAGGTGCTAGAAATGTTTGCTATAAAAACAGAGTGATGGGGGTGGGGAGTGCGTGCTAGAGAAACTGGCCTTGCACACCATTTTCCAAAGGTGTGGCTGTTAGCAGCCAGGCTTTCATGCTTCGGGGCTTAATTCAGAGGCAGGTACATACCTCCACCCAATCAGGATGTGTGTGGGGCCTAGAGTCTGTGTTTCTAATTATTTGGGTCAACTGTGGAAGAGCCTGGCAGTCCTAATGCCCCCCCCTTATAGGTGGCAGAATCAATCCCGTGCACCAGAAATTACTCAGGTGACCACTAGAGGACACTGCAGATGAGGCTCTGAGGCCACCAGGGCTGGGGGACACACATGCCATCCTTGGGACAAATAGCCTGTTCTGTTCTTCACCTGTGGCCCTTATCACAGTGTGGAAGCCTGGGAGCACTTGATGATTCATTATCCATCCACCCAGCCCGCAGGAAAGCGGGGCCTCGTCTGTTCTATGCATGTTGTCTCCACCATTGGAGTTGGAACAGTACCTGAGTACAGAATTGCCTGATCATCATCAAGGACGGGAAGGAACAAGGAAAAGAAAGAAAAAGGAAGGTTGGAAAGCAATGGAGGATGGAAAGAGAAGAAAAGCCCCAGGTGTGCAGAACTCTAGGACTGACCCTCACTGTGCAGATGCAGGCCCCTTACCTCCAGGGACCTCTGCAGAATCTGGTGCTCGGAGCAGAGCTGATCTACTTTGTGCTGGTGGTTGGTATTCCCCTGGATGAGAGGCTTCATCGTCCCTATCTGGGCCCCCAGGTCCAGCCCCTCTTCCTGCAGCCCCTGCAAGAGAGAGAACAGGTGAGCCACACCATGTGCCCCTGCATCCCAGCTGCCCCTCCATCCCGGCAGCCTCTCTATCCCAGAAGCCCCACCATCCCAGAAGTCCTTTATCCCGGAAGCCCCACCATCCCATAAGTCCTTTATCCTGGAAGCCCCACCATCCCGGAAGCCCCACCATCCCAGAAGTCCTTTATCCTGGAAGCCCCACCATCCCGGAAGCCCCACCATCCCAGAAGTCCTTTATCCTGGAAGGCTTCCATCCCAGAAGCTCTCCATCCCAGAGGTCCAGTGGTTCCGGACTCTGAGTGGGAGAGTCTATGGTGGGGCTTTCCCCAGGCAGGGGATGGTCCATTCACACCAGGATGGACTGTACCTTGAACTGAGTCAAAACAGACCCTTCCTTCCTTGAGTGGCTTTTGTCAGATACTTTGTTACAGTGACAAGAAAATAACTAATAGACTTAATAAGGCAATTTTTTTTTTGGTCTTTTTGAGACAGGGTCTCTCTATAGCCCCAGCTGGCCTGGAACTCACTATGTAGACCAGACTGTCCTTGAACTCACAGAGAGCCACCTACCTCTGACCCCCAAGTGCTGGGATTATAAGAAAGCAATTTTCAAAGCAAATAGCAATGTCAGACTTTGGAACAGAGAGGTAGATGGAAGGATGGTTTATCACTCTTTTAGTTTCGAGACTTAGCAGTTTGAGGGTTCTAAAGGCCCCCCTGAGGCCAGAAACTGTCAGATAAACAAGCAGAGATTCCAACAACATGAAGTCAAGTCTATGGCAAGGATGGTTTTAAACCTCGGCCCCAAGCTGGCTGCTGCCTTGCTGCTCGCCGCCAGAAGGGGGAGCTATTTCTATGCAAACTGAACCAGGCAGGAGGTGCCATCTCCAGTATTCCTTACCTGCAACCTCAAGAGCTGGGCCTGCTTTCCAGGAAGGTCCCGCTGAAGTCCTTTCTCTGCTAGGGATCTGGCTTGGAGGTCTAGAAGTTTCCTCTGTAGGGGGTCAAAAGCTACCCCAAAGTCCTTGTGCTGAGCGATCAAGCTCTGTGAACAGAACTGCAAATGAAGAGCTTTCCTCATGGCACCTTGGAAGACCCAACTCTGGGCCGAGCTGCTGCTATACCCGCTCCAGTGCCACCTCCTCCAGGAAGCCCTCCCTGAGCCCTGATAGGCTCTGTGCCTCTGCTTTAGGTTACCATGGTATTCTTTCATAACACTTTGTCCATGGTCCTCCAGAACAGAGCCGCCCACAAAATCTTACCTAAAGCTCGCTTGTGTAAATAAAAGTTTTATTGGAACATGGCTATAACTACTCATTCCCTTCTGATTATCTGCCACCATCCTCTGGACATTGACATCTCACTGCCTGGGCCTCTACAGCAGCAGCCTGCAGAGCCTTGCTAGCACAGCTCTGTGAATGTCTCCCGCTAACTGCCTGTGTGTGCTTATCTCCACCAGCCCTTGAGGGGTTATGAGTGAAGACCTGGCTTCCTTTCTGGGTCCAGCTGGCTCCTGAAACTCTGCCCAGTCCTGCTGAGGCAGTGACATTGCTGGCTTGGAGCCAGGTGGTACAGTCTGAGCCCTGACCCTGCCACCAGGAACTATGTATCTAGTTCCCTTCAGCTATAAAATGTAGAAAATAGCAATGGCTCCCTATAATGTCAGTTGGTGATTAGCATGTTCCTGGCTCATAGTCAATGCCCCATCGACAGTATTGTTATCGTCACTGTTACTAGCTGCCCAGCAAACATGAGTATATAGAAAAGGCCAAGATAGTGCTTTGATTTAGGAGACTCAGATGCATATTAATTCTAATAACACTCCCAAAACCATAGTGATTTAAAGTTTGCAAGTTTCTGTATCTATTACATTTATTTATTTGGTGTGTTCATGTGCATATGGACACATGAGTGGAGTTTAGAAGACAGCCTGTAGCTACTGGTTCTCGACCATGTGAGTGCCGGGGATCAAACTCAGGTTGTCAGGTTCTGTACAGCAAGCACCTCGACCCACTGAGTCATCTTGCCTGTCCCTATGTGCTTGTCCATCAGCTTGGCAGAAGACTGTGTCTTAACTGCAATGTAGAAAGAGGGTTTGGGAATAGTCAGGTCGCTAGGGATTCAGTTAGAGAGGTCATGCAAGAATCTTACCCTGTATAAACTATGGAGCCTTACACTGTGGGAAACAAAAGCATAAAACCAGAGCCATCAGGATCGAGGGTGTGAACAGAGACCAGAATTCTGGGAAGAGCTCCACCAGTCCCGTGGCCAGGCTCCAGCGCCCATCTGCCAATGCTCACCTGCAATTTGCTCTTCCTCTGTAAAAGGCTATTATGCAGCAGGTCTCTGTCCCTCACAGAACTCGCCACCTGCTCCAAGAGACTGGCAGCTTTCTCCTGACCAAAGATGCTCCTCAGCAGATCTGTCTTCAGCTGCAGCATTGCCAGCTGTTCTTTCAGGTGGGAGCTTTCTGCCAGGGCCGCCTGGGAGAGACAAGGGGTCCATGAACCTCAGACAACCAGGCAAGTCAAAGCTCATAACTGCGGCCGGGAGCACACCTGTTACAACTCCTCCTACACAGGAGCTCTGCCTCTGTGCAGGCGACGCAGTAGAGGCATGGCGGCAGGAATGTGTCGGAGGCCTTGAGTTTCAGGATCGATGTTGGTTTTTCCTCTAACCCCCATCCGTCTCGTTACTGAAGCCAGAGGAATAAGTCCTCCTCCTTCCTGTGTTAGAAACCCATCTCCTCTCCTCCATCTCCAGCACACACTATGGCACACGCTAGGCCTCTCTCACCTATACTATGTGGATCCTACTGGCCTGCCGCCTCCAAGTAGGTGCCCCAGGACTTAGCCTCCAGCTTGATTTCCTAGATCTTAAAAAAATGGTAATTATGACGAGGAAAACTCGGGAAAACCCAAGTCTCTAATTATGGATGCACTAAGGCACGTGTCCTCCCAAATGCAAATGACATGGTCTTTGAAAATGACCACTATAATTCAAATGATTTGATTTTTATGAAGCTTCTTGTTCTGAGAAAGGCTCTGTGACTTGTGACTAAAGTGGCTTGCCCACAGCAGGAAACTTATTTGTATCTGAGTTCATGTGTGCCCAAAGCTGAGGCACTGTGTCCTTGGGAGACATACTACCCCACAGCCCCTGCTGGACCCGGTGACAGCTGAGCTGACTCCAGGGTTGGGAGGAAACGGATATTATGCAGTTGAAAGTCACATGACACTGCGAGGCCAGGAAGGACGACAGGGAGAAGAGGGAGGTGGCATTCCAGGGGAACATGCCGGGGCACGGGCTACTTGCCACCCTCCGGAGAAGCGGCCAGAGCCACAGCTGATAAAGCAAACTGACACTGTGCTGCTCAACCTCCAGCCACTGGAGTGTTTTTAAGAACTTATTTCCCCGCGCAATTGACGATCACTGCTTAGTAAGGAAAATCTGGGAATTTTAAGATGAACCAGTTTGCCACACAAATGGTTCCACTGTTAACACTTTGATGTGGAGCGTTCCTCTGGTGTAGACTTGTGTGTCTACATAACTGTCATTCTACTGTACATACAACTTCATGTCCCTTTTGTACTTATCATATAAACATTGTATCCATGTTAAAAAAAATTTCTTGTTATAGCCCAGGCTATACGCCATAGTAATTCTTCTGCTCTGTCTTTCAAGCATCGGGGTCGGTTACTGGTATAAGCCATCATACCTGGCTCCGGGAACTATTTTTACATGGTGCTTAAGAAAAGCCAAAATGAGTTGAGTGGAAATACCGGAGTCCACAACTACTTGATGTGAACCCAAACATATAAAATGGTAGCTAATTACATTTTCTGCATATCACACGGAAAGGGATGGATGGATTTCATCAAACGCAAGGGAGATGTTTAAGATGTTCTAACCTAAAACTGAAGTTTATCATACACACGAATTTCTCTTTGGGACCCTGAGGAACACCTCAGAAAGATGACCATCTGGGCTAGAGAGGTGGTTCAGTAGTTGAGAGTGCCAATTGCTCTTGCAGAAGATCTGAGTTTGGTTCCCAGCACCCACATTAGATGGTTCATAATTGCCTATAACTCCAGCTTCAGGGGATTCAATCCCTCCGGCCTCCTCAGGTACCTACAGTCATGTGCACATACACATAGGTATAGACACACACATATAATTTAAAATAAGATAGAGAAATTATAGAGAAATGGCTGGACTGTTGAAAGGAAGGGCCACACCATACAGCTAAAAACTCTGGAGAGAGGGGCTAGGGAGACAGTTTAGCTTAGAGTGAACCTGAGTAGATGCTGGGTGTATGTAATTTCAGCCTCAGAAGATGGCCACAGAGGGTCCCCAGAGTGAGCTCTGGGTTGGACTGAGAGACCTTGCCTCAATGAGTAAGGTGGAAGTGCAATCAGGGATGATTCCCAACATCAACCTCAGGCCTTCACACGCAGGTGCACACATAAGCTCATGCACAACACACACACACACACACACACACACACACACAAAAGGGAAAGTTTTTTTTTTTTTTTTTTTTAATGAAGACAGATCACAAATTCTCATTCCAGCACGAGCCCCAGATAGAAAACCACAGGGTTGCAAGCTCCGGGCTGCAGACACAAGTCTGTCTGAGCAGTGTTCTCCAGAATAAATGGGACCAACCCTGGTGGAAGATTCTCCCAGCAACACATGGTTGGCCAGAAAAAGCGATAGGAAAGTGTTCTGGCATGTTGCCAGCGGCCGCTTTCTTATTTTCTTTTCCAGAATTCTTTCTCTGCTCCGGATAATAGAGGTATGATTTTATAATCAGAATAAGAAGCAGTAACAAATGAGGCTGACCTCTGGCATATTTTTGTGCCTTTTTTCACTTCGTGTGTCTTAAGACTCCCTGGACACAAGAGCATTTTTATGGACCGTGAGCTTGATGGCAGCATAAAGTAGGATCTGTATAGGCCAATCAACCTCTGCACTGAGGGACTTTGTGGCAGACACTACCAACTGCCTCCCTAAAGAGCCAGCATTTGTTTCCCAGTTGAAGTCCGGGTGATTAAGATAACCGGTACAGCCAGACCTGCTAATCCTATCATCCTCAGTTAGGCACTTGTCAGGTGCACGTGACCTGCTAGACCAATGAGATGCAAGGTTCCGGGATGGGAGTGCTTCCCTGTGGACAGGGACATGGTAACAGATGGAGCCTCCTGGCCCTCAAAGAGTTCCCACAAGAAACAAACACTGCTGCTCATGGAGGATGCATGTGGAGGGATGGTAGCCAACTTAGGGCCAGGAAGAGACAAGGCTTAGATTTGGAGAGTATGAATCTCAAATGGCACAGCCGAGCCTTTAGGTCATCCTGGTCACCTGTGTTCAAAGCCACCATTAGTCAGGTTGTCACTGCAGACACAGTGAAGGCAATAGCCTGTTACAGAGCACTCATGCAGAATCAATAATGCTCTATTAGAGGACCACCTATGGTGGGGTCCCCAAGGAAGCCACTTCCAGATGAAAGAAGGCCCATGCAAGTCCTGGTTACACCAGGATTTGTCCCTACACAAAAACTGAGATGACTTTGGTTCCTGAGAACAAATGAGAATTCTTCCTGTGCACTAGGTATCTGACAGACCAGTCACACACTGGACCAGCAGCCTCTCCCCACCCTCTGAAGCCCAGTTACCTCAATCTGGGGCAGAAAGGTATGAATGGAGGGCAGGTCAGGTAGGCTGGCGGTGACATCCAGGAGCCGCTGCACCAAGGCCATCCACAGCTGCAGGTCACTCAGGGGCCGCTGGAAACGCTGCCATAGCTCTGCCCCAGTGGCATTGCGGAGCCTGGCACTCTTCGCCTTCATGCTACCAGGGCCGTGCCGGGGACAGATGGAGAGAGGAGTGAGGTCAGTCCAGGGATAAGGCCTCTACCCAGGCTACCAGAGCAGGGGACTCTCCTAACACGTAGGCTGCTAGGAGTATCCATGGCCACAGGCAGAGGTAGATAGGAGTCCTGATGAGCATGGAGATGGACAGGCGCCAGGCACAGGCCTGAGGTCCTCCTGAGGACAGACCTCCGCCTCCCTCGGGCCTGCTGGCTCTTATGGAAATTCGACCGCAGCGTCTTCTGGGTCTGCAGAGGGTCTGAAGGGCTAGGAGTCTGGAGTCGGGCACAGAAGCTCTGACTTTCATGACTTAACTGCCTGTCAAACTCCAGTTTCCTTACCTGAAAACTGAGGAACACAGTGGGCTTCTCACAGCACCCAGAAATCCTACATGAGGCAACACTGGACACTTCTAGTAACAGCAGACTAGAAGACTGGCCCTCCCACCTAGAACTGAAAAAGAGCTCAGTTCTGAAAAAGAGGTTCAGTTCCCAGCACACATGATGACTAACAACCTTCTGTAATTCTAGATCCAAAGGATCCAAATACTCTCTTCTTCTGGTACCTGTGGGTACCTCACACATGTGGTACACTCACATACATGCAGGCAAAGCACTTATACATATAAAATAAAAATAAAAAACCAAATAGCATAATCCAATTTTTAAAAGCATCAAATGATCGAAATCTGAGCTACTTTGAGCCTGAGGGCATTTGCCTATGTGGAAGAAAATACTGTTAAATGAGCTAGCTAGGGATAGCCCCTCAGCGTGAAGGTGCTAAAGGAGGCAGGTTTTGACATCTACATCTCTCTTGAAGTCAAGATCTCAAGGTCTGGGCTGTCAGGATAAAAGGCACTGCCAGAAAACCATCCTCAGAGACAGCCCAGCTTAATGGCTGGGGAGACTGAAAATCTTGGAGTTAAATATGAAGACCCTAGCCTAGTACTGCCCAGTCAAAATAACCCAAACCCTTGTTAAAATGGACATCCTAAACCAACTAATTCCTAGAAGTAAATCTCCAAATACAAGGTCCAGACAAGGGGACCCAGCCTCTGAGGACTGAGAGGGGAGACCTCTGGGCCACTGTCCTGACTGCTCTGTGTGTAGGAAATTCAATCCCCAGCCTATCTTCCCTGCAGCCCACAGGGGATCCGGTCTGCTGTCCCGACTTTACAGATGTGGAGCCTGAATACAACAGTTGTGGGTGAGAGAGTTAAGAGACACAGCCAGGCAGGTGGGAGACCCCACATTCACTGTGAGGGAACCTTTGTCTCAGGCAGGGGAAGATGTACTATTGGGATGACTGAGCTGTTTTCAGGACTCCTCTGAGGCCTAGGCAGTAAAAACAGATGCACAATGGAAGTTCTCAGTGCTCACTTCAGAGGGAAGCAACCGTTCTACTGTCTTTGCTGAGCCCAGCTGTGCCCACGGGTAGAGGATAGGCAGAGGCTGGTCTGAAGACGGGCTCTGATACTTAAGTCTCAGCACAGACAGAGACAGGGGAGTGGCGTTCATTTACTGAGCAGCCTTCCCTCAGGCTCCTGCGTGGTGGCGTCCTCCCAATGCTCAATGCACAGATCTGGTGGAAGTCTGGGAACCAAATGCAAACAGGCAGAATCGAGGCTGGATGAACAGGAACTCGCCATCCCCCGTCACTGAGCAATACAAAAGTGATTTCAGAGGGCTGGAGAGACGGCTCAGTGGTTAAGAGCACTGTTGCTCTTGCAGAGGACCTGGGTTCAATTCCCAGCACCCACATGGTAGCTAATAACCATCTGCAACTTCCAGTTCCAGAGGATCCGATGCCCTCTTCCGACCTCCGCACGACATAGGAATACCTACCTACTTATAGGCATAACACTCATACACATAAAATACACAAAAAAGAATAAATTTAAAAGATCAAAAGAAGAGTGATGTCAGAGTGGCCAGGCTGCAGACCGCAAGCCCACCATCCAGACAGGATGTTAAGTATTCAGCATCCTCAGTCCCACCCACCCACCCCATCTCCCTGGGTACCTCTGATATTCCTGGATAGCAGCCACCACACTATCTGAGAGTGGTTGTAGGTCAGGGAAGGTGACAAGCTCTTTCAGCTGGGCTTGCAGTCGGTCTATGTGAGGCTCCTCTGAGGCCAGTGCAGCCCGTGTCCCCTGCAGGACATGAAAAGGCCAGGGGTTGAGTGAGGCATCTCAGAGGGTGTGAGCACAGGGACTGAGTGGGGCAGGTGATCAGCCTGGCTGAAGGCTCTTGTCACCAAGGGCAGGATCTGGGAATCCAACCTGGGCCCACCCGTGCTCCCTGACCTGGAACTTAGCCTTTCCCATAGCTGTAGGGTTGCTGGTTGGTGCCACCTGCCTCACAATGACTCTGTGACATGCTTCACCATCCTATTCCCTTCTCAGCCTCTTCCTGCAGCCCTAGGCTCCTGGAAGTTGACTCTGAACTACAGTACCCTGCCCCTTGCTGGCTCATGCTTAGTAGAAGGGTGCAGTCTACCATCACTTTCTACTGAGGTACCCAGGGCCGGGGGTAACACAGCAGCCTGGAAACACATCTGTATTTTCACAGCTGTGTAAATTCGGTCCTCTGCACTAGCCACACAGGATATGGAACCTTGGTACTAAGTAAAGTGAGGGTGCCCCATCCAGCTTCCCCCTCAGCCTCAGGAGACAGCCTAGGCTTCTGTTCTGGATGGTGACATCCCTGAACCGGATCAGGACAGCTCCAGCTAGACCAGGAGGCCCACAGGTGTGAGTCAGTGACCCACTGCATGCTGGGACAGAACTAAGGAGTAGACTGCAGGCCTAGTGAGTACAAGACCCTGGATTCAGTCCCTAGCATTGAAAAACAAGACGATGATAACAAGCTCTAACAGAAGAAATTTAGGTAACATGGACCACTGATTAAGAAGTAAGGCTCGCACTAAAAGCCAACGCTTCCTGAGCACGGGCTGTGTGGCAGAGGCTAAGCACCTTTTCTGGCCCAACTGTCATGATTCACACAGACCTGAAATGAAAGCAGTTCTCTCAAGGCTGTCTAGGAAGCGAGGAGCGGATCCCAGGTGATCTGTCCCCGTGATCCCCCCGCTTAACCAGTGCACCACACCCCCAACTCAGACTGAGGCAGGCTACCATCAAGGACGTGTGGTCCCCTTTGTAGAAAGATGACACAGCAATGTGCCCCAGCCTGCAGGGAGACTGGAAAAAAAAAAAAAAAAAAGACCGGAGTGCAAATGAAGAAAGATCAGATGGAAGAGTAGAGAAGCTCCGAGAACAGAGGTGGGGCAGAATCTGGGGTGACTTTTCCTTCAGGTATTTCTTTGATGGCTTTGTTACCCTTGAGGGGCTAGAGAAGAAACCTAGGGCCTCATACAAGCTTGACAAGTGTTCTATCACCAACACCAGCCTTCAATAATTTCCTTCAGTGAAACCGAGATATTGGGACCAAGTCAGGAGTTGGTTGGGAGGATTTGAGGATCCTTATTTTAAAACCTTTGTTTTAAAGGTTGCTGCTGTGGTTTCACTGACAGGTGGTGCTGGTGGGAGGGCTGTGAGCCTTCAGGAGGAGATCCTTAGATCTTTGGGGGTGTGCCCTTGAAGAGGACCATGGGCCTGTCTGGCCTTCTGGGTTGGCTCTGCTTCCCGGCTTAGGTGCCTGGTTTATTATTACATTTTCTTTGAGCATAGTCCCTGGACCTCAAACTGACACCTCCAGAAGCATGTGCCACAATCAGCCTTTGCTCTTCATAAGCTGACTGCCTCAGGTGCTTTGTTACAGTAACATGCAGGCGACTAAGTTCTCCTGAGTGAGTGGGAGGCAGTCCTCTGATCTGGAGCCCACTCTACCTTCTCTACATGGACATCCTCGCTCAGCATCCCTAGGCCCTGCCCTGTTCATCATCACTCCACCTCTAACCTTCCTGCTCACTGGCTGGGACACCCATCCCTCATTCCACTCCCGGGAAGAGAAAGGCTTCCGCGCCCAGGTCTAGCTGTCCTGTGCTCCTCAGTCTTACTTATTCACCACCTCACTATGTGACTTTAGGGAGTGTGGACAAAACAATCTTCTCAGCCTCAGTTTCCTCATCTGGAAAACAGGGATAAACACCTTCCCTGTCGATGACCCTTTCAGGGAACTGGGGTGCCAAAGAATCAGGAAAACCAGAGAAAGGGTGCTTAAGGCCAAGCTGGATGCTTGTCACAGAGGTGGCCCACATGAGAACTGAGACCCAGCACTCCCTGGTCACCTCATATTGGCCAAACGCTACTCACCGAGTACAGTCTGCAGTGGGCCACCAGCTCATCTTCCGTGGCCGTTTTCTCCACGGGCTCTAGGCCCTCCTGGGCCAGCCTCTGAAGACTCCTCTTAAACTCTGCCAGTTCGGTCTCCAGCTGCTGGATCTGCTGCTCACATGCCCCCCTGGACTGGACCAGTCCCCGCAGTCGTCCATCCTCCTCCTCCCAGAGGACTCGAAGCTTCTTTAGAACCTTCCGCATTTCCTCCAGCTCTCCCAAGATCTTCTCTGCACCCAAAGGGGAGGTGCTCCGAATGACGCCCACAGCCTGTTCCTCCAGCCTGTTCAAGGACTCCTCGCCCCTGGAGAAATCCTTGGCAATGTCCTGACAGGGGTGACAGGACACAGGGGAAGCGAAGGTTAGCTACGCGGCTCAGCAGCTCTGGGGGCGTCCCAAGGGAGGACTGCCTGCCCGCCGTAACTTGATTTATGACACAGAGCGGTTCCCTCCCAAGTCCAACTTATGACACAGAGCTGTTCCCTCCCAAGTCCTTTTCAACCATTTGTGTGTGTGTCTATCTTCAGCACTTTCTGGCTAAAGTTTCTTTCAAATAATCTTTCAAACCATCTCAAAGCCATGAGCAGGCTATACCATGGGACCATGTAAAATCAGGGGGAATCATGTCTCAATTTCTGGGTGTGTGTGTGTGTGTCTGTATGCAAAGAACCAGGGGAGGAACTCATGTAGCCCAGGCTGGCTTCAAACTCAATGTGCAGCTAAGGATGGCCCTCTGCCTCTGCCTCCCCAGTACTGGAATTACAAAAGTACACCACCATGCCCAGTTTTTTAAAATGAAATGAATGGCACTTGCGTTCCCTTTTATGACAGTAATTTCCGTCTTCTTTTGCTTTTTTTCCTCTGGAGACAGAGTCTCATTATACATGAATATACAGCCTACACTCGCTTCAGAATTTCACTCCCCTTGCCTTAACTTCCTAAGCACTGGGATGACAAGGGAGCTCCACCACTCGGCTCTAAGTTTTCTTTCTAGACATTCAAAGATAAGTCAATTTAAATACAAACACTAAAGAAACAGAACAGGTGTCACATAACACAGCAAAAGTTAGTTAAGAAGTGGCTCTTGAGCTGGAGAGATGGCTCAGTGGTTAAGAGCCCTGGCTGCTCTTGCAGAAGACCCAGGTTCAGTTCCCAGCACCTTTTGGCAGCTAACAACCATTGAAACTCCAGTTCCAGGGGATCTGATGCCCTCTTCTGGCCTCTGCAGACACTGCATGCACATTGTATACTTACCCGCAGGCAAAACACGCACACACATAAAATCAAAATAGATTTTAAAATAGAATTGGCTCTTGAATTGACAAGGATAATACATCCACTCACTGGGTTCAGGAAACCCGAGGGTTCTTCAAGGCCACACACAACCATAGCCTGATGCCACCCAAGGTTCTTTACCCTGCACATGACTGGCATCTGGGCTGGATGACTCTGCTGAGCTATCCTGGCTCCTATAAGGTGTTTAGTCACATTCTTGATCTCCATCTTCTAGAAATCAGTGCAGTACCTGCCAGAATTATGACAAAAATGTCTCCTGACATGCTCTGACCCCTGCATTTGAGACCCATGGGTCTATCCTGGGGTCCTATGGGTCTAAGCACTCCATCTGTCAGCCGTGCTTTTCCTCACAGGAGTGTGTGCTGCAGGGTATCTGTGTTTCTCATGGCATCTAACATTACCCAGTTACAGCATAAACTCCCTTGGCAGGGCCCCGGGACACCCTGGAATACCCTGGCTGGGACACAGTGTGTACCTGCAATGCAGAGAGGCGGAGCTCCGTGGTCAGTGTGCAGTTCCGCCCCAGGCAGCTGTGTACCTTCTCCACCACGGCCTTCAGCCACAGCTGGAACTCGTCCACACCCTCCTGGTACTGTTCGTGCTCCTGGGTCACCACGGCCAGCAAGTTTACCCGGTCCTACAGGAAAAATTACCCTCCATGAGGGCCCCCAGCCCAGGCAGGAGCCTGCTAGCTGTGTCTGGGGTCTTTTGAAGCCAAAAAACCAATAGCTGCCCTAGGAGTGCACATGTGTATGCATATGAGAGGGTGTGTACATGTGTGTCAGAGTCAGGTTCTAGTGTCCCTAACCAGCCCCATAGAGACCCACCAGGCCCGGCAACCCTGCAACAGACATGGGACAGCACACAAAACTGCAAAACACTGTCCCTCTGAACCAAGCACACACAGGCAGTGCTAAGTGTTTTCTATCTGAGCTCCATGAACTCGCCCGCATCCCCATGAGGGGCTCCCATCATTATCCCAACTTAACAGACGAGGGCACAGACACAGATAGGACTCAGAGAGGTGAAGGGATGTGTTCATGGCCACCCAGCAAGGCCAGTCTAAAATGGGAGGCTGGGCAGATACTTCCAGCTCAGTGAGCAAGTGCCTCCAGGATACTCAAGAAAAGGGTAGGTTGCCCCTTTCTGAGGGACTAGCTCGATGATGCACTTCATGGGCTGGAATCTCTTCCCGCAGTTCCGCCTCACTTCCACCCCCAGTTCCGCCTCACTTCCGCCCCCAACTTCCTTCAATGACAGACCGTGACTTGAAAGAGGGAGCCAAATAGACCCTTTTCTCCCTAAGCTGTTTCTGACCAGTATGTTTTACCACAGCAACGGCAAGGAAACCAGAACCGAGAGAGGTAGCTTGCAGCCTGAGTGGAGGAATGGGAGCAGGAGACCCCTTTCATAAGAACCTCTGTGTGGCTGGGCCACCAGTGATAACTATTTAAAATTCAGTGATCACAAAACACACCTTCCTTAAAAGGAGCCCCTACAGTAAGAAGCTCCTTTCATAAGAACCTCTGTGTGGCTGGGCCACCAGTGATAACTATTTAAAATTCAGTGATCACAAAACACACCCTCCTGAAAAGGAGCCCCCGCAGTCAGAAGTTCCAAGAAGCATGCGTTGAGATCCAGACAGCAAGTGTGAGACTCCGCACTCACTGCTCAGGCCAGGGGATCCCTGACTGCTTCTATCGGGCTGAGTGCTTCTGGCTTTGCCCAGCGTATGGCTTCTACTGCCATTGCACAATCATTTGGGTGCTGCCTGTGTTGTATCCCAAAGCAGCCATAGACAGCGTGGAACGGGATGGCCAGCTCCCAGCAAACCTTCGTTAGAGATACTAAAACATGAACTTCATGCCATTTTCACACGCTGTGAAATAGCTTCAAAATTTTTCCTGCCCATTTAAATGCATGAAAACTGTTCTTGACCCAAGGCCACCATCACAGGAGCGGCTGGACTCAGGTATGTGAGGTGGCGTGTGCTGACCTCAGCTCCTCACCATGGAACAAAGCCATGTCTGAGAAAACCGTTCCTGACCTTGTGGGAGGCCCTCCCCTGGGAGGGATGGCCAGGCAAGGGATGTGAAAACCTCCCCCTGCAGCCTGTAACCCCCTCCCCCTACCTCACCACATCTACACAGTAGCAACTTCTTAAACCTCTGCAATAACCACAGCAAGTAGAGGAAACCTACTCATTTTAGAGACAGGGAAGCCAAGGCTCAGGACCAGGCTATACAGGAAAGAGCTGAGCAGTCTCTCAGAGCAAGGACCCTCTACATCCCAAAGTAGACCCTTGCAAGGACATCATTTTCATATTTCAGTTCTCTGCCCCAGGAGGGCACTGGGGTCTCTCCAGAGCCTTCAATGGCTCCCACTTTCTGTGGTATGATTTGCACTCAGAACTCCCTTGGCCACCAGGAAAGGCTCATGGATGAGAAACAGTTGGTTACCAGGAGCCACGGAGGCTGAGACTGCTGTTGATGGTGATGGATGTGGGTGGGAGGTGATTCCTCCCAGGAACCAGCAGGGGCAGCTCCACCTCCTGTGAGTGATGAGGTGCTGGCTTCCAGCAAGGTCCAGAGTAAATAAAAGTCTCTGTGACAGGGAGCAGGCACTGGCAAGCGATGAGGCAGGCAACAGTCCAGATGAGAGGAGTGCCAGGCACAGCCATTTCAGAGCTCAGCCTTGTGGTAGTGTGACAGGGGTAACAAATGGGCAGGAGCTCCGCCTTCTCATTAAACCAAACAATTAAACCACCTGTGGCAGGCAGAGTTGTCAGCAATGTCAAAACCCAAGTAATTAGCAGGCAGCTGGGATTTATGTCCCCACAAAGGGCTGCAAGAAGGCTCTGACGTGGCAAGATGCCAGATAGCCCTACTCTGAGGAGGGAGAGGAAGGATGTTGCTGTTTGCCTCCGGATCCAGAAAACGGAAGCAATGGATTCAAACCCAGCAAACAAGAGCTCCTGGAACCAGTCTGCCTACCCACACATTCCTTTCAAAGCTTTGGCGGGACAGAAGCTATCGTTCACTCCAGGGTACACCCAGAAGCTTCCTCGGGGATGGTCACAAATGCCAGAAGGAGTGATCTTGTCCCCACCAAAATCAGAGGTTTTATTGTCTCACATGTTGGGCATGTATACATTCCGAGTGGGACCAGTGAGACGGCTCCACCAGCAGGGACTGGCCCCTTGCCACCAAATCTAACAACTGGGACCTACATGATGGAGAGATGTCTCAGCAGTTGAGAGTGCCTGATGCTCTTACAGAGGATCTGAGTTTGGTTCCCAACACCCACATCAGGTGGCTCACAACTGCCTGGAACTCCAGCTCCAGGGGAACTGATATTCTCTTCAGGCATTGAAGGACACCCCTACACATGTAGCAGGCACATATACCCATCCCCACACACACACATGCACACACATGCATACTTTTTTTTATTACAAAAGCAGACTTGTTTTATAGATAAAGCAGAGTCTGTTGACAGCATGGTTGCAAAGGGGCCCTCACTGGTAGAAGCTGACATGTCAACACAGCAGCAATAGACCCTCTGCACCCAGAGGCAAGGCCTGCCCATGATAGATAGGACCACCACTCCAGGACTC
The DNA here is from genome assembly GCA_035773235.1 of Eospalax fontanierii. Lineage (NCBI taxonomy): Eukaryota > Metazoa > Chordata > Mammalia > Rodentia > Spalacidae > Eospalax > Eospalax fontanierii. The sequence continues at coordinate 72,849,519 of CM069536.1, forward strand.
TCACCCTGTCCCTGAGGAAGGCCTGCTTGAAGACAGCTCTTCACACAAGATGAACTCTGCAGTAAGTATACACAGCAGGTGACAGATGGCGGGGGGGGGGGCGGACACGGGACACATTAAACATGCTGCACTCCCCCACTCTCTTTGGGATGAAGCCAGAGGTGGGAAGGCAGGGGTGCCCAGCAGGTCAGTGCTCAGGCCTGCACACCACTGTGCCAGTGAGGACCCAGGGTACAGAAGCCACATCTCCTACTAAAAGCACCTAGAAGTTTGCACCTCTCAGAGGGTTCTTAGTCATTTGAAAGTCATAGCTCTCTCAGGGGAGTTCTGCCTCCTCAGCTCAGAAAGCCATACACAGACACGCATCCACATACCACACAGACATACATATACCACAAACACAGACACAGCACACACATACATATACCACACATATCTACAGACACACACAGACATACCACACACATAGCACAAACACCGACACACCATAGACATACATATACCACATATATCCACACATACACATACAGCACACACATATACACATATATATACATGTATATACACATACATACCTACACCACATAAATACATATACAGATAGGCAAACATACATGCATATATACACACACATACACAGATATAAATACACACATACAGCACACACACACCATACATACCACACACACATACCCACACCACATACATACACACACAATATCTGAGTGTTAGGTCAGAGGGGCGGAAGGCCTGCCCATGCCTACCACCCTCCACCTCTGGGTCTTCCCAAGCAGACCCTGGCCATGTCCAGAGCACAGCAGGCTACAGACCAAGCTCTGCTGGAATGGGCTCAGCCTAAGCTCACAGGGCCCAGAGGCAGACACAGGGACACCAGAACCCACACTGAGCTCCAGTTGTTAGATACAGATGCTCAGCAAGTAAGAACATAACCCCATTGCAGACAAAAGGAACTTTAGAAACTAAAAGGGAACAGGTGGCCATACTAAAGATCACTAAAGAACAATAGAATTTCTCAAATGTAATCACTGAACTTAAAAACTCAGCGAGCTATTTCAAAAGCATAGCCAGAAGGGAGGACGCAGGGATGAAGAGAGAGGTATCGGGCCAGAGGGCGAGATGGGTCAGAGGCAGAGGAGAGGGCTTAAAAGGGAAGAAAAGGAGGCAGGGAGGGAGGGTGAAGGGGAAATGAGGAGGACGTCCATCAGCCAGTGCACCTGTATCAAGCATCCACGCGCACATTGGTCCTGAGCAAGTCCGGGCATATGGGTAATGGGGAGTGGTGATAGGAAGACACAAGGTTGACAATGGGTAGTTAGGTGGTGGCTGGATGAACAGATGGGTGAGGATGCACAGTTAATGGTGGAGAGATGACGGCTCAGGAGGAGGACTTGATGGGTTGATAGGCAGATGGTGGACTGTTAAGTGGTTGAAAAGATAAACAGATTGGGTAGTCAGGGGAATAAATCCGATGAGTGAGTGACCAGATGGACAGGGAGAGGAGCATGGGTAGCAGATGTTTGGGGAGATAAATGCTGGGGAGCAGAGGGGAGGCTTGTTAGTACAGAGAGGGCAGGTGGGGGGACAGGCGGGCAAGGAGGTGGTGAAGAGCGGGCGGGTAGACAGACAGATGGGAGGCTGGTGAGAGGGGAGGAGACGGGCTGACCCTGAGTGGGCAGAAGGGGGCTGGATGGGCAAATGGGCTGCACAGGCGGGTGGCGGATGGGTCCCGCGGCCTCACCTGGGTTCTGGCCTTCACGGCATCGTAGTCGGCCTTCATCCTCTTCTGGGCCTCTTCGTCCACGCTGGGGTCCCCGATCCTGTTGAACAGGGAGCCCGCCTCCTCCAGCAGCCGGTCCAGGAGCACTGCCTGGTTGTCTACGCTGTGCAGCCACACCTGGGCATGGCTCAGCTGCCACTGCTTCTCCTTCAAGCCCAGCTGAAGCTCCACGGGGGGCTCCAGAGTCACCACCATCTTCTGGAACCAGCGGTAGAACTCATCCCTGGCCAGCAGATACTCGCTCCAGTGGAGCCACACCCACTCGATGCGGCTGTGGACACAGAAACCGTGGGGACATCAGAGGCCTGGCCCTGGCTCCTGGGCAGAGAGACAGTGCCACTGTCTTCTCCCAGCTACTGGGGGCTGTGTGATGGGGACACGATGACGCCCTCTCTGTACCCACAGACTTTCCTTGCCTACATGATGAGACTTCGTGTCCTGCAAATAACCTCCCAGGTGAGGCCAAGCCTCAGATTCCTCCTCAGACACCTGCTGGGGAGATACCGTTCAGGTGGCCCAGGCCACCAGAACCCCACATTCTGGCTCTGAACCACCACTGCCAAACAGACTCTACTCTTCCCACAGCGGCCCCATGCCCTTAGTACATGCTGCCAGAAAGCAGTCAGGAGGAGATTGCCCCAGCATAGTGCCCGATGCTGGGCAGAGCACAGCTGCCTCTACAGGCCAGTTAAAGGCCACCTGGTACAGACGGAGGACTGGGGTCCTGTGTGCAGGTTCCAGAGTTCCATGAACTCTCAGGGTGGCTGCGTCCCATTCACTGGCCTCAGTGCCCTCATCTCTAACATGGAGAAGGTTCTATCTCTCCAGCCAACATTGGGTGGTAGGGTTTGGAAAGTAGAATGCTCTAGCAGGAGGACCCTCCCCTCCACATGTTCTTGTTTTATGAAGATGGAGAGCATCTAGAGTGCCTGAGGGCTTCCATGAGCACAGCACCTTATCCTCAACTTCTCTGCCTCCTTCCAGTCTTCCCTGGACAACCTTCAAAGAACACCGGATCACCCAACCACCAGAGAAAGCGCCTGGGGCTTAGAGAAGTCAAGTAACCTGTGCAAGGCCACACAGAAAGAAACCAATTGGGCAAAAATCAAAGCCAGTTGGGTGTGTGCTGGTCTCCCCTGCATATCCTCCCCTAACCTAGATCCCTGGTCTAGGCAGGTATTCCAGATAAGCTACTATAGACCTTCTACTTAAAAAAAAAAAAAGTGTGTGTGTGTGTGTGTGTGTGTGCGTGCGTGCGCGCGTGCATGCTAAGGCATGTGTATGCAGGTGTGAGAACAACCTCGAGAGTTGGTCCCTGCCTTCCACCTTGTTTGGGGTTCTTGTTCACCATTAACACCCGAGCAGCCACACGCTTCCCACGACTCCTCTGTCTCGCCTCCCATCTTGCCACAGTGGTGCTGGGATTACAGAAGTGCTGCTAGGCTGTGATGGTGTGAGTGAGAAGTGGCTCCCAGAGGCTCCAGCATTGGAGCACTCAGTTGGTGGTGCTGTTGGGGAGGGTCACGGGACCTGTAGGAGGTGTGCCTAGCTGGAGGAAGCAAGTCATTGGGGTGGGCTTTCTCTGCTTCCTGCATCTACCTAAAGATCTGACCACTCAACTTTCTGCCCCACTGCCCACGCCTCCCAACCAGGATGGATTTTCCCCCTCTGCAACCATAAGCCTCCTTCTATAAGCCACTTTGGCTGTGATGTTTTTATCACGGCGACAGAAACGTAACTAATACACGCGCTCGGCTTTACATAGGTTCTGGGGATCTGAACTCAGGTCCTTACACTTATGTAGCCATTCTGTTGTTCTGCTGGAGGAGACGCACAAGCAGCCTATTAGAGCTGCTGGCACACAGGCCAGCTTCCTGTGGCCACTGTCGTCATGACGCTTGAGAGTAATTAGAAAGAAGCACTGGCCTGAATCCCAAGAGGAACCTTCAGCCTGAAAAGGTGCTGCTCAGGAAGGGGTCCCAGAACAGCGTGGTGAGGCAAGGAGGGTTGCCAGCATCGGAGGATGTGAGCCCTGCGAGGCCCCCGACCTGCCGCCCTACCTGTGGCAGTGAGTCATGTAGGTGACAGTCTCTTCCCACTGGGTCTTGATGTCCCTCAGCCGGGCCAGGATCTCAGGTTTCTGGTCCTCATGGCAGCCTGACAAAAGGGCCTCGGCTGCCTGCAGGACCAGCTCCACCTTCACACGTCCCTCAGGCTCCAGCTGGCAGATTTTCTGTGGACACAAAAGCCAGTTTCCCAGGGTCAGACATAATGCCAGCAGGCACAGACAGTGGCCTAGCCCTAGGAGCTGGGGCTCAGCTCGAGGCCCCACGTCCCCTCTGTTAGGCTTTGAGCCATCTGCAAGGGGCTCTCAGGAGTGGGGGGCGCTTTGAAGGTCAGTCCTGCCCTTGACCACTGCACCGTGACTAGCTTCTAACAGCCTCACTCTCTGCCCGCCTTTCCCACTCCGGAGCATGGAATGAGCAGATCCATCTCTCAGGCTCATGAGGAGATGAGACGTACAGGTAATGTGTATCCCAGCGTGTGTGAGCCACACCTTCCGGTCTTCTCTAAGGAGCTGGCGAGGCCCCCGCCCAGCTGAGGCTTGCCCTTTGTTCAAAGGCCCCTATCATTTCCAAAACATAGTGTGCCTAAGCCACATTATGGTTGTACCTGAACAAATAATCAGTCTGACTCTTAGCATTAAGTTTTAACAACTCAGAGTTGACCCGAAATCAGAGTTGGTCCCTTCAGAGCTCTCACAGAACTGTGCTCCCGATCTAGGCCTCACCCATAGCATACTTTTTATTCTAAACCATTTCTCCAGAATCAATGAGGGAACTATAAGTTGATCTCTAGGCCTAAAATATCTCATATACCACAGTCTAGCATTCTTCTCAATGTGCACTGTTTTCAGTGAGGGCAGGGATGGAAAGTGCTTTGAAATGCTAACTTTGCATGGGGAGCCATGCAAAGTTTTAGAGGAGAACATCACAAGATCCATTGTGATGTTAAGTCTTTTAAAATCTTTTTATTTTTAATTGTCTATGAGTATCTTGTTAGCACATATGTAGGTGCACCCATTCACTATCTTAGCTGAAGGGCAAAGTGGGATCCGGAGGGATCAAGGTCAAGTGCCCAGGTGACAAGCACATAGCTTAGTTACCTTCTTTACATTATAAACAGTAACATTGGGGTGCAAGGTTGAGTAAAAGTCAGTCCAGAAGTCATTCCTACACCTGAGGACTCCACTCCTTGACTGGTGCTCTGCACACGGTCCCTCACCAGCAAGGAGGGGTGAGGGTGAGGGTCTGGCAAGGTGCTGTGGCCTTGGTGGGTCTGAAGCAGCTGGTGGCGATTCTCAGGTGTGGACTGGATGAAAAGAAGAAGCTGGAGACTAGGAAACTTGGCTTAGTCAGGGCCTCTCCTCAACCCAGCCAACACCAGCCGGGCATAGTGCTGGACAGTGGGGCCCAGGCAGGGCAGAGGGAAGAAGCTGAGGCCAGGGTCCAGGGAGAGAAAAGGAGATGCTGGGACTCGAAAGAGGATCTGGGGCACGATGGCCTCTATGCCAGGACTGAACCCACAAGGAGCAGAGTTCCTCCTCCTGTCTCCAGGGTCACCTTCCCCACAGATCTCCTAACCCTGGTCTAGCCACTCGCTCTTCTTAAGGACATCCCCAGCCCTCAGTTATCACCTGCCAGCAGGTGCAAATGGTCAAGCACCTCGGGGAGGAAGGGCCCCGCAGGACACAAACCGAGAGCTGATGGGACCCGCAGGAGAGAGGAAGGAGTTGGAGGAGTTTTCATTTCACCTGATCACTCAGGTCAAACTGAAGGGTATTGTGAGGAGACATAGTTCACAGACAAAGCCTGGGTGACAGGAAATCGACGGGGAACGTGTAGGTCACAGTGGAGGGAGCCAAGGCTAGAGAGTCCGAGTAGCGAACTCTCAGTGCCAGGTGAGGTTTGATTTTCTTCAGTGGACAATGGGGAGCCATGCAAAGTTTTAGAGGAGAACATCACAAGATCCATTGTGATGTTAAGTCTTTTAAAATCTTTTTATTTTTAATTGTCTATGAGTGTCTTGTTAGCACATATGTAGGTGCACCCATGTCATTCAATGCCCACAGAGACCAGAAGAGGGCATGGGATCCCCTGGAACTGGGGTTATGGACAATTGTGAGCCACCATGTGGTTGCTAGGAATCAAACCTGGGTCCTCTACAAGAGCAGCCAGAGCTCTTAACCACTGAGCCATCACTCCATCCCTGTGATGATTACTCTTGACTGTCAGTTTGACTGGATTGAGAATGACCTAGGAGACTGGCAATGCCTATCTCTGGGTGTGCCTATGAGGGTTTTGATAGAATCAGTGGTTGCTTTTTGTTTGCTTTTGCTCTTAAATTTTAAATTTGTGTGTGCGTGTGTGTGTACACATGCGTGTGTAAGTTATAAGTACACAGGCGTCCATGAAGCCAGAAGAGGGTGTTGGATCCTCCGGAGCTGCAGTTATGAGTTTCCCAACATACATGCTGGGAACTGGACTCTGGTCTTCTAGAAAAGCAACGAGCGCTCACTCATCACTGCTGAGCCATCTCTCCAGCACTCCCTCCACCGTGGTTTTTGGGTTTTGGTTTTGTTTTTTGTTGTTTATGAGACAGGGTCTCCCAGTAGCCCGATCTGGCCTGGAACTGGCTATGTAGACCATGTTGGCCTTGATCTAACAGAGATCCATCTCCCAAGTGCTAGGATTAAAGCTACACGGCACCACGCCCTACTTCCTCCACCACTTTTTCTATTTTACACTGTGTATATATATATGAGTCTGTGTGTGTGTATGTGCACATGAGTGAAGGTGACTTCAGAGGCCAGAAGAGGGCATCAGATCCCCTTGAACTGGAGTTAAAGGTGGTTGTGAACCACCCAGTGTGGGGGATGGGAACGAAACGGTCGTCTGCAAGAGCAGTGTAACACAGTGGCACACTCTTATTGCTGAGTCATCTCTCCAGCCCTGGATTGATGGTTTTTAATCCACTGATTGATTCAAAATCTGAACAGACTATTTATCAAGGTGATGGACCCAAAGAGGAACTGGCTGACTGGTTGGAGGAAGCAGGTCTCTGAGGCGATTAGATGATAAACTAGAATCGTGGGATTTCTAAATGCATGTGAGCCCAGTGCTGTTAAGTCAGCTACATCACTTAGAGGTAGGGAAGACAGGACCCAGAGAGGGACAAGGACATGACCAAGGTCACTGGGCACTGTGGGACCCACATGGAGAAGTGGTGGAGGTCTCTGACAAGTTCTTTTTCGGCCCCGTCCCCTGGCTTCAGGCAGTCCATGTTCACAAAGGTCACCATGGTGCCATGTTACACACTGGGAACCGGCATTTCTGGTTAATGCTACGTGGACTGAGACTCTGCCTGGTACCAGGAGAACGAATAAAGCTGAGTCCCAGCTCTGGAGAAATTCAGGGGTCCCCCCGTCATTGGACAGGGCCCTCCTCTTCACTCCACTGAAGGCAGACCCAGGCCAACCCAAACCTGGCTTCAAGCATTAAGGGAAGGGGTGGGGCCAGGCATGGGTCAACAGGGTTGAGGGAGCCATCCGGCTGGGCAAGTAGCTCCATGGGACAGCTGGAGCAGACTGTGTCCGATGACCAGCATACAGACTAGCGGTAATGGCGGTATGCCAAATTTGCCAGAAATTCAGAACCTCAGGCTTTGCCCCAACATACCCGATCAGTATCCATAATTAAGCAAAATGCCCAGGACATCTGTATGCAGGTCAGAGCATGGGGAACTTGCTAGTTCCTGCCATATAATAGATGGGATATCCTGGGCCTGGGGATTGGGGGGCAGGGGTGAAACACGGGACATGGCCAAGGCCACAGCACCTGCCAAGCCAGGACTCTGCATACCTCTGTCTCACGCAGCCTGGCCTCCAAGGCCGCTCGGGGCCCGTGTGTGTTATCATTGACCTGCAGCCGCTCCTGCACAGCCTTCATCCATGCCTGGGCATCCTCCACAACCCTGTCAAAGTCTTTCTGGGGCTTCTGCATCATGGCACCTGTGGGGGCTGGGAAGGACCACATGAAGTTAGGGGCTGCGGAGAGATCCCAGGCAGCCAGCACCCACACCAGCCCCTCTCCTGCAGCTCCCAACTGGCATACTTGTCAATCCCAATATGCCTGGAGTGGAGTGAGCAGGCTTGGCCTCTGCTGTGGAGAGCAGTAGGCTGAAGGTGATGCTCCTTTGGCACGAAGCCTCCAGGCTGTCTTCTGCTTGGGAGCAAGAAGGCTTCTAACAACATACTCAGGTTCAAAACCCTCCACAAGAGGCTCTCAAAGCACATAATCAAAGAAGATATGACCCAAATCAAACTTCAATTTGAATGGACCCAAGCCCCCAATGAAAGGAACACAGCAGAATCCACGAGAACCCCAAGCTGCCCCTGAAATTAATAAGGTGGAGGCTGGCCACATGAGTCAATGCTGTTCCTACTTAAAACCAGTTTGGGTCCCTAGCAGATGTTCCTTGTGTCCCTTCACAGTGGACTCCTCACAGACACAGGCCGTCTACTGACCCAGCGCCTCCAATGAATCCCACCTGATCCTTAGGGAACACCTGCAGGACAGCAAACCAGGAACCCACACCAGTCCCCTCGGCCAGTCTTCCACTCCTCAGCTTACCCCACACTGCAGGTACAGAGTCTGGGATTTTTTCATCCAGTGTTCTTAAAATCTCATTAAGCCTGGGTAAAACTTTTGCATTCCAGTCATAGTTGTCAGCTTTGGATTAAGGTTATTTACATTCACATTCATGTGAAAGGATTGGGTCTGGCTTATCTACTAGTCTCCCATAATGCCTTGCACAGTAAGTCCATGGTTCCTGGATGAAGCATCTCAGAATGGGAGAGCAATCTAAAACCGAAAAGTCCACATGACATTATCTCACTGTTCTGTTTTTTGTACTGCTGGGGGTGCAGCCAGGACTGTACATGCTAAGACTCTCCCACTGAGCCTAGCCTCATAACCATGTTTATTTGGTGGAGTTTTGGGGGTGCTTTTTTACTTTTTGTTTTGTTTTGGTTTTCTTGAGACAGGATCTCTCTAGAGCCCCAGATGGCCTGGAACTTGCTATGTAGACCAGGCTGGCCTTGATCTCACAGAGATCCACCTGCCTCTGCCTTCTAAGTGCTGGGACTAAAGATGTGAGCCACAATGCCTGGCCATGCTGAGATTTAAAATAGCAAAGCATATAGGACAAAAGAGTAAAAAGCATCTATAAGGCATGAAGGGAGAGGGATATCCCCTAAAAAGAGGGAGAGCAAGAGGAAATAATGGGCGGGAAAAAAGATAAACAATCACATGCTTATTAGATGTGGAAAGTAGATTTTACTACACACACACACACACACACACAAAACAAAAACATTAGGGGAACTATTTGGAATGAGGAAGAGAGTAAGGGGGATGAGCAAAAGTAACTGGGAGTCAATCTGAGCAAAGTGCAATGATGTATATGAATGTAATGTCGCCCTGAAACCTGTCAATGATGTATATGAATGTAATGTCACCTTGAAACCCGTTTGTGTGTATTCAAACCAAACATACAATAAAAAATAAAATGGCTGAACCAAATAAATCTGGAAGCAACCAACAATAGGGACTCAATTCCAGACTTTACAGCATACCTGCCCTGGAGGATCTGAAACCACCTATAAAACGAGAGCTCAACACGAACTTGTGCAGGAGAACATTGAGGCCATAATGCCAAAAAGTGAGACCATAAGTATTTGGTAGTCGCGGCTCCACATCCAACAAAAACAAAAATAAAAACTACCTCCAACAGGCTGGAGAGATGCTCAGCGGTTAAGAGCACTGGCTGCTCTTTCAGAGGACCTGGGTTTGATTCTCAGCACCCACATCACAGCTAACAATCATTTGTTCCAGGGGATCTGATGCCCTCATCTGACCCCCTCGGCCATTGCATGCGTGTGGTCCACTTACATACATACAGGTAAAGTACTCATTCATATAAAATAAAAATAAATAGATCAAAGAGAAAAAGAAAACCACCATCAACGTCAACAGCAAAAAACTCCACTCACAGTAAAAGGCTGAGGACCCATTACTGGCTCCATGTGAGTAAACTGAAGCAAAGGTAACCTGGCCCTGCTGTTCGCACACATAACCCAAGACTTCTCGCTCTCCAGCATGTAGCCCCTGTGGCCTCAGAAGCCACTGGCTAAGAACAACTTTTGTGCATGTTGTGATCACCACTGGAGGTTTTTCCCTCTGTGTTTTAAATCTTAGTTACCTTGTGAATTTTTTCAGAGAAGAGAAACTATCTCTTTACAATCGAAAACTACATCAAACTTTTTCTGAACTTGGCTAAATTGCTCAACTAGCTTTGGTTGGGATTTTGCCTGGCCTCAGCCCCCACAGCACTGGGTGGAGGAATTTGTGGAGGACAAAGAGATGTGGACAGATGCCATCTGAGTAGAGCAGGGCCAAAGGGCATGGGCGGGTGTCGCAGGGCAGACCACCGGGTGGGGGAGCTGTTCTGACCTTTTTTCTAGAAACTTAATACACACCCCACAGCTACTCCCTGTCTCTGAATGCTTCTTTGGAAAAGTGCCTTCACATGTACAAGGCCTTCACACTGGTTCACTGTGGCTCTAAGCTATTGTGGGTCTTGTCAGGCTTCCAAAAGTTCTGCTTTATTTTTATAAAGCACAGAATGCAGGGATAGAAAATCATTCCCAGAGCCTCAGAGGACAGGGGCACTCACCCCTCTGATCACCAAGGGGGTGGATGGATTGGGTATAACCCTTTGGAGGGAAGTGCTCCCAGAGGGAAACAGCGTAATCCCAGGCTCAGACAGAGTGTGCACAGGTTGGTGAGGCTGCCAGCAGAACTTGGGAAATCTGAACCTCTTGGCCAAAGTTGCCAAAGCATCTTTTACCAGTTGGATACAATAGCCAGAAATTTAAAACAGTACTCAGCCCCACCTGACGCTTCAGCACCAGCAGTAAACAGACAGGGTCCGGCAGCGCTCGGTATGGGCAGCTGCCACCGGAACAGGTGTGGCTACAGGCGGAGGAGCCACAAGCTCTTTTCTATGAACTCCTTCCCAAGTGCAAGGAATATAAGGAAAACCAGCCATAATAAGATGTGGTTATCAAGTACTAAAAAATCTGACACACAAACACACAAATACACACACACACACACACACACTCACTACTTGGTTAACACAGTCACTCACAAGATCAGACCATGGATGATTATAACTTCCTTAACTGTGAAATAGTATTGAACATAACAACATTTGGAGACATGTATAACAGATGTAAAACACATGTGATTGGACACCAGGTCCTTCACACATACAGAAGAGCTTTGCCTTGCTGCCTGTGTACTGAAGGAAAGCCACCAGTTAGAGCCATGTCACAGTAAGGATATAGTAACCTATCTAACCTCCCTATGCTCTATCCTGGGGCTCTGACAGCACACGGACCCCAGGTGACAGTCCTCTCTAAGACTTCTATAGCCAGTGGGGAGAGACTGTCTACCCTTCAACATCCAAGTGAAGTTCCAAAAGAACACATGCAATGATTTGCAACACTGAGTTGGGAGTGGAGAAGCACCCCTAAATGCCACGTGTGGCTGAGAAACCACCTTGGACCAGGGGTCTGGGTATTTCCCCTGAGCCAGTACCTTTGCTCCTCTGGGCCTCGGTTTCCCTGTCTGCATGCAATGAGTATTGAATGCTATGGGTTAGACGTTCTTTGTTCTCATTGCAATGGTGTTGGGAGGAGACAGAGACTTTAAAGAGATGAGGTCAGTGAGACAAATACCCGTTCTGGGGGCTCTGCTAATACAGGAGTGAGCTCTCGCCCTGGCTCAGTTACCTTGAGGTGTGTTGTTGGAAAGCCAGGCTGCCACTCCTTTCCCTTCAGCATGTGGCTGTTCTTCCACTTTCTGCCATGAGTTACAGCAGTACAAAGCCCTTCCCAGGGCCCTGCTCTTGAACTTCTCAGCCCTCAGAACTGTCCGCCCAAATGAACCTTCATTCTTTATAAATCAGTTGGTCTCAGATATTCTGTGATAGTAACAAGCCTAACAACTTGAGTTCAGTCCCCCCAACTCATATAGTAGAAGGAAATAACTGTCTCCCAAGATCTGTTCTCTGGCCTCCATGTGTACATCATGTGGCATGTGCCCCCCAATAAATAAATAAATAAATAAAGTAATAAAAACACAAATACAAGAACCATTCATAGCTTGCAGGATATACAATGTGGACTGGCCCACATTCTCCAGGGCTACAAGCTGTAGGCACCCCAGCTGCCACCCAAAGCTGGCAGGCATGGGCCCCAGATAGGGCAGGCCTCAAGGTCAGAGGACCTAGCAGAGGTCCTGGGGGTCCAGACCTGCAACACTTACTTTCCCACCACTTTGTCCAATTACCAACAGAAGTAACCCAAAAGGAAAGGTTTCTGTGTGCTCCTGGTTCAGGGGATGCATGGCATAATGCAGGATGGGCCTTAGCCAGGCCACCTGCCATGAGGAATAAGGGAGTAGCTCCTGTGGACGTGGTGCTCCGCTCTGGCCAGGCGGGACACCAGCTTCCAATCTGCTCCTGGATGACCTGCCTTAGAGACAGAATTTGAGGGGCTGTAGTTGGGAACCACCCCTTTGGGCGACTGGCTAACCAAACCCACAAAACCCCTTGCACTTCCTTGAATAAACGAGTTTGCCTAGGCTCGCCCTCTGCATGCTTTTCACTCAGCTCCCGGGGTCTGTGTGTTGACTCCGCGCCTCTCACCCCCTCACGGCAGAGACCCTGCGTCCACTCGGGCTATCCCTGAGCACAGCCCCAACAAGGGGTTAGAGTCCATCATGGCAGGGAAGGCACGCCTGCAGGACCAGAACCCAGCCAGGGTGATAGAGGCTGCCTGCTCACATCTCTGCAGATCAGGAGGCAGAGAACACAGGGGAGCCATTGTTCAGCTGCCATTCTCCCTTTTTATTCAGCCCCAGCCCATGGGATGGTGCCAGCCACAGTCAAGATAAATCTTCCCACCTTAGTCAATCCTCTCTGGATAAACACTCACTAGGCCTTACAGCTTACCAAACTGAGTGACATTCTGCCAGTCACATAACCTCTCTGGGTATCCATCTCCTCATCTAGGAAGCAGGGATAACACTGAGACCTGGTAGCAAGAAGCCCTCTACACAGGCCAGGATGCACTTCCTATTGGGAGGCACTGCCTCTTTTTGTTCTTTTTAAGTCAAGGTCTCATAGAGCCTAAGCTGGTCTTGAACAGGCTACGTAACTAAGGATGACCTTGAACTTCAGATCCTCTGGTCCCTACCTCCTGAGTACTGGGATTGCAGGTGTGTGCTGGCACACATGGTTTATTCAGTGCTGGGGATCAAACCCAGAGTTTCACGCATGCTAGCTCAGAGCTCTGCCACTTGAGCTACATCACCCCGCAAAAGTGATTACTTTATATGCTAAACCCCAGTAGATATGGCTGAGCATTTCCTCCCATAGGAACCTGACACATGCGGAGCAGCTCTCAGTATCTCCTGGGGTGGAGGACAGAAGGGGACTGGCTGGCTGCTCTACCAAGGACTGGTGCACTGCCGAGTGCTGAGTGCCAGGGGCTATAAATGTGGGGGTGCCCACTGTGGCCCCACTCAGGGGCTGCACATCTAGTGAGGGGTGGACCCACAAAGGCACCCCCAGACAGTGACAGCACAGGCTGGGTGAGCTTTGAGATTCTGGAACACAGGTGGCTCAGAGGCCACAAAGAAGGGGCTGTCACCCAGCTCAGGGGCCAGGCTGAATGTGGGTGCACAATGCATCATGCTAAGGGTACAGAAGTGTGCCTGTGGCTCCCGGGGGGGGGGGCATCAAGGCCGGACATGACTGCAAGAGGAAGTCACTGGAGAAAGCCTAGGTGGTAGCAAGCACTGGATCAGCAAGTCTCAGCAGCAATGTGCAGGGATCTGGACTTGACTCCCCCAGGGGCTTAGGGGTGGGGTGGCAGGGACAGGGGGATAAACTGAGAAGTACCAGGACAGCAGAGGCTGGGGTGATGCAGAAATCAGAGATGGGAGCGAGGGCTGCAGCAGGCAGCAACAGCCTGCCTCTCAGGTAAGGAGTCTCAACATTAGATTGCTTACATGGAAACAGACAGCAGTTTCTCTTCCCAGCACAAGATCTCATGTAGCCCAGGCTGGTCTTTCCAGAACAAGGTCTCATGTAGCCCAGGTAGGCCTTGAACTCACCATGTAGCTGAGGATGACCTTGAATTTCTGATCTTCCTGCCTCTACCACCCAAATGGAAACAGTATTTTTTTTAAATCTAGATTTTTAAAAATGTTTTATTTTATGAGTGTTTTGCCTGCATGTATGTAAGTGTACCATGTCATACAATGCCTGCAGAGGCCAGACGAGGACATTGGATCCCCTTGGAACTGGAATTACAAATTTGTTAGTTACCATGTGGGTGTTGGGAACCAAATCCCAGTCCTCTGGAAGAGCAGTCAGTGATCTTAACTGCTGAGCCATCTCTCCAGTCCCAGAAACAGTACTTTTTAAAAAAGACCTACACTCACTATAACTTGTTACGTTTTATGAAGAACTAGAAGAATCTTGAAATTTTCAGACATGGAAACCAGATGCCGAACACAGCACATCGTGCAGCTGCATGTGCTAAAGGAACGCCCTGTGCTCATAAATGTGCATGGCTATCATGTGTCCGCTAGAAGAAACTACAAAATTAATTTTTAAAAGAGTGTTTTTGAAGAATCTGGTAGACTCCAAATGTATTAAGTTAATTACATATGTTCCATTTTTTAGAATTCATAAAAATTTTTCCTCTGGGCTAGAGAGACAGCTCGATGGTTAAAAGCTCTGGTTGCTCTTTCAGAGGACCCAGGTTTGGTTCCCAGCACTGACGTGGTGGCTAACAACTGTTTGTAATGCCAGTTCCAGGGGACCCAAGGCCCTCTGCTGGGCTCTAAAGGCATTGCATGCATGTCGTATACTTACACAGATGTAAGCCAAACACTCATACACATAAAAAGCAAACAAGCCCAAAGGTTTTAAAACTTTTTCCTCTAGTATTTTGCTTTGTTTTTTACAAAAGGGACATGGAGATCAGTAACAGGATGCAGAGAAAAGCAGACGCTGGAGCCCAAATAGACACTGCTGCTGTAACCGACTTCACCGGAGGGGCAGAAGTCATGGGGCAAATCTCAGCCTTCTCCTGATCTCAAACCCAGCCTAGCCAGAAGCCAGCACCCAGGAGCCTGAGTAGTGTAGCCTGTAGGGGTTGGTCCACCATCACTATTGAAAGAAAAGGGACAGAGAGGGGGAAGGGAGGGCCCTGAGCCAGGGCAGAGTAAACTGTCATCCAGAGGCTCCCTTTCCCCTCGTTCCAGGCCCAGAGCAAATGGCCAAGCTGCAATTCGGTGTCATGGGACTGGCCTTGCAGGAAGGACAGGGTTCTTGGCATTGACAAAGATGCCCAGCCCTGGCCACCAGCCAGCTGGGGCTCCAAGCCTTGTCTCCTGGGGTCAGTTAAACCCATCTCTTCTCCTTCCCCTCTCCCAGGCCCCTGCAAAGCTGAGGCTGAAGGTGGAGGCCCCTACTTGGCTCTGTAGCACGACTGGTAAGGGGCTGAACCTTTAGCCTCAATCCCCCAGGATAGCTTAAGAGCAACCTCTAAAATTCTCTGAGCAAACACTGCAGCGAGCTTGCCCTCCAGTGATGCAGGGCTAGTAGAACCCCAGCTCCACAGTGGCCCCTCTGTGTGCCAGGCTCCACGGGAAATGTTTGAGGCTATTAACTTGCTTACCCTACAAGGACCTACTTAGGCGTTTACTATTCTTAATTTAGAGATGAGAAAAGCTCACTGATACTAACACAGCAAGTAGGTTAGGCAAGACTTGAATGGTCCAAGTCTAAGGACTTTGTTCTTGGGTCCCAAGTGCTATATAGCTTGCTTGCCTCTCTGCCTGTTCTAGAACCCGCTGAGAGCTACCATGGCATACGGGGAGTAGGAACAGGCAGCCAAGGGCCATCTCCAGTCAGAGTTCCAGAAAATTGCCTCAGGGCATAGACGCAGCTCAAGAACCTGGAGTTTTGGATAAACTCTGTCTAGGGCTGCCAGGCTGTCTCAGACTTACTGAATCTGGCCACTTCTACCATGTGCCCACCCCACTGTCCTAGTGACACTTTGTTCTAGAACCCAGAAGGTGTGGGGATCATGACCAAGGAAAGCCGGGCTCCTTGGCCCTCCACAAACTGACCCTGAGTCCTGAGGGGCGTGCTCCCTGGGCTGTGACTCAGCGGGCTCAGCAGTGAGTCAGTCCTTCCCTGCCACACAGAGTTCCCATCCATCTATTCTGCTTCCCTCTGGCCTTGAATACACAGATGGAATTTGGAGAACTGAGCCACAGCTGGTTTTAATCTCAAAGCTTACTTTGAGTGCACTGTGGGAAGGCTCTCTTGTTCCCCCATTAGGAGGCATGGCAGAAGTTGCTGCAGAGAGGCCACTGCCCAGAGCACCAAGAAGTTGGTCCTAGGATTCTCTCTCCTGGTGTTAACAGAAGGTGATTCTGGGGGTGGAGTATAAAAGGTGGGCCAGGGACTCCCATCCTGTATAAACTGGCTATTGTACTAGGAAACCCTATGCTATCCCATTAACCTTACAACAGCCTCCAGGTCAGGAATCTACAGTAAAGAAAAATCTCCAAGTTATCACAGAGTAACAGACAGACTAAGGGTCTGGGAGAAAGGCACACGGGCTTTGGTGGGTGGGCACCTCATCCACTGGCTATGCAGCCAGGTCCTGATGTCACGGCTTTCACATGCATGGATGTAGCCAAGTCCATATTGATCAATATTTCTTTTTAAAAGGTGCATTTGAGGAGTTGGAGAGGTGGCTCCGTGGCTGACCACTTGTTGCTCTTGCAGAGGACCCATGTTTAATTCCTAGCACAGGAATAACCATCTGTAACTCCAATCCCAGGGGATCTGATGCCATCTTCTGGCTTTTACAGGCAGTGTATACATATGATGCATTTACATACATGTAGACAAAACATTCATGCATATAAAATAAAAATAAATAAAATGGATTTTTTTTACAGCTGCATTTGAACTAGATGTTGTAGTGTACACTTGTAATCCTAACACTTGTTAGGTGGAGGCAGGAGAATCAGGAGTCAATATCATCCTCTACTACAACGCAAACTGGAGGCCAATCTGGCCTATACATGACCCTGTCTTGAAAAGACAAATGAAAAGCTGGGCTGGTGAGCACACCTTTAATTCCAGCACTAGGGAGGCAGAGGCAGGTGGATCTCTGTGAGTTCTGGGCCAGCCAGGGATACATACATAGTGAGACCTTGTCTCAAATAAATAAACAAATATTTACAGATCTTTTTCTCGCCATTCCCTGAGAAACAGTGTATCAACTATTTACAAAGCATTGACATTGTGTTGGGCATACGCAGGATGTGTACAGGTCTATGAAAATACTACACCATTTTTTATGTGTATGAGTATATTGCCTGCATGTGTGTAGTGCACCCATGTCACTCAGTGCCCTCAGATGTCAGAAGAGGATGTTGGATCCCCTGGAACTGGAGTAATGGATAGTTGTTAGCTGCCATGTGGATGCTAGGAACCAAACCTGGGTCCTCTGCAAGAACAGCCAGTGCTCTTAACCACTGAGCCATCTCTCCAGCCCCAGTTACTATACTATTTTATATAAGGAACATCAGTAGATGTTGGTATCCACTGGAGGGAGGGTATTCTAGAACCAAGCCCCCAGAGATGAGGGGCTTGGCTGAGGGATGGCTGTCAGCAGTCGTATAAGAAGTTCCACTTTATATGAGAATTAAGAGACCCACTTCAGTTAAAGTCACTAAGGACACAAGCCAGAGACTTCTTTCAGGAAGTGTTCTAAAAGTGATTTTAGATCACTTCCACCACAGATAAATGGTCTTTGGCAGTGAAAACTGGCTGCTCTCCAGGCCACCTCCTCCCTCTAAAGGCTGACTATAAAATAGCATCTCCAACTAGCTGACCTAAGCTCTCCCTCAACAGGCTGAGGCTGGAAGATGCCAGGATTCCTCCTGGGAGACTCTGGCCTTGGCAACTTGCAGTCAACATATAAGTGGCTGAGGGGAGAGGGGAGGCCCACTAGGGGCAGCCTGGAGCAGGACAGAGCTCCGAAGGCAGCCAGGTGGCTCCTTGGGTCTGAGTGCAATTGGCTCAGGCTCCAGGAGGGCAGCCAGTCAGAGGCTGTGAAAGTGCATGGGGGTCCTGAGGGTGAGTAGCCACAGGTCCAGCTGCCAACAGAGGGTGGGCAGAGCTGGTCAGCAGGCAGGGGCTGCTGCAGGCCAGATGGTGCTGGACAGAGTGTGAGGGGACCAGGTGGGGCCTGGCTAGGACATGGAGTGCCCCATCACAGGCTGACAAGGACAGGCCAATCAATGCAGCCTGGCTGGCATTACATATGAAAGGAGACATTATAACAAAGGTTCTTGGCCTTTCACACTGGAGTTGTGACTCGCCTGTGAGGTATGATATCAATTCAGAGGTTTCAATCAAAAGTGTCTTGTTAAACAGAGTAGAAAAATATCACTGTGCGACTTAGGGATAAATGTTTTGTGAGACAAAGTGCTAAAACAAAAGTGTAAAACATTGAGCTGTGACTAATATATACATACATATATATGGAGACACATTCACAGAGACACACATAAACACACACACACACACACACACACACACACACACACGCGCTTCTCTGAAGAGGAATAGGCTAGCCTCATAGTGCTCCTTCCCTGAGAGGCCCCCAGAGTACTTATCCATCAGTTTCTAAAGAGTTGCACAAGGACTGGGTGGGGCCTGGCATTTTGCATGTCTAACTAACTAATGCCAGAGGCCCTGGGAAGCCAGGGCTCACTCCCCCTGGGCGTGCAGCTACCATATTCCTATCCCTGCAGGGAGGAACTACCAGGTGTTCCTTGGTTTGCATGAACTGGAAACAAGATTAGAAATCTAGAAAGCAGATTAGTCTACCTCAACCCCCAGCCTCCTGTACCCCCAGTTTCGGCCATTTGTCTCCTAGAACACAGAGCAGGCTTCCTCCTTTGAGAGAAGGGCAGAGCCCAGATGGGTTCCAAGTGCCCCTCCTGAATTCTAACGGTTTTCACTGCAGGATTTCATTGTAGGAAGCTTCCACAGACCAGCACCTAATGGCTGCTGTAGAGTGACTAACAGACTTGAGGGCTAGCCTCCTAACTCCCTGAGGCACTGAAGGTTACCTGCTTCTCAGGAGGGCAGAGCTCCCTAAATGCCAAGGGCCATCTGCTTCCTATGTCACCTTTTCAGGGCCACCCTGCTCCACAGGCCCTGGACGTCAGGGGCTCCGTAATACCCAACATTTATTTCTTCTGCCCCCCCAACTCACCCCCCGACCCACACCTCGTTACTTGCACCTCCTGTTCCCCCATGGAGGTCAATGTCTCTGAGGAAGGGACATCAACAGAGCCCCACTTGGAGGAGTAGTCAGGGAAGGGTCAAGGCCAGAGCCTTCACTGAGGGGAGGGTACACCTTACCCTACCATCCAGACCCATTCTCACCATGTGGGCAGAAAGGAATCCTGGGGAGGCAGGCTATTCCACCCATGTCTCATCAGGGTCCCGAGCACCTAATCCTCTCTACTGTAGTTTGCCTCTCTACTGCGGTCATGAAACCCTGGCCAAGCTATGCTGGAAAGGAAAGGGTTTATTTGACTGATACATCCTGATCACATTCATCAATGAGGACAGTCAAGGCAGGAACCTGGAGGCAGGAACTGAAGCAGAGACCATGGAGGAGTGCTTACTGGCTTATTCTTCTGGCCTGTGTTCAGTCTGCTTTCTTATACAATCCAGAACCACCTGCTCAAGAGTGGCAGCACCCACAGTGCACTGGGCCTTCACATATCATTCAACAATCAAGAAAATGCTCATAGACATGACCACAGGCCTCTCAAATAGAGGAAATTCTCCAGTTGAGGTTCCTTCTTCCCAAGTGTGCCAAGCCAAGTAGACAACTGAAACTAAACGGAACATATCTACACATCCAAGTATCTGCAGAAGGAATGAATATTCAAGGCTCTGTCTGTGAGGACAGTTCTCCAGCAGCCCCAGGCCTGAGGCCCCTCCCAGGGAAGACCTGGTTCAGGAAGGAGAAGCCAGCCAGGAAGTTGCCTCTTATCCCTGCACCTGTCCTCACCTTCCCCACCCCACACCAGCATCACTGGGTTGACCAGTCCGCCCTTCCTTCTGGGAGTCCAGGCATGTGCCAAACTAATGCTGGCCCAATCCCCAGTACCTCCATCTCCTCAGGCAGGGCTACTATCCACAGAAGGAAAGTCCCAGAACCCATCCAACCTGCCTGGCTGGCTGACTACTTATTGGGCCTCTCCTGTAAAACCTCTACCTCCTCAAAGGACTGACAAACAGTGATCACAGACCCCTCACTGCCCACTGCCCACTATTCTCACACCCAAGTGACACACAAGAGGTCTTTTTATGAGACTGGGTGACCCAATGATACATTCTTAGACCTGAGCACAGACCTCAAACATGGCAGTGTGTTCTCGTTCTCTCTCTCTCTCTCCCTCTCTCCCTCGTTTTTCTTTTTCACAGCTGGCCTGGAACTCACTATGCAGATGGGGCAGGCCTCAATCTCCCAGAGATCTGCCCCTGCCCCTGCCTCCCAAGTGTTGGAACTAAAGGTCACTAGACCCCCTTTTCTTTTTTTGACATAAGGTCTTGCTATGTAGCCCAGGTCTCAAATTCCTGGGCTCAATTAATCCATCCGGCTTGGCCTCCTGAGTGCCTGGGACTACAAATGTGTCACTGTGCTGGACTCATCTTACTGATTTTTACTATTTTGCGATCCAATATACCTTCACAGAACTTCTGCGCTAGCGAACTCTGCCTACACTACTCTCCTTAGTGTGCTGGGGCCAGGCATTGGCTGAATGCCACAGAAAGGAGTCACACAAATGTACAGGGGGCAACTGAAACTCCCAAAGGACGTCTACCAGCTCCGTCCCACCCTCCTGCAGGCCCCTAGCCATCCCCTCCATAGGACCTGGACCCCCACACAGGTTCTGAGGCTAAAGATTAACAACCTGCTACCTAGGCTTTTGAGTTCCGAGTTCGTGTTTCTAGGAGAATGTAAACTGCACACGACATTGCCCTAGCCTGCTTTGACTCTAGCATCTGAAACAGTAGGCACTCACAAACACTTGTGATAGGACAGATAATGAAACTGGAAATCCTTCCTATGTTGGAGCTTAGTAGGTACTCAGGAGGTGTTCACTGGTTTTTGTGTTTAATTAAAAGCAAGCAATGCAGAGCCAGCGTGAGTGCCTCTCTGCCCATTCCAGTCCTTGAAATGCACTTGCTGCCGGCTCGGGGAGGTCTGAGAAAGGCAGGAAGCAAGCAGTCTCATGAATAGACTTCAGATGAGGTTCTGTTCACCACCAAGCAAGAACCCTCTACAGATCGTAGGTGGTGATATGGGTCTTCCACCAACTAACTAGCTCTGAAGCCCCAGCCTCAGTATTGCCAGAACAGGAGCAGGGGTTGCCACCTGGCTTCCAGGCTCTTCCCCATAGGTGAGCTTTAAGTCAAGGTTGCTGTGAGGAAAGGAGCACTTCCATCTCACCTTGGGATTTTATTCCTAAAACTCAACTGGAAATACAGGAAATGTATGCTATGGAGCAGCCTTGCCCCATCCAACTGTGGAGGACTATCATTAGCATCCTCTGTTCTCACGTTCTTAAGGTTAATTGTACCATGTTACCATGTCACAATGTGTCATAGCCCTAGGCTGGAATAACCAGCTGCAGAAGGGCCTTAATATGCCACAGTAAATGCTACATTGTTCCACGCTACAACTCCAACATGTCACAGCCCTGCCAGGCCATTATCTATGACACCCACAACACTTTAAAGACAACAGTCCATCGGGAGGATGCTATAATTGGTCTACATTAAGAATTAGGAAACAAGGCACGGAGATGTTAATAAGTTGTTCACGTGCCTGCAGAGCCAAGCCTGAAGCTTGAACTCTGGCTCCTGAGTTTTCTCCCAGTCACCACTCTGCCCTTGGAGACACTTGCTCAGCATGAACTTGGTCAGTGGGTTGGTTAGCTGTTTATAAAATAACAGCTGCTTCCAGAAACAGGCAACAGAGCTGTGATGCCCTCTCATGGTGGCCTTACTCCCCAACTCCACCTGACCCCGTTCAGCTATGGTCCAGTGCTTGCCATGTGATCCTGGCGTTAGAGCCTCATGATGCCATCCAGCCCCTGAACTCACAGCCTGCAGTGCACAGGGCCAGCCAGCGAGCCAGCACACCCTCTCAGCCTCAGGCTGCATGTGACTACGTCCCCTGTTCTGGCATGTAAGCCTGTACACAGTGGCACAGAGATGTGGGGCTGTTGTTTACCCAGCCAATGAACACCCACTGACATTCTCAGAAAAGCAGGGTTGGCTTTCACTGGGCCAGGGTAGGGAGTTTCTAGAACTGCTCCCAGATCTGAAAGTGGTTCCAGGTCTCAGGCTGTGGGGTGGGTCTCATGACACAAGGCCTCCCAAGAAATGGAAGAGATGAAAGTTCTGTGCAAACCTCTCAGAGTCTCTGCATGCCACATGGGATCTGTCCTTAGAAAGTCTATCTAGCTGTACTGTTTTTTCAAATGGGAGTCTAAGATTTAGCTAAAGAATTCACTTGTGGTCTTTTCTGATACAATGTTTCTGTAGTCCAGACTGGCTCCAAACTGGACTACCTCCTGTCTTAGTCTCCCAGAGTACTGGGAGGCAGGTGCTGCCACACCTGGCCCACCCGGGTTCTTAACTTACAGCACCTCAGTGATTGATAGAGCTAGGGCCAGGACTTATCTTAACATAAAAAAAAACTCTTTGCCTCTCAGAGGAGTAGAAACAATCAACTCTCATATATAAACAGGTACTTACTTTTCAACAAGGACATCAATTCACTGGGGAAAGGAGAACGTTTTCAACAAAAGGTACTGGGACAACTGGATAGTCATATGTGAAAGTATGAAGCTGGATCCTTCCCTCATGTCATACATAGACTAACTCAAAGTAATCAAAGGTCTAAACATAAGAGCTGGAAGCAGAAAATTACCGGGAAAACAACCAGCATACTTTAGAAGTTAAAGACATAAGGGTCGAGAGTTCAGGGCCGTCTTCAGCTATACAGCAAACTAGCCTAGACGACATGAGACCGCCTCAAAGAATGAAAACCAAGGGCCCACAAGATGGCTCAGCAGATGAAGAAACTTGCTGCCAAGCCTGACCACTTGAGCTCCAATCCTGGAACCCAATGGTAGAAAGAGAGAAACAACTCTTGCAAGTTATCCTTTGGCTTACACACCTACAAAACAAATGCTTTAAAAAAAAAAAAAGAGGGGGTGAGAGGGGGCACTGGAGAGATGGTTCAGCAGTTAAGAGCACTGGTTGCTCTTGCAGAGGACTCAGGTTCAGTTCCCAGCACCCACATGGCAGCTAACAACTATCCATTACTCCAGTTCCAGGGGACCCAACATCCTCTTCTGACCTCTGTGGGCACTGCATGACATGGGTGCACTTAACATACATGCAGACAAAACACTCATACACATAAATAAAAATAATGAATAAAATATTTTTTTAAAAAGGGAACAACACCCAGTCTTGCTCCCTTAGATAGCACTACGTGTCCCCCACCTCAAGTGCATCAGTGACCTACAATTGTCCTACAATCAAGATCATCTTTGGATGCCAGAGGAGGCCCCTATAAGTTTGGACTCCCGCCTGAAGCCAGCCTAGCCTAAGTAGTCATGTTTGTAACTATATTGACAGCCTACTGACTACCAGGCCTGGTGACTGTCCACCTTCCAGATGGAGAAACTGAGGCCCAGAACGCCAGCTCTCCTGCCCTTGTCAGACATCTACTAAGACCCTGGCTTGGGAATGGATTCACGAGAGTCTGTTGCCAGCACCAGTGACTACCCAAATGAGGAAGTGAGTCACAGGTGATGGAGGGGGGGCTTCCTTTTTGAGTCAGAACAGGACTTCCCTTCACACCCAGATGACTGTAGAAATAGACAGGAGGCAGGTGAATCCCCCATCCCAGGCCAGGTCCCTTTGCCCCACCCCGTGAACATCCCTGATGTGTGTGTGGAGAAATGGAACAGCATGCACGCTTGGGGTTAGAGCTATTGGGCCTGGTCAGCCTGTCCCAGGTATTCCCAAAAGCACACATGGCTGCCAATGGGTCTCTAAAGGCATTGAGCTGGGCCTAGGATGGGTGAATGAGCCACGCCCAAAGCACTCTGGCTTTCTCCCTCCGCATCCCCTACTCAGGGACATAAAAACATCCTGTCCCTCAGAAAATGAGGGACCAGTCAGCTGGGTGTGGCGCCTCTCACCTCCCCTCCAAGACAACGGCAGACCAGCTTTCCTCCACTCCCAGGCTTGGGAGACGCCAAATTGAATGACAGGTCACGTTCTGACACCCACGCTGGGCTGTGGTCAGCGGGAAATCACAGAGTGAACACGCAGGCCCTGCTTCCAGCCGGCCCTGACCCGATGTCTCAGTCTCTTCCCTCCTCGGGAAGATGGCGTCCATCCTGTGCACTCCTCACCTCTGTACCCCACTCTCCAAATCCACCAGAGAAGCACCAGTATCCTGCAGAAGTGCTCGCTTCTCTTCCAAAATGGGTGCATACCTGCCTGCTCTATGTGCCAGGGCCCTAGAAGGGCTGCCAGGTGCCATGAACAGCTGTCATCCTAAGCAGCGTTTTGGCTTATGCTTCTCCCCCAAGGAGAATATCTGAAATTCTCACCAGCCTCCCAATGCTTTCAATCCAGGGAAAACCTACAAGCTTGCCCTTCTGATCTCTGCTATTGGTTACTGTATTTCTCACTGTAAACGGCCCAGAATGTTCCATGGGTGATACACTGTTAAGTGTCCCTCTGTCTTTTCCATCTGCTGGACGGTCACAGTGAAATCTAATTTCCCAGTCAACTGGAACACGTGTGAATCTCTAGTTTGCTTAACTACTAGTGAGCCCCAGGGCCCTGAGACTGAGAAGCAGAGCCCCAGAGGGCTCAGCTTTCTAGTCCTGCATGATAGACCCCCTCACACCATGTTCCTTGATCAGGAGTCATGCTGTCTTAGGCCTTTGAGTGATCTGTGTAGGATGGGCAGCTGGCCTTCTTTTCAGGGCCATTTTAAACAACAAAATATTTGTGGTCACTTATGCCTCACAGCCTGGCTATCAAGGATCAGAACAAAGCCAGATCTGAATGATGTGGGCAGCTGGGTGGGACAGGACACATGCCTGTGAGTCACAGCCTGAGGGACTTTGTACACAGGATTCACCCTACACACGGGATTCCCAAAGGCTGGCTTTCCCAGGATACCCCCTAACAGCTGAATCGGCCAAGCCTGCCTGGATCCAAGCCTGTCTTACACAGCCCTTGCCAAGGGACGTCACTCCCCCAGCTTGACCTTCTCATCGGTAAACACTGTGAACTGCTGACTGAAGGCAGAGCGATGGTAAAGTAGACAGAACAGAACAGACATGCAGTGGGTGCTGCATAAGTGTTTGTTGCCTAAGAATATATCTGCCAACAAGACTGTCCCACGGGGAGAGGAAAGCAGAGATGCACTATAATAGTCTAGCAAAAAGAAACCGGTGAGGGAAAATATGTGGTGTCCAGTCCACGGGATAGTCTGGGCCATTTGCAATGAAATATGTAATGACTAACACCGGGTAACCAGGCCGGGCTAGAGAGAAGGCGCAGGCTGCAGAACCTTGTGCTCTGCACCAGGAAACAGCAAGAGTTCCTGGAAAGGGCCAGACAGTAAATGCCCTGTGCAGCGACATGGTCTCTATCACAGACTGGCTAAATTCCAACGATACTTGATTGACAAGAACAAGTGGCATCTGGCCAGCTGGTCACCATTTGCCAACCCCACTGTGCACATCACAATTATGTCAAAAAAAAAAAAAAGACAGATTGCAACAAATGTTAAAAATGGAAGCAATTGCAGATCAGTGGAACCCTCAGCACACATTTAAATTTTAATCCCCTAGCTGGGGATGGTGGCACATACCTATGATCTCAGGAGGTACAGGCTGGAGGATCAGGAGTTCGAGGTCATCTCCAGTTAAACACAGGTCAAGGTCAGCCTGAACTATAGAAGAACAGGACTCAGAACATCAAAACAGGTCCATCATGGTGGTATACACCTTTAACCCTAGCATTCAGAAGGCAGAGATAGATGGATCTCTGTGAGTTGGATGCCAGATGGTCTACATAGTCAGTTCCAGGCCAGTCAGGGCTGGAACACAGTAAGGCCCTACCTTGGAAAAAAAAAAAAAAAAAGCCCAAACATAAAAACAAACTTCCTTAAGTAGCAGAAACACCTTAATTTTGTTTTTTAATTATGTGTGTCTAGGTAGGAGTGTGTATAAACATAGGCGCCTGTGGAAGCCAGAAGCAGGCATCAAATCCCTGGAGCTGGAGTTATAGGCAGTTGTGAGCAACCCAACATGGGTGCTGGGAATCCAACTCTGATCCTCCAAAAGAGCAGTACACGCTCTTCACCACTGAGTCATCTCTCCAGTTCCTAATAGCTTTTTTTTTTGGTGGGAGGTCTTTTTAAGACGGGGTCTCCCTGTAGCCCCCAGCAGGCCTGGAACTCACCATGTAGACCAGGCTGGCCTGGATCTCACAGAGGTCTCCCTGTCTCTGGAGTACTGGAATTAAAGGCATGTGCCATCAGGCTGGGTTCCTGTTAACTTATTTTAATGAAATTATTTTAAGGTAATATTCTGGTAACAAAGTCAAAAAATTCATAGTTCTTTAGACTTTCAGAACAAGGTATCATGAGCATCAAGTACAATGTTCATATCCTGCTACATAGAAACCACATGGACCTTGGAAGTCCAAAGTCTAAGACATTGGATCTTGACTTCCTGTCTAATGACAAGTTTATTGAGGTCTTGGTGTTGAGACTACCTTATCTGTTACATAGCTATCTTGATTTTCAGTCTGAGAAAAATGTCCTCCCCTATCCTAACGTCATTTTATAAAACAGCCCAGTGTTTTACAAACACTTAAACTTGATTTAATAAAGAAACCAGGCAGTGGGGGACTTTCAGGTGAGTCAGAAAGCACTGCAGGGCACTTCCACTAGTTTCTCAGAGAATCAGTGAACAAGCCAGAGGGACCAGAGTTCTTTCAGGAGTCATCGTGTCTAAGGCTTGGTATCCCCCAAATGGCTCCACCAGCAGGCCCAGGCCGCTCAGCAGGGCAGTCTCCCTCCTTCCACTCTGCACTTCCTTGCTCACTTTGCACACCCCTCCGTCTTGGCTGCTCAGAGGAGGGGTCTCCTGCGGCTCCCAGATTTGCCCATCCTCCTGTCAATCTCTCCCTTTCTGGCCTCCCTGGTCCCCATAAAGCTCTGACATCACTGCCTCAGGAAAGCCTACCCAGTGATGGGCAAAGTGTGAGTTCTGGCAACCATGAGCCCATTGAATCCTCTCACCCTTTAAATAGGTAAGAAGTTGAGGAAAGGCACAGAGTACTTAAGCAACTTGGTCAAGAACTCATAGCAAGTCACTCTCCTGCCTGTTCTTCCCACAGTCCCCTAGGGGGCAGCCCTGTGTCTCAGGGCGAACCACTCCCAACACACCCACCCACCAGACAGCCCCTTCATGTGGGGTCACAAACAACAGGGAAGAAACATCTGTCCCCGGGCAGGTGCCCTTGGCTTCACAAACAGGTGGTCAACCTGATGTCTCCAAGCCCTGGTAAGAACAAGGGTGTCCGAATTATAATCCTCATAGCCTCCCGGGCATGGCGCTCTGCACCAAGAGGACGGTGCTGGCTGTTATGCGCTGTGAGCAGACTCAACACTCTCACCCTTCCCATTCCGTGGTCCTCCCTCCCTGACTGCTACACAACTGGAAGGAGCCAGAAGGCCTCCGGGAACAGGATGGGACTGGGGAACCTGGGTTCTTCCTGCAAACCAACCAAGAGCCTCCCACCTTTCCCCGGAGCAGCTGATAACACCCATCTAGAATAGTCAGCAGGTGAGCCCTGAGCGTTGCACTCCCAGGGAGGCACACGTGCACACCAGAACACAAAAACACACATCCACACCACATCCACAACCCCACCTGGCTTTTTAAACCACCTCTTCCGTCCCCTCAGACAATGCTGGCTCTAATGGAGTTCCTGAAAGGGACTGATGGGCCACGGGTTTGCATGAAAGGCAAATGCCATGGTCTCCAAGTGGACCCACTAAACAGTAAGACTGTCACCATGGGGAGGGGGTGTGCATTCCTTCTGTCCCAGGGGGGCACCTCATGCCTGGGCCTACAGTAGTCACCCTTCCCCTCCACCTATTGACCTATTGCTATAAGCAAATGGCAGGAGTTCTAGGTTAGACCTTTTATTTACTGACTGACTTGACTGACTCTGTGTGTGTGTGTGTGTGTGTGTGTGTGTGTGTGTGTGTGTGTGTGTGTGTGATATGTGGAGGCCAGGCACATGTATGGAGATCAGAAGACAACTTTGTGGAGTCAGTTCTCTCCTTCCACCTTTACATGGCTTCTGACTGGGCTCAGGTGCCCAGGCTTTCTGAGCCAGGACCTCTACCTGCTGAGCCATCTCTCAGTCCATCTTATGTTATTCAGAGCGCTCACTAGCTTCTGTTATGCTCCCATTTACTTATTTGCTTGTCTGCTGAGCTGTCAGGCTGTGTGCATTCCAGGACCTACGAATGTGTACCAAATCATTTATAGATAGCAACGTAATGTTAAAAGACTGGAGACACATTCAGGGCTGGACTGATAGCTCGGTCGGTATAGTGCTTGCCACACAAGTATGAGGACTCAAGTATGAAGACTCAGAATCCATGTACAAAGCCAGGTGTGGTAGCATACCTATAATCCCAGCACTGGGGAAAGAGAGAAAGGAGGATCACTGGGGCCAGCCTAGCCTACTCAGCCAGCCCCAACACAATGAGAGGCCCTGACTCAAAATAAAGAATAAAAAGAAAAGTAGATGGTGGTTGAAGTTGACCTCTGGTCTCTGTACACATGAACACACCTGAACAAGCACCTCACATACATGTGCACACACATACATGCATTCAAACAGACCAAAAAAAAAAAAACCACTGAAGATCTCTGAGTTTCATCTCCTGAGGCTTTCACAAGTAAGACCAGGCCTCCTTTCAGCCTGGTTTGGACATTCAGAGTGACATCCACATTAAGTGTTCAGTGAACACACCTGAGCTGAACTACAGCAACCCACAGGAATGAGGACACATCCACCTCCACACCCTCCAAGGAAAACCAAGGTTACTGGAGCCTGGTGGCACACACCTGAAATCCCAGCATGTGGGAGGATGAGGCAGGGGAATTGCCATGAGTACCAACCTAGCTAGGGTCACATAGCAAGACTCAAAAATAAATAAATAAAACAAACACCTGTGTTAAAACTGGTCTGACTCACCTCCAGTGTTTGTTTCACGTGATCTTGACGACTCCATTATTCTAAACAGCCACCCCAGAATCCTGTTTCTAGAACCGTCTATGACCTTCCTCGCTTGCCCAGTAGAGGCTCAGAAAACATTAAGTCTTCCCCCAGATGACTGTAGGCTAGAATTTCTAATCTGGAACTCTAGGAAGAGCAGCGTAGTTGCCTAAGCCTGGAATCTCCAGAGCTGTGGAGGTCGGTGAGGGTTCCTGTGCTGGAGAGCCTCAGTTGTCAACTTCACACACCAGGGAAAAGAGAACTTCAACTGGAAAAGTTCCTCTATTGGATTGGCCTGTGGGCACATCTGTAAGTCATTTCTTGATTGCTAAGTGACATGGGAGGGACCAGCCCACTGTGGGTGGTGCCACCCCTGGGCAGGTGGTTCTGGGTTGTATAAGAAAGCAGGCCAAACCCGTATAGTAGTTAACAAATGTCGATTAACTGAAGGTCCAGAGAATGCAGTACCCTATTCTGGCCTTCATGGGCATTGCACACATGTGGTGCACTTAAATACACATAGGCAAATCTCTCATTCACATAAAATAAAAATTAAAAAATAAAAATAAAAAATATAAACAAAGCTGGCTGAACACAAGCCAAAGGAACAAGCGAGTAAGCACCAGTCCTCTGTGGTCTCTGCTCCGGCCTCCTGCCTCCAGCCTTGGCTTCCCTTGATGGTGAACTATGAGTTGTAAGCCATATAAATCCTTCCCCTCAGCCCTCTCCCCAATTGGTTTTGGTCAGTGTTTTATCACACACAGCAATGCACACCCCTCAACAATGCTGGTTCTCCAAAACTGTAAGCACAACCAGGATTTATGAGAGTCCCTGCCCCAGGGGAAGATGCTGATTAAATTAATCCCATTGGTAAGCTCCCAGATGAACTCTGCATAGTCTCCCATCAGGCTCTACAAGGGCATCTCATGGAAAGAACTGGATATCTGCTGTGTGAATGAACAAATTAGTTAACGCCAGGCTCTGAGTTAATCAGCAGACACCACGCGAGACCTGCTTGAGACTATTTTCCTTTGTTACTTTTGAGAAGGTTATATACTCTTGAGCTGGTCTCAAACTCACTGTAATCCTCCTGCTTCAACCTCATGAGTGCAGTGATTACAGGTGTGAGCCATGTCTGGTCCTGGGAGCCAGAGAACCTACAGGACCAGTTTGCCCGTGTACTAATGAGGTAGCTGGGCACCTGCAGGCACCCGGGTCCTGAAACATCGTACTCACTGAGTGAACAGGGCAGGGGTCATTCTAGGGAAAGACCTTAAGAGCTGGACAGAATGCAGTGTGGGCTGGAGAAGATGGAACGGAGACAAACACAGTGTAACAGAATTGCTACACCAGCCATAGAACTGACTGTGAAGCCAGGCTGGAAAACCACTGTGTTCATGTCAGCTTCACACCTGCCAACCCAGCCTCTGTGCTGCTGCCAGAGGTGAGGGTAGCCGGCACGGTGGGGGAAGGGGGGAGCCCTGCAAGGGTGTCTCCACGAGTGACTGGAGACGACGGTGAAGAGGAGAGATTCTCTTCTTCACTCACACCCGACTCAAATTTATTTTAAAAAGAGACTTTTTATCTTCACCTTAGATAAGAAACCAGGGTCGGGATCCAAGGTGATACAGAACATCCTAAGGCTGAAGCAGTCTTGGGAGAAATGCGCTTGAGTTAACTGAATGCTGTGCCTTGAGCTGCACCCGAGGCCTGCTTCCTCACAGAGAGGGAGGGAGCAATGGGCACACATTACCCATCCGATGAGGACAAATTAGCATGGCCCACTGTGAAGTATCCAGGCCGACTCAAGGCTCTCGACCATCCCTGCACATCAGACTTGCCTGGGAGTTTCTGAAACAAAGAAGTGGTCCTGCTTCTAGAAGTTCTAACTCAGTTGATCCACGTCGAACCCAATGATCGTGCAAACATTCTATAATCGGGACTGTTAAACGAAACAGAGGTAGGAGATTAGGGCTGTAGTTCAGCTGGTAGAGGGCTTGTCTAGCATGCACTTGGTCTAATCCCAGAACCTCATAAACTGGTGTCATGGAACATGCCTGTAATCTCAGCATTAAGAGGTGGATCAGGAGCAAGTTCAAGGCCAACCCTGGCAACATAAGACCCTGTCTCAAAAAATTAGTTAATTACTTCATTAAAATAAAAGGAAAGATAGATGGAAAGCAAGTGGCAGTCATTCTGTGCCCTGAGCTGTGGCACCTGTTCACCCTGTCAGTCATTCAAGGGCCTTGGCTCAGTGTTTTTCCCTCATCTAAGTTCTAATGAGGTAGCTGGGCACCTGCTGTGAGGACACAGAGGGAATCAAACAGTAGGTTGTATGTGGCAACCTTAACACTCACCACAGCAGGTTAACTCCATACGAGAAAAAGGGTGCCCCGGTCCTTTGGGAACAACTAGTGCCCAGGAAAGCAACAGTAATGGATGTTTGCTGGATCCTGTCACTGAAGCAGAGGGCAGAGCCACCAGTAGCTGGGTCAACTCCACTCCCCGAAAGTGCTGAGACAGAGGAGGCAGGAGGCAGGGTGCTGTGCTTCCTGCAGAGCGGCCTCCCCACATGGGAGCACTCGGGAAAAGGGAGAGTGCCCGAGAAGATGTTCAGGGCCCCCCACAAATATTTGCTATCTCATGTAACCCCTGGGGTACTACAAAGAAAGTGTGGCCAGCCCCTTGGACAGGAAAGCCAGTCAGGCCCATGGAGGCTGTGGGATGGCCGAAGATCATACCACAAGCAGCAGAACCAGGTCTGTCAGGCTACACTTCAGACCCATGAGCACAGAGAAGCTAACAAAGCAGAACGGGACACACTTTGCATAGGAGGAGAGGCGGTAGAGGCGACACCCCACCTTACAGGGTAGCTGAACCCCTGGCCTCTCTGGGGCTGTGTTTACCACGAAGACTCAACAAGGTGCTGAGGAGCTGTCAGAGAAGAGAGTTCAGACCCAGCAAGACTGCTCTTGGATGAAATTGAAATACCTTTCCACTGGCCAGATGGCTCAGCAGGTAAGAGTGCTTGCTTCCAAGCTTAACAGCTGAATGTGATCCCTGGGACCCACATAATGGAAGGAGAGAACCAGCTCTCCAAAGCTGTCCTCTGGCTTCCACACACATGTTGTGGTAGGAACAACCGCATACTAAATAAATGGGGGGGGGGGGGTGCTTTTCAAGCCATGCAGGCAGGTATCAGCACATACCTTTAGTCTCAGGTACTCAGGAGACTGGAGCAGGAAGATCCTTTGAATTCAAGACTAGTTTAGGGAACACAGGCAACATCCTTTTAAAAAAAGGTGGCGGGGGGCTGGAGAGATGGCTCAGTGGTTAACAGCATAGGCTTCTAATGCAGAGGTCCCCAGTTCAGCTCTCAGCACCCACAAGACAGCTAACAACCATCCTAACTCCAGTTCTAGGAGATCTGATGCCCTCGTCTGTCCTCCAAGGGTAATGCACAACACGGGTGCACTTACATACATGCAGGCAACACACTCATATACATTAAAAAAATAGAAATGTCTTTTAAAAATCATGTTAAAAGGTCTTTCCTGGTGTCTATCCCAGACCTCTGAGCTTCCTATCCTCCCTGCCATCAGCAATAGGAGGAGCCTACGTTTAAAGCACCCTTCTAACCCACCCAGCTGTTCCCACAGAGCAGAGATGCCTCTTCCTACCAGTCTCTCAGTCAAGGTCAAGAGCATTGGTGGAACGCAGTTGCTAGGGTACGTGGGTCACAGGCCACAAACACGTGCCTCTTTAGCTCCCAGACCAGAGCTGGCTCCAGCTAAGGGCTTCATGACTAACCCCACTGCTTCCTGTGGGGGACAAACACAGGAACTCATGGGGCCATCCTCACTCCTCACAGGAGCCAAGGCCTCACGTAGGAGTGCCCAGCCTGGCGGCATTTCCGTGGGCATCTGGGTGGTTTTACCCAGAGGGAAGTGGCAGGAGCAAGAAAAACCCAAGACAGAACTTTAAAGAAATTCATTCCTTAATGTTTCCAAGCACAGTTGAGTTAGAAGCCCATTAGCAGACATGTAGGAAAATCACACAAGCCAGGCTGGATGCCCAGAGCTGGGTAAATGACCGTTTAACCCGGCAATGCCAGCTGGCTCACGTGCCACCTACAACCGCCAGCTTGTGGTCAGCCTGGCTCAAAAGCTGTCAAGCTGCAGACAGAGTTTGGGGGAGGAAAGCAGTGCAGCAGGGAGAGTGCAAAGTAGGCCCTGGCTGGGGAAACCCGCGCCTTTCCTGAACCCACGTGACATAGCCACACTGAAAGAATCTCCTCTGAGGAACGACCCAGCACAGGAGAAGCCAGGGCTATGGAGAAGGGAGCTGCCTGGCTGGAAGGCTGTGTGGCCTAGATCCAAGCACCTGAATTCAACTAACCCACCCGGCACCTGCGGAGGCTGACGGCAGGTTATTTTTAACTCTCGGTCAAGCAGAGATGACCTCAGCACACCTCGCTGAACTGCTGTGGGATGAAGAGAAACATTAAGCCTGGGCACGATGGGCCCTCAGTAGGTGCCCACTAATGGCTGGATGCCATATAGCAGACCATGCAAGGAATCTTCGATGGTGCCCAGTCCACCCACCACCATGGTCATTTGTTCATTCCACAGACACAGGTGGCTCTCCACATCTGGTTTCTACAGTCATGGATTCAGTCAAACACACGGAAAGTACTTGCAGAGAATAACTCCACCTGCACTGAAGGACTTTCATTTTCATTCTTCCCTGAACAATAAAGTCACACAACTCATTCCAGGGCATTTGCATGGGTTAGGGACTATAAATACCTAGAGGTGAATTCAGGTACACAGGAGAGCTGACGTGGAGGCTCATGCCTGTGATCCCAGCGCTTGGGAGGTGGACTCAGGAGGATCACAGAGAGTTTCACGCCAGCTTGAGCTCGGAGTGAAAGCTGGCTATGGTGGTGGGTGCTTGAAACCCCAGCACTTCGGAGGCTGAGGCAGGAAGATTCAAGTTTTAGGCAGGTGTGTGCTATATAGGGAGACCCTGTCTAAAAACACATAAAAGAAAAAGAAAAAAAAAATACAGGAAGAAGTGTGTGCTGTGCATAAGTTTCACAAGGACAGATTATAGATAAGGGTCTGAGTAAATTGATTTACTATTTGATGGCTCTTCTTCATTGTCAACTTGACTGGATTTAGAATCACTATGGAAACACCTTAAGGTGTGTCTAGAGGGAAGAGCCGCACGGAACGTGGGCAGTACCATCCCATAGGCTGGGATCCCTGAATGGAATTAAGAGGAAATGTAGAAAGCACCAGCATTCATCTCTGATTACTGGTTGGGAACACAAGGTGAACAGCCACCTCATATTCCTGGTACCACACCTTGAGCCTTTCCTGGCACCACACCTTCTCTGCCATAACAGACTATATCCTCAAACCATGAGCCAAGGTAAACCCTTTCTTGCACAGGGGTTTTGTTGTCCTGAGGATACCACAGGAAAACTATACCTACCAGCAGAAAACCTGTCAGGTATCTAGAAGCAGGCAAAAGTCCCTGCCTTTATATTGGCACTTCAGTTCTAGTGGAGAAGATCAATAGAGACATCTGCAGATAACACAGCTCTCCTCTCAGACAGCGGTAAGAGAGACAAAGGCCCAGAAAGATAAAACAGAGTTTGGGGGATGGTGGGAGGAGGTACTATGGTGGTACAGGAAGGTCTCTCAGGGGCTGGGACAGTGAGCTGAGATCCAAGGAGAGGCGGCAGCAGGGAAAGGCTGGGGTGAGGGTCTCCAGCAGAGGAAGCACAGAGGAGAGGAGCCCCAGGAGTGCACCCACAGAGGAGAGGAGCCAGGAGTGCTCCCACAGAGGAGAGGAGCTGGCTGTGCTCCCACAGAGGAAAGAAGCAAGGTTCCCGCCACCCCCCAGGAGAGGAGCCAGGAGTGCTCCCACAGAGGAAAGAAGCAGGATGTGCTCCCACAAGAGAGAAGCAGGGTGTGCTCCCTGACAGAATGAGCCTCAGCAGCAAGCAGCAGAGGAGTCAAGACACTGCCAAGGTTACCAGCACTGGTCCCCAGAGCTCAGGGGAACAGAGAACTCCCCAAGAGGACAGGTCCCTGACTAACACAGTCACAAAGCATGAGGATGGTGCCGCAGCTTGCCTCGGGTCTTCCTCCAGAGCTCACTGTGGTCCTGTGTGCCCAGGACACATTAGGGTCTGCCCTGCCCACTTTATTCCACATTGTGGAAGCATCTGTTCTGACTTTTGTCAGGTCTTAATTAAGCTAGAAAGCCTTTTGTCTAGGCAATAATTATAACAACCTCTCTCTAGGCTGTAAGTGAGATTACAGGCAGGCAGGGGATCCAGACTAGAATTTAGAAAACCATTGATTAAATATCAATAGCAAAGTACTAGGGGACAGAAAAGATACTACAATTCTGTGGAATCTTCTAGGGGTGTTCGTTTGCCTGGTGTTGGGAGCAGGCACAGGGGAAGGAGAGGTGGCAGAAATCACTGCTTGATATGATCAGAGATGTGAGGAAAGTCAGGATGAGTTTGAGGCTTCCTGAGACCCAGAGGGAAAGAAGGCAGGCAGGCTGGGTGTTAGAGACTAAACCTTTAAGAAAAGAGAGGTAAGCCCTTCTGGGTGGGTGGACAGAGTTCAGGGGTCAATATTAGAGCACAAAATGAGCAAACATCATGATTTCAAGGAATTTAAAAGCTCCAGCTTCAACCTCCCATTTAAACAGTAGGAATTTGAGACTGGCACAGGTCAGATGCCGTTGCCTCCCATCATGAAAGAAAAAGGCTGCCCCAGTGGGTCAGCCCATAGTATTATTCTAGTAAATGTCACTTAGGAGAGGTTCAGCCAGTTTCCCATCTCATATAAACCTGAGGTTTAATTAGAGTCCCACTCCAAGCTTGGTAATAAGTGCTGGAGCCTACTCCAGAAAACCAGCCTCCCATGTTCATGTGGCCATGGTGTCACACCACCAGCAACGATGTCACGGAGTACTGCGGAAGGTGACTATGTGAGAAAGAGCACCAGGTGGGAGGTTGTTTTAACCCTGAGGCGCTGGAAGGCTGGAGTCAATCAGGCTAGGGGGATGGCTCTGCAACCACGAGGACCTGAACTTGATCACCAGAACACACATTAAAAAGGGGGGATGTGTGGCACATACTTGTAATCCCAGCACTAGGAGGCAGACAGGAGGATCCCTAGTGGGGAAATAGACAGCAGGAACTCTTGGGCTCCTCAGCCTGCCAGGCTAGCCTAATTGAAAAGTCTCAGATCAATAGGATACTGTCTTAAAAAACACCGAGGTTGGCCTCTGGCCTCCAGAAGTACAAACACACACATACACACACACACACACACACACACACACACACGCACACACACACAACTTCAGTCAATTATGTCTGCTGTGAAGACTCAGTTTCCCCATATGTAAAATTATAGGCTCAGACAAGGTTATTTGGAATTCTGAAATTCCCTTCCTCTCCACTGCAGCTGTCCCTTCTAAATATAAGCTAAGCATTCTTAATCTGAGGCTCTGAAATGCTCCAAAGTCCAGAACTTTATGAGCACATGATGCCACACCTGATTTCATCTGGTCAAAATGCAGGGGCACAAAGAATTCCGCATGATCTTCCAGCCATGGGTATAAGATGTGTAGGAGACATAAATGAATCTGACGTTGAAGCCCATGCTGACCACACAGGCGCCTCCCCAGAGGGCAGGTCCAAAGAACGCCTTTGATGTGAACAGCGAAGGCGGCTAGGAATCCCAGTGTGCACCAGAAACACCAGGACAAACCCAGGCAGGACTTGGGTGTGCCCTCCCCATATCCTGCAGGCAGCACAGAGGTGGTGTGGCTGGCGCTGTCAGCTCAGAGACTCCCCACGACCTGACAGGTGCAAGAACGCCACCCATCTGTTTTCCTCAAGGCTGCTTTCCTGTGGCCTGCCAGACTGGGTTGGCCTGAGTTTCAGCGCATTCACAGTCCAGGACATGGAAAACAAAGGAATCATCTTTTCATCTCGTCCACGGTTGAGACTCTCACCCAACCCTCGCCTGTAGTGCAATTGGGAATGGGAGCAACTCAACTCTACGAGCCTGTTCCCCTAACTGGGCCCTACCACACATACCCAGGGCACTGTGCGGTCTGGGGGTGAGTTATCAAGTAGGATGAGAAAGAGCAACTGCTTTAAAAAGAAGCCTCAAAGTCAAGCGCGAATATCATCTTTGGTGACATTTGAGTTCATGAGTTCCAGTTTAGTTCTCCTGACTTCTTAGTATACAAGCAATTGAATCAGTGTCAACTCAGCATGCGACCTGTGTCTCCCCACTTGCCCTGGGAGGGGGTAGGCCGGAATTCCCGACATCAGGCTGGTGTAGCAGGCGGTATCTCCATCAGTCAAGCACTGGTGTGGCCAGTCATTGTGAACTGTGTTACATATATATGCATATATACGTGTCCCATGTTGACCTTTGCTAGGCTACCTCTCTGGTTTGTTAATTCAGCAAACTGAACCAGGTGACCTGAGGTCCCTCCCTGCTCAAAAGTTTTAGGGTTTTATGATTCAGATGCATAATCATTAGCCCAGGACTGTATGACATCCAGTTTGAGAACCCAGCGTGATAATACAATCCTTTACTATAGATGAATGAAGAAGGAGATTGTGTCTCCTGAATGAAAGGCTTGTGTTTATTTTTTTAAATCAAGCCAGATTAACATGTGAATCCAACGATCTTAAGTTTATAAGAAAACCCTCTGAATATATTCCACATTATCTTTTCATTTTATTTGTACCATGTGAGAGTTAATATAATGGAGAGCAGATCTCCTATTTATAATGATGGAGCATAAAATATTCTAAAATACATGGCTGAAGAGATGACCCAGTGGCTAAGTACTTGTCACCAAGCCTGATGATCTGAGTTCTTCCCTGGAATACACATGCTAGGAGAAGAAAACTCAGTCCTCACGTTGTTCTGTGATAACACACCCTCATCATGGCACTTGTGAGTGTACACACACACACACACACACACATAAATAAATGCAATAATGTAAAAGATATGTATATTAAAGGAGCAGAGGAGATGGGTCCCAGCGGGCTCCTTCCTTACCACTTAGCACAAATGATATTCCTGGCCACACTGCTTTTGCCTTAACAGTCCCTCTCCTTTTTTCCTTTTATAAAGCTGCTTAAACCTAGCATGACAGATACACACAGTAATCAATCCCAACACACTAGAGGCTGAAGCAGGAGGATCATGAGTTCAAGGCCTATCTGGGCTACAAAGCATGATTGCCCTATCTCAAATCAAGAAACGTAGGCTGGGAACAAAGCTCAGCTGGTAAAGAGCTTGCCCAGTGTGCACGATGCCCTGGGTTCTGTCCCCAGCACCACATAAATGAGGCGTGATAGCACGAGCCTGTAATCTCAACACATCAGAGGTGAAGGCAGGAGAATCAGGAGTTCAAGGTCAACCTCAGCTACATAGCAAGTTCTGGGACAGCCTGGGCTACAGGAGATATTTCCTCTCTCTCCTCTGTCTCTCTCTCTTTCCCATCTCAAAAAAGCTTAAATTTGTAAAAACAAAATCTAAGTAGCACACACATATCCCAATGCTTTCAGCAAATACTGCAATGTGCCTTGGTCTCTCCCCCACTTGATGCTGGTCTGTGATTTCTAGTATTCCTTCCCCGATAATGTGTCCCCTTCAGCTCGCTATCGGCTAGCATTTGGGACTTTTGAGCTTCCCCAGTGGCTGTCTGCCTCGACTCGGGACTCTGACCGTGTTTGGAGATGCCAGGATTCTGCAGCTTGGTCCTCTGTGCAGGGTGAGGTCCAGGAGACACCTCGCTGTCATGGTGGCAGCAGGAGGACCCCCAAGCACACGGACCATGACTGCTCCTTTGGTCGGCTCCTGAGCTAGACTCTGCTGAGCACTGCCCTGAGAATGTCAGCTCCTCAGCAACCCTGGGAGGGAGGCATGGCTACTTTAGAGAGGACCGACCCCCTCCGCTCCCTAGCCACATGGGCTCAGGTACAGTCACCAAGTCCAAGAATTTATGGATGTAATAGGAACAAGATGTTCACCATTCACTTTTTTCATTTCTTTCCAGTAATGACCTGGAACCCAACTGATCTGTGCTTTTTTTCCAGGCATTAGAAGACAGCATTTTCCTTGGACTGTTCAAGACAGGGAGGGTGGGCGGACTAATGAAGAGCATCAAGTCAAAAGGCCTTGGGTTCAAATCCTGGACCTGCCACACAGTCAGTGGGCATTAGTCACCTCATCTGCAAACAAACCAGCAGGCAGTCTTGTCCCCTGCCAGGGCCACAGGAGGTAAGAAATGGGACACCCATGCTAAGACTCTACAAACACATTAGAATGTCTCTGGGGGCTCCTCTCTGAACCCCCTCCCTCCTGGGAGTCAAGGACCAGCTTTCAGTATTGGAATAACCTCCCGGCAGCATCCAGGAGCACTGATTGACTTGGGGGGAAATCAGGGCAGAGAAGAAAGGGTCAGAGCCGAGGAACTCCAGGTATTCAGATCAGCAGCCCCCACCACACATAGCCCAGACCATGACAAGAGCTTGCCTTTGCTACATGTACCCAATCAGTGCCGCCCCCAGACCCCAAACCATGACAACAGCTCATCTTTGCTACATATATCATCACACAAAATGCTGTGTTCATGGATCGTCTCATCTAATGTTCACAGAGACTTTCTAAGCTGACAGCTGAAACAGCTTACCAGAGGCCATAGCACATGAAGCCACAGGGGTTCTGGACCAGGCCATCTGACTTAGCCACCACCATTCCTAACAGCAAGACAACGCAGGAGGCTGGTGGGCTTTGGGAGTCCAGATTCCAAGGTCCTCTGGAGGTCGTGTTCACCTGCCCAGTCATGCCTTCCAGAAAGGCCATGACAGGATCCCCCAATGGCCCCAGGTCTCAGCATCACTAGGCAAAGAGGCTATCCAGGCAGGGCTGGGTCCAGGTATGCAAATTCCCCTACAGAGGTTGAAGGTTGTTCCCTTGAAGACAGAAGAGCTCCATGCACCCTGAGGGTCCCTGCAGGGCTCAGGCAACACCTCTGCCTGGGCTTTCATCACATCCCAGTGCCTCCAGCCTCCCCAGAACATCAGTAACATAGAAGTCCAGAAATAAGGCTTCCCATCACAGGGCACATTCCCGCTCAGCCACCCCCAGATGGGCTGCAGGGTCAGGTCTGGAATGACTGTGGCTATCAGGCTGCGTTGTCCTGCCTGGGGAATGTGCAAGCCCACGTGTGTTGGAGAGTCTCGCTGGGGCACAGTTCACAGGAAACCAAGCCCGTTGGCACAGATGCACCCTCCTACCCCAGCTCCTGACCCCTGTGGGCTGTTGGCTTCCCCTGGACTTAGCAAGAGGCAAGGTTAGTTGGGTAAGCTCTTCAAGAGAGCCAGATTCCCTGGCAACCCTGATCCTGGCTGTGCTGTCTTAAGCAAGACACTCCCCCTCCCTCAGCTTGTGTAAATGAAAGAGGCCATGCAGTAAGGCGCACAGCCACAGAGTGATACAGTTCCCAGTCTGGAAGAACAGAGGCTTTTCGCTACCCGTGTGGGATGGGGTGTGCCCCCTGGCACTGAGGCCACCCCATGAGCAGCCCTCAGCTATAGAAGCTTCATTTTAGGAGACTATCCCCATAGTGATGAAGCAGAACTCCAAGGCCCTGCGAAAGCGTCCGAGGCCAAAGTGATAAAATAGTATCTATTATCACCCTCGGGCTGGATTCACCGCTTCCAGTTTTAAAGCAGGAATGAGCCAGGCTCTGTGGGCCGCCGTACTCGGCTTGGGCTCAAGATCTGACCCCAAGTGAAGCCCACATCCAACTGAACCCCCAAATCCTGCACGGACTCACTCCTTGCTTAGAAGGGTGGGACGAGGATCATCAGCGAGGCTGATCGCTAGCTCCAGGCTGCCCAGCGAGGAGGCGACTGAAGGAAACTGAGAGGACGGGGTGGGACCTCCCTTCCTCACCCAGGCTCCCGGTGGAGCGCCTGGACCCCAGAAGAGAGCGTTCGGGCCAGAGGAGCCCCTGGGCGCGGAGACAGGTCCCCTGGCGCCTAGGGGCGAAGGGCGACGCGCGGGGAGGCGCCCGGCTCCGGGGACGCGCTGCCCCGGGCCCAGGGGCCTCCTGGGGCACCTCGAGGCCGGACCTCCAGGGGTGCCGGGGGTTTCCCAGCGGGCGGAGCGGTTGCATTTGAACTGAAACCCCGCCCGCCCGCAGCTGTCACGCCGGCCGCCGCCCCCGCGCGCCTCCGGGGTCCCGAGGCTTCCCGCGCCGCGGATCCCCGGGGCCGCGGCAGGACGCGGGCCGGCCTGGATCCCCGCGCGACCCTGCCCGGCCCCGCGCCGCCCCCCGCCTCCCGGGCCCCACTTACCCCGCCGGGAGCGTGCGGAGCGCGGCGCCGCGGGCGGCTGGGCCAAGTCCCCCGAGCGCCCTTAGTCCCGGGCGGCTCCGGGGCGGGGCGGGGCGGGGCCGGGGACTTCGCGACCGCCCCGCCCCTGCCGGGAGCCGCCCGGCCTCCGCCACCCCGCCCGCCCCGCGCGGGGACCCGCTGCGTGTCGCAGACCCAGGGCTCTGCCGGGTGGGCTCGCTGTCCACGTCTCCGGATTCGATCTGCGCTCTCAGCTGCCTCCGCCCGGTTCCAGAGAGTTGTGGGGGACAC
This sequence comes from Eospalax fontanierii, assembly GCA_035773235.1. Lineage (NCBI taxonomy): Eukaryota > Metazoa > Chordata > Mammalia > Rodentia > Spalacidae > Eospalax > Eospalax fontanierii. The sequence goes on from CM069536.1 coordinate 72,891,707, forward strand.
CCAGGAAAAGGAGGCTCAGGAGAGGGAGTTCCCCCTTCTGTCCAGACTTGGGGAGCGGGCCAGAGGATGGCAGGTCTGGTCCTCACAGGGGACAAGCATACCAGAATGAAATGACACCCATCAGTCAACCTAATGTGGGGACAGGGGGCGACTCGGCCCATCCCGTCCCACCCGCGGTCTCCTAGCCACCAGGAATGTGAGTCCCACCCACAGAGTGCACGTCCCACTGACGCGGCGCCCGAGAACGTACGTGCCTTTCCTTCCCCTGCTGTCCCCTCCAGCTCTAGCTCAGCCTTCTTCCCGCCTCAACCCTGTTGACTCCCGCCCCTCAACCTTACATCTGAACAGTTTGCGTCTTCTCTACCTCTGAGCCTTTACACTTGCAATTATCTTAAGGCCCCCAGGCTTACTCCACCTGCCAGATTCCTAGGATTTGCACCTGGTCCCGCTCCTTCCCCTAAGCATCCCACCAGAGTCTGAAGAAACCCAGCATTCCAGGGTGATCTTTTTCAGGCCGGTGCTGATTTTCTCCTGGTTGAGTCTAAGGTCTCCTCTGAATGGAGTTCATGCTGTTTAAGGAGGTACACAACCCGAAAAACTAGTACCACATGAGCCTTAGTCTTCATGAAGTAGGTGTGACTCGCCCACTTTATAGGTAACAACAGAGTCTTTACTACTGGCCCAAGGCCAATGCTTCTAAGACTGTTTCCCTCTTTGGTTTCTTACCAGGGCAGGCAGAACAAGCTAACATAAAAGTCAGTGTCCTACAGAGATTAAACTGAGCAGAGAGGAAGAGGCAGAAGAGCTGGGTTGAGCGCGGGATTAACACGGGAGGTGGACCTGATTGCCAGCAGAAGGCTAGAGGCTCAGCCCCACAGCTTTCAGCTCTTCAGTGGGAGCCCATTCATCAAGTCGTAATTACCCCGTGAAGATCCTCACAAAGGGCAGCTCCTGTTCTCACATCTCACTGGTCAGGTGACCCTGAATCCGTGAAGGTGCTGCCCAGGCCCTGGGGTTACTGAAGGTACAGGTAATGATTTGTAATTACTACTCCCATCCTTGTATTTGGATAATGCTTTCGCCACTGTTGAGAATGCTTTCAAATACATCCCCTTGTAAATCTTAGCAAAGAGTCTCCAGGAAAGTAAGAGAAGTGTCATTAGCTTTGTCTTAAAGGGAAACCAAGGCACAGAGAAGTCAGGTGCTTCATACCAGGACAGAACTGGCTCTGCCAATGTTGCAGAAGGGTGAAGTCTGCATCTTTCAGTGACTGAGAGCTGGTCTGATGCAGCTGGGAGTTAAGAACTTAGACTCAGGCTCCAAACTGCCCCAATTTGCAGGTCTTGGCTGGTTACTCATCCTTAGTTTCTTCTTCTGCTAAAAAGGTCTAATAATAGGAACTTATCTTGTATGGTTTTATGTCATGAGGACTACAGAGCATGGGCTGTTGCATTATAGCTGTGAGCCTGGCATGGTCGCTCAGGTTTCCAGAGTGTAGCTAGCTATTCAGGTCTTTTATCAAACATCTGCAGAGGCATACCCTGATTCCTGGGATGATAGGGCAGAGGGTGGGAAGGAGGCACTACCCCCAAACAGGCCAAAGTGCGAAGTTTCTGTGTCAGAGTCCGGAGGTTGGAGTACACGGAGGTGAACTGTCTATTCCATTGATAGATAAGACAGTGCAGACAGAGCACTCCTCTCACAGCAGGGAGAGACTCAAAGGCCAGCCCTGATTTTCTATTGCTTCTTATCTGTGTGAGCCATGTAACTGCTTAGAATGTCAGAGGGAAGTAGCAAGCATTGCACAGGTGAGAACATGACAAAATATAGACTGAAAGGCGCTGTGCAGATATTAAAGAACTGCGGTGATGGCTTGGTGGGTAAAGTGCTTGCTATGCAAGTATGAGATCAATCCGGCTCCCACTTAAAATCCCAGCCCAGTGGAGCACATCTGGAAAACCAGTGGGGGGAGGAGCAGGATCAGGGGGCTCTCTGGCCAGCCGGTCTAGCTGAAACAGCAAGCTCCAGATTCAGTGAGCAACCTTGCCTCCACAAAAGAGGGTAGAGCTAGCCCAGTAGAGGAAGATACTTGATGGATGGTGACTCTGACCTCCACATGTGCACACACAGGGAGGGCACATGTATGCAGCAAAACACACGAGCACAGGGACATGCGCAGCATGCTGTACAGATTTAATAGTTTTACTGTTATCTTTGACTTTACAGAGCTTGACGCTTTTCACAAGCTTAGCTTTTCTTCCTATTTATTTTTATTTTCTAAGTGTTCTGCCTGCATGTGTGTAAGCACACCCATGTGTGAAATGCCCTCGGAGGCCAGAAGAGGGCATCAAATCCTCTGGAACTGGAGTTGCTAAAGGTTGTTACACTCCATTCAAGTGCTGGAAACCGAAACTGGGTCCTCTGCAAGAGCAGCCAGCGCTCTTAACCACCGGGTCATCTTTCCAGTCCTCTCTTTGCTTTGCATAAGGCTGACATGAACATCCATCAAAACCTGGACTTTACTATTTATTATTATTATTATTATTATTATTGTTGTTATTATTATTAATTATTGTAGCTCTGGAATGGAACCCACTGGACTATATCCCCAGTCCAGGGCCTTATTTTTTATTATGTTTACTAATATAATTATTTATTATTTTAATATTTTATTTTAGAAAATATTTATTTTTATTTTATGTATATGAGTGTTATGCCTGTGTGAGTGTAAGTGTACCACGATGTTCAGTGCACAAGGAGAACAGAAGAGGGAGTCAGATCTCCTGGGACTGGAGTTACAGTTGTTAACTGCCCTGTGGGTGCTGGAATTGGACATCTGGTCTGCAAGAACAGTCAGTGCTCCTAACTGCTGAGCCACCTCTCGAGTCACTATCTTAGAAAATATTTTAAAATTACATTTATCTATTTATTTGGGGTGGGGTGAGCCACTGTGACAGAGGTCAAAGAAGAACTTGTGGCAGTTGATTCTCTATACCGGATGACCCCTGGGGATTGAACTCAGGTGATAGGCTTGGCAGCAAGCGGCTTTACCACGCTCTCCAGCCCTGCCTTAGTGATTTTGTTCCACTTCAAAGTAGCCAAAGAAGCTGTTCAAGAGTTGGGAGCGTTCTCAGTAACGAAGGCTACACACGCTTGGATTCATCTTCCGCAGTTACTACTCTTACAAAATAAAAACGTATCTGGAAAGGAAAATTTGGCGCATGGCTCGGGGAGCGCCCCTCTGTCATTTCTGGAATTGAGCACAGGAAACCCCGCCCTGGGCCTCTCTTTCAGAGGCAGCTCGGAGAGCAACCGCAAGAAGGGCACCAAAATTATGCCTTTCGGAAATTCTGACTCACTGGGTTGTGGGGCTGTTTGTACAAAAGCAAAAGTCTCCCCCAAGCTGAAGTTCCCGCTGCCCCTTCCCCACCCTTCCCCTGCGGCGGGCGGCGCCTCCACGGATGCTCACTGGGAAGCCCGAAGTCCTTCAGGAGGGGGAAGTTCTGCAAGTCGCTACACACCCGCCCTTGGTTAGCCAGCGTCCTCAGCAATTTGTGCATTTTGTCAGTGAAATGCCCTAGTTGTCTGTTCATATATTCAGCCTTCATGGAAAGATTCCAGGGAAAGCTGGGGTGGCTTTTCTAGTTTAGCCCCTCATTGGATGAAAGGGTAAGCTGAGGCAAGAGGGTTGGGAAGGAGATACTTTGCAAGAGAGGGGATCCCAGAGGAGTGTAACTGGTATTTTGGAAATGTGTAGCCCTCTCTCTCTGTCTCTAGTTGTATCAAAAACTTTGGAGTGTGTGCGTGTGTGTGTGTGTGTGTGTGTGTGTGTGTTTGGGTTTTGGTTTTATTTATTTTTATTATTTCTATTTTATGTGTATGTGTGTATTGCCTTCATCTATATAGATGCACCCATGTCGTGCAATGCCCACACAGTCAGAAGGGGTCGATGGGTCCCCTGGAACTGGAGTTAGAACTGTGGGTGCTGGGAATTGAACCTGGGTCAACTCTAAGAGCAGCTAGTGCTCTTAACCACTGAGCCATCTCTCCAGCCTATTGTTTTATTTTTTGAGACAAAGTCTTGCTACTACATAGCCCTGGTTAACATAGTACTTCCTAGGTAGCCCAGGTTAGCCTGGAATTTGTGACAATCATCCTGTCTCAGCCTCCTGAGTGTTGGAATTACAGGTGAGCCACCATTATTCTTGGCAATTTTTAAAATTAATGTTTGGGGGGGGGTTGTAGTTCCGTTGGCAGAGCATTTGCCTAACATCCACGAGGCCCTGGGTTAGACCCTCCAGCACTGCATAGACCAGCCTTTTAATGATACATGCCTGTAATCCAGCACTTGGGAAGTAAAAGCAGGCAGCTCAGAAACTCAAGGTCATCCTTGGCTACACAGTGAGTCTGAGGCCAACATGTCTCAAAAAAAATTAAGTTTTGGTTAGCATAGCAAGAGGTAGGTTTTATTGTGACCCTTTGATACATACATTATCACACTCTGTTCTCATTCTTCTGCCCACTCCCACCCTTGCTCGTTGCTTCTGAGTTTCCAGATATTTGATAGGGAAGAAGTGGAAAAAAAATATCTCTAGCTTATTCTTCTGATGCAAAAAATTGTGAGGTGAGAATCTTCTCTTAAATGTTTTTGTTCATACGAGTGTTTTGCTGCTGCAAGTCCACCACATGCATGCCATGCCTGCAGAGGCCAGAAGAGGGCGTCAGATCTCCTGGAACTGGAGTTATGGACGGTTGCTAGCTGCCATGTGGGTGCTAGGAATGAACCCATGTCCTCTGTGAGAATAGCCAGAGCTCTTAACTGCTGAGCCATGACTCCAGCCCCTCAATCTTGATCTTATTAGACAATAACGTCATTCAACATGACTAGACATTGTTATTGCTATGCTCCAAGGAATAAGTACCATCCTAAATAAAAACGCTAAAGTAAAATTGATAAACTCCAGTTCTAAACACTAAAAGGAAAGGCCCTCTAGAAGCTGGCCATGCCCTTCCATCAGTGAGCCAAGCCATACAGTGCTTCGGCTGGATTACTTTTAGTGTATGCATTTAACTAAATGTTTTATGTTGAGATGATTGTAAATTCACATGGTTATAAGAAGCCGCACAGACACACCCTTTCCCTTCCAAGTTCTCCTGGTGACAGCATTTTGAAGAACAATGATAATTTCACAGGGAGGAATGCCCACACGGAAACCATCAGACAAAACATTCTGTGCCCAGAACTGTCGACCTGCTCCTGAAACCCTGGAACCACCTATCTGTTCTTATTTCTCTATTTTTTGTCATTTCAAGGTGGTTATCCATCCCTCAGACCCCCTGGGTGTGGTGGCTCATGCCTGTAACCCCAGAACTCTGGAGACTGAGGCAGGAGGAGTTGGAGCTGGAGGCTAGCCTGGGCTATACAGCAAGATGATGTCTCAGAAATATATAGGGTGTAAACTTTCAGGCGAGGCGCTTTCAAGCAGTCAGTTAACTGATTCCTCTTGCTGAGTCGTGGTCCATGGTAAGGATGGACAACGGTTGAATCATCCCGCTGTTGCAGGACACTGGGTTGTTTCCAGCTCTGGGCTCCCTTCTTACGTAACTGTAAGCATTTTGCACACTCACCTTCATGCCATCAGTTGTTTGGTGTTGTCCCCACAGGCAACCCCACCCACTCCGCTTTCCTATTTGTCCCTCCAGTGCATGCACTTGGGGATGTTTGCATGCCTGTAACTGCTCTGGGCCAGGCTCCTTGTGGAAATCCTATAAGGCAAATTACATGCCTGCTCTTGCGGCATTTAAAGTGTGTGGGGGTTGCAACCCGAGGACATGCTGATACGGAAACAAAAACACCGGATGCCAGGCTGTGTGGCACAGAACAGTCCTGGAGGAACCCAGAGGCTGACGGAGAGCCTGAGTGTCTGGGGAAGGCCCTCTGGAGGTGGTAGGCTGTGAATGAACCTATTTAACATGTATGAAGGACTCACCATGAGCCACCGACCATTCTAAGCCTTTACCTGAACTGCCACTCTTCTTGGAAGCCCTGATTGTCATCACATTTCACACACGAAGAGGCACAGAAGGTGTGACATGTGCCTATCATCACCTGTCAGCATCTTGTGCCTCATCATACAATCCCAGGCAGTTAGACCCCAGCATCAACTGTGTGTGTGTGTGTGTGTGTGTGTGTGTGTGTGTGTGTGTGTGTAGTATATGCATGTATGTGAGAGTTCACGTAGAGGCCAGAGGTCAATGTCAGGATATCTTCTTCAATTGATTCTTCACTTTTGTTTATTTATTTATTGCTTCATTCATTATTTATTTGGTGACAGGGTCTCTTCCCTGAACCTGGGACTCACCATTTTGGCTAGACTAGTTAGTCAGAGAACCCCCAGGATCGGCCTTTCTCTGCCCCCACGTCCCCATGCTGGGATTACAGGAGCACACTGCAGTATCCAGCCTTTTACCTGGGTGCTAGGGATTTGAACTCTGTACTAATGATGTACAGCCAGCATGTTACCCACTGAGCTGTCTCCCCAAACCCTAATGTTAATACTCTTAATTACTCAAATTCTTTAAAGAACAATTTTTAATTAGTGTGCGTATGCAGGGGATGTGCACCTATGAGGTCAGAGACAACTTTGTGGAGTCAGCTCTAACCTCCTTCCACCTTTACATGGGCTCCAGAAACTGAAGTCAGGTCACCAGGCTTGTGGGGCAAGCACCTCTACCTGCTGAGCCATCTCACTGGCCCCTTAACCACCCACATTTTGAGTAGCAATAGTGGAGGAACATTTTCTGGTCAATTCCAATCCATTTCTTAGGCTATATTTTCACACGGAGCTCTTTTGCACCCAGAATATTAAGTTTGTTCTTGGTCAAGGCTATGGATAAGATACGGCAACAACTTTGGTAACATGCAGAAGTCAGCTTGACGTACCGCTGTCAGAGAGCACCAGCCAGGATCACTGCCACACCTGGCGTGTGTACAAGCAGCAGGCCTCTGGTCATGCTGATAATCTGCATGTGCAGTGAGAAAACGGAGCTATAGCTTGACGGCACGAAGTATGCAGAGCCCTGGAGCCCGCTGAAGATAATGAATGTGGTTTTGTTTTCTCTGAATTGCTGTGTACCAGGAAAGTCCTGTCCCCATTCTGCTTTCTCCTTGGTCACTAAGCACGCTAAGTGTAGTCTGCTCCGCAGTCACTGTGCTGATGGCCACCACCCTCTGAGCCTCATCATTCAGCTGAAACAACATAGTGCAAACCTGACCTGTCTGCTTGTTCGTTTTTGTTTCGAAATCTCCATGCAGCCTTTCTAACATCAATGCTTCCAGCCCTGGGGTGATTGGCAGAGGAAAAAAGCTTCCTGGATCAAAGTCTCCCGGTTTTGTTTCTCTCTGGGCCTGACACCCTCAGTGGGCTGAGTGGCTGTCTTCTCTCCCAAAACCCCCACACCCATGAAAGGGGTCTGTTCTTGCTCTGTCTTCCGGGTGAGAGTTGTCAGGAGGATCATGTTGAAGATGTTCCTTGATTTTGAAGATCTGCACAAATGTACCCTGCTGTGATAAGCTGAACCCTTACTCAAAAGAAACCATCCGTGAGAGAGGCCAGAGGGAGAGGTTTGGATTTTGCTCCCTAGAGACAGGGTTTTCAAGTTGCTGCAGTGTTCTCTCTGTGTTCTGGACATGTGATAGCGTTAGGAGCTATGTGATAGGCAGGGTGCCCAGGAAGCTGGGGGAGGCCTCAAGCCCAGCCCTGGCTGACTCCCAGGGGCACGCCCTTGGGGTCCAATCAGGGCAGCGAACCCAGCAGGCATCTGTACCGCCTCCATCCATCCCTATTAGATAGGCCTGCCCTTGGGGCTCCGCCTGCCTCTTTGAGTGGCAGGGACCTGTAAATGTCATAATAGGTGCATGTGTCTCTGTAAAACCTATTGTTCTGGTAATGGGAGGTAAAAGGTGTCCTGTGAGCTATAACTGCCCTTACCAGTTTCATCTACCTGTGACTACCAGCAAAGGGACCCTCAAGACTGGGTGTGTTAACGTTCCTTCAGAGGAGGAGGAAAGGGGGAGGGCAGTGATTCAACCCTCACCTGAGATTCCAGCCACCTTCCTAAGCCTCCCTGTCCAAGCTGCCTGTGGTCTCCTGTTTTGGAAGGTGCTAGAGTAAACAGATTGTAGAAGGCTAACTGGAGAAGGGATTCTATCTACACAGGTACATGGAAGTTATCACCCATGCTGGGGTCAGACTTTTTGGTGATGTGGCTTTTTGGGGGATCATCCACATACTCCCTCATCCATGTTCTGTAAGTAAGCCCAGTGAACGCATTGGTTCCCTAAGTAGACTTGAGTGGAACTGTGCTTTGGTCTGTCATGGATGACAGACTCATATGTGGTGAGTAGACATTTATTTATGCCTCCCCCATTTGTTCATGCAACAGTGACTAAACATACATGTGGAAGTATCAAACAATCGAAAGAAAACAGTGCTAAGACCACACAACTATGCCTGCTGTCTGGAGGCACAGGCTCTATTGGGTGAGGTATAATAAATAAATTAATAAAATTGGGACACACATTTCCTTCCCTCTCCGGCTGTGGTGTCATCCTCTACATGTACTGCTTTCACTGCTGTGGCTCTAATAACACCAGCAGGTGAGCCATTCTGAGGGACAGGGACAGCCTCTGGGTCAGAGTCGTTTTTCTGGAACTGAGCAAATTCTGTAATTACCAGACTAAGTAACTGCAGCCTGCCCTCATCAGAGGTGCTGGTTTTTTGAAGGACAACAGACTAGCGCCCCCTGCTGTCCTTCCAGGGTAAGATGGAGCCTTCCTGTAAAATGCCCAGTTCTCAAAAAAGTAAGTGACTTGGAAAGATGCGGGGTTGTTTTTGTTTAACACAGTACCAATTCCTTCAAGAGAATCTTATTAAATCCAGGCTCCTGTAATACCATCACTCAGAAGACTGAGGCAGGAGGATCACAGTGAGTTGGAGGTCAGCCTGAGCTACATAGTGACTTTCAGGTCAGACTTTAAAAAAAGAAAAGAACAAGATCTCTTATTGGCTGTCCCCAACAGCCTGAATTATCACAGGGCCATAGCTGTGTGTAGAAGATGAAGAGAAATGTGCCAATATGAGTTAAGTTAGAGCAGGGCTAACACACAGCACTGTACTGAAAAGTGCTAAGACGGCCATGTCTCAGAACATCTAGGGAGGAAGGCACCGGCAAGTGCTAGCTTCACCTAAGACTTAATAACATTCTCCCGACTGCACAATTTGCCAGTGAGGTTTTTTTTAATCCTCTGAAACTCTGCCTCTCTGAAATTTGGGTTATATTGTCCAAAAATATAAAGTGTAGAAGTATTGAATTAATAAACTGTATTCTTGTGGCTGAAAAGAAAGAAAAAGAAATCCCTACCCCACCCCACCTTTCTGGAAAATAAAAAGTTAATGTCTCTCCTCCATTTCTAGCTAGAACCACTCCACCCCAAAACCTGGGGTGATGCTCTTTCCTGGCTGAATGAATTGCTGAGGGCCAGGCAATGGGCTCTTGTGAAGCAGTGTTGGTTTCAAGGTATGAAATTATCAAGTGCCAACTTCTGACTCAGCAGGAGTGCTTATGACTGTGGCAGAGCGGAGCAGCCCAATTCAGAAGTAAACAGACACCCTAAGCACTCCAGTGGCTGAGATTATCTGAGGGGCCCAGCCGCAGGCCTCATGACATGCTTGGCACACTGGCAACTGGTTCCTTGCTTAAATGTGTGGTCTAGGCACCTCTGCAGTCTTTGGGAATAACAGAAACTATCTGCTGTTAAAAAACAAATACAGAGCAAAACATTAGCACTGCTATTAAGTAGGCAGTAGGTAGGGAATGCCAACATATTCTTTCATACCTTGAATCAAAACACCTGACAACTTTTATGACTACCATGTCATTCTTTTGAGAATTCTTTTCACATGTATTCATTTATCTGTTTGTTTATTGGTTGATTGATTGTGTACATGTGTATGAAGTCAGACAACTTTCTGAAGTTGGTTCTCACCCTCTGCCACATGGGACCCAGTGATCAAACTCAGGCCATCAGGTTTGGTGGCGAGTGCCTTTATCCATTGAGCTGTCAGTCCATCATTTAATTCTTAATTCAATTTTACAGGAAACCTTTCCTTTGTTTTCCTTTAAACTTGGAATATAGTTAAATTTCTCAATAACAAAAGTCTAGTTTTAAAGGCACAAAGGCTGGGTTGGTGGCTCTCACCTGTAATCCCAAATTTAGGAGGCTCAGACAGGACTGTTGTGAGCTCAAGGCCAGTGTGAAACTGTGTCTCAAAAAAACAAAAATAACCAAACAAATAAAGGCATATTGCTGAAGAGTTCAGTCCTCAGAATAAGAAGAAGGAAGCAGAAGGACAAAGGAACAGGAAAAAGCCTTCAGGGGTGAAAAAACCACCATTTAGATTTCTTCATTAAAGGCCATCACGTCTGTGATGTCAGCACTTGGAGGCTGAAGCAGGAGGATTGCTGTAATTACACACAGCTGGTACTACAGCCTGGCATCTGCCTGAAAACCACCAACAGTCAAGAGATTTCTTTATTAGCTCTTTGGACTAAAAGTGTAATTTTGCCAACTATAAACATCACTGTCCTATATAGGTATGTATGCATATATACAATATGTATTTATATAAACATGATGTACATGTTTATATACATGTGGATGCCAGCAAAGAGCACTCACTGTTTTCTGCAGGACTTTCTGGTGGCTGTAATTCAGCAGGGAAATCCAAACTGAACACAAAATCAACAAGATTTATAATGCAACAGTACTAAGGCCTACCAGTCAGATGCTAGAAGTATTAGAGGAAAAATAAACATAATTTGGAGACCAAAATGACTGAGAATCATTGCCTCGGGCTCCTCTCGTGTGTGTGCGTGTGTGTGTGTGTGTGTGTGTGAGAGAGAGTCGTCCTCTCCTGTTGAGGCAGACTCTCCTTGTTTGTGTGCTGCAGACACCAGGCTACCTGTCCCCATGACTCTCCTGATTCTGCCTCCCATCTTGCCACAGAAGTGCTGCAATCACTGACGTGCACCAGCAATCACTGACGTACACTAGCACGTATGGTTTTATGTGGGCTGCGGAGACTGAGCTCAGGCTGACGGGCTTTCGCAGCAAGCTCTTTGACCCTCTGAGCCATTTTGCTGGCCCACTCCTTTTTGAAAGGTCTTGCTAGGTAGCTCAGGCTGGCTGCAATTTGAGCTCCTCTTACCACAGCCTCCTGAATGATGGGATGGCAGGTACACAAGTATCACCATTCCCACATCTAGGCTTACTGTAAGGTTCAAATGGACTCATGCACACAACATATACGCATGATGAAACCACATTGAGGTAATGGTTTAGGAGCAGAGAAACACAGTAGATTGTCTTACAACTCTGTAGCCTTGAGATAAATCTTGAAATATATATAACTTTTAGTGGGCATCACAGGTACATTTTTCAAAAATATGAGGAAAATAGGAAGTATAAAAACTATGAGACTGAAAACTCAAGTCCTCAGTATGTTTAGGACTAGAACCCATGGCCACACTCCCACACCCCAAATCCCAGGACAGCTCCCTGCTCTCCAGTGGTCTGTTCTAGACTGGCCTAACTCAATTGCACACACCATCTCTCTACTTACACAGTCACCCTGGCCATAAACTGAGGCAAGAACTGGGTGCTAGGCTGGGTCCTGTGATGTGGCCATTCCCAAGGTCAGAGATTTTACAAAAGCAATATACACTTGTAATTCTAGCACTCAGGGGGCTAAGGCAGGAGGGTCTCAAATTTCAGACCAAGGCTATAAAGGGAGGACTGACTCAAGAAATGAAAGAAAAACTAAATGAAAACCAAACCAAACAATAAAATTAAAACCAGCTTTCTGGTTGAAAAAGGGAGGGAAAATGAAAAGGCAGCTCCAGGAATGCACTGGGAAGGAGAAAACCCTCTGTGAGGCTGGGCTCTGCCTGGGCTTCTTGTGTATTTTAGGTGCTGTCAGGGCATCAGGTTAATGGTGGGTTGGATCAGTGACACTCTGACGTGACTGGGTAATAGTCCTAGGACAGGGCCAGGTTCCAGCTCATGTTGTGGATTTATTTTAGCACAGGAATGTTTGGAGGCTCCACCCCATGTAACCCAAGCAGCCTTTTCTCTTAGAATAACACCCACAGAAAGCGGACAGCAAGGCCAGGTATGTCTGTCACCGAGTCTCATGAAACACACCCTCCTGTCTAATAAAAGCTGGTCACTGTAGAGGACACAAGAAGGTGGCACTGAGCATGAAAGGAGGGAACCCGACAGTGCATGCAGAGGCTCCATCACCCCCACTCTGGCTCTCCTTCAGGGCTGAGCTACAAGGGACAACTACCAGGGTTTCCACTGGCCCAGGGAAGGTGAGTGCAACAGATCTGTACCAGATGCAGCAAAGCCTCACCTGTCCCCAAGCACACATTTATGGGGTCAGGAGAGGGCATCAGATCCCCTGGAACTTCAGTAAAGGATGGTTGCTATCTGCCAGGTGGATGCTAGGAACCAAACACAGGTCTTCTGTAAAAGCAGCCAGAGCTCTTAACCACTGAGCCATCTCTTGTCAGGGGCCATGTCCCTGCCTTGAATTATGCCCTAGTTTTGGGTTAGGCAGAAGTCAATCTCGTGCACAGAAGTGCTGTTGGAAGCAGGAGTTTTCGTTAGGCAAAATGATTTACACCTGAGAAGTTTATTTTTCACCTAAGACTGAGGTCACATGAAGATCTTTAAAGGAAGCCAATCATATCTTGAGTTATTCTGCCTGTGTTAGTATTGTTTTGCTTACTTTACAGTATAAATAGGGGGGACTTAATAAAGGCAAGCTGCTTCAGTATGACTGACAGTCCTCCTGAGTCTGTCCTATTTTCTCTCTCTCTCTCTCTCTCTCTCTCTCTACATTTTCTCATCCTCACTCCCCACTTCGGATGCAGTCCGATTTCTGCCGGCGGGCTCTGGCAAGTGGCGCCTGGACCAGGGACCTGAAGACTGGGGGTAAAGTGAAGGACACCGCGGTGTGAGTGAGCTCACTTAAAGAATGTAAAGTAAGAGTAAAGGAAAAAGTAAAGGAAAGTAAAGGGAAAGTGTGCGGTGAGAAATCTCAGGAGTAAAATGGGTCAGGGTGATAGTCGTTTGCTTTTTGTAAATATGTTGGAAAATATGCTTTATGCTCGAGGGGTTGGTGTAAAACATCATCAGCTTTGTAAATTTTTGAATTTTCTAGAAAAGTCCGTCCTTGGTTCCCTGAAGATAGGTCTGTAGATTCAAAAACATGGAAGAAAACTTCAGGAGTATTATGATGTTTATGGACTGAGTAAGGTTCCAGTAGATACCTTTCATTTGTGGGCTTTAATTAGGAATAGTTTAGATCTTAAATAGAAAAATAGAATGTACAGTAAAGGAAAAGTAATGTATGCGGTAAGAAATCTGATAATCGTTTGCTTTTTTGTAAATATGTTGGTAACCCCATAGGTTTAAGATAAGTTTATGTATTAAATAGTTTATATTCATAAGTATAAGAAGCACGTGCTAAGTAATTAAGTCTTATAGGTTTACTAGTTTGTAAGTTGTAACAACGTATAAGTATAGGCAATAGGCAATTAGTTTATAAGTAGTGAATAAGTTGTGATCTTTTTTCTTACTAATGTGGTGATCTAACGGGGCTTTGATTAGGAATGGTTTGGATCTTGGACACGGGATAGAAAAGGTTTGAGAAAAAAAGAAAAAAAAAAAAAAAAGCAAATGGAAATGGGATCGAGCCTCAAGCTGCTTTGCTTGAGGAGCTAGCTTTTGTGAAACCTGAAATCAAGCAATTATTCAAGAGTCATCAGATCCCAAAGAAAAAGAAGAGAGGGAAAAGGAAGCAGCTAGATGTCTGAGAGAAGAGGATTTTTCACCATTTGTTACAAAGCAAACAAAGCAAAGCCTAAGGCTGAGCCAAAGGAAGAATATTTAGAAGAAATGTGGCATTTACAGGGTGTAGTTTGAATATCTTTGTAAGTCCGTCCTCCTACAGCAGCTTGTGGTCAAGGAGGCTAGAGCCTAGAACATAAAAGGATCATGATCTCAGGTTTTGTTAATTACTATTTAATTACCAGGTGAATCACATAAATTTCACCAGTCCTAGGGTGCTTTGTTTTCCGAAATAACTACTAAATAGGCAGTTCTTTTTTCAGTTTACAGTTTGCTGGGTTGAGACTATAGCTTAGTGGTAGGATACTTACCTAGCATACGTAATGCTGTGAGCTCAATTCTCATCCACGTCTCTTATTTGCACAACTTCAGGAATCAGACAGCTGGTTCCTGTCCTAACAGTGCTTGGTATTAATTGTACTATTATTTTGCTACTCAGCAGAGGTGATGGCAGCAGAAATAGGACACGTGTTTTCATTCCTACTGGTAGTTACTGAACTCAGCAGCTCTTCTGTCCTTTGTAAACTCTTGAGTTAAAGCAAAACAGGCATTTTTGTGTCTGCGTGTAAATCATACTGATAACACTGAGAGGTTGACTCTGGAACTGGACTGGCCATCTCGTTTCAGACTCAATCCTGTTTACACAGGATGAGGCTGGCCACCTGACCCTGTGCAAAGCAGCCTCAGAGTAAGAACATTGTGCTGTTGAGAGTAATTAAGGAATAAATTAATTTCAACAGAGGTAGTTATTCATTTTATGGTGTAACATGTCTACAGCAAATGTAGTTCATGGAATTCTCTATTATCTCATACCAACAAAAAGTCACTAATACAATTTACAGTTCCTGGAGAAGGTAAATGGCAACCTCTACCTAAAAACTTCTCAGTGCTGTAAGCTTTAATTTGATAATATGTTCCCAGGAAGCTCTTTTGGGTATGGACAATCAGGACATCAAGTGAAGCAATGTCCTAATAAAACAAAATATGTCTAATCAAGGTTTATTTAGGAATGTTTGGTTTTTGCCCAAGTTTTAGCTGCAGAGCATACAGTAATTTCATAAACTTTGCTAGCAGCTTATGCTCTTTTGCAGCAGGCTCTGAAAGAGCAAGGGCTAACTGTAGCACCTGAGAAGGTAAAAGCCAAATTTCCGTATTTATATTTGGGTTGTAGATTATATCCTAAAACAATTTTGCCTCAAAAAATTCAGATTAGGAAAGATGGGTTGAAAATGTTGAATGATTTTCAAAAATTATTGGGAGATATTAATTGGCTTAGACCTCATTTAAAAATTGCTACAGGAGAACTGAAGCCTCTTTTCGACATTTTAAAAGGTGATTCAGATCCTAAATCGGCTAGAAGCTTGACAGAGGAAGCCAGAAAGGCATTATCTCAGGTAGAACGGGCAAATGAGAATCAACAAATACAATATATAGATTATAGCAGCATATATTTTGGCTACTATTCATACTCCAACTGCAGTTTTATGGCAGGAAGGACCTTTGCTATGATTGCATTTACCTGTCTCACTTGCTAGAGTGTTAACTCCTTATTATGAGGCAGTAGCATATTTAGTTCAAATGGCTAGAGCTGAGTCTCGTAAGTTTTTTGGAAAGGAACCTACTGTAATAGGACTTCCATTTACAAAACAAGAGATAGATTGGTTATTTCAAAATGTGGATTCATGGGCCATAGCTTTTGCCTGTTATTCTGGCATCATAGATAATCATTATCTGAAAAACAAGCTATTACAATTTGCAAATAGTCATGCTTTTATTTTTCCAAAAATTGTGAAACAGGATCCTATTAAGGACGCTTTAGTGATATTTACAGATGGGTCCTCTAATTGTAGGGCTACTTATGTGTTACAAGGACAATCCCATGTTTTTCAAACTTCTCCAGCTTCAGCTCAAGTAGTAGAACTTCGGGCTGTGGCTGCTGTATTTCAGTTTATGACCTCTACTTCTTTTAATTGGTATACTGATAGTCATTATATTGTTAAAGCCTTGCAGGTACTTGAAACTGTATCTTACATTGAGGCAACTAATACTCAGGTTCAAGAATTATTTGGTCAAATACAAAGGTGTTTACATGCTCGTTCTCAACCCTGTTTCATAGGGCATATTAGAGCTCATACTGGGCTCCCAGGGTCTTTGGCTTTGGGGAATAATTTAGCAGATAAAGCCACGCGTTTCATGGGCTTATCTCAATTGGAATTAGCACAAAAATCTCACGCTCTTCATCATCAAAATAGCCAGTTTACGAAAGCAGTTTCAACTTACCAGGGAGGCTGCTAGGCAAATTGTTAAACAGTGTCACTTAAACAAGTACAGAAGGAGACCCACCCTGAACATAGGCAACACCACCATAAGGCCCAGGGTCCTGGACTGAATAAAAAGAGAAAGCCAGGTAAACACTGGCGTTCATCCTGCTGCTTCCTGACTGCAGATGCGCTATGACCAGCTGCCTCATGCTCCTGTCGCCATGCCTTCCCTGCCATAATGGATGGCACCCCCAAACTGTGAGTCAGAGTAAACCCTTCCTTCCTAAGGTACCTGCCACGATGGACAGGTACCTGCAAAAGCACAATCAGTTTAGAGTAGGCAAGAGATGACACAGCTTTTCAGAAAGAACGGGCAATATTTATTTAAAGTAAAAATACTTACACCAATGTAAACATCAATGGAAGTTTGGTGACTTGGGAAGCAATTAATACATTCTATCGTTAAGGGCACTGGATGCTGGACTGCTTGGGGGTAATAGCATTTCCTATGTATGGCTTTATACAGTGCCTGCAAAACAAAAGATTTAAATTGTGGGACTGCCTTAGAAAATAATTATGCAAGAAGGACAATGAGTGACAAGGACAATGAGCTGGGCAAGGTCCAGATTTGTTTTCCTGCTTCAGTAGGCTCAGGACTCCTCTGCTGAGTGGAGTTTAAGCACTCCCTTGCAGACTTGTGTGGACTTTCTGATTTTTAGATTTTGCACCCCTCAAAAGTGACAGGTCATCTCCAGCAATAACTTTAACAACCAGGGTTTTGTAGCAGTACTTAGTGTCCAACAGAAACCACTCAGTCTGCTAAACAATATCTTGACTGCAAAGGTTCTCTTACTGTTGGTGGATAGATAATGGCATGGCACAGCCATTATCACCGTGGCAACAGTACCCAGGACCTATCAGAGGAAAATTGCACATGGAACTGCTGCCTCTTGAGCAGGCCTGCCTCGGCTTCCTCTGGAGTATGCTTTTTCTGCAAGTCTGGTATGCTCTAGGGTACCCCAACCCACAGCGAGTCCAAGACTGCAGATCAGAGAGCATTCCATTGGGTCCTGCTTTAGAGGATCTGGATCTTCATGCTATCAGTAAGAGCATTTAGCATCCCAAGTTCTGTTCTAGGGGGTAAATACATGTCAAGCAACATGTTTAACAGGGAGTACAGCAAGCAATGGGCCTTCTCCCTCTTCTGCACTCACACAAGCAAGTCTCCCTGTGCATTCTGAGCAGAACTTCTACGGAAGGGGCCAGCAGCTGCTCCAGAAACCACTGACAGAGCAACTTTATTATTTTATATTTTGTGTGTGTGTGTGTGCACCTGCTGAGGCTGGAACTCTGGGTCTGGCTCTAGCTAGGGAATCAATCTACCAATGAGGTACATCCTCACACTTTTTCTCTTTAAAAACGTTCTCGCTACATGGCCCTTGGTGGATCTAGAACTCCTGGGTTCAACCGATCCCCCTGCTTCAGCCTCTTGAGTGCTGGGCCTAGAGACACCGGCCCAGGCCCGGAATCCATTAATTTCCTAGTTCTCTATTCGATAAACCTTTCCTGACCCTGGCACACATGATTAAGTCGAAAGGAAGGCCAGCAAGACCCCACCCCCACCCAACCGTCACATGGTGAGGGCACTTGGAACTTTTATCTAATTTAAGTTTTTCTAGAGAAAGATCACGCGTGGGTGGCGGACAGCGCTGACCAGGCCTGGGCGCCCACGTGTGCGGCACGGCAGAGGTATGGCTGACCACGAGATGGGGACCGGAGCTGCAGCCCCGGGCTGGCCTGACCGCGGCCTTCCGAGACTCCGGGACGCTCACTAGGCCGCCGAGGCCGAGGCCGACCTACCTGAGGACCTCCCTCCCCTCGGGTCAGCACCACCGCGGAGCTGCCGGCCGCGTTGCCCCGGCAATCAGCCGCCGCGGAACCGGAATCGGAACCGGCATCTGGAGGTGACCCCTTCCCGGCGTGCCTCGGGCCACTCAAGCCCCGCCCAGCGCTGTTCCCAAGGTCCTGGACTAACCCGGCAGGCCGCGTCTACTCACCGGAGAAAAGTCGTCTTCCCTTAGTTCTGCCGCTCGTTGCCTCTGCGTGACTTTGATGGACGTCTATATTATCCAGTCAACAGGCAAAGCTGGATGCGGCTCCAGCGTAAGGCCCACCTTCCCTGAATGAGCCACTTTATTGGTGGACTCGAGTCATGGCGGACCCGTGTTGTCCAATCGCCGAGCTCTTTTTGGAGCCGGTCCAATGAGAGCCTGCGGTGGGCGGGCCGGGCGGCCCCGGGCCTGGGGAAGCCTCGGGGTGGCCGTAGAGGCTGTGGGCAGCCGGCATGAGCGGGTCGCTGGGCCGGGCGGCGGCGGCGGCTCTGCTGCGCTGGGGGCGCGGCGCCGGCAGCGGGCTGCGAGCGGGGCGAGCAGCTAGCTCGGGCGCGGGCGGCGGCGGCGGCCAGGCCGAGCAGCTGGACGCGCTGGTGAAGAAGGACAAGGTGGTGGTGTTCCTCAAGGGGACTCCCGAGCAGCCCCAGTGCGGCTTCAGCAACGCGGTGGTGCAGATCCTGCGGCTGCACGGCGTCCGGGACTACGCGGCCTACAACGTGCTGGAAGACCCCGAGCTGCGGCAAGGTCAGGCCTGCGGAATCGGGTGCGGTGGACTTGAGCCGGTCGTGAAGAGCTGGGGCCCTGGCTGAGTAGGGAGAGGGTGGTGGGCAGCATGACCCCCTCCCGCCCTGAAGGCTGGGAAAGGGAATGGTAGGACCCGGGGAGGGGGGGAAGCACACCGCGAGTACCCGCGATGGGATACTTTGAGGGGTGTGCAAGCCATCGGCCTGCTTTCTAGAGACTGGTGTTGTGTAGGAGGGGAGGAGGGTCAAGCCTGCCAGTGTCTCCCTAATGAGGTTGGAAGGCGGCGTCTCGGGTTCAAAGCTCCAGGTGTCAGGGCCCAACCTCTAGCTGCACCGAGAGGGTCTCCCTATACTCTGGCTGAACTCAGCCGGGATCTGGTGGGATACGGAGAGGAAGCTGCTGTACCTTCTGACACCCTTCCTCCCGCCCCGCTTCCCGGGTTAGCACACTGCCTCAAGGTCGGGACACAAGGGGCAGGAGCCAGGGCCGCAAGACATGTGAGTTTTTACTGTCCGAGGGAAGAGAGATTGGGTCCTGATATGTAATTAGCATCCCGGGCACCTTAGGAGCAGTTTCCCACCTGATCCGAGTAGGGAGGAAAGCAGGCCAGGTGCGGGGCCTGATTCTTGGCAAGGGTTGGTCAGGGTGAGTGGACAGTGGGAAGGCTGTACCTGTTGCTCCTAGAGTAGGGTCTTCAGGAAATTAGTCTCCTTGTCTTTCTGACCCAGTGCTCCTGTGTGGTCATTGTGCTGAAAGCAGACTTTTCAGTGTGTTAAAATTGAGTGTTCTCCACTGGAATTAGTGGCCACCGTGCCGTTGTTTACATTGGTAAGACAGACTGGAGCTGTGGAAAGCAGATTTGGGTCAGAATCCTCTTTGTTCTGTTGGCAGTACAGGCTTCTGCAAGACACCTTACTACATTTTCCTTTTCAGTAAAATGAAGATTATGAAACAGAACTTGGCAGACTTCTGGTGAGGAAACAAGAGAAAGTAAAATTGATAATGGCTTGGTAATTCAAGTCTGTAATCTCCACTCTGGAAGCTGAGGCAGGAGGTTCACCAGTTGAAGGCCAGATAGGCTACGTTGTGGGAACCCACTCATAGCCCCTTATAGAAAAAACATACCGAAGCTTTCTATCTGGCACAGAAAGTACCCACTTAATGGTAACTAGTTTATTCTCAAACTTAGGGTTCCCAAGCTGTTTTTCTCCATGTTAACTAACGCTTTGAAAACTCTTCATAACTGATCTTACAGTTGCTCCCAGTGGTAGTATTGATGGGCAGAGCTCTCTGGGGGCATTTGAGAGGAAAGTAGACTAGTTAGCTTTGCCAGGTGTGATAACTGCCCTCGAATCATGCTCAGGGACCTGGTCCCTTCCTCATCAGCTAAAATTTGGCTGCTCATGAGGCTCAGGGGTTATCTGGCTCAGGGTGGTGTGTAGCCTTGGGTCAGAGTGGCTTCTTGCCTGAGAAGATAAGGATAGGTACTCAGCGGTCTCTCTGCTGGGACCTTCTTGCAGTCGCCTTAGCAAACAGTGCCTTGTGGATACTTTGTTTAATATGAACTTTCAGGCTCTTTGGTTTAGAATTTGTGTTCTGATTAGTGTAACTGGAAGGGGGATGTTGAGAGATGACAGAATACAGCTAATAATCTGATAGAAAGGATGTTTCTGTCTTCCACCTCACACCTCTGGCTTTTGATCTGTGGCTTTAGGTGCTCAAATGACAGAAGTAACCCCTTTTGTTGGTGCTGTGTTTTTTTGTTGTGTTTTGAGACAGGATAGCCCTGACTGCTCTGGAATGATTTAGATAAGGCTAACCTTGAACTTGGGGTGATCTTGCCTGTGTCTCCCAAGTCCTTGGATTACAGGTGTAACCACTTCCCACTATAACACTTATTTCTGGACTGTCAGTTTCATTAGATTGTTTTGTTAATATGTTACAAAAATCATTAAACATAACATATGTGTCTCCTGTGGCTTAGAAGGGTGAAGGTTAGTCAAGTGCTGGCATTCAGACTGGGTGGGTGATGTGAGCGTGTTCCTCCAATGGGGCCTCTTTTAATCATGTGAGGCTTTTACAGTGAGATTCTTCATGCCTTTGTCTACACCTTCAGTTTGCCAAGGGGCAGTGGGCAGCTGCATGTTCACTTTGTGAGCCAGAGGGACCCTCTTACCTGTCCCACATTCTGATGACTTCTAGGAACAGCCATGGCCCGCTGCTGAGTTGACTCTTCCTTTTCCCCTGTGCAGAGCTTTACAAAGGCCCATCCCTGGACCATGCAACACCTCCGATTCTCACCTGGGGTCCAGGGAGTGTGGTGAGGAGAGGCTGTTGGTCTTCGTTTTTATTATCTGGGGTCCACACAGGCCACAGCCACAAGGTCCCTGAGCTCTAGGGCACGGTGCTGCCTCCTGGCCACCTTTGTTTCTTGGGCAGTTTTGGTTTTTTTTTTTTTTTAAGATTTATTTTTATATTTTTGTGTATGTTTGGCCTGCATGTGTATGTACACCATGTGTTTGCCTGGTTCCAGAAGAGGGTGTTGGATCCCCTGGAACCGGAGTTACAGGCCCACTGTGTGGGTGCTGGGAACTGAACCCAGGTCCTCTGCAAGAGCATCCAGGGCTCAACCACTGAGCCATCCCTCCAGCCTCTCCTGGGACAGTCTTGACATCACTGAGATCCTGCTTGTCTACAGACAGCATCTTATCCTCTGGGCCGGAACTATAGCCTGTGGTGCTGGGAATACTGCTGGTGTGGGGCAGGCTTTCTCTGACTCTAAAGCAAGGCTGCTTTTATTTAGTATTTAACAAGGGGCATTGCCATTTACTGTTTCATGGAATATGGGAAATTGGATAACCAGTTGCATGTGTGCTTTGAGGGTCAAACACATGTTGCAGGCACTACATGGTCAGCATGTTGGAGATGGGCAGGGTTGAGACCCAACTACCTCACTCCCACAGAGATAGTCTGTTGTAGGGTGAAAGCAGTCCTGGATGCTGTACAGATAAACGAACATGCTGAGTTCCAACAGAACTCTATTTACAAAGTCAGGAAGAGGAAGTGGACTGGCTTGGACTGAAAGCCAGTGTGCCGTTCCCAGGTCTAGAGAGACTAACTTCTGCCCATGTGAGGCAGGATAACACCTGTGAGGTGTTTATAACAGTGGGACTTGTGATGATGACAAGATGGAGTCCTGGTCTGTTGGTCACGGACTGGATAAACAAGCTATGGTTCAGTGTTGTAGTGTAAAGCTAAATTGTGCTTAAAGCACAGTAGAGTGTGGCGTATTTAACATAGCTAAATATCAGAAATACTGTGTTCAGTCAAAAAGCAAGTGGCAAGGACTAATGATGACAGAGTGTATAATACCTGGAACATCTGTGTGTACAGATGTTAAAGGTGGAGGACAGCCCTGTACATTATAGGTACGTGTGCATAGTGTGTAACACCTGCAGCATCTGTGTGTACAGATGTTAAAGATCAAAGACAATCTTGTATATTTTAGATATGTGTAGTGAACACTGTAGGGGTATTTGGCACAGCCTCTGGTGAGGGTCCATTGTGAGAAGACTGGCTTTGGACTTGAGAAACCTGGGTGCTCTGAGAGTTAGACTATATCACATTCTAGTGAACTTCTAGGGACCTGGGAAACCACCAGGGTGAGTGGGGTACTTAAGTATGTTTCTGTGGAAAGTCAGTGCAGCTGAGGGTTTTCAAGGACATTTTCTCTGCTCTTCTTTTCTGGCTTGATAAACTAGAATTTGTGTGTACACACATGTATGTGTGTGCATGGATGTGGAGGCCAGAGGTCCATGGCAGGAGTCTTCCTCAGTCACTCTGGTTTTCTGAGATGGTCTCTCACTGAGTCAGTTCACTGACTGACTGAACTGACTGGCCTGTGAGCCTTGGAGACCCTCCTGGCTCTGTCTCCAAAGGGCGGTAGTTACAAGAATGTGCCATGCCCAGCTGTTGTCTGTGGGTTCTGGGAGATCAAACTCAAGTCCAAGCACTTTACAAACGTAGCCATCCCCCACAGCTGGGGAATAAATACTATTTGTTTGATTTCGATGAGCCTCCATGTGTGCAAACCGACTTCCTCAGAGCTCCCCAGCTCATACCACAGGGCCTCTCTGGATAACTTGCAATCCAACATTTTTAGTCCTGAATTTGGTTGCTGCTTGACATAGATTATCACTAAAACCTATTCTTGGTCTGGTTTTCTGATTTTCAAAGTTCCTCCCTGATTTTGATTTGGTCTTATTACAAGTGATGTTTTAAAGGAATATTACTAAATATTGTAGTTTTTGAAAACTAAAGTATGGAGGAAATAAACCATGTTTAAACAAGTCCTTGTGAGTCTCTAAGATTCATTTTGAGTTTTAATTTATGAACAGTGGTCTGTGATTACTAGAAGTTTCTCACTTTAATCCATAGGAATCATCAGTTATCATCCTAAATATTGACTCACACCTGCAGTCTCAGCACTTCAGAGACCGAAGTCGAAGCAGTACTGCAAGTTTGAGGTTAGCTCAGGCTACACATTGAGTTCTGGGCTAGCCTGGGATATATAGAGACTCGGTCTCATAAAACCAACCAACAGAAATTAAAGAAGCAGAAACATTTGATTTGAATGAACTGCCGGCGAGAGGCCCCTTGGGTGCTTTCAGTAGAATGCTATCATTTGCCTTTGAGATAGAGTTCTCAGAATGTCAGCTCTGAGTCAAGACAGCGCAAGAGGTCTGGAAGTGTGGCAGGGCTTGTTTGGCAGCTTGGTGATAGGCATTCTGGTGGAGGAACTGTTTTCCTTCCAGTAATTCAAGGCTTCACGCATGAGCCACCCAGGGCCTTTGATCCCAGTGAGGTGCTGTAAAAACTCAGTGTGACCAGCCAGCCTCCTGCCTCTACAGTTGTGTCAATGGACTGCAGCCCCAGGACCTGTAAACCGAAGTAAGCCCTTTGTCCCTTAAAATAAACAATTGATGGAAAACAATTCATTTTTCCTCCCCAGCAAAGGCTTTATTAAATATAGTGACACCGTTTAGGATTCAATGACATCATGGGTGCGCCCCAGTTAAGTGCATTTTCATTTTGGTGTGTTTCAGAACAAAAGTGATCAGTGAAAGCTTCTTAGGACTGCACACCATTGGTTGGTAAACACAGACCATGCACCCGAGTGCTTCATCTGTGTAAGCGGTGTTTAAGTTCAGAAATAAAGGGAGCTCCTTTCTGAACATTTCTTATTTCCACACCCAGGCTCGACCGTAAAGGTAAAGGTTTGTGGCCGTCATCTGTGTCCGGCAAGCTCCCACAGGCTGCTCGCATTTGAGGGCGAATTAAAAGATGAAAAAGCAGAGCCCAGTGCTCATGGCTCCCGTGCTCAGGGGTGGTTTTTGTTACATGGTCCGACCCATCGGAGCTGTGAACACTGACTTGGGCAGGGTCGTCTCCTGTGTCAGCAACCTCACGTTGTGAAGATATTCTGATGACCAACCCCCTCACTTGACAGGGCGTCCCTGTGAAGTCCAGGCTTAGCTGAGTGCTGGCACTGCAAACACAGGCCACCACACCCAGTCCAGCTGGGACTATTTCTTAATGTTGGTGCCTGGAGAAGAAAGATAAACCCATGATCCAGTTTCTTCCTTCTCTGCTGTTCAGAGAAAACTCAGAACAGTTTAAAGAAAGTGACATAGAGAAAGATACATTGTATCTCCAGACTGCTGAGATAAAACTCAAATTACTCATTGTCTTTGGAAACTAAATAACAAATGATAAGGTAAGAGAAGGTTTTGTGCTTTTACTTTGTTTGCATAAAAATAAAAAGTCACTACATGGCTTTTAAAAGTCTCCAGGATACTGTGTTTTGTTTGAAGTCTCTGATCACTTACTGCACTTGTGCCCATTTTGCCTATTTAAAAACACCTGCGTACAAATGGGACCGTCACGAGTGCAGTCTTCCGTGATCAGCTTTATATACTTTTCCACCCTTTTTCAAATTTGGTTGGTGTTGGTTGAATTTAGGGACTTTGTGTGTGTGTGTAGGTGCGAGTCTGTGCATGTATGCCATAATGTAAATGTGGAGACTTGACCGCAGGCACCTTCACCTGCTGAGCCGTCTTGCCAGCCCTAAATGCTGTATTTTTTATTATCTTTTGTTTTTAACCAACCACTGCTGACTTTATTGTGAATATATTTTTGATCTAGATCCAGGCCTGTTGGCATACACCTTTAATCCCAGTACTCCCTTGGGAGGCAGGGGCAGTTGGAGTTCTGTGAGTTCCATGCTAGCCTGGTCTACACAGTGAATTCAGGCCAGCCAGGGCTAACATAGTGAGACTCTATCTTAAAAGAATTTTAAAAAGTAAAAGAAAGTACATAAAAATAGGAAAAGAGTGAGTCAGGGAACTGTTGAGAGGAAAAAAGAATAGTTTATTCTTTGCTTTTGAGACAGGGTTCTTCCCTGTTGTCTGTGTTGAACTCCTGGATTTGAGCCCTAGTTTCGAGCAACCCTCCTGCCTCAGCCTCCTGAGTAGCTGGGTCTATAGGCACACCATCACACCTGGCTTGAAAAAAATGTGTTCTTCACATTAAAGACTACACAGCTGCTTCATGCTTGAACGTTGGAGCCATCTTTCTTTTTTACATTTTTTTTGTTTATGTGTATTGCCTGCCTGTGCATAAGTGCACCTATGTTGTGTGATGCCCATGAAGGTCAGAAGAGGGCATTAGGTCCCCTGGAACTGGAGTTAGGGATTAGCCGCTATGTGGGTGCTGGGAACTGAACCCAGGTCTTCTGCAAGAGCAGCCAGTGTCCTTAACCACTGAGCATCTCTTCAGCCCCCCCATCTTTCTTTCCTGCTTGTATTTTGTTGCAGCCATTATCCTTCTGGCCCAGACCTGAACAGGATAATCCCTATGTCAGAACAGGTGTTTCCTCCCTTATGTGTCCTCAAAGCCACTCACACACAGGACTGGGCACATGCATATTGACTGGTGTCTTACATGTTGTGGGCTCTTGAAGGTACTGCAGCTAGGCTCGGACATAGACCTTATTGTACACACCTGTCACTGAGCTCTGTGTGGACCTGAATCTCCTGCCTGTAGAGAGCCCATCTAGGTGGCTGAGGAGCATGGAGGCCCAGGAGCTGCAGCCATGGGCTGGGGGTTTCCTGTGCTTAGTGGTGAGTGATACTCACTCAAAGGTAAAATCACTCAGGCTCTTGAGCGTAGGTAAACACAGAGCTGGGATCACCCACTTGAGCAGTGAGTTTCCACACTAGGCCCACGTGACTCAGTATGTCTGAAAATATGAAGTTATTGTGTTTCTAGTTTTGCTTCCTTGAACCTATGTGGATAAGTCAAGCTTTGCATGTGTTACTGGTCTTGGTTAGCCAGTCTGTCATCAGGCATGAGTCCTGAGACTGATGTGTCAGTGTTTTACCAAGAGCCTTAATATTCCTCACAAAAGCCTCAGGGCTAAAGGTTGAAACAGAGGTCTAGGGATCAAGTGGTCTGTTCAGAGCTGACAGCACTGGTCCAGGTGACTCTGAAACTCATGGCTGTCCAGGATTGGGAAAGCCAGGGAGGCCCTGGGTTTCGGCCAGTGGGGACACAGTGCTGCTGTGGAAGTTTCCTCACCAGTGCCTCCTCTCCATTCTCTCCTGTAGGCATTAAAGACTACTCCAACTGGCCTACCATTCCACAGGTGTACCTCAATGGCGAGTTTGTCGGGGGCTGTGACATCCTTCTGCAGATGCACCAGAATGGGGACCTGGTGGAGGAACTGAAAAAGCTGGGGATCCGCTCCGCCCTGATAGACGAGAAGAAAGACCAAGACTCAAAGTGAGGGCCCGATCCACGCCAGAAAAGCCTCACACACGTGGCTGCCTGTGCTGGTCTCTGCTGGTCCTCCCAGCTTGCGGCAGGCAGGTGGTTTCACTTTGGTCTTTGGCTCAGCATACTCTGGTGAACTTCCTTACAACTGCCACACTGTAGCAATCAGTGTTGTAATCCCACATTGCTGTAACCAAAATTTGTTCCTGTATTGTCTCTTTCCAGGAGTCCTTCCTGGCTCTCAGGCATGGGTTAGGCTGTGAAGATGGCATATCCCCTGATGTTTTGTAATTTCTTCTGTTAAAGGAAATGATGGACAGACATCTAGAGAACATGATGGCTGGAGTGTTTTTTAAAAATAAACTGCCAACACAGACTTGTGTGTGAGAGTCATTAACCCCGGTGAATATCCATCTGTGCATATATGTAGGGCTTCAAGTGCCACCCCCCCCCCCGTGTGTGTGAGAGAGAGAGAGAGAGAGAGAACATGCTGGTCACCGAGTCAATGTAGCCAAGATGACCTTGCACCTCTTATCCTCATCCACTCCCTTCCAAGTGCTGGGGCTACAACTGTGTGTCTCCATGGTCCTGAGAATGGAACCCAGGGCTGTGCACATGATAGGGAAGCCCTCTATCAAGTGAGTGACAGTCCCAGGCCCAACCTGTGACCTTTCATTGGAGGTAATTAACAGTGACTCTCATAATCACCATTCAGCTGACTACATTACTCCAGGGAATGCTGCTACTATGGGTGTGTCCATGAGCCAGGGTGGGGGCTGTTGGGCCCTGTGGAGGCGAGGGGACAGTTCACTTGCTCATCCTTAGAGCCCATGTCTGCAGCTGGATGGGGAGTATATCAACTAGCCCCATAAAAGGGAGTAATTGGAATTGTGTCTCAGTGACACTTCTTCAGAGCTGCTCCATCCAGACAGTGGAGGACTTCTCAGTGACCGTCCCCTCCCATAGGAAGGAAAGCCTGTGTACCCTGGTGTCTCTGGCTCTGCAGGAAGCCAAGGTTAGATCTCCAGCAGACAGAATTGTGGAGCACTAGCAGAGGCGGGAGAAGAGCTGCCTTTTTCCCATGAGAAGGGCATGAAGAACAGAATGGCCTCCTCCCCAAAGCTGCTCCAGGGCTTGATCAAGCTAGAGCACCATTCCTTCCTGAGGTGGCGTGGAAAAGCCAACAGGCCTCTCCGCAGACGGGATCTGCTCAGCGCTGAGGCTGCTTCCAAACTGCCGCCATCCCTCCTGCAAAGGTTTGGGGCTCCCCGGTCAGGCACAGGAGCTGACACCCATCCCTATCCCATAGAGACCAGACATCTGCCACCTGTCACCAACCTCAAGGCTGAAGGGAGAAGTGTTAGTCTGCAGACTCTTCCTGCACACACACTTCTTGTAGCAGCAGCTAATCCTGCCTGGAATCCTAGGCTTAGAACTCCCTTGGAATCCTTTTGTTCTGCAGGCAAGAAAGGGGCCCTGGAAAGAAGGCTGTGTCTGTGGCTGGCTGCCGTGGTGGTGACCTGTCCTCTGGAAAGAATACTATTAAATCACTTTATTGCTTCCCATGAATGTCAGGCTGCAGGTCGCACACGTCACTTGCCCTTGTACCAGCTGTGGAGCAAGTGGCTTTTCCTTTGTTGCTGCTTTTGTTTTTACCCTAGATCTGTCTGTATTCCCTTAGGCCTCATTTAAAAAAAAATGAAATAATAAAAAAAAAACTTAATAGCTGTGAAACAGCATCATAAGCATCCTCCCCAGAACATTAGCTAGACTCAGAGAACGTTGCCAAGGGAATGATCCCACTGGAAGCTTGTGAATCAGTGAGCTCTTATCAAAATCATCAGAAAATGTGTAAGGTTAGAGTTGCTGCAAATGTAACACTCTTTCCAGAAGTTAATTAATAATGCTTTCTGTATTCTTAGCATATCTTTACTAAGCAGAAAATTGAAGGTGTTACCCTGTGCAAGTCTGAATAGTTTATGGTCTGCATTAGAAGAGCTTACTGTGAGGATTAAACAGTGCCCCAGAAGTTCCTGTATAAACAGCATCACATGGGGCTCCGTGGATGACAGTTCCCAGTTTAAAAAACCTGCGTCTTCAAACCTTCTGCAAGGCTGATGAACTGATTAGAACTTCAGTGACAGTGGATCGTTTGGAGTGCTGCAGGTCTGGAACCTAATTACAGTTTATCTTGGCTATCTTTAGCCCCTGAAATAGCCGTTCCTTGCCCACCTCTGTGTCTGATCTGATATTCTGTGACCTACAGATTGAAAACCTTTTGGAAATATTAACTGCACAAAACCTAGTTTCCCCCAACTAAAAGGCTAAGTGTGTCATCAGATAACATCTGAGGCCCTACAGAAGAACGCCCTCTGCCTTGCTATGACCTGCCCACCAATGTATTTGAAAACTGTCTTGATTTATGTCTTGTTCTGTTACTATAAAAACTCTGTGAAACTCTGGCGAAGTTGGAACATGGAATTTGGGGTCACCTAAGTCCGCGTTCCTGTGCTATGGTCACTCATATTTGGTTCCAGAATTAGCTGTCTCTTATTCCCTTGGAGGTGAAAGCTGTACTTTTGCATTGACAACTCAAAAAATATTAGGTGGCTTCCCAGGTGTCTGGTGAGGCACTCTGGCTTCTATCATTATGAGTGTAAGTACTGGATTTTTGTCGTGGATTCCAAATTATGTCCTTTAGAAATAGATGAGGTTAGAGCTAGAGAGATGACTCAGTGGTTAAGAGCACTGGCTGTTCTTGCAGAGGATATGGGTCCATTTCCAGCACCTACATGGTGGCCAGCAACTGTCTGTAATTCTAGTTCCAGGGGATCCAATGCCTTCTGGCCCTCTCAGGCATTGCACAATACAGATGCACTTACATACGTGCAGGGAATAACACCCAGACACATAAAATAAATAGTAAAAATTTTTTAAAAGAAATGGATGAAGCTATTTTGTAAGAGTGAACATTTTTCATTTCAGACAGTTTTTGTTGGCTTCATGTTATCACGCTTCCTTTGTACTTTGGGGGTTATTTTAGGATACAAGGTAACTATTTATTTTGGTGGGACTTGAACTCAAGGCTTCCTGCATGCTAAGCCCAGATTCTTAACCCTCAACTTTTATTAGCCCAACTGAATTTCCTGTGAGGGTCTGGGATCTAAAGCTTTCCTGAAGTTATTAAAACTTCTTAACAGCCAGCTCGAGAAAAGCCCCGTTACCCTTGCTGAACAGTATGCAGAGGTGAATTGGATCTTGAGAAGTCAGATTCTGCCATGGCTTTCAGAAATGTGTCCCATAGGCTCATGTATTTCAACACCTGGACCATAGTGGGTGGTACTGTTTGAAAGGTGATGGTCCTTTAGGTGGTGGAGCCTTGCTGGAGGAAGTGGGTCACTGGGGGGGCCTTGAGGCTTCCTAGCCTGGCCTTCCCTCCTGTTCACTCTTAGCTCCCTGAGTGCAGATGTGTGAGCAGTCAGCATCCTGCTCTTGGCACCGTGCCTTCTCTGCCTGCTGTCTGTCTTTCCCACTGTGGTGGACTGAATCCCTCTGGACTGTAAGCCACATAAACCCTTTCTCCCTCCTGTAGCATGCTTCTGTTGCTGTGACAAAACACCGACTAAAAGCAACTTGGGGGAGGAAGGATTTATTCGGCTTACAGGTCACAGTTTATCATCAAAGAAGCCAAGGCAGGAACTGAAGCAGAGGGCAGAGGAAGGCTGCTTCCTGCTTGCTCAGCTACCTCTCTTACACAGCCCAGGCCCACCTGCCTAGGGAGGATACCGCCCACAGTGGCCTGGACTCTTCTGTATCAATTAGCCGTCAAGACGATGCCCCAGACACAAGCCAGTCTGATGGTGGAAATTCCTCAGTGCAGATTCCTTTTCCCAGGTGGGTCTAGGCTTGTGCCAAGATGACAAAAACAAACTAGCACAACTTCAAGTTGCTCTTGCCAGAGTGTTTTTATCACAGCCACAGGACACAAAACCAGGACAGGCCCCTGTCTGCTGTGGACAGACTGTGTTAAGGAAGGCGTGATTGCTGCAGAGCTTTGTTAAAGTCTGTCTGAAGTAGGAACATGTGTCTGTTCCCAAATCACCGAGGGAAAAGAGCTATGCCTTTTCATGCTGCATGAAAGGTTGATTTGTTTTTATAAAAGTTAAAAGTAATGGATTTAATATCCCATTTAAAGATTGTGTAGAATATGAAAAACAGCTCACAGACTATCCAGCAGCTGAACGGAGGGTGAGCGGAGGGATGATGTGGAGTGAGCATCTGGAAATATTTCCAACACTGTATCAGGCAATGTCCTGTGAACCGGGGGACATTTGCACCTCCATTTCCTGGCAAACGTATGTAAAACCCAGTACTACAATCCTTGCCGCTGATGGACAGCGTTTGGGTTAAACTGTTTTTTGGAGCATAGTTCTATGTAACAAAACCCTAACATGTGAGTCATTAAAGACGTTCCACTGTCAGAGAAGGGAGCTAAGGCCCAAAGAACTCGATCCTGTAGGGAGTCAGAGTGGGGTTTATAAAACTTAAAACCACAATTACATCATACCAGGGGCAAAGCCAATAACCACAGGTACACCAAACCAGGGACAGGCCAGTTAACAGAAAGGTTTTCAGTTAACAAAAAGTTTGGTTCAGGTCAGGAAAACAAGTTTCTCAGAATTGCTGAAACAATGGGCTCCGTGGAAACGTAGGTGTAACTGTGTGGGAGGACGAGCTGCCTGGATGTGCTCCCTGGATACTTTAAGTTTCCCAGTATTGTAGAAACAGTGTACCCCCTGAAACTACAGGGACAGGCTCCGTGGCTGGCTGGCTGCCATGGGAACAGCTGGACAGCACAGGGTAAAGCGTAAGTCAGCTAGGACAAAATGCAGGTAGCTTTGCCATTTCATCCCTGGTACTCACAAGGCAGTAGTTGACAGCATCAGCAGTTGTGCAGAACAGTAACTTCCTGAAGAAGCCTAGCCCTTGATGGTGGATCGGGCTCAGCCCCCAACTGGGCAGAGAGGAGCAGGGTCAGCTAAAGTTTCCAAATGCTTTGAATCTGATGGAGAGGTGTTGCTTGGTGCCTTTACCAGTGAGCTGGGAACTAATTGCTTCCCTCTGTCTTTTATACTTTTTAAAATATTTCCTAAATAAAGCCTTCTTTGAATGCCTCTGCTAGCTTTCTGTAACTGTAACAGATACCCAACAGAGACGAAGGGTCTATTTTGGCTCAACTATGGAGGTTCCAGGGCATGATCAGGCGATCCTGTTGCTTTGGGTCTGTGGCAAGGCAGCACATCACGGTGGGAGTGTGTGGTGCCATGAAACCCATTTGCAGCATGGTCAGGAAGTAAAAGGAAGACATAGGTTCTACGGTCTCCTCAGATGATCTGAAGAGCTTCCAGTAGGCCCCACCTTTTAAAGGCATTTCTACCTCCCCAAAGTGCCACCCTGGGTAAGACCCAAGCTGCAGAAATGACTTGGGAGCGCAGAGTGCTGTACTATGACATGAGAGTGAGGGACGGTGCTCATCCCGCCTGCACAATACTCCAAAATGTCTGTGTGTCGGATGCCCTGACCATAATCCCCAGAACTGTGAATCTGCTACCTGGGACAAGACACACATGCTTAGACTCATGGTCTTGAAATGACAGATGACACTGGATCATGTGGGTGCGTCCAGGACAAGTGTCATACAAGGGCGCAGGAGGGTCAGAGTCAGAAGGAGGTATAACAAGAGTCTGTCCTTGAGGGTGGAGGATGGAGGAAGGCCTCCAGAGGCCGGAAGGAGCAAGGACCTGCTTCTCCTCTGGAGCTGAGATAAAGAACACAGGGCTTGATTTCAGCCTAGTGAAACTGACTTTGGACTTCTGACCTCTTAACTGTAGGGTGAAAATTTGGGGTTTTAAGCGATTAAGTCTGTTATGGCAGCTTAGGAAACTCATGCAGCTGGCTGCCTGGGTTTTTACAGTGGATCCACGTGGTACAAACAGCTGGAGAAGAGGACAGACAGGTTATTGAGAATTCACATCTTTCATTAACTCCTCACAAAAGATCAGTGACTGTGAGATATCAAATTCCTTTTTTCAGATGATCTCACAGAGAGTCCAAGAGGTCAAGCTTGTTACAGGTCCAAGGGCAGTGTCCCATGTGTAGCAGGGCTGGAGTCTGAGCTTTGAGCTGCCCGATGTATTGTGCTTTACAGGTCTGACCAGGTGAGCACACTCTGGCTCTCAAGGCTGTGTGGCACAGCTGCAGGGAGCGAATGGGTTCCCTGGTGAGAGTGTTAACTCTCACCACCAAGTCTGGTCTTCGCTTCCTTAGCAAGATTCAGGGAGGCAGGGCCTTCTGGGAGTTTTCCCTGACCACCCATGGTCAAGTGCTTGAGGAGGTGGAGAGTCCCCCCTGGAGTTCTGGGGTGGAGGATGGAGAGGTGGGGGTGCGGGGTGCAGGGAGCAGACGCCGTACCCCTGGAAAAGCGCCCAGGCTCCGTGTGGTCTGTGGACATGGAAGATGTGAATACACAGCCAGGCTTGAGTCTCTCTGGACTGACTTGGGACATTCCAGACCACAGGAAGTCCTCCCAGGGCTGCGCAAGGCCCGCCCCCTGCAGCTCTCCCCGACCTCTGCCCTCCTTCCTCGACCTGCCTTTCCCTTTGTCACATTTGCACTTCTGCTCTGGCTACTGGCACTGTAGTCGAATAAGATAAAAGCTTTCATAACCTCGTTCCTTTGAAGTTTCAAACTAGCTAATTTTTAATTAAACAATGCAAGCATATAATTAACCAATGGTCCCTACAGTCTAGTAATGCAAGTCAGCAGTCTCCTCCTCCTCCCTTTCCCCCCCAGTCCCCTCCCCAGAGGCTGCCCGCTGCCGTTTCTGAAGTTCTTTCTCCCACTCTTTCTTCACTATGCACAGTGCCATTCCTTTACTAAGCATTTCCAGACGCTAGCTAATCTAGACTCAGTGTTTGTATGCCATTGTCCATCTGCCCAGTTCTGTCTACTCAGGTATAACAATGGTGTTTGTATTATGACTTCAAAAATGTTTTATTATTTTTATTTTATGTGTATGAGTGTATTGCCTACATGTATGTAAGTGCACCCATGTTGTGCAATGCCTCTGGAGGCCAGAAGAGAGTATCAGATCCCCTGGAACTGGAGTTAGGGAAGGTTGTTAGCCACTGTGTGGCTGCCGGGAATTGAGCCGGGATCCTCTGTAAGAGCAGCCAGTTCTCTTAACTGCTAAGCCATCTCTCCAGTCCATGACTGTTTTTTGTGTGATTGGGCCTCACTATGTAGTCCTGGCTGACCTGGAACTTGTTGTGTAGTCCAGGCTGACCTCATACTCACAGAGATCCACCTGCTTCTACCTCCTGTGTGCTGGGATTAAAGATGTATGTCATCATCAGCCCTACTGAAATTTTTTAAATGAATTTGTGTGTGTATTCATGTGTACATGCCTGCATACACCACAGCACGCAAGTGAATCAGTTTTCTCCTATTCTGGAGATCCTGGGGATCCAACTCAGGTTGTCAGGCTTGGCGGCAGGTGAGCAGGTGACTTTACCTGTTAAGCCATCTCACCAGCACTACGATGGCTCGTTTTTAATCACTAACTCAGATACTGTATTCTTTTTTAAAGCAGAATTTTCCCTCCTTTTGTTAATGATTGTCTTTTTTAATTGGCTATTTTTTATTTGATTTTCACTGAATTGCTTCTTGGATTTTTATACAATATGTAAAATCCATCGATGAAGTTTTCAGACGGAAGCATCACATAATAGTCTCCTTTCCTCCTTCCAACTCCCTCGGAATCCTCCACCCTCCAGTTTTTCCTTAATACTCTGCCATCACTGTTGATCTGCCTGGCTTGCAGTGTCTCTGGCTCTCTGTTCCTTGTAGGTATTCTACAGCACCCCCCACCCCTTTTTTAAATATATTCTATCCTTTGCCCTGCTGGAGCATACCCTATGAAGGCCTCATGAGGAAGGCACGTGGGAGGCTTGCTTTTTGAGATCAGCTTGTCAGAAAAGGTTTTGTTACACTCCTGGTTACTGAAAGGTTTGGCTGTGTCCAAAGGTATTTTCAGTAGCATTGAGTCACTTAATCGGGCTTCCACAGCTTCTATGGGAAGCACACAGCTCTGTTCTCATGCAAGCTCTTTTATTTTTATTTTTTTTCTTTTTGTGAAAAAGCTACTTTAAGATAATGTTTTTAAAATACTTTTATTTGTTATTTTTTATTTTATCTGTATTGTCTGTATGTTTGGAAGTGCACCCATATCGTGCAGTGCCTGCAGCGGCTAGGAAAGGGCATCGAATCCACTGGAACTGAAGGAACAGAAGGTTGTCAGCCACTATATGAGTGCTGGGAACCAAACTCAGGTCCTCTGCAAGAGCATCTCTCCAGCCCTGTAAGATCGTTTTTAAAGTCCCTGGCGTGCCTTCCTGCAAGTCAGCACCTCCTCCCCTCTTCTTTTTCTTCCCGTGGCTTCCGTTCAGCTCTCAGAAGTAGTCCAGTGACTTCTTGGAAAATCTGCCACCTCTGATCCCTGTGAACCAGAGACTGGATTTCCTAAACTGACCCTAAATTTATTGTTTCTCTCCTATTTTCAGTCCTTGGGTATTGTGTACCTTTGGGAAGCTTCTCTCCCTCAAATGCCTGTCACGTGCTTCTTGGTTCATGGTCCTGGGTAGCCTCACAGGAAACACCCTTGGTGATTATTGTGGATGTCATGAAGATGTGACCAGGGTGTCCCATGGCTACTTTGTTTCAGACCTAGAGATACCACTTGTGGGGAGAATATTTAGAGGAATATCGAAATGCTCAATTTCTGTAAAACCAGATGGAAGGGCCCCAAAGAGGGCAGGGAGTTTCTGGATGGATGAACCGCGGGCTTCATGTAATGCCATCTCCGCCCATTTATGGAGATCCTGAGCCAAGAACAAGTTTCCACAGTGAGGATTGCTGGGCCTCTGGAAAAGAACAGATGGCCACAGGACTAGTCAGCCACACTAGCCCATAGGAGCAGCTTGAGGGTGTGCATTCACAGGCCCCTTGGGGAAGAGACATAGGGTTGGAGTACCTGATTTGGTGTTAATTTCTCTAATCTGGATGTCTCTTTCTGCCTCCTGAGTCAGCAATGTGATGTCTATGAAGGAATCTTCCACTGTCCCTCACAAGGTGAAAGTGGGACCTTTGAGCCGAGCCCTGGGGGTGTACAGTCAGGGTTCACCAGGCTCAGAGTGCTCTCCCAATCCTGCACACATCAACAAAAGCTTGCCCTTTGTCTGCTCCCAGAGATGACCCCATGCCCAGAGCCCCTGACAGGAGCACTCTTATGCACCAAAGGTGCTAGGCCTGCTCTATCCGTGGAGTCTCTGGGAGGCAGTGGCCAGCAGCTGGACTCAGGCATAAAGGTGCTGCCTGCCCAGGACACTGGCTCCAGTGAGAACCATGGGCCCAAGGCTGTGGCTGCTGGAAGGGTTGTGCTGCCCATGTGCCCTGCTGGAACACAGAAGAGGTGCTCTCCATCCCCTCAGGGCTGTGCTCACTGCACTCGTACTTTGCTTCAAGAAGCAAATCTGAGTCCTTCCTCTCTAAAACAAACCATAGAGTTCTGAGGCTTGTGCCTCCTGATGGATAAATGTCTAGAATTAAAGGGCCCCAAACCGGGTTTAGTCAACCACAAACCTGAGCTAATTTCCAACCCAGGAACTGTGTAAACCCTCCCCCTGGAGCCTGTGTTATCTGGGAAACAAATGTCAGCCCCTTTGTCTCAAACCTTCGCCAGTACTTGCATTGTCCTAGTCCCTCAGCCCTTAAAAAACAGCCACCATTCCTTCCTTCCACTCCCTTATAAGCCACATACAACTGTACCTTGGCGCACAGTTTCAAATCCCGGAGAGACTGTTGTCTTCTTCATTGTTCTAATAAAGAATAGTTACTCAGTTTGAGGTTGGTCCCACTTCTTTTTTCATCTTCACATCACTCATTTCACATCCCGATCTAACATTTTCTAACACCTCCCCTAAGGACTCAAGCCTGGGTGGTGGTCTCAGGGACAGTCAGCACTGAGAATCTCCAAGCGGCTGGCCTTGGAAGTCCCAGACCTTTCTGTAAGAGTAATGGCTTCTTCCTGTGACATGTTACAGATCCCCACCCTCTGTCACCAGGCGTTCCTCACAATCCAGGACCTTCCCACGGTGCCTACAGCAAGGCAAGACTGGCACATTTAGGCAAAGTCCTTTGTAGGGACCCAGGAATGATCACAGAATGGAGACACAGCTCATGAGCACAGCCTGCTCTCTCTCCAGTCCTCTGTCCTAGCCAGGACCCTTCCCAGCACCTCAAGTCACCTGAGTCACTGCACCTTTCGAAGCCAGAGCTGAGGTCCCTACAGCTGCCAGAAACCAGTGTCAGAGGTGAGCCTCCTGCTGTGGCTCCAGCCTTTTCCCTGGGCCAATGTCCCTAGAAAGGGCCCCTGATCTCTGTGACATGCAGTCAACCTAACCGCCGCCCACACAGTGGCTGGGTGGTGGAGGGATTGCCTCACACCCTGGCACCGGCTGCTTCTCTGCACTGCTTTTCCAAGTCACCTTGACCTTCATGTAGTTGTTACTGCAAGTGAAGACTTCTTGTGTTTGCAGGGAGGAGCTCAGGGTGCAGCCGAACCCCACTGAGAAGAAAACTGAAGCAAACGACTTTGGCTCAAATGAAATCACTTCTTTCTGACTATAAAGACAACTACTGATTCCCATTTTTCCCAGCTAGGAGAGGTTTTGTGAAAGTTTTGAGGTACTAGAGAGATGGTACTGCAGTTAAAAACATGGACTGCGCTTATGGAGGAACACAAGTTCAGTTCCCAGGGTCCACATTATGGGGCTCACAACTGCCTCTGACTCCAGTTCTAGGGGATTCAATGCCTTGTCCTGGATTCCCTGGGCATCTGCACTCAGATGTGCAGACACACACATACATACGTTATTATTTTATTTTTATTTACGTGTGCATGTCTGTATCTGTGTGAATCTTCACATGTGTGCAGGTGTTTGCAAAGGTCAGAAGAGGGCATCAGATCCCCTGGAACTGCAGTTATAGGTAGCTATGAGCCTCCTGAGGTGCATGCTGGGAACTGAACTCTGGTCCTTTGGAAGTGCTCTTATCTGCTGAGCCATCTCCCCAGCCCCACAAATACATTATTTCAAAAAAAGTTTTGATAAGCCAGCCAACATTCTAGCACAGATGAGGCGGGGGGCGGGGTGCACCCAAGCCCCAATCTGCAGCTGACAGCCGCTGACAACCGATGGCTGCCAGCAGAGGGAGAGGCAGTTTTCTTTAGAGGTGTGCCCTCAGGTGAGTTGCTCCAGTGGATAGCCCCACACCTATGCTCAAAGGGCTATTTTTTAAAAAGGCATGAAATGTGGGGTGGGAAGATCCAGAGGGAATTAGAGGTGGGAGGGAGCAGCAGATAAATAAAAATACTGTGTGCATGTATGAAGTCATTAATGAACAAATTAAAAATATTGCATCAAAAAGTTTTGATAATTTAAACAAAGTTTATGGATGGAAATGACAGTCAAAAATATACAGTCCACCAACTATCCTTAGATTATATTAGCATACATTTGAAATTTTACCAATGAATGTACTGAGTAACAGGGAGGATGAGGAGTTTGCCCAGAGACACACAGTTGAAGACATGAACAAAACTAGACTCTAAGCCCTGGGGCTGGATAGATGGCCCAGTGGTAAAGAGCACTGGCTGCTCTTGCAGAGAGCCCAGGTTTGGTTCCTAACTGTCCATAATTCCAGTTCTAGGGGATCTGATGCCCTCCTCCGGCCTCTGTGGGCATTGCAAGCATGTGATGCACTTACATACATGTAGGCAAAACACTTATAAAATGAAGAAAACAAAAAAGAATATAAGCCCATGTACTTGACTTCAGGCCCACAACCCTGCCCACTGCACTGTTCACCCAGGTACACATGAATGTTGCAAAATACTCTTAGCCTGTAGCTACCTCTTCTTCTAGTTTATGAACAGTTATTAAATGTTTAGCACATGTCTTTTTTTGAAACCTGAGCAGTTTTGAGCTCTGTTCCAAGTTTGCAGGAGCTTCTCACATTCCACTGTGTGTGACCCCCAAATCTTGTTAAAAATCAGATTCCAGGCGTGCAGGTTTTGTTTTGTTTTGTTGTTGTTTTGAGGCAGGGGGCTCACTGTGCAGCCCAGCTTGGCCTGTGACTCTTAGTGCTTGTTTTGCCTTCTGAGTGTTGGGATATGTGGTGGTTTGAATGAGAATGTCCCCTATAGGCTCCAAGTATTTGGACATCTTGTCTCCAGTTGGTGGCGCTGTTCTGGGAGGTCTTAGAAGGTGTGGCCGTGCCGGAGGAAGTCACTGGGGGCGGGCTTTGAGAGTTCTTGAGCCTTGCTGGATCTCCAGCCACTCTCTGCTTCCCGTGCCTGCTTGAAGATGTGAGCACTTAGCTTCTGCATCTACTCCAGCCCCCTCTGCCGCCACACCTCCCGGACTCTTGCCTCTTTGGAACTGTAAGCTAAATAAAGTCTTCTATAAGTCCCCTTGGTCAGTGTTTCTGTCACAGCAACCGCAAAGCAACTAATGCAGGATCGCAGTGGGATTTCAGCTGTGCCCACACCCAACTCCAGCTGTGCACTCAAAAAATGCATGTGTGTGAGTGTAGTGCACGAGTGTGGTATGCATGTGTGTGGGTGTATGTGTAAGTATGCATGCCCATGCATGTGCGTGGAGACCAGACACGGACATAAAGTGTTCCTTTCCATTACTCTCTACCTATTTTCAGGAGACGGCATAGCTCACTGAGCCCAGAGCTAGACCGGAAGCCAGCAAGCCTGCCTCAACCACCCTCCTGTTTCAGTCCCCACAGCCGGAGGTTGCAGGTAGGACAGCCATACCTGGCTTTTTTCATGTCAGTTTGGGGATTTGAACTCAGGCCCTCACATGTGCACAGTAAGCACTCTTACCCGCTGAGCCCTCTCCCCAGCTCTTACAGGGCAGTCTCCACAAGTTCCTGCCTGCTGCTTTTGCTAGTACACACCACAGCTTGAGAAACTGGTCCTGGGGCATAGTTCTTGACCTTTACCTTAACTTGTCGAGATCCAGTAGCTTAAATTGCATGGAAACACTTCCACGGAATTTTGCTTCAGTCTTTAGTACATGAGTTTTTCCTTCCTCCTGTGGGTGTTTAACAAAGTCTCTGTGAGGTAACCGCTTAATAGTTTGCCTTGTGTGCAATGGACATCCCATCTGGGCCTATTGATTGCACCTGGATTAAATGCTTTTAGCCAAACTAGTGACTGCACCCAGAGAGTTTCAAGCTAATAGAACATCCCTAGAAAAAAGCAGTTATTTAAACTAAAGTTGAACAAGAGCCTTTGTAATATGACATGGTTTCAGGAACATGAATCTCATAACTTTGGGCTTTTGTTACCAGACCTCGGCTGGTGGGAGTACTGTTGAAAGCCCCAGCTTCTGTGGCAGCTTCTCACAGTGTAAAGCTCAGATTCAGGCTCAGCAGTTGGTCCTCCCTCCTCCAGCATGGCTGCCTCCTTGTGATTTTCATCCAAATTCCAAGAGGCCTTCTTTACCACTCTGGGCAGGAGAGCAGGCCTCTTCCTCCAGAGCCTCAGTTAGTATCATCTTAAAAAAATACTTTATTATTTTTTATTTTATGTGTATGAGTGTTATGCCTGCATGTGTGTGAGTGCACCTGTGTCACACAGTGCCCATGGAGGTCAGAAGAGGGCGTCAGATTCCCCTGGAACTGGAGTTATGGATGGTTGTTAGCCACCATGTGGGTGCTGGGAATTGAACCTAGGTCCTCTGCAAGAACAGCTAGTTCTCTTAACCACTGAGCTGTCTCTGCAGCCCCTAGTCAGTGTCATCTTTTTGCCTTGGCTTACTCCTGACACTCGCTGATACTTAAACCTACCTTGCCTATCAGTGTTCTTGTACGTGCTTTTGGGTACATGCATGCACACACTCCAGGTATGCAGGCATAGAAGCATCGTCAGAAGACAGCATTGCAACGATCTGAAGATTTTAGTTGGCTTTGTGCAGGTTTTAGAATCCAGCAACCCTGCATTTCATCAGTTAGATAAGTGTTCCTGTGAGTCAAGCATCGGAAGCTGGGTTCCCAGACAAAGTAGGGCTGCAGGAAGCAGGAACAAAGAACAGTTCTGCTATCCTTTATAAGGATGCGGAGGCTGAGCAACCAACAGAGGGGTGGTCAACGTCAGGCTACCCTTTTGGGGGGGATGAAGACCGAGAACTGAGTAGCGGGCCTGCTTGCGAAGCTGGCTGCTATCACGCTCAGTTTTCATGTTCCTCAGGTAGCAGAGGTTTGGTTTGGTGACATGGAGGTGTTTGTGTGATTGCCTCCAGGTTGATTTGCAGTCGGTTTGGGTCCAGTGCAGGAGCCTAGTCCAAACTCACAGCTTTCTGTAGTCCTCATTTAACAGTTGATCTACGTGCACATGTGATGGCACAACTGTCTTCTCTGCATGGGAACTTCCAGAAGGGAAGAAAACATGTCTGTTTTATTTCATTAGGTATTCAGTACATGTTTATTGAATAACAAATTTATGTGTTTTTTTTCTC
Source organism: Eospalax fontanierii (assembly GCA_035773235.1). Lineage (NCBI taxonomy): Eukaryota > Metazoa > Chordata > Mammalia > Rodentia > Spalacidae > Eospalax > Eospalax fontanierii. Next base: position 72,933,063 of record CM069536.1, read on the forward strand.
TTAAGTGGATCAAACACTTGCATAGTCTCAAATTTGCAAGTAATCTAATATTTCAAGGGCACCTGAGTTGCTTCCAGTCTGTTGAGACAGAACATGTCCTACCATAGCAGACCAAAAGATGGCACTATTGCTCTCAGGATGAGCCCGTCTGTGCAGGTGGCTTCAGTCTGGCTCCCTTCTGTAGTGTTGCTCTGCATAGACACATTCTCCTTCTTTCTAGAATTCTCTACCCGAAAAGCAAATCAGGTACATTTATATTGTCCCCAGGTAGAGCCCTAAGTCCTCTGGATTCCCTGTTTCCTCTCATGGAGCTGGTCTCCACTCCCTCGTCAAGGTTGAAGTTTAGGTAGTGAATTTTGGTATTAATCATATTAGAAATGCATAGTGTCTCAAGTCTGTTGCCTGATTCCTCCTTTAATAGACCAGCATCTGGTGGTCTCCTCAGGCTGAGAACTGTCCTAGAGACAGAGGAGGAATATTGGTGATGGAAGACTGGCTCCCACTTGACTTAGACAAACCACTCAAGTTCTCTGAGGCACAGTTTCTTTATCTGTACAACAGAGGTAATAATAGCTCTCCCTCTCAAACAGTAAAGACAAAGGTGATGAGGAACATGTAGACTGTTTTTCACAAGGCAAATACTCAGAGGTTTATGGAAGGGACAGCAGAGAGGGAAGGCAGAGCCCTGGCATCTAGACAGAGCCCTTTTATTTTTATCTATGCATATGAGTGTTTTGCTTACATATATATACATACCATGTGCATGCAATACCTATGGAGGCCAGAAGAGGGCATCAAATCCCCTGGGAATGGAGTTAGTTGTATGTGGTTGCTGCAAGAGCAGCCAGCGCTCTTAACAGCTGAACCATCGCTCCAGAGCCCCCTTCTCTAAGGTGAAATGGGGGCAGGTCAAACTTCAAGTATTCTGCCTTCAGACTGCAGGCAGCTTCTCCTGGAAGGTGGTCATAGTTGTTTGGGTGTCCAACTGTGTCGCATGGAAGACAGGCTGTCCCCGGGTTGTTGGGATCTTTGGATGACCCACCATTCCAGTCTGATAATGTTTTCTACTCTACAGAACTGTTCCTTTCCCTCCCTCCCTCCCTCCCTTCCTCCCTTCCTCCCTCCCTCCCTCTCTCCCTTCCTCTCTCCCTCTCTCCCTCCCTCTCCTCTTTCCTTCCAGACTCAGCTTGAAGAATAGGTGTGAGGAAGACCTGGGCAGCATGACATCATGCATGCACTGAGCATTTCTGGTGAGCTCATTGTCTGATGCTTCCAGACCAGACACACAGGAATTCCATTTGCCTCCCTCTTTCCCTGGCCCCCAAATCCTCTTGAGATCAGTCTCTCCAGTCGGATTTCTGCTCCGCATCCCTGTTATGATGTCCACTTTGTCCCTGTCGTGATGTCCACCTCGTCCCTGTCGTGATGTCCACCTCGTCCCTGTCGTGATGTCCACCTCGTCCCTGTCATGATGTCCACCTCATCCCTGTTGTGATGTCCACCTCGTCCTTGTTGTGATGTCCACCCTCTGGCTAGCAGTGCTCCCCCACAGCGGAGCCCATTTTGGGTTAGAGCAGGCAGTAATGCCCTTTGTGACTGGAAGACCCCCTGAGTGGCCACTGGCTTTGACCCCCTGGGGACAGCTCCCTGGCTCTCTACTCCTTCAGAACTGCTGCCAACCCTCTCTGAGGCTCCAGATCTTTGTCGGAGTTCTGAACACTGCTGTCCTTGTTGAGAGCTCAGTGCTTCTCCTGGAACTTTCTGGAACCTGGATAAAAGTCCAACAGAACTCAACCCAAAGCCTTTCCTCAGCCTAACCCCTGGAGTCTCTGTGCATCTCAGCCTCAGGTGACTCTCGTCTCCTCTCCAGTCATGTGTGAGGACCAGAAAGTGGGTACAGGCTTCCCAGGGCCTCTCCAGCACTCTCAGCTCAGCACACAGGAGAGGCCCAGAAAGTAGGAGGGGAAGAGCCCATGCTGTGCTTCTTGAGTCGATGCTCCCAGCTCTGCCTGACTCTAGTTAACATTATGGAACTCTATGAATTAAATCTTACCAATTTAGAAAAAGCATTGAGTGGGAAGCCATTAGAATCAGAACCGTGACTGCCATCCATAGACTGCTGGAGCCTTGATCTTCAGCTCACTGTTGAGAGGTGGGTACAAACCTGAGGGGATGGGGCCAGGCTGGAGGAGGTTAGGTCACTGGGAGACACATGCTCTGAAGGGGATATTGGAACCCCAGCCTCCTTCTTCCACTTCATGTCATCTGTGGTGTGCTGCTCCCCACAGGCCCAAAAGCAACAGGGCTAGTGGATCTTAGACCAAAACCTCAAAACTGAGTCACACTTCTATGCTGCTTATGCAGCTATTTTGTTATAGCCACAGAAAGCTGACTCTTGGTGCTATGTCATTGTGGTCCTAGGAAACCGAGATGATGTCTAGGTAGAACTGTCAAGTTGAGAGCTAGAAATGCGGGAGTGGCGGGGAGGAGAGCCTAGACTATGGGTAGCTTTGGAGTCATGCCATGAGAATAGAATTCATGCTGTAGAAACAGGTCCTATTGCTGAGAAAGTGCAATAGAAAAGATGAAAGCCAAGCCCTGGGCTCCCCAACTTTAAGAAGGAGAGGAGAACAGGGAGGCGGAGGAAAGATCCTGCAGGAAGAAGGCTCAGTGTCCTTTCCGGATGCTCAGGGAGGACTTTCCAGCAGGCAGGTAGGAGGCGCATAAGCAGCTACTGGTGCTACTCAGGCACTGGGGAGGTGTCAGCCTACAATGGAGCTGAGCTACCTGACCCCACCCCACCCCCACGAGCCAGAACCAGGCTATGGCAGGAGAATTTACTCAGGAGCCAGCTAACTGCATCCACATCTGACACCTGTGCTTCCTGTCTAAGTGGCCTCGGAGTGCAGACACCATCAGAGCCATAAGCTCCCTTCATGTCACAAAGGCACTCAGGAGAGCTCTGAAGATGACCTAGTGCATACAAGTGTCCACAGGTGCTGTTTTCCTCATCAAGCCCCACATACGTGTCCAACAAACACCGAGGGAACAGATGAAACTAAAACAAAGATCAGCACTTTTTTTTGAGAAAGGGTTTCATATAGCCCAGGGTGGCCTTGAACTCACTATGTAGCTGAGGATGACCTTGAACTCCTGATCCTCCCTGCTCCACCTCCCCAGGGCTGAGATTAGAGGCACCTATCATCACATCCAATCTACACAGTGACACAGTGCTGGGAAGGAACCCAGGGCTCCCTGCATAGAGGTAAACACTCTACAGACTGAGCTGTATCTCTAGCCCCCTCCCCCTTTGACAGTCAAGTGTATGTGTGTGTGTGTGTGTGTGTGTGTGTGTGTGTGTGTGTGTATATATATATATATATATATATATTTGTAGATTTTCTAATCTCTACTAATAGCAGGAGAAGGTTTATAGACATGTCCAACCTTTTGACATTGGGAAACAGTATTATCATCTACAAAGTTCACCTTTGAGAATTGCACAGACTAATTCTGTGAGGCTACCTAGAGCACTGGATGGAAATGACCTCTTTTCTTTAGTTATCTAATAATTTTAAAGCTGTTACAAAAGTATAAACCTGTGACAGTTTTTTGTCCATGATAAAGAACTTTGCTCGTTCCGTGTCTGTGATGACTGAATACGATGGCTCTGCTCTTCTGGTCCATGTCAATGACTCAGTGTACTTTGGTTTCACATCACAGGGGATTTGTCCCCACTCACCCTTTGGCCCTTTCCAGGCACATTTTTTCAGTGTTGTTAGTGATGTTCCCCACTCTGCATAGTGTTGCTTTGATAACTGTAATTTGAATCAGATTTGAAAGAGGTCTAGAATAAAATATATTTTGATATTCTTTAAAAATCACAACAAAATCTTATAATGCTTTAAGTAAGTTCACCATGGTGTTGGGCCAGACTCATAGCTCTTCTTGGCTATGTATAGCCACACACAGCCTGTGAGCCACAGCTAGGCTCTCCCTGTAGAATTTTCCAATTGCTCTTCTTGCATTTAAGATTTTTGTTTTGTTTGCTTTTTTTTTTTGAGATAGGGTCACCTGTAGCCCCAGGTGGCCTGGAATGCACTATGTAGACCAACCTTCCATCTCACAAAGATCGGCCAGCCTCTGCCTCCAGAGTGCCAGGATTAAAGGCATGCACCACCATGCCCAGCTTCTTCACTTGGTTTGCTTTTTGTCTTATTTGTTTGTTGGGGGAGAGGCTTGTATATGCCACAGCACAGTAGTTAAGAGGTCAGAGGACAACTGTGTGGGGTTGGTTTTCTCCTTCCATGTTCCAAGGATTGGACTCAGTCTCCAGGCTTGCGAGGCAAACTCCTTTACCCACTGAGTCATCTTCGATGGCTGTTTTTGTTAACTTAGAGTATTTCCCAAATAACATGAATGTCTTTGAATTGACCACTTCCGATACAGAAATCCTAGCCTTGTCAGTGGAAGATGAGTTGTCTTAGCTTTCTGAGGTGAGCACGAACCCCTCCCATGGGGGACTCCTCTGGAGACATTGGAGGGATGCTGAATCAATTATCTAATCAAAAAGTCTTGCTGTAGAACCACGTATTCAGGTGCAGGTTTAGGCAGAGACATAAGCAGGAGGATGGATGTAAGAGATCTGTCTGGAGTCATCTCTGGATCTAGTTTATACATGTTAGAAGAAGCGCTAACAACAGACTCCACTGTGTAAAACTACTGGGAGGATTAGATGAGATAGTACAATTTAAAATCTCTGCAAAGCATTCCACGTGCCGTCTGTCTGTCTCCCTCAGAGCTGGAGATTGAACTAGGTCCAAACATATGCTAGATAAGCATTCTTCCACACCCTCAGCCTTTTAAAATGACTTTTATTTATATTTAAAATTTTTTCTTTTTATTTTATGTGTGAGTGTTTTACCAGCATGTAAGTGCACTCATGTTAGTCATACAGCGCTCGCTGAGGCCATAAGAAGACATGGGATCCCCTGGAACTGGAGTTTGGCTGTTAGCTACCATGTGGGTGCTGGAAACCGAACCCAGGTTCTCTGGAAGAGCAGCCAAGACTCTTAACCACTGAGTCATCAACCCCAGCCTTAGCTTTGTTTTTGTGATGGGATCTCATTAAGCTGCTCAGGCTGACCTTGAACTCACTCTGTAGCCCAGGAGGCCTCCTGCCTTCTCCTCAGTGGCTATGTTACAGGCCTGGACCACCAGGCCCTGCTCTTTTTTTCCTTTTCAGTCTTCCCTTGGGTTATTTTCCCAGCTTCCTCGTGAGCTTTAGAATCATTTTGTCAACAGATTCTCTTTTTAACTTTTGCTCGCCTACACACATTTGAGGCATTGAAAAATAGCTGCAGTTTCAACCTGTCCCCGGCCCGGCACAACACGGGGTCCATTTGGCGGGAGACACTACCTCTTCACCTGCTGAGATCCCAGGACTGTGACCTCCCCTCTCCACGGCACAGGCCTAGGGAGGACTCCTCCCTTCACACTTCACCTTGGCAGTTGGGTTTCTGTGTCCCCTTTGGAATGCAGCCCAGGAGATGCTGGCAGCAGAGGTGGGTCTGATACACTGATTCTGTTAGCTATAACAACAGCAGCCCCACTATGCCAATGTTTTTTGAGTGCTGGTTCTTGGTCAGGAACTGGGCCATTCATTTTCTGTACCGTATCTCACCAAAGCCATCAAGAGAGCACAGGAAACTTTAGTAAAGGGGACATTTCTCATTCTCTTTTGGAACTCTGTAGGGAAAAGCATCAGAGGACAGCAGGCAAGTGAAAGGGAGTGGTGCTGTTCCAATAAAACTTTATCTACAAAAACACATGGTGGGTGGGACTTGGCCTGTCGGCCATGGCTTACCAACCCTGGGGTGTGGGATAGCTGAGAGCTGGCTCTGGGGTATGAATGCCCATGCTGCCCCTTTTTATCGGCACATCTTTACAGTTAAGTCTCCAGGTCGCCCTCTTTCCTTTCCTTGTAGCAGGGCTTTGAGCGGGGCACAGGATGCTCGGGAGTAAAACGACATTTCCAGGTTCCCCAGCTCCTTGTATTGTTATTATTTAGCTCACATGGCCAAATCCTGCCCAATAGAATCTCTGCCAAGTGTCTCCTGTTAGAAAGTTTCTTCTCTCTCTCATTCTAACACCCCCAGCACCCCCACTCTCCCCTCAATAGGTAGCCCAGACTAGGCTTAAACCCATCATCTTCCTGCCTGTACCTCCCAAGTGCGAGGATTACAGGTGTGTGTCTCTCTCTCCTCCCTTTTCTCTCTCCTACTCTTTTCCTTTCTTCTCTTCCTTCTCCTCCTTTCTTCCCTTCCTCCCTCCCTCCCTCCCTTGTCCTTTCTTTTGCCTGTCTTTCATTCACTGTTTTTTTAAAAAGATTTATATATTTATTGTGTGTATACATATGTGGGAGTGCAGGTGTCTGCAGAAGAGGGTGTTGGGGATGCTCTATCACTCTCCACCTTTTCCTTGGAGGCAGGGTCTCTCCCTGAATCTGGGACTTGTGTTTTCTCAGCTAGGCAGGTGTAAGCAAGCCCCAGTGATCCTCCTGTCTCTTCCTCTTCAGAACTGAGGTTACAGGTAGGATGTCTGGTTTGTTATGCTGGTGCTAGGATTTGAACTCTGTTCCTCATGATTGCACATGAAAGATTCTTAAGTGCTAAGCCGTCTCTCTAGCTTCTTCTTCTTTCTTAATCCCTTCTTTTATGGTACTGTTTGCTTTGTGCTGCAAGCATGGACTATGAGGACCACTCCTCAGAGACAGTAGCTCCAAGGACCCCATGCAGTGGAGCCTCTGCAGGTCAGATCAGCAAAGTGCTGGACTGTTATGGGAAGAGAAGTAGAACCTGTGAGTTTCTGCCGGAGCCCACCGGCAGAAATCAGACCATACCCAAAGCGGGGAGTGAGGATGAGAAAATGTAGAGATAGAGAGAGAGAGAGAGAGAAAAAAAAATAAACCAGGACAGACTCAGGAGAGCTGTCAGTCACATTGAAGCAGCTTCCCTTTATTAAGTCCCTCCTATTTATACTGTAAAGTAAGCAAGACAATACTAACACAGGCAAAATAACTCAAGATATGATTGGCTTCCTTCAAAGATCTTCATGTGACCTCAGTTTTAGGTGAAAAATAAACTTCTCCTCAGATGTAAATCATTTTGCCTAATGAAAACTCCTGCTTTTCAACAGCACTGTGCACGAGATTGTCTTCTGCCCAACCCAAAACTAGGGCATAGTTCAAGGCAGGCACATGGCCCCCGACAGTTTCTGACACCCACAGAAGAATCCAAGTTAATGAAGGCATTCTTTGTTTTCAGATTCAACCAGAATTTAAAGCATGTGTGTAAAGACCTTAGGAAAAGCCTTCTAAATGTAAGGGGTCTTCAGAGTGAGAAATGGCTTCCTTGCAAAGGTAAAATCCAAGGAGGGACTGGTAAGATGGAGCATGTTGCAGTAAAATGAAGCCCCTCTGTGTATAAGACCATTTCGAAGCTTGCAGAAAGTTCTCTGCATCTTCTTTTTAAAAAATATTAATTATTAATAGCTCATTTTTTATTTTATAGTTTAAATTAATTATGTATCTGTTTTTTATGTGTGAATTTTGCCTGTACGTATGTAAGCGTACCCATTCATGCCATGCCCGTGGAGTCCAGAAGAGGGCGTCAGTCCCCTGGAACTAGAGTTAAGGATGGTTATTAGCTTCCATCTGGGTGCCAGGAATTGAACCTGGGTCCTCTTCAAGAGCAGCCAGGGCTCTTAATCACCACACCATCTCTCCAATTCCAAGCATCCTTGCTATGGAACTTCTCTGCCAAACAAGAGGTCCCCTCTCCTCCCCTCCCCTCCCTTCCCCTCATCTCTTTTCATTTTGAAGCAATACTTCCTGTATCCCAGGTTAGTCTCTCAAACTTGTTGCATAGCAGAGGATGACTTTGAACTTTGGATCCTTCTGCTTCTATCTCCCAAGTGCTAGAATTACAGACATTTGACACGACGCTTGGTTTACTGGGAGATCCAAACTGGGGTTTCATCCACGCTGGGCAATTATTCTACCAACTGTGCTACATCCCCAGCCTCAGATAATACGACGTTTAAGTACTTTAGTGACTGCATTTTATACCATCTTTGATAAACAATAAGGTCTTTAAGACTCTTCATAAGGTTGGACTTTTTGGTGCACACCTTTAATCTCAACACTCAGGAGGCAGAGGCAGGGGAATCTCTGAGATTCAGGCCAGCCTGGTCTATATAGTGAGTTTCAGGCCAGCTGGGGCTACAGGGAGACCCTGTCACAAACAAACTTTACCAGGGGCTGGAGAGAATACTCAGTAGTTAACACTTAGCACCCAAGGAATGACCCCTGAGGTTGTCCTTTGATTTCCATATGCATGTGCCTACATGTACACCTGCAAACACATACACATAGTGTTCTCATTAATACCTGTTTGTCCTGTATGCATGTATGTACATACTATGCATGTATATTCAGAGGCAGAGTTTCCTGTTCTAATTCCCTGAAGCTACCTTGTGCTTTGAGCAATAGAAACAGCAGCATTGTCCAAGACTAGATTATAACTGGCCTTCCAAACTGCTGCCTGGGTCTCCTGGAAAGCTTGCTCATGGTATATTCCTCCTGGAACCCAGCTGCCATGATTAAGTCAGCCCTAGGACCAGAGGGAGGTCACATGAAGTAGGCTTAGCATCCAATTCCAGCTGAGCTTCCAGCTAACAGCTACTTGCAGCTCCATAGTGTGCTGTCTTGGGCTCTAGTCTTGCTGAGGGAGCCTTTAGCTCACATTCCAGCTACCATGGGTCTGAAAGCGCAGGAGAGAGCACCAGCAAGAGCCTCCTGCTGAGGCCAATCAACCCGTGTATTATTTACTTTTCTAGTCATTGTGACAAAATACCTGACAGAGCAGCTTAAGGGAAGGAAGGGTTTATTTGGCCTCGCAGTTTGGAGAGCAGGTCTGCTGTCAAGGGGGCAGCACTGGCAGCAGCAAAAGCTTTAGAATGGCTTATTCACATTTTGGAAGGTTAAGGAGTGGAGAACTTGGGATGGAAGCAAAGCCTGGCTCTAACTCTTGAGGCCTGAGTCTAGTAGCCCACCTCTGCCAGCTAATACCTACCTCCCAGCAGTCCCACAGCCTCCTGAAACAGTGCCCCCAGGTCGGGATCCAGTGTTTAAACACAGCAGCCTGTGAGGGATATTTCAGATTCAAGCCATGAAAATCCCTAACAAAGAGCGATAATAAATTGTCTCAAGTCATGGACTCTGGGGATGGTTTAATGCAGCGGCTGCTAATGGGGGCACCCACTTTGCTTTGTGCCAGGTGGCATTGATTTCCTGGGACTGTTTTTCCTCTGAGTTGTTGGCTGTGTGGACCCGGTGAAGGCACTGATAGGAGACTAAAGTCAGAGGAAGGGAGGAGGGCAGAGTGTTTTCTTTCTCTCTCCCTCTGCTGCAGGTTACCTCTCTTTTAATGGTTGTGTTTTTTATAAAAATTACTTTATTACTATTGTGTATGTATGATGTATGTATGTATGTATGTATATGGGCATACGTGTCATAATGTATACGGGAAGGTCAGAGGACAACTTTTGGGAGTCAGTTCTCTCCTTCCACTGTGGATTCTGGGGTTTGAACTCAGGTTGTCAAGTTTTTGCAGGAAGTGCTTCTGCAGAATCTTTTTCTTGACTCTGATTCTTAGGTCAGAGACATTGCTGTGGTTTCATGTGATTCATGTGTCCCCTCCCTCATCCCCAAGGCATGTTATGTTGGTTACTTGTTGCTGGGACAAAATATCTAACCCAAACAACTTAAAGAGGGAGAGTTTCATTTTGGCTCACGGTTTGAGGGTGTAGTCCATCATGGTGGGGAAGTCATGGCGGCAGGAGCATGAGGCTGCTGGTTCTAGCATATCTGCAGTCGGGAAGTGGAGATAGAGGAATGTCATTGTTCAGCTGCTTTCTCTCTCTCATTCAGTTCAGCCCATGGAATTTAGGGCAGGTCTTCCCACCTCAATTAATGCAGTCTGGAAACTCCCAAACGGACATGCCCATAGGCTTATTTCTAAGATGATTCCAGATCCCATCAAACTGACAATCCAGATTAAGCATCATGCTTATGTTGGAGTCTTACCCCTCACTGCAATGCTGTGAGGGAGGAGGAGCCTAATGCGATGTTTAGAGATGCTCTTTGTGGGCATGAGGCTGCCAGTCTTACTCTTTTGCTCTCTGCCTCCCTTTGTGGGATGACACAGCATGAAAGCCCTGTATTTAACATCCTCGAGTTTAACATCCAAGCTTCCCAAACTGTGAGAAACAAACCCCTGCTTTGTGTATATATAAATTACCCAGTCTCAGGTATTCCGTCATAGCAGCATAGATCAGACCCTTCCACTCTGGTCCCAGCCGCCAGTAAACAACCCTCATTGCATTCCAACTCCTTCCACAAATGTCCCACTGTGGCTTCCGGCCAATTCCTGCCACCTGTCCAGCCCCGGTTATGACAGCAACTGCAGTCATTACCCCATCGCCCCATTAGGCTTCTCAGCATTTCTGTCATCCATATAACCAACTCCCGACACTGCGCTCCTCCTGCTGGACCTCACTGGACCTTGAGTGAAGCAGCATCTAAGAGAAGAATGAGCTGGTCCGGTGGTCTGGGGAGGGCGTCCCTTGATGTTTGTGCTGGATCTGATGAATGAGGGTTTCCAAGTTCAGGAGGTAGGCGAGGTAAATGGTCTAAAGGAAAGGTACACTGACCTGTTCAAGACTAGGGAAAGTGAGCCAGGGCCACAGAGAAAATGAAAGGAAGGCTGACACAAGAGAGGGTGAGGAATTTGCCGGACCAAATCAGGGGCTTTTAATTCTCAGTGTATATTAGAATGGCACATATTGTAGAACACAGTCATTCAAGCCAAATGATTGCCATCTCATCAGATCAGCTGTGCTTCCTTGGAAGAGTCAACAACAATCATGCTTGTTGACTGTGGACATTCCCTTATAGAAGGAGCAGGTGGAGGGGACCCCTGGGCCTTTACCCCAGATTCTAGCCACCCCTCCGGCATCTGGATGCATTCTTGCACTAACTGAAGATGGCCTTGGGGGGAGTCTCAATTGGGGCTAGCGTTCATAGGCTGGGGGAGTTTAATTGAAAGGGATTCCATCTATATAGCTATGGAAAAGCCATCATCCACACTGGGTAAATACTTTGAAGGCATCTGCTTTTGGGTCACTGGTGTCCTGGAAGTAACTCCTCACACAGGCTCTGTACATTAACCCAATAAACTCATTGGTGCCCCAGGGGGAACTTTGGTGAACCTGTACTTTGGTTTGTTGTTAAGTCTTTATTAGGGGGTTGCACACTGACTATATCTCCCTAGGGAAGGAATTTTTTGCTATAGGACATGAAAGGGCTGTAAATTTTTACATTAACAACAAAAAAAATTGCAGCTCAGACCCCCTCCTAGCTCCTGAACTGAATCAATTCCTTGGACTCAAGCCAGTGTGACCGTCACATGCAGTCCAGGATGAGGAGCTGTGATGATCTGTTGGACTTGTCCACAGCTAGAATCACTTGGGAGAAGGGCCTCTGAGAGCGTCTGTGAGGGATTATCTTGATTACATGTGTTGAGATGGGAAGATCTGCCCACTGTGGGGGGTGTCAATCCCTAGGCAGGGATTGTGAACTGTGAAAGAGTGGAGGAAGTGAGCCAAGCACCAGTGTGCATACACTCCTTGCTCTGTCCTTGATTATGATGTAATGGACCGGCTGCTTCAGGTTCCTGCAACACTGACTTCCTTGCCACGGTGAACTGTGACCCGGACCTGTAAGCCAAGCAAACCCTGTCCCCCTTGAGTTGCTTTTCTCAGGGAATTTTATCACCACCAACAGGGAAAGAAACTGATACAGAAGCATTGGGTAGGACTGTCACCAAAGGTCCTAATTTTGATCAGTGGAAAGATCTCTGCATCTCTGGCTACTGAGTGGGGAAGTCACTGGAGGGGCTGGGAATGAAGGGAGAGAGACCTGCAGGCAGCTACTGCAGTGGCCCAGGAAGGTTGGCCTTGCTCGTGGTTTGCTAGGGGTAGAACAGGCCAGCTGGAGCTGCTCTGGTCCTTGCTCTGGGAAAGATTTTCTGGAATGGTCTTACTCTGCTCCTCTCATCCTCTGTCTTGCTTTCGCTTTATTGCGTGCCCCTCCCCCGCCCCATGGGTTCCTGCCAGGGGGTGATACCCTCCTGTTCATCTGCCCATACTTTCTCTCCTGATCCTTGCCTGATCCCTCTCTGTCCCCAGAGAATAGATACAGACATTTCAAATCCCTGCAGAACCCCAGACCCAGGACCCCACACTCCTTGCCCTTAAATTTAAGTTTTCCATTTATCTGTCCACACTGCTCAGGAATTTGAAGCACAGGGAATTGGAAACTTTAGCCAGAGATGCTCAGCATTTAATGCCCTGGGAGATGGTTTCTTTCGAATCCTGACTTTCTAATCAAGACTTTCACAAACAAGCACTCTGGAGAGCCGAGGACCCAGCTCAGCCAGGACTTCTTTCACAAGCTAGAGCTGTCTTTCACAAAATCATGCTATTCCAGTGGCTGAAAATCACGGATGTTCAAATACTCTGCTTGAAGTTTATCTGAAGTTCATGTGCACTCTCTGGAGACCTCACCCGCATTCCCAGGGCCATAATTACCACAGTTATCTCCTAAGGATAGTCCTTTGCAAATTTAAGCCAATCTGTTTTCAGTTTTCTTCTCTGTACATTCAGTTGCTTTATAGCCATTTGCTCCAGGGGAGCCAGAAGGCTTAGTGCCCAAGGCAGGAGAGGCTGAGCAAGTCCTGGGTTTGAAAGCATAGAGGAGAGAGAGTTGGTGTCCTGATAGAATTCCTTTGTCTACTTTGTTAACACATCAAAGAGTGAAGCCCAGAGGCTCCAATGCACCTGCAGTGGACAGGGTCAGAGAGGCCAGGCCAGCAGGAGAAAGGAATCAGGGAGAATCAAGGGAGAGGAGGAAAGGGCTGGGAGAGGAAGGAGGGCCAGGAGGCAGGGAGCCTGTTCCCGAGTTCTCTCTCAGAGGAGCCCCAGTCCTGAGAAGGTGGCCTCTGCAGCTAATGAGTCTGTTACTCCGTATTACCTTGCCAAGGTGAACATGGTCTTGCCAGTCTGGAAAGAGATAGGAATTCCCAGAACTAAACTAAGTCCTGTAAGATGTCACTGAGGAGAAACCCCCAGAAGTTAAACATTCCAGGACCCGCAATCGCCATCTGCAGAAGGGGACTGATAGCCATTTTTACTGCCTCTTCCTGACACCAATGACCCCCTGGTATTTTAACTGCTCCTTCCTGACCCCAGTCACCGGTCCACACCATTAGGCTGTACTGCACCTCCCTACTCTCCCTTTAAAACCCCCACCCAGACTCTATCTTGTTGCTAACTGTTCTGCTCCAGAGCCTGGACGCCAGCCCTGTGCCCTTAAAGTAGTCCTGCCACACCCATGCTGGAGTCTTTTGTCTGTTTCTGCTGGGTCTTATGCTGAACCAAACCTTACATGTCCCACTTGGAGTCATAAATAGGACTTTAAAAGACCAGCTTGAGGGGCTTAAACTGCCAAGAGATGGCTCAGTGGTTAAGATCACTGGCTCTTCTTACAGAGGTACTAGGTTCAGTTTCTAGTCCCTGTAAGGTCTATTTGGTTTCCGAGGTGTAGCAGGAATCAATCAGAGATTGGAATTGACTGGACCGATTTTATTGGGGCATTGAACTGACTCCCAGTCGGAAAAGGGAAGATCAGCTGGGACTAGTTTTCTCCTGGGAGTGGAGAAAGACCTAGCCCGTCCTCAGCTGGTCAGTAGGGCTTTTTATAGGGAAAAGGTACACCTTGGCATCTGTTTGATGTTTAAGACAAACTTTTAGCCAGGAAGGAGTCTCCTCTTTTTACAACTGTTTGTGAATTTTTGAGTCTGGAACCTTATCTGTTAAGGAAGCCTGGTGTCCTTTGTGAATTTGTGGTCTGGAATCTTATCTGGGCTATTTGCAGCTATTTGCAGGGCCTGGATTTCTGAGGAGAAGTTGTAAAAGTCAGTCTTTTCTCAATCATGTTGCTAGCTGTTCTAGCTAGTTGTAAACTCCGGCTCCAGGTTTCCTTCCATCTTCCTGAGTTTGAAACTGTTGGGGGTTTCAGTCACATCTTACAGTCCCTATACCAGGCAGCTTATAACCACCTGTAACTCCAGTTCCGGGGAATATGATGCCCTCTTCTGGCCTCCTTGGGTACCTGCACGCACATGGTGCATGTTCATACACTCAGACACACACACAAACCTAAATAAAATTAATTCATTAATCTTTTTAAAAAGACTGTCTTGATCTGGGCATGGTGGCATACCCTTGTAACCCAGCACTCAGGGAGCGGAGGCAGGAGTACTGTGAATTTGAGGACAGCATGGGCTATATAGAGAGATCATATCTAAAAACAAACACCCAGACAAACAAAAAGGGTGTTAGAGTCTCTGGAAGTTCTACTTCTCATGCTGGAGAGATGGTCTAGCTAGTAGATGGTCTTTCCCAGTTGGAGGACCTGAGTTCAGATCTCTAAAACCCATGTAAAAGGTCATACCTGTAATGCTAGCTTTGCCTGTCAAGCTCTTTAAAAATTAATGAGTTAATTTTTATGTATATAAGTGTGTTGCCTGCATGTAAGTATACCCGTGTGTGCAATGCCAGCAGAGCCAGAAAAAGGCACTGAATCCTCTGGAACTGGAATTATAGACGGTTGTTAACTGCCATGTGGGTACTGGAATTCAAACCTGGGTCTTCTGCAAGTGCAGTCAGTGCTCTTAACCCCTGAGCCGTCTCTCCAGCCCTCCCGCTAGGTTCTTGATGGGCTCCTCGAGGCCCCATGGTTGTTTCCTTCTTCACAGAGCCCCTCGTTAGCTCCCTGGAGACTCACCTCCTCTGGTAAGTGCTCTACCCTCAACCACTGGGGAGAGTTTGCCTCTGTCACCCCAGGGGAGTCAAGTAATCTGGTCAACCCTAATTTCATGCACTGGGCATTTTAAAAACAGATGGAACAAAAAGTCACCACTCCACCCTTAACAAGGCACAGCTGTATTCAGAGCCTGGGTTAGGCAGTGCACAGAGCCGTCAAGGCTGTCTGAAGAAGCTGCATCTGGGTTCTGCCCTCTTGGGTACCCTAAGAAGAGCAGGGACAGGACAGCTCATCTTCAATTGCAGCCAAGAAGCTCGGGTGAGGCTTCGCTCCAGAGCAAGGACAGCATTCAAAGCAAGGCTGCCCCACTCCAGAACTCAAACCCCACTTTAGAAATTCAATTCTCTTTCTCTCTCTCTCTCTCCTTCCTCTCTCTCCTTCTCTCCCCCTTCCCTTCCTCCCTCCCTCTTCCTCTCCCCAGGATGCCTGCTTCCACCTCCCAGGTGCTGGATTGCGGGTTGGGCCACCACCACACCCCATTTTACGTACTGATGGGAATGGAACCAGGGCTTCATATGCGCTAGGCAAGCACTCTACCAAGCGATAGCTCCAGTTCCACTTTCAAAGAGAGGAGATCCCTCTATAGAAGCAGCCACCCCCAACACTCTCGGGTGCTTGTTGTGCAGCAGCGATGACCCAGGTGGGCCTGATTGTTTGTTTGTCTATTGTGTGGTGGTTTCGGGCTGACTCACACTCCCAGCTTCTTCTGCCCCTGTTACATTACTGCCGTTCTACAAATCACACCGCAGGGCCCTCGGTTCACAGTTATACACTGTGTACTCTGTCTTCTCCTGGTCACCATCCACTTCCCACCCACCCCAAGAGGTTTCACAGTCCCAGTGTGGCAAGAGGTGAAGATGAGGAGGGAGCACACGCACACACGCGCGCGCACACGCACACAGAGGCTCCCTCAGACCTCAAGGATCAGCTGTGTGCAGGGCTCCCTGCGATGTTTGCAGGGACCTGGAATAAACAGGGTGAACTCCCTTACTGAGAGCTACACCCCTCTTTTCTCTGAGTTCAGAGACAATGTACAGCTTCTTCTGCCCCATGTACAGTGGTTGTGGCTGGAATCTGGACCCATTAACATTCCACTCAGGATCTGCAGCGGGATGCTGGCTGCAGGCATTTCAGATCTGCACGCTGGCCTTACTAGCTGCCCTCCAGAGGCAATCTAAATGTTAGTAGATTGAAATCCTCAACCACTCCAGTCTGCTAACAAGAAGAGTAAATCACCTTTGAGAAACCAATTATACTGCTGTAATAGCATCCCATGCACGGAGCCCCACACCAAATAAACCCCGCACACACCTCCGCAGAGCTCATACTGATCCGTTCCTGTGTTGGAGGTACAAACCCTGCACTGCCCCTCACCGGCAGGCAGGGTGAGGCTCTAGACAGGTGACTTTGCCAAGCCTTTTGGGGTAAGGAGTGTCCAAACCTGTAATGCTTTGTTCTTATTCAAATATGGCCCTTGTTGCATTCAACCTGAATGTCTTGATTCATCTTTGAGTGGCCTCCCAGCCACCCCATGGCTTTCCTGACTCTTCTGTTATTGTGAAGTCCAGCCTGGCCCAATTGCTGCTCACTGAGGCCCAGGATACTTGCAGTGAGGTAGGGTATGGTCTGGCTTCAAAACACTGAAGGCCAAATCTGCAGCTCAGCCTACTTACCAGTCGTGGTCCTTTGTGGAAGGAATCAGCCTCTCTGATCCTTGCTCTGCTAAAGGATTATTTGCTTTAGAGTTGTATAGGTAACTGATGGGTAACAGATTTTATAAGCCAATTGTTATTTCTGCCTTTGGGCTGGATGGGGCTGTGTTCTCTCTCTCTCTTAATATTTTTTGTTGATTTATTTTTATTTATGTGTATGAGTGTTTTGCCTGTAGGTATTTAAGTGCACCTGTGTCATGCAGTACCCACAGAGGCCAGAAGAGGGTGTTGGATCCCCTAGAACTGCACTTACAGACTGTTCTTAGCTATCACATGGGGGCTGGGAACTGAACCCGGGTCCTCTACTACAGTAGCCAGTGCTCTTAACCACCAAGCCATCTCTCCAGTCCCTGTGTTCTCTCTTCATGGGGGCCTGTCTCCTCAATTGATGAGGACTGGGCCAGCAGGGCAGGACTTCAGATCTATCGCGATTGTAGAATCAGCTGTTCTGACTCAAGTTCTGGCCCTGTCACTCACAGCCCTGAGACCTCTGCAATTCCCTTGATTTTTCTATATACCCCATCTTCACCTCTGAGGCAGATATATTAATTACGCCTAGCCTGTGGGCTGTTTTAAGAAAAGGAGTTCTTGAGTGTTACTGCTGCGAACCACCCAGGTCAGACTAAAACAGTGAAAATTCTCCTTTAGTATAAAATGCTAGTATAAAAATGCAGACCATCACCAAGGATTCAGATGAATACCTAACAACTGCCAGGTGACATGCAAGGCACCAGGGGCACCCTACAAACATAGTGGACAGAGTCCCTGGTGGTGAGCTAGGAGGGTGGGACAGATAACGACACAGAACAGTTGTGCCCCATGTGGCCAGGGCTCTCCAAGGTAGATGATATGGGAACACATGGAAAGGTCCTCTAGAAAGGACTGAGGGTTCACAGAAGGCTGTCTGGAAGAGGTGGCACTAATGGAAAACATACAAGATGAGAAGAGTTACCCAGGAGGCCAGAGAGAAAGGGTGAGGAGAAGGGCAGATGGAGGAGGCAGAGGGGGCTCTGGGGCAAGAGTCACGGAGGGCAGGTGGGGGTTGGCTTCAGTGTGAGAGGAAAAGGAAGAATGCTGGGGGTGTAGAGCCAGGTGATAGGGGTGAGACCCGGGGAGCAGGACCGATCTTCAACAGTCAAAATGTGATTCGGCTTGGCACTCGTGGTGGGAGGGGAGAGGACGAAGGCACTGATGGGCAGAGGGGAAGGAAGGGTGAGCTGGGAGGGGTAATGAGGCAGGGCTGGTGGATACCTGCAGGATGAGGGAGATAGAGAGTGACAGGTGGGAGGAGGGCTGGCTCTGGAAGGTCTGCAGAGCAAGCTCCCACCCTTCATTCAAGGATGCTGGGAACTCTGGGGACAGCAGATGGGCTGGGAAGATCTAGACAAGTGGTAAATTAAGTAAGGTACCCCTGGGCCTTCCCTAGAGTTCTGGGTGGACAGTGGGCCTCAGGGGTCCCAGAAGTGGGGAGTTGGCCAAAGCAACCCGCAGAGGGAAACTGAAGCCACACTGAATAAAGCATGCTGTAGCCTGTTCTAAGCTGCTGTGGCAGAAAACCATACACTGGGTAATTTATAAAGAATAGAAACATACTGCTTTTTGGTTCTGGTTCCTAGCTTTTAGAGACAGTGTATCTTATCCAGAGGATCTATTCAGTGCCCTCTTCTGGCCTCTATGGGTACTGCACCCATAAGCACATACCCACACACAGACACACACATATACATAACTAAAAGTAAATCTTTAAAAAGTCTTCCAAATATAAAAACATAAATCAACTATTAACATCTGTACCTCTTAATTGGCATAGTAGCTAACCAGGTGTAATGATGAAATCTATTAAGTTAACTTCAAACTAGAGGTCAGTGTGGGTGATCTTTTGAGATGTCTACAACAGCTGTGAAATAACGTGGAAACAGCTGTGATTTCTCCTGAGGATCAATTTGGTTATTCAAAATGTGATTATAGTTTGTTGCCTCTGGTGTTAATTGAAGAAAGTGCTAATTTTCAATGAGAAAATAAGGAAAACAAGTATTTATCTTCCCATCCGAATTCACAGATCACCTTGAAGTCTGTCCGTGAACCCCTGAGGGTGGACACCCTCACTCCTGCACTCTGCAGAACTCAGAAGTGATCACAAAGGCGGTCAGGATTCTGCGCAGTCTGGTATCAATAGCCCTTGCCGGGTCCTGTTGGTGAGTGGATTTGTGGTTGTAAGTCTCACTAACCGTGCCAGGAGCTCCCGATGGTCTGTGGAGAGGACCACCTCTCCATACAGAACAGAGACGGCTGGGGCTCCCCCAGTCCGTCAAGTGGCGTAGAGCGAGTGGCGTGTTCCACTTCGGAATGTACACTGAGAAGCCCCTTCAGGCCTCTTGTTCCTTCTTCCCAGTCCCACAGTCCTGAAATGCCACTCGAAAGGCAGCTTCACAGGAGGATGGGACTCCATCGACCTAGGGTCACGTGCCTCTTGCCCACATGCTTCGGATAGACGGAGGCCTTTGCCTGGGGCGCTGCTTGTTCACGGGGTGAATTACCGTGAGTGCGTGCGCCAGGTGACAGGCTCAGTGCATCCTGCAGTCTTCCTGATTCATGCAGCCCTGGTCACATCTCCTCCCTTCAGCACCGCCTGTGTGGGCTGAGCACGGCCTCTGCCTAAACACCGGCTTAGATTGTGGCAGGGAACTTCGCTTCCTTATATCTCATGCTTTCCCTGAGGGGAAGAAAAAGTCCGCCTGCTCCAGAGGGGAAAGTAGGAGACAGCGCTTCTAGCCTTCCTGATGAAGAGCGCAAGGGCTTCCTGGGTTGTTGAGTTCGGGCCTCGGACAAAGGCTGCGTAGTCGGCCTCCTGCCCACCCCACTCCCAGTCCCAGCACCGGTGCTCTGCCTCCTCTGCCACGGCCGGCCCTGACACAGAGCCCCCTGAAGAAGGCCTGCACGGCACAACAGCTGCTCTTAGGAAACTTGTTCTTTTCCAAGGACCCTTCCCTCCCTTTCTCTGGCCTTCGAAATTCAAAAGAAAAGCGTAACTAAATAGTTAAGGTGTTACCTGCTAAATCTTTAGATTATAACCCCCAGAGTATCTAGTGACCTTCAGATGTATAGGGATGGGCCTTAGTCTTTAGTCCTGAGCAGCAGCTAATGCAAACTGTAAAGCGCTAGAGCGTTGAATTTGCAGAAAAGTGGTATTTGTGGCTCCTCTGCTTGCTTGACGTCCAGGGCTGGGGCTGCCCGGGGCCCAGCTTCCTGTCCCCACCCTCACACCACTCTTCCCTCCCTGCAAGAGCTTTGGTAGGCACTTCAGTTTCCCAAGATAGCTTTGGTTTTTTTAAAAAAGCAAAACCCCCAAATCAGCTTTCTCATCTTCTTGGGGGCCAGCCCTAACCAAACCTGGTTTTCTTCCTCGAAATCTCATCTCCTGAGGAAGGGCCTTTGAGTGGCAAATAGCTGGACCCAGTGGGGTGATGGGCAGATTGTGGGTGAGTGATGAATTCACTGTAAGGGTGGAGCTCATGCTGGCCCAACTCTTGCTTTATGTTATGTGTATGAGTACTAAGTGCTTCCATGTCATGCAATGCCAGTGGAGGCCAGAAGAGGGCGTCTGAGTTATGGACGGTTGTCAGCCTCCATGTGGGTACTGGGAGCCGCACCTAGTCCTCTGCAAGAGTTGCCAGTGCTCTTAACTGCTGCGCCATCCCTCCAGTGCCCTGGCTCTTGCTCTTTAGTCAGGTGTATCACCAGCCCTGGCTTGGTCTCTGTCTGCCCCTTCTTTCCTGTTTCTTAGTGGTCTCTGAAGGCAAAGAAGAGGGTAAACAAAGCCTTATGATCTAGTCTTCAGAACCATCTTTTAACGCTCTCATTCCTACCTCTACTAGATATAAGCACCATGAAAACAGTTATCTCTTAACTGTCTCTACCAGTCTAGATTTTGACTACCGGCCTGGTGTTTAAAATCTGTAGCTACCATAGAGTTTTTTTAAAAGCATGATGGTGTCTTGGAGGATCTCAGGTAATTCTGTCTGCATTCCTTACATATGAGAGTGCTGGTGGTAATAACAGGCAGAGTGGAACCTCCATACAAGGATTATGCACGAGTTGACATTTATAGTGTGAATGAAAATTCTTGAAAAGAACCGCACCTTCCACTGACTCTTCCTTCTGCAAGACTGATTAACTGTTTAACTGAAGTCTTAACTGACTAAGACTTCAACGATTGTGGAGAGGTTGGAATGCTGCAGGTCCAGAGCCCAATTAATTACAACTTGTCT
The DNA here is from genome assembly GCA_035773235.1 of Eospalax fontanierii. Classification (NCBI taxonomy): domain Eukaryota; kingdom Metazoa; phylum Chordata; class Mammalia; order Rodentia; family Spalacidae; genus Eospalax; species Eospalax fontanierii. Next base: position 72,954,050 of record CM069536.1, read on the forward strand.
TGGGCTCCCTTTAGCCTCTTTAATAGTCAATTCTTGTCCACCTTGGGTTGGACCTAACATCTTTGTGACTATCAGGTGAAATCTTTTGGAATGTACTAACTTTAACAAATTCCTAGTTCCCACCAACCAAAAGGCTAAGACTGATAGCAGGTAGCACATAGCCCTACAATAGAAATTTCCTGCTTTCTATAATACCACCTGCCTAGTATTTCTACCAGTGCACATGAGAATTGCCTTGATTTAGGACTTTCTTTTGTTATTAGGGAAACTTCATCAAACTCTTACTGCATCAGAACACGGAGTTTTGGGGTCACCGAAATCTCTGTTCCCTGGTCATGGTCACTTATATGTGGCTCCAGAGATAAACTTTCTCTTATCCCCTTTGAGGTGAGAGTTGTGACTTTTTGTCCACAGCATGGCGTCGACTTTTTCTTTCCAAAACTGAAAGGCTCCGTGAGGTCGGTTTGCCTTTGTGCTGGACGGCCAGTGGGGAGGTTGCCTCCCTGTGACAAATTGTGGTTGCAAGAGTGTATCCTGGTCTGAGCTGAGATGTCGAGTGAGTCGCCTCACTGTCCCCCGGGCCTTACTCTGTCTGTGGGAACCAAACGAATCAGATCCCGTCTCTGTCCACAATCACAGAGTCATGCTTTGAGTCCTAACCTGGCTCCTTGCCTTTTGCATTTCCTGACAGAGCTAGGTTCATACACAAACGGCCTTGCAGTATAACCTTTAGTGAATATTTATTGATAACTTAAAGTCCAAGGAATACAGGTTGCATTCAGGTTTTGGAATTCAATCTTCATGCATGTTCTTATTGGACCAACTCTGTGCCTGGCTTTGTGCCAGGTGAGGGGCATGGAAGAAGGATCAGCAAGGTCTGGGTTGACCTTCTCTCATTTCCTTGATGTTTAGAGAGAAGGGAGCATTGGCCCCCACTAGCTGAGTTTGCGACAGGGCCCAGTTTAACTGGGTTCTCCCATCAGACCCCGCCACCTTGCTGTTTGCACAGAGCTAGTGTAATTTTGAACCCTGTGGCAGGAGGAAGAAGGACGACTCCACACCATGTGAGATATCCAACTCAATTCTGTGAGGCTGTGTTGCGGCCTGTCAGGCAGTAGGATGAGCTCTACCTCTGGGCATGTCTGTGGGCATTTTCTCAATTGCTAATTGATGTTGGAGGGCCCAGGACTGTGGAAGGTGTCATCCCTAGACACATAGCCTGGGCCCGTGAGGAAAGTTAGCTGAGCTAGCCAGTAAGCAGTGTTCCTCCAGGGTTTCTGCTTAGGCTCCTTTCCTGGCTTCTTGGATTATAACCTGGAAGTATAATCGAATAAACCTTTTCGTTCCCTGAACTGCTTTGGGTGAAAATGTTTCATCTCAGCAACAAAAAAGACCATTAGCCAAGGGAAAGGGGTGGGAGGGTGGCAGTCAACCTTCAGGACAAAGTCCAGGACATCGTCACATCACCTCTCTGTGCCATAGCACCTCTTGGTGGCCTCAGCAGTACCATCCCAACTCCTGGACTCAGGGGGCTAAGTCACTCCAGATCACACACAAGGAAGAGCTGCAAACAGGAAACCATGGAGCGCCAAGCCACTGTCTGCAGCCAGGGCAGGCATGGAAGACCTTCTTGGTAAGCCACTACCACAGGCCTCATACGGAATAGTGCTGCAGGTGTCAGTTACAAAGTGACTCCCCACGTTGCTGTGGCCTTGGTACTGGTCAGGGCATGTTAGCCTCCACCGGTGTTCTTACCTGAATCATATCACTGCAGGGCCAGAGCTTACACATGAGCCCAACGACTCAAGGAAACACAAATGTGTATGCATGTGTGTCAGAATGGATGGGGCTAGGAAGCTGATTCTTGCAATTTCTCCCACTTGCCATATGTGAAATACTTGCTTTTGTATTTTCAGTGTTGGGGATGAAACCAGGGTCTTGCATGTGCTAACCGAGATTGCTCTACCGCTAACTATACACTAGCCCAACATGTGGCTTGGATGTTGGTTCTGCCTATTGGTAGCCATGTGCCCTGTGATTTAGTGTCCCTTTATGTGTAGGGAGGCTGTCACTGACTGTGTGGGGAGGAGAAGGTGAGACAGTGCTTGCAGAGAGCTGACCACAGAGTGGATGATCAATACAGGTCACTTCCTCTTCCTGTCCTCTTTGGTCTTTTCTGTTCAAAGTTTTCTAACTACTCAGATGTAATAACCCTCTCCCAGTGGTTTCCTAGACAGATCTAGACCCGTGACAAGCAAGCCAATGCAGACCGTGGGAGTAAGGACTTTGATACACTGCTGCTCTCCACGAATCCTGCACACAGCTCTTAATGCCTGCTGCTTCACCGGGCCTTGACACATCAGTGTGTGTGCACGTGTATGCATGTGTAGGATGGGCGGGGCTTGGAGGTCTGTTGAACGTGCATGCATATGGATCACATGGATCAGGATGAATGGGGCTAGGAGGATGATTCATACATACACACATATGAACACACACATGTGCATGCATGTGTAGCAGGATGGGTGAGGCTAGGAGGCTGATTCACACCAAGTCCTAACCAGGCTGAAAGCTATGCATTTTAACTTCTTTACTCTCCAAGCTCTTTCGGTTCAGACCAGAAGAGTCCTTGAAGGAGTTCTGGAAAGGTCTTGAAGATCCTTAAAAAAGAAGTGTGGGTTGGGGGCAGGGAGGCTTTCAAAGGCTGTGTACTCTTTTGGCCAGGCTATCTGGACATCAAGCTCCAAGTATGCACCTTTCTTTGTGTTCTGCCACCCTCCCTCCCCTGACCCCAGCACTGGGGTTACAGACGCATGATTCCACACCCAGCTTTCTACGTGGGATCCGAGTTCAGGTCCTTCTGCTTACACGGCAAGCACTTTACCTACTGAGCCGTTTCCCCAGCCCCACATTGTAGAATGTCCTTTGCCCTAAGTGATTGTTTTTTGGGATCTGAAGGACATTGCACATGGTATGTTGGAACTGAGTCCTCAAAGATTGGGGAATTTACAGAAAAGGAAATTATCTTTGTTCAGTCAGGTCTCCATCAGCTGGGTCTTGATACCAGGGAATTTCTAGAACATGTCACAGAGCACTTGGAGAAGAAGCATGGGATTCAAAATGAGTTCATCATGAATAAAAACTCAGGTCAGCTTTGCCTGATTTCCTTCCCTGAGAACACCATGCCGTGTCCTTCGGTTTCTTTATTGTCTTCGCTAGCTCTTGCTGTGCAACAAATTACCCAAAAAACATGAAGTAGCCTTAAACAAAAATAAACATTTATCGGCACTCACAGTTTTGGGGATCAGAAATTTGAAGTGCTTGGAAGTTTCTTTCAAGGTTGCAATTAAAATGGCAACTGCGGCTGTAGTTATCTTGACACTCATCTGGCACCAAAGCCTGCGTTTCCAAGGTGGGGAATCTCTCACATGGCTGGAAAGCCGCCTCTGACTATTAGTGCAAAGCTGGGCTTCTCTTTACATGAGTGTATTTGTTACTTTTCTCATTGTCCGAGGTGCGGTGGTGAGGAAGAGAGGGCAGTTTTACATAAACATAAACATAAACATAAAAGGAAGAGAGGGTGTTTACATAGACAGGCAGATGGTGGGGCCCATGTAGGAATATGGGAAAGGGTTTGGGGAGGAGCAGGTGTTGGGGGTGGACTGAGGAATCATGTGACTGGTTTGAGGAACTTGTTGGACACCTCAGTGGAGAGGATTGAGTCAGGCAGATGTGTCTGTGTCTCCCTGGAGTAGTCAGGGCTTTGGGTACCAATGTTATTTGCATAAAATAATTTCACTTTGCCTACTCTGAAATACGCCCCTCCCCTGGTTTAACATATGTAACAGGAGAGGAACCTCTCAATCTGTCAGGCAGATTGCAGTTGGGATGTAGTTCTCACTGCCCGCTTGGGTGCCAGGGGCATGAGGACTACCAGGAAACCACAGTGCAGGTGTTGTGGGGTACTATGTGGGAAACACGGGGTTCAAAAAGAAATTCCACAAAGGTGTTCTTTGGATGTGAGCAGGGTCTTACCCAGTTAATTCACGGCTGTACACATAAATGTGTGTGCAAGGATGATGGATAAGGCCTGTCATGTCAATAGAGGTAAAGCGCATGCTCCATGCAGACCAATTATAAGCTACATGGTGACATGTGAGCACAGCAGCATAGCCAGTGGCAGAATCCCACATGTGTCTGAATGCCACACAAAACAATGACTCAATGAATGGACAGGTCCTTGGGTTCAATGACGTTTCACATTTCAAGGCACAGCCTGGACAATGATCATACCTCATGGTTTGGATGTACAGTGTCTGTGGAAAGGTTTACCTCCAGCTGGTGGTGCTACTGGATTATGAAAGTGACTTCATCATTAACCCGGCACCAGAAGGAGCTGGTGATGGACATCCTATACCGCAATAGTCTTGTGAGACCACAGAGGAGCTGAGAAGTTCTTATTGCCTGGTAGTTCTGGCTGTACATTTTCTGTGTTTAGCTTTGCTCAGATAGACAAACCCCACCGTGTCACAGTCACCTTCATGCCCATGATAGCACCCTCCCTGGGGCTGTCCTCAGTCATCAGGGTCACACTTCTTCAGTTGGTTTTAAGATCTCACTTCCTGCCTTGATCTCCCCATCTCCTATTGCTGGGCTTTGACGAGGCTCAGGCTTCAGCAGCAGCAGCAGCCCCCTCCTAGAGGTGCTTTCTGACCTTCGCCCTGCCTTCTCAGGAGAGTTCTCACGCTCCGTACTCCCTTCCACCTCTGAGCTCCTCCTCCTGCAAGAAGCTTGCCTTGGCTTCTTTCTTTTTTGGTTTAAGGTCTCACAATGTAGCCCTGATTGGCCTGAAGCTCATAGAGATCTGCCTGCCTCTGCCTCCAGAGCGCCAGGGTGAGAGGTGCGCGCTGTCATGCTCAGCCCTCTCTTTGCTCTCTTATCTCCACCCCACTCACAGCTGGGCACCCCCTCTGGGTTCCTTTATTCTCAGTGTCTACCCTCCTAGTCCCTCAAATGTTGCCACGGGCCAGGGGCTCATTAACTCAGGGTCCCCGTACCTATGGACTGTCCCAGGGCAAACCAGGCACATGGCAAATGTGCACAGCTGTTTAGAGATGTTCGGGCAGAATTTTCTAGGTGTAGCTGGCCCTGGTGGAAGAAAAGACAGGGGCTTCATGTGCGCTACCATCCCCTCCTGCAGGCCTGCAGAGTTGAATTGGTTCTCAGATGCACCTGGGCAATCCCAGACAGCAAGGCCGACAGCTCAAACCCTCCCTGCCTCTGAGAACGCTGGGTGTCCTGACATGGACGGGTTCCCATGGGGACCGGGTGGTCTGTGGCGTGGGGAAGCCCGCTCTCCTCACACTGAACTGGAGAGCCCTCTCATTCATCCATGTCAACATTTGCTGTGTGTTTTCTGTGTGCGGGGGCATCCCACAGGTGTTGGAGACTCTGAGACAAATCCCTCAGCCCATGGCAACACTTGGGGGGCTCACTTGCCCTCTGTCAGCCTCAGCTCACAGGAAGTGAGGATGAGACTTTGTCCCTGTGGCCTCCGGGGGGCGCTAGACTGGAAAGCCACCTGCAAGGCCCTTCTGCCTTCACTGTTCTCCTATGGCAAAGCAGGTGGCTTGGGGCTGTTTGATGGACAGCAGCCATCAGGTGGTTTCTAGAGCACTGGGGAGAACTACTGACAGCTTCTCAGCCCTACCTCCAGCTCTGAGTCTGAGTCTTCCTCAGCACGGCCACGACGATGTAGCACAGGCCAGAGTCTGCAAACTCATTGCAGAATTAGCTGGAGGAATTAATCACTGTGCAAACAGATTTCTCTTGTCAGAAGTGATTTATAAATATCAGTTACACAGGAAGTCAATTAAAACTTCCCCTGCAGACTGAAGCCTCCCCCTTCTTCCCACACTCAATGTCACTCTTTTTAAGAAGCCTGTGACTTCTAGGACCAATATTCCCCTTTCCCGCATTAATTAGGCATCATCTGAATTTGAGAGAAATCTTATTAAGTGTCAAGCTCTTGCTGTCGAGACATTTTCCTCAAGAAATAAATGAAATGGTTCTTCTGGCTTTGTTCTCACATCTATTCGTTTAACAAATAGATGGGATCCACTCCTGTCCTAAGTTCTTAAATCTTCTCCATTCATTTCTGCTCTTCCTTATTACGACTTTTGTTTATTTTCTGTCTAGAAAGCCAGAAGTGTAGCCCAGGAGCACAGGCGTGTGTAACGGCTTTAGTCCCAACCTGTCACGCCTGTTCCCAAAGGCCTTGGATGGTGCCTGGCAAATGGGTGACAAATAAATGTTCTGTCATGTGAAAGACAAGCCAAAGACGTGTTAGAAAAGACCCGAGCCTTCAGTGCAAGACAGAGGGTGCAGCAACGCAGGCAAATGGGGGAAACACAGAGGCAGTGATTACCAAGTGTCCCTTCTGTGCCTGCGCGTGAAGGACCTTGGTCGTTTACTCTTCACGGTGGCTCTTCAAATCAACTGCTCTATTTTCACACAAGGCAAAGTCTGCACAGAGAGGGCAGCCCATTTGCCTAAGGTTACACAGCTGGTGAATCCCAAACCAGAGCCAACTCCAAGACTGGGTGCTCTCAACACACATGAGAGAAAGAACAAGTGTGCTGGGGCTCCCAGGAAGACTGCCTGGAGGAGGGGGCCTGCTCACCCTCCTGTCAACAGAGCAGGGTCTGCACGTACAGGACAGGGTTGGGGCTTGCTGTGGAGGAAAGAGTGAGCACTCAGAGAGTAGAGTGCTCAGGAGAGGAGCCCCCACCACGGTTGGACTCTGGAGATCTGGAGTGGTCAAGAAAGGTGGGACGGGGAGTAATCTCAGCGTAAGAACAAAGGCTTAGCTCTCAGTGATGTGCTGTTAAACCTCGTCAGGCTCTGGGAAGCCCTTGAAAATAGACAGAAATCAGCATTATTCTGCTTTGTCTCCCCTCAAATGAGACAGGCTCAACATGTACTGAAACTATGTAGATTACCTTGGAATCTTATGGGCCAAAGAGGTTATTAAAAAACCCATGCAGCTTAAAATCCAGCCATTAATTAAGAAAGCCCATAGCTGGGTGTGGTGATGCAAGCCTTTGATTCGGACACTTGCGAGGTAGAGGCAGGTAGATCCCTGTGAGACAGAGGCCATCTTGAAAAAGAAAGGAGGAAGACCTTCAATTCTCAGCAGGGCCTACGGGGGTCAAGCCTTTCATGCCTAGTATATATTTAAGTACTTGAGCCAGGCAGCAGGCTAGCTATTTTTATGAGGAGACTCCATGAGCTTAAGTTTCTTCCCCACAGAGGACAGGACAGAGTCCAGTTCCCACGTCCCTTGTTGCCTGCCAGGATGCCTCTCTCGCCCTTGAAAAAGCGCAGGTCACAGCCTTCAGAACAACACTATGAAGCCGCCAACGAGGTCTTCTGGGGAGAGTAACTTGTTTCAGAGCATGGTACCTCGTCCTTTTAGGCAACACTGAAATGGTTCTCAGAAGCTCACCCCTATCTGGTTATCAGAGTCTCCGGTGGCCCTGGCAGATGCTGGAATGGCCTGTGTCTCTACCAGTCTGTGCTTCAGATAATGTAGCATAGAAGGGCTGAGTCCTGGAAAGAGTCAAACCAGACATGATCCATCTACCTGGCGCAGCCAGCCGGATGGCCCCTGTTCTATTCACTACACAGAGCAAGGAGCCAGGTGGACTGCAGAAAACTGTGAGACAGCCAGTGTTTGTCCTCCAGGTGTTCCCACTGTGAAGGATGCTGGAGCCCGCCGGCAGAAATCGGACTGCACCCGAAGCAGGGAGTGAGGATGAGAAAATGTAGAGATAGAGAGAAAGAGAGAAAAAAATAGGACAGACTCAGGAGGACTGTCAGTCATACTGAAGAAGCTTGCCTTTATTAAGCCCCCCGCCCATTTATACTGTGAAGTGAGCAAAACAATACTAACACAGGCAAACTAACTTAAGACATGATTGGCTTCCTTCAAAGATCTTCATGTGACCTCAGTCTTGGGTGCAAAATAAACTTCTCCTTAGGTGTAAATCATTTGCATAATGAAGACTCCTGCTTCCAATCAGCACTTCTGTGCACGAGATTGACTCCTGCCTAACCCAAAACTAGGGCATAGTTCAAGGCAGGCACATGGCTCCCGACAGAAGGAAAATCAGACAGTTGAAAAGGCCACTGAGGCACAGCCCCATCTCTAACTGAAGCAGGCCCACTACACAGCGCATCATTCACATAAACAGAAACAATGACTTTTAAAGACAAAGGCTTTATTTATGGAGCAGTTGACCACACTGAGACAAAAGGCCAAGCTTCAAATCCAGAGGCAGGACTAGTTACAAGATAGGAAGCAGGCTGGTCTGGGACACGGAGAAGGGGATCAGAAGGAAGCAGTGACCCACACCTGCACAGTCAAACTTATACTCCTTGGTAGCTCACATGTTCAGAAAACAGCGACCTTAGTGGGCTCTGAGAGTGGAGTTTCAGTCTTTGGCTGTCAAAAGGCCACTCATGGGACATTTGTGACAGGTAAAAGCAACCTCTAAATTCCTGAAACACGGTTTAAATCTTGGCACCTGACCTCCATGTCAGAGTTGCTAGGGGAATATTGCATTACATGACCTCTAAAATTGGTGATAAAAACAAAGAGCCAAAGGGGACTAGAGCTGGGGGCACTTGGGGTTTGCTTAGGCCTCATACGCTGAACAAGCAGAGAAATAAAAATTCCAGAAAATCGGAAGCATTGAACATGGTAGTGTACTGAAATGCATCACCAGCCTGTGATAGAACTTTTCTTTTGTCTTAGAAAATTTGAAACATTTAAGATGAATGTATGTTTTTATTTTTAACTGACAAAGGTTATGTATATTTATTGTTTATAATGTGTTATTTTGAAATACGTTATGCATTGTAGAATGACCCTGTCAAACTTAGGAAAATATTGTTTTACTTTTGTGTGTTTGTGTGTGTGTGACAGGGTGTATAGAATATGTGAGTATTTATGTTTGACCACGTACGTGATGTATGTACAAGTATGTGTGTGTGCCTGTGCATGTGGGTGTGGAGGCCAGAGAAAGATGTTAGGCATTCTGTTCTATCACTCTTCCTGCTTCTCCCTAAGACCAGGAAACCCCTAAGTGACCAAAAATAAATGCTTGAGACCTGAAAAAAAGATAGCTCTTAAATTTAGGGTTAAAAATACAATATCAATGTTTGTCTAATAACTATAACCTTACCTAGATTTTATTGCTGTCATCCTAGAGCGGAAGCGAGACCAGAAGATCGCTGGGGCTCACTGGCAAACCAGTCTAGCTCATTGGGCAAGTTTCAGGCCTGTCTCAAAACAAGGTGAATGGCTCCTGAATGACATGGTTGGCCCCCAGTCTCCACATATTCAAGGAAGCATATGCACCTGTACACACTTACATGCACGTGTGCACACACACACACACACGCACGAGTCTTTAATATATAACCTTCCTCTAACAGCAGAGACTTTGTTATTGTTAACAGTCCAGTCTTGATGTATAAACCAAGATGGACTTGAAGTGAAAATCTGCCTGCCTCTGCCTCCCCATCCTGGGATTATCGGTGTGTACCACCACACTTAGTCTCAGAAACTGACTCACTCACCATGGGAGTTTCTGTCCCTAGGTTTCACACAACAGGAACTCGCTAAATTATTGTTACATTAGTGATGTCCACCCTGCTCCCTACCTCAAGAGGCTCGTTAACTCATGGCAGTCTTGTGGCAATAAGGCTATAGGTCAGAGCATCTCTTAAAGTGCCACAGACTTGGGCTGGGGGTACCATGGAAAGGACGGGGAGAAAAGGACTGGCTGGGGGACAACGAGCCACCATGTCATGTTCCTGCTACTGTCCCACACACAAAATGAGGGCACACGAGGGCAACAGACCGTGGGTTGGTAGAGACAGCGTACGAGCAGGCTGGTCAGTCTGGAGGCCGGTACAGCCCATGGGTGCATGCTGTGTGCTTTCCTGGGCTGCCTGTGTGGCCGGGTGCTTAACCTAGATGTCGAGGCTGAACAGGATGAGCTGCATGACTTGAAAAATGTCTTAAATGTTCTAAGCTGTAGTTTCATCACCTGAAAATGAGGCCAAAGAACACCTTCTGGTTTCTAGTTTACCCTGTCATCAAGCAATTCAATTGCTTTTTTTGGAACAATGTGAGAGATTTTTATTTTTGTGGGAGTCAGCATGTGTGTTCTTTGTAGGAGGAAGGCACATATCAGCCAGCTGTGACTGGCACAGCTGCTAGGTCTCTGTGGCTGCCTGGGGACCTCAGGCATGGCTAGGTTTGGTAATGGTAAAACACCTCAGCACCTCTCTAACTGAAGCACTGGGTTTGTTCCCTTGTCCCTGTTTTGACCTGAATATAAAGCATTCCCCCGAAGCCTCATGTGTTTAAGGCTTGGTGGCACTATTAAAAGCTGCTGACTTATTATTTCTATGAAGAAAGGACCCACTCACTGTTACCAGGCCACACTAGTATCTGCTTCTTGAGGAGAGGCTCATCGGCTTTAAGTGCCAGCAGCTACAGCAACAAGGAAAATAGCCTGAGGGGAGATAATTTAGCATTCTGACAATTAAAGTTAATTTAATTACCAAGGAGTCATTAGTGTGTTAATTCCGGCCTGGTGCTCTCTCTTCTATAGAGCATCTCCACAAAGAATGAACCTTGCTAAGAAAAACTCAGAAACAAAACCAAACCTCCAAGACAGTGAATGGCCTTGTCCCAGTTCCCAGATCCTCAGGGATGTGGCCCCAGGGCTGGGCAGATGGAACCCTGGGCCCTCTGCCAGGGCGCCTTGCAATCTTTTATTAAAATCACTCTGGGATTCTCTGCTTGCTTTTCAATACTCCAAGAATGGCGACCGCTGCTGCTGCTGCTGCTACTTTTTGTCCCCGTGATCCAAGCAATGACCATTTTTATCTGAGAGCCCTCCCAGCAACACAGAGCACTCAGGGCTACAAAGCCCTTTGGCACATGAGGATAGCCTTAGGCACAGCAAGGTCCCAAAGCTTGGAGAAGTACCCTTGTACCTCTCTACCTGAAGTGATGGATTCATTCTCTTGGCCTTGTTGTGGGTTGAATATAAAGTATCCTCCTCAACCTCCTGTGTTGAAGGCCTGGTTCCCAGATGGTGATGCTATTGAAAGGTATTTGAATCAGAAGGTCTCTGACCTAATCTCTTGATGGATCGATACCCTGATGGCACTTCTGGGAGGTGGTGGAAACTAAGGATGGAATCTATTGGAGGAGGCAGGCCACTGCTGTGTGACCTTGACAGCCTGTCCTGCTCCGGCCCTCTTCTGCTTTCTCTGCGGCCCTAAAGGGAGCAGATTTGCTCTGCTGTGTACACTCTGCCTCCTCCCGCCTCAGCCCAGAAACAATAGAGCCAGATGACTGTAAATTTGATCTCCAAAACCATGATCCAAAATAAATCCTTCTTTAAGTTGCTTTTCTCAGTTTTTTCCATAGTGATTGTGGCAGGTAGCGTCAGTTATCAACTTGACATGCTTGGGAAGAGAGACCCTCAGTTGGGGAATTTCCTCTATCAGATTGGCCTTATGGGCATGTCTTTGAGTCAGTTTTCTTGATTGTTGAGTGAAGTGGGAGGGCTGAGCCCACTGTGGGCGGTGCCATTTGCCCAGGGGGTGGTCCTATATTGTATAAGAAAGCAGGCCGAGGGCAGGCCAGAGGGGCAAGTCAGTAAGCAGCGTTCCTCCATGGTCTGTGCTCCAGGTTCATGCACTGAGTACTGCCCTGGCTCCCCTCAAGGACGAACTACGACTGTAAGGTGGCATAAACCCTTTCCTCCCCAAGCAGGTCAGAGTGGCATATCATAGCAACAGAAAGCAATCTAAGACATGATGAGACCTAGTCTCAACATGCCCCTCCTCAAAAGCATGGACCAACCAGATCAACTTCTCTAGGGAGCATCAGCATCATCCCATCTTCTGAGTGGCTGGTGTTACTTTTATAACTGCTCAGTTTTTCCCTGTCCTCTCTGGTCTTCAGGGATGAACATCCCTACCTAGAAACACACCAGCTTCACAGGTTCCACAGGAGGTGGCATCCTCTTGGAGCTCACAATACCCTTCCTGTCTGTCCTGGCCTTGAAATTTATTTCTTGAAGCCCAGACCTTATCTACTTATTTTTTGGTTTTATTGTGCTAAGGATGGAGCCCAAGTCTTCACGCTTGCTAGGCAAGAGATCTGTCCTTCACTTACCTATTGTTGAAGACAGAAGCGAAGCATCTGTCCAACAGGAGATGAATGTCTTTTGTCCTCTGTCTGGAGTTCTGGCAGGCAGGAGAGCTCTCCTCATGGGGAGTGCTGACAGTTCTTCAAGGGCAGGAGAACCAGGCTGTCTCCCTCTTGCAGAAGAAGTTGTCAGAACAGAAGCAGCAGACAGGGCATGGAAAGGGTACACCCTCCGGAGTCAGGCTTGAATTCCGGCCAAGTGTCTTAATGAGGGAGGCTGAGCAAATGGCTGGGCTCCTCTGAGCAGCTTCTATTTCTGCAAATGGAGTGTCTTATTTCCTGTCTCAGAGACTGTGGGAAAGAGGCAGTGAGAGCCTCTAGATGAGATGCCTGCTCCCGTGCTCAGAAGATGGGTGTACTAGTCTGTTGAGGTTGCTATGGTATAGGCTAAATTCAAAAGAATGGGAGTTTAGAGTCTGAGAATGTAGCTCAGTTGGTAAAGTCCTTGTCAAGCACACATAAAGCCCTGAGTTAGATCCTGATACTATATAAAATTGGGCATACACCTGTAATCCCACACTTGGGAGGTAGAGGCTGAGGATCAGAAATTCAAAGTCTAGCTGGAGAGATGGTTCAACAGTTAAGAACATGTACTATTCTGTTCTTGCAGAGGACCTGAGTTGGGTTCCCAGCACCCAAGCTGTCTGTTAACTCCCGTTAACTGTCTGTTAAGCCATCTTCTGGCTTCTGTAGGCCTCTGTTCTCAAATACACCCACATAATTATAAATAAAATAAGAAAACTTTAAACAGATAAGAAAAGAAACACAAATAGTCAAAAAAATTGGCTACGTAGTGAGCTTGAAGACACCCTGGGATATATGAGACTCTGCCCCTCAAAACAAAAAGGTCTATTTAGTTCACAATTTTAGAGGCTGAAAGTCTAAACACCATGGCATGGGCTCTGATGAGGGACCTTCCTGGACAGCATCGTATCATAGCAGATGGCAATAGTCAGAATGCGTGTCTGGATTAGTGAGTATATAGCTAAACAGGAGCAACAAACTGGAGGGGGCCAGGCAAAGCTTCTCCGGAAACGGCTCTACCAGCTATGGCAGCACCTTCAGAGCAGTCGAGGTGACAGCCACAGCCCCACTGGATTTCCCAGGCAATAGTGACATGTCCCATATCGAATTCTGGTGACAGTGTTCATGCACAGCTGCATGGATGGCTGCGTCTCTACACTGCTGGGTCTGTGGAAGCGGTTGGGAGATCAGTTCTGTGTACCTACCAAGTGTGGCTCTGTGGCCCTCCCCAGGAATGAGACTCTTAAATTTCTAAAAACTTGTGACAAACTCCACGCAGTCTAATATGTGCCATCATCTCCATTTTAAGGACAAGCGGGTAGTTTGCGTTATTGTACAGCTATCACCCAAGCCTCCCCAAAGCCCCCACCTTCCCCCAGTGAAGCTGCTCCATTAACGACTCTCTTATTCTTCCCTCCCTCCAGCCCTTGGCAGCAGCCAGTCTTTTACTTTCTCTGGGAGTCTGAGTTCTCTCTTTAGGGGTCTGTACAGAGACTTTTGTGACTGGTTTATTTCACTCGGCAAAAATGTCCTAAAGTTTCAGCTACATTGTAGCATGTATTTGAATTCTATTTTAAGGCTATATTAGTTTGTTTTCCATTGTGATAAAATACTCTGACCAAAAGCACCTTAGGAAAGGATGTATTTCAAGTTACACTTCCATTTACAACCTATCACTTAGAGAAGTCTGGGCAGGAAGGTCGTTTGCTGGCTGCTGTCTGTCTGTTCACTCACGGGTTCCTGCTCAGCTTCTCTCTCTCTCTCTCTCTCTCTCTCTCTCTCTTAATGGCAAAGCTAATTCCATTCTGTTCTAGCTGACTTTTGCTTGACCCTGTGTCTCTGCCCGGATGTTCCCATGGCAGCCAGCCATGAAGCCTGCCCCTGTAGCTTCAGGGGTTCACTGTTTTTGTACCACTGGGAAGCTTACAAGCAGCCAGGGAGTGTGTCCAGACAGCGCGTCCTCCCACCCAGCTCCGCCTGCATCTCCACGGAGCCCATTGTTTCTGCAATTCTGAGAAACTTGTTTTTCTTAACCAAACTTTTTGTTAGCTGAAAATGTCTTTGTCAACCAACCTGCCCCTGGTCCGGTGTAACTATGATGATCTGATGTAATTATGGTTATTGACTTTGCCCTTGGAATAATATAAATGTGGTTTTACGCTTTATAAATCCTGCCTTGATATGCCCCCTCCTTGGGGTTGAGAGTTCTTTTGGGCATTAACCCCTCTCTTATTTGACCATATGGTGTTCCCCTGTGCATTGTGCTTGGTATTATACCTTTTTTTTTTTTTTTTTTTTTTGAGAAAATGTCTCACTGTAGAGCTCTGGCTGGCCTGAACTCACTATGTAGACCAGACTGGCTTCAAATTCTCAGAGATTGCCTGCCTCTGCCTCCTGAATGCTAGGACTAATGTATGTACCACCACCTAGCTAGCTTTCTTATACAGCCCAGGTCTATTTGATTAGGGATGGTGCTACCCATAATGGGCCGAGCCTTCCCATGAATCATCAACCAAGAAGATCCCTCACAGACCTGACCACATACCAATCTCATTTGAGACTCCCTCAAATGACTCTAGGCTGTATCAGATTGACAGCTAAAGTGCACTTGGACAAAACTGAACTAATTTCCATTGTGTGTAAATGTCACCTTTTACTTTATCTGTCCACAAGTACTTGGTTTGTTTCTGTTTTAGCTGCTGTGTGACTGTTGCTGGTAATGTGGGTGTGTGAAAGTCTGTCTGCTCTTGCTCCTGCTTTCAACTCTGTAGCGTCTACTCCCAGAAGTGAAATTGCTGCGTTTTATGGTAATTCTGTTTTAATTTTCTGAGGAACCACTCTAGCGTCTTCCATAGCAGCCAAACCATTTTCAGAGATGTGATTTCTCCTTGGTCCCTGAGGAGTTCTGAGTGTGACAGGGAGCAGGTGCAGGGTGGGTCCTGGGATTGTGTAGAACTCAAAAACATCATGCCATTTGAGTCTACTTCTTCTTGGGACTGTTTTCCAGAGTAGACAAGAAACTCTAAGCCCAGAGTTGTGTCTTACCTTCAGGAAAATTCTCCTGCCATCTAGGCGATGGTCTGGACAGAGACTCTCTACCTCATTTGCCCAACTTCCCCCTTCCAAAATGAGGCCTCTACCCCCTTCTAGTAGCCATTTGTTCCCAAGGAAACACATTAAGAGCCTCTCTAACACTCTACCCTAAAAATGGCCAAAGCCTGTGGGAGGAACCTTTAGAAACTTCTCCTGGTTCTTCACTAAGAAAGTGTAAGATCTGACTTGGGGATTCGGGCGACCTGGGTGAGGTCCTTCCCCCTCCAAGTCTCAATTTCCTCAGTTATAAAATAACTCACTTCTTTCCCATCGATATTTTCTTTGTTTTCTGCCCTTAGAGGCCACGTTTCTGAAAGATGCTGTCTGTCAGATAAAGCTTATTTAATAACATTAGCTGTTCCATGTTTTATTAAAGACATCCATAACTTCCACCCAGATCACAGTATAAGCAAATTGAGTTGATGTAATTTCATGCAAGAGCTGGTGTGGCCTCATTTTGGTTGGCAGTGAAATGTTCCCTTTACAATTAAAAACATGGAACAGTAGTCCTCATGACTGTTCCTGGGGACCCAGAGGCTCAGCACCCATGCATGTGGAAACGTTAGACCCCACTCTGTAACTCTGTGAGATGGAAAGACTATACTAGTTTCATTTCTGTGGCTGTGATAAAACATCATGACAAAAAGCAACTTTAAGGAAGAAAGAATTTATTCAGTTCACAATTCCAAGTTGCGGTCTATCACTGTGGGGAAATTGGCAGGAACTTGAAGCAGCTGGTCACATCATTTCCACAGTCCACAGCAGAGAGAAATGAACATATGTGTGCTCTCAGCCCACTTTCTCTCCTCTTATGCAGTCTAGGACCCAAACCCAGGGCATGGTGCTGCTCTCTGGACCTTCCTGCCTCAATTAATGTAAAGAAGACAATCTCCTACAGACAAGCCCACAGACAGCCTTAGCTAGACAATCCCTCATTCAGACTCTCTTCTCAGGTGATTATCTAGACTGTATCAAGTTGACTGTGTGAACCAACCATCACAGGGACTGGAGAAACGGCTCAGCAGATTAAAGCACTGGCTGCCTTTACAGAGGACCTGGATTTGGTTCCCAGCACCCACATGGTGGCTAACAACTAGCCTTAACTCCAATTCCAGGAGATATGATGCCCTCTTCTGACCTCCACATGCAGGCAAAACATTCATACACTTTAAAAGTAAAAAAAAATAACTACATGTATGTAAGTGCATCCCTGTCATGCAATGCTCATGACTGTCAGAAGAGGGTGTCAGAGCCCTGGAACTATAGTTAAAGATGGTTGTAAGCCAACCATCATGTGAGTGCTGGGAATCAAACCCAGGCCAGCCCCATAAACCTGAATTTTTAATGTTATTTCAGGTCTGCTAATTCACAAATTCTTTGAAACTCCTCCCTTCAAATGTTGGAGTTCACTTCCTGTCTTCTTTTGTAGATACTTTATGTATTCTTTTTTATTTTATGTGTATGAGTATATTGCCTGCATGTGTGAGAGTGCACCTGTGCTGTGCAATTCCTGAGGAAGTCAGAAGAGGGCATTGGATTCTCCTGGCACTGGAGTTATGGATGGTTGTTAGCTGCCATGTGAGTGCTGGAATCTGAACCCGGGTCTTCTGCAAGAGCAGCAGGTGCTCTTAACCATTGCGCCATCTCGTCAACCCACTTCCCGTCTTCTTTAGGTTGGATCTTACTTGACTCTACAAAGAGGATGTGATGGGAATGCTCGCATTAGGATTCTGGTGACACAAATAGATGGCAGGTTTTTCCGGTCTTTTCTCTGGGGTCACTTACCCTAAAGGAGGACAGCTGCTCCTGGGGAGGAGGAGCTGAGAGCTGATGCCTGCTGTGGACCATCCTGTCTGAGATCTTTCTGGGAATCCATGTTTTTTTCTGTTGTTGCTGTAGCAGATTATAAAGATTCTAGCTGCTTGCAACATCACAAATTTGCTTGTCAGTTTGTTTTTTAGGTTAGAAGCTTAACATGGACATCTAGGGACAAAGCTAAAATCAGTGTCAGCCATAAAATCGGTGTCAGCTGAGCCTACGTACCTTTCAGACATCTCTAGGGAGAGATTCTGTTCCGTTATCCTTTCCAGCTTTAAGAAATTGTTCATGTTCTTTCGTTTGTGGCCTCTTACATTTTGAATCTAGAATGTCCCCAGAGCTGGCAAGATGGCTCAGCGGGTAAGCCTGATGACCTGAGTTCAATCCTCGGAGCACACACAGAGCAAGGAGAGAGCTCACCCTTCAAGTTGTCCTCCGTAGACATGCTTTGGCACTCCACCGCCAACACACAAAATAAGTAAACAAATGTTTAAAAAAGTTAAGGAATGTTTTAAAAAATACAATGTCTCCAAAGGCTCCAGCAGGTGGCCCTGTGTTGGGAGGCTGTGGGACCCTTAGGAGGTGGGACCTAGCTTGTAGACATAGGTCATTATGGGGAGGACTTTCAAGGTCAGAGCTCTGTCCCTAGTTCCGGTCCTGCCATGTGAGTGGCCTCTATGACGTGCTCTTACAGCCACAGGCTAAGCTGCTCGTGGCTGCTCTCCCTCCAGTGATGGCCCGGAGTCTCTAAGAAACCAGGAACCAAAATAAATCCTTCCTCCTTTAAGATGTTTCTGTGAGGTACCGTGGTCACGGTGATGCTGAAGTCCTACGATGTGCCCTTTCCTTGTCTTCAGAGCCTCTCCCAGCTCCTCCTGCTGTGATGCCTTCCCCGTCTATTAAGAATGTTTGTGGTTGGGTGGGGGAGAGAGCTCAGTCAAACACACATAGGAGGACCTGGGTTTGATCCCCACCACCCACTAGTGGTGCCTGCATTTAATCCAAGCACCTGTGAGGCAAAGGTGGGCAGATCTCTATGAGACAGAGGCCAGCCTGGTCTACATAGTCAGAGAGTTCCAGGCCATTTGGGGCTACAGGGAGATCCCGTCCCAAAAGACCAAACGAAAAAAAAAAAAATAGCCGTGATGCTAGAGCCATGGCTCAGCAGGTAAGAGCACTGACTGCTCTCGCAGAGGACCCATGCTGGGTTTCCAGCACCCACATGGCTAACATTCATCCGTCATTCCAGTTCCAGGTGATCCAAGACCCTCTTCTGGCCCCTGCAGGCATTGCATGCACATGGTGCACTTACACACATGTAAAATATAATTTAATTAATTAAATAATAAAAAATAGACAGGAATGGTGGCACATGCCTTTAACTCCAGCACTTGGGAGGTGGATGCAGGACGACTTCTGTGGGATAGAGGCCAGCCTGGTCTACATATCAAATTCCAGTCACTTAGATAACCCAGGGTAATGTCCCTACATGCAAAGCATGTCATGTTAATTCCACCTGCAGCATTAATTCCCCTCTGCTGTGCAGCCTGGCACATTCACAGGCTTCAGAGTTCAGGGTGTAGACATTGTCATGGGCTGTTCTGCCAGTCCCAGAAGTGGATCTGCCTAACCTGACCACAGATCCTGTCAACATCCTGACTGACTGAACGGCTCCTAAGAAACTCTGAGTCCGACTCCGCAGATGAGCTGCTCCCTGACTCCTGACTCCCAGAAACTGAGATAACACACGTTTCTCGTTTTGAGCCACTCTTACAGAGTAATTTGTTTTGCTGCAATAAATTCTTCCAGAGGCAGGTTGATTAACCTTCCCGGGCCTCTCTCACTTATAAGATGGGAACAGTTCCCAACAACCTTGCAGCTGCTGCTGCTTCAGTGACCATCTGTTTACTAGCAGGTGCTTCTTGAATAGATGCTAGTTTGGGGGGCGGCAGGTTGATATGTATGGTCTCGTGTAGCCCAGGCTGGCCTCATATTGAATGCATAGCCAAGGATGACCTTGAACTCTTTAAAAACTTTTTTTGATTTATTTATTTTTATTTTGTGTATGAGTGCTTTGCATGTATGCATGTAAATACACCATGTACTGCAATGCCCAAGAAGATCAGAAGAGGGCATCAGATCCACTGGAACTGCAGTTACTACTGATTGTGAGCTGCCATGTAGGTGCTGGGAACTGAACCTGGGCCCTCTGCAAGAACAGCCAGTGCTCTTAACTTCTGAACCATCTTTCCAGTCCCTGACCTTGACCTTGTGATCCTCTTGCCTCTATCCCCCAAGTGGTAGAGGCAAGTGGATTATGGATGTGTGCCACCGTGTCTGGTATTGGATGTATTTTTTTCTTAGAGTCTAGAGTCTTAGAGTACTAGCACAGCCTCCAGAAGTTGCAGGAAGGAAGGACCAAGCCCAAAATACCCGACAAAGCAACTTGAGGAAGAGGGTCTTGCATTCCAAGATGGCAGAGAAGTCAAGCTTGAAGTATTGGTCCCATCACGTCCACAGTCAGAGGAGAAGGGGAAAGAATGCTTGCAAGCTCACCTTGCTTTCCCCACTCACACACAGTCCAGGATCCCCACCCAGGGGATGTAGGAATTAAGATGGGTCTTCTCATGTAAATGAACATTGGATAATCCCACACAGACATTCTCGGAGGCCCAACTCCAAGGTTAGTACAGGTCCGGTCAAGCTGATAATTAACACTATTCCTTCAGGATCACTTATGTCTTGTACAAGTTCCAAAATCCAGTGTGATGCTTAATCTTGGTTGTCAGTTTTGCTGGACCTGCAATCAACAAAGAGACAGGCCTTTGGGCACTCCCATGAGGGATCCTCCCCATTAG
This sequence comes from Eospalax fontanierii, assembly GCA_035773235.1. Taxonomy (NCBI): domain Eukaryota; kingdom Metazoa; phylum Chordata; class Mammalia; order Rodentia; family Spalacidae; genus Eospalax; species Eospalax fontanierii. Next base: position 72,974,144 of record CM069536.1, read on the forward strand.
GTCCACTAAGTAGGAAGACCCACAATAATTGTGGGTGGCACCTGCTGGTGGCAGCTCAGAAATAACGGAAGTCCAAGGGAAAGCTTTTGCTTCTTGCCTGCTTGCCTTTGAGTGGCACCAGTGGGTTCATCTACGTGGTTGCTGCTGCTGCCCCTGCTGCGGCCATCCTTGGCTGACACCAGAGACCAGTATATTTGGCCTTCCACCATGGACTGAAGAGCAGCAGCTCTCCAGGAATCCTCCAGGTCTTCAGTGCCAGACTGGGACTGTGGAAATACCCAGTCTTTTGGATTGAGCAGGTACTGGGTTTTCAGCCTCTGTAGAGTGAAGGCATCCATTGTGGGACTACTCAGAACATATCGTGTAAGCCACTCTCATAAGTCTCCTTTTAATATGTATTCTTTCTATCAGTTGTTCCTCCAGAGAACCCTAATACAGGCACTGCTCACTGACATCTCCTCTTCTCAGCCTCTTCTACAAGGTCAGTGTTGTCCCAGGAGTCTCTTAAACTCAGAGCTCTGTGATTGTAAACCACCCATGGGCTCCAATTAGAATATTCACCTTTTGAACAGTGAGGTTAGATTGTCACATCATAACTGTCAGAGATGGGGAAGTGCCAGTGTTCTAATAGGTGGTGTGTGTGTGTGTGTGTGTGTGTGTGTGTGTGTGTGTGTGATTGTGGGGGGAGAGAGAGAGAAAGAGAAAGAGAGAGAGGAGAGACAGAGAGGAGAGAGAGAGAGATTGGGAATCTGCTTTGGAATTTAGCAGACACAACCTCTAGAGGGGGTGAGGATGATTTTTCTTTTGGTTTCCTTTGAGGCTTGACAACATAAGGTATTAACACATTACCAAGAATGCAAGTGTTTAGAATATTGAATGCCCCTGTGAAAGGGTGTGTGGGCATGGCTTTATCTGCATGAAGAAAATGGACATGCCATCTCAAGTAGCTTTGAAAAATGAAGGGTTGCCAGTGGGAACGCTCTACTTTCTGAAGTGTTGTGAGAGCCACGCATGTGTTCAGGAGGAAAGGAGACCTGATACTATGCTGGGATTGGAGGGGGCCTGAGGATTGGGGCAGAGGACAATGCCAGATGATCCAGGATGGCACATGGAACGTGGGGCTGGAGTGCTATCAGCCCAGGCAGGGAAAGGACAGAGAACAAAGCAGCCATCTGGAGCATCCACTAGGTCAAAGGAAAAGGTGTTTCTGGGGGCTCTGGCTGGGCGGGAATTCAGACTCTGCTATGGTTTGAGTGTCTCCCATGTTGGAGACAGATGTTTACACTGTTTCCAGGTGGGACCTTTGGGAGGTGCCTGGATGGATGCGTCTGTGGATTAGTGAGTGCCAGCGTGTTATAAAAGCAAGCTCCTTCTAACAAACGTGCTCGTGTAGTGACCCGTGCGGTGATGTAGCAGGAGATCCTGGCCAGAGGCGGAGTAGGTGCTGGTGCTATGCACTGATGCACTGAGACTTCCCAGGCTCCAGAACCTCAAGCTAAGTTCCCTGTGCTTATCGGTTGGTTTGTCATCCACTGCTAGAGATGGCACCCAGGGCCTCGCCCATTCTGCATGAACGCTCTACTACCGAGGTGCATTCCGACCATGGGCATTTTTGAGATGGTTACATAGTGGGCCCCAAACTCATAATCCTCCTGTTCAGCTTCCTAAGTGCTGGGATTACCTCTACACCCCAGTAAGCCCATATTCTTTACACATTACCCATCTGTGGTATTCAGTGACAGTCACAGAAAGTGGATTAAGACATTATGAGCAAGACCAAGTGAGGGTGAGCCCCACAAGGCTGGGTCCAGGGAGGAAAGGCGAGGACAGGCACTCTGGTTGTGCATTACTGTGTGTGTCTCAGGGCCAGGTGAGTAGACGGAGTAGGATCATTAGGATTGTGCAGCCAGGCCCCGAGATGCCCATTCTTGACCATGGAGTCTGGGTACATCAGACCACATGGCAAAGGAGAATCAAAGTTACAAATAGAATTAAGGCTCATCAATTGACTTTGAGAATGGTGAATTTTATTTTTGCTTTGTTCTGTTTGAGATTTTCTCATGCAGTGAACTCACAATGTAGCCAATGATGGCTTTGAACTCCTGACTCTTTTTCTTCAAAGTCCCAGGATTACTGGTCTGTATCAAATATAGAAACGTTCACAGAGTTCCCCAGAAGGGAAAGCAGAAGGTTGACCTGGAGAAGACAGCAACGGTCAGAAGCAATGTCACTGGGCTGTAGGGTGAGGTCTCAGTCTACTGTCCCTGATTCCAAAGACGGAAGATGGGATGTGGGCCAGGGAGTGAGGGTGGCCAGGAGTAGGCTCCCAGAGCTTCTGCAAGGATCTGATCCTGTAAACACCATGCTTTTGGGTGAAATGAAACTTGTATTTGGCTTTGAGCCTATGGTATTGCAGGGTGATAAACCTGTGTTGTTGGTTTTTATTTGTTCCTTTATTTTTATTTTATGTGTATGAATGTGTATGAATATTTTGTCTGAATGTAAGAGCACCATGTACATACAATGCCTGTGGAGGCCAGAAGAGGGTGTCAGATCCCCTGGAACTGGAGCTATAGCAATTGCTAGCTGTCATGTGGATGTTGGAAACAAATCCTTCTCCTCTGCAAGAGCAGCCAGTGCTCTCAACTGCTGAGCCACCTCTCCAGCCCAAACCTATGTTGTTTTAAGCCACTAAATATATGGCCCTTTGCTACAGCTGCCACAGGAAACTCCCACAAAGGGAAAGTGTGCTTTGAGCCCATGCCTGACTGTTCATTTTTGAGCCTTATCAGAGGATGCAGGCTCAGTAAAGGTTTGTGGAGTGAGTGAATGTATGAAGTAGAAGACAAATGAATTGATACGCCTCATCTGTGGAGTGAATGAACGGGCATGCCAATAAGAGGGTGACATTCGGGAGACGATTCCCAAACTGTGTCCCTGTGGAGTGGATGGGCGGGAATAAACATCAGCACAGGTGTGCATCGGCAGGCTCTTATCTCTGCCTGGGGGCTCCAGATGTCAGACCTGGTTTCAGCCAAAGGCTTGGAAAGGTGGGACATGCAGAAGGCAAGGCTGACAGTGCTCCCAGCAACAGCATCTGCTAGATGGAGGGGAGGACGGGACTGGGTTGAGGGCCAGCTGCTACGCAGTGCAGTCGCTGCTCAGGAAGCTCCAGGTGACTCTTTGGAGTTGTTCCTGAGCAGCTGGGGTGGGGCAGTTATAGGGGGCATGTGTGGTGGGAGGGCTGTTGGAAGCTTAGCTTTGCACAGTGTTTACTGGACACCCAGGTGGAGAGGTGGAGCAGGCCGCAGTAGTTACCGGAGTCTGGAGTTAGGAGGAGGGTCCCAGTGGATCTTGGTCTGGTGACGGCACTGGAGCTTAGAGCTTGATGGGCTCTCCGCAGAAGCCAGCAGCAGAGGAGTGGGCTGGACTGACCCTTGGCATGCTATGGGCAGCACGCAGGGATTGGAAAGACACTTCTGATGGCCAGTGGGAGGTTAGAAAGAAACACACGATAGAGAGTCACAGAGGCAGAGGGCTAAAGATGCTGAGTGTTTCTGGGATGGCACAATCAGCTGGCCCAGTTCTACTGAAGACCAAATAGGATGAAGGCTGAACATGACCACACCTTGTATACTGCGCTGGCCATGGGACACTGACGGAAACAGCTTTGGGACAGTGGTAGGGGAACACAGGGAATCTCTACATCTGGCTCTGGTGTTGAGTGCTGCCTCATAACCCAGTGCTTAGTGGTGCAGAGCAGGGACAAGCCCTCTGTTATGTGTCCTGATTTCTGTGAGACGCGGGATTGCTGAGCCACTCTGGCTGGGGTCAGACATGCAATGTCACACAAGCCCAGACGCATCTATCGTTGCTGCTGTGAAGTTCTGAGGTCCTAAGCTCTTGCAGGGAACTCAAGTTTGATTCTCAGCGCCAACATGGCAGCTAATAACTACCTGTAACTCCAATTTCAGAGGGGAATCCAATATCCTCTTCTGACATCTGCAGGTAGGGGTGTACTTACACACATGCAGACAATACACTCATATACATTAAATAAAATAATAAAATATTTTAAAAAGAAATGAGGGGCTGGAGAGATGGCTCAGTGGTTAAAAGCACCGGTTGCTCTTTTGCTCTTGCAGAAGACCTGGGTTCAGTTCCCAGGATCCACATGGTGATTAACAACCATCCTTAACTCTAGTTCCAGGGGATCTGACACCCTTTTTCTGGTCTTGAGGGTACCAGGCACACACATGCAGCACATACATACATACAGTTGAACATCAATACACAAATGAAATCTTTTAAAAAAGGAACAAGGAAATCGAGCCATGGTCTGGGACAAGTGCGGTGTGGTCGATGTGCAAGTCACTCTAGGTTCATCATGACTGTGCATTAGGTATGTCATTATAGTTCTCACATGACATATAGTGTACACATGAGATCGTTATAGTGCACACATGATGTAGGCACCGGATATCAGGAGTGTGTACATGATCACTGTGTTTCTAAGAGACGGAAAGAGCCCCGTACTGTGGTCAGGATCTTTACTTTTCCCATTTATCAACTGGAGGTCATAGAGAATGTGGGGAAACTGAGGCCATGATGTGCCCAGGATTGTGGAGGGAGTGAGAGGAAGAGTCAGAGCAGCTCCTAGGCTCTGAAAACTACTGGGTCAGAGCCCCCTGGAGCTCCCACCCTCCACCTTCCTCATCTCTGGGTGTCTGTGAGGCCCCTGCAGAGCTTGGAAAATGAATGAGGCACCTAGCAAACTTCGAGCCTTTAGCAGACAGTCAGTTCCCTCAGGTCCCCTTCTCCCTGTGGAAGGAGACTGGGCCCGTGTGACAGGTGGCATGATACGGAGCCTGCTTTGACATAAAGATCACAGCCCTGGGAGTGAGTGGCTGGTGCTGTGAAATTTTCATCTCCTAATGGCACTGGGAGGGTAGAAGCCCCCTGAGTGCTGTGGGGTTTGAATTTAAATAGGAAAGAGAGAGGAGCCAAAGAAACCTAGGACATTTGAAAGGCAGCCCAGCCCACCAGGATTTCCAGAATGTGCCAGTTAAGAGTGGTGGGGGGCAGATATGAGAGTTGCTGCTGAGCCCAGACAGATATTAATTACTGCGGGACAGGCAACTGCTGAGAGGGACCTGGGTACAAGGGTTTCAGCTCTAACTGGGCCACCACACCCCACTTCTAGAGAACCCACTAGCTGGGTTTCATCAAAGCCATTTTGAAGGCAGGAAACAGAGCCTTGGAGGTATTAAAACCTTGTTACTCCGAGGGGGACCAGAGGCCCTGGGAAATGGGGGTGCCATTCATGATTTGCCAAGGCCCAGAGAAGTGGTCAGGATGCACACGTTCCATGTAGAAGCCTATGGGAAACAGACTCTCCTGCCCTACCGAGTCAGCCCGCAGCTTAACAGGATCTACAAGATAATCCTATATGGTGGAGTTGAGAGACTCCACTTTGCAGACTCCCCAACTGCCAAGTTCACCTGGCTGGGAAGGGCAGCATGAAGGACCCAGACTGTGTAACTACAAAGCTAGGACTCACTCCATGTGTAGAATCTGTCCCTCACAAACCAGCAGCAGGATCTTGAACAGAATACAAATCAGACCATTACACTCACTTCTGCAAATCCTTTCCAGGGTTCCCATGAACCTCCAGACCCAGCCCAGGTACCCAGCAAGGCATCCAAGGGGGGAACTTGTCCAAGGTCATACAAAGGTATTCTCCCATATGCAAGGGGTTCATGAAGAATGGAGTCCTCAGACTTGCTGGTCTGTGATCAGATGGGGAAGTGAGGACAAGATGAGGGAGGACTTTAACCAGGCTTCCTCCTGAGCAGCGGTCTAGTAACTATTTTCAGGAGCTGACTTGAGGGTCAGAAATGTGGAAGGGTCCCTGCAGGGAGCTAGAAACAAAGAGAAGAGTCTGAAGCCTTTAATTCCTATTCAGCTAGCACAGGTCACTATCTTGGAACATCACAGAAGCTTTTTGAAAGCACTGTTGGGCCTGTGAGATGGCTCAGCAGATAAGGTGCTTGCTGCCTAACCTGATGACCCAAGTTCAATCCCCACGACCATGGAAGGAAAGCACTGACTCTTCCAAGTTGTCCTGACTTCCACACGTACTCAGGGGCGCTGTCTCTCTCTCTCTCTCTCTCTCTCTCTCTCTCTCTCTCTCTCTCTCTCTCTCTCACACACACACACACACTGTGAGAAAGAAAAAAGAGAAAGAAGGAGCGGGAAGGGAAGGGAAGGGAGGGAGGCACTGTTCAAGCCAGCTCAGCGTTCGGGTAGCTCAGGCTGCTGACTGAGGGTGGGAGATGTGGACCGTAACCCTGCAATGGCAGCTGCTGGCTGCCAACACCATCACCTCTGACTCCCTAGTGACCATGTTACACTGTGGGACTCAGGATCGCCAGGTGACAGGCAAGGCCATGGACCACATCTGTCCAGAGTCCGTTGGTGCACAGTGGTGGGGGGAGGTTTTGAGATATTTTTCTATAGCTTTGTCCATTTCTGGGGCCTTTGATGTGTTTTTATAAAGCATATTCTCTGGAAACACCTTTAATTCTTCTGTATAACTGGGAGACTTTCTAGAGGAAAAAATGCTGATTTAAACAATACTGGGTTATTGTGACATACAAAATACATCTTGTGGATATAAGGAATGCTCTGTTGATGGATGAAACTTCTAGAACTAATGAGCAAACTCCACAGCTCACAGAAAATACCCAACCTTCCCAGATGAAGGTGTGGCAGGGTGCCCAAGCTTATGGTTCAGTGCCCAGAGATAGCCATCCCCGTGCCCGGCACACTGCAGGCTTCAGATTTTGTTGCTTTTATATTCATCTTTAGGCATGCAGTGAAGCCTTTGTGTTCTCTGAAACAAGTTCCCACATTTTGTCTGGTGGAGAAGGAAAGGAACACGCAGCCCCTGACCCTACAAAAGTTCATTTAAGGGCCTGAACCCCATGGCTTGTCCTCTCTCTTGCTAGTAAGTTTTTTCTAAAGTGATGGAAGCCAGTTTTCAGAAAACAGAACTATATGACACAGCATCAGGATAAGGCGCAGTTAGAACTGGAATCCATGTGGCATGTGGAATGAAATAGAGAATCATTCCGGTGAGGAGTTTGTGCAGTACCCTCAGCGCCTCATGGGAAGAGCCAGCTCCAGGGAAGGGAGGGGAGAGGAAAGGAGGGGAGGGGAGGGGAGGGGAGGGCTGCCTCTTCTGGGGTTTAGGGACACACACTGTGTGCAGCACTGACTTGTGTATCCATCTAGTGGCCAGATTCTGGGGGTTCCGACACGTCAGGGTCTGGTCATTCATCCTTAAGAAAACATGAGGATAGAAAGATGAAAATGTGGGGAGAGGTTTTGGATAGCTTTGTTGGGGAAATGAGTGAGATAAAGCCTCAGTGAGGGGACATAAGAAAGAATAAATAGAGGAGGAATGAGGCCAGGGCTCAGCCAAGCAGCCTTGGCCACAGCGTGCTCTGGTCAACCACTGTCTCAGTTCTGGTTCTGCTAGGCAGTCGAAAGAAATCCTTCCTGCTTGAGGGGAGAATCTAGTTCCTATGGGATGACTTCCTGCTTAGGGGTGATCTCGTCATGGTATCATCTGTCCATAAGGCTCTGCTATTGCTGAGTCCAAGGTGACTGCAGACTTAGGAGAAGGCCTGCAAACTTTCAAGCCCTTTTGGTGGGTGGGGTGGGGGGAGGAGGAACAGAAAAGTGTAAAGTGACAGCAAAACATCTCAGGAACCTCTTACTCTGTGCTTTCATATGAAGGGGGATGAGGAAGGTTGTAGGATGATTCTTGCTAGGTCAGGTAGGCTCCTGGCCTGCTGGCCCAGAACAATCTAGAACCGATATTGAGCATGCGTGTGCAGTGAACACTTCCTGGGATTGAACCTGGGGCAGCTCTCAGGCTAGCAGCCATTCAGGACCAATGGGAATGATGAACTTCAGATCGTCAGGTGTTCAGGACCTACCAGAATGAAGCATGTCAAATGACTAGATAAAGACCTCCCCTAAGCCTGACAAAAATATAAATCCTGTTCCCTTCTAAAATTAAATGAGATTGTGGCTCCACTGACTCCCAGGGTCTGTGACGTTGACTCTGCACCTCCTTACCCGTCTCCCGAGGGACCCAGCCGTGCTAGCCAACAGAAGGTGAGGAACCAGCAGTTTTTAGATACACTTCTTAAATGATTAACATGTCTGTGTATGTGCAGAGTTAACAAGGAGTCTAACTCAAAGGTTTAAGACAAAGGAAACAGATGCAAGATCCAGGCAGGGATGCCAGGATTGGATTCCAAGGCCATGTGAGGAGTTGGTACTTTTTAGCAAAGGCAGCTTCTAAGTGCCCATTTATCACCAGAAGTAGGATGGCGCCTTGCACTCAGTAAGTGCCAAGTAAACATCTTTTAATGTAAGCATCACCAAGCACCATGCTCAGTGGACAGGCCTGCTGCTTGTCGCCTGACCAGGCAGCACTCACTTCCCTGAGTATCCACAAGGCACCCGTGATGCCCACCTCCTTGGAAGGCCCCTGCTTATGATAAGCCCTCAACCAGTTTCGATCCCTTGAGTACAGGCAGTATGAGGACAGCCTGAACATTTGCTTATGTCTACCTTGTTGCTTGTAAGTCTGTATTCTATTCTATTTTGATACTGAAGATTGAGCCTAGGGTCTTGCACCTGCTGGAATAGAGAACAAGTGCTCAGAACTCATGGTTGATAAACCACACACTCTAACAATCTACTCATAAGCTGGTAGGAGTCAGCATTTGAGAAAAAGAATGTATAGATGACGGGTAAACATGGACAAGCACATGCAGCAGCCACTGAAAAATGCAAATTAAAGCCAGGAGATGCCACATCTATCAGAATGCATGAAGAGTGAGCGGCCTCCACCTGCTGGGAAGAACGTCATCCTAGTTAGCGTTTTACTTTTTTAAAAATTTAATTTAAAAAATGTGTATGGGTGTTATGCCTCCATATATGTACATGTGTCCATGTCATACAGTGCCTGCAGAGGCCAGAAGAGGGGATCAGATTCCCTGGAACTAGAGTTTCAGATGGTTTTTAGCCACCATGTAGGTGCTGGGAACCAAACCCAGGTCTTTTGCAAGAGCAGCCATGCTCTTAACAACTGAGATATCTCTCTAGTTCTCCAATTAGCTTTCTATTGCTGTGATAAAGCACTGATCAAAACCAACTTGGAAAGGAAAAGGTTTATTTCAGCTTATATGTCCTGATCACTGTTCATCCTTGAGAGAGCCAGGGTAGGAACTCAGGACAGGAACCTGGAGGCAGGAGCTGAAGCACAGACCATGGAGGAACTGCTTACTGGATTGTTCCTCTGCCCTGTGCTCAGCCTGCTTTCCTGTACAGCCCAAGACCAACTGCCCAGATGTGGTACCACCAACAGTGGGCTGGGCCCTCCCACATCACTCAGCAAATCAACAAAATACCTCACATACACAGCCACAGGGCAGTCAGATAGAGAAAATCCCCATATTGAGATCCTCTTTTCTCAGGTATGTGAAGTTGACAAAACTGTCCAGCACAGCATGCAGAGCAGGTCATGCAGATATCACTAGTGGGAACAGGAAAGAAAAGCACCCTAGAAATTAGCTGGTCAGTTCTCATAAAATAAAGCACTCTCCCACTGTGACCCCCAAAGAAGAACCTCTGTTTACACAGAACCCATACCCAAGTGTTTCTAGGAGCTTTATTTAGACTATTCAGAAACTGGGGGCTGAAGAGATAGCTCAGCAGTTAAGAGAACTGATTATTCTTGCAGAGGACCTGGGTTCAGTTCCCAGCATCCACATGAGGACTAAGAATAGTCCTAAACTCTAGTTCCAGGGGATTTGATGCCCTCTTCTGGCCTCTGTGGGCATTGCAAGACACAGATGTACTTACATCCATGGAGGCACAACACTCATATACATAAAATAAAAATAAATACCACCCCCCCAAATTTAAAAAAGAGTATTCAGAAACTAGAAACTGTTCAAGCTCTGTTCAGTAGAGGATTGAATAAGCTGGACAGTCAGTAGCATGAGATACTATTTATGGCCCAAAGGACTGAACTGTTAATAGCTGCAGCTTGGATAAATCTCCAGAGACTCATGCTGGGTGGAAAAAGTCAATCCCCAAGGCTTACCACCCTTACAATCCCATTTCTGTGGCAATATTAAAACAATGAAATTTTAGAAATGTCAGTTAGGTCCATGCTTCCCAGAGGCTAGAGAGAGGGAGGGCCGTGGCTCTGCGGTCACAGAGATAGCCAAGGTGAACCTCTGACAAAGTTGTTCTGGCTTATGGCTCTGCCTATGCAAATCTATGTATATGATACAATTTCATAAAACTGGGGCTGGGCTATAGCTTAATTGATAGGATGCTTGCTTAACATGCACAGGGACCCGAGTTTGATCTCCAGCACCTAATAAACCAGAAGTGGTGTCGCATGCTTGTAATCCCAGAACTTGGGAGGTAGAGGCAGGAGGTCAGAGCCAGCTCTAGTTTCCTGCTTCCAGCTTCGCAAGCCATCAGTAACATGGATTATACAACTGGGCCCAGACCGAGTGGAAAGAACCCAGATGCCATCTTCCCCTTTCTGGCGTTCTCAGTCTCAGATCCTGTCTGGGTCGGCCAGCAAAAGCCCACTTGAAACGTCTCCCAAGATGGTTACATATGCTATGTGAGCAGTTGCTCAGCTGCTGTGGTTACAAAATGATGAAAACACAGTTTAGCTTCTCTAAGTATGTGATTATTCTCCAACATGCTGGTTCTGGTCTTCGCTGCCTTCTGAGTAAGCATTCCTTCTGCTGCCGAAGCATTATTCCCCTCATGTCTTATGAAATCACACTTTTTCTTTTATCTCCACCTGTTCTCACTTCAGCTACTGTTCCTCCTGAGGTGTTTTGGACAAAATGATTTCTTGTCCTCTTCTGGAGCGTTTGGAGGAGTATGACAAGAGGTACCTGCTTCTCTGAAGGTTCAGAAGCAGAACCTCTGGCTTCCTTTTCCCCTCAGCATCTTTTATTAAGACCATTAAAAAATACCTAGCTCTCATTATTATTTCACAGGGGACAAGGTCTGCCCAGACATTCATGGATGCTTTGGGAATGGTCCATCTAGGAGGCAGCCCATTTCAGCAGCCATAGTCCTGAGAGATGCTGGTTTGCATGGTTATCTTTAGTACTAGTGTACTCACCCTCTCTGACTCCATACACAGTCACAGAGGAAAGGCCATCAGGACATGAGAGGACAGCTGTCTGCGAGGCAGGAAGAGAGCTCTCCTCATGAACCAAACCCTACTGAACCTTGATTTTAGACTCTGAGCTTCCAGAACTAGGAAGAGCTCATTATGGCCAAGGATGGCCTTTGAACTTCTAATCTCAGAGTGCTAGGATGACAGGCAGGCAGCGTGCCATGCCTGGTTTTGTGCAATGCCGGGAAGAGGGAGAGGCTTCGCTTGAGTGGGTTGGGGTAGGTGCCCAGGGGTTCTACCTGGTGACTGTATGCTAATCCCTTGCTTTGAGTGCCCAGCCTGATTGCCTGATGCTCTCCTGGAATCTTCTCACTGCCCACCCAGTCATCTCTAACCCAACATGAGCCAGCTTGTCCTTAGCTTATACCTTTCTTAGCTGTTCTAAGGACACTCCCAAAGGTGCTAGGTCTTTTGATCCATTGTTGGCCACTGCCTGAGTTCCTCCTCTCTCATTCCCCACATGCTGACAACTTCTGATTCCACCCTTCCTATCTGCTCTGCGGGGCTTTCGGGGCAGAGAGGAGACAGATGCGGGCAGCTGCCCCACCACATTCAGACTGTGTCTGCTCCATTCATGGAGCTTTGGGACACGGGGCTGAAGAACCAGGTGGCTGTGGACATGTGGGATGGAAGAGAGCAGCAAGGAGAGGAACAGGTTGTCTTCTTAGGAAGGAACTAAGACAGGGGTACCGGTCTGGGAAAGGGGGCAAAGGAGGGGAGGGTTGTGGGATGCAGTTGATTCTATTTGATTTGATGCTGGATGAAAAGAGAGAGAGGTGAGGGGTGGCTTGAGAGGATTTGACTCCAGCAGCGTGAGTGAAAGCTAGATTCAGTTTGTGTGGGACAGCATGCAGCCTAGAGCAGGGGCTGGATAAGAACGGGAAGGAAGTCAGTTCAACTGGCATCCCATCTCTGAACTTGAAGCAAACTTACAGGAGTCTGAGAGGGATGCTTGGGCTGTTTATCGAGCCTCGAAGCAGTGGTGAGTAGGTGTGTGCCTCCAGCTCAGGTTGCAGGCATTTAAACTCCTCAGCAAATGTTTGCTGTTTCTCTGAATGGCCCCGAGGGTGCTTACACCTGCCCATGGGCACACCCCTGTGCTCACACATGTTCACACGTACCATGAGACTCAGACCTTTTCTTTCAGAGCCATCCTTAACTGGGTCTTTCTTTCCATTAAAACGAGCCTCTCCCTGATAGTTGTGCAATAGAATACAGCACTTCCTGGTAAAAATTTGGCACATCCGAATCTGCCCTGGGGCCTGCCTGGTAGGCACGCTCATAGCCTTGTTCCTCCTCATCTTTGAACCTCATTGCTTCTTAGTGGGGGACCCTGCCTCAGCTCTGCTAGCCCGCACGGCCTTTCCCCTCGTCTCCTTGGTACCACTAAGCCTGGAGCAGGCCCTTGCATTGTCTGCTGGGCTCTTCCACACTGACCCTGCTGTCTCCAGCTGGTGGATCCAACTTTCACCGTAGATGAGGCCTGGGCCCTGGTCTAGAAGGATCCATCCTCACGGCAGGTCGGCCTGGGGTTCCTCTGTTATGCATTATTGTAGCTTGTTTCTCTACTGCTGTGATGAAACACCAGCTGACAAGGAGGAAAAGGTTAATTCGGCTCGCAGGTCACAGGAGGAGTGGAGGCAGGGGCCTGGAGGCAGGAACCGAAGCACAGGTCCTGGAGGAGCACTGCTTACTGGCTTGCTGCTCTGGCCTGTGCCCACTCAGCTTGCATTTGTATACGGCTCAGGACACCTTTCCAGGGGTGGCACCACCCACAATGGACTCAGCAAGCCCACATGGCTCAACAGTCAAGAAAATGCCTCACAGACATGGCCACAGGCCAATCCCATAGAGGAAACTCCCCAGCTGAGGCTCCTTTTCCCAATGTATGTCAAGTTGACAACTGCAGCTATCCAGCATGCTCAGCCACCCCTCCTATACAGCCAAGGCACACCTACCTATGGGGGCCGGACCCCCTACGCCAACAGCAATCAAGAAAGTGCCCCACAGACATGGCCACAAGCCAATCCGATGGGGAAAATTCCCCAGTTGAGAGTCCCTCTTCCCAGTGTCTCTAGTCTGTGTCAAGTTGATAAAACCAACCAGCACATGCACTGTGGCCTCCGCTGGCAACGGGAATTCCCAGGAACCTGCCAGTGGTGCTCTCTGTCCGTCTGGACCTGAGGCTCTTCTTGTCTGAGTGATGAGGACAAGGAGCAGCTCTTTCAGAGGCAAGAGTCACCTTCCAGCCTGGGCCAGTGACGGGAAGAGTCTTCAGCCTGGTCTGTGGACCTTGAAGGGTTCCCACCAGCCCCAGCTGGAGGGCAGTTAAGAGACTGGTAAGGGACAAGGTCTGGCACTGGCCGAAAGAGCCTGTTGTTTGCCTAGACACACATTTCCAAACAATTCAGAGGCCCCAGGGTACTGTGGTTCCCCCTTTGTAAAAGGAGATCACTGTGGGAGACAGACGTGAGGTAGATTAGAAACCAGATGACACCAAACTGGGGTTATAGCTTATCAGTAGAGCACTTGCCTAGCATGGATGCAGTTCTGAGTTCCATCATCAGCACCACAGAAATCAGATGGAAGATTTTGTCTGCAATTAACATCCTTTGGTCTCCCAACACTCTCTACAGCTTTTCTACCCCACATCTGACCTTCACCGCCTCATACGCTGCTGGAAGGCCCCTCATCTGCTGACATTTTAGAATCTTCTGGCTGTCACTTACTGGGTAGCTGCTGTCACATGGCTCTGGAATCCCCCCACACCCTCCCACAGAAACAGAATACAGAAATGACCAGAGTGTCCTCCGTGGGGGACATATTTGTGTGGCTTTCCCTCCCTCCTTTTCAAACCCAGTGCAATTCATGTTAGGTATCTTTGCAGAAATCCTTGCATTTTTTCTTGCTATTACATCCTAAGCTTCTCTTGGCATCTTTATAAATGTAATATTTTTATTAATTCTTTGAGAATCTCTTACATGGATGCAATGTATTTTTAATATATTCACCCTTCAGCCCTCCAATTTCCCTTAATCCTTGTCTAATATTTTTTTCTCTAGAAGTTCAGTTAGGTGCTTTGCATTTTCTGTGGGACACAGGAGAAGGCACACTGGGGCTGTAGAAGGGGAATAGAAAAATAATGGAAAACTTCTTGGTTCCTGGGACTGGGAAAGGTTCAACACCAAGGCCTGGGCGCTCAGGACCACGTGTGGAGTCAGGACCATAGCTGGCCATCAAGGGAGGTAGGAGGTCCATTCTTGAGAACCAGTCCTTCCAAGGCTAGAATCTGCAGATTACACGAAACTCACCTGTCCCATCATAAGTCCAACAGAGAGGCAGAGGCACTGCTGTGCACGACGTGGGTCCTCAGCGGAGGGGTATAGCCCCTCAGAGATGTCTGAAACTGGAGCCTCCATCCTCCAATCTGTTCCACTGCCAGCCCATCACAGGAGGAACGTGGACGCATGGCTCACAGGAGGGGAGCACAGCTCCAGGTTCACGGGAGGGAACCACAGCCACAAGCCAAAGTTGCGGTCCCCTCGGGTGACTGGAGCTTTGGTTCTCTGCATTCTTTAAACAATTTGTGACTCCATTTCAATGCACATGTATCAGCCTCTGATATAGAAGCCAGTTGTAACATGCAATCCCACATCTACAGGCCCACCTTGGGCCCACTATTCCTTGCATGTCCCGATGGCTGAAGGGCCTCATTGTGGTAGTTCCTTGGTAGGAACTGCTTGAGGCCTAGGCTATTCTGGAAAGATCCTGAACTTGAATAGCACATCCATTTCCTATGGCTGCTGAAACCTAGGGGCCTTCAGTGGACACTTTTGTTTTCTACACTTCTGGAGACCAGTAGTACAGAGCGGGTCTCTCTGGGCTGGAACGGGGGCAGGGCCATGGTCCCTCTGGAGACTCTAGGGGAGAATCTGCTTGCTGGCAGATTCAGTTTCTGTGGCTGCAGTCTTGAACTCGAGGCCCCTTCCTCCATCCTCAGGTCTCTGCTTCCATCTCTAGGTGACCATTTCCTTTTCTGGAGCCAAGTCTCCATCTACATCCACCTCTACAGGACACTTGGGATACTGTTTAGGGCCCACTAAAATAAAATGGGACCATCTCTGCATGTCAAAGTCTGTAACTTAACCATATCTGCAAAGTGCATCTCATCATATAAGATACCACTCACCGACTTTGAGATTGCACCCTAGACAACTTTCTGTGTGTGTTCATGTGCAGGTGCACATGTGAGGGTGTGTTTGGCCAGAGGACAGCCTCAGGTCTCATTCCTCAGGCACCACTCACCTATTTTTGAGACAGGATCAACGTGACTAGGCTGGGTCGTCTTTGAGCCCCAGAAATCTATCTGCCGGTCCTGGTCTCCTGAGTGCTGGTTTTGCAAGTGTATGACACAACATCTGGCTTTTTTTACATGGGTTTTGGGGATGAAAGGTAGGTTCTTGTGCTTGCAAGGCAAGCACTTTAGCAGCTGAGTCATTCCCCTATCTCTTAAATGTCTGTGAGGGCATCAGTCCTGGGTGGCTTCCAGTTGGTGAACTGGAGGCCAGTGAATATGACCTCAGTTCTGTTGTTTGCTTATTGGTGTGGCTGTCCCTATACTGAATGCCTTTCTCAGTCCCTACATTGTGGGTCGTTGGGGGCAAGGCCTCTGAGGTCATCTCCTCTTGCAGACCTTCCAGAGGGTCACCTTAGTGACTTTGTGAGTGATGACTATAGTACTTATTAAGCAAGTAAGTGAACAGGGTAAGAGCAGCCAGTGCAGGAGATGAAGACAGTGGTTACAGTGCCGGAATTTGAAGTCTAAAAGCCAGCTGGACACGAGCCAGCAGCTGAGGGTTTGTGCAGAAGCCTTCGGTACATGTGTGAAGTGGCCTTTTGTGGTCAGAATGCAGGGACCAACTGCTCATGCCCAGGAGGGGAGCGAGCAGGTCAGCAAGGGCAGCAGAAGCTGCAAGAATGGGGCCCTGCACCCATGCTGAACACCGGAAGAGGGCCCTGACCGCTTTAACTCCCACGCTTTGCAGGGTCTCCTGGCCTGTGTTAACCCAGAACTATGCAGGAGAGGAAATTCCAGACAGTATGTCCAGCTTCCTCCAGCTGATAGCACGAATCCCACAGGTTTGGGGACCTGGGAAGGAGTGGTCCTGGGGTTGGGACATTCCCTCACCTTTTCCCAGAAATCCTTCTCAGAATGTGCCCGAGACCCACTTCTAACCATCCAGGCCACAAAGGAGTGGAAAGCTCTCTGCCTGCCTCTTCTAAAGCAATTTTCAGAGAAACAAATTATTCCACACCTGTTAAAAGTCCTTTTATTTTTACATGCAAAACAATTGCTTATTTGGAGAAAATTGCCTTTAGCCACCTTCCGAATTTTCTAGTGTTCAGAAGTTTCTCTTCAGCAGGATGAGTTTACTGGCAGTGCGTGCAGAGGTCAGGATGTGTAAATTACCGCTAAGCCTGGCAGGCAGAAGCTACTGCCTCTGAAAGGGAAGGGTAGATCCAACAACAGTTTTTCTGTGACAGATTTGCAATTGTGTTTTCCGATTACAAATGTTCTAGGGTCAGGGTCTGAGAACTATGATAACCAACCATTCAACATTTCCAGAAAGTTCTGTATCCTTTCTGAAAGAGTCAACTTCATGATGACTCATTATAGAACCAGCGTAGATGAATTACTGCTCACATCTGCACTAGCTTTTCTTTGCTGTCTGCCAGCCCAGGTAGCCCATGCCCAGCCACCTGCGCCATTTGTCTCCCACCCCTTTTGAAATGATTAGAGTTAATTGTCAACTTGACACAATCTAAACTCACCTGGGAAGAAGCCTCTGGGAATGTCTGGGGGTGGGGAGGGTATCTTGATTCCTTTGAGAAGACCCACTCACTGTGGGTGGCAACATTCCCTAGGCAGGGGATCCAGGACTGGATAAGAGTGGACTGACTGTGGGTGTCCTGTGATTAGTAGTCTCAAGCTCTGGCTACCATGATGGACTAACTACACCTTGAACTGTGAGCCAAATAAACCCTTTTTCCTTTAAGTTGCATTTGTCAGGCTATTTTATCATAGCAACAGGAGAAAAAGAGTAAGACGTTTTCCAAGTGCCTGGCCACTCTGACCAGTGGTCTGCATCATTTCTTGCCAAGGATTGCTTACAGTCTAGGGAACATCTAATTTGATTCTATTGTAGTTATTTTATGCTCACGTGCTTGTGGGTTCTGTCTGTCCAGCCTCTAGGTAGAGGACTCACCTGACTTCCCTTGTAGTCACATGACAAAGACAAGTAAGAAAAAAACTCACCATCCACGGAGCATGGAGTTCCTATATCTCTGATATATCTCTGAAGTCCCCTAAGCAGATGGCATACAGAAGGTCAGACTGAGGAGCTTGCCCTATAAAAACTCCGCTTTCAGGTATCCCAGCCAAAACTGAAGCTCAGGGCTGTTCTGCCCAGTTCTGGACACAACAGGGGCTACACAGGAAGAGGAACTCAAAAAGAATGACCTCAGTAGTCCCTCAGAAGAGCAGGGTAAGGGGCTGGAGAGGTGGCTCTGTGGTTAAGGGTACCGGCTGCTCTTGCAGAGGACTCGGGTTTGATTCCTAACACCCACATACATGGTAGCTAACAACCATCCCTAAGGCCAATTTCAGGGGATCCAACACCCTCTTTGGACCTCCACAGGCATTACACAGCACAGGCGTACTTACATACATGCAGGTGATACATTCATAGACATAAAATAAAAATAATAACCAATAAAATATTTTTAAAAAGAAAAGGAGAATGGGAAGAGGCTTAGTGAGCACAACCTACACAGAGGAGGAGTCCAGAGCCCAGAGAGGGGAGGGCGAATACCACGTCACACAGGTGGGCTTCCCGGCAGCAGGTGGGCTGAGTTTCCCGTTGTGTTAGCGTGTGTGCGTGTGCAGGTGCATGCATGCGCACACCACGGCAGGCATGTGGAGGTCAGAGAACTCTGTGGAGTCTGTTCTCTGTTTCCACTTTTATGTGGGTTCCAGATTGAATGCAGGTCTCCAGTTTTGTGCAGCAAGTGTCCTTCCCCACTGAGTCACCATCTTACTGGCCCCTGCAGTTCCCGTCACTTTGAAGTGAAAGGCGCCTGAGCCAGATGTGGAGACTCCCGGGCAGTGGTGGAAGAGGCAGGCTCTGTGTTTACTCCACTTCTTGCTTTCTTTTGGGACTTCATGTGAATCTTTAAATATTTCTTTTTATTTCTTTTTCTTTTATATGTATGAAAGGTGAATGCAATGTCTGTGGAGGCCAGAAGAGGGTGTCATATCCTGTGGAACTAGAGTTACAGATGGCTGTTAATCACTGTGTGATTAACTGAACCTGGGTCCTCTGCAACCAGTGCTCTTAACCCCTGAGTCATCTCTCCAGCCCTTTCATATGAATAATTAGCAGGTTGGAGCCCTACCAGCACCGGACTAGCACATGCTTTTGGGAAAGTAACAGGGGGTGAAAAGACCCAGCACACCAAAGGCTGTTGATGAGGAAGAAATGAAAAATTAAAACGAATCACATCTGTCCCACACTGAAAGTGTGAGCTGAACAAGTTTTTGTTTGTTTGTTTTAAACCAAAGTTAGAAAATAGGTACCTGGGTAAACCTTCAGCCTGGAATCAAGTGGGGGCCTCTTGGAACAGGTTCTGGTCTTGTGGAAATCATGGAACCAGCAGGAACCACAGCTGCTGTGCATCAGACAGGAGACTCGACAGCAGGCAGCAGACACCTGGCCACAGCGTCTGCAATGAGAAGAGCTTCTTTTTAGTCCTGAACAGAAGCTTCCAGAACTGGTCCACTGGAAGTGGGTGCTGAGCCGGCACCCCTGTAGTACAGTTTCCTTTTTGAGGATGGCTGTCCCAGCTCTGAGCGCCAATATCTGTGCTGTGTATGATCACAAAAGGAGGGAATGGGGGCAGAAGTGGGGTCCCCACCATCCTCGTTTATTCCTCCTGAGTGTCAGCTCTGTCTCCAGGCTGGTTCCTCTCGTGGCAGCACAATGACCCGTGGCACCATAACTACCCTGCTGGCAAACAGCTGTCTCTCAAAATACTTCCTGGCTACATATAAGTACAAGTTCTTCCCAAGCTGGGCTCTGCTTCCCAGACCCCCACCCCCCCGCCACATCTTAGGTGTATCTGTGAGATATTACTGGATAATAAGTATCCACATAATGCAGCGGCCTGAGAAGACAACCGTGCATTACTGCTGGAAGTCTCTGGGCTGCCAGATGGGTGGTTCTGCCAACCAGAGCCTGCAGTGGCTGACTTTTGCTAGGTTTGCTCTGTATCTGTGGCTAGCTGGAGGTTGTCTGGTGCTGGCTCATCTAGAACAGTCTGGATAGGACAGACTCGCTGTTTTGCACTGTTAGCTGGAGCCTGTTTCTGTTGCAATGGCAGAGGCCAAGCACGTAGAGTGGATGAAAGGTGTTCTAGTTTCCTTTCTGTTGCTGTGATAAAACACTCTGATCGGAAGCAACTTGGGGGAGGCACATCAGTGAAGGAAGTCGGGGCAGGAACTTGAGGCAGAAACCACGGAGGAATGCTGCTTGCTGACCTGCCTGCAGGCCCATACTCAGCTAGCTTTCTCATATAGCCCAGGACCACCTGCACAGGAATAGTGCCACCTGGAGTGAACTGAGTCCTCCCACATTGATTACAATCAAGACAATTCCCCATAGACATGTCCACGGGCCAATGTGACAGAGGAAACCCCTCAGTTGAGACTCTCTTCTCAAGTGACTCTAAGCTGTTATGTTAGCCATTAAACTAACGAGGACAGCACAGGACCTGGTTCTAGATTAAGAGGAGGAAAGGTGTCCCGTATGCTTACAAAGCACATTTAGCTGCCTAAAAGGAGCATTTATTTTCACATAGTGTCTACCTTTTCCCTCACAACGGCTAAGAGAAAGGCAGCAACATCCCCATTGCACAGAGGAGGAGACTGAGGCCCTGAGAGAATTTGCCCAAGGTCGTGTGGTTACCAAATGGTAGCGCCAAATAGTGACCCCAGATTCATGAAGAGGATGGAATCCAGAGTCACCAAGAGTAGTTGGTGCTGGATGGGCACCGGGAGAAGCGTGTGTCTGAGGTCTTTCAGCCCAGCCCCTGCAGGTCCTCTCCCCCAGTAGCCATCCACTGAGGCAAGGTGTGGTGTTTCTAGCTATGGCAGCACTCTGGATGCTGCCCTGCTCCACAAAACCCAAAACCCACACTGGGCCTCCAATCTTGGACAAAGGCACAGGTTCTTCCTAAGGCCTTTACGCTGACAGCAAGTGAGTGAATACCGGTCCTGTGCTTCTGTGCAGCAGCTTTAGTCCAGGGCGTGTGGATTCAGCCCAGCTCCACAGCCACGCCAGACTTCCTTCCCTGCAGGCTGCAGGGAAGCAGGGGCTCTCAGCACACCTGCTTTTATGTCAGTCCTGTCTACCCTGGAATCCTGCCTCATGGCCAGCGGGCCCACGGAACTGTAGAGGATGAATTCTCTACCTCTGATCTCCAATTTCTGGAGGGCCTAGGAGTATATATAACCAGCATGCCCAAGGCCATGAATTCGTCAGTCGGAACTTCCTTCTGTGGCCTGCAGGTCTACTCCCTACCAACCCCTCTTCCCTGACCAGTCCCTGTCTATTTAGTTACTGATGGACCATCATAGGAGCTTAAGACAATGGTCTTTGTTGCTTAGGAGTGTGGGCAAACCTTAGCATGTCTTCTACATCAATTCTAATGAGCAAGACCTAAAGCACATGTCAGGCCTGCAGACACATCTGTATTCAGGCTGGAGTCAGTACATGTCAGGCCTGCAGACACATCTGTATTTGGGCTGGAGTCGGTAGGCTCTGCTTCTGAGGGTATAATGCTTTGTGCCTTGTTTTCTCAGCAGCTGGCTGGAAGTTTCTAGAGGCTGCCCACATTTCTTGCCATGTGAAGTTTTGCACCAGGGTCCTTGCTTCCTCAAGGTCAGCAAAGTCAGATGGGTGCCACAGCTTTCAGTAATGGAGTTGTGGGAGCTGAGCCACCTGTCTCAGGTTTCTGTGAATCAGGAACCCCGTGTTTGGTGGGTTAGAAGTCACACCCATACTCAGTGGAGAGGGGGACTATGCACGGGTATAAAGTGGGACTCACTGGGAGCCACTTCAGAAGCTGCCTGTCAGACCGCACAGTGTATATTTCAACTCCACTGAGCTCCAAGTCCCTGAACCTGCCAAGCAACTCTTGCCCCTGTCTTTGCAAATGCTGTTTCCTATGCCTGGAATTCACACACACACACACACACACACACACACACACACACACACCCTTTTCTCCCTTTTCCACAGTTTCTGGTTCCCATCAACACGTAAAGCAGACATGGGATATTATAGATGTTTAGTACAGATTTGCTAAGTGAGTGAATAAGTGAACTTAATCTTAGCCAGTAACCCAGACCCTGACTCTCCATAGTGGTCCCTGTCCTCTGCCCAGGGCTGTGTGACAATCCACCTTCCCAGGGTAACCCCTATGTCATCTCAGTAACTAGGCCACTGCTGACTGCGTCTGACTTGCCCTGCCTTTGAGATAACTTCCCCTGCAATTCTCAGGTGCGCTTTCCTGGAACAGCTCTCTCTGTTCTCTGCCTCCACCTTCCCCTCCACGACCCTGCCAAAAACTGGAAGCTCATTATTAGAGCAGGAGCCGCCTTGCCTCGGCCCCAGGTCGATGGGTGCCAAACACTGGCTTCTGTCTCCATGGAGGTCAGACACCATAAAGGCTCCTTGAGATTCCGGCTGTAAGGAGAGGGATAAACAATGTTCCATCCGCATGAGTAATTGTTTCCTATGTTATCCAAGGAGATTCTGATTTATCTCCCAGACACATTTGCAGCTGCCATTACAGACTCTAGTCACAGGCAGCCTCTGCCCCCCCCATCCCCTTCTCAGAGGTGGTGAGAGGAGAGGAGGAACAGATGAGAAGGTGAGAAGGTTCTGGAAGTCCCCCTCCCCCATCTCTTATCAGCTCCCTCTTCCCTCTCCAGATCAGCCTTTTTTTCCTCCAGGCTTGCTCGGCTTCTGGAACCACCTCACAGTCTTCCTGTCACCTAGGAAAGTGTGCCCTGTTGCGCAGTGGATGACTCCCCGCATGTCTGGCCATCTTTCTGCTGGCATAACATCCCTCTGCCAGGGCTCTTACTTGACCGTGTGGACTGACATGTAACTTCCCGTCTGCCTTCCCCCTCTAGCTGTGACCCCCCTTCCCTACAGCACTTCTCCCATCGAGAATCACACCGGCAGCTTTCCTTTCTGCTGCACCCCAACTGGACTGGCACAGCAGGGAGGGAGGAGCCTGTGGACCCACCTTGTACCAGAAGTATCTGGCACACAGCATTACTGAATGGTGAGTGACAGCCAACAGGCATCTGAGGACTAATTACAGTAATGGAAACGAACAGTACTGCTGCGTTTGGGGCTGGGTTTTAGTTTCTGGAATCTTCTGGAATGCTTTTTATCCACTGAGGCTGGCTCGCTCCAACATAAGGGACTAGCAGACAAGCCTCTTCCCTCAAACATCGTCAGGCACAGGGAGTTCAACAAGGTGCTGGAGAAACCCCGAGGCAGAGGCTACAGGTGGGTGTCCATGAGAAAAATGAAAAAATAACAAATGGAAACAGACTCTGGGCCCTTACACTGACTGATGGCTCAGGAGCTCCAGCACTTGCCACTCAGTGTGACCTCATGTTATCCTGTGCAATGCTTTGAAAGTGCATACAGCCTTTTGATATTATGACATAATTCTGTCATCTATAGAAACCATGCTCAAGAGCTGTACAAGTGAGGTATTTAAAAAAATAAAAGAATATTGATGTTTTAAGTAAATTTATGATTTGGGGTTGGGCTGTATTCCCAGCTATCTCAAGAGGTGCAGGCTGGACCCTCGTGCAGAACACAGGCTTTGACCTTACATTTTCAAAGAGATGAAGATGGGCTCAGATACAGGTGGTGAATCTCTGGTGTTTCTGGTCAGGAACCTCTGGGAAGGTGAGACCTAGAAAATAGATCTGAGTGAGGTCAAAGGCCATCTGAATGGAGGCTGTTCATTTTGGCCCCAAATAGCCCAATGGAGATGCTTTGTAACCCAGAAAGTCCTACAAGCATCCCAGGCCTAAGACAGTGGTTTTATACTAGATTAACAAAGGTTTACATTATTGCTTCAGACAATGAATTTAAATACAAATAACAGGCATATCTAACCTATGTGTGTATGTTCACATGGGTGGGTATGCTTGTGTGTGAGGGTATGTGCAGAGGCCAGAAGTTCATGCTGAGTGTGTCTGTCCCCTCATTGCTCTCCACCTTCTGTATTGAGTCAGGCTCTCTCGAACCCAGAACTCACTGAGGCCAGTCTAGCCAGTCAGCGTGCTCTGGGGAGAGGATGACTGGTGCCACTTTTAGAGTGCTGGGTGTATAGGCAGACCGCCGTGCCCATGTGATGCTTAGCAGGTGCTGGAGATCTGAACTCAGGTCTTCACACTTGCACAGCAGTGCTTTACCCACAGGGCCATCTCCACTGCCTGTGCCCTCTGTGTCCAACCTTTTGGTATTACAGTACATACTGTAATCCACAAAGTTCCTATTCTTAAGAACCATGCAATCAAGCTAAAAAAAAAATCACACACACATACAAATGCCACGATACTTTAAGTTCATGTTTCTATGTTGGGAAATGTTCATAGCTGTCCTAGATACATCAGTCTATGGCAAAGATTGAATATGCCTACAAGACTGTTTCTTTAAGAGAAAATTTATATTTCTGATTTGTTTCCTATCTCAAGAGAGAAGGGGAGTTAATATTCTGTTTCCACACCATTCGTAAAGGTCAAAGCTAGACCTTGGCCATCATTATGGCACATTCTGGAAGCAACTGAGACTCAAAAGGTCGAGGAACAAAAAACATGTTCCAAGGATGTGTATGGGTGTGGATATGCATGTACACATTTGTGTTGGGCTTGTGTGGGTGTGGGGGTGTAGATAAGCATGTACACATTTGTGTTGGGCTTGTGTGGGTATCTGAGTTTCATTTCTGTTGCTGTGATAAAATACCCTGAGAAAAAGCAGCTTACAGGAGAAAAGTTTATTTTGGTTCATAGTTCCAGGTTCCAGTCCATCCCTGCAGGGGAGTCAAGGCGGCAGGGACTTCCAACAGCGAGTCACATCACAGCCCGGGTCCAGAGCACAGGGAAAGTAGTGCACACATGGTTACTACTTGGCGCACGTCTCTACTCTCATTCAGTACAGGACCCAAGTCCAGGAAATGGTGCCATCCACAGTGGACTGGGTCTTCGCACATCAGTCCCCATAGACACACCACCGGCTCACCCGAGCCCTCATTCAGACTCTTCCCAGGTGATTCTAGATCGTGTCAGGTTGACAATTAAAATTAACCCTTATGGGATGGAAGGTGCTTTCTGCACTGCCAGTATGAAGATAGATGGTGGACCACAGTCTCTGACTGGGCGGTCAGCAGTCAGATTGGACTCTGAATTCTCAGAGCAGCTAGAGGCCTAAATCCATCCCCTTATCTATATTATGACAGAGTTGGACTCGGTGCTAGCTCTCCGCTCAGCTTGAAGGGAGGAACAGAGTATGAGGAGCTAGGAAAGTCACGGGAGATTGGGCTGCCACAGGTCTGCGTACATTTGGGGACTGGCAGTCGCCTGTTCTGTTTGGCCCCCACTGTAAGGGATTAAATCCCTAATAAGCAAATATGGTCACTGAGAAGTCATACACATGGCACATTCCTGCTTCTTGGTGGTCGGCAGGAAGACCTTATTTTTTAATTCCAGCAGGGCCCCTTCATCTGACTTGCTTTATCATGTAGCCCTGGATATCTCAGCTTGGAGATGTGACCTATCAGCCTTCTCTTCGATGTTTAAGTTGACCAATCTAGAATTAGGGAAGGGTAAACCACTAAAACCCTTCAAACCAGGCCCTCTCTGGGGAATGTTCAATTCTTGGTTTCCAGGTCCCCTCCCCATTTGTGGAGAGCTTTATCTTTCTATATTAATGTGTGTGTGTGGTGGGAGGTTCTTTATGTGTATGGATGTGATTCTTTATCTTTCAATAAAAGTCTTTTTTGACTACTGTTTTCCGCTGTGTTGGAGATTTTTCCTGCCTTTTAATTCTTTAACTGACTGAGAAAATGAACCTGACAAAACCCCAGACTGAAGATACCCACCTGCAACACCATCGTTGCTCATGACCTTCGGTAGGTTCCTGCAGCATGAGAATGGGAACACTGCAGGAATTCCACTGACCTCTCCTCAGGGACTCAGTTTGGCAGATGAAAATGGACAGCTATTGACCAACCATATCATCAGCTCTGTGCCCAGTGAAGGCTCTGGTCACCAGATCCCCAAACCATGGCAATAATTCAGCTCTGTTGAAAAAGGTAAATGGCTGGCAGAGATAAACACTGTTAGCAGAGGCTGAGGAGGAAGCTTCTAGGAGATGGGTGGCGGCTAGTTTCAGCCTTCTTGTGTCAAAAAGTAAGAATCTAGAGTAAATAAATAAATTGCCAGGTGTGGTGGCACATTCCTTTAAATCCAGCACTTGGGAGGCAGAAGCAGGTAGATCTCTGATTTTGAGACCTGCCTGGACTACACAGTGTATTCCAGGCCAGCCAGGGCTACACAGTGAGACTCTGACCCAAAACACAAAAAAAGTAAGACTCATCAGCATCAGGCTATGGAAACTGAGAGATGTGTTGGCTCACATCTGCAATCCCAGCACTCTGGAGGTGGAGACAGGAGGATCCAAAGTTCAAGGCCAGCCTGGGCCACATAGTGAGACTCTGTCTCAAAACAAAACAAAGGCAACAAAGCCAGTAGGAAATCAAAGACGGTGGGAAAGGGGCATGGGCAGGCAGCGTGGCACACTGTAGAGCTGTCAGTGTGGCATCTGCAGGAAGGATGCATGGTTCATGACAAGCAGGAGGGCTGCCCTGGGGGCCTTCAGGGAAGCCACGGCTGTACAGGGTCAGAGGGTCATGGCAAGCAGTAGTCAGAAGAAACAAGATTACAGGTGCTCTGCAGTGGGCGGCAAGCCAGAGGGATGGTGCCTCTAGCCTTTTGTGCAATGTCTGGTTCTGGGGAGAAAGCTGGGGAGCTAGACAGCACGATACCTAGCAATACTAACCTACAAGGTACTTTCCTGTGCCAGGTTCTGTGCTAAGTACTTAGCCTTGACAGCTCATTTTTTTCCTCCCAACTATACATAGAAGGCAGAATTATTCTCGAGGGCTGTGGAGATGGCTCAGTTAGTGAAGTGCTTGCCTTGAAGCATGAGGATCTAGGTTGTTCTCCAGCACCCACATAACAAGTGGGGGTGTGGTGCTGCATGATTGTAATCTGAGAGCTGGGGAAGTAGAAACAGACATATCTTTGTCACACTGTGGCCAGCCAATTCAGCCTACTCAGTGAGTCCCAGGCCAATGAGAGACTATTTCAAAAACCAACATGGCTGGCACCGGAGGAATAACTGAGGTTTACCACTGGACTTGGCATGTATGTGCAAACATGCATATGTGTGCCCACACATGCAAGTGCACCCACCAAAGAAATATTATTATGGCTGGTTGACAGTGAGTGGCTTCCAGAAGTTCAAAGAGCTTGAGGATAGCAAAGCTTGGATTTGAATGTGGGCACTGAGGCTCTAGACCATATTGTTAACCTGTGAACCTGTTACATTGACCTTGAACTTGGACTCGTGGTGGACAGCTTGTTTTCAAAGCTGGGAGGACCATCATGATATCTGTCGGGTGGAGGGTGCTTAATACCTCCATTGCCAGACAGTCAAGTAGCTCATCACTGGCATCCCCAATGGGTTTGAGATGGTCCCAGCAACTGTAGCCATGGCCTTGCATAAAGAACATTCTGTTCACTAAATCTGTGCTGCAGATTCTTTGCATTTCATGCCCAGCACCTCTCCTAGCTGAGCTGGGGTCCAGTGGGGAGGATGCTGCCCTTTACGGTTACGGAATGGTTTGGATTAGTCCCAGGTGCCTTGTGTTGGCTGTAGGTGTGACTCCTCCTTGGCAGTGTAACCAAGGAGGTCTGCTGAGTTCCTGAGGTACATATGTCCAGCTCGAGCAGGGCAGCCTCTTCCTGACAATCAGCAGATAGAGTTCCCAGCACGTCAGTCCACCTGTACATGTGGGGTTGTGGCAGAGAGTCAGGGACTTGGAAGCTGGCACTGGAGTTCAGATGCCAGGTCCTTGACTAAGTAGCTCTGTGATCTTGGCTAAGGAACAGCTACTCTCTGAGCCTCAGTTCTTCATCTCTAAAATGAGGATAAGAGTAGAGTTCCCCCAGGCAGCTTGCGACCCGTCACTGGTCTCTGCTCTTGCCCCAGCCTTTGGTTGAATGCTTGCTTGTTGCAAAGACCCAGTTTCTTCAGCATAAGAAGGTGGCCACCATGCTTCAGGGAATGACCCACTTAAAGACAAGCGATTCCTTCTGGGTCATTCTGATGGATTAGGAGAAGATCCGTTTAAAAAAAGCACAGCCCTAGGAGCCAGAGGGAGACACTGCCGAATGGAGATGCCGAGCTGGCAAGCTGTGCACCCAAATCAGAAAAGGCTGCAGGTCACAAGGACAGCTTCCCAACCAACCAGAGTGAGCCTCTAATCTGGGTAACTCTGCTAACCTTAATACGCCTGTTACAAGGCCACCTTACAAAAAAAGATAGGTAATTACAGAGATCTAGAGACCATCTGTGTTGGAGGATGCTCTGTCCGTCTCTGTGTCTGTCCCCTCCGACCTCTCCTTCCACAGTGCTCTCCCAATACTCGAGGCCTTGGTGCTCTCTGTGAACACTTATATTTCTAAGTATATTCTTTATGAGGTCTTGGCAAGAAGGGAGTCTCTGAATCAATTAAAATTTCCAGCTTACCTCTGGGCTCATCGTGGACTTGGCTGGAGTGGTTTAGAATCAGGAAGAATTTTGACTAAAGGACATTTTGTTTCAACCAATGTTTAGTGGGTCCTTCCAGTGTTTCTGATACTGGTTTGCTGCTGGGGACACAGAGATAGTCTTTGTCCCCCACTTAATAAGTTGGCACCGATGGAGGACATACCCTGAGCCAGGGGCTTTACGAATGATGCTAACATTCCTAGATGTGAGGGCGATCTGGCTGGGACATCTGACACTCCACTGATTGACAGGGTTGATTTGACTGATCTGACTGGCTAGCCAGTTGTGGGATGAGTTATCTTATGGAAGAGGAGGCAGGAGACCCTGCCTTAGGCTGGACACCACATTCTGGGTTTTCTAACTCATTAGAAAATGGAAAATACTGTGACTGTCCTAGAGGAGTGCTCTTCGTTTAGGGTCGGAGAGAAGGAATGGCTGGGCTGAGTGTGCTTCACTGCGGAGCCTCTAGTCGTCCAGGGTGAGCGTGCTTCACTGCGGAGCCTCCAGCCGTCCAAGGTGAGCGTGCTTCACTGTGGAGCCTCTAGCCGTCCAGGGTGAGCGTGCTTCACTGCGGAGCCTCCAGCCGTCCAGGGTGAGCCTCACTTTTTTGTCCCCGTACCCTCCACTGGAACAACAGGAGTCAAAGCACTCATCTGAGGATGACACAGAGGCCGTCACTGGTAAGGCAGGAGGAGCTCTGTGCTAATGGACAGAGCATCGCTCCCTCAGTTTGGTTGTGGACTGTCTTTTTCTGGAGGAGGTGTACCTGTCCTTGGGACAAGTGCCAGGGGATAGATCTATTCATAAAAGAACTGGCGGGCTCCCAGGTCTTGCCATGAAGAAACTTGAATGGGAGAGGCCAGGCTCACCCTGGCCAACAGACTGGAGCCCATCACTTTCAATGTACCTATTGCCCCAAACTGGGCTGGTAAGGCTGGGCAGCACCCACCTGGCCAAAGCCCCAACCTGCTGTAGACCAGGAGCCAGAAGAAGACAGAGGGAGGCAGAGGGCAAGGGAGGGAGGGTTCACCTCGAGCACTAGGATCTATGCAGGTAGGAGGCTTGCAGAAGGGGCGTCCACAGGGAGCAGGCAGGGGCTGTAGGGGAGGACCACAGGCCGGCTCTCCTTGTAAATGCTTAAGTTACTAAGTGTTTTGACTTGCACAACTCAGGGGAGGAAATTCTCAAGTTCTGTTTATTTCCCTCTTCTCTATAAAAAGTTACCTGTGGGGGTTGGAGAGATGGCTCAGTGGTTAAGAACACCGGCTGCTGTTGCAGAGGACCTGGGTTCAATTCCCAGCACCCACATAGTAGCTAACAACCATCCATAACTCCAGTTCCAGGTGATTTGACACCCTCTTCTGACCTCCTTGGTCAATGCGGACATGGGTGCACTTACACACATGCAGGCAAAACACTCATACACATAAAATAAAAATAACAAAAAAAATTACCTTCCAAAAAGGATGCAACATTCAGTGAAGTTGCTTGCACTTGCTGCCCCGTCCCAGTGTGCCAGGTGTAGAAACTGACGGCCGGTCGCAAAGGGAAATGGCGAGGCTCCACATCACCCCTCCTCATGGAGGAAGACCAGGCCAACAAGGGAACCTGTATCCCATGCCACCACTTGCTGGTATCAAGTTACATTTGGTGGTTTGTTTGGCTAATAATGTAGATTTTCAAAACATTTCTCATTTTAAAAGTTGGTACTCTCTTGAACCCATGAGATTGTCTCTTTGTAGCAACTGACCATTTATTTGCATTTCCTTTTCAATCAGTGTATAGTAGCCTTTCCCTAAGTTCCCAGTGGACGTTTATTTTTTGAACGATGAGAACTCTTTACATATGCTGGAAACTAGTGCCTTGGCATATATTTGGATGTTTTTTTCCCTGAGCCCATTGGTTTCCTTACTTAATGTACTGCCTCAGAAGTTATACTTCTGGGTATTTCAGCATTAATCAGTCTTGTCATCTGCCAGTTACTTTGTGTAACATCTTTTTAAATTTATTATTTTTATTTTATGTGTATGAGTGTATCACCTGCATGCAGGTAGGTGCACCCATATTGTGCAATGCCTGTAGAGGTCAGAGGAGGGCACTGGATTCCTCTGGAGCTGGAGTTACAGATGGTTGTTAGCCACCATGTGGGTGTTGGGAATCAAACCCAGGTCCTCTGCAAGAGCAGCGAGTGCTCTTAACTACTGAGCCATCTCTCCAGCCCCATGTAACATCTTTAAGATTTTCTGTATTCAAGTTCTTGGAATATTTTTACATATTTACTTTCCAAAGTTAGGTGTGTCTGTCTGTCTCTCTGTCTCTCTCTGTCTCTGTCTCTCTCTGAAAGAAGGAAGAGTCCTTGTTATAATTTACAGTACTGGATGAAGTTAATTACTGTGCCCCCAGCCCTTGCTAATGTCTTAAACTGAAAGTCTGTATTGGTTTGATAGTTTGTCCTGTTATGTTAATGGATACATTTCAAACCAATAGGATTTCTCCCTTTAAAAAAGTTTTTGTTATTATATATTAATTATACATAGTAATGGATTTCCTTATGATATCTTCATATGTGTGTGTAATGTTTTATCTTGTTTACCCCATTACTCACCCCTCACTACTCTTAAGTTCCATGTGTATGATTATGTGTGTGTGTGTGTGTGTGTGTGTGTGAGAGAGAGAGAGAGAGAGAGAGAGAGAGAGAGAGAGTGTTGCTTGTAGGATTTGGGGCAAAGGATTATTTACCAGAGCACGGGTATCTTACCTGTGGTCACACCACTGAAGAAAATGTCTCTCCCTCCACCAGCACCAAGGTTGGGACTCTTTAAGCTATGTGTAATTTCATCTTGTGAAACAGACGGAGGGGATTTCTTCTTTCCCCACTTTTCATCGACTGACTCTCAGTCAAGCCATAAGAAGCACCCTTCTTCCAGACATCTCGTCTGATGGACTCTCACCATCGAGCCTTCCTTTCTGAAGCTCTTCCTTTGATTTCTTCTGGGTTTGCTGCCCTTCTTTCGTGAATCATTTCTACCAGCACAAAGATGTACCTTACCTTCAAAAACAAAAGCCAGCATAAGATGGGGTTTGCAGCAGGCTACCAAGCTACAGAAAACCTGGATAAAGGCAAAAGTCGTCTTTTCCTGAACACCAAGGAAGGAGTGGGGGAAATGTTCTGGAGAAGAGAAGCTGCTCCCAGGGGCTCATGGGTGTGAGCTTTTCTTTTGGTCATCTACTGGTTCTGGCTCTAGAGGCTGGAGACGGATTGGGCTGGGTCCAGAAGGAATTCAACGCAGAGTAACAGAATCCCAGACCCCGAGTGTCAGACTCTTCACCAGATGCCACCTACGGATGGGTGTAAAAGTACTAAGTTTGTGAGGTGGGAAGCTAGCCAGCTGCTTAGCCAGCAGAAGGGGGCCTCTCCAGCTCTCTCAAGAAGATGAAGGTGGGGGAGGAGGCTAGGGCAGGAGCAGAAAGCTCTGGAGGGAGGCATGGCCTGACCAGGCAGCTTTTCCCTGACGGTTGCTGAATCTGCCTGCTGCTAGACAAATGTGGAGACTTGAGGGGAGTGATATGTGCTAAGGGCCCGATGCTAAGGCACAGAGCTTCAAATTCAGGCCCACGATTTGCAACTTCTGTCATTCTAGTTCCAGATCTTATGTCTTCTGGCTTCGGCAGGCCCCAGGCACTCGTGTGGTACATACATTCGGACAAAACACTCATACACATAAAATAAAAATAAATCTGAAAAACAAAAGCGCATCAAATTAATAAATTCAATATTTGCAGTTAAGAAATCAATTGGTAGGGGCTAGAGAGATGGCTCAGCGGTTAAGAGCCCTGGCTGCTCTTGCAGAGGACCCAGATTTGATTCCCAGCATGCACATGGTGGCTAACAACCATCTATAACGCCAGTTCCAGGGAATCAGATGCCCTCTTCTGACCTCTGGGAGCATTGCATGACAGGTGCATTTACACACATGCAGGCAATACACTTATACACATAAAATAAAAACAGTAATAACAAATTAAGAAAAAAATTAATTGTATTTAAGAGGAGACTAGACACAGCAAAAGCCTGAATAACTGATCTGGAAGATAAGTAAGAGAAGACTCCAGATCTGAAGATTAGAGCAGAAAATAGAACGCATACCCCTCCCCGCCAAACAGCCAACATATGACCACAGAATGCGCTAAGACTCAATGAAGATACAGGGGCTAAAATTTTCCCCGAACAATAAACTATTATGGTGATGTGAATTCACCCAGATCTCTGGAAACAGATCAGTGCACAAAAATGTCCATCTTGTTTATCTTTTATGATCTTGTCACTAAGCATGACTTGTACATAACTGAAACCATTTTAAGTAACAGCACTTAAAATAGCATGAATCTAAATACCTAAAAATATGTAATCACAATGTAGAGTTAAAGCCAGCCTGAAACAGAGGGATGTGCTAAAACACCTATAGATCGTCAGTCTCCTCGACATAGATCCAGAGATTCTAGTGCAATGCAAATTAGAATCACAGCAGTCTTTGAGGGGCATCTGGGGGTTAACAAACTGACTCTAAATTTCATCTGGAAATGCATAGGGTAGAGGCTAGCTCACTTATTCAGGATTTTGCAGAGGAACAGAACCAACAGGATATATGTCCCCCTAGAGGTTTGTGAACTGGATCAGTGCACAAAAATTTGGAACTGGCTCACAAGCCAAACTCTGTACCCTGACTGGCAGAGCATGTGGGCAAATGCATGCCATGGCACATATGTAGAGGTCAGAGGACAACTTCTGAGGGTCATGTGGGTCCCAAAGATGGATGGAACTCAGGCTTCGCAGCTGGTGGCTTCACAGCTGGTGGCTTCGCAGCTGGTGCCTTCACCCACTGAGCCACCTCGCCCAGTTGAGGACAGCCTTTTTGTTCTATTTAGACCCTTCAGTCTATTGGATGAGGCACACACATGTTACAAAGATTAGTCTGCTTTACCCAAAGTTCATTGACTTCAATGTGAACTTTGTGTTGACGAGCAGAACTAGCCATCACGGAAGCCAAGGCGATCTAGAGCAAGAAAGTGAGGAGGCCGACACTGTAAGATGTCAGGACATACCTGAAAGCTCCAAAGCAATGAGCTGTCAACATAGACAGGCAAGCAGACAACTGCAAGAGAAACAGAGCCCAGAGGCAGACCCAGGCATGCATGCTTCAGATTTAAGACAGAAGTGAGAACACGGCACAGCGGAGCTAAGCGGATGACAGGGAGAGCTCTCCTAGATACAAAGAAAAACCGAAAAGAAAGAAAACACATCTGTAACGCCTTGGAAAAAGTGAAACAGGACCAAATCTGCTCTGGTTCCACAGCTGGGCTAAGTTTCTTCCATTTTCCTGACTATTTGCTCTGATTCCTGCAAGCAGCTGAGCAGGCCCCGTATGTTCGCCTTGGTGGCCCTTGTCTGTCCCAGTCATTACGATCTAGTTAGATCCAGTGGCCAAGGTGCTGTTTTCAGTTCTGGTGTTGGCCTGGTGTAGGCCACACACACCTTTGCTCACGTGTGGTCTCACTACTACGTCCACTTGAACTAGCCTTTCTTTACCCCGAGTACCTTGCAGAGCACTTCCGTTGCCTTTGTCACAACCCACGACCAGTCCTGGCCTGACTTCAGCACCGATAATAACCCCTCCCCCGGCATCATCATGTGTCCCCCAAATGTCCCTGAGTTCCTCTCTGTGTCTTCGTTCACCCTGCCTCTGCTGTCCCGCTCCTCCAGCATCCTGTCTCCCTGTTGCTCTGACTCACTACTATGGAGTCTCTGAGCAAGCGTTCAGAGGCTCCGGCCCCCTCCCTAGCCTCCAAAGGCCAGCCCTGTGCCCTTGTTTGTGGTCTAGAATCAGTCCCCCTCTACTCCAGCTGATGCCCCTGAACTCACCTGGGCTTGGGAAGGGCACCCTCTGCTGGAGGGGGACAGCATTGCCAGGTAGGACCCCACTGTTCACAAGGAGGTGCAACCCTGAGGGAAGGCTGTAGTCTGGTAGTAGAGAGGGGCATCTTGGCCAGGAGACATGACCGTATGTCAGCCATGATGTGGACAAAGGCCAGCTAGAGGACAAAGGGCCTGGCTTTGTTCTGCATATCTCTCTGCCTCCCAGGGAGGCTTCTGAGCCTGCAAATGGCCCTCAGAGCTTCTGCCTCTTCTGTGGAGGGAGCCAAACCCAGCCAAGGCCGG
This sequence comes from Eospalax fontanierii, assembly GCA_035773235.1. Taxonomy (NCBI): domain Eukaryota; kingdom Metazoa; phylum Chordata; class Mammalia; order Rodentia; family Spalacidae; genus Eospalax; species Eospalax fontanierii. Next base: position 73,008,645 of record CM069536.1, read on the forward strand.
CGACAGGCACGTGGCCATCAGAGCCAGGGATAGCTGAGTCACACCTTGCACTGCCACCCATCTGGTTCAGGCTACACCACTCACACCTCAGCTTCTTCATCTGTGAAATGGGGTCGACATCTCTAGTTGACAGTTGTGTGGAGCTGCAAATGACGTGCCCGTGCCCTATGAAACACCAGGCATGGGGCTGGGGTGGAGCTTCACCGGGAACGCCCCTCGGGCCAGGGTGGGCTCAGTGGGAGAGTCCCTGATGGAGTCCTGCTGCAGAGGCACTTCCGGGCAGTCTGCACAGGGAGGGGGCCTGGGCGGGGTGCTGCCGAGGACCAGCCTAAGGGAGTGGTCTGTTCATCTTGAGCTGGGAGTCACCTCAGTGCTGGGGCCTCGAGGCTGGGGAAGCCGGCTCTGTTCCCGGGACAGCACTCCTGGCCCTGCCCAGTCCACACGGTTTCTCACGCCTTGCTCTTGGCCCCGCCCCTGTGGTGGGCTCCTGGCTCTGCTCCACAGGATTGGCTGCAACTTAAGGAAGGCAGCCCACCTGATGGGGCTTTACACCTGGCGCTGCCAAGGTAGTCCTATGGCTTTCCAAGCTGCATGGCCTCTCGGGCCGCTCCCGTGCAGTCTGTGGTACATACGGCCTGGCGTCTATGAGGATGAGAACAGGAGGATTTGGGTGACAGTGGCCATGAAGTTTTATCCTTGGTGGCCCCTTCAGACCACTGTGAGTCCTGGGGCTACAGGGAGGCTGTGAGAAGGCTGACCACTATCCTGGGGGCCAGGATGTACCTGTGTGTGTGTGTGTGTGTGTGTGTGTGTGTGTGTGTGTGTGTGTGTGTGTGGTGGGGGTTGTTAGCACTGTGTGGGAAAACAGCTCATACTGGTTCCTGAGCAAAACTAGACCCAAGCTTATTTGCCACCCCCCACCCCCTCGGGAGATGCCACAGGCACAAGCTCATCCACCACTGTTGATGTGGTGGTTTGTGGTGGGCCTGAGGCACAGGTAGACAGAGGGAGTCTGCCTAAAAGCGGAGCTGGTAAACTGGGCTTTGTGGGGCAAGCAGGAATTCTCTGGGTCAGAAAGAAGGCGGGTTCAGCAACGCAAAGGCTTTGGAACTGGAACCAGCAGGTGGGCCAGCAGCGTGAGCCTGATTAATTTGTCAGTGAGAACACCTCACTTGGACTTGCTGATGCTCATCCATCTTCTCTCCCCACCCCCCACCCTCACCTTGAATGTCAGGAGAGTCATTTAACAGATAATTGATTGGACTTGGGTAGGTTCTAGACTCTACTTAAAAAAAAATCTGATTTCTTATTTTATGTGTATGAGTGTTTTGCCTTCCTTTATGCAGCCTTGTCAGGCAAAGCGCATTGAGGTCAGGGGAGGGTGTTGGATCCCTGGAACTGGAGTTACAGTTTTTAGCTGCTTATGTGGGTGCAGGGAATTGAACCTGGGTCCTCTGGAAGATCTGCAAGTGTTCCTTACTGCTGAGCCATTTCTCCAGTCCCCTAGATTCTACTTTTAAAAAGCACTCCCCTGGTGAAGTTAATAATTACCCAAATTGGAAACTGTCCTGGGCTGAGGCTTAGCCCAACCCAGCCTTGAAAGCTAAAATACTCAGCGCAATACTCTAAAAGCTTTTCTAAATATTAAAACTGCCTGTGTAGGGGCAGAAATGTAGCTCAAGGGCAAAATCACTAGCTTAGCAGGGACGAGACCCTGTGTGTGTGTGTGTGTGTGTGTGTGTGTGTGTGTGTGTGTGTGTGTGTTGTGACATCTGTAGCACATTTTAGAAACAATCTTCAAATAGATCATTGAAAGCCTTTATTATACCTGTGCCAAATAAAGCCTGAAAAAAGTTGTACACCAAATATTTTCATTAAAAAAAAAACAAAACCCTAGAAATTGTCCACTACAGTGTGAATGTAAGTCAGGGCCATTTCCATGGAAATCAGCACAGAAAGTACTCAATAAAAAAACAGAGTTCTGTTCCATAGAGCAATTCTGCTTCTGGGGTCAGACCCCAAACAAGTTACAGCAGTATTGTTACAGAGTGAGCCTGGAGGGGTGCATGGATAAAGAGAATGTGTTTCCTGGTAATTCAGCTTAAAAAAAAAAAAAAAAGAAGGAGCCTGACACCTGCTGTGGTAGAGGCCTGAGGAAATGGGAGTGAAGGAAAGTACAGCTGCTGCTCAAGGATGCGGTTCCATCTGGCTCCCCTCATGTGAGGCACTCTGGGGAGTTACAGAAGGCAGACAGAGCTCAGAAGTCACCTGCTCCTGCTCCTGATGGGCTCAGGGCTCGAGGTGGAGGCTCTAGAGACTGATGCTGCTGGTGGTTGCACACGTGAGTGCACTTCTGTTCCTGTGCACTTAGAAACAGCTGCCACGGTCCGAGAAAGGGTTCTGTGGGAACAGAATGGATTCTTTAAGCAATTTAGGCACAGGTGGGCCGAACTTTTCCCAGTTCTTTTCTTTTTTATTTGCACGTGGAGGGATTGAACCCAGGGCCTTGCACATACCAGGCAAGTGCTCTACTGCACAGCTACATCCCAGGCCTCTTTTTACTTTTTATTTTGAAACAGGGTCTCACTAAACTGCCCAGGTTGGTTTAGAATTGACTCTATGACCCAGGCAGGCCTTGAACTTGTAGTCCTCCTGTCTCAGCCTCTTGAGTAGTTACTATAGGCCTACACCACCAGGCCCAGCTTTGCGATCCCTCCCTGCTTCTTCCCTCCCTCCTTCTCTCTCTCCTCCTCCTCCTCTCTCTCTCTCTCTCTCTCTCTTTCTCTCTCTCTCTCTCTCTTTCATTAGTATGCTAAGAGCTGGTTTCATTGTATCTCTCTCTCTCTCTCTCTCTCTCTCTCTCTCTCTCTCTCTCTCTCTCACACACACACACACACACACTGTTCCTATTTCTCCCCACTTTGGTCCCTCCCTACCTGCTTCTCCCAGCTTAGTGGTCTCTTTCTCTCTTCTCCACAAGTCGCCCCCTTTCTACTGGAGCCTCTTATCTCTTGCGAGTGGCTGAATGGGGACTAGAGAACTGGCTCAGTATGACTGGTGCCCTGTGCAAGACAGAAAAGACCTGGAGCTGGAGAGATGGTCAGCGTTAAGAGCACATACTGCTCCTGCAGAGTACTGGAATTTGGTTTCCAGGGCCCACACTGGGTGGCTCACAAATGCCTGCAACTCCAGCTCCAGAGGATCTTTACACCTGTTAGCATTGTACTTGTGTGCAAAAATCCCCACATAGACACACACATATATATACATAATTAAAAATAAAATTTGAGAGTCTGTGGCTAGTACAATGGCTCAAAAGTTAAGAGCACTGGCTGCTCTTGCAGAGGACCTGGGTTTGGCAGCTAACAACTGTCTGTAACTCCAATTCCATCGGATCCCACACCTTCTTCTGGTCTCGATGGGAACTGAACAACATAGGCACATTTGTACACATGCAGGCAAAACATGTTTAAAAACAAATTAAAAAAAATAAAATTTGGTTGGACATGATAGCACATGCCTTTAATCTGCCAGCAGAGGCAGGAAGATCTCTGTGAGTTCAAGGCTAGTTTGGTCTACATAGTGAGTTCTAGGCAACCAGGCAGGTCTGTACAGTGAGACTTTGTCTCAAATAAATAAATCCATAAATAAATAAGTAAAAAATTTAAAATTCTTTAAAAATAAGGGTCTGAGTTTGGATCCAAACACCACATGCGTCTTTTTGGCCTTCAGCTCTAGTGCTGGGTTGGGGGCTGAGGCAGGCAGAAACAAGAGGATTGCTGGGGTTTGGCCAGCCTAGCTCTAGGCTTCAAGGCAGAGAGTGATGGAGCAGACAGCTGGATCCTCCTCTGGCCCCCTCACAGTGGCACACGTGTGCATACACCATGCACACATGGGAATCACAGGCTGGGAACAGGACTTCCTCAGTGTGATCTCAGGCAAGGCTCAGCAGGCTTTTCCAGTCAGGGGCCTCAGAAGGAAAGCCTTTCATTTTGCAGGCCCCAAGGACTTAGGCACATTCATTCCCTTCTGTCAGAACAGTACAAAAGCAGTCATAGACAACAATAGTTTACAACAAAACTTTATTTACAGAAGCAGGAGACAAGCCTACAAGGGCCACGGCCCCTTCTTTGCTTTCCTGGCCCCCAGACCTCCCTAATCTAAATGGGAGAGACCTTGCCGTATACTTTTAGTCATCTCATGAAATAAGACAACCAGGAAAATGATTGGCCACAGATGTGACAGATGAAAACTTACATCCTTAGCTTATAAAAACCTGTCAGGAAAGCAGCAGACACTGGAGGAAGCCATGACATGCTGTTTCATGGCGACACTTGGCCCTTGGTTAGGCTTCATAGTGACTCCTTTTACTCTATACGGTTCTGTATTGGCCATTTTGTTTGTTTATTAAATTCATATGAAGCTCACTATCAAAATTGCAATATATTTCTTGTGGGAAAAGCCATCACCCCTTGACCCTGGTGTGTGTGTGTGTGTGTGTGTGTGTGTTGAATATTCAAGGTGTCCTGCTCCATCACTCTCTGCCTTACTCTTTGAGACAGGGTCTCTCACTGAACCTGGGCCTAAGACTGGCAGCCAGCGAGCCCCACCCACTCTCCTGTCTTTCTTCTCTGTAGCTCTTGGGTGACTGATACATACACAACCACATCCAGCTTTTTATGTGGGTGCTGGTGATTCGAACTCAGGTCTTTGTATTTTCACAACAAGCAGACAACTCATCAAGCTATTTCCTCAGTTCCCATCTTAGTTTTCAAGAGTATTTTTAAAAAATATTTTATTTATTTTTATTATTCTAAACTATTTTATTTTTTATTTTATGTGTATGAGTGTATTGCCTGCATGTATGTAAGTACACCCGTGTCATGCAGTGCCCATGGAGGTCAGAAGAGGGCGCCAGATTTCCCTGGAACTAGAGTTATGGATGGTTATTAGCCACCATGTGGGTTCTGGGAATCAAATCTGGGTTCTGTGAAGAGCAGCCAGTGCTCTTAACCATTGAGCCATCTTTCCAGCTCTTCGGGAGGATATTTAAAACTCTGCAAGTGGTTGAGATCGAGTCTCAGGGGCTACTCAGAACCAGTGTAAGGAACTGCCAGGCTGGAGACCGGCTACACTGTGGATGGTACCCTGCAGTGAGGCCGGGATGCTTAGAACTGTGCCAGAGGGGCCAGAAGAGCACCAGGCATCCCAGGGCCCGGGGAATCCTGGTGTTGGCAGCAAGGCTGGGTCCCAACTGCTGAAACATGTACCTCTGACACTGACACTTGGGGCAAACATGCAAGGCCAGCCCAGCACAGCACACACTGACGCAGGCAGCACGGCTGACACTGCTCCCCACTGATGCCCTGCTCCCTCTGTTCCCCTCAGCCTGTCCGCTGCGTCATCACAGTCACTATCGACCTGTGATATATGAGAGACTTCCCCCAGGAGTCCCTGTCCTCTACCCTGTTGTGCTTGACCGAACTACCCATCATGTGGCAGCTATACCCTGGGAGAATATACCGCTCCCGGCATATTCTGGTATTCAATATACCAGACGGCAATTTCTGGCAATTGATACACCATGACCAGGCAAGTGTGTGGTGCTGTGGGGGAGGAGCAGTAAACCGTGTCACATGGTGTCTGTCCTACATCTGGCCCACCCCAGGGGTTCTTACTTCTCTTTCCCTCTCATTCAAATCTTCCTTCAAACAGGGTCCATCTGCAGTGGGGGATTTGTGTGTGTGTGTGTGTGTGTGTGTGTGCATGTGAGAGAGAGAGAAAGAGAGAGAGGGGGGGGACACGAATGCATTTGTGCACACACATGGGCACACCTGCTGAGTAGGATGTGGGAGGAAGTGATGTCCCCCCGGGGTCCTGATGGCCGCTCCCTCTCCTGCAGGTTAGCACTGCAGAGCAGCTGACCCTAAGACTTCAAGACATTAGATAAGGGTGGGAACAGCCGAGGGCTGGCATATCAGGGTCTGTGCCCCTCACTGCTGAGGTCAGACGGGCCTTTCCGCTTTTCAGGAAGACAGTGCTGCTGGGTTGGGTCTCCCTGAGCTTTTCTTACTTGGCTACCCATGGTGTTTCTCCTTTGGATGTGAATGTTGTGAGCAGACCCCCACCGTGAACATGGGACATCACAGAATAACACAGTCACCACCTAATCTTGGGAAGAATTCTGCGTGTGCGTGGAAGCAGGCTCCAGGTGCTGGCATGCGTTTCCTGAGACCACAGGGCCTGGAAGAGCAGTGACTGAGCTCCAATTCAGTAATCTTGGTGTTCAAATCTGACCATGACACTGGGGTACTGTGTGGACCTAAGAGGGCACACACAGGGCTGCTCCTCAGCCAGGTGGCAGCTCTAGCTGACTGGTTATGGCCTAGCCCACCTGAGGGGCTGGCACTGGGCTGGAGCCCAGCCTTTGGATCCGGCACCCAGTTCTGCTGTGGTTTACTAATAACCGTCTCCTTTTCCTTCTCCGGGTCTTGGTAGCCCTGCCGTCTCTGCCCCTTGCACCCATGGGCACCGTCAGTGAGAGCCTGTACACCGGTTCCTCCATTTGTTCTCCACTTTCCAGGTTGACAGTCCGTCCTGTCCTGCTCGGATCTGCACTTAGACTGACTTGCTTCCATTGGCCTCGCCTGTCTGTGCCCTGGGCCCTCTTTCTATTGGTTGTAAGCTGTGGCTTCTTTCTCCCTTTGCATCCTTCATACAGACCTTCCAGATGTCCCTTCCGAACTCCGTCATCCCCATGACCCGTCCCCGGGGCTCCCAGTGCAGCCCAGGGTGGGAGATCTGCCCCTAGCCCCCGCTGACCTCAGGTGGGAGTGGCTCAGCTTTCGAGGTCCCTCAGAACAGGGATGGATGGGAACACTGTGCCCTTGGGGCCTCTGAGCTGACGCTGCTCTCTGCCCTGGTGCACTCTTCTCCAATGCATCCTGGTTCCTGGAAGCGATGTTGACCCTAATAGAAGCCCGGGCCCCAGTTCTCCTTAATTAAAATGATTGCTCTTGGTTTGCTTTTCTGCTGAGCTGGTTTGTCTTGACCAGGGTTCGAAGTGTAGCAAGCAGAAGCTGGCCCCCAAATATTACCCGCACATTTGACAACCCTCTGTGGACTCTCCCACACTGGGAGTCATTGGTTGATTTCAGCAGCAGGGTACCAGTGGAAGTGAGCCCATGTGGGAACTGGGTGAGGCTTTGCTGAAAAAGGCGAAGGTATGGAGAGCTGGGAGGGGAGAGCTTTCTGTGAACCGAGGTCACTGTGTGTTGCCACAGGAGACACAGGAATAAAATACAGGCCAGACAAAGTTGGTGTCCCATATGTGAGATGCCAGGTGATTGAGGGAGCAGTGGGAAGGAGTGGAGGCCAGGCACTGCACAGGTCCTTCTTCCTGTTGAACCAAAGGAAGAAAAGGGAATCTCATACCATTCACAAGACGAAATCCCAAACAGATGAAAAGACAGGTTTACAGAAAACATCTGTAGAAGCATTTACAGGCTGGGGCTGTAGCCCAGTTAGTAGACTGATTGCTGAGCATGTGTGAAGGCATGGGTTTCTTCCCCAGAATACAGCATAAACCAGGTGCTGTGGCACATGTTCGTAATCTCAGCACTCTGGAGGTGGCGGCAGGAGGATCAGAAGTTCAAGGTCATCCTTGGCTTTATAGGGAATTTGGAACAAGCCTGGGATACTGTTAGGGTCCAAGAATTGGGAACAAACACCAGGACTCCACTTTGATGCAAAAAGGAAAATTTATTTACATAATTTGGCAAACAAAGCAAATCAAGTGGCTAGCTGGGCTGCAGTCCATAAAGCCAGATAAGGGAACTGCACACACTCTCCAGGGTGCAGCCAGCTTTTAAAGGTGCCGTGGCTCCGTGACTGTGCTGGCTAGTTTAGCCTTGGAATTGGTTGGTCCACAACCTGTCTGTCCTTTGGGGATTATCTACATTGGACAACTCAGACTCTGTGGTCTGCGGGGTCTTGGCTTGGCACCAGAATGCACACTGAACTGTTAGCACACAGAATGCAGCAGGGCGGGGCGATTAAAACTTAAGAGGTCTGAGTTTGCTTTGTCCCTAAATATCCCCCTTGCAATGGTAAGTGGATTAAGTCTTTAAGCCAAGCATTTTATGGAAGCAGAAAAGGCAGTTAGCGCACTTCAGGGGAGAGGGGCAGTAGTTTGGGTCAATTCTATGTCCTCATAGACATAGCCATCTGGGGACTGACAGTTACGCATAGTGAGCGCGCCAAGACCATAAGCTGACAGCCTGTACTCTGGTCCTGATGAAATTGGGGAGTGCATTTAAGATGCGTGGACCACAGGTAAGTGCCATGAGGAATAGGAGAGGCTGGCTATGGCAGTGACAAGGAAGCCAGGGGGAATCTTGAAACAGGGACTCGTACCAATTGAAGTGATACCTGTTATTTTTATCATATCACCCTCTGAAGAGGTCACCCAATTGCCAATAGGGAATTGAGGTGCTGACTGCTCTGGCTTCTTAAAAGCTGAACAGAGACGTAGGTTGTGGCAATTTGGGGTACCCCTTCAGTAAGTCTATCTAAAAGACCCCTGAATTGCATAACTGTTAGCTGTAGGGAGAAAAGAAAGTCCTTAACTGGTGCCTGGGAGATGTGAAGAAGTAAAGATAAGAGTAGTTAGCGTTGCACGTTCTGGACAGGAAACCAGAAAAGCCAGAACCAGGAGACTTTCAAATGTCCAAATTAAAGTCCACTAGAATTTCTTGCTTAGGACTTTCAAGATCATTCATTTATTGGGCTCCTTGTTTTTTTTTTTTTTTTTTTGGTTGTCAAAGCTGGACTTGAGAGTCTTAAAGTCAGGATTTGTTTTCAGGCACCTTGATATCTTGCTTGAGTGACTAGAATCAATGTAAGTTCCCTCCCAAATGGCTTCTAGATAGGGAACAAAAAGAAATTAGCCAACATATAATGGTTAGGTTAGAACAAGAGTGGGTTCAGCTTTCTTGGCTGCAGGTGAGCACTGCAGTGTTGATGTGGGCCAAGAGTTGAAGTCTGACATCTGAGTAGCATTTTCAGTTTAGAACAAAATCATTAGTGCTTATACTCATTTAAACCTAATGTCTTGGAAATACAATTCCTTGTATTTTTACAGAAGTATACTAATCATTTTAATTTTTGGTTATACTTTCCTTTTGGGTATTTAACATCATACAATTGGCCCATATAAACCAATTTGGTTTTATTTTTAAGGTCAGTTGAGCATCTGTTTGGGGTCAGGGGGTCACATGGGCTTTGGAGGAGCCCCTGGCTCTCTAGGCCTTTCTTTCACCAGTTCCACCTGTGTGAAGATAAGTCAGAAAGTATGCAGCTACAGATTTTGCTTGGGCAAAAACCAAGCATTCTTGAATAAACCCCGACTAAACATTGTGCTTCAGACTATTTGGACTATTACTTCAGAAATTTTAAGATTTATACATAATAAATATTTTTCTTACCTAGCGTTCTCCCCTCGACAGATCAATATGAACCTCGCACTCCTGCTCTGAAGACACAGATCTTATTCTAAACCCCTTTCCTCACATCTATGATTATCCTATTTCCCAAAATGCAGGTTGGCTCAGAGACTGAAGCAGGCAGAAAACTTTTCCTTTTGTGGCAGGCTATGCCATGGTACCAGGAAATGCTCAAAACCCTACTGTATACTCTCTCATAGAGGCTCAAAGCTCCATTCAGCCTGAACTAAGGGGCACTCATCAGAGGACTAACCCTGGCAAAGGGAAAAAGAAATTAACATTTTTACTGATTCTAAATATGCTTACAACAGCATACAATTTTAACATTTAATATGGAGAAAAAAGGGATTTCTAACTCCAGAGGGACCACCCATTGCAAATGCCTCATATTACAGACCTAGAGGTGGCTTCACTCAGGTACATTTGCCAGGACATCAAAAGAACAAGCAATACCTCTCCATTATTAATAACAGAGCTGATAAATTAGACAAAGACACTGCACTGTGCTAACATACCCAGATCTCAAAACAACTCCTGTAATTTGCTCATAGCACTCCAAACCATACAGTCCAACTCTCTCCAACCCTAACTCCCAAGATCCTCCCGTGTTTCTACCAGCAAGTCAAACCCTCTTCATATTCTTAAAACAATACTTTCTGGTTCGATCTGAAGACAAAGCCTTTCTCCAACAATTCTCCTAAGCCTGTGATATATGTCTATGTATTAACTCTCAGTCTAATCTCTGACCTCCACCCTTTCCCACACATCAAATGAGGGGACTCCTCCTGCCTGCTGCTGTAAAACTGACTTTACTTATACTGATGGGCAAGGTATTACTAACAGGTATATGGGTGACCTGAGAGCAGTTGCACTGCAAAGTATTTATCCAGCATGGATGTTGACTTTTCTAAAACCTTATGGGTGAAATCTCTCTTTAGTTTTCCAGATTTCCTCCCCAAATGCAAGAGACCATTGTGATTAGGGAAAACTTACATACAGCTGACTGGGAAGAGTGGCTGGATACTCAGGTGAGTCTGCTTACTTTTCCTTCAGTGAAAGAACACAACCATTAACAAATCCAACTGTGATGAACTTTTGCAAGTAGACACAGCTGAAGTCATGAGGATGGCAGTTACTCGACTCAGAAGCATGCTGTGCAGCAGCATCTTAATAAAAGAACATGTAATACAGATTACATACATAAAATAATCTAATGAATTAATATTATATTACCTGTATACACCCTGCAATTTACAAGTTTCCAGGTAAACAGACAGTTAAAAAATTTTTTTACTGTAAAATAGAAAATTCCATTAGCTATTTTTGTTAGATATTTTATATCATGAGATAACAATAATGTTTGTTAAAATTAGTTTATGCCCTATTTATTTTTACTATTAATATTTTAATACAATATCTTTACTCTGAGGCTGTTTTGCTCTTTTTCTTGTCAAAGTCTCAAAAAACATCTTGAGATAACAGGCTAGAGTCTGAAGTGGGAGGGCCAATCCCAACTCCAGAGTAAGCTTCTCTGTGAGCTCAAACAGCATGTGACAATTTACTAATATGATTTACACAAAAGTCATTTGACTTTTTTTTATAACCTGTATACATTTGTCCAGACAGGCGAGTCTTTTCATTTACTGGGTCTTTTATCTAGAATAGGGGTTGACTAATTAAAACAGAACATTTAATATTTTTAAGTTTATGAAGCCATGGGTGCTTGATGAGCACCCAAGATCAAGCATTACTAGGCTGCCAGAAGTTTCTGTCTTTACCATTGTCAAAACTGAGTTCCTCTCTGGCTATACTTGATGTATACCAGAGGCATGAAAACTTATACCCGTAATTAATTTTTTGTCTATTTATGTCAATGACAACCTGAAAGATTTAATAAGTACTCTTTAAATATTTTAACCTTTTTAAAAGTTATGACTTATTTATTCATTCTTTTAAAAAATTAAACAAGAGGCAAGACTATCAGCTCATAAGGTAGTTTCTTCTAAAAAGGGCTCCTGGTCTGTCTGAATTATAAAACCATATTATAATTTAACATACCTAATTTTGAACTAAATACCCATAATCTAAAGAATAAGGAACACAGAAAACAGTGATACCTAAAGGAACCAGTAAAGAGTTGATATGGAAATACTTTTTTCTTTAGAAACTGACAAACAATGTAAGATTTTAAAAGTCATTTTCAGAAATCATCAATAACATATAAAAGATGTTAAAATCCAAAATAATTCCCCTTAAAAACAGATGTCATGGAAACAACCAGAATCCAAAATAGTTCCCTGTAAAAACCAGTAAGTGCATAAGACAATGTAAAAACTTTAAACAATCCTTTTTAAACCCAATAATTATACCATAAAAGGTTAAAATCCTGATATTGTTTTCCATGTTTGACATAGAAATGTATCAACCTTATTACAAAAGACCATATGAGATTCTTTTTTTTTTATGATCCCATCAAGAATCTAAGATGAAAACCAAAACAAAAACATAAATTGCAAAAGGATTAGGACATATGATTAAGTGCTTGCAGTTCAGAGAATTCCCAGATTGTCATGATCCCCTAGAGTTTTGTAAAACCAGTAAGCTCTTGGGTGTCTCCATATTTTTACATATCCTGGAACTAACTGGCTTCTAAACTTAAATACCCAGCATGGCAGCCTTTGCCTATCTGGCTTTGGTGGTTGCAGGGATGGATCCTGGAGCCCTTGCCCCAGGCAGTAGAATCCTGGGACTGCAGGTGCGGATGCCTCTGAGCCAGAGCTGCAAGTGACAGCAAAGGATGAAAAAGAGATGGGAGTTCAGCATTCATCCCAATCCCAGAGATGCCAAGGGGAGTGCAAGACATGTTGGGCCCCACAACTGGCACAGCAGGGACATATCCAACTGGCAAAGCTACATCAACAGGGAGTAGAGAGTCTGAGAGGGCAGGTCCCTAATGGGGGAGAGAAGAATTTCGCAGCACAGGGAGTCCACTGAAAAGATGGCTCCTGGCCCTGTTCCAAATAGGTCTGGCCAGCCTGGATTCCATGAGGGGCGAGAGACACAGACTCGGGGTCTGATAGGCCTGGATTCCACGTCAGGCTTATCTGCGACCCCCTAACAGATTTGGGGTCCAATAGGCCTGGATTCCACATCAGACTTATCTGTGACCCCTTAACAGAGGAGGGGTCAGAGTGTCCTCCAATCTCCTCCAACTTGGCGATAAATGGCGCTTCTGCCCGATCTCCACTGAGCCCCAGTTTGTCCGGACTACTGAGAAAAATAGAGAAAGAGAGAGAGAGAGAGAGAGAGAGAGAGAGAGAGAGAGAGAGAGAGAGGAGAGAGAGAGGAGAGAGAGAGCCAGAGATACTGCTGAGGCTGGCTGCATTGGTGTGCTCACAGCTGGGTTTATGCTCCTAGATCTTGGTTGGACCTCCAAATATGTTAGGGTCTGAGAATTGGGAACAAACCCCAGTACTTCACTTTGATGCAAAAAGGAAAATTTATTTACATAATTTGGCAAACAAAGCGAATCAAATGGCTAGCCAGACTGCAGTCCCTAAAGCCAGATCAGGGGACTGCCACACACTCTCCAGGGTGCAGCCAGCTTTTAAAGCTTCCGTGGCTGCGTGGCTATGCTGGCTATAGTTTAATCTTGGAATTGGTTGGTCCAGAACCTGTTTGTCCCTCGAGGATTATTTGCATTGGACAACTCAGACCCCATCCCTTAGTGCCAGAATGCACACTGAACTGTTGGTACTTGGAAAGTAGCAAGGTGGGGCAAGGCAATTAAAACTTAAGTGGTCTGAGTTTGCTTTGTCCCTACAGCTACTACATGAGATCTTGTCTCAAAAAAAATTCTTTTCCAGGCTGGAAAGATGGCTCTGTGGTTATGCACTGACTGTTCTTACAGAGGGCCAGGGTTCAGTTCCCAGCACCCACACAGCAGCTAACAACCATCCATAACTCCAGATGCAAGAGATCCCTTTCCCTTCTTCTGGTCTCTGCTGGCATTGCACACATATGGTGCACTGACATACATGTAGGCAAAACACTCATACACATAAAATAAAAAATAAAAAGAAACGATCTTTATGAATGAAGCATTTTCTGAAGAACAGAGTATTTGAACCACACAGCAACACTGGAGTACAAGTTCACAGAGAATTCCCGTGACTCTCTAAAAAAAGAAAAATAGGACCGGAGAGAAATTCATACAAGAAGAGACATCTGAACACAGAGAGAGAGGAATGGCAGCTTTTAAAATCCAGAGATGTTTATACTTGGTTTAGGCAAGAACTGACTACATGCCATTTCCTGTCATGAGAGTTTGGGGATCTTAAAGACAATTCGGGATATTGGATTTTTTTTTTTTTTTTACAATGACTCCAAGGGCAAGCCAGAGCCCTCTCTGGGTCTCTTATCTGGAGTAGGCTTTCTGAAGTGGGCACTGCTTTGTCCTGATTGATGGCTGATGCATTCCTGACGTCTGTCCACTGGATGCCTTGAGCATTCCTCCCATGCCCCAAACTGTGAAGGTCAAATATGTCTGCAAACACTACCGCAAATCTGGGCTCTGTGTGTGTGTGTGTGTGTGTGTGTGTGTGTGTGTGTATGCGTGTGTGCGTGCGTGCGTGTAATCCTCACAGCTGAGAACACTTGAGGTGTATTGGCACATGTGGGCAAGAGGTCAGAACAGGGAGGGTTCTCACAGCTCCTTGGCCTGGGACAAAGGTATAGAGGACAGGGTGACACACAGCATGCCTTCTAGTCTCTGATGGTGCCTGGAAAGAGCTAGGGAGTCAAGAGAGGGATGTCTGGGCTGGGGATATCTGGGCTTAGGGAAAATAGGGAGACACTGTCCACTGTAGAGGAACAAAGCTAGGAATATATTACTTAAAGAAAGGCAACAGCTAGAAGAAATAAGATGTAACAGAGCCACTGGCGAAAGATAAGGATTGGAGGTACGTATTAGTTCATTGCTATGACCAAAATCTCAGAAGCAACTGAAAGGAGGGAGGGTTTATTTTGACACACGGTGAGGAGTGATGAAGCAGCTCAGTCTGTACCGTGATGTGCCAGGAGGCAGAGAAAGGGGAACAGATGCTTATTTTTTCCTTTTAGCCCTCTTATTCAGGCTGGGCCTCTCCACCGGTGGGACGGAATACCTACATTCAGGCTGGGCCTCTCTGGCTTGGTCAATTTTCTCTGAAATGATGATCATAGACACCCCAGAGGTGTACCTTGATCTCTAAGTGATGCTAATCTTGTGAATGGAGACTAACCATCAGAGAATGAGTGGGAATGAGCACTTGACTCCTCTATCATCTTCTATGGTGGAGACCTGAGAGATGTTATGGAAAAAAGAGCAATTCATTTTTATTTATTTATTTTAAAATTATATATATATGTTTTGTCTAAATATAAGTAAGTGCATCACATGCATGCATTACTCTCAGAGGCCAAAAGAGGGTATGGGATTCCCTGGAACCAGAGCTACAGACAGTAGCCTGATGCCATGTAAGTGCTGAGAACATAACTCAGGTCCTCTGCAAGAGCAGCCAGGGTTCTCAACCACTGAGCTATCTCTCCAGCCCAAGAGCATGTTATTTATTAGACTACAACTATGATACAAACCTTGTGCATTATTATAAGGGAAATAACCCCAGAATACTATACCTTTAAATCTATAAGAAAATTCAGCATGTTAAATGTTTATATATTTAGTGTATAACTCCCCGCCCCCAATCTTTTCTTGCAAATACAGTCAGAAAGAAAACAAATGGAAGTACATTAAAAACACTTTCTGTGAAGTGAATTTAAAAATTTCTACTAGAGGATAGCAAACAGATCTTAAAAGGAAAGGCATGGTATACTGTAGAATAGTTGTGTGAACTGTGCAGTTCACTTCTGTACCTCAGTTTCCTCATTGGTAAAATAGTAATAAAATCAGCAGATACATGGCTTGCATAACAGTTTGAGCTAATACTGCTAAAACTTTAGTGGCTCATGGGACTGTAGGGGTGTTGATGACACAGGCAGGAGGTCTCATTAATGTAAAGATGTGCTTTCCAAACTAATTTATAAATATAATATAGATACAATAAAATAAAACTTCAAAGGAGGGTTTTGTATGTAGATGATCTGATCCTGAAATTAATATGAAAAATTTATAAATGAGAGAACCTGGGAAAATTCTGGGTAGGAAGCCTTCACAGGGCAGAGTAGAATGTCCAGACACCAGACAGTGATCCACAGTACAGATCCCACCCCAGCTAGATGGCTTGTACAGGTCTGGGCACCAGGCAGTGGCACAGAGTTGAGAGAAAAGGCTAGGACACACGTGGGAACAGGGAACATAGACACAGGCTGATGGAACAGATGCTCCAACACACACCACTCTGACAGGAGGATTATTTTGTGCTAAAAGCACTGTGAGGCCACAATCACAAGAAGGGTGTTCTTCCTGTCCTCTGAAAAGAGGAGACAGAACCCCATATGGAAAAAGTTCTCTTCATACCAGAAGGAAAGGGAAACTCTCATTGCCAGGGATGGGGATCCAGGTTGCTTGGTCATTCCTCCCATTGCTGTGACAAATGTCTGACAAGAAGAAGGGAAGAATTTATTCTGGCTCATGGTCTGAGGGAATATGGTTCATGATTGGTTGGTAGGAAAGGCAGGGTTGTGGGCAGCTGTGTGAGGCTGCCTGTTCACAGCTTGATGGGTCGGGAAACAGAGAGATGGAGAGATCAGATGTGAAGCAGGCTGAGCCACAATCCCAAAGATCCCTCCACTCACCACTGGTGAACCATTTCCTGTCACTAAGCTGTGCACACAGCACTACAAGTTGAGCACCAAGTGTTCAAACACACAAGCTGGTGAGGGGCATTTCACACTTATGCCAGAACAGAGGCTGGGAGAAATCTGTACAAATAAGCTTCATCTTTCTAGTGGTGTCTCTATAATCAGCTCTCCAGCCCCTACCCAGCTGGCCACATTTTCACAATTTGCAACATGTAGTCCAACTTTAACTGTTGACCTGTTTCTTTGGGTCTTCATTTCCTTATGATGGCTTCCCCATCACATGAAACATTAAATACATTTGTATGCTTTCATTAGTATATTTTGTGTCCACTTAATTCCCAGGCAGGATCAAAAACCTTAAGAGGGTAGAGATGATATTTTGTCTCACCCAGACAATAATTTCAAAGTCTGGTATAGGATACATCAAGCAATACAAAATTTGTAACAACTGGCTAGCTTTTAATCCAAGTACTCTGGGGTCAGAGGCAAGAACTGTGAGTTTTGAGGCCAGCCTGATCTACATAAGGAGCTCCAGAGTAACCAGGGCTACATAGTGAGACATTGTTTCAAAACAAACAAACAGCTAGCCACTTGGAAATTAAGAAAAGGAGAGTTGGTTATATTACTATTTCATTTCTTATATGAAAATGAGTTCCAGATGGATTTATGATTTGAACAATGGAAATTACCAAACACTAGAGGAAAACATGAAAAAAAAAAAACAACCACAGAGCCATCACCAAGAACACGAAACACAGAAAACACAAAGGGAGAATAGTATATGTGACTAAATGCTGAAAACTTCCTGCACATCAGGAAAATAGTGCAACTAATGCCACCAACAAATTTTTAAAAACCTATGGAACAAAGTAGCCACAGTAAAAACACAAGAATGTGGGGAGACTTGGCCAGGGGTTTCTTTCCTGAACAGAGCATGGGAAGGCTCCCTGCGAGGTACCCACTCCAGAACCCCCCCCCCCGCCCCCCGCACTCTGCAAACACACAAGACTTCACACCTCTTCTTTTTAATTACTTGCCAGAGAAAACATCAAATTTGGTGGAACTCGGTTTGCTTTATTTTCTAATCCCGACAGAAAAATAATTGCCAGACAAAATGACACTCAATAGAGGCTGGCAGTTTTCATTTCGAATTCCTGCCGCAAGCCCCAGAAGGCCAGAATCTCTGTAGTTCTGTTTAGTTTCTCTAGGATGTTTTAACGCACGGCCCAGATGGCTGCTTCGGTCCCTCTCGCCCCAAACTTCCCAAGTTCTTCCCTCACAACCTTCGCTGAAAGAGGACTCAAACAGCAGTTCACATTCCCAGCACTGAAGGCCTGTGGTGACCTGAGGATGGATCCCAGACCCCAGAGGCGTTTCCTTCGGCTCACTAGCCCTCTCTTAGTGCTGTCCTTTTCTTTCTATGCTTTGAGTCCAGGTTTTACAATGACGTCCTGGTTGACTTGGAATCCACTAAACAGACCACTCTAGCCTTAAACTCATGGAGATCCACCTGCTTCTGCTACCCCAAAGGCTTGGGCCACTACCTGTGGCTCCTTTCCCTCTTTCTTAATTTTTTATTTTATATGGATGAATGTATTGTGTTGTGCAATGTCTTGGAGGTCAGAGGAGGGCATCAGATGCCTCTGGAACTGGAGTTTAGCTTCGATGTGGGTGCTGGGAAGTGCACCCAGGTCCTCTGCAAGAGCTGCACTCTTAACCACTGAGCCATCTCTCTGGCCCCTTAATTTATTTTTCTATTAAGAAATTTTTATTTTGTGACTATGAGTGTTTTGCCTGCATTCGTGTTAAGTGTACCACTGCACCATGTGTGTGCAAGCCCATGGAGACCAGAAGAGGGTGTTGGGTCCCCTGGAACTGGTGTTATGTACAGTTGTTAGCTGCCATGCAGGTGCTGGGAACCAAACCCAGGTCTTTTGCAAGAGTAGCCAGTGCTCTTAACCCATGAGCCATCTCTCCAGCCTCCTTTCCCGTTCTTAATAAACTTTCCCTGTTTCTACTTGCAACCATATATCCCTGGTGCAATTCTTTGCTCTGAGACACATGAACCTGATAGTCCTGCAGATGTCCCAACTCAGATCTGTGACTGGGGAGCAAAATGATCAAATTCAATTTTTCTCAGTCCTGGAGGCCAGAAATCTGATACCAAGGTGAGGGAGCAGTTGGTTTTTCCTAGACTCTCTCCTTGTAGATGGTGTTTTCTCTATGTCTTTCCTCTGCGTTTATGTCCTAATTTTCTCTCCTTACAGGGACACAACAGGGGATTAGGCCCGTTCGTCTGAGCCCCATGTGTGTACCACACATGATGTACATGAAATCAAGGTTGGGCATCCTTCTCTATCCCCCTCTACCCTAGTCCTTTGAGACAGCATCTCTCACTAACCCAGGAAGCCCCAGCAAGCCTTGTCTTGACTTCCAGACAGCTGGTGTTACAGACGGGCACCGGCATGCCTGGCTTCTTACACGTAAGTGTTGAGGTCTGAATTCCATCCTCATGTTTGGAAAACAAATACTCTTGCTATGAGAATTAATCACAGACTGACCTGGCGTGTGAAGAAGACTCAAATCATATTCAGGATTCAGAGGAAGTTATTTTTTATTATGCGAAGGCCTCACACTGGGCCCCAAATCCTGCTCTCAAGAAACTGAAGCCCAAATCAAATATGCGTGCAGGTTTTAATAAAACTTTTCACATCATCTCTTGGCAGTAATCATATGGGTGAATTTGAGACTTCCAGCACAAAAGTGTATGTGCGCCTTAGGTTATTACAGGATATTTAAACAGTCAGCATTTTACAAAAAGCAGATATTTTGGGCGAGTGTCGGGTAAGTTCCCAGTACAATCCTAGATATTTTAACAAGTAAGACACATGGTAGCTGGTACTTCCTGAAGGACCACTGCCAGAGGTGGTCTTCTCCTCAGAGTACACAGACTGCACGTTTTGAGGTCGTCTGCTTTGTCTATCTCGGCCCAGAAGTGAGCTCAGAGTGGCCTTTGTGATTTGAGTACAAGTAGAAGCTTCTCAAGTCCTGTTACTTCTGCATCAGCAAGCACACACATTAGGAGTACGCATGGCTCTTGTTAGTGCTCACTCCTCCACCACACAGATGGAGTTACACTGAGGTCGTAGCTCATTAAGTTCCACATTGGGCTCATTCCCTTCATCTTTACCTACTGAGCTGCCTCCCCAGCCCTTTTTAGCCCAACTCACTTTATCAACCAAGGAAAAGACTCAGGTGCAGAATGGGGCTGATAAGGCTAGGTTTGGCAGCAAGTCAGGGGGTCGTTGAGGCGGTGATCACAGCCTGACAACCCTTCATATGATAGTGCAGAAGCTCTCAGCTTTTCACTGCCAACCAGTAGGCGAACTGCCTTGTAACGACTGGGATGGAAGCACATGCTTACATTTTTAAAACACTAGAAACTGGGATTAATGAAATTGAGAACAAGCTATATACAAGTTCGTATCTTCAAGGAGAAGATTATCCAGAGGTGTGAGGAGCGATACACACGTCTTGTTTTCTGTTATACATATTCAAAGACTGTCAAGCCAGGCTTATTTCAGGCTTAGTGCTCCTCCTGGAAAAGCACTGGCACCTGTAGAAATCTGTCTTGAAGCAGTTTGAGGTATATGCGTAGGGGAGGGTGCTTGTCATCCTGATCAACAGTCCTACCCCCCTCCCCAAGTTAGACATCCTGAAAAAAGGGCACTTATTTCTTGGAGCAAAAATCAGCCTAATTATTCGTGTCATGTGTGTCAAGATGAGCCCCCCAAATGAGCCAACTGATTTTTTTACGTTTGTTATGTATTTATTTGTACACATGTATATATATGTGAGTGTGCTTGCCCATGCAGGCACATGTAGAGCCTAGAAGTTAACTTCAGGATATCTTCTTCAGTCACTGCTCCACATTGCTTTTTGAGATGCAGTTTTTCACTGAACCTACTGACAGCTGGTTCTGCTAGGCTAGCTGGCCAGCGAGCCCCTGGGATATGTCTGTTTCTCTGTGCTAGGGTTCTAAGTATACCTACCACACCAGGTGCTGGGGATCCAAACTTGGGTCTCATGCTTACCCAGCAAGCACTTTACCCATTGGGCTCATCTGTCAAGACACTACTGATGTTTTCAAATTTTAAAAAATATAGCCAATTCAGCCAGGCATGGTGGTTTATAATCCCGCCACTAGGAGGCTGAAGTAGGATTGCCACAGTTTGGAGTCCAGTCTGAACTACACAGTGAGACTCTATCTCAGAAATAAATAAAGAAAAGAGGGCCAGGGCTGGAGGGATGGCTCTGCGGTTAAGAATACTTGCTGTTCTTGCAGAGGCTGTGGTTCCATTGCCAGCATCCACATCAGGGGCTCCTAACTGTGTATAACTCACACTAGGGAAGCTCTTGACCTCTTCTGGCTTCATGGGCACCCGTGTGTGTGCACACTGCCTATCCTGCTTGGAGAGCTCCAGTCCAGTAAGAAATTTTGTTTCCAAAGAGCACCAAGAAAAATGACACCCGATTGACCTGGCTTCCATGTATACATGTACACATGTATATGTACACAACCTGCACATGCACATGCTACCAGCATGTGTACAAGGACATGTATACACACACACACACACACACACACAGATTCAGTTGCATTGTTCCTGAAGCCTTCTTGGTCTCTTCACCTGAAGACCAGCAGTCATCCTGAAGGAGAGTACCGTTATACAGTCACCCTTTCTCTCCTGTTTAAACCATACCTTTAAGAAAACAGGCACTCACATTTGGTGTATGGAGCCTCTTGCTTATCCTGTTTCTACAAAGGGAGTAATCATCTCCCCCCCTTAAGAATACTAGCAATGATGTTTTCTACTGAAAATAGAAACTATCATAAAGGAGGGGTATTAAAGCTTATGGAGATGACTGTGGGTATTTTCCATCTGCTGGCTGGTTAAAGACTCAAACATTAGGAAGTAGGTTTTAATGCACCTCTTTCATTACAGTCGAAGAAACTGAGGCTCTGGGAAGTGAAACACTTTGCCTATGGGTCTGAGAGAGAGGCTAACTGGGATTCCATCCAAGAGTGAGCTTTTTTCCAAGTCTACACAGAGAGTGTGACAGGGATCTCGGTCTGCCATGTACACCCATAACTTCCCACGTGTTGAGATCTTAAGCCCCGCCTCCCCATCAAATGGGCACCACTGTAGTTCTGCCTCCCAAAGGGGTGTGTGTAAAAATCTCTCCTTCGACAAGCAGCTTTCTCTCAGTCCTGGGACAGGTCTGGTCCCTTCCCACTGGCCTCTGTCTATTCCTAAGTCTTCAGGGACTTCCTTCAGCAGAGCCAATTCAGTCAGATATGGTGGCTCATACCTATAATCCCAGCACCCAGGATGCACAGGCAGGAGACTGTCCCACATTTGAGAACAGCCTGGGCTATGTAAGAGGCTAGCCAGGGCTCGCCCACCTCCTTTCCAGAGTTCAAGAATAGGTCCTGTTTAT
Organism: Eospalax fontanierii; assembly: GCA_035773235.1. Taxonomy (NCBI): domain Eukaryota; kingdom Metazoa; phylum Chordata; class Mammalia; order Rodentia; family Spalacidae; genus Eospalax; species Eospalax fontanierii. Next base: position 73,030,451 of record CM069536.1, read on the forward strand.
ACAAACATTTCTCCCCTTCCTTCCTTCCACTCTGGTACTGAGCAGGTGAGCTAGGACAGAAAAGGAAGGTAAAAGCCTAAAACCGCAGCATATATCATTTGTTTTTGGAAGTCTTCTATTTATCAAATCCTATCAATATGGCCTTGCTCTAGAAAAGATAGCCTCAGTCAAAGTGTCAAGGTCCTCTGCTTAAGGACACAAGAATGTCCCTGTTTCAAGGATGAGCTGTGTGAAGGGTGGGGAAGTGAGCCTGGCTAGAGCCCAGAAGGGTGTGGTAGGGGACCTTACTGAAGGAAGTGATGTAGAACAACGGCCAAGAGCTTTACAAGCAAGAATGCCACACCTATTGAAGCTGTCCTGAATGACAGACCACTCTCCACACACTCCTGAAGCCTGTCATCGACCAACAGTTGCCAGGGTAGGGCAGGGACCAAGAAGAGGGTGCCTGTGTCTAGATTAGGTAAGTCTGTAAACCAAATTAAGTCAGCAGATGCCAGAGTTCCAGTAAGAGGTGGTAGGGAGGCATGCAAGACCCCACCCAACTCCCTGATGACCTGTGTCAAGTGATGGGTGGTGGGAGGGAGGAGGCTAATTAGGCGACCGAAACCTGCTCTGTCCAACAGGTATAGTCCCATGTAGTTACATAAATTAAGTTACATTTCAGGTTCAGTTTCTTCCCTATACCAGCCATGTTCCAGTGCTCCATGGCCACATGTACCTGGTGCCTACACACTGGAGAACACAGATACAGAACACATCCACCATTACAGAAAGTCCACTGGACAGCACTCCAACAGAAAACATTTTTAATGAGGACATTACCCTGTAAGAACCAACTGAAACACACACACACACTCACACAATAGAAAACAGGGCTTGTAGAAAAATAGTTTGTATGTAATAAAGACAAAACAATACTGAGGCCATACATATCAGATGCATCAATAACTAAGAGTGGATTTAGTGCACCGATTCAAAACCAGCAAAATCCAACATGCACACATAACCCATCCTGCCCCCCCCATCTCTCTCAACATATACATAAAACAAAGAGATTTAGAAAACAATAGCCAAAAATATGTTGGCAATTGCAAATAAAACCAACATTCAGTTCATGATCTTTGTAAATGACATGGTAGAAAGATAAACACACTGCTCAAGGCTACAATTCACAAGCTCTAACAATCAATATTTATGCAGACAATAATACAACTTTATGAAGCATAAGCCACAGAGTTTAAAGGAGAAGACGGAATTAGGCTACGAATAGAGAATGCTAATGTGTTTTGTCTTCAAGCTGAGTTTGATCAAATGGACAAGGCTGAGAACAGAGAAAGCCTGCGCCATATTAACACAAGAGAAGAGCTTAGAACTAGCAACAGATGGGCTGGATCAGATGGATCAGGGGTTAAGAACACTGGCTGCTCTTACAGAAGACCTGCAGGTTTGAATCCCAGCACCCACATGGCAACTGACAACTGTCTGTAATACCCTCTTCTGTCCTCTGAGGGTCACTGCATGACATCAGTGCACTTATATACATGCAGGCAATACACTCATGTACATAAAAATAAAAAAAATTTTAAATTAGCAATAGATTTCTATTTCTGTGCTCCTCTGAGGTGAATACTCCGCTCTTCAAATGGGCATTGGTCATACTGGGCCACTTCTAAATACTGCATTCTTGCTTCTCTGTAGTAACGACAAATCAATGACAAGAACCAGAAAACAGAAAGGCTCTTCTAGCTGAATTTTTATGGAGGAGTGGTGCTGGGAAAAATTAATTTATGATGGGCATCAAAACCAGGACCTTACACATGCTAAGCACATACTCTGTGATGAATGTGCATCTTATCTGAAGTTTTTAAATGTCCTTTTAAACACTTCATAGGTTTAGGGGAAGAAAAAAGAAAGTACAGGAATACAAATGACACACGTCAGAATCTATGGCGTATGTTGAACGCAGGGGATACATGAAAGCTGACTGTCTTAAAAATCTATGATGCTGAAGTCAGTAAAGGCACCAGAAGAGAACACTACAGCTCAGTGACTCTAGGGGAGATAAAAAGATGCTAGCCAAATACGCGCAAAAAATCTACAAACATTTTTAAAAAGCATATACATCATAACCAAGCAAGAGATCCTTGAAATGTAAGGTAGCTCAACACACAGAATTCAATAAAATAGAGCTGGACCATACTATGGTGGTTCAAGAGGCCCAGGGAGGTCTCTTGTGCAAGAAGTCAATCACTAGGGGTGCGAGGGGAATGGAGTGGATCTTTACCAGTCTACAGATGGACTTCCAGATAACTTTGGATGCCCTCCTGGGTGTGTGGGCATTCTGCAATTTTAAGCATATGTACACCCCATCATGCATACACAAGAGATGGTAAATAGGTCTTTTTTCCTGACCGGTTCCTTCAAGGACAGTTGTATCCTCGTTGTGCTGTGACAAATACTGGTTAAAGCAGGCTTTCCTTGACCTTTTACCAAGAAGTTCCTGACCACCAATCATTCACAGGTAGAAGGTGCTGGATACTGCTCTACCAAGAAGTGATAGTTAAGGGGGAGTGCCTCAGGTTGTCAGGCTGTCTTTATGCTTGCCTACCCTACCTGGGGGCTTGATGGCTGGCTAGTCTAACAAATCAATGAGCTCCAGGTTCAGCAAGAGACTGGCTCAAAATGTAAGGTAGAGAGGAAGACCCTGACCTCTGTGCACACATAGGCACAGACACACCAAGCCACCTCCAGACAGAGTCACTAGGTCTCTCATCTCACCCTCTTATATCTCCTTCTGGGATTTCACATTTCTAAACTTCTTCCAGAACAAAATCGATATGTCCAGAGCCCTAGCTCTACTTGCTGTTACATCCACAGCACCAGAACACAGAGTCAAATGTGTCAGACAAAAGAATCCTGCAAAGACCGTTCCTCTCTCTGGGTCTCTGATAAGGAGGGAGATATCTGTGACTCTCATTCTGGTCTACACAGTCATCCCGTCTGTGACTCTTGTTCTGGTCTACCTTCCGACCCTACACCGTTATCCTGTCCTTAGATCAAACTTTCCTGCTGCTGCCAAGCACTGTGCAAGTGAAGGGAACAAAGTATAAGGAATTCAAATCTTTTCTTTCAAAAGAATGATCACAGGAACGTAAGCTTTGTAATGCTGTTTTGTAACGCTGCCAAGTTGTAAAGCTTTTTATGAGCAGGCCTTGTGGCATTCCTGGAACTTGATGGCCACCTTGCCCACTTCCTTTCATCAATTATCTTAGAACTGGCCAACTTCAAGACTGTGACACTGGACTCTAGCCAGTGGGAAAGAGAAATCTTGTGCTAGGATAAACACCTAATTAATTTCCTGCCCGGTGTGCTGGCCTGCTACCTGACTGAAGCCACACACCCTTTTACAAAAGTAAAAGCTACTTTGCTGTTTACTTTCAGTTCGTCTGTGCATGTGCTTTGTGCTGCACTGATGCGGTCCTTGGACCCCAGATTTTATGTCCAACACAAGGCAACAGGAGACAGGAGTCCTGTCATTCATGGGTAGTGGTCTATTAACTACTTTTATCATTGTTCTGAGAAACTACTTGACAAAAGCAACTCAGGAAGGGCAGGCTTATCTGGGCTCACAGTTTGAGGGTTCAGCCCATCATGGGGCCGGAGGCATCGCAGCAGAGGCTTGAGGCAGCTGGTCCCATCATCTGCAGTCAGGAACATAGATGAGTGCCCCAGCTCAGGCTACTTCCTCCTTTTCTTCATGAGGGACCCGAGCCCAGAGGATGGCGCTGCCCACAGTCAGGGTGGGGTCTTCCCATATCAGTTAACCTAATTATTTTAATCCTTCATAGACATGCCCAGAGATTTGTCTCGTCACTGATTCTAGATCTAATCAAGACGACAATCACAGGAGGCCAGGCTTCTCATCTGTGCAATGTGGGTAACAGGGTGGGGTGAGACCCATGAGGATTTCTTTTGCTGTTCTCTTGTTGGATGCTCACAGGGAGAAAGCAGTGAGTAAAGTCACACAGAGGTGGGATGCACTGGTCCCTTTCTGCCTTCCTTGCTCTGGAAGATGCCCCTTGTTGATGAGGCCTTAGAAAGTACACGAAGGACAAGCTGTGAAGACCAGCTGGAAGACAAAGCTCGGCTGTGACTATAGGCCACGATAGGGGGAGCCTGTCTGAGGCTGGAGTGATGGGGCAGGCACTTGGGAAGGATGCCTGGCCTGTTGGGATTGAGAACAGTAGCCACCTGTGGAAAAACAGACCTAGCGCTTGGCCAGAAGGCAGCAGGGCAGCTGGGGCTGGGGCTTTCAGAGGTGGGGGGGATGTGGGAGTGTGTATGTGGGGGCATGTGTGGGTAGGTGGGAAGGCAGTACCAGACCAACTGACTGACAGGCATGCTTAGAAGTCACCACCTCTAAAGGTTTACAAGCATGCCTCCAAGAACACTGGGTTTTGAGAACTGGATTATATGAAAAATTCAGAGTTCAGCCTTGTCTCCAAACCGGAAGCAGGATGTGAAGCTCCTCAATTCCTTTCAGTGTTCTAGCTGGGTGACCCCACTTCTCCCTTCTACTAGCATTTAGGTCAAGGAAAGAAGCCAACTCAGCCCAAGTCAGATGAATATTTTATTTAATCATCAACATTAAGAAGTGTATACATTAAATACAACATCCCAACACCCACAATTATGGGCACCTGTGAAGGGGGAGCCCACTGGTGGGCAACCTCAGGGGTCCTTGATGCCAGCTCCACTGCCTAGCCTTCTGCGCTGGTGAGCGCTGGCCATGGGTCCCAGGTCTCACATCCCCTGGCTGCATGCTCCTAGGTACTGAGGAGAAGCACGGCCTTGTACTGTTCTGCAGTCAAGCCTAAACCTGCTGGGTAGGTAGGGGGTTTACAGGCCATGTGGATATAGGCCTAGCACATTGAAAGATGGCTGAACAGGGCTTGGCTCAGGAGTCAGGCAAATAGGCTTTGTTCCCCATGATGCGTGGAGCTAAAGGACCAGAGAGGGACCCTCAGAGGTGAGAGCCAAAGGCTAGTCACCCTGAGGGAAGGGAGAGAAAGGCTGAAAAATCAGCCAGCCGAGAAGATCAGAGGCCATAGGTACCACTGGGAACCAGACACCTGGAGGACGCAGAAAGGACCAGGATTCCTCTCTGGTGCCATCTGCCAGTCAGGCAGCGGGCCTGAGGGGCAAGGGAACTGAGATCCAGCAGCCTGAGCAGATGCATCCTCTGGCCAGCTGTTTCCTTCCAGAGCACAGCATGGTGAAGAAAGGAGAGTAGCAAATAAGGTGAGCATGAATATGAACATCTCCCCTGTGGGCCCTGGGGCCCCGGAGACAGGATACAGGACCTGAGAAGGATGGAAAGACAGGGTCAAAGGCAGAGGACCAGAGCAGGCCACAGGCTGCTGGGTGTTAGGGTCTGGGAGCTGGGTGGTCAGCTGGCCCTAGGTGCTAAGCTTTGTCTCCTGCCTATGCTGGGGTGAAACACTGGTGGGGGAGGGGAGTGGGTAAGAAGGGGATTTGAAGTCTGGCTCTTTCTGGTCAAGTCACTGCAGTTTCTCACCATTAACATCTCATGACCGCTAGACTCAGCTAAGATGACCCAGAAGCAGTCTCTGTGGAATAGAGTGGCTAAACGTGAACGTGCCCGTGGCAACCTTTGGGGCTCTGTCTGTACACATGGGGGCAGCTGGAGCTCTCAAGTTGGTAAATGAGAGGCATGGTCACCTCTGGGAAGCCTGTCCCACCCTGAGGACCATCTGATGGCAGCTGGGGAAGGGGTGGCGTAGTCTTCATGAAGAAGGACACGCCTCCCTCCCCATGGAGCTCCAGGGTGCTCACCGTGTCACTGCTAGTCCTCAGATGGCATTCGTTCAAGTAACATGTCCTCCACATCACTGAACTGAGGGTGGGCAAGGAGAGAGACCAAGAGTAGTCATCAGACCCAACCCTGGGAATCCCCCTTGTACTGCGGCTCTGCCTTCCCCTGGCCAGGGACAGCACCGGGACCTGGGTGCAGCCCAGCCCTTTCCTCCAGTCTCTCAGCCTGTGACCGTCACCAGCCAGGACTCTTACACCAGGAGCTTGTCTGAGACCTCAGAGGACTGCCAGTTCTCCAACTCTACCTTTCTAACCCACTCTGCACGAATCTGTAGTTAGTCCCCTCTGTTTCCTTAGCTTCTGGTACAGGGACAGAGAGAGTAGGCTTAGCCCAGGCCAGACACAGGATGAGGGCAGGGCCTCCCATCATCACCCACTTGATCCCTGGGGAAAGCTGTGCTTGCCTTAATGTGGTACCGTATCTGCCAGACCATGGAGTCGGTGCCTCGGTATTTTCTTCCAGGGTACAGCTGCCACATCAAAGGCAGCTCATATGCCTCCAGGTCCTTGGGGCCCATAGGCTGCCCCAGGGGAACGTCTGCCTGTCGCAAGAGCACCTGGAAGCTTTCGCTGGTCTGCAGAGGGAGAACAGAGCATGCCTTCAGCTCTTGTGTGCCACCACCAGGCTCCCCGAGGCCTAAACCAGGGTCCGTCCTGCTCCCCTGAAGCCTGGGGCTGACCCAACAGATGCTGAGCACACACGAGTGCTGCCTGGTGTTGAGGTCACACTTCTCTCAGGGGCTCTGGCTGGCTCCAGTTTCCAGCCAACCCTCCTGTTGCTACAGTAAGCCATGGGGCCCTCCAGCTTGGTCCAGGATGTGTTGTCTAAGCTAGAGCATGACCTCAGGTGTCATTCCTTAGGTACTGTCCACCACTTTTTTCCCCTCCTCTCTGAGACAAGTCTCTCACTGGCCTGGAGCTTGCCAAAAATAAAGAGATTAGGCTGGCTGGTAGGGAACCCCAGGGACCCCATCTTGGATTATAAGCACATACCATGCTGGGTCTCTCTCATACGGGGGTTCTAGGGATTGAACTCAAGACCTTATGTTTACAAGGTAAGCACTTTACCAGCCTAGCTATCTCCTCAGCCCTGTCATGAGAGTTAGTTTTGATTTTGTCCAATCTCCCCTTTATACAGCATATACTTGGATCTCCAAGTCTGGTGCCTACTTTTCCCCATCTCTGGCATAGCTCACCTGGACTGTGGCAAAGCCCTCCTGACTTGCTGTCTTTCGAGGGCAGCGGGCATCTGAAAACTGTGACCTCTGGCTCGGCACTCTCAGGCTCATGGTTTCACTGTGTGGCCACTGGCTGGCCTGGAACTTGCTACATAGACCAGCCTGGCTTTGAACTCTGGAGTGATCTACCAGCCTCTGTCTCCCAAGTAATGGGATTACAGGTATGCACCATGCCTGGCTTTTTTTTTTTTTAACCAATGTGTGTTTTAGTGTGAGGGTATGGATGTGCCCCAGCACACATGTGGAAGTTGAGAGGACAGCTTGTGGGGGTTGGTTCTCCGCCTTCCACCCTGTGGGTTACAGGAATCAAACTCTAGTTACCAGGCTCAGAGGCAAAAATGCCTTTACCTGTTGAGCCATTTTGCTAGCCCCTGAATGAGTTTTATCCACCAATTCAGGCAAAAAAACAAAGAAACAACAACAAAATCCAAAGCAGCACAATCCAGTTCCACAAGGTAAGGCCCTGGCAGGACTAAGTGGCTCAGGCCTGTAATCTCACTGTAGGCCTAAGCAGGAAGATCACCTGGTTCAAGGACTCCCAGGGCTACAGAGTGAGTTTAGGGCCAACCTGAGTATGTAAGACCTTTTCTCTAAATTTAAAATCATTTTCAAAGATAAAAAAGGCCAGGCAGTAGCTTAGCAGTAGAGCACTGGCCTCAAGCACAGGGAGCACTTTGGGGGTCGGCGTGGGGTTCAAGAAGAGCAGCTCCAATGCCAACCAGGATGACTCAAAAAAAGACATGCAAATCCAAACTATGACTTCAGTGGGATTTTACTCAACCTCCTCACAACTCACCACAACTTCTCATTCAGGGTTCTTTCTTTCACCCATCTCATCACCAGCCCTGGTCATCGCTCTGCATCCCCCAGCAGTGCACACATTTCCCAAGTGGTCTACGACATTCACTGGGAACCCTCAGCCAGAACTGCGCTTGACCAAACATTTGCATACATCCAACAAGTATTTTCTAAAGCCTTTTGTCAGTGAAATAAGTTGGACCTGTTAAAGGAAAGACTCAGATCACCTTGCCAGAGGTGTAACTGCTCAGGAAGTCACTATTCTTGTTCATCTGTAGGGTCTCACCATTATTTTAGGTGCTTTATTTATCATTTTCCTTAATAGTTAAGTGAATGGTTTCATGGAAAGAATCCTGAATCTTTCAATCACAGGAGCAAATCCTGTGTTGAAGTTTGTCAGCAGGCTGCTAGTCAGGTAGCATTTACCACCACTGTGAAGAACTCTGCCTGGAGAAGATAGCTCCCAAACAGAACAAAAAGAAGTTTATCTGCCAGAACTGTCCTCATACATTTGACTTAAAAGTATTTTTTTTTCAGATAAATATATAACTTAACATCCTAAAATGTCAATACGAATGCAAACATGAAAATCTGGAATTGAAATCCCACCACCTGCTAGCAGCACTCTCTTGGAGAGATTCCTAGCAAGATTCAGCTTCTTGGGCTACAAAGTAGAGACATAGTCCACACCCCATAACCACTTGTTACTTACATCTTAACCATTTAATTTTACTTTCATACCTTTCTGTGGTTTATGTATGGAGTCAGTTACAATAATATTTATTTATTTAGAGATAAGGTCTCACTATGCATCCCCAGCTGGCCTGGAGCTTGTTATAGGCTAGGAAGGTCTTGAACTCATAAGAGATCTTCCTGTCTCTGCCTCCCAAATGGCCTAGCTTCCTTTCAATAATTTTTGTTTCAGTTTCTTGCCAGAAAATTCAAGCTCTGCCTTAAAGTGCTTTCAAGAGATTTCTTTTGAAGAAGCTGACTTGTTAGGCTCCAACTCAAGGCTTCCTTATCTAAAATAAAGTTTACTTGATAATCTGATACTGAATTACTCCCCGAGACCCAGATGAAGTCTGACCACTCTATAACGAAAGGGCCATAGCCTACCTTAGGTATTTGTTACAATAAATTCAAATTCTGGGGCCTAAAGAGAGATCGCGTCAGCCACATTCACTACAAAGTACAGAAAAGACCCGTTTTACCCAACACTGTAGTCACACCGCCAGAGATCAGATCTGGGGTCTTGCCCACCGCCTTCGAGGCTCTCCCACCCTCCCTTCTAGGCCTGGGGAACTAACTAGTCATCCCACCAAGCCCAGTTCAAATACTTTCACCTGGCCTTCCTGGCCTCCCCAGCTTCCGGCCTGGGGCAGGAAGGCTCCAGTGTCCTCCTTCAAAGACCAGGCCGGTCTTCGTCCAGTGCAGGAGTCTCCAGCTCCCAGGACCGGGCCAAGGGAGGGTGACAGCCTACGGTCCCTCCTGTTGGTCCCTTGGCTGTTGGTACCTTGAGTGTGATGGGCAGCCAGCTGCGTCGGTTCTCATCCAAGTACACATGCCTCTCCCAGATCCACAGGCGGTCGGGGTCTTCGGGCATCTCTGGTCTGTATGCCTGCACTGCCTGCATTTGGGTCATGGTGTCCGTTGGCGGGGGAAGAAGACCGTACAACTGCGCCACAGAAAGCCCTGCTCGCTGATGGTGAAGCCCAGGCGCCTTGGGTCTTTATAGCCAGGTGCATGCACAGCCTCCCCTTGGAGGCGGAGCGAGAGGCGAGGGGTAGGTGGAGCTAACAGGGCCTGGCGCACAGCAGGGAGCTCAGCTGGGTGGGCGGGGCGCAAGGTTGAGCGGGCAACCTTGTAGACTTCTGGAACCCTGGCAGTGGCTAAGTGCGGAGACCTGACGCTGCCAGGCCTAGGACTCCCCCAAGGCTCCAGCCAGCCCTGTCCCCCTACCACAACAAAGGTACCTCAGTCTTCCCTTCTGGTGGTAGATGATGTCCTCTGCGCCCCTTGATGTGAGACCCTATTGTCCCAGTCGGCCACTGTGTGTGAAACTGCTCCACACCAGTTAGGCCTGGTTAGGCCACCCAGGGCGAGGCCCCTTTTCGCATCTTCGTGGATGGCCCTCCCTGGGCTTTCCTGGGTTCTCTTGAGTCGCCTTCAGCCTGTGCTTTGGGTGTCAGAGTAAATTTCCTGGCAAAGACTAGTTCTCGAGGTCCCCTCTGTCTCCCCCGACATGACTTTTTCCATGGCTCTGATGAGCCTGTGGTCATCTAATAGCTATTGCAAAACACCCTGTTGAAAACATGGGTTTCTGCCTTTGCGCTCTGACTGCATTAGTAAATGCATGGTTTGAGACAAACACTGAAAAAGAAATCCTTCCTGCACCCTGAGATCAATGGATTTAGAAAATCTCTGGGTTGCTCAATCAAAACTGTCTCTTTGTAAATTGCAACAAACAAGGAAAGACAGCTTCCTTTCGCGTTGCTGTAATGTGTGCCCATTAAGACAGTTAAGAAATTAATGAGAAACATGTAAAGCCAGCTGGGCCCTGGGGTTCACACATCCCTATGGGTTCAGGGTCTCACCTAGTTCTCTCCCCTCACTCTGGGCCCTAAGGAAGCCATTTGTGATGTTTGAGTGTTACCTAAATGAAGTGGAGTGGTCAGCAGATACCTTCTCCAGCCAGCAGCCTATTTTAATGGCCAGACTCCCCAGAAAACCAAGGTGGCTTGAGGTCAGAGAGGTGCAGTTGGATTAGCCAGAAAACAAAGGAAAGCTGGGGGCAGAAGTGTGGGGTCTTGAGGCCAACAAACCAGGGCAGTTCTTAGTGATGTTAGTATATAAGGCTCAGACTTGCAGCTTTGGGGCTCTTTGACTCCAGACCCAGATAGCCACATAAGGAGATAAAAACTTGTGGAAGTCCCAAGTGAGGGCAGACTTAGAGGTCAGTCCAGATTTTTTTTTTTTTTTTAACTCATTAAGTAATTTTTAGTGTGTGTTTGGGCTCACATGCCATGGCAAAGTGTGTGGAGATGACCTCAGCTTTTTCCTGCCACCATGTAGGTCCCCAGGATTGAACTTGGGTGGCCAAGCTTGGTGGCAAGCACCTTCACCCACTGAGCCATCTCCATGGCTCACAAGTCCACTTTAAACAGTGCCATTGGCATTGCTTTAAAGGTGGTGAGGGAGGAGAACCCCCAGGAGCCAGTGTGGCTGATTTCAGGCACATTTGTGATCCCAGGATCCAGAATGTCATTGAACTTGATGATTTCGCCTAGCTCTGTTTTTGTTTGAGGACTTGATGGAACAAGCATTCGTTTGGCTTGGTGAGGTGGTAGGCTCTGGAAAGATGATTCCTCTTCCCCTCACTTTGAAAAAACAATAATTTTGCACAAGGGCTTCCTAATATTGAGCAAGAGTAGCCATTCTTGTGTGTATTTCAGAAGGAGTTCCACAAGGCCAAGGGGTGGGGAGAATTTCAGTGTAGGCTTTGATCCTTTTTCATGGAAATTCCACAAGGAAAACAATAGCTGTATTGTGTGGGTTCTGGCAGGGGAGCCTCCCAGGCTGTTATCTGCCTACCTCAGGGCTCCAGCACCAGTCTGCCTGAGTTTGGGAATTTTCTGTTCCTTTCTGGGTCTTTTTCTTAGTCTATGAGTTCCCACAGGATAAGCTTGTGGCTGTTTGACAAAGCAGCCTTCCTGAAAGAATGAACTACTGCCTTCATGCTCTGCTGCAGGTCTAGTTTCCTCTTGACTTCTATCACCTGTGAACGTGGTAGATCTTTGCTGACTTGGCCTTCCCTAATGAAGAGTGGCACGACCTGTGCTCTAAGCCCATTTCTAACTCTGATCCTCCAGGAAAGCTGCCTGGAGGAAAAGGTTGAGACAGAAATCCTGGACATGGATTCAGGAAAGTCTTTAGTGTTGAGCGCAGGGTTTCTGGGCACCGGAGACCCGTGGAACTCAGGAGTGAAGAGGCCAGTCTCCTTGTCTGGGCTCCGAGTGCCAGCAGTGGCCAGCAGAAAGAAATGTTCCCGAGCCCTGGAGCTACAAGTGTGGTCCTTGGAGTTACGACAGCATCACTCTGAGCTTGTGATGAAGGCAGAGTTGGGGAAGGGGGAATCCTCCTGAGCATGGCAAGGACAGGTAAGTGTTGGTTCCAGGGGGAGACTCAGAAAGGGAAGCTGGCAGGTGCCTACTGCATTGGCAGCAACACCCTCTGTATTTCTCTGTGACACAGGAGGTAGGTGCATGCACCTGTGTCATCTACTTCCTGGTCTCTCTCTTTTTTTTTCTTGTCAGAAATGGCTTCTGATATACAAGGTGTTTTTTTCTAAGAGGAGAATCCTGGTAGCCATCACTGTCTGGGCCCCATACTGACTGGCTTTAAACCATCAATTACCTCAAGATCAAGCAGATCAGAATCTTAAAGCAGAATTGCTTGTGTGTTTGCTTGTTTTTTAAAGGACTCTTGGGGGATGGTGGGGATTCGATCACACAGAAGCAAGTACCCTGCTCTAGGCTCTGAGCTACTGTTTTTGAGGTGTGAACAGATTTATAAAAACTAAATAGCCATGAAAATGTCAAAGCTATTCTTTCAACCATCACGTCTCATTGTCGACTCGCCCCAGCCCCGTATTTTTCTCTTTTTCCTCTGTTCTCCTTTAAATTTTCTGCTTTTGATATTCTGTGGGCAGGGAACCGAAACATTGGGCTTATTGGAATTATAAAGGTCTGAGATTCAGCCAGTGTTTGAAACCCAGAGGCCCTGATGTGTGGATGTTCAGGATGCCAGTTTGTGTCTGGAGGGTTAGAGCATTAACACTGTTCACCAGGAGAGCTCGGGTAAGATGTCTCATTACTTCCAGCGTAAGGGACGAAATTGTTTCTCTAGGTGAGTGGGGAGGGGTCAGGATATTCCAAGTAGAGCCAACCACTGAGCTTTGCCTCCTCAGATACTGCTGCTGAGTCTTTTGAACTTTTAAGCCCATCTCCGTCTTATGGAACATGTGAGGATCTTGTTAAAGTGCAGGTTGTATTTGTAGAGCTGGGGTGAGTTTCAAGTTCTGCATTTTAGCATGCACATAGATGAAGATGATGCTAGTGCTCTGTGAACTTCTGAAAACAAATCCTGTAGTAACCCCACCCTGCCCCACTCCACACACAAACCCCAGTACAAAAACCAAAATACAGCCAGCGCCCTCACTCACAGTGTACCCCGTGGCTGAATCCTGATATGCTGGTGAGCTTTACTGTGTGGCCACCATGAACCCAGAGTTGGGGTTCTCATTTGCTCTGAGGCAAATCCAGCCACATCTATGTGGGAAACATTTTTATATTTATTTTTATATATGTGTGCCTGAGTATGTATGTCCACCCCATGCATGCAGGAAACCATGTAGGCCAGAAGAAGAGGTTAGTTCCCTGAGGCTGGAGTTACAGACGGTTGGGAGCTGCCTTATGGGTGCTGGGATTCAAATGTCGGTCCTCCGCAAGAGTAGCCAGTGATCTTAACTGCTGAGCCATCTCTCTAGCCCTGAGAATCGTGTCTCAACCCTGGGATTGTTACACATCTGGAGTGTGCTCCATGATATGGCCAGTGGTGCTGTCTGCTCATTCTAGTTTAACCTGGTTGTATCAATTTTTCTTCAGAAAAGCACTTGATACAAAGTAGCTCATCCTGCCTCCTTGGAAAACTGGCTCACCTTCTTGACAGTTCAGGGTATTGGCCACATATCCTTCTCACTTTCATCCTGAAAACAGCTTTTGGGACATTTGCAAAATGTCTCTTGATTTAGCCCTTTTATTTTAAGGCTATTTGATATGGAATTCTAGGCAATTCAATGGGGTGAGCTTGTTTTTATACATGAGTCATGTAAGCATATTATACTTTGTGTGAATTAGGTAGGAATCTAGTTGTGTCTTAATTTCTCCAGCTCTTTAAGCTAATCTCCTAAACAGTAATGAATACTTTGTTTTTCTGGATAAGAATTTTTATGCCCCCACTATTAAATGCCTGGTTTCTTTGTAGCATTGGGTGTCTTTCTGAGCTCCGTTCTGTCCCTTTTGTCTGTTTCAATGGTAAAAACTATACTTCTAAAGAAACCATTATGAGTTAAAAATACTTGAAGGAAGCCATACCCTCCTTTTTTTTTTTCAAGATCATTTTAACTGTTTATGAACGTTTGCATTTATTCTCGTTTGGGGGATTTCCTGTATCTCATTGGGCAAAACCCAAAAAGTATATTTTTAAAATTTTATGTGTATCAGTGTTTTGCCCACATGTAAGTGCTCCCATGTGTGTAATTCCTGGGGAGGTCAGAAGAGGGCACCGGATCCTCTGGAACTAGAGTGATAGTTACTGGAGAACAGAATCAGTTTTTAGCCACCGTGTGGGTGAGTGCTGGGAACCCAGGTCTTCCAGGGGAGTAGCCAGTGCTCTTAACCACTGAGCTATCTCTCCAGCCCCTAAACCTATACTTTATTAGGATTTTATAATGTGTTCCATAAAAGCATTGCATATTTTTGTTTGGCATAGTTGTTATTTCACATAAGTTTTGCTAGTTTGTGAATGCTCAGTGTGTGTATGCATGTGTGTGTGCTATATGTATACAGTATATGCATGTGTGTGAGGGGTGTTGTGTGTGTGTGGTGTATGCATGTGTGGGTGTGTGCTGTATGTGTGGGGTGCATGCATATGGTGTGTGCTGTGAATGTGGTGTATCTGTGTGTGGGGGATGTTGTGTGTGCTGTATGCATGTGCGTGTGGGTGTTGTGTGTGTGGTGTATGCATGTATGTGGGGGTGTTGTGGGGGTGTGGTGTGTACTGTATGAGTGTGGTGTATCTGGGGGGGCTGTTGTATATGCCATATGTGTGTGGTATGTGTTGTATGAGTATGGCATATATATGTGGGAGGTGTTGTGTTTGTTATGTGCTGTGTGAGTGTGGTGTATGTATGTGTGTGGGGGTATTGTGTGTGTGTGGTATGTGCTGTGTGAGTGTGGTATATGTATGTGGGGGGGCTGTTGTGTGTGCTGTATGTGTCTGGTGCATTGCACTGCTCATGACTGTGAGGGTGCACACGTGTACAGATGTGTGCAGAAGCCAGAACAGGGCATCAGGCTTCCTCCTCTGCCGTTCTTCCTGTTATTTCCTAGAAGCAAGCTCCCCCTCTGGACCAGAACACTCTGTGCTAGACTGTAGCTAGCTCTCAGGATCCTTCTGTCTCCTATGCAGGACTTAACAGGTACACTTAACAGCTGTGCTGGGCTTTATACATAGGTGCCGCTGGGGATTTGAACTCAGGTCCTCATCCCTGCAGAGCAAGCCCTCCTACCCACTGAGTCATCTTCCTAATGCATGTGAATATTTTTTCCAATGGTGTTTTCTGGCAGGAGTGAACACTATTGAATTTGGGTGTTGCTTTTGCATTTAGTTGCTAAACTCTTGTGTTAGCAGTCCTGATGACTGGTTCATCTGTAAATAAGTTTTCCCGCCTGTCCTTATATATCCCTTTAACTGTCTTCTCCATTCATTTATGTTTTTATTTGTTTATTGTGTGTGTGTGTGTGTGTGTGTGTGTATGTGTGTGTGTATGTATCTGTGGGGGTTACATGTATGGTGGGTGTAGGCAGGTTTATCTGTCAGTGTATAGGTCAGAGGATAACTTGCAGAAATAGATTTTCCTTCTGCCACGTAGGTTCTATGGATTGAACTCAATCCCCTTTATCCACTGAGCCATCTCACTAGCCCTGTCTTATATTCTTGAAAATTTTTTTTGAGACAGGGTCTCTCTGTAGCCCCAGCTAGCCTGAAACTCATGGACAAGGCTGGCCTTGATCTCATATAGCCCAGGCTGGCCTTGAACCCCCTATGTAGGTGAGGATGACCCTGAACTCCTGATCTACCCTTCAGTGCTGGTATTTCAGGCACATACTACCACATGCATCTAGGATATATTTTCAGTGGTGACAATAAACTGATTAACTTTAGATTACAGTAGAAAAAAAAAACAACTTATTTTATTTTTTGGTCTTTTTGAGACAAGGTTGCCCTGTAGCCGCAACTGAACTAGAACTCACTATGTAGACCAGGCTGGCCTGTGCCTCCCAAGTGCTGGAATTAAAGGCATGTGCCACCATGCCTCACAAATAGATACCTTTGAATGTGTGAATAAGCTTAAGAAAATCATTACAAGGCAAGTCCAGAGTGTGCAAACCTATCTGTTTGAGGCAGGATAGGAGAAGCTAGTCTGAATAATCCTTCAGATGAAAACAGTGGACATTGAGGAAGAAAATTTCTTAAGAATCTTGAAAATAAACTCAGCAGAGGGATTGAAAATTCAGGACTAACCTGAGCAACTTTTCAAGACATAGTGTTTTTGGGATATTGGTCCAGAGAGACAGGATATGGGACACCAAGACTTCGCGCTGGGAAGCAGTGTTTATTTCAGACCGGGACCAGGGGCCAGCGGCTAACACCCAAAGACTGGGCCAGGAGCTTTGGGGGGATGGAGGGGTAGCATGGCTTTATACACCCTTGCTTTTGAAACTCTTAGTTTTTCCTTACCCTCTGGTCTTAACATGCATGCTGTCTGGGTGTTTTATGGCACTGGGTTGCTGCAGGGTTACACATACACATACAGGAACATGCAGGTGCCACATTACCTGCTGTTTGTTCTCATAAGACTCTCACCCCAATAGTCTCAAAAAAAATTTTTTTAAATGAAAGATGGCTGGGGGTATGGCTCAGTGGCAGAACCCTTGCCTAGCATGCCTGCATTTTCCTGTCAGTTTCCAGTAGCAAAACAAAACAAGCAACAACCCAACCTAAAACCAGCCAAACAAACAAACACCTGAAAATGCGTCTCTGACCTGACTGCAAAGGAACTGAGGAGTCTGGAGGTCATGACCCCCGCAAGCAGGTGCCTCTGCTTCTTGTGTAGTCATTTCCTCTGAGATAAAACCTTCCCCCTTGGAGGGAGGCTGTGTAAACAACAGGATGTTCTGAAGATGGGGAACCAGGCCCACCCTTCTGGGAAGCTCCTTGAACTCAGAGAGGAAACCACTCAATAGTTTCAGGAAGTTCCTGAAACTGACCTATTGGCTAGATCTCTTCCCTCCACAAGCCTGGAGAAGCCCGGTGGACTGCCAGGGATCCAGTTAAACCAGCTGTAGCACAGAAAGCTTTCCTGTAGCAGGCTCCAGCCCACTCACCTGGGCTGACCTCGCTGCCCAGAAGAGACACTCTTCCCTGCTGAGCTACCTGCAAACTGTGTAGATATCTCCAGGTTTGGCGCTTTTGTGAGCTGTGGCCGGTGCTGGTGCTCAGTTCCGGTGCTCAGTTCTGGTGCTCCGTGCCGGTACTCAGTTCCGGTGTTCCGTGCAGGTGCTCCGTGCCGATGCTCAGTTCTGGTGCTCCGTGCCGGTGCTCCGTGCCGATGCTCAGTTCTGGTGCTCCGTGCCGATGCTCCGTGCCGGTGCTCGGTTCTGGTGCATTGCCGCTGTCTTTGAGGCATTTCTGCTATGAGTCACCCTGATTCATAATCTTCTAATTAACTCCAGTGAGGCTCATTGGTTCATCAAGTTGGACTTTGCCGCTGTCTTTACTTTGATTTGTTGTTGATTCTCTGTGTGGAGGGAGTAGACCTTCAACAGCTCCCCAGGAATAGTGTCATGTAACAATGTTGAACTCCCATGATGTGATGATTTTGGAACTATTTTTTTCCTTTTGGACACTTTTAAGCAATACATTTTTACAAATCTTTATACATTTTTCTGATTTATGTCTTAATTGAAAAATAGAAATTTCTCTGGGCATGGTGGCACATGTCTTTAATCCCAGCACTGGGGAGTCAGAGGTAAGCATATATCTGTGAGTTCAAAAGGATTTTATGAATGTAGTATAAAATATATTGTTTTGATGTTTGTTTACTTTGTGGAATGACTTGATCAAGCTAATTAACAGAAGTGTTGCGTCTTAGATTCTTTTTGTATAACAAGACTGATATATTAGTGTTTTTCTAGTTTATAAAACACTGGTGTTAACTGTCATCACCACCCTGGAGCTTGCCATGTAGCCCAGGCTAGCCTTGAGCTCAGACATCCGCCTGCCCTTCCCTATAGCCCTAGATGACCTGGAACTCTGAGCATAGACAGGCTGGCCTCAATTTCACAGTGATTTGCCTGCGTCTACCTCCAGAGTGCTGGGATTAAAGAGGCGTATCACCATACTTGGCTTCTTTCTGTTTTTTAAACTTCCCAGACTATGATTCTTATCTCCAGAAATTCAGTCAGGGTACAGGTGAAGGCATACTGGGACCACAAAAGAGTAATAGAAAACCGAGTCTTAACTTCTTATGGATTTGTTGTATAAGTGAGATCCTGTGGTCTCTGCCTTCCTGTGCTTGGCTTTTCACTTAATGTTGTGTCCTGCAGGTTCAACCACGTTCTCACAAATGACAGGACTTCCTTCTAAGGCTGAATAGCATAATATTGTGTAGATACATGCACACATGTTTTCTGTGACCGTCTGAGCATTGACAGACACCTGAAATGGATTCCATGTCTTGGCAATTATGAATCCAGGAAAGAAACAGTCTAACACACTGATTGATTTTAGTTCTTTTTATAGCCGAATGGGATCGCTGGATCCTGTGATAAACCTTAATGCTGTTTCTTTAGTGGCTGTATTAATTTCCCTTCCCACCAGCAGTTCATGAAGCTTCCTCTGTGTCCTTCCTAACATGTTATCTTTTGTCTTTTTGAAGATTTCCCTTCTAACAGGTGTGAGGTTGATGGCTCATTTCGGTTTAATTTGCATTTCCCTGATGACTGATGAAGTTGAGTCTTTCTTCTTGTACCTGTTGGTCATCTGTCTGTCTTCCTTTGACAAGTGTCGTGATGGCTGATCTTGGCTGTGAATTTGACACACCAGGGAAGACAGCTTCACCTGAAGATTTGTTTCGAGCAGACTGGGCTGTGGGCTTGTCTGTGCAGGCATTTTCTTGGTTTTTAATAGATGTAGGAAGACCCAGCCCTCTGTGAGTGGTGGGCAGGTAGGCCTGGGCTGTCTAAGAAAGAGCCGAGGGAGGGGCTAGAGAGATGCAGCAGTCTGGAGCACTGGTTCCTCTGTCAGAAGACGCAGGTCTGATTCCCCCCTCAAGTTGGTTTTGGTTATAGTGTTTATCACAACCACAGAAAACAAACCAGAACATGTCCATTCGTAGTTTTGTCCATTCTGATTGAGTTATTTGTTTTGCTATTGAATTGCTGTATTTGTTGTAATACACAATTTAATGCCGTATCAGATGTGTGTTTGTGAATATACAATCCAATTCTGAAGATGGTCTTGTCCCTCTGTTGGCTGTTACTTTGTTTGTGTAGAAGTTTTTAGGCTGGTGTACTTCCAGTGGCATATATGTGTTTTATATATAATCTATCTCTTGTCTGTTTAGAGGTCATATCCAAAAATTCAAGAGCAATGTCATAGAACTTTTCTTTCTTTCTAGTAGTTTTATAGCTTTAAGTCTTACATTTAAGTATAAAATGCATTTTGAGTTTTAATATTTTCTTTGAGACAAGGCCTCAACTATGTATCCCAGGCTGGCTTTGAACTTGCAATCCTCCTGCCTCAGCCTCCTGAGTGCTGAAATTAGAGGTATGTGTCAACATGTCTAGCTTTAGTTGACTTATGTATGTGGTGTGAAATGAGGATTTAGCTTCATTCTTCTGCATGTGGATGTCCAGCTTTATCAGCATGTTTATTGAACATACTGTCTGTGATGGGTAATATTCACAGTCAGCTTGATTAGAAGTAGAATCACTATGGAGACACATCTTTGAGTATGTCTATGAGGTGTGTGCCCAGAGAACGGTTCCCCAAGGACCACCACTGAGTCCAGAGTATATGCAAGAAAAAAGAGCCGTTACTCAAGCTTAAGCCTGGACTCTCAGACCTCACCAACGTGGATACATACTGAGAGCCCCGAGGAAATGGGAAGGGGCTTTTTATAGGTTTGAGACAAAGGGAGGAGGAGAGTGGCAGTGTTATATTTTGATTGGTCAAGGGAGCCCGCATGTGCCAAGCATATTTTAATTGGCTGCACCAACCATATATACCAAAATTGGTTAAAGGAGACTTGGGGATCTCTCATTGGTGGGTGCTGTCTTCAGGGCAAAGGAATGTGCTATTACCTAAGCCTGTTGCTAGGTTCTGCTTTTACCTTATTTGGTCTCATTGTTTTCAGGCTTGCCTACAATGTTCAAGCCTGTAAGTACTCGAGGCTTACAACATGGAGGGAGTTCATTACAAAATAGAATCATAGCAGTCTCCTGACGCCAAGCAATTTACAGAAGCGAAGCAGAGCAGCTAGGACTAACGGGCATGGATTAAGTGATAGAGAGGAGGGTCCCACACGAGGTACTTCCAGAAGGGCTTAACAGAAGACTCACCCTGAGTGTGGATGGTGCTCTAGATGGTGTTAAGGTCCAAGAATTGGGAACAAACCCCACGGCTCCACTATGGTGCAAAAAGGAAAATGTATTTATATAATTTGGCAAACAGAGCGAATCTAGTGGCTAGCCGGCCTGCAGTCCCTAAAGCCAGATCAGAGGACTGCCACATGCTCCCCAGGGTACAGCCAGCTTTCCAAGGTTCCGTAGCTGAGGGCTCTGTGGGCGAGTCCAACCTTGGTATTGGTTGGTCCAGAACCTGTCTGTCCTTCGGGGATTATTGGTATTGGACAACTCAGACCTTGTTGTCTGTTGGGGTGTCCCCCCCCCAGCGTGGCACCAGAATGTGTGCTGAAGTGTTAGCATTGGAGTGTTAGCACCAGAATGTAGCAGGGAGGGTGAGGTGATTAAAACTTAAGAGGTCTGAGTTTGCTTTGTCCCTACAATGGGTTGGGGTCCCAGACTGAATAAAAAAGGGTAAAGCAGGCTGAATACCAGCATTCATCTCTGTTTCCTGAGTGCAGATGCAATATCACCAGCTGCCTCACATCCCTGCTGCCATGCCTTCCCAGAAATGATGGGCAGTTCCCTTAAACCGTGAGCCAAAATAAATCCTATCTTCTTTAAGCTGATTTTTGTCACAGCAGTGAAAAAAGTAACTAATAAACTGTCTTGTTATATGTTTTGGCATTTTTGTTAGCAATAAACTGGGAAAAGATGTGGACACTCCTGGGTTCTCAGTTCTGTTCCATTAGGTTTGTGTGTCTAATTTTTGACAATATCAGGCTGCTGTAGTAACTGTAGTTATGCAGGAGGTTTTGAGGTCTGGTGATATGATTTCCTTTGGTCTCATTTTTTTGCTGATTTGTCTACTGAATGTGATAGAATGCCAAACAGGAGTCACCACATGTGAAAGAAAGGCAAGATGGATTTTATTATGGCCAGGCTGACTTCCGAACTCTAGGTGGGCGAGTTCTGAAAAACAGCTCCTGATTTGTTGTGGCATCCAGCTTTTATAGGGAAGTGCAAAGTGTGTAAAGGTCAGCTTCACAAGTATCCAACCCAAAACTCCCATCTGAGTCCATAGAAACAGATGTTTACATTTTAGTCATTGCCTTTGTTCCAGATTGAGACACATCCCGGCATTACATACAGGCATTACATACAATCCTGAGACCACGAGAAAATGTCAGGCTCAGAGTTCCCTTTCCTCAAAAAACAGGATGTCACTGCTGTGAGATGGAGTCTCCATCTCCACAGTTTGGTTAGAGACCATTATCACTTCACAGACAGATTTGGTCATTAACAGTGGTTATTTGCTTAAGATGTTCTGCATAAGATTAGGTGCCCTTTCACACAAGATGTTTGCATAAGATGAGATACCAAATGGGGGTCTTAAGTTCTCACAGAGTCTGGTGGGAAGCAGGGAGAAATGAGGTCACTGTGTTACAAAAAAAATTTGAGAAATGTGTTTGCCATTTTTTGTGGAAAACGATATTGCAATTTTGATAGGGAGTGCGTCGGATCCGTAGATGGCTTGGGGCAGCATGGGCATTTTTAACAGTAGTCTTCCAGTCCACAGACACAGGACAGCATTCCACTTATTTGTATTTCTACGGCTTCTTGGATCAGTACCTTGCTCTTTTCATATGCAAATCTTTCACACCCTTGGATAAATTTATCCCTTAGTACTTTAATTTTTATGACAATTGTGAATGGGGCTGTTTTCTAGATCCCTTTTTCAGATAGTTAATTATTATCATATAAAACAGGCTATTGATTTTCTGTGTTGACTTTGTGTCCTGCAATTTTACTGAATCCACTTACCAGTCTCATCCTTACCTTTGACTTAATAGTTTGATGCCAAAATATTTGGTTTAAGTCTTACTTGCGTAGAATCCAACTGACAACTTTTGACCTTCCTGTACTTGGACAGTTACATTTTTTTTTCAACTTTCTTGTGTTTTCTGTTCCTTTGTCCTCGCCTGCATGAACCTTCACAGTTTGAATACCTGCATCCTCGATCTATCCCACAAGTTCTACAGGCTTTCTTCATTGAATTGTGTTCTTTTTCTACATTCGTATATTTTCAGTTAACTACTCTCAAATTCATGGAGTCATTCTGGATCAGTTCTGCTGTTGGTCGGTGGTTCTCCATTACATCTTCATCTCGTTCAGTATGCTTTTCAGTTCTAGAACTTGCACATTTTTATGTTAACAGTCTTTTACTTGTTTGCTTGCCCTGATTCTATTGAATTGTTTCTCTTTCCTTGACATTTACTGAGCTTCCTTAAGACATTCTTTTAATGGAGTTTGTTATTTCTTCATTTATTTGGGGTCACTGCTGGGCAGTTGTTATTTTGGCTGCAGCTTGTTTTCTTTGGGTTTTCACATTTCTTGTTGTCTTCTATGGTGTCTGTGTTATTGGTTGAACCCTTTATAGGTTAGTTTCGCTGTACAAAGTTCTTTCCCTATTGGAATTTATTTGCCAAAATGCCTACCAAGAAGCTATTCTTTGTTCAGTGAGGACATAGTTGGGAACTTTTATGTACCTTTATGTAACATCAGAGTTTGGTGTTGACCGTGATCCCAGGGACCCTGAGCAGCCAGCCCTGTGGAGATGTTCAGTAGTGGGAAGGTTTGTCAGATTTTCAGTGTTGATGAAAATGCTTTTAAGGCTTCCAAATACCCTTTTCTTCTATAAGGGAAGTGTGTGGCTGGGGATAATTCCTCTTGGTATTTCATTGAGTACATACGGTGGACTCATTTGTGTTGGCAGTGGCATAGGCTTTTGATGAGTGGCACTTGTGTGGTGTCCATTGAGCTGAGGTCTGAAGCAAAGGCATGCACAGAGGGGCTATGGTTCTTGAGTCTGGGGCCTTGATGGCAGTGGTGCCAGGGCGCAGGTACCTCTGTAGTCTCTTATTCTTAAAAACCTGACCAGTGTGGCCTTCTGTGTGCACTCACTCTGTTGTATAAGGAAGTTTCACTGGTGAGAGTTGAGGGATGCACTAGTGTTCTCTCTACCATTCATTCTGCTATGTTCCATAAGCCTTAGGTGTAGAGGTTCCATTGTAGATGTGTCACTTAGGCTTGGGCCTCTCTCAGATGTCTAATCAGCCATGGAGCTCTGCAGTAGCCTCCATCTGTTATAAAAAGAGGCTTTTTTGATGAGTGGTGTATGGTATACTTGTCTGTAAATCCAAGGATCCATAGTTAGCATTTCATTTATCTAGAGATGTGCCAGAGACAGGGTTTTCTCTAGGATCTATGACCTCTTGAGCCATGTGTATTTGGCTGTGTTTACAGTCCACCCATGAGTTCCCTCCCATTGAGAGGGCTTTGAGTCCAATTAGATAGCTGTTGATTACCTCCCAAGTAACTGTCCCACTATTGGCATTAATAGAAATAGTTTTCTGTGCCAGTTGTTACGGTTATTAGTTTTTAGGGCTGGGTTTGCTCACTGATTGAGTTTCTCCCTTAGCAGCTTGCATATTATCATCTAGCACCATAAGAGCTAAACTTCAGGTAGAAGGCTTCCAGGTCAGTTCCTGCTCCATTGCTCCAAGTCCTATATCTGAAGTATGTCCTGTCTTATGTATGTCTTACCTTCTACTTCTGGGAGATAACCAACAGTGCCGGAAATACCTTATTTTGGGAGTCTCCTGGACCACCTCACCAACCACTCAAAGGGAGGTCTCTCCTGTCTGGCCCTGTGCTCCCTGCCATACAGCCCCCAGGTGTACATATGAACTAATATTCAGGCACTGTATGTGTATTTCTCAGGGGGTTTCAGGGGCAACATGGACAAAGCCTTTTTAAGACCTCTCCCCTCCAAATATCTGCAGATGACAATGATTGAAAAAGAGCAGGCATCAGGCTTCCTGTCCCCAGGTTAGAACTGCTATTAATCAGCACAAAAGCTGAGGGCCTCGGAGAGGACTGGAGTGCGGCTTTGCCAGTTATGCAGCTTATTAATGTAATTCCCTTTGCTCTGTCTAGAGATGAAGCAGCATTTTGTTGGAGGACAAGATGCCAGCTCACAGTGGGATTGTGAGTTCCCTGATGCTAAAAGTGCTTGGTTTGTCAGACTCGGCAAGATTGCTCTCTCCCACTGAAATCCTGGAGGTGCAAAGCCATGAGTTGCAGGAATCCCAGGAAATAAGAGAGAGACGAAAGGTGAACTCAAAACTTCCATTGCCACGTCAGCTGCTGCTTGGCATTTTTGCCACCGTTTTCTTGGTGTTCTTTTAGTAGCCTAAAATTGCCTTAAATTTAGACTGGATTATTTTGACTGAATTATCTTCTGGTCTTTAAATTGCCCTATATTAACCCTGATACTCCAGTGAGATATTCTAAACTGTGAATCTGGCAGATCACTGCCCTCAGAATAAACCACCACCTCCAGATTGGATTATGTAAGAGTGAATGAGATCTGGCCTTGTAAAGAATAAACTGGGAAATACTCAAGGCAGTTGCTGTCCACTAAGAGGTAGAGAATGATATCCATACTAGAACAGAGCCGTCTGAAACCAGGGAGAAATGAACCGCTTGCAAAATCTAGTAAGGAAGTTTCAAGATCAACAGGAAGTAAGGTAAAAATCAAGAGGAAGAACATCTTCTTGGATGGGTTGAAAAGAGGGAGGCAGATCAGAGAATCTCTCCTGGAGACAGCGTGGGTGAGGTTGCCATTTCCTATAATAAAGACATAGGAGGAGAAACCAGCCAGCCCCACCCCCAAGCATCATGGAACCTTAGAGAAAGGCTCATATAGCATGTTTTAGTGTGTTTTATTTTATGTGTATGAATGTTTTGCCTGCATGTAGGTAAGAGCACCTGTGTTATGCAGTGTCCATGGAGTTCAGAAGAGGGAGTTGGATGCCATGGAACTGGGGTTACTGATGGTTGTTGGCCACCATGTGGGTCCTGGATATTGAACCCAGGTCCTCTGCAAGAGGAGTCACTGCTCTTAACCTCAGAACCTTCTCTCCAGCCCCAAGGTTTTAATATTTTGAAAATACAATGTCAGAAACCAGGAATGAGGCTCTGTGGAAAGACAGAGAAAACCCAGTGCAAGCAGGCATTGTTACTGGCTGGGTGGGGGATGTGTTAGAATGCTGTCTGCACACTGAGAAGATGGGGTATCCTCTCTTATCCTCATTAGTGAAGAACTGCCCCTAGGAGACTAACTTCTGTTTGTGCGGGTCTCAGTGCCCAGGAGCGTGAGACAGTGAAAGAAGTTCTGGCCCCAAAGAATGTTGCTGCTGTAAATTCAGTCAGAGCTTGGAGGAATAGCTGATGCCAGAGACCAGGTCAGTTGGGATGGGACTGAGGAGGAGAGGTGTGCAAGGAGGCTACCATGCCCGTACACAGATGATTGTGTTAAGATAGAGTTTTGAGACATTTCACCCTGGAGAGGAACTAGATATCTTCCCCCTCCAAGGCCCCAATGACAAACCAAAGTTCCATTCTACCAAACCTCCCCTTGGGGAACCAATGAGTTTTAGGGTTTACTTACAGAGCCTGGGTTGAGGGGTTACTGACAGGAGTGTTGGTGAATTTAAAGCAGCCACACTAGAGAGTCCATACCCAGAGATAATGATGGCTTCCCTCTGGATGTCTAAATAGATCTTCTTTCCAGTCTTCCCCAGCCTGCTTACTCCAGTCCCTCCGAGAGACCCTGAGGCCATATGCAGCAGGATCAGAATTACATAGAACTGGTTGACAGGAGTGAGTGTACACTCAGATGAAGGGCCCATGGCCCTCCCCATCCCCCTGTGAGGAAAGGTCTGCAGTCAGTCAGTGAGCCAAGCTATGGGGATTTTTTTGTAAACGGGGAGTGCTGATCTGATGCAGATCTAAGGATAGTCCTGTAGAACAGATTGTCGCTGCCCTTGGAGAGTATCGATCTCATGGAAGAGCGAAGAGGTAAGTCACAGTAAGGCGGTCAGTGTGCTGGTACTGCTAACTGCTAAGCACTTACTTGGTGCCAGGCTTTAACAGGAATTGACTCATTGAAGTCCCACAGCAGTCTGTGAGGAGGTACATGACCCTCAGCTCACACACAAAGAGATGAGAGATGGAGACACACCCTCTAGAAGTGAAAGCAGGCCGGCAGCACAGCTAGGATGCAGACATTTTGAACCCTTTGGAATTAGCAAAGGAAGTAGATGCTGGATCTGATGGGTGAGGGGAGAGGTCCGCCATGACTTGGTTATAATGGCACCCGTTAGAGGCAGGTGAGCACAGGAACTAGCTTAGCCTGGCACCCTATTTGGTTTTGATTTTGTGTACCTCTCCCTCCTTAAAAATATTTATTATTTTTATTTTATGTGTCTGAGTGTATTGCCTGCATGTATGTAAGTGTGCCCTTGTCGTTCGGTGCCTGTGGAAGTCAGAAGAAGGCATCGGAGCCCCTGGAACTGGAGTTATGGATGATTGTTAGCTGCCCTGTAGGTGCTGGGAATTGAACCCAGGTCTTCTAGACAGATCAGCAGTGCTCTTAACTGCTGAGCCGTCTCTCCAGCCCTAATACCTTCTTCCTGGCAATAGTGCACTTGTCAGTCTAGTTCCTATACCTGCTATACCATGCACACACACACCCCTGTCCAAACAGTGCACCTAGCACAAATCCCTCCCCGAATCAGGCTATTTGAACGTCCATCTTTGAACAAATACATTTCTCTGCCCCTAGTAACAATCAGATTTAGACTGTTTCTTTTCAGGTATATTCCCAACATATCTAGGTATGAAGAATAGAAGGGCTGATCTGGCCTGATTTGGTTTTGGGTTCTTGCACAATAAGGCAAACTTGGTTCCTCTAGTAAAGCTTTTAGAGGAGAAACCCCTATTTAGTGTCTTCTGCCTATGCATAATTAGGGATGTATATGAACACATCAGATGCACTGTGGGAAGGGACATGCACAGTAGGAGAAATGAATATATGACCTAATCTAGCAATCAAAATAGAGAACCATCCAGACTATGCCCCATAGTAACCAGCTTCCCCTGAACCCCATAAAAGGAAGCCCTGAACAGTCATGGTAGTCCTTGAGTACCCTGGCTCCTGTGACCCACTGTCAGCTTGGTAGTGTGTCCCTCTACAATATGTTCCATTGCTTCTCTTCAGAATAAAGTTATCCCACTTCTTTCATAAATCTCTGTGAGCCCTGATTTTCAGTTCTTTGAATGAGAGACCAACAACCTGGAAACACTTGGCTGATTATTAAATGCTACTAGCACTTAAACGCTGTTAGTTTTGTTAGAATGTTTGTTTGAATGCTAGTTGGGTGTTGTGCCTTCTTTTAAGTCTTTATTGTAAGCACCCGATGATGTTTATTTTTCTGTGAATGAATGAAGTGGTCAAGGGTAGGCTATCTGGCCTTTGAGTGGCATTGGACAGACAGTTCCCTCCTACCTAACAGCCTGGAGCTGAGAACTGTCCCCTGAGCATCTTTTCCTGGCCACTGGCTAGATCCTCTGGGAAGCCCAGCTGTCTGGGACACCTGATACTCTGCAAGAACACTGTAGCTGAAGCCCCTGTTTCTGCTCCAGGAGGCCTGGCCTCAGTCACAGATGCTGCAGACAACCTGTGCCTTTGCAAGGCAGCTTTCCAGGCAGGCCAAGGTTCATGAACCCTATCCTCTCTCAAGATGGCCTGGGTGGGGGTGTCTCCTCTGTAACAGCAGGCAGCCTGTGATTGGTGGAACTGGAAACTGTGTGGCAATTGGTGTAGACACAGTGCTTCATCTGAATTCTACACTCTTTCTGACTGTGTTATTGGAATGTCCAGTTTTGAGTAAGCAATGAGATAGTCTTCTGTGCTATCCCCTGGTGTTTCAGCACTGGGCACAATAAGAGACTTTTCTCTAGTACTCTTTTCTTTGCATGCTTGTGTGAAATGGGAAACTGAAGCACAGTACCCACCACCCACAGAGAACGCCCGTCAAGAAATCTGGCAAAGTTTTTTCACTCTGGTTGACTAGAGCAGAGCTTCCTCCTGAAAAACTCAAACCTGGAACTCAGTGCTCTTAACTGCTGAGCCATCTCTCCAGCTCTGCAAACTCAGTTTCTGTACAGCTTTCATACCCATTGGTGGGTTGGTTTACATTTCAGCCCATGTGGCTGTAGACCAGGAAACAGGCACAGGGGACCATAGACTGCCAGGGTGAAGTTCTTTGGTGAAAGGTGTATGTTGCAGACGCAGAAGCAGGGGTTAGTACAACACGGGGGGCATCTGCCGTGCCCACACCAGGGCTCCACGGGGGAAGCGGCTGTTCCCAGAGCAGCCTTCCTCTCTTCTACGTCCCTTTTGTGAGTGGGACTTTTGACATCTATGGGGAGGGGACATCACACTTGGCTTTGTGGGTGGAGCAGGCTGGACTGGTAATAGGAATCGAGGCCTCGGTGCTGGTGTCCAGGGCCAGAAGTAGTGGAACAAGGAAGGACATAAGAAGGTGGAGACTCAGCCGGGTGTGGCGGCCCATACGTTTAATCCCAGCACTGGAGGCAGAGGCAGGCGGATCTCTGTGAGTTCAAGGCCAGCCTGGTCTACACAGTGAGTTCCAAGCCAGCTGGAGCTACAGGGAGACCCTGTCTCAAAAAGACAAGAAGAAAAAAAAAAAAAAGACAGAGACTGACAACATCAGAAGATGGAAAGTGGTGGTGGAGAGACTTGCAGGCCCCTGACATTGGGGCAGTTCTGAGCCCTAAAGCCTGAGGGTCCAGATACCCCATGCTTAAGAGCTGCATCGAGGCGCTGTAAGGGGAGGTCCTGATACCATGGTTTAGGAGATGCATCACCAGCTGGTGCTGACTGATGGCTCCCAACTGGTTTTGCCATAACTCAAGATTTCCCTAACTGTCTAGGCAAAGCTGCTGGCAGTCAGAATTAAGATCAGCAAACCTCTAACTTGAACACCTAGAGGATAAGCACCCTGATAAGATGTTGACTCTGCCTCCCTAATTAAACCTAACGGAGAATCCGAGCTGAAAGGATGCCCCCCAAATCTCCGGCCTTTAAGGCCAATAGCTGTATGTCTCTAGTTCTTGGGTTTTGGCATTCTAAGTCTCCGAGTCTGTAACCCCAGCCTATAACCTGCATTCAAGGGGCCAGGGCTACCCACAGTGGAGGGGCTGCAGCTGGCCTGCTCGTGGTTTCCATCCAGTTGAGCACCAGGACTCCATTGGCAACAGGAAGCATCTTCCCCTGGATCGCCCAGAGAGTCAGCAGCAGGGCACTGTAGTCTACTGGGCCCCTTTGGATGAAGGGCCCTCGGGCTAGACATTGAATTGGAGTTGTGTGTCATTGGACACATGGGCCAGCTGCAGCTGACCAAGGAGGATTTCTGCTATTGACGTATCCACCCCCCAACATCAGCCCTGAGTTATTTCAGAGTAAGTTGAGTCCCCAGAGTATTATACTTCCAGTTTGACTCCAAAGGATAGTGTTATTATCACCCTCTGCAACTGAAGAAGACAGATATGACTGCTCTTCCAGGATTAATTTTTCCTGGAGAAGGGGAAGCATTTGCTGTGAGTCTTACCCAGCACCTTGGTTCAGTTGTCTTCTGGTGTGGCATCAGGACTTCATTCTGTGACCACAGTCCTCTGATGTCAGTGGCCGGATGTGGAGGCTCCAGGGTGAAAGCTTCTGTTTGTACTAGATCCTGGGGTAGGGTGGCCCGGAGGAGGAACTCAGATCTGCTCCCCTGGGCTGTCAGGGAGCCTGGAGCAAAGCATTCAGACTTTCAGCTCTTCACTCCCAGCTGGTAACTTTGGGTAATTTCAGTCTGCCCAGTGCCTCACTTTCCCCAGACCTGAGGTGATTCTTAGGGTCCTCTTGGTTTTCATGGCCACTGAGCCCTTCTGTCATTTCCCTAGGACCTTCCACTGTCTCTCGGATCTTTAATATTGTCTCTGGGTCTGTTTTTTAAAAGTAGCCAGCACAGCTAGCCAGTTCTTCAGTGTGATGTGCACTGTTCTAGGAAGACCCGGGGTGATAGCTTTTGCTGTGCTAACAAAACCGCATCCTAGCCTTTAAAAATTTTTTTAGAAGACCTTTAAAAAGGATAAGCACCCTGATAAGATGTCGACTTTGCCTCCCTAATTAAATCGAGGGGAAAATCCTTGCTGAAAGGATGCCAACAAAATGTATCTCCAAAATTAATTATGAGAGCTGAATCAGCTTTGGGTAAGCGATCTCTCTCTCCTTGCATTTCTCTGACTTGGATAATTTTTAATTAATTATTCTCTCAACAAACTAGATGCTTTTAGACACTGTGCTAAATGCTGAGTGTTTAGAAATATTAATGACAATGGAAACATTAAGTTCCAGGACTGGGGACTGACATTGTTCATGCAGCATACAGTTGTACGAAGCAGGCCCTCACCCTGCCCAGTCTGTAGGTGGAGAGGCAGGTTAAGCACAGTGAGGTCATGACAGGGGATGTTGGGTGTCTGACAATAACAGAGCCTTTCCCAGCTCTTGGTGAGCTTGAGTTGGGGAACTAGGGCCCCGGAAACTCAATAGCACTAAAGGTAGGCTTTTTGGTTCTGTGTGTGGTGTGTGTGTGTGTGTGTGTCCCCAAATTTGAAGAATGAAACTTACCCCCGGGTAAGTTTAGAAAGGATTTTGTTAAAGGGAGCTGAAGCGAGGGAGGGCAGAGCCCCTGGAATGGGAGGCCACTAAGGGCCTCAGAGTTAGTAGGACTTTACTGGGTGGGAAAGTGTCTGACCTCTGTCAAGGACAAGGCTGTCCACAGGCCAAGAGACATTTCTGGCTTTTAGCCAAGAAAACAAACGTGTTTACTTTTCAGGGTTTTATTTTATTTTATTTTATTTTATTTTATTGGCCCTAAAACTGCCTAGCCAAGTTCTGTATCCTGTTTCCACCAATAACTTGTTTAATACCACTTATTAAATTTCAGAGCCTAGATTCAAAGCTGGTGAGCACTCACTGACCTGGAAGGGGACCTCCTTACCTTTTCTCTGAAATGGAGCAAAGGGCATGTTTTTCATCCTCGTTTGCTGCATCAAAAACATCTGTAGAACTCTTTTATTTATAGGTTGGGAGCCACTGTGCTCTCGCAGGGCGTCAACAGTATGAAAACTTGTCTCCTAGCTCCCCTCCCAGGGCATCCCCAAACCTCTCCTATCAAGAAAGTCTGCAGCAACCATGGCAGGCATACAGAAGATGGTCATAGATTGCAGTGAATCTTCTCTGTGCAATGAGAAAGGTCTCCAGAGGAGAGTCAGCTCCACTTGGAATGATGGACTGGAGATAAGTGTCCTATCAGTCGGTGTATGTAACACTAGCTACTGTAACAAAGAAAGCCCCTAAATCTAGAGCTTAACACAACTCAAATTGACCTCTCACTCCAGTGTGGGCACAATGGTTAATTTTACCTGTTAGCTTGATTGTACTAAGGGATACCCAGGTATTTGGTAAAACATTTCTGGGCATGTCTGTGAGAGTATTTTGTCCCAGCCCGCTGGGACTCAACAGTGAGCAAGGACCCTAGGACACCTGAAGTGATAAAGGAACAAACAGACACACATAGAACCTGGCGGCAAGGGAAGTGCCTCGTCAAGCCGCAAGGTTTATTGTTGTTTCTGGGTTTAAATACACAAGCTTGGGGCGATGGGGGGTAAAATCCACGCACTTAACACAGGAATGTGGTAACTAACAGAGCCAGCACCGTTGTTTAGGAAACACTGTCTCTGACCTTCAGAGCCCATCATGAATAACTATATGTTTTCCAGGAGAGAATGAATAGCTATATGTTTGTTAGGAGAGATGGGACTAAGAAGAGAAACAAGGGCTCTGTGCTGTAATAAAAGTATCTCCTCTCTCAGGCCTTTCCTAGCTCAAGGCCAAATGTGCTTATCATACATGCTGGTGGCTGCAGGGAGGATTTTTCCCAGGGCCAGTTTCTCTAGGATGGAGTCAGGCTGTATTCTCTGACTATGGCCTCCAACAGTATTTCAAGAGAGACTGGGCTTTGAATCAATAGATTGAGCAAAGAAAATCACCTTTTCCAGTGTGTTGAGGCCCCAAATTGAACCAAAAGGTGAAGGGCAACCAACTTTTCCGAGTTGCGTCCTCTGTCTTGTGGCCCTGGATGTCACTCAGGCCAAGACTTACAGCCCCAAGTTTCTTTGTCTTTGGACTGCAGCATATACTGTTGAAACTCTGGCTCTTCAGCCTTCTGACTGGGACTGATTTACACCATCTGCTTTACTGGTTCTCTGACTTGCAGACAGCAGGCTGCCTTTCTAAACCATCCACCCCCCATCCATCATCCACTCATCCTACTCTGTTTCTCTCGGTCCCTGACTAATAGAGTAGATATTCTCGTTGACGAGTGATCCTCCCCAAGGCTATATAGGCATCACTGTCTCATCCACAGTGCAGCTGTACAACCCACAGGATCTCAGAGTCCGTGCTGGGTCCTCTGCATCCAGATAGGAAACGGGGTCAGGACGGACCGATTCCGGGAGGCTGTGATCGGGTAGGTTGAGTGGTTCTTGTCTCTCCTGGCACATAGTACAATGTTCAGAGGGGGTCTGGAAACAGAGTCTAGCTGTGTGAGCCAAGGGAAGGAGCAAGTTTGGGGGCCAGCAAGCCAGTCTTTTGTCACTGGAACCATCCCAGCTCTACCCCACCTCTGGTAACTGCTGTTCTGTGGGTGTCTGCTCCCACCCATGTGTTCTCTTGGAGCTCATTTAGAATTCCAGACTGGCAGCGCAGGTCTTAGGCATAAATGGTACTCGGTATGTTTCTCTTGACAGATTGATGAGTGCATAACATGATGGCTTCAGTTGGAACTCACTTAATTTTAATATTCTTTTGAGCTGGCATCATGATTTGTAAACGTAATACTTATTTGTATGCATGAAGACTCCTATCTGGAAAAAAAAAAAGAGACTTTGAAAGTGAAGGAACTCCATCCTTAGAAATATAGCTGGCCTAGAAATCAACGCAAGAGTTAAACTAGCCCATGTGTTGTTTCAGCACAAACCCCGAGCTAAGTAGGTGGCAGCTGTTATCACTGCTTCTCAAGAGCCCTGTTCTTTGGTGAGAATCCCAGTACTGGGCTCACAGTGGCCACTGTGGTTGTCAGGAACCCTGCTCCAGAGCTATTCATCAGTCAGGAAAGACAAGCAGAGGCTGGTAGGGTCACAGCAGCTGTGAAATGTTTCCAGAAGCCCTGGGCTACCATTTACCTAGGGCCCCCCACTTCAGCACTACCGACATTTGGAACCCGATCTTCCCTTGTTACGAGAGCTTCCCTGAGCCTAGTGGGCAGTTTAACCACTTCCCTGGCTTCTGTCAACTAGACGCCAGGAGCACAGCCAGCTGAGAAAACCTCTAACTTTTCCAGACATTGTGAATGTCCCTGGGAAGCAAACCCCACCCTAAGGTGGGAGAGCTTCTATTCCTGGAATCTTATGATGAAGTATGCAGAAGAGGACCACATCTGTCTCCCCTCTGCGGAAGAGGCAGCATGGATCACCGGCCACTACAGGTTCTGACAAGGTTCTGCCTGCGCCTCAGTTATGGTTAAGGGAACCGTGGCTGTGAACTCAGTTGGAGCTGTCATTAGCTCTCAACCCCACCCTCAGGCAGAAGGTCAGGTTGGAGGGATGGAGTGAGCTGTTCAGGCTGCTCAAAGTTCCGGCAAGGTTGATAGAAGCTGTAATATCAGGCGGCAATCACAACAGCATGTCTTGTTACAAGAGGCGTCTCTCCAGTGGACCTTGGCCAGTCACAGCAAGACCTCGCTAATGTCATGAGGTAGAAAGACTGTCTTCCCTCCTGGTCCCCACAGCTACTGGGGAGCATCTCTGGGGTTCTCCGTTTTCCCACCCCAACTCAGTGGGAAGAAAGCATTACACAGTGCTACATACTTAGAAAATGAAGCTGGCTGGGACGCGGGGAAGGGGGCACTAAGTCATGACACTCCATGTCTGGTCTCCATCAGAATGGGGAGGTTCCATTTTACAGATGAGCCAACTGAGACTAGGATTGAGTAACTTTCCCAAGGACTCAAATCTCAAGGCATTCTAAGTGTTTTTTCTAGTCTCGCAAGCTAAGATTTAAAAGACAGAATGAGACTGGGGTTTGGAGCTCTAACCCCACCCCCCCTCCCCCCCCCCCCCCCCCCGCCGCAACACACAGGCATTTGTCATGGTGAACTTTGAGGACATGGCACTTCACAGGTCTGTCTCTCTTAAGGAACTCTTGTTCTGCATGTGGAGAGGATGACACGGTGCCGATAGGATGGTGTCTGACAATGTTTCATGCCCCCTCCACGTGAGCTATAATCTTCCCTGCGAGTTTTATTTCTCTGCTGCTCAACATAGCTGGCTCCACTCGCCATAAATTAAGGATGAGCTTCTCACAGGGGAATAGGTCTTGTTTTTGAGGAATGTAATTAAAATTTGGATCCCTAATTCCAGAGAGGAACTAGCCCCCACTATGCCCTTTGCCTCTCTGTGGCCTCAGACACCTTTGAACATGCCTGCTTTAAGGGAGGCCCCTTCTGTTTTCAGAGGAATTAGTATTTATTAGTTTAGCCATTTATAATGAGACAAGCAGTTGCAACTCAGCAAACTGGAAGAGGACAAAGTCAGAAGAAAGTGCAAAGGAGGGAGACACGGCTTAGAGGGTGGTGGAGGTCACCTGCCTCCCTCCATGGTCCCTGACGTGTAGCAACAGCAGGGTGGTGAGATGTGCGGCTGGCCAGGAGGGGTAGGGCTGGTCAGAGCTCTCACCAGTCAGTCGGGCGGTCAGCACTGCATACCATCTCACTTGATCCCTCTTAATCATTGGACAACACCAGGAAGACTCATCTTCTGGGAGTCCTGACAAGGCCACATCTCTACTTAACCTGGGTATCAGCTTTGGGGATATGTAAAGGCCTTTCACTTTCTGTCACAGATTTATAACTTGTATATTAATATGCCCATCTAGCAGATAGATGAATTGAGACAGAGAAGCTAAGGGCATTAATGAAGAGATTTGCTGGCAGATTTGTATGGAGAGCCTACCCCTCTCCCGGCTCTTACATTGTCTTATCCTTGACCAAAGAAATCTGGGCAACCAGAAACTAGGCCTGGGCCAGGGGACAGACACACAACATCATGCTGGGAGACAGGCTGCTGACATACTGGATGACGATCTGGGGTCATGACACTCAGCATCCATCTGTGGATGGTCCAGTGTGAGGGAGATGGGGAGACAGAAGGACTGAAGAGGGAAGGTGGGCTGTGAGCCAGCTCTAGGAGGGACGACACCACCCTCACGAAGTGAACAGCTGGGTTGAGTGCGGGGTGTCTGGGATGAGCTATGTGTGACTTTTCCTGGGGACACAGGAACAAATGTCTGCTCATGCTAGACAGAGCACCACCAACCAACCAGAGTAACAGTTCCATCAGAGTCCAACCTGGAGAACCAGTGAGTTTATTGGGGGTATTTACAGGAGAGTGTGTGGGTGACGCTCTGGCAGCTGCATCTCTGGAGCTCCCTGAGTGACTTGATAGGTGGTGTGCAGCTGTCTTTACTGCTTATATAACTTAGGGAGGGGACTCCCAAGTCTTGTCTGTTTTGAGGACTTCCTGAGACCTGAGAGTTGTTTACTTCCCAGGGCTTAAGGAACCTTCTCCTAAGATGGTATGTTCAAGATAGAACTTCCTGAGGTCTGAGTTCCCCAAGGATGGCAACGTTTCGGTGTGGAGGATACTGCTGCCCAGCATGCCACTGAGGAGAAATAGAGACTTGTTGTTGGTCCATGCACTTTCCAACTAGAGTAGCCAGAAGGTTCTCAGGGAAATGACAGATGAGGAGACAGCAAGTTCTGTAACACCAACGATGACACAACTCATTGAGACAGACTTTGGAAGTCATATCCTTAAAACCAGGGAAGGCGGCCATTTGGGTCCTCTCCCTGCCTCTGCCTCTGCCTCTGACTCTGTCTCTCTCTGTTCTGTGGTGTCTCCCTTCATAGCGATAGAAGAACTTCAGAAGACAGCAGCTGCCTTCTGTTGATCAGCAGGTCCACGTGGAGCTTCCATTGAGCCCTTTGATGATATGATTAATCTGAGAAATGTTTCATGTAGGCCAAAGGCTATCTTCTCTCTAAGTCATCTTTTCTACCTTGATCCCCAAAATAAGAACGGACTGAACTTGGGTGTCAAAAGTCTCTCCATTAGCGCATTCATCTAAGGGAATGTATTTTCTTTCTTGCTCTGTGCTCCAGAGCGTAAGTGGACCCCGTTGGAGCCCAGGCCAGTTTTCGTGAGTCATGGGACCTCTCTTGGCTCTATGATCTGATGGAGTAGGTGTATCCAGACTGTCCTTCAGCTACTTGGGTTCATGACTGCTTTACAGACCTGACTCACTGTATGTATTTCATGATGTGAGGGTTCCAGGAAAAGCTGTCCATTAGGCTCCAATTAGGAGTTAGTAGTTGAGTGAGGATGGATTGGGGCAGCCTGAGCAAAGGAGGCAGCATGAGAAACAGCAGAAAGATGACAGAGGATGGTGACTTAGGGGTGTGTGCATCTGCTGCCCCCTGATTCTGGGGAGAGGCAA
Organism: Eospalax fontanierii; assembly: GCA_035773235.1. Classification (NCBI taxonomy): domain Eukaryota; kingdom Metazoa; phylum Chordata; class Mammalia; order Rodentia; family Spalacidae; genus Eospalax; species Eospalax fontanierii. The sequence goes on from CM069536.1 coordinate 73,067,443, forward strand.
AGGTGCCTGGAGTCAGACTCGACTTCTCTGCTTGGAAGACATTGTACCAGTCAACTTTCTTTTATTTCAACAATCCCAAAGCAATCAACTTACAAAGAGAAAAGGCTCATTGGGGCTCATAATTTTCAAGGTTCTAGTCCATGATTACTGGGACCCTGTGGCTGTGGGGCCTGTGGTGAGGCAGCACACTGTGGTGGGGTGCTTGAGGAGGAGCAAAAGCCGCCATCTCAAGGCCAGGGAGCGAAAATGAAACTCTAAGGGAACGCCTGACCCTCTCTTTGAGGGCACACCCTCAGTGACATAGGGACTTCTCATGAAGCCTGCCTCCCAACAGTACCACCTCAGGGACCAAGCTTCACCACAAGGCCTGAGGGAGACGCTTAGATTCAAACTCTAGAAACACTGGAGGGACTCTGGATGCTGTGCCCTGGAGCTCTGACTTTATCATGTAGACTAATGTGTCCTGAAGCATGTAACTTAGAAAACTAACCCTGTGAAAAGGTTCTCAGGGCAAAGTCCTGGGGCCAAGCATGCTGGGGTAGTGCCTTAGATTCCCAGCAATCAGTAGCCCCTGAGGGACTTGCTGAAGAGTCCTTCAGTGAAAAGACTTCAGTTAACGCAGAAGCATTTTTCACACTTTGAAGAGCCAGTCCTCAAACATCCCCTTACAAACACAACTCATGGGCGGTCTACGGTCTTAGAAAGGTTTTAAGGAGGAGAAGGATTTTGTAGGATTTATCTTCCACAGGGACACAGTTGTCAAGGAAACATGGCTGTGAATAGGAAATGGGAGCCCAGGAGAGAGATGTCAAGGACATCTCAAATCCTAGGAAACACTGACTATTGATGAAAGAAATGGTGTCCAAGATATTTAAGTCAAATAATCACAACCTAGGGAACCCAGTGGATGTGCTGGGTGAGTGGAGGAAGAGTTAAGGATAACTTCCAAGTTTCTCCAGGTGGATGCTTATGCTAAATGAGAGTCCGAGGACTTGGACATGCCGAGCTCGAGGAACCGGTGGTGAGTTCTCCATTTTGGAATGGAGAATAATCAGAGAGAAAGTGACCACATCTGATCAGACTAGACTGTGTGTGTTAGCACAGTGAGGGACAGCGGCCTTCCTGTCCCCTCGGGATGAAGACTGCGCCAGGGGATAGGGCTGCGCAGTCTTCTGTGTAGGCAGCAGCTGCAGGGGATGTAGGGGATTTATTTTTGATCATTCTTGTTGTTTCTCTTGGGACTCGTCCATGTGGCGCATCTGGATACCCAGGCAGGGAGAAAGAGGAAGTCCCCAGTATGGAACTGGGTGGTCGGGAGACCAGATGTTCCGTGTTCAGGGGTCCCATGTTGTGCTGGCTCCCTGCATTGTGTCCAGGTGGGGAATGGGGTATGCAGGCAGGGTTGAGTTTGGCTCATAGAAGACATCCATCCAGGTTACTGATTCTTTAGTTACTTGGTAATTTGAACAGTGGCACTCAACAAGAGCCCCTAGACAGAGGACGTATGAAGTTGAAAGAGTCATAGTCCGTGTCCTAGTTACTTTCTGGTGCTGTGATAAAACACTGACGAAAACTAACTTGAGAAAGAAAGGACACTTCCAAGTGAAAGTCCATTATTGAAGGAAGTCAGGCAGGAGCCTGGAGGCAGGAACTAAAGCACAGACTGTGGAAGAACGCTGCTTACTGACATGCTCCTCTGGCCTGTGCTCAGCCCATTTTTCTTTTGTGTGTGAATGTTTTGCCTGTGGGAATATGAATATACCCGTGTTGTACAGTGCCTGTGTGGTTAGAAGAAGTCACTGGATCCCCTGGAGCTGGAGTTACGGACGGTTTACCTCTCTCCTCAGTTAAACCTCCCAGGGGATCCCTCACGGACACAGCCAGTGGTGTCTCTCCTAGGTGCTTCAAATCCAGTCAAGTTCACGATGAAGATGAAGCATCTTCAGCACAGCAGTGTTGTATAAGGACAGAGACGGGTGTGCACTCAGGCTACCAGGGAGTTTTGTGAGCGGGTTCAGTATAGGGGTTGGAGTATGGAAACCTGGCAGCATGGATCCCAAGGATGAGAAAATTGAGAGACCGAGTAGAGAAGCTGCTGGTGAGGCCTTTCGGAAACGGAACGGGGAGGAGATGGGAAGGTTGAGTCGGAGTGGGAGAGTACCGGAATGCCTGGCTGCTGAATGAGATGAGGAAACGAGGAAGAGGGATGACCCTTGGAGGGGTTTAGAAAGTCAGTGAAGAAAAGGCCTAGGTGGTGCTGGATAGGCTCCTGGGATTGACCTCTGGATCTACGGTGCAGTGTTGGAAGGTGTTAGACCAGCTTCTCTGGCACTCAACACATACACCTTTATATAGGACGTTCCACTAGATGCGGTAGGGTCACTCACCTCACTTGGAAAGAGCCCGATTCCCTGTATTTCTCCCCTTCTGTGTCTCTTCCTGTGACCTCTCTTCCAGTAATGCGCCTTCTCTGCCCCTCAGTGACTCAGACGGAGCCCTCTTCAGAGTCTGCCTCCTCCTTGAAATAGCTCCTTTTCTCCTCATCCGTCACATCACGACCCTTTGCTCTGTGGCAATAATGGCAGTCTGTGTGATTTCCTTTCCACAAAAGCCTGCAGCTCTCCTCTTCAGCCTTCAGTGAGACCCTCTGGGGGTCTCTGCTGAACTGTGATTCACAACCTGTCATTCCTCTGCTCATCACAGAAGTCCAAACCCTCCGCCAAGCAGGCGAGGCCTTTCCATGCCTGTCTCTGACTTAGTTCCCGGTTTTACCTTCTGTCTTCTAGTCACATGTCTCCAAATTCTAGTTAAATGAATCTATCTCCTGTTCATGGCTCTGAAGGAGTCTGCATTCTATTTTTCCTTTACGGAGCCAGTTACCTTGGTCTAGAAGTGTCCTTTACCTCCCTCAAGATGCCCTTTAAACTTCCACCCCATCTCTGCGCCCGCCCAATCTCACCCTTTCCATCTAGTTTATCTCCTTTTTTCTTTCAAGTACTGTAATTATACGTCTTAGAGCTACAGCTTCCTGCCTAGACTTCCAGTCAGTGCTGTGCCTGTTCCACCAACCCCGTTCCACTCTGAGTGATTGTAAGAGCCAAGCCAGACTCTTTCTCCATGTTTTCCCCAGAGCCAGCTGGGCATGCTAGAAACTTTAGAGTCTGTCAGAGGTATGGGGAGAGGGTTGTGTGTGTCGGGGGTCCAGGCTTCTCCACTGTGTGGAAGCTGTGTGACGGGTAAGTTCCTGAGTCAGTCTGAGCTTCACTTTCTTCATGTCAAGTAGAGACAAAGATATTGTCGTGTCAGTTACCGTCGTGTCTCACCACTTGGGGCCAGCCCGAGTGGACTTTGAGGGGCCAGCCCAAGGGGTTGGGGATGAGTAGATGCAGAGTCAAGCCACAGACTCCAGGAGTTGGATGGGAAGCAAGCCAACTCATGTGGCATTGCAAACTCGTGTATTGAATAGGCGCACAAGCTCTTATAGGTCTGGATAGCCAATGAACTTATGGGGTGGGGTCCCAAATACAACCAGTAGTAAGTTTGTCCCCAGGTAGGCAGGTACTTTCCAGATGCTGGTCTCACAACTAGCCAGAGCAGAACACCACACCCACAGGAGCCATTCCTCTATTCCTCCAAACAGGTGGTCTGGCTAGGCCCACCTTACATTCTGCCCAACACAAAGATGGTGACCTTGTAGCATCACAGAATTAAAGGACACAGCAAAGGTGGATAGCTAGCTCTGGCTTGGCAAATGGCAGACACTGAGTCAGTATCTCTTTTCCCTCCCAAATCATAGTGGTCAGTCTATGAAGAGAAGGGGTGTGAATCCCATGTTCCCCACAAGGGTTTCCAAGATTCCTTACTGACTGGGCACAAGAAAGAGGAGTAGCCCAGGCCAGCAGAAAGCTCTATTTTCTTCCTGGCTTTTTATCCCTTCAAGATTTTAATGACTTTTTTTTTTTAGACTAGGAAGTATATTGTGTGTGTGTGTGTGTGTGTGTGTGTGTGTGTGTGTGTGTGTGTGTGTGTTTTGCCTGCATGTATATAAGTGCACCTGTGATGTTCATGGAGGCTATACGAGTAGATCCCATTCCCTGGAACTGGAGTTACAGACGGTTGTTAGTCACCATGTGGGTGCTGGGAACTGAATTTGGGTCCTCTGCAAGAGCAGCTAGTGCTCTTAACCACACCGAGCCATCTCTTCAGCCCACACCACCTTATTTTTGGAGCCGGGGTTGCTCACTGAATTTGGAGCTCATGGATTCAGTTAGACTGGTGAGCCCTAAGGAGCCCCCATTTTTGCCTGCCCCATGCTGGGGTTTCAAGCCACAGCACTGCTCAGCTTTTTATGTGGGTGCTGAAGATCTGAGCTCAGGTCCTGATGCTGGCACAGTGGACGTTTCACTGAGTCGTCTCTCCCACCCAGGAAGTAGCTTTAGGAATGAGTGTTATATACACATACATACAAGCCCTATGCAGAGCACACTCGTACACTTACATCGAGAAAAGTTTCTTTCCATGGAACACTCTAGAAGTTTTCTGGGCTTATTCTTGAGAATTTCCATTGGAAGATTCCTGGCTTAGCCTGCTGGAAAATGATCATTTCTCTGAAGAGTCATGAAGGTCTCCTGATCCCCATGGACATCCCTGTCTCCCTTCATTTCCACATTCAGTTTCCTTTCATTTGTCTCTTGGGCAGCTCTTGCAATGAAAAGCTTTAATGGTTGTTCTCCACCAGGGTTTGAAAGGTCACACAGGGCACAATTAATCATTTAACTTTTCTTTCAGAGCAGGTGATAGATGAGATGCGTTACAGAAGTATTTCCTCCCCGAATCATGTCACTGGGACAGCCCTTCTCTCCTTGAGCTGGAGAGAGCTGTCATGCCAAAGACCCTCAAAAATGCAGGGGCTACCTCAAGTCACAAGAGGTTGAGGGATACTGGCTAGCAGCAGGGGCCTGTGTGATTCACAGGTGAGTGGATGGGAAGAGGAGGCTCCGTCTGTGTGCTGCCCTGGCTCAGCCATGTCCTTGGTCTGGGCCTTCCAGAAAATGCCTTGTGTTGTTTTCCTGGCTCTTAGCCTGTTACTTGGGAGCATGAGATTCAAGTACCTATTTCCCCGGGGTTCTTGGGAGGTTAAGTGAAGGTTGTTAAAGGCCCTGGCTACAGAATCTGTGCGTGAAGTAAAGGCTCAATAAATCTAAACCCTCTTTTGTGTACATCAAATGACGGTTCATGTTTAGAGAACATGCCCTTTCAAAAGATGCCAACATCAAACATTCATCACATACAGTTTCTGAACACGTATCTGCTAGGCATGTGAACATGCCATGGAAGTATCTGTCCCTGATCTCAGTAGGTGACAGTCACTAATGGAGCTTGGAAAAGGCCAGATGGCATTTTAATCCTCAGTCTAAAAGGCTTGGCTGGGCAGAGCAAAGGGTGAACAAGTGCTCCCTGAAGGCTATAGAAAACTCCAAAAAAGCAGCAGGAATATCCCCATGCTCTAGACCTGGCCCTAGACAGCATAGCCTTAGAACCTAAGTCCTGACACTTACCATAGGTGATGAAATGGGCCCAGGAAGGCTGTGGCATCTCATTCAAAGATAGAGCTGCTACCTGACCCTGCACTTCAAAAGCCATTTCTTGGATGAACGCAGGAGAAACCAAAGGCTGTTGCTCTCATGCGCAGAAGGCTTTGGTCCTCGCCACCTCGCTACCACACCATCCTGCCTCCCTGTTGTAATCGTTGTCCGAGGAGCCACCCTCATTTCCTACTCCCTGGCTTGGATACCTTTAATGGATTCCCTTAGCGCACAGAAGACTTTGCATGGAGCCCAGGGTTCAGCTGTCTAGCCTCAGCTTTGACTATGACGAGGTCCTTCCTGGATATTTCTTCCCAAGCCCCCAAGATTCTGGATCACTGTAATCTTTCTCACCATCCTTGCAGTTTTCTACGTTTGTGCCTTGATTTACCTGTCTTTGTTTTTTTAAGATTTGTTTTTATTTTCTGTGTATGAGTGTTTTGCCTACATGTATGTGCACTATGGCATGTAGGCTTGTAGCCCGTGAAGGCCAGAAGAGGGCATTGGGTCCTCTGGAAGTGGAGTTACAGATGGTTGTGAACCACTGTGTGAGTGTTGGGTACGCAACTAGGGTTCTGTGCAAAAGCAGTACAGGCTCTTAACCACTGAGCCATCTCCAGCTGGATGCTTTTAATCCTGCTTTAGTTACCTCGTGGCCCAAGGTAAGGAGTCAGTCAGTGCTTTTTAGTGAGGGCACCCATCAAGGAAAAGATATTTTTCCTTCCTATACCAGGAAATCATTAGGTTAAATTTAACCAACAATAATTGTTTATGAAAACACCAAAACATCTCTAGATATTTATGCCTGTTATAAAAAGATCAGCTCTACCGAAATACACAGTAAACACCACTTTGATGTGTATACTTTCTGAGTACTAGCCGATGAAGAGGGTGTGAAATCACAAACAATATTTATTGAGGAGAAAATCAAGCTGTTCTAGATAATGGGTTCTGCCTGGCAGGAAGCTTCAGGGAATTATTCTCCCTCCTGGGTTCACTACACTTCTCTAGTTTTGGGCAGAATCATTCTTTGATTGAGAAATAGGCGGGACTGGGAATCCCCCTTGTGAACATCATGTCCTTTCCAGCAGAAGTCACACAGTAGGGCAGCAAATGCCATGACCAACGAACATTCTGGGGAAGCAGTCACTGGAGGGCCAAGGGAAGCAGTGTGGGTTCGTGAATACACTGGGCACGCAAGCTGCACTCCCTTGGCATTCTCCCTGCCCCAGGAGCATCCTCTCCTGGCTCCTACGCCCTGCTCAGCACACGTTTATATAACACATTACGATTAGAAAATGCTTTCACAACCACTTTACAGTTTAGAAAGTGCTATCACATCCGTTCACTTATCTTATCTTGTCCTGCTTGCCCCAAGCAAATCAGACCCTCAAATGACTTTCCATGGCACTGGGTTATAAAAATACTCAATGTGCTGCCTCTTCCCAGCCAAGAACGAGGCTCTCCTACTGGCGAGGTGGATGGCTGCACTGCCACCAGCTGGAACTTGCTCAGTGCCTATCAATCATGCTGTGGTTTCTGTCCCCACAGAACTTAAGCACCAGATGAGCTGGGGAGTTGGATCCAACAGCCATTTGGAACTGAGGGCTCCACAGCCAAGTCCCTGCTGCTTGGGCTGGAACTTGGAATATGAAAAGGCATTGCAGAAGAAGAATCAGTGTGTCCCAAGAAAAAGCCAGTGCTTTCTTTTTCTTTATAAAGCCTGACTATGGGATTTAGGGAAAGTCCTGAGGAGAATAAAAGCAAGAAAGAAATTCCCTCACGGGACTAGGGCATGGCGAAGAAGGGATGGGAAAGTCATCGCAGAGTCTTCCCAGTAATGTCTTGTGAAACCAGGTTACCATGTTAGATCAAGGATGGGTGGGGCCATGACTAAGGAATCAGAGAACTGGGGTCCTGGTGCCGATTGTGTCAAACGCTGTTTGCCCTTGAAGAAGCCTTTTGCCTTCCGTGATCTCCAGTTATGTCATTTATAAAATGAGTGTTGACACAGTGAGGGTTCCTAGACATGACTTCTCAAGAACCACTGGAAAAGGAGCTGGAGGGCTGTGCTCATTATTTACTCATTGCTGTGACAAAAGCAGCTGAAGAAAGGACACATTTATTTTCCTCAGAGTTTGAGGATGCAGTCCATCATGGCGGGGAAGGCCTGGCGGGAGCATTAGATGGCTGGTTACGTGGCACCTGCTCTTGGGAAGCAGAATCAGGTGAGTGCTGGACCTCAGCTCCTGGGACCGTGCTGCCCACATTCAGGGTGGATCTTCCCATCTCAGTTAAATCTTTCTGGAAAGTACCATCTTGTATTCACACCTGGAGGTGAGTTTCCAAGGTGACTAAGTTCAGTCAAGTTGGCAACAGAGGCTGACTACAACATTTGGTAGCCAGAGAATCAGATACTGGCATTATTCCTCCAGTTCCTTCATTCTGTTCCACGGGGGCTGCCAGGGATAACCAGAGAGGTGGCATGATCCTGTGTCCTAGAAGCCTTTCCCTATCTCCCTGCCAAGCAGAGCCCACTAGGAGGGAGAAAGCTGGGGTGATGCCCCAGACCCATGCCTGCCAGCGGGGGGGAACTGAAGGCCCCAGAGCCAGTCCTGTAGCTCGTGTTTGTTCGTTCACTCAGCCGGTGGGTACTTGCTGAGCACTCACTGTGTGCTACTGTGCCTTCTGTCATACCCAGGGCTATAAAAAGGGAACTCGATCCCCCGACTCCCTGCCTTGACATTGACGTGTGGCACTGGAGAGAGGTTGTCACCAAAGCACTTGGCGGTATTTCAGAGCTTCTTAGGCCTGGCTACTGTTGCCATTTACAAAGTTGTTTCTATGGTGATGCCAAGGCTGGGGATATTAAACAGTAAATGAGGCAAGAAAGGCCAGAGAGACACCCTTGGGAGCAGCTTTGCAAAAGAAATCCGAGGCCCTGACAAGATGGGCCGCTGAGAGGAATCAGGCAGCCAGTCCATCTTCCTAGGGGACGGGACCAAGTCCAGTGAGCATGTATCCCTGCATCCCTGGAGTTAGGAGTGTTCCAGAAAGATGGGATGGATAGACATAGCACCATTTCAGCTGTGGGGAACAGCATGAGCAAACCAGACATGTTAGGCAACATGTCCCTGGACAACTAGGTCTCCCAAGTTCCTAAGGACATCTTACCATTTTAAAAGACAGAAACTTCCATGTTTTTCCAACTGCAAAAGAGGTCCATTTCCTACAAGTGCCCAGTGCTCAGCAACTTGATGACTGATGTTGATTGACGTGGATGTGATGCATGCTTGCAGTAGACTGCTCAGAACTTTATGGTATGGAGACACCAGAGTTAGTGGGATTGCTCATCCAGAACACTTCAGAGAACATAGGCAATAAGCGGTATCATTTATATTCATTCTGGAACTGGCTCTGTGGACCAGGCTGGCCTCGATCTCACAGAGATTTGCCTGCCTCTGCCTCCTGAGTGCTGGGATTAAAAGTGTGCACCACCACACCCAGCCCTTATTCACTTTGTGAACTTCAGGCAGTTGTTACCTGTTACTCTTTTAAAAATATTTATTATTTTTACTTTATGTGTATGACTGTATTGCTTTCATGTGTGTAAGTGTTCCCATGTCATGCAATGCTTGCAGAGGTCAGAAGAAAGAGTCAGATCCCCTTGAACTGGAGTTAACGATGGTTGTTAACCACCGTATGGGTGCTGGGAATCGAACCCAGGTCCAGTGCAAGAGCAGCCTGTGTTCTTAACCAATGAGCCATCTCTCTAGCCTGTTACCTGTTATTCTATTGTCACACCCATTTTGCTCAAAAAAGACACAGTGGCTTAGAGATGGAGAGATTCACAACAAACTCTGAGGGGTAATAAAGTTCAGGCTGGCATGGAAAAAAAACCCCAACCAGTTACCAGGACTTGGAGTGAAAGAGAGAGAGAGTAAAGAGAGGGTTTAATAACTCACCACCCACACTCCTATACAGAGTTAGGGGTTTTACATCACATAGCACAGGCTTTGGGGTTAATTTGCATACTGTGGCTTTTTCCTCCCGTGCTCTGTTACATGAAGGTTTATATATAACTTAGTACACTGCAGGAATCATTAGCATCTTAAATCTGGGAAATGGGGGTGCTGAGGAGGCAGTCCAGCCTCTGTCCTTACCAACCTGTTGTTTTCCTATGCTAATTTTGTAATGCTTTATGTAAGGTCTTCCCACCTGCCCACTCCTGACTCTCTGGAGTGTCTTTTAGTTCCAGAGAGTTAGGAAGTATTCAAAAGAGAGCCCCTAATGATGACGGGGGGTGGTAAAGGGGCAAACGAACCAACTGGAAAGGCCGCCTGTAGCAATCTGAACAACACAATGATGTCCTACTGGATTATAACCCAGGTTTTAAAGTTCAGGGTTGAGGAGATGACTCAGTCAGTAGTTTTGGCATCTATTAAGGGCTGCTCTCCTCTATGGTCTGGGTGAGTGCCTCCCCAAAGGTGCGCATATAAAGGAAGGGGCCCTGCGGGGGAGAGGTATTCACTTTAAGGGTAGTGCCTAGTGCAAGGTCCCTACATCATTGAAGACACGCCATTAAAATGGATGGTGGTCCCCATCCACCCTTATCCAACACATACTCGTGCCATGCGTACGGACTCTGCAAGAGGCCATACTAGTGGGGGCTGCGCAGTCTCAGGCCTGGACCTCCAGAACTGTGAACCAAAATAGATCTCTGCCTGTATTAGGTATCCTGTGTTGGGTACTTTATCATGGCAGCACAAAGCTAGCTAATACAGTGTCCCTTGCTGTGTCCTCATGGGGCAGAAGGAGTACTGGAGAAAGCTAGTGTCCTCGAACAAAGATAAGGAGTCCATTTTATAAGAGCTACATTCCCATCTGTGAGGCAGGGCCAGCGGAGGCTGATCGTCTCTCTAAGGCCCCATCTCGTAATACTGCTGAACTAAGCTGCCTTTTCAACATGGACCTACTGCACCAGGGGTTCCATTTCAATATGAATTTTGGAGAGGCAGACGCATTCGATCACAGCAGCTGGCTACAGGTTGACAGCCCTGTCTTGACTGTTCAAGCTGGGTATAAGGCTCATCTTATACCTGTGTGGCTTTGGGTAATGACAGTCCTGTCTTCTCCATCAGCAAAATGGGAATGAGGAGTCTGCCTTGTATTTAACATTCTCCTGAAGACTAGATAGGCTAAAACAAAAGCCTCCTTGCTGAAACTGTGAAGCTTCTGTATGCACACCACGAATGACAACTCTTACCAAGGCACATTCAGGTCAACCGCCCCTCTCTCCTTCCCACTGAAGATGACAAGACTTATTAGGGCTCCCTAAACCTTCAGGCGAACACCAGACACCCAAGGATCTTAACCAAATGCAGAGCCAGCTTCCACAGGATGGAACCCTCACTGGTACCCAAGTGATGCAGATGATGATTGATGGATGAGTCCCCATGATGAGATTCTGGATGCAGGACAGACCTGCACCAAAACGAGTTTGTGGTCTTGGGCAAGAGACCTTCCCATCTGTAAACCAGTGTGAAACAATGAAAAGTTTAAAACAAGCTGTTGGGGAAATGACTCTTAGGTAAAGTGCTCACTGTATAAGCATGAGGACTACAAAGTTCAAATCCCCAGTGCCTGTGTAGAAGCTGGCTCCAGGACAGCTCACCTGTGACCCCAGCACGAGGAAGGCAGAGACAAGTAGGGAGTGGGATCCCTGCCTGCAGCTTGCTGACCACATTTGTAAGCTCTTAAATTCAGTGAGAGACCCTGTCTTAAAGGGCAAATGATTGAGGCCTCTGGCCTCCACATGTATATGAACATACAGATACACAATGAACACCTATAGACATACATAAATATGAAAACAATTTCTTTTCCAAGAGCAATGATTGGAATAATTGTATAAGTGGGCAGTGATATCCACCTGGCCCCTCCATCAGCTCCACAACAGGAGCTAACTGTCTTCCCTCTTCCCCAATGGCTTAAGACTTGTGAGAATCAGAGACAGGCCTACTAAGGGCTCAAGGAAAAACAAACAAAAAAAAATTAATACAAACCCTTAATTTTACAGATAAAACTAAATGAAGCAAATTACATTATTTCCATCTGAACTCCTTTCCTTATTTTCATGTGGCTTATTTTCATATACAGGAAATAAATTGCCATCTATCCCCCAAACCAGCTGCTTCTAGTCAGAGTATATGGATCATGATTGAATGGAGACAGCCATCTGTTCCAGGATAAAAAAATCCTAATTAAGCAATATATGAATCAGAAGAAATCAGCAATCAAGTCATTCAAATTCTGTAACTGCTGAAGGAAATATGCATCCGCGTGACAGCCTTCCTCTTAGCACAAGTTTGTGGGTACAGGCCAGCTCCTACCTCCAACACTGAGGCCTGACGAGTCTGGGCAGACTAGTGTTAAGAGCCGCTGCTTTGAGTGGCAACCCCAGTAATGGGTTCCCCTCCGCTGTCCATCACGTCCTGTTTCTGAAAGTGTTCATGTGCAGTGCACTGAACTCCCGCCACTCACTCTGCCAACAGCTGTTGGGCAGAACCACAGCCTCAAGGAGCAAATCAAGCTTGAAATTAGAATCCAGGCCACACACACACACACACCCATTACTGGAGGGCAACTGTCTTCTCAGCAGATAGCCCTAAGGATTGGTTTTCCTAAAGTACAGGGAAACTGAGCCTGAGTCACGCTTGGCTTTGTGAGATCAAAGCCTCTTCCAGGTGTTGGGGACTAGGGGAGATGCCCTGCAAAGCTGCTGGACTTTCTTTTTCTTTTATTATGTGTCTGTGTGTGGTGTATGTGCATGTATGTCTAGATGTGCTCGGCTATGCATGCACACATGATGGCCAGAGATTGTCTTCTTTTCTACCTTTTGTTGTTCATTTGTTTTGGAACAGAGTCTCAGTATGTAGCCCTGGCTGCCATGGAACTTGTTGTGTAGACCAGGCTGACCTAGAACTAACAGATCCGCTTTTGTCTGCCTCTTGAGTCCCGGGATTAAGGGTGTGCACTACCATGCATGGCTCTACCTTATTTTTTGAGTCAGGGTGGCTCACTAAATCTGGAGCTCACTGGTACTGCTAGACTGGCTGGCCAGCAGACCCTGGAACTCCTGTAGCCCCTCGCCTCAGCACTGGTATTATGCACACAGGCCATCTTGCCAGGCTTTTGCATGGGTTTTGATGATCTCAACTTGGTTCCTCATTTGTGTGCAGCAAGGATATTGCCCACTCATCCATCTCTCCAACCCCATTTTGTAGGACATTCTAATGGGAATGCTGGACTGGTCACTGAATCCCCTTTTATGTATGGACAGAGCTCGTGGCTCTCTGTCCTACATGTAGTAGGTACTCGTGAGTAATTAGAATGGGTGGAAGAATCCATGGATCACTTTGGGAGGAACCTCCTTTCTTCCTAGCACACCTTGAACTTTCGAGGAACGGAGGGGCATGCAGAGTACGAGCCAGCCATGCAGAGCACGGGACAGCCATGCAGAGCATGGGACAGCCATTCTGTCTGGGACGTGACAGGAGGCCTGAGAAGTGGGATCTGATGTGCTTCTTTAAGGGCGCTACATCTTCAGCAAGGATTGCAGTAGATGTCATCTAGGATGGTGCCCACAATGCTCACCTCCTGGGCTTCCCAGCCCTCCACTCTCCTCTGGAGGGGCTTGCTTCTGATGGGCAGAGGGCTTGCCACTTCCTTCTTAAAACTGCAAAACATCCTGACTTCTGTCCTGCTGGGAGGCTCCCTTCATGGGCCATTTTATTTATTATTATTGATGTTGTTATTTTGTTTTTTTTTGAGACAGAGTCTTCCCAGAAGCCCCAGCTGACCTGGGACTCACTATAGAGACCAGGCTGACTTCAATCCCACAGAGATTCTCCTACCTCTGCCTCTCAAGTGCTGGGATTAAAGGCGTGTTTATGGGCCATTTTGACAATGCATCTTGGTGTGTTGAGGAGGCCTGTGTGATAACACTGATGAGGCAGTTTAAGCATCCTGAGCATTCATTTGTGGAGTGGTACCCAGATTCACATGGCTGGCCCATAATGTTTGGGAAGAGATGAAGCAGGATATGAGGTTAGAATGACAGGCTGCATCTAAATTATGATGATTCCCCCAACACCCAGCTAAGGACTATAAACTATATTGGGAAGCAATGGGGAGCCATTCAGAGTCTTGAAGCAGGGGAGTAACTTTATTAAAGCCGCCCTTTTGAAGACTGAGCTGATGCTGAATGTGGGGCACATCAAAGGGGAGAAATTCAAGACAGAGAAGGGTGCAGAGAGGGCAGCAAATGCCTGCTCTCTGACCTACCAGTCTGGAACATTCTGTGAGGGAAGCCTTTTGAGATGGAAGTCCCTGGAACATGCCTGTAGTTGGCTAGGCAACAACCCCATTAGGTATTTATTTGACTCCAGTGTACACATGCAGACAGCTCATATTAGCATGGAAAAACCCACCGGTTTGACTCTGTGGAAATGAAAGGAAATGTGTCCAGGATGGGAAAAGGGGTGAACGGGGCAGTTCTCAGCGTCCTGGAGAAGCTGTGCCTAGTTTGTCACGTTCCGGGCTGTGCCTTCCGCCTAGTTTGTCACGTTCCAGGCTGTGCCTTCCGCCTAGTTTGTCACATTCCAGGCTGTGCCTTCTGCCCCGTCTGGTGGTCCCCTTCCTAGCCTCAGGACTCCAGGTCCTTATGGGCCTTGAAGCAGGACTAAAAGGTGTTCAAGACTATTCCAGTGTGTTTAAAAAACACCCCAAACACAAACAAGTGAAAAAATACCCATGAAAGCTAGCTACGCCTGCAGTCAGGCATCATGACTGTCCCCACTGATTGGACCTAGATGTGACAGTATAACGGATAGCCAATCAGAGTTCTTTGCTGGAACTTTTTCCTTTCCAGCACTGATGACTGAACCCAGGCCCTTGAACATGCTAGCCCAGCATTCCACCACTAAGTTACACCCTTAGCCCTTGATTTTTTTTTTTTTTGAGACAGTATCCCAGTACTTCTCTCTGCCTAACCTCAAATTCATGATCCTCCTGCCTCTTACAGGTGTGCACTGTCATGTATGGTTTGAAACTATATACTTTCACGTAACAAAAATGAAGGAATGAGTTAATTTCTAAAAGAGAATCAGAAGGTGTTTGGTGGTAGCAGGAATTCCCTAGCGAGATTCCATTTCTTTTCACTAACAAGACAGGGCCAATAACTATGCCTTTCAGAAATGCCATTTGGGATTAAAAGGCACAATGTGTGCAAATTTCCTGGCACTCCACAACTGTTATCCATTTTTAAAATAGTTATAAAATGCCAGTTGAGGGGCAGGAGAAATGGCTCAGTGGTTTAGAGCACTGGCTGCTCTTGCAGAGGACCCGGGTTCTATTCCTGGCACCCATATGGTGGCTAACAACTATCCATAACTGTTTGGGGTCCCCGCACTCAGGACCAGCCTGAGGGGAGAGGGCAAGTAGGCGCAGAGTCAGCACACAGACTCCAGGAGTTGAGCAGAAAGCCAGCAGTGGTGATCTGCTGCAAACTCATTTATTCAAGAAAGAGCAGAGGATCTTATAAGTGTTGTTAGCCAATAGCCTTATGAGGTGGGGTCCTGACCACAGCCAATCGCAGTTTGTTCCCGGGTGGATTAGGTTCCCTCCAGGTGCTGGGCAGAAACTGGCTTCACAATCAACCTGTGTGGAGCACCACACTCACGAGAGCCATTCCTCCTGGCAGGTGGCCTAGCTAGGCCCAACCTGCATTATGCCCAACACATAACTCCAGTTTCAGGGATCCGACACCCTTTTTTGACCTCTGAGGACAATGCACGACATGGGTACACCTACCTACATGCAGGCAATACACTCATACATATAGCATAAAAATAATATTTAAAAAACAAAACGACCTGCCAATGGAATTAGGGAGTTGTCCATGGTCCTGATAAGTCCCATCTTCTGTTCTTGCCTCTTGGTACCAGGGACACTGGCTGAACTACGGTCTTCATTTCTCTCTTGGCATCCCCCACCTCACCTTTTCATGCAGATTTCCTTATATTTTTCTAGTCCTGAAGGAACTGACCTTTCATCCTTTTGCTAGTATGATCTTTTAAAGCCGTAGGTCTGCTAGCAGGCCTTAAACAGGGCCAACCCCCTGCTGTGGCATAAAAGACCCCCTCTTCCTCTCCCTTCCCATCTCCCGCTTCCTCCACTGGGACCCATGCTCCAGACTTGTCTGACACCTTGACCCCATGTTTCCTTAGTCTTCCCTTTCCTATCTACATGTCTCATTCTGTGTTACTCAGAATTCTGCCCCCTTCTTCAGACAATCTCCAACTCATTCCCAAATGCTGCCCCAATTCAACCTTTTCTGCTGTTTCTTTTCCCATCTCCCTAGAAGACAGAGCTCAACCTCCTTCCACCTCATACTTGGTCATGTTTCTGTAACATCACTTCAGTGTCCACAGTTCTGCCTCCTGCCACAGACTAGAAACTCCTTAAAGGCCGAAGATGACACCTTATTTCTTTTTGTATCCTTGTCATGAGGTGGATATTCTAATACCAGTCAATGCATGAATGAACAAGCTTACCTGTCAGCCACTCCTGCTCTGCCCTTGCCCACCAGAGCCCAGAGCTTTCTCCGCAGCTTCTCCAGTCACTGTCCCCTGATGTTAGGCCTCTCCTAGAGTACCCGTTCTTGTATTTTGGCTCTCTTCCTGGCCGTTTATTTACAGTGTGTAGTTTACCTCCCATGAATTGTTTTTTATACAGTGTTCTTTGTAAATATGTGTTGAAAAAGAAGAAAGCCATTTTCGACCAATATCTAATAGAAACCTAGTGATTTAGAGCCAGATGCCTTCAGTTCACAGCCAGGAAGTGAGAAGCCAGAGACAAGCAAATACACAAGTCGTACAGCGGTGGGTGATAAAGGCAGGGTTAGGACCCTTCTCAGTCCACAATCACAGGGTCACTCCTCTCCAGCAACACAGAGCACAGAGTTGATCCCTCTGCTTTGCTCTCAGAAACATTTTCATATGGTTTTATTATTATTCATATCCTTTTGACACCACTGTTCTTTTCATGAGTAGTATTTCTTTCAGCTAAACAAGAACTTAGCAGCAGGCACCTTTATCCACTGAGCCATCTCACTGGTACAAATTCTGTGAGTTCCTGTGTGGTGGGGGTATTGAAAGGGTCTTTGTTTTGAATATTTGGTTTTATACCTGTTCTCTGATCCAGAGTTCCTTATCTCTTAAGACCTCGTGGGTAACAGAGACATCTGTTTTTACTGAGGCAACTCTCGGTGGGCTTGTACATACAGGGCCACCAGAAAGAGCAGATCTGAGGTGAAGGACTGTCCCGAGAGCACTCCCTGCAAGGCGATGAGGGGCTGAAGACGGAGCTAACAGTTGATTGTCCCTACATGTGCAGCCTCCTGGACTACAGGGTTTGGAGACCATCTGCATTGCAGAGGGGTACTGCATCTGAAGCAGGCACAGACGTAGTCTCGCTCTCCCCAGTCCCTTCTTCACCTGATGGCCCCTAAATGCATATCCTTTTGCAGTAGATGGGTGAGCATAGTGAAGTCTTTTCTTCAGATCAGTGAGCAGTTCTGGCAGGTGATTAGTTCTAGGGTATCGGCAGTTCTGGGGGCCAGTTTTGTGGGACTAAGTCTTTAACACTGTAGGTAGTCAGTCAGAAAAATCTTATAGTGGAATTGAACTTTAGGACATGTACCTTGAGATGGAGAATTGGCAGGTGTGGGAAAATCCCCATATGTTTTGATGACCAGAACTATACTGTATTGAGCACATGTCTGATATCTGCAGGAATTGTTCCTTTAAACAACCAATGATCCATGAAAAGACTCTACCAAAGACCCTGACTCTGACGGACACCTGAGCAGTCTGTAGATAATCAGAGCACACATCACCAGGACACAAAACGGCAGAACAAGGGAATTAAACATGAAGACTTCAGAAAGAGCCCAGGGTTCCAAGCCAGAGGATTTGTATTCAGGCCGCATCCCGCCAGTTCCTAAGTATAGGACCAAGAACAAGCACTCATCTCCCTCCAGCCTGTTATTGAATGTGAAAACTCACACAAAAAGAATCTCTTTGCTAACTGGCCTAGTTGGCTTTCCCATTGTTGGGATAAACACCGTGGTTAAAGCACACGGGAAGGAGAGGGTTTATTGTCTCTTATAGGCAGTCCATTGTCAAGGGCAGCCAGGGCAGGTGCTCAAACAGGAACTGAAGTGGAGGCCATGGAGGAAGGCTGCTTACTGACTTGCTTCCAGGATCATGAGCAACTACTTATCTTTCTCAGCCCAGACCCATCTGCCTGGTGATGGCACCTCCAACAGTGGCCTGGGCCATCCTGTATCAATTAGCAATCAAGAAATGCCCAATAGGCCATTTTTCTGGAGGAAATTCTTCAGTTGGGGTTCCCTCTTGCCGTGTGACTCTAGTTGGTATCAAGTTGACAAGACCTAAGCACTAACTACACCAGGCTGATGATGGTTATGCAGATGCTGCACACTAATACACAAAAGTACGGAAATTCCAGTGCAGGATCAAAGGACACAGGCTGCTGTTCCACAGACAGAACCCCATCTTCCCCCGGAGCTTTCCCGCAGCTCTTCTCTCTCACCCCGCACCCCATCCCACCATAGCTGGCTCCAGTTCTTCTGCTTCGGATGGTTCCTTGTGTCTCCTCCCTGGACACTTGCATCATCTGGTCATCTGATCCAGGCCTTCAAGCTTTGCACGTGTGCATGAATTCCAAGTGCACACTGTCAGGCTCAGCTCGGTGTGTCCTGAGATGCCACCTTTCCAATAAGAAGGCTGACCCTGCTACTCTGTGGACCGCATACCAGTGGAAGACTCTTATCAGTGTCCCTAGAATCACTCTCTTTCTGTGAAGTCTGCCCGTTCTTTGCTCCTTCCCACAGTGCTCTTAATAAGGTATAAATACAACTATCTTGCCCCCTGTTTTATTTACTTTCCTCATTGCTGTGACAAAGCAGTGTACGGAGGAGAGGCTCATCTTGGCTCGCGGTTCTAGGGTGCAGTACATCACAGAAGGGAAGGCGTGGTGGCAGCAATGGGAGGCAGCTGGTCACAGTGTGTCCACAGTCAGGAAGCAGGAAGCGATGGGTGAATGTTGGTGCCCTGTTCCTTTTCCTCTTTTGATTCCATTTTTGTCCCCGTCCCATGGGATGCTGCTGCCCAGATTCAGGTTAACTCTTCCCTCCCCAGTTAACCTTTCTGGAAACATCCTTACAAACATCCTCACAGGTATAGCGGTTACAAAACCAACCAAATTGTCAATGAATATTATCTATCACCCCGCTCCTTACCTCATGCTTAAAACCTTCAGCACACAGGCAAATTCAGTAGCAGGGTTCTTTTAAAAACATTAAAAAATATTTTTTTATTTTATGTGTATGAGTGTAGTGCTTGCATGTATGTAAGTGCACCTGTGCTGTGCAATGCCCATGGAGGACAGAAGAGGACATCGAACTCCCTGGAACTAGATTTATGGGTGGTTGTTAGTGGCCATGTGGGTGCTGGGATTTGAACCCTGGTCCTCTGCAAGAAGAGCCAGGGCTCTTAACTGCTGAGGCATCTCCCCAGCCTCTTAAAAACATTTTCAAAGTTTATTTTAGTATGTGAATGAATGCATGTAGAAGTCAGAGGACATCTGGAGGGAGTTGATTTTCTCCTTGTATCTACCGTATGAGTCCTGGGGATTGAACTCAGGCTGTCAGCCTTGGCGGCAAGCACGTTTACCTACTGCCATTTCACCAGCCCAGCATCAGGGTTCTTTAGCTGTGGTTTGGGCTTCATCACCTAGAAGCTTTAAACAGACATAATTTCCAGACCAAATGAATAAAAGCGCTCATAGGTGCAGCCTGGCTCAGGTAGTCCTTAATAATTCCCACGTGGATCTGACATACAGCTAAGGTTAGGAATCCCTGGCTACAGTGTTCTCCCAGTGTAAATTCCGCCACATAACTGAACTCTGTAAGTTCAGGTAGCATTACTTATTTTCAGGGGAAGATACTGTGGCCTGAGTAGGCTGAGTGGCTCACACATGTTCATCCGGTCTATCCACGGTCCTGAGATCCATCTACTGGAGTGGAAGAAAGGCAGCATTGTGATGCGCGGGAGGTCTGTTCTGTTGTCTCAGGAATGTATTTGTCATTGTTTGCGTGTCTTCTCTGTTTATTCCCAGAGCTCCAGAGCCTTTGATGAATTCAGGAGAAAGAAATTGTTTGGCATTGTCAACCAAGTGTTCTGCTACTTAAGCACAGCATAGGACAGGGAGTGACAGCACCTTATCCGTCACATCGTGGCTGCTGTCACAGCTCGCTTCTCTCTACCAGCAACGTGGGCCTCACTCTGGGCTCCCTGACTCACAGAGCAGCGAGCAATGCTTCCACAAGGAGATTCAATGTCTCGAAATGTCAGACGCACCAGTTGCTGCTGTCAAGTTTTATGGCCTGTGATATTTATCAGAAGGAAATAATTAAGTCCCCCAGAACCTGGAATCTTCCTTGGGGCTCAAGGGGATGATGATAAAAATGCACAGGAGTAAGGTGTCTTGTAGCTCATGCTGGGTTGGGAGCCTGTACCAGGATCTCCTTCTAGGGGATGTGCCAGACCCTTCATATATGTGACCTGGATTCCAAAGGCAGCACCTGGAGTCCTCACTTTACAGATGACAACGCTGAGGCTGAAAAGTGGGAAAGAACGGCAAACTGGATTCCAAACCTGTGGCCTTGCCAAAGTGAGGCAATTTCTGGTACCCACAGTGGTCCCTTCTCTGCAAATGGCACATAAATGAACCAATGAGAGCGGATAGAAAGGTGAACGACTGTCTGACACCTGCTGCCCTGAAAGGCAGGCTTCCTCGGTGATCAGCTTGGATGGATAACTTTTTGTTTAAATTAGTTTTGAAAATTATCATACTAAGTAATCGGTTTTCTTAGCACATTTTCATGCACGCTTGGCTCTTTTGGGTCTTCTTCCTCCCCGCCCCTCCTCCTCACTGCCCACTTCTGGTGGTCCCCTTCCTTTCCTGAAAAGTGCCCTTCTGTCCTCATTTCACAGGCACTCTGGTTTCCCCTCTCCTCCCTTAAGATCTCTAGTCTCTTCTCACAATCTTCTCTCCAGTTCCGTCACATGTAACACAGCATGTACACATGCGCACACATGCACAGTAAATCTAGCATCTGGTATTTGTGGTATTTGTCTTTCTAAGTCTGGCTTATTTTTACGTAACAGAATAATTTCCAGTTTTCTCCATGTTCCGACAAATGTCATCGCCAGCTTCATTTTTCTTTATGGCTGAATAAAGCCTAGGCACATACCCACAGGCACATCCATGTTTATTGCTGTACTATTTATTCCCTGTAACTAGGAAATGAAGCCAGCTTAGAGGCCCAGCAACAGAAGACTGGATAAGGAAAAGGTGGTCCACACACATGCATTTCATTCATTCTCCCAATTCTTTGATTTATTTTATTTACTTTTTATGTGTTATGAGTGTTTTGCTTGCAGGTATATAAGTGCACCACGTGCATATGATGGCATCAGATCCCCAGGAACTGGAGTTACAGGTGGCTGTTAGCTATCATGTAGATGTTGGGAACCAAGCCCGGGTCCTCTACGAGAGCAGTTAGTGCTCTTAACCGCTAAACCATCTCTCCAGCCCTTCACAGCCCTCCTTACTTTTTGTTGAGACAAGGTCTCTCTGTAGTCCCAGCTTGCTGTGTAGACCAGGCTGACCTGGATCTCATAGAGATCCACCTGTCTCTGCCTTCCGAGTGCCAGAATTAAAGGTGTGTGCCACAGTGCCTAACTGACTCTTTTTTTTCTTTTAGCTTAAAGCTTTTTATTTACTTATTTATTTTTATTTCATATGTACAGGTATTTTGCCTGCATGTATGTAAGTGCACCTGTGTGATGCAGTGCCCAAGGAAGGGATCCCCTGGAACCAGAGTTGTGGATGGTTATCAGCTGTCATGTGGGTTCTGGGAACCAAATCTGGGTCCTCTGCAAGAGTAGCCAGAGCTCTCAACGACTAAGATATCTCTCCAGCTCCATTCTCTTGAAGACTGTCTTGAGCATATGCTGCACCCCAGGCCCCATACTTTCAGATATCTTCCCACGAATCCTTTCAACAGCTCTGTGAGGTAGGTGTGCGCAAACAGGCATGGAGGGACCAAGTCCACTGTCTGCTCTGTCAGATCTGGGGCTGCTCTTGCACCCATCCATGCAGCAAGCATTCCCTGCAGCCCACCACACATCAAACTGCAGTCTATGGGTGCAATGTGGCCCCACAGTTGCAGGGTGCTGGGCTCAGGGTTTGGCTTCAGAAAGGATGCTTGAAAAGGCCTTGCTGAGTGGCATGGAGGGGAACATTAGGTGAGGGGCTAAGCCAGGATCTGAGGACAGTGCCCACAATGGATATACTGGATTCAGGCAGCTGATGGTGACAGATGGGCACCCAGAGAGGGAGTAGTGGGTGAAGTGGGTAGGGGCTGGGAGGGTGACACTCAGTGCCAGGCAGGCAGAACCAGGCTGGGGCCGCAGGAAGACAAGCCTCAATGATCTAGATTGGCCCAAGGCTGCCCCAATGCCCAGATTCAGACTTCAAATTCCTCCTGCCACAGAAATAGGGCCAAGACTGTGTACATGGGTGGCCTGAGCCAGCCACAGTCTTCTTTACAGAGGAAAACCCTTGAAGGCAGATGGTTTGGGGAGGTGGACCTGGTGCCAGGGCTCCTTCCTCCAGCCTGATTTCATTTGTGTATCTGAGAGAGGAGCTGTGGTCTGTCTCTGCACCTTGCAGGCTGGATTCCTCCTGAAGCTTCCGGTGACAGCTCTAGAAATTTCCACTGTTCCTGCCCTATTTAAGGAGAAACCTTGCAATCTGGCTTAATGTAATACCCGTTTACACACTCGGTTATGTACTGGGTGTGGCACTGGGCTTTGAGATAAGCAAAAGGTGAGAAAAAAAGGACCAGGGTCCTAGAGAGGGAGTCAGAGAGCCTGGACGGCTTGCTCTGTCACCAGTAGGCAAGGTCACCCGCTGTCACCACTGTATGAGCAGATCCAGACCCAGATGGGGTGATGGGTCCTGTGGTGTTTGAAAAAGCCTCTGAAGAGAAGGGGAGGTTGGAACTGGACTGGGGCCAGTGGGGTTTTGACTGGCTAAGAAGGAAGGGTTAAGATCATTTACCTTTTTATGTATGTGTATTCATGCTCCTATGTGTGTGATGCATGTACAGGAGTGTGTGTATGGAGGCTGGAGGACAACTTTGGGTGTCATCTTTAGGAACATACTTCTTCTGAGGCAGGTTCTCTCACTGACTTAGCCCGTCTCAGGCTCTCCAGCACTGGAATTCTAAGTACTGGCTACCACACCTGCCATTTACATGGTTTGGTGAATCACACTGAGGTCTCATGCTTGCATGGCAAGTGCTGTACTGAGCCATCTCCCCAGCCTAGGATTTTAAGGTCATTTCAAAACGAACCGCAGAATTTATTCCAAATGTATGAAACACACTCTAGTTGGTTAGTGGTCCTCACAAGGCCAGTGACACAAGGCTTTCTTGCTGCCTCAAATCTTATTTCTTCCTGGGTATCCTGTCCTGGGACTGCTATTGTCCCTCACCTATGGGTCACTCAGATTCCCTTGACCTCACTTTACATGCTACAAGCCTCCTGATCTCTCTGTGATGACTTTGGTGGCACTCCGGTTCCTGCATCTTACCAGATATCTGCCTGCCTCTTCTGCCTCCGGAGCTGGGATTAAAGGCATGCGCCACCATACCCAGCAGAACTCATTTACATCATCAACTTTGTTGTACAGACTGTCCTCAAAGTCAGACAGGCGCCATCTTCCTGAACTCAGCTGTGCCTGCTAGCCAAAGATCCTTACGACTTGCATAGAAGGAGGGGCAGGGAGAGTCATGGGACCTGCTCCTGAGTATCCACATACACCTCACAACCCAAGATGAGCAGTTTCGCCCTAGTTGCATGTGGCCTGTGGCCCGGGGGAAGGGCTAGCTTATACTAAGGGAGGGGGCTCCATTTATGCAGCTATCCTTGAAGACTTTCTGGTACAGCCTTGGCAGGGGGCACACGCACATTCCTGTAAGTAAACCTTCATTCATTGCTCTGTGAGAAAGTCCAATAAACTCAATGGATTCCCAGAGGGCATTTTGGTAGAATTCTTGTACTTTGGTTTGTCCTTGGGACCAACAGAGGTGGGCAGGAGTGGGTGGGCATTGTTTACCTCCCCTCCTCCAAAGGAATTTTAACAACTTGTACTTGTCCGAGGCCCTCAATCTCCAGTTCAGCCACATGATTGATCCTCAGGAAGTCTGTGCAAATGTGGGGTTGGTACTACCTCCAGTGTCTGTTTGCATAAGCCCACTCAATGCTGGCTTGTAGGATGGACTGATGTGAGCCATCTTAGGGCTCCAGAGTCAGTATGTGGATGTGTTGATTGTCCAATTGAGTTGACATCCAAGAGGGACAGCCCTATCTGCCCCCATTGGCCCTGAAAATGGGCTTTTCTGGTGGCTGTGGGTGCTGGGCAACAAGGTTCTGAAAACAGCCAGTGGGCCGGACACATTTCTTAGACTGTGGGGACTGTGTTCGACAGCACAGACACATGAGCTGTAGGGGCCTCTGTGACACCATAGCAACAGGTAAGAGGAGGCGTCTGAAGATGATGGTGACTGGAGGATGTGGCAGGCATAGGGTCATCCCATAGAATTGGAGTGCAAGATCTAGAACCGTGGGAAATTCGTTCTGTTCTAGAGAGCCTGGGAGGACAAAAGCAGTGGCACTGGGGACGTTGAGCCCCTTCTGGGATCTTGGCATTGCAAAAAACCCTGAATTCTACAAAGAACATCGACTATGGAGTCTAGACACCTGTGCAAAGATGACATCTCTGCTGTGACTTGGCTGTGTGCACACAGTCACATGTATGACAAGGCACCCACTACAGCCCAGTGCATCCTCCTACACCTACTAAGGAACCCCAATGCGAGGACCACACGGGTGACAGCTGCTCTTCTGAGCATCCACTGATGATAGTAAGGGGAAGCTGAGCTGGCCGGGGTCTGACACTAAAAGTACAGGCAGGTGGTACGGGAGGCCACTGGTGACTAGCTGCCCGTGGACCATCTGCCAGTCATCCGTGCCCAGTGCCCAGCACAGAGCTTCCAGCAGCCTGCCCCAAATGACGCAGCTCCCCACAGCCTCTCCCATGGTTCCCAGGCTCCCTGCGTCTCCTGTGCTGTGTCCCTTCACACAGATTCCACTGATGTCTTGGCCCAGCAGCAGCCTCACACTCTTGATGGAGTCTGATGTGCATGCTTCCAGCAGGGAAAGTGCTCACTTGCATGAGCAGTTCGGAGCCTGGTGCCTCCTCCATCGTCAGAGGGCTGTGCAAGTCCTCAGGGAGTATTTGCTGCCTGCAGAAGAGCGTCGAGCACCTGCTAAGGCCAGGCCCTGGCACAGAGCCAGGTCTGTTGACCAGTAACACCACAGTTTCCATGCCCATCCCACAAGGGGCCAGAGTCTCAGGAGGAGGAGGAGGGGCAGGGTTTGAATGTTTTGTGGTACTCAGCATTTGGTAGGAGGCTGTGGACTCTGACTTCGGGAAGCAGGGCACCTGGAGTGACTTCCTAAGATATCCAAGCCTGTGCACCTCCAAGGCCAGGGGGCCAAGGGACTGTGCAGACTTTTGGAGTGTATGTGATATTGTTGTACCTTGGGTTGCAGAGAAAGCAAATGACTCAGAGCTGAAGTCTAGTTTAGGTTCTGGTCTTACCCTTGTACTCTAAAACAGGGCAGCTGAGATCCCAGGAAACAATTTGCAGAAGGCCACAGCACACTCTGCATTCAGCATCCTCTGTTCTTTTTCAAAGCACTCTGTTTTCAACACATCTTAGATTTCAATCTGTAGATCCTCAAAGCCAGAGGCTGTCCTCGAGTGGAATTCGGACTTTGTCCTTGTGCAATAGAGGCAGTGACTGCTGAACTTGAGACATCTCTTTAAAACTGGTGCCACAAAAGCTTTCTGTTTCTGTTTGGTTTGGGGTTTTGTTTTGTTTTGAGAAATTTGTTCAGCTGCCTCTGTCTTATACACAGTAATAAATGGCTTTGCCTTTGTGTTTGTGCCTGGGGGGCTTTATTGTGAGAGGGGCTACTCTAAAAAGAAAACAGACAGCAATATCCGCACCAGTGTGCCTCAGTAATGAACAAAAGGCATTCTTGCATGAATATGAACATTAAAATCACTGAGCTTAGAACTGACAGGGAACCTCCAAGGTCATCCAGAGGTCCAGGTAGAGGGCAACACATTTTCTCTTTTTCCCCTCGCCATCCCTTCCCCCTCCCCCTCCTTTACTTCCTTTTCTTAGATTTTTTTTTTCTTTTTTTCTTTTTTAGACAAGGTTTTGTCAATGTAGCTCAGGCTGGTCCAGAACTCCCGATCTTCCTGCCTCTGCTTCTCAAACACAGTAATGACCAGCTTGAGCCTCCCAGCGCAGCCCCTGATCTTCTTCAGTCTTTTCTTTCCTTAGCTTGTGACTGCAAACCTGTTGGTGTAAGTGGTTAATTCCACTGAATTCTAATCCCTTAGATTGTGTCAGAAACTCAGCCGAGTAGCAGCAAGGTAGACAATAAAATAGTACTCAGCGTTTCCTGTGATGTCCCCCCCCCCGTGTGATGTCCCCGTCTCTCCCCCCTCTCCCCAGCCCCCCCCGCCCCCGTGTGCTGTGAAAAAATCTAGGGCTTCGATTTGATTCCACCCCTAAGAAGCCTGGCTTGGTAATGGGTGTGACAAACGAGGGATTTGCT
The DNA here is from genome assembly GCA_035773235.1 of Eospalax fontanierii. Classification (NCBI taxonomy): domain Eukaryota; kingdom Metazoa; phylum Chordata; class Mammalia; order Rodentia; family Spalacidae; genus Eospalax; species Eospalax fontanierii. Next base: position 73,093,943 of record CM069536.1, read on the forward strand.
CTTCTCTCTCTCTCTCTCTCTCTCTCTCTCTCTCTCTCTCTCTCATGCATACCTGAAACTTAAGGCCAGACATTTATCTTGGACTTGGTGATATGCCACATCAGAAGGGAAGCTGGGGGTCTGTGAGACGGCTCAGTAGGTAGAGATGCTTACTGCCAAGCCTGATGACCTGAGTTCAGTTCTTGGAGCCCAGGGGTAGAGGGAGAGAACCAACACTGACCTCTGCATACACACTATGGCATGCAATAATGATGATGATCTTTTTAAAGTGAGAGAGCAAGTGAAAACATACACTGCGGACTGCGAAGGTCCCCACTGATGTCCTCACAACCTCCCCTGAGTGCCCTTTCAAGATCACCCTCATGAGCAATGGCACATGGGAAGCCACCCCGAACTCGGGGCACACAGGACTCTGAGGAGAACCAGGGCATTTCTTGTGGCTCCTCTTGAAGGTTATCCCTACACTCCCAACAATCCTTTCTTGTTTGAATAGCAGCCTGCCAGTGATATCATAGGAAATAAATTTAAGTGACACATGGAGTTCAATTGCAGACTTTAAACTCTGACATATATATATATATATATATATATATATATATATATATATGCCACCCGGCAGATTGGCCTGCATTCCTGTGTCTTATTTACAGGACAGAAGTTCCCTCAGCAGGAACTTGGTTCATGATCTTCGAGACTCAATATAAACCAGCAGGGAAGGATGGGAGTGTGGAGGCCATCACGTCTCAGAGACCAGAGTCCTTAATATTCCCCCAGCTTCTCCTGAGTCTGCTGCCACCTTGGCACAAGCCGCCCACCTAAGGCGCTGTTTCATTAAGGAGAGTCGCCTGGCCCCATTGGTGCCAAGACTTCTGGGAGAAGGGGCTGGGTGAAGGGCATTGCTGATTCTGAAATTCCACTACAGGGGGGCTTCAGCTTCATCCACTGCCATCCGGCATGGAAGAGGCCTGTGAGGGCATCTAAATTGACATCTCCTTTGTGCAGACATGAAGGTCGATGCTCACAGCTGGGTGTGTCTGCAGCCCCACAGTCAAGGCTGGAGCCAGAGTGTCGATGTGCAATGCTGAGTGATGTGGAACGCTGGGCTTGCATTTTGTATCACTTTCCTCACTGAGCAAGCATGGTGTGGGGACCAGGCACAGCAGCACAGCAGCACAGGTCTTTTTCCAATACATACTTTCCTTACCTCGGATGAGGGAGGTGGTGTTCTGAATACTAGGAACAAGAGACAGACTAGATAAGGCTCTGTTTTCATGAGCTTCTGTCCCAAGGAAGGAGATGAATGGAAGCATTAATATGCAAGTGATCAAGAAGATTGCATCAGGGGCTGGAGAAATGGCTCAGCAGTTAAGAGCACTGGTTACTCCTGCAGAGGACTAGGGTTAGGTTTCCAGCACATACATGGTGGCTAACATCTGTAACTCCATTCCAGGGGATCTGACACCCTCTTCTGGTTCTAAGGGCATTACACAACATGGATGTCCTTTCACACATGCAGGCAAAATGTTCATACACATAAAATAAAAATAAATTTTTAAAAGGAGATTGCATTAGAGTTAGATATATGCTATATGGTGGTTTGGATGAAGATGCTTCCCATGGACTCCAAGTATTTGAACACTTGGTCCCCAGCTGACAGTGCCATTTGTGGATTGCGGGAGAAAGCACGTCACTGGGGGTGAGCTCTGAGAGTTCATAGCCTTGTCCCACTTCCGGTTCACTCTCTGCTCCTCGAATGTGCTAGAAGATGTGAGCGCTCAGCTTTCTGCTTTGGCTGCTTCCTGCCAAGCCTCTCCCACCATGACTGGCTCTTATTCCTCTGGAACTATAAGTGCAAATAAGCTCTTCCTTTTATAAGTTGCCCTGGTTGTGGTGTTTATTACAGCAACAGAAGAGTAACTAATACACTCTCTAAAATCTAGGTTGAAATTTAATCCTCAACACAACAGTATTAAGAGGATGAAGCATTTTAGAATGACTGTGACACAAGGGTGCCACCCTCAGGGGGATGGGGTTAGGCTCCTTTAAGTGGATTTCAGGGGATGAATCACATGCCCAAGCATGTGAGAACACGGCATTGCTCTCTCTAGTGGGACCAGCATCGAAGACATCACTTGGAAACCTGTGATTCTGGCCTTCCAATTGCTGGAACTGTGACAAATTAATCTTTGGGCTTCATAGATTACTGGGTCTCAGGGATTTTGTTACAGCAGCAGAAGTAGTGTCGGGGGCCATGTGCCTGCCTTGAACTATGCCCTAGTTTTGGGTTAGGGAGAAGACAATCTTGTGCACAGAAGTGCGGTTGGAAGCAGGAGTTTTCATTAGGCAAAATAATTTATATCTGAGGAGAAGTTTATTTTTCACCTAAGACTGAGGTCACATGAAGATCTTTGAAGGAAGCCAATCATGTCTTAAGTTATTTTGCCTGTGTTAGTATTGTTTTGCTCACCTCACAGTATAAATAGGGGGGACTTACTAAAGGCAAGCTGCTTCAGTGTGACTGACAGCTCTCCTGAGTCTGTCCTGTTTCTCTCTCTCTCTCTCTCTCTCTCTCTCTCTCTCTCTCTCTCCCTCTCCCTCTCTCTCTCTCTCTCTCTCCATTTTCTCATCCTCACTCCCCGCTTTGGGTATGGTCTGATTTCTGCCGGCGGGCTCCGGCAAGTGGCGCCTGGATCAGGGACCTGAAGACTGGGGGTCAAGTGAAGAACACTGCAGTATGAGTGAGCTCACTTAAAGAATGTAAAGTAAAAGGAAGAGTAAAGGAAAAAGTAAAGGAAAATAAAGGAAAAGTGTGCGGTGAGAAATCTCAGGAGTAAAATGGGTCAGGGTGATAGTTGTTTGCTTTTTGTAAATACGTTGGAAAATATGCTTTATGCTCAAGGGGTTGGTGTAAAACATCAGCAGCTTTGTAAATTTTTGAATTTTGTAGAAAAAGTCTGCCCTTGGTTCCCTGAAGATGGGTCTGTAGATTTAAAAACATGGAAGAAAATAGGAAGAAAACTTCAGGATTATTATGATGTTTATGGACCAAGTCAGGTTCCAGTAGATACTTTTAGTTTGTGGGCTTTGATTAGGGATAGTTTGGATCCTAGACATGAGATGGAAAGGGTTCGAGCAGAAAAAGTAGTGAGTGGCATGGCGTCACAAGCAGCTCAGGAGGAGGAGGAAAGTGAAGTTAAACCTTCTGCCCCTCTGTTTGAGGAGTTAGTGGAATTTGAAAATGAGCAGTTTTCCAATAGTGAGTTATTAGATTCTGAAGAAGAGTGGGAGGAGAAAACTGCTAGGTATCAGAGGATGAAGTTTCCCAGATTGTCGCATTGGCAAAAAAGGAAACTGACCAGGAGGGAAGTAATCTAGAGGAAATTCAACATTTGCAGGAGAAGACGGAATTGTTATCTTTACAAATGCAGCAAATTAGAAAACAACAGGCTAAGGAGAAATTACAGAGCCAGGCAAGAGTAGATCCTCTACCTCTGATGGAAGAGCCGCCTGTAATCACAGTTAAGCAAAAGTCGGCAGGAAAGCCTCGTCCTTTGTCCTTAGTGCAATCTCTTCTATCTCCATTGCAAGCGGCTGTAAGTAAAGCGGCTGAAAGTGGAGAAAACATTCAAGGGTTTCAATTATTCCCTGTTATAGAGCGGGATGATGCACAGGGAAATCGGGTGAGAGAACATACTCCTGTTTCCTTTAAGCAGATAAAAGAGTTGAAACTTGCTTGTGTGCAGTATGGTCCAACTGCTCCTTTCACACAGGCAATGTTGGAATCAATGTCTCTGGAGGTGCTCCCTCCAGACGATTGGAAACAAATGGCCAGAGCATGTTTGTCAGGAGGAGATTATTTGCTTTGGAAATCTGAATATGCAGAGCAATGTCAGGCTACAGCAGAAATAAATCGAGCACAGGGAATACCAATTACTTTTGATATGTTAGCAGGAGAAGGACAAAATCAAGGAACAGGGAATCAGCTGACATTTGATATTGCCGTGTATGCACAGGTTAATGCTGCAGCTAAGAAAGCATGGTATAAACTTCCTTCTTCAGGAAGAAAGACCGAAGATTTGTCAAAAATTATACAAGGACCTGATGAATTATATCAAGACTTTGTAGACAGGCTGATGCAGGCAGCAAGTAGGTTATTGGGAGATTCAGAACCAGGGCTTTTGTTGGTAAAACAACTAGCTTATGAAAATGCTAATTCTGCTTGTGAAGCAGCCTTGAGACCTTTTAGAAAAAAGGGAAATTTATCAGATTACGTTAGACTTTGCTCCGATATTGGGCCCTCGTATACTCAAGGTATAGCATTAGCTGCTGTGTTACAAGGCAGATCGCTAAAGGAAGTACTTTTTCAGCAGCAAATGTCTCAAAAAGGCAAGGTTGCTGGCCCTTTGGTAAGCTGTTATGGGTGTGGACAGCTAGGACACCGAGTGAAACAATGCTTTAATAGACAAAAGGCCAGCACTCATAAAAAGGAGCCAGGCTTGTGTTACAGGTGTAAAAAGGGAAGACACTGGGCTAACGAGTGCAGGTCAAGGCAAGATGCCATGGGAAATCCTTTTCAGCAGGGAAACGGGCGAAGGGGCCAGCTCCAGGCCCCGCAACAATGTTATGGAGCGCTAGAGAATTTTGTCCCTCAGCAAGGAAATCCATTCAGGACCTTTTCAGAGCAACCCCAGGCAGTGCAGGACTGGACGTCAGTTCCTCCACTTACGCAGTATTAACCCCGGAGATGGGAATGCAAGCCCTTCCCACAGGAGTATATGGTCCTTTGCCCAAAGGGACAGTAGGGCTATTGCTAGGAAGAATTAGCGTTACTGTGAGAGCACCAGGAATAATTGACGCAGATTTTGAAGGAGAGATAAAGATCATGACTTGTTCTACTAGGATATCTGTAATTAAGCAAGGTCAAAGACTTGCTCAGTTAATATTGCTCCCTCAGATTGCTACAGACAATATAGTGAAAAACCCTAGAAGAGGTGATGCAGGGTTCGGGTCATCAGATGCTTATTGGATACAGGCTATAGGTGCCAAAAGGCCTGAGCTAACATTATTCATTAATGGGAAAAAGTTTCAAGGTTTACTAGATACTGGGGCTGATGTTTCAGTGCTCACTGCTCATCAGTGGCCTTCACACTGGCCAAAACAGACATCTATGACACAGTTACAAGGAATTGGTCAGAGTAAGAGTCCAGAACAGAGTAGTAATATATTGACTTGGAAAGATGAGGGAGGACATGAGGGAACTTTTCAACCATACATCCTTCCAGGACTGCCAGTTAATCTATGGGGAAGAGATGTGATGAGTCACATGGGCGTATACCTCTATAGTCCTAGTAATGAAGTTACAAATCAAATGTTCAATCAGACAGCGGGAAAGAACAGTGAGAAATGGAAAAAGCCACCGTTACCTGTTTCCAGGCCTTCCAGGACAGGATTAGAGTGTTTTTAGACGGGGGGGGGTGGGGGTGGGGGTCACTGGATAACCTGTACTCCATGCAGATCCAATAATTTGGAAAAATGAGGAACCTGTGTGGGTGGATCAGTGGCCTCTTACTACAGAAAAAATTCAGGCCACAGAGCAGTTACTGCAGGAACAGCTGAAAAGCGGTCATATAGAGCCTTCTAATTCACCTTGGAATTCGCCAATTTTTGTTATAAAAAAGAAGTCAGGAAAATGGAGGTTACTACAGGATCTTAGAAAGGTTAATGAGACAATGGAGCTGATGGGAGCTCTGCAACCCAGAATACCCATTCCTTCTGCTATTCCTAAAGATACTTATAAGATTATTTTGGATTTAAAAGATTGTTTTTATACTATTTCTCTTGCACCTCAGGATTGTAAAAGATTTGCATTTAGTGTACCTTCAGTAAATTTTAAGGAGCCTCTGAAAAGATTTCAATGGAAAGTATTGCCTCAGGGTATGGCAAACAGCCCCACCCTGTGTCAAAAATTTGTGGCTCAAGCAGTCGCAAAGACTAGACAGGTTTATTTCCAAATATATGTAATTCACTATATGGATGACATACTTTTGGCTCATAAACAGGAAGAAACTTTGCTCGCAGCTTATGCTCATTTGCAGCAGGCTCTGAAAGAGCAAGGGCTAATTGTAGCACCTGAGAAGGTACAAACCGAATCTCCGTGTTCATATTTGGGTCATAGATTATATCCTAAAACAATTTTGCCTCAAAAAATTCAGATTAGGAAAGATGGGTTGAAAATGTTGAATGATTTTCAAAAATTATTGGGAGATATTAATTGGCTTAGACCTCATTTAAAAATTGCTACAGGAGAACTGAAGCCTCTTTTCGACATTTTAAAAGGTGATTCAGATCCTAAATCGGCTCTCTCTCTCTCTCTATCTCTACATTTTCTCATCCTCACTCCCCGCTTTGGGTATGGTCTGATTTCTGCCGGCGGGCTCCGGCAAAGTAGACTAAGGCAACCAGTAACAATTCTTCCATTATAAATGGAACTAAGTGCTTGGTTGATTTAGAGGTGGGAAGAGTCACGTTTTCCCCTCATTTCTTCTCTGTTATTTTCTCAGGGAAACAAGAGCTTAAACCGTCTTCTAGATATAAAACCAAGCAAAAAGTCCACTCAAAAACTTTACACACCCTGCATGCTACAATGGTGACCTGCCATGCAAGGTGTGCCCACTGGTACCACAGTGGCACTATTACATGTGGTAACTAAACACTTTCTGAGTGGATGTGGGGCTGCTCCAGAGGTGGTAATTTCTTTGGTCCTGTAATCCTGGTCAAAATTCCATGGCTGAGGAGATCACAGGGCCTGAGCAGAGCCTGACCTTGTTATTTTGCTAAATGCTCCCACTGTCAAACTGCCTTTTCACTATTTATGATCATACCGGTAGACCCGCACCGTTCCCAGCGTCGGTTCCCAGCATCGGTCAGAGGAGCGTCTTTTTGCACCAGGCACCAAATGTTGAGATGCATAAGTGGCCACAGTGCTAAGAATGAAGCTGAGTGCTCAGCCCTAGATGAGATACCTTTATCAACTACCCTGCTCCCACCACTGAGGTTCGGGGAACAGAGGGCAGAAAGAATGTAAGAGCTGGAGGACGGGGAAGGGTGCTGTGGAATGCTGTCTTCTGGGCACGGCATGGCCATCGCGTTCATGAGCTCACAGCCATTGTGGTCACCTGCACAAGATCAAGCCAACCAAAATTCTACCACAGATAGGGGAGGTGCTCTCCAGGTCCCACTCCTTACTGTGAAGCTAGTGGCAGCTGGAGGAAGTAGAATCATTCTTTTTTGATTGTGTGGCCACTGGTCAAGTTTCCCTTGCCCAGTAGATGGCTGCACACTCAGGCACGTAGAGGCGGCACTAAGTGAATGTAGTGGATGGTCAAAGAGAAAGACGAGAGAGAGAGAATGTGCTGAAGGGTGACGGGGAAGGTTGGAAGGAGAGATGGGGACAGGGTGGTTAGGATCATGTTTCATTGTATACATGCATGGAGTTCTCAAGAATAAAGAACATTTTTTTTAACTTCACATTATCTAGGTATAGTGGTATATACCTATAATCTTATGCTTGGGAGGTGGAAACAGGAGGCCAGCCTGGGCTATAAGAGACCCAGACACAAACCAAACCAAACAAAACTGGCACATCAGTGCTTTTAGTACAAGTCATATGAGCTGAAAAGTGTAAGTAAGTAAAAAGTCCTGGTCTGTCTACAGAAAGGAATGCTACTGGGCAACGAAAATGAATTAAATCCTGATGCTTGATTATTATGGTTTGGATATGAAGTATCCCCACTCAAATGTTTACATGCTGAAGGCTTGGTGCCCAGACATTGGCACTACCTGGAACAATTCTGGACTCACTAAGAGGGTGGACCTAGCTGAAGGAACAAGGTCACTGGGACATAGGTCTTTGGGAAGATGTCCTCCTGTGTCCTTCGTCGCTTGCCCATCCTGAGGTGAACAGCCTCCTCCGCTACATATTCCCCCCACCGGGATGTTCTGTCCAAGCATATGGCACCAAGTGACCATGGGCAGAACCCTTTGAAACTATGAGCCTAAATAAAAAGTTCCTTCCTTTAAGTGAAGGGTGACCATCTATAGGCCAAAGAGACAGACCTGCCAACATCCTGACCTCGGACTTCCAGCCTCCAGCAATGTGGGGAAATGCACTCCGCTTGTTTAAGTCACACACTTAGCGTGGGATGGAAGTCCTAGGGTGAAGGTAACGAGGAAAAGAGATGCCATCTGACCAGAGGGGAAAAAGATTTTCCCTGGGTCTTCAAAAAAATACCTGGTTCCATGAGGACCAAGGACAAAAGGAGATATGAACCTAGGATTCAGAAGATACTACAGTGATTGAATTTTCTAAGGTTCCAGGGGCCAGGCGAACCTTCAGGATGGAGGTATGTATATCTGTGTGCATGAGCCTATATGCGTTTAGGGAGCAGAGGCATGAAGGTGCAAGGTGTGGAGGTGTGTGAGCCTGGGCTGGGCTTGGGAGCTGCACAGAATGGATGACGAGATGAGGCTGGGTCCCTGCCATGGAGACTGCTGCACCATGTGTCCCCGTCCCTCCAGGGCTGAAGATCAGAGAGGTGGGAGAAGACCCTGTTTTCCCAGAAACTACCTGGAGGAGAGGCTGTGCCAATTAGAGGTCATCTTGGAGTCCTGAGGAGCCCACATACAAGTGAAGACAAGGTAGAGTCTCTGGGGCCCTTGAGACTATCTACAGAGAAGGGGCCTCCCATTCTTAAAAAGCATGGGACACGGAGGAGGTCAAGTCCATGCAAAGAGAGTGCAGTCTGGGGACAGACGTTAGGAAAGGATGGGAAAGGAGAACCTGCAGATGGATTGACCATGGCTTAGCAGCTTCTGGATCCCAAACCCTCTCAGGCCTGGCCTGTGTGTTCGCTCAGTGCCTTCTCACTATGGCATGGTGACATGATGCTGTTCTCGCTGCCTCACGGATGTCAAGGAGGATCAGGAAGGAGCAGTCATATGTTCACTAGCAAATAGCCAGTGGCTAGGCTGGGCTACGAATCCAAACCTCTTTTCTTTGTTTATGCAGCCCACCTCTGCAGCATTTTTCTAAGGGACAGATTGCCTATCCAGATGGACCATCTGCCTGGTCTTGGCTGACCACATTCCATCTACCCCTCTGGCATCAACACACGTTCACCCAACCAGATGAGCCTGCATGCCATCCTGGCCTCCCTACATTCATGAGAGAGGTACAAGACCAGTCACCAGAAATGGAGGAGAAGACCATGCTCCCAGGGCACCTCAGTAGGCTCAGAGTACTTCAGACAGGGTGTGTATGAAGTTCTATGAACTCTAGAGAGTTGGGGGTGGGGCATCTCTGCTGTTTCATTGGGGGGACAGTTCAACCAGAACCTTCAAAGCAGAGACGGACAGTGACTTTCATATGCCCTTCAGCCCAGAGCACTTCACATTTACCTTCAGCTGCAGAACACCCAGGGAAATGATGGCAGCCTCCAGTCCTTAAAGGCCTAACAGGAGAATGAACCAATGTCTGCTCAGCTGCTGAAGTCAGTTTAGCAGGAGCATGACACACCTGTCACATGAGGAGCGCCAGAGGAGTTGTCCCTGGTCCTGCTGAGAGAACAGAAGGGGTTGTTCACCTGGTGGGGCCCCCACAGCCACCCCTAGCCAGGACACTACGTGCTGCTTGTGTGTCTGTTGTGGGGCAAGACATTTGAGCCTCCTATGTGATCCCAGTCCTTGCCAAGTCTCCCCAGAGCGTCTTCTTTTGGGGACCTTCCAGCCGTTTTCTTATAGGCTTGGTGGTTCTTCTCTCCATCCTGAGAGGCTTCTGACTATGGCTTCCATGCAAATCCAAATCAGCCTTCTTCCTGATTTTTCTGTTTTCTCCTGATTTTGTGTTTCATTAGAGCAGTTTGAGCGATTGCTCTCCTCCGGCAGCAAGGCTTCTGTGTGCACACGGATCCCGCAGGACTAGCCCTCCAGAAAAGCCCTTATTTTCTCACTGGTGATTCACTGAAGATGGACTCTGAGGAAACTGATAAGTGTGTCACCAGGTACATGAGGGTCTCTGGCTCTCAAATTAGCTAGCTCATCTTCTAGTCCTCTGGATCACTGCTCTTAGAGTGCTTGTGGACCCACCTTTCCCCTTAGCAGTCACTCTTCAGGGAAGGGTCAGTGAGCCTGGACTGAGAACAATAAAGACCATGGCAGAAGTTGGGGGTAATGTGATATACTAGGAAGAATGTAGGCCTAGAGCCAAGAAGAGCGGGGGAGGGTCGAGGAGCTGATTTCCTGAGAATATGGTACCCTGAGCCTCTTAAACATGGCACCACAGGCAGAGCCATCCTCCCTTGTCACATCAACTTCTTCACATCTGACTTCATTTCTCTACTTAAACTCTTCAAGGACACTTTGGAGACTGCGGAATAATGACCCAGTCCTTTTTAGAACGCTGACCACTTCCTGCTCCCACCCCTGCCTGGTCTTGTGCTGAGTCTTCTTCTGTCACATCCTATCTGATACTTGTAACTCCTCAAGGAGAGCCTCTTGTGCCTTCAAGCCTCAGCTGTGCTGACCTCCTGTGCCACAGTGCCCTTCCACGTCTGCACCTGTCAGATGGCATCTGTTTGCTCTTTAAGGGTCTCTGTTGGCTGCACCCTCTCCTGTCCCCCAGGCTGGGACTGTCTTCCATTATCTGGGTGTGCAGACACCCCCATCACAACCCCATGCTAGACATCTTCCACCACAGGACAGTTATCTATTTCCCCTGAGAGGGAGTGAACTCCTTCAGGGCTGGAGTAGGACCTCTTAGTCCTCCATATCTTGTGTGGTGTCGACCATGTCTCCCTCCCTGAAAAATGCCTGTGTGTGGACACCAGAGCTCTTTTGCAGAGAGTCTGGCTAGATTCCAAATTTCTTCCAAAAACAACTGGCTCCTGGTAACCAGTGACTTCTATCTAGGGAAGCAGCTGGAGCTCTTTGGGATATTTGAAGCAAGAGTCCTCAGAGGGCCTTAGTGGGTACAGTCCCAGAGGGCCTTATGTTTCCGGTAAGTGCAGGAAAGGAAAGAAAAATTATAGCCAGAAGTTCTGATTTCTTAGCCATTCACGCTTGGGCAATTCGGAAGACAGCGGAGAGCTGTGGACTAAGTCAGGAGTTTGCTTTCTATCAGTTTCAAGCCAGCATTAATAATATAATGACTTTCACGTGACTGGGCTTAGCCTTCTGCATTTGTGACAGCTGAGGATGCCTCATCACTAGCATATACAGATTCATGTACTTATATTCATTCGTTCGTTCAACTCATAACCCATCAAGTGTTAGCTATAGAATTCCTCTATGCCTTTATCTACTGACTCAGAGATGTCCAGAGGCAATGGACTAGCTGAGAGATGAGGAAAGACCGGCCCTCTCGTGTGACGAGTGCACAGAGGGTGTCCCCTTACCCATCAGGTTCAAGGAAAGCTCAGACTTGGGAAACGCGAAGAGGATGGGGTGAGTATGCCAGGTGCTGTTAGTGAGGGAGTGTCAGGGGCCCACAGGAGTTCAGGCTGCTCATCACTGACAGACAACGGTAGCCAAGAGGGGCAGAGACTGGACCCAGGTGTCCAGGACTGGTGACAGGTGCACTGCACTGTTAACCTTTGGATGGCTGGGCACACTAAGGGCTTGGATCAAGAAGGATAGGACCTGACCAGCAGTGGTCACTGGACTGAGATTTGGAGGGCAGAATGAGGTGCTTGCGGTGAATGAAGGAGACTGGTCCAGCTCTGACACCGACCCACACAGGGACTCTCTCTGGGGCCTGACTACATGCAGTATTCAGGGCTCTCTGACCTCCCTTTGTGCAGACTTTGTAAGTCAGAGGCTTCACATCCTTCTTTGCATCCCTTTGTTAAATAGTCTGTGTCTTTGGTGGTGGGGTGAGAGGGTGGATAGAGCATATGCTGAAAGCTTAGCCTCCATGTCTACTTCTCGCCAGCCTGACACCTGTTCTCCACACCCCCAGCACTTGATGAGCTTCTCAATAGCTCTGAAGGGCATCTTCAGGAGGCCGTGGGGCCAAAGCCCGGTGCTGACCGCGCCTGTGCCCGTTCCTTCATCCCAGCTATCACATTTGCTGCAGAGGAGGAGCTGGCCCGTGCGCAGACCTACCAAACCGTTTACCATGGAGTGACTGTCAGTTCTTTTTTGGGATCCCTGTGAAGCCTCGGGGGCTTGGTAAGATGTTTGTGAGTTCATGGTTCAAGGAATGTATGCAGAGCCCCAAACACGTAAGAATGGCTCCTGATTTGAACTTAGAGTGAGCAGGGTGAAAGGAAAGGGGGACTTTGGGGTTCTATTTAATGGTACCCAAGTCACCTCCTTGGGCAAAACTAAGGAACAAGTAGCTTTGCTCATTAAAGCTCCACCAATCTTAAATGGTAGATGCTGCTGTCCCCATTCTACAAATGGAAAGATGGGTTCAGACAAGTCAGTGTTATTTTCCACACCGTGGAGAAGATACGGTGAAGCTGTGATTTGAAATGAGGTCTGGGTCCCTAATATGACCTCTGTTAGGCTGGCACACAGGAGGAGGGTCCTATGCAGAGTCCTTGACTTGCCATATGGCATTGGGTGAGAATTCCCTTGTATCTCTAAGATGCTGAGCCACCCTGGCTACCTGGACCTCAATTTTCCCATCTCTGGAGTGAGGATTTGAGATGGATCTCTCTGGGACTCTATAGATTTTAAAGATGCCTTAACCCAAGTTAAGACCTCCCTAGGACAGACAGAGCCCCAGTCCCCAAAGCCCCTGCCTGGACCTTCCTCCTCTAGGACTCCACATGATTCAGGAAGCTGATGGGAGGAGCTCAGCACTGTAGAGGGGGCATGTGCATGCGTGCCGGCTGCAGGCAAGGGAGCCAGGCTCCGGGGAGCCTCGTCCTCCTTATACTCACGATCTGGGTACTTCAGAGGGGCATTACTTTATTCCAGAGATAGTAAGGGCTGGTCTTGGCTGTGCAGGGCTTGAGCCATTTTTCACCCTGATGCTCTCTCCAACTCTGCTGCCTGTGTGTCAGCTGTGAGCCCATCTTTCTGGCACTGAAGACTGCTTTAGCTGGGGACTCCCATTCACAGTGGAACATCAGCCCTCCCGCAGCAATGTATCTCCTGCCTCTGACCCATGAGAAGAATGGTGTCAGTGATCCTTCCTTGTTGTAACATCACCACGCACCCGCTTCTTGAACAGGAACCCACACTCAGCACCCCTCTACCTGTGTCTGTGCCCCCTACCTTCTCTTCTACGTCTAGAGCAGGAATTCATCTTGTCTTTTTCTGCCAGTGGGATTTCCGCAGCATCCCACAGGGATACTTGTGAGGCACCAAGCCCTAATGTGAACAAGTTGGTTTTTGGGATCTCACAATGAAGGTTAGCAGATTAACTGATGTTGTTAGAGTGGAGATATCAAACAAGAGAGATTATGGAAGGGTCCTCAATTTCTCCAATGAGCCAGGGCTGGAACTTGCCCTTATTGGGAACGACCTGGCCATGATACCAGATGAACTGGGTATCCTGAAACTGCTATCTATGGTGCCTGCAGCTGGTGTGTTCATCAGGGTTCTACAGAGAAATGAAACCAAGATGCCTATGCACGTGTGCTCGTGCACATGGGTGCATATGTGGGTGTCTGAATGTGTGTGTATATGCATATGTGCATCTGAATGTGTGTGCGTGCATGTGTGTGTGTCTGTGTCTGTGTGAAGAGAAAGGGAGAACACTTTAATAGAAGCTAGCTATATGATTATGGAGACAAGTCCCAAGGTCAACGGCTGGCAAGCTGGAGACCCAGGACAGCTGGTGTAATGTTTTAATCCTAAGGTCGGCAGACAGGAGACTCAAGAAGAGCAGATGTTTTCAAGTTTGAAAGCACAACAAACAGTGTCTCGGCTCAAAGGGCGCAGGGCAGGAGTTCCTTGACATTCATCTTCTGTGCTCTAGTCATGCCTTTAACTAAATGGATGAGGCCCACCCACATCCCCAAGGGCTCATAACCTCATCCAAAACACCTTCACAGAGATATTCAGAACAGTGTTTGGCCAAGTGTCTGGGCTCTTCGTGGACCAGTAAGTTGACACATAAAACCAACCTATTCAGGGAGTACTATCTGATTTCTGTGTGTTGGTGGTGGCCACCGGCAGTAAGCCGAGCCCTTTGATGGACAGGTGAAGCAGAGATGTTAACAATGTGGTTCTGGAGCAGAGCTGCTGGCACCATGCCCTGAGTCGATCACTTGTTCTCTATATGAACTTGGACTTTGTTTACCTGCTGTGTCATGGTTAGTACACCATAAAGCAGAGCTATTTGTAGAAAGCAGATCGTAGTACTGGGAATATCAGAAAAAAGGCAGCAGTGAAGGATTTCAATGATGGCTGCTGAATAAGGAATGTCTGGCATTGTGATACATGTCATTACAATCCCCTGCTTCCCCTCCACACCACGAGCTAACTCAGTGCAAAGAGAAGGGTGGAGGCTTTGGATCCAGAGAGGACCAAGCCTGCTCCATCCTACAACATCCTACAAGCTGCACTCTTGGAGCGAATTGCCTACATACTTGTTACTGGGTTCCCATTCAGACGTTCGGATCAAGGAGCCTCAGTAGATCATTCTGAGACTCAGAGGAAACTGCACAGTGTCTGGCCGAGGGAGCATCTGTGGATTCCTCTGCTGGGTTGGCCACATGTGCTTTTTCTTAGCACCCCCACTGAGTGATCTTAAAGTGAACATGACAGCTTTGCCTAGAGAGAGAACATGGCTCTAACATCTCAGAAACCTCAGTGAGAGGCCAGGCCCACAGGCATCACATGACAGCATATCTGCTAGGTCTCAGCCAAGTTCCTGAGAGTGCCTGAGCCCAGAGAGCTTGTGGAAGACAAAAAAGACCACTATTCAATGCTGGAGCAGTGAGAAGTGGGCAGGGGTCAGTGAGATGGCTCAGCAAGTAAAGGCACTTGCTGCCAAGCCTGATGACCTGAGTTCAATCCCTGGACTCCTGAAAGTTGTCTTCCGGACCACCACTCGTATGATGTGGAACTTGTGCTAAATAATAAATAGATAAATAATAAAATTAAAAAGAAGCAATTATATTTCAGAATTATTGGGAAAAAAAGACAGCACATGCCTAAGGCTGACTGCTTCCTTCCCTGCAGGGGAGTGGAGTCTGGAAGACAGTGCTTTCTGCTGGGAGACACCTGCTTCTTCCTGTATCCCTGAGGGGTAAGTCAGGGAGGGCAATCGTTCTCATTTGTGTGTATGCACACATGTGTATGCCTATGAGTGGAGGCTGGAGGTTGACGCTGACTGTCTTCCTCAATCTCTCTCCACCTTATCTTTAAAATTGAATTTAATGTGTAGAGTGTTTTGCCTGCATGTATATAGGTGTGCCCATGTTTGCAGTACCCGTGGAGGCCAGAAAACGGTGTCAGATTCCCTGGAACTGGATTTTCAGATGGTTGTTAGAATCTGTGGGAGTGCCAGGAACTGAATTCAGGAACTTTGCAAGAGCAGCAGCCAGTGCTCTTAACTGCTGGGCCATCTCTCTGGCCCTTCCACCTTATTTTTCGAGGCCAGATCTCTCACTGAAACTGAGCTCACTGATGGGCCAGACCGGCTGGTCGGCAAGCTCTGGAGATTCTCGTCTCTACTTCCTCGACTAGGATTACAGTTGGGTGCCTCCAGGCCCAGCTCTTTACATGAGTGCCAGAGATCCAAACTCAGGTCCTCATGCATGCGCTGGCAAGCACTTTACTGACTGAGTCATCCTCCTAGCCCCCAGCTTGTTTCAGTTTTCAGAAGAGAAAACAGATTCAAAGGGCATAGAATTTGCCCAAGGTCACACACACAGCTAGAAGAAGGCAGCTGTTTTCCCACTTCTCCTTCTCAGGCTGGTGATTGCCCTCTCAAAGGCAAATCTAGAGTCCTTCCAGAACCTCTCTGGAAGCTGGTCATGCAGCCAGTGAAGTCCCACAGCTGTTTTTTTCTGGGGGGGGGGGGGGACAAACACCCGCAATTGACTGGAGATGGAGGGTTTCTTCAACGACAGATTCGGTCTCGGTCATCGTGACAGGTCCTGTGCTTCTGACTCTCAAGGCAGCGAAACCATCAATCACTTGTCCAGCTCACAAGCCATGTCTTCTGAGGCTGCCAGTGAGAGCCGAAGTCTCTCCTTTCCTCTTCTCTCCCTCCCATCCCGTCTCCATTGCCTACTGCTTGTCTTCTTTTCCCACAGCCTCTGTCCTTGACCAGATTGCAGCACAAGCTTCCCCTTTTAATGAGCCAGCCTTGGGACAATGCTACTGATAGTCTAGGATCTAGCCAAGGGATTTGTTTTCAGTCCTTTCTAAAGTCAGGCATTATTAACCTGTGTGAATGACTGTCAAAAATAGGAAATATTTGAAATTCTATTACACCTGTGTAGCTGTATTGTTATATGAATTAGGGATGGGTGCCATAACTTAATCAAATTCCCCAAACAGCATGATCCCAGAAAGATCCTCAATCCAGGCCTTATTGGACTCTTACTTAACTCAATGTTTTTTGGTGCTAGGGATTGAACCCAGCTCCTCGGGTAGGCAAGTATCCTACTACTGAGTCATATGCCCATCCCATCGACGCACAGTCATGACACAGGGGCCTGTGGACTTTCTCACCCACAGCCCAATGGGAGCAGGGAACAAAGGGGTGACTGCATGCAGAAGGCACAGGCTCTGTTTCCACTGCAGAAATGGCGTGGTTATCTTTATAGAAAAAAATCTCAGGAAATATGAACAATACAATCTTCCTAGAACTAATTAATGACCTCATCAAAGTCACATGATACAAGATAAGAAGAAAAATCAACCGTACTTCTGAGGGTTGAGAGATGGCTCGCTGGTTTGGAGCACTGGCTGATCTTGCAGAGGACCCAGGTTCTCTTCCCAGCACCCATAGAGTGACTAACAGCTATTTATAACTTCACATCTAGGGGGTTCAAAGTCCTCTTCTGGCCTCTGTGGGCATTGCATGTGTGAGTATAGACATGTACATCCACAAAGTATAAACAAATATTTTAAATTAATTACCTTTCTATATGCTAACATTGAACAAGTGCTCACGGTATTTACAATCACTGAATAAAAGATATGCTTAGAAATATACTTAACTAAACAAAGGAAGTTAATAATGATCTAAATAAATAGAGAGATGGACCATGTTCAGAGATGAAAAGACTCAGCGTAATAAAGATTGATTTTCCCCAAACCGATAGAAAATTTGATCCAATTCCTGCAGAATTTCAAGAATTTTTAGCTGACTTCTGATACTTATTTACTAAAACAATTTTGAGGACCAATTTACTCCATTTGAACTTGCTATATAGCTACAGAAGGATAGGCAGAGGGATAGACACTTAGAGAAATGGAACTGAACAGAGAACCCAGAAAAAGACCCACAGAAATGTTCTCAAGAGACTCTTGACAAGGTATAAAAGTCACTGGATGAAAGAAGGCCTTCAAAGCAAATGGTGCTGGAACAATCGGATATTGATTGACAAATAAATGAATCTTAATTTGTTCCACACCTTGGGTAAAAATTAGGGCTGGTGAGATGGTTCAATCTGAGCTTGGTCCCAGGGACCCACACAAAAAGAGAAAACTTCTGAAAGCTGTTCTCATACCTCCACACATGCAAAAACACACACATGCTTGCTCCCGAATACCACACAAAAATATGAAGATTTCTTTTCTCAAAAAATTAGCTCTAAATGGATAATGGACTTACATTTCAAAGTTACATGAGTTTTTAGAAGAAAATACAATCAAAGATTACAAGGACCTAGGACAAGGGAGAATTTTTAGACTTGATACTAAAAGCACAATTCATAAAAGGGAAAATTGATAGATTGAATTTCATTGAAATGACAAGTTTTCACTCTGCAAAGTCCATGTACTGAATTCCTATATGCATTTTGACCCAATTTTGCAACATTTACTTTTCTGTGCCAGTCCTAAATTCTTAATGAATTTGCTTACAATGACACCGTGAATACAGAGAATAAATACACTTTGAATAAACTATATACTTTAAATTTATGGGTAGTAAAATCAAACGGCATCGAAATTTTGACATTTCAAATTCTTGAACTGTTGGTTTAGAAAGTGTGTACATTTCAGAGATAGCACGGGCTTGGTAACCATGATGTGTAATTTCTTAAAATTTAAATGCAGCTTCAAAAATACACATGGAAGCTTTCCAGTCTCCTTCATCCTCTGAGATGCACAGCTGCGAAAGCGGATGATGAGAGGCCGGAAAACAGTGGGTGGGGTGTGAGTGATGACCGTCTAAATCAGCCGTGCCCGCCTGGAAAATGCAGCAGGACTTCAGGTCTCCAGTGCCTGGAGAGAAGGGACCTGGTGTGTCTTTGCTGGTCTATTCTTGGCACTCAGAACTGAGCCCATCTCACAGTGTGTGTCCAGTGTTATGTTGATGGATGCAATTCTCAGGGGAAGAAATGGATCAGAGAATAGAGACAGGTGAGTCCACCCTGCACTTCCAGAGGGAGAGAGCTGCTGGGACCGCTGCCTTCTTTTCTATGGAGACAGGAGATGTAGCCCCCTCACCTCGATTTCTCCATGGGCCTTTCTCTCGAGGTCTCAAGGTAAAACACAAGCTCTCCATGACGGCTCCTGGTGTACTGAAGACTGTTTGTTTACGGTGTGAATGGGGAAGGTCAAGGCTGACTGGAATCAGCCTGGTGATGACCTACTGGGGAGGTCCTAAACCTTGGAGGTCACTGGTTTGAGGGAAGTGATAGGTGATGGAAAGTGTGGGCTCTGGACTCAGAGTGTTCCACATTTGCCATCACATCGTCTCCCACTGAGTTGTTCCCTGCTCCCCAATCCATGATGACTGCTTCTGCTGACTAATCACTATGTGACTCTCTGTCATTTAGCTTCTCTCAGGCTGTGGTGGGACAGTAATGGAATCTTGGTGTGTAAATATTCACAGGAGCTAGAGAGATGCTCAGTGGGTAAGAGCACTAGCTGCTCTTGCAGAAGAATTGGGTTCAATTCCCAGCACCCACATGGCAGCTAACAACTGTCTGTAACTCCAATTCCAGGGGACCCTACACCTTCTTCTGGCCTCTATGTGTATCGCAAACACAAGGTGCACTTACATACATGTAGACAACACACTCATATACTTAGAAGTCATTCAAGAAATGCTTGTTAAATTACTTGATGGAAAGATTTTTATAAAAAAAAACAAAAAAAAACCCTAGCTAGGCCTGATGGTGCCTTTAATCCTGGTACCCAGGAGGCAGAGACAGATCTCTGAGAGACTGAGGCCATCCTAGTCCACATAGCAAGTTCCAGGCCAGCTGGGGCTACAGGGAGACCTGGTTTCAACAAAACAAAACAAAAACTTTAACTACTGGCTGTAGGGCTGAAGAGATGGCTCGTTGATTAAGAGCACTGGCTGTTCTTGCAGAGGACCTGCGACCTACATAACAACCAGCAACTGTAACTCCAGTTCTAGGGGATCTGACACTCTCTTCTGACCTCCATGGGCACTGCACGACGTGGGTGCACTTACATACATGTAGGTAATACAAGCATACAAATAAAAATAATAAATGAAATATAAAAAATACTGGCTGGAAAGAGCTCTGGAGGAAGTTGGAGGACAGAGCTTCATCTCTCTCTGTCAATTTATAATTTTTTGAGGTGATCTGAATGGCCTCATCTATCTGTAAAGTGAGGGTCCAGATGCACGTGCAGGTAGTCTTGAGGAAGGGCAGTCTCCCGGAGTGGCTGGTTCAAGGCCCCAGAGTGTCGGCAGACACCTGCTCAGCTCACTGTCTCCATCTTAAGGTGGGTTGCCCTCACACCCATTAGAAAGCTGCAGGAGAAAGTGAGGTCACAGGTTGAGGGTGAGCATCAGCTCAGAGACCCTCACCCCTCACAAGTCACATGGCCAAGGGGGTTGGCCCTGAATGCCACATGATTCTTTCTGGAGAAAGTGAGCGCATACTCTGGGTACAGGGATATGGTCACCCTCCTTCCCCTGTTCATGAGAGCCATGTAAATAAAATCATGGTGGAACCAGGGAGGAGGAAGCTGGGCGCTGAGCGAACATGTAACAGCTGTGGCTGAAAGCAACTTTCATCAACTTCCTTGATTACCTTTTCCTCATTCCCAAATCAAAGTGAAAATTGATCCTGAAATATCTAATTTTAAAAATAATGATCTGGGGCTGGAGAGATGGCTCAGAGGTTAAGAGCACTGGCTGCTCTTGCAGAGGACCTGGGTTTAATTCCCGGCACCCACATGGTGGCTAACAACCATCCATGACTCCAGTTCCAGGGGATCTGACGCCCTCTTCTAACCTCCTTGGACACTGCACGACATGGATGCACTTTCATACACACAGGCAATACACTCATACATATTAAATAAAAATAAAAAGATAATGATCTATAAAAAGCACGTTGATCTAGGCCTAGGAAACAAGATAACCAATAAATGAGTAGATATGCATATTACTTGGGGTTCTGTGCTCTGGCTTCCAGGGCAGTTAAGAGCTTTTGGTTTCTTCATGGGGAAACTGAGGTTCAGAAACACCAGGTAACTTCTATATCTGCACAGTTGATAGAATGCATGTGATGTCAGACCTCCAAACCCAAGGCTCGAGCACTGTGAACTGTGTCCTCCAGTTCCTCCTCCTTGAAAGATCCTCAGGAGTTCTCAAGGGGTGGGAGAGGGTCACTGAAGGAGGGAGGGCAGGTCCAAGGATGCCATTTCCAGTCCTCACCTCACTGGTAACCACCAAAGTGAGGGCCCTGCTGGCCTATTACGGTAGCTCTCAGTATCCCATCCCAGGAGTCCCGAGCTGCACCTGCTTACTCAGATGGGTTCCCATCCCTTCAGGGCCTGCCTGAGGAGGAAAAGTTGACATAAGCATCTCATTGTGCTTTCAGCAAGTGGTGCCTGGGGAGCGGGAGCAAACTCCAGTACAACTCTTCAAAGCGCCACCTGAGCTGGTAGCTCGGGGGAGAGGCCAGGCTGTGCCTCCTGAGAACAGGCTGACAAGGACCTTCCAGCTGCTGTGAGAATTGGAGGGTCAGGCAAAGATGCCTGTGAGAGGGAGGTGGGCTTCGATACCCAGAGGCCGTCCTGAGGGTCCCCTGCCCGCTGCAGGCCAAGCGTGCAGTTTCAAGTGTTTGACCTTCCTTGGTGCCTGCAGTCCTGTCCTATGGCCCCCACACTCTTAGCACTGAGGCAGGAAGACATTCTGGGGTAGAGAAGGGGGCATGGCAACTTGAATGTGAGACTCGGAGTCAGGCCTTAGATCTACTAATACCTAGCTGTGTGTTTCTTTCGGCCTTGGTTTCTTTTCTCAACAGTGAAGAAAATAATTCCTCCTACTTCAGATGTTTAAGCACTGTGTATATGGTAAATTCTCATTCAGTGGTAGATTTCTTGAAAACACAAGAAAGTTCCATATTTGGCTTATAATCTATGTATATGACAGCAAAGAGTAAAGTCCTTATCTAGTCAGTGAGTATTTACTTTGATTCAGTGGATATTTACTGGATGCTTTCTACAGGCCAACCATTCTGCTCGTCATTCCCGACATCATGAGCAACCTCATAGTGCCACATGGGAAAGACAGATGTTCCTCAACTGAACAGGAAGATACGTTTTCTGGAACAGATATCTCCATCGTGCCTGCTATGGGCCAGGTGCCTTTGTTATAACTGCCGACTCATCTGGTCCTCATAAAAGTTGCATAAAGTAACAACATCAGTTCCCCCATTCACAGCCTTTTATTGCTGAACACTGACTGTGCCTGAGGATGGGCTCAGCCGGGTGGTCTGCTGTTCTCATTCTTGTGTCTGTGGTTCTGACCTGTGTGCTTTCGTCCCTCGTCTGAGTCCAGAAATCCAGTCCACACCTGTGTTTCGTACAATGATGGAAGAAGTCCAACAGAAGAGGAAGGAGGCTCTGAACTGGCTTCCTGCACTTCCCACCTGGCTCTGTTGGTTACAGAAAATCAGGTAGCCAAACTCAGGGCAAGAATCAAGCTCTGTTCACAGAGGAGAGGCCTGAAAGCCGTCCTGGCCAGAGTCAGCAGGGGGCCGAGGAGCCGGGCACCAGCACAGTCCAGAACACCACCCATGTGGCAACTGCTGGGTCTTGGCCCAGAGTCACACACTTACACAGTAATCCAGGCTGCCGACTACATGGGTGTGCACACAGGGTAAGTACTGGGAGACAACACCATGTTCATGAGTACAGGTAACAGCAGGTGGTGAGGAGAGCCTCTCAGGAAGATGTGTTTAAAGCAGATGCCAGCTCTTGCTCTGTGCAAGCAGGCACGGCCAGAATCTGAGGTTTAGGGCCCTTTTCTACAATCCCCTCCTAGCCCTTTGGGCCAGAGAGTGACCATTTGAGGCCTTCACACTCTAATCTCTGGAGCCGGCCAATGCTCAACATTAATAAAAAGGGTCTTTGCAGCTATGATTCAAAGTCACAGAAGGGAGGTGTCCTGGATTAGCCGGATGCCATCCCAAGCATCTTTACAAAAGAAGTTGAGAGAGATCGTATGTGTGCATGTGTGAGCAAACACATACACATACAGATGTATATAGACTTGTGTACAAGCATACATGTACACACAAATACACACATATCAACCACACACAGACATACATATACACAAACAAATACACAAAAACACACATACAGAAGCACACACAAACACACATATACATGCACATAAACACACAAATATACACATACACACATAAGTATATAGAACACACAAGCGTACACACAAACACAAATATACAGAAGCACACACCCATACACATAAATATGTATAAACTCATATGCACACATATGCTCACAATACACAAAGACACACACACACAAACCAGTACAGGAACAAACACACATACACATAAATACCTACACATATAAACACAAACACATAGATAAACACACACACAAACACAAATACACATACAATACATAAAAGCCCACACAAACACAGATATACATAGATACATATTTGTGCAATAAAACACATATGTACATACACAACACACAAGTACAAATGCATACTTACACAAATACAAATACACATATACCCACAGGCATATAAAGACACAAAACACACATATGTACATGCATAAATACACATGTATTTACATGAACATACAAACACATCACATGTACAAACGTGTTCACACACGAAACTGGAGTGAAGATGGAAGCAGAGGGTGGAGCCTTTAGCACTGAGCCCTGCAACATCACAGTTGTCAAAGGGAGAAGGAAGGAACTGTCCCCTAGTGCTCCAGGAGGGAGCTGGCTCTGCTGACACCTTGACTTTGGTACCTTCTGGAAGTGTGGAGCTACCCAGTCTATAGTGATTCATCACACAGTCCCAGGAGGTGCACGTTCCCCTCTTGGTCTTTCAAAGGAAGAAAGGCTACCTGTGCTTCCTCCGAGGAGTTGGGGCCTGTCGGCATGGCTCCGCCCTGAAGGCAGAACCCGTGGGCTGGGTTTGACCAGCATACTAGTGGCCCCCTCAAAAGCTAAACCAGAGGGCTCCTCCCTCTCCCAGCTCTGTAGCCCTGCCTGTGTGCAGGGGACCTTGACTGGTCCTTCCTGGCCCACTCAAGGAGACCCTAGCTCTGGACTCAGAGGTTCTCAGCCTCAAGGTTGCCTGGTCTTGGTGGTTCCAGCCCCAACTTCATAGTAAACAGCCAGGCCACCCTACTTGTCGCTGAAGCCGGGAAGTGACAGTCAAACTCACACGCTTCTCAGAGAAGGCAGGAGTGCCACCATCTGACCCACACAGATGGTTCGTTCTAGTGTCGTTATTGTCACCTCGGAGTGAGGCAGGCCATGGAGGCACACTCTGTTTCTGGCCCAGGAACTCACAGATCACGAGGACATCACCCAAGAGTTCATTCAGCCACTCATCAAGTGTGCCAGATGGAGTCTGGAATCGAGGCTGGTACCGGCCCGAGTGAGGCTAGGTTCCGGTAAACTTCCACACAGCACTATAGGGACCGCTGCTACTGGAGGCGCTGGGGTAGGATAACTGCTGGAGCACCCTCAGCCAGTCCCTTCCCCTCCAGAGTTCCTGTGATGGATTCTGCACACAGAGCCTGGGCAGAATGAGACGAGTCCTAGCTTTGTTACTTTTATAAGACACAGGGCTTCTTGGCTAGCAGAACTTCAGCCCAGATCCCGAAATGCAGATGTGAAGAAAGCCTACTTGATTGCTGAGGGAGACAAAGGACTGGTGGGCAGAGGATGCATTTCCAGTTCCTGGAATTGAAGAGCAGAGGTTTACTGTGCAGCCTCAGACAAATTGCTTAACCTCTCTGAACACCAGCTTTCTTACCTGAAAAGGAAGGTCCTTGTATAGACCTCACTGTGTGGCTGGCATGACAGAAGCGGAGGGATGCTCCGTGTAGTGGGCAGGTGACTCCTGCTGGTGCCTTTACACACAGGGCTCAGCATCTTCTCTCCTACGCTTCCCGCTGGGCTGCAGTGGGAGCCTAGGGCTCTGTCCCTCTCACCCCTGCCTTCCCTCCCCGCCCTCCTCCTTCCCTGCGGCCTGCTCCCTCCCCTCTGGCGATTCCTCTTCTGCTCTGCAGGCTCTTGGCTGAGTGGTTCATCTTAAGAGTGAGGCAAGAACAGCCCTAATGGCCCCACTGGCTCAGCAGAGAAGAAACAGTCACCAAATAAGAAAATGTGTGTTAGGGCCGGGCTGGTGGGGCATCACTCATGTGACATGGGCTCAGCCTCTGCTGGCAGCCGTGAGCAGAGCCTGAGGTGGACAGCCTGAGGCAGCACAGGCAGGGGTTATAGGCAGCCAGGCCAGAGGAGAGGGAACTCCTGTGGCTCAGAAGCTCCCTGTGTTGGAGATCTTGGGTTTTAGTGGTCTCACCTGGTCAATGAGAACAGCCACCTCCACACTCCTTCTCGGTTGAGGAGAGGCTTTGATCACACGCCGGAGAAATCCTTGATTTGATCTCCCTGAAGACTCATGGTTTCATCATGTGGATAAAGGTCAAAACCATTAACTATAGTTCAGATGCACAGTGACTCACCCAGTCTCCCATCTGTTCATTCTTTATTCAACTAGCCATTTACTGGAGACGCACTTTAAACCAGGTGTTAACCGAGTCCAAGTCATTTTAACTGCCCTCTTGAACAAGCACCACTCTGGTTTATGTAGATAAGGTTTCCAATTCCTACAGGAGCAGCCAGCGCTGATGTGGGACTCAGTGTGTTCCAGAAGCTGACGTCAGAACCTTTGCTTGTGAATGTTGATACACGGAACCCTCTCAACACTCCCATTAGATGGATGGGAACTGCTTTCCATCATTTTTAGAGGAGTAACTTGTTCAAGATCAAGCATCTAGTGTGTAGGAGAGCTGGGATTAGATATAGCACCAACCACAACCTGGCCTTTGGGGCTGGAAGTGACTCTAAGGCTTGGGCATGTCCCCAGAGGTCTGGGTAGAGCAGGAGATGGTTGGGGGTCGGGGAGACAGAACTTAGTTTCCCAGTCCAAACCTGTGCCTGGTCTTGGGCTATTGTTTGTTTTAATGAACACCCTCATGTGTAAAAGACAGTCGGATTAGAATATGGCTAATTAGAGCGCTAGCCCACTCTATAATTCTGCAAACTGCATTTGTAAGAACTTTGAAGGTGGCTGACACGGGCTTAGAGGCTGGGCAACCTTTGCTCCTTGTCTCCTAAGGATGATGGCTGTCCTCTTGACTCCAGCCCAACTTTGACCCTTTCCAGGTAGCTGTGGGGAACAAAGGCTCTGAGACCATGTTCCTGGATGAGCATGTTGTAAATACAGTGCTGATTTCAACGAAGACCTGGCCCCAGTCAGCTGGAACCACTGGGGTGGTTCAGAATGTCCTCTGGGCAGAAACAGGGCTGGCCCTTAGACTCCTAGGGGACACCAGATGTCAGATAAAGAACGGCTAGATCTGTGGAGAAGTAAGTGGCAGAGAAGCAGGGAATCCAGAGTCAAGTACAGGCACCTATAGGTGCAGTATTGGGCTTCTGTAGGCTAATCTTTCCTTCCTCCTGCCCTCCCTTTCTTCCTTCTTTTGATAGGATCTCATGTAGCCCAGGCTGGCCTCAAGCTCACTGTGTCCCTGAGAATGACCCTGAACTTCTGACCCTTCTGTCTCCACTTCCCAAGGCTTGTGATCATAGGCAGGTGCCACCTTTCTTGGTTTTGCTGTGCTAGGGACTGAACCCAGGGCTTTGTGCTCACTGCAAAAGCATTCTACCTACTGAGCCACATCCTCACTCCCTGTTTTTTTCTTTATAATGCAGAGTTCACTCTGTCTCTCAGAACTGCAACAACAGTTAGAAACCAGGTGGATTGAAGCTCAGCTCACAGACACTCAGGAAAGCGTAACTATATTATTTGCATTTAGTACAAGTAGGTATGAGAAGGAGAATTGGAACATGGGGCTTGTGATAGTGAGTTTTTTGCTTTTGTTTACTTATTTATTTTTTGAGACAAAGTCTCCCTGTAGCCCCAGCTGGCCTGGAACCTGCCATGTAGATCAGGCTGGCTAGAATCTCACAGAGATCTGCCTTCTTCTGCCTCCCAAGTGCTGGGATTAAAGGCGTGCGCCCGCTGTGATGCTGAGATTTAATTGTCGATTTGCCACAGAACCTAGCATCACCTGGAAGAGAGTCTCAGAGAGGGATTGTGTAAATTAGGTTGACCTGTGGACATGCCCATGAGGAATTTTCTTAATTCTCTGAATATGAGTGACATCATTTCCCAGACACAGTCCTAGGTGGTGTAAACGTGGATAGAAGTTAGCTACCAGTAGGTCAATGTGCATGAATTCATTTCTCTCTGCTTGACTGTGAATGGGACCAGTTCCTTCATGTTCCTGCCTCGATTTCCCTGCACTGATGGACTGGAACCTGGCTTTGTAAGTCTACTAAACACTTTCTCCCCTAAGTTTGTTCTTAGTTGGGGTTATTTTACCATAGTAACATGGAGTTCCTGTTCTCTGAGCCTCCATTTCCAGATCTATATTCCTTTTATGTCATGGCTCTATTCAGGAGATTAAATGAGACCAAACTTCAAAATCAATTTTTGGAGAACCTGGCATGTGATTCCTAGTGCACGAATGGATTTTGCAATTATTCACAGAGTGTCTCAGGTGGGCCAGGGGAGACTGGCCAGGGTTTTGCTCTCTGTGATTTGATCATGGCAAGTCCTTTTGTGAGTCTAGTTTCTGCATTTCCTTTTTTTTTCCAATCTGGGATTACTTTGTTGTAGAAGGAATAGAGGGATTGTTTTCAGATGTTTTGCTGATTATCCTAGATAATCATTTATTTAAAAGCTCGTTCATTGGAATATGAACTGTCCCCCATAGGCTCATGTTTGGAATTCTTTGTCCCCAACTCTTGACATTATTTGGGGAGCTTTAGAAACTCTGGGGAGATAGGATCTAGAAGAGGAGGTAGATCCCTGTGGGTAGGCCTTTGGAAGTTATACTGAGCCCTCAGTCTGTTCCCTTGGAGTTGAGCAGCTCGGCTCCAAACGCCCCCACCTCGGTGTTCTGCCATGCGCCACAGGACCAACGACAGGACTCAGACCCTCCTGTCTGAAATGTCCCACAAGATCGTGTGTTGAATGCTGGAACAGTAGGATCTGGCACTATTTCCGGAGGCTGTGGCGTCTTTAGGAGGCGGGGCCTGACTGGCAGCAGCGCAGTATTAGGGAAGGTCTCGGAAGCTTATCTAGCCCCACTGTTACCCCACTCTCTGCTCTCAGACCTTTCTTGATGTGGAAAATTGTATCCCACATCCCGTGGCCAGGAGCCCTGTGATCCCTCCCACCTGCAATGGACTGAAATGTTCTGAAGCTGGGGCCTAGTTCGATTTTCCTGTCCATTCTGCCCAGAATTTATTAATCACAATAACAGAGTAGAAACTAACACAAAAGGCTCCGAGACAACCTCGGCCATCTTCTAAATCCCGGGGACTACTTTTATGCTCCATACTTTTTTAGTTATTACTTTTTTGTGTGTGTGTGTAATAGCTTTTCTGTTTTCAGTATTTGGTAAGTTGGATGCAAAAAATTAATTTAAAAAATGTTTAGAGATTTTTTCTAATTTGAGAAAGCCCAATATTTTGATTCCCACTTTATCTACAAAGGACTTTGCCTTCTGTACACCGAGTCCCTCCATAAAAGTAGGAGTGTGTAGTAGAATCACCCCTGACTTCAGGATCTGGGGTGACAGGACAGGCATTCCAGGGGGAGGGCTGGCTAGGGGACGGTGTGACCAAGCCTCCTTTGGTAATTCAGGGTCAAGCTGCAAACGCATCCTCTTTACCTGAGATCTCCCTTATCCACGTTTTTTAATAGAAATAACTGGTTTCCTTTTCTAAAGAAAATTATGTCTAATTTTTTGGGTGAAGGGGGATGGCAGGGCCTGGTGGCACAGGCCTGTCACCCCAGCTACTTGGGAGGCTGAGATAAGAGGACTGAAAGTTCAAGACCTATTTAGGGACAGAGTTAAGTTAAAAACTCTGTCTAAAAATAAAAAACATGAATAAGGCTGAGGATGCAGTTCGGGAGTGCGTGCAAGCCCCTAGTCAGTGCCCAATACTGGGGAAAATTACTTGTCTAATTGTTCTATTTATGAGGTATAATGTGTAGGATTTTGTGTATCTGTGGGAGGTATCGTATATCCATCGGGGTGCACATGTGTGTGCATGTTCATGTGGAGACCAGAGATCAACCTCAGCTCTCGTTTCTCAGGAGTCTTCTACCTTGTTCTTTTAAGACAAGCCCTCACTGGGACCTGAGACTTCTCAGTTAGGTTAGGCCGGCTAGACAGGGATCTGCCAGGTCCTACTTCCCCAGACCTGGGATTACAAGTGCACATCACCATGCCTGACTTTTTTATTTGATTTATTTTATGTTATGTATATGAGAGTTTTGTATGCATGTATGCAAGTGCACCACATGCATGCAATACCCATGGAGGCCAGAAGAGGGCATTGGGTCTCCTGGAACTAGAGTTACAGACCGTTGTTAGCTGCTGGGCAGGTGCTGGTAACTGAACCCAGGTCCTCTGCAAAAGCAGTCAATACTTTTAAATGCTGAGCCATCTCTCCAGCTCCCATACCTGGTTTTTATGTGGGTTCTGGAGATCAAACTCAGGTCTTCCTTGTTTGACAAGCACTTTACTTCTGAGCCGTCTGCCCAGCTCCTGGTGTGATGTTTTTATATATGTGTACATGTGGAGTGATTAGATCAAGTTAAGTACCTGTTACCTCACATACTATCATTATTTATGGTAAGAACATTTGAAATTTATTAAGTGGATTTGAAATACACTGTGCATTGTTACTAGCTACAGCCACTTTGGGGGCAGTAGTGAAGACTGCACCCAGACCTCATGCCTATTAGGCAGGCATTCTACTGCTGAGCCACATTCGCAGCCCTCCAGTGCAGATCATCAAAGCTTATTCCTCCTGCCTGAAACTGTGTGATGGGTCATGAATGTCTCCCTTGCATGTCTCCCTCCTCCGTTCCCTCTGCCCCTGGCCTCCAGCCCACCCTCAGCACATCTCAACATTCCCTCGATCTGTTTGAAAAAGCAGGTAGTGCTGGCTTGACATTCCTGGTACAAGAGTCTCGGTTCCCTCCAGCACAGGGTTTGAAGGTTCTGTGTCTTTCCCAGACACAGCTGGCACCCTTTCTGACCACACTCCAGGGGCTCAGCTGACGTCTATTGAGCATCTGCTGTAGGTGAGACATGTGACTATCTTTTCCCATCTGCTCCCTTCAGGCGGCCTCGAT
This sequence comes from Eospalax fontanierii, assembly GCA_035773235.1. Lineage (NCBI taxonomy): Eukaryota > Metazoa > Chordata > Mammalia > Rodentia > Spalacidae > Eospalax > Eospalax fontanierii. The sequence goes on from CM069536.1 coordinate 73,123,854, forward strand.
TGCTCTTGGATACAAAAAGGCAACAGTGGCAGCTAACCACTGCAATGACTAGAAGCCACAGTTCTCACCATGGCCAAGAGTTCTCCTCAGGCCAGGACCACCGTGGAGATTCGGTAAGCAAGGCACAGTGGTGAGGGAGAAGTGCCTGGAGCATCAGTGGTGGCTGGCACCACCCGCTGCCACTCCTGCTCCTGCTGTTGGCAGATGCATTCTATTTGACCAAGTCAGCCATTTTAGCCGCATATTACAGCTCCAATGGCCAGGACCCATGCCTTAGGGACTGTCAGAATCAGGGAATGAGAAGTTTTCAACGTCGAGACAAGGGAGCGCGTAGGTGCGCAGGGTCACAGCGAGGCTCAGGTGCCGGAGGAGGGAGCGGCACGGTAATTAGAGTCTGACTTGGAGTTTGTTTAGCAGAAAATGTCATATTGGTACTTAAGATGAGAAATGATGTTCTAGCTGGCTAGTTTGAATTTTTTTTTTAAATTCATTTGGGCTCAAGTACTCATGCTGACCTGATTGTACAAAAGCATTCTTAAATGGCACGAGAGAAAGGTCAAACACCTCAGGACTCTGCGACTTCTGACAAACCCGGTGGGACAGATTTGTGCTTCCAAAGTATGGCAGTGAAGGTCCTGATCAATCTGCCTATTCCACTGCTCCCAGCCTCTTGTGTACGGCTCTGGATCTGGAATATTCTACCATGAAAAGAGCACCTCTTCACTGGGCCTTGATGGGTGTACCCCTCCTCCATTTCTTCTTCCACTGGTCCTTTGGCTGGAGAGCTGTCCCTCCCCAGGATAGCCCCATGCTGGTCAGCTGTCCCTTCCCAGGACAGCCCCACCTGCTGGTCAGCTGTCCCTCCTCAGGATAGCCCCACCTGCCACTCTGGCCAGTCCTACCCCATCCTCTGTCAAGGCTGGAGAGGCTGAAGTGCTTGGTTTAGAGGCAGCTGTTCCCAATACTATTGTGTAAGTATGTACGTGTGCGTGCGTGTCTGTGTCTGCATGTGTGATGTGTGTAAGTATGTGTGCATGTATATGTGCATATATGTATATGTGTTTATGCATGTGTGTGTCTGTATGTGTGTCTGTATATATGTATGAGGCTATGTGTGCATTCATGTGTATGTATGCAGATGTCCATGTATGTATGTATGTGTATGTGTGTATGTTTGTATACTTATACATCTGTATGTGTGCCTGCATGTGTGTATATGTACATGTGTGTGTGTGTGTATATATATATATATATATATATATATATATATATATACGGGTATATGTGGGTGTATATGCAGATGACCATGTATATGGATATATATTTACATGTGCATATATATAGATGCATGCAAGTCCATATGTGTGAATGTGCATGTCTATGTGAATGTGTGTGCATAGCTATGAATGTATGTGTACATGTGTGTATATGTATGTTTATACATGTGTATATGTGACGTGTGTATGTGTGTCTGCCTGCATGTATATATACACGTACATATATATGTTGGGGTATGTGTGTGTATATGTAGATGTCCATGTATATATGTGTCTATTTACATGTGCATACCTGTACATACATGCAAGTCTATATGTGTGCATGTCTGCACAGGTATGAATGCATGTCTACATGTGTGTATATGTGTGCATATGTGTGTTTATACAGGTGTATATGTGTATGTGATATGTGTATGTACCTTAATGTGTGTGCATAGATGTGTATGTAGGGGGAATCTGTGTGCATGTATGTTTGTATGTGTGAACATGTGTATGTGTATGTGTGTGCACACCTTTGTCTGTTGGAACCAGGTGCCAGCAGAGACAGGGCCCTAATGACATCTGGAAAGCCCTGCGGAGGGCCAGCTGAGGATTGCTGATTCCAGTCACACCCGGATCTAATGTGGAGTTTACCAACGAATTAACTTGAGCCAATGGCACCTGACGTTTATTACATTGTATTCCTCCAATTATAAGAGCCTGTCTTTTCCAATGTCAATGGTCCTGAAATCAGGCTGCAGCCGAAAATTGATTTTAAGAAGAACACGTCCTCTGAGCCAACGCTGGCCCTGCCTGTCAGGTGCTTTCACCTCCTGTGAGTTATTTGACTTGGCAGCACCACCTAGAGTTGGATTTTATCCTAAATTGAATCCTTAATTGTCACTTGCAATGTCTTCAAAGAGATTCCATTCTGGGGCAATGTTAAAACCACAGTCCTTAAAGGCAGAGGGTGGAGCACAGAGCTGGAGGGGGTGTATGCATAAGAATGGAACCAACCCTGTGGTGACGATCCCCCCCACCAAGCAGCACCATCTGAACGGCAAGGAGGCTGATCTGTCATGGGGTTGTCATGGGGTGGCTGGGTGCTCAGTCTTGTCCTGAGACACACAACCAAGGGTGGCACAGGTCAGGCACTCAGTGAGCTGGAGGCAGGAGAAGTAGATCAGACTGTTAGAATATGCTAGAACACCGAGACTTGAGGAATTGTGTGACTGGCCCTGTTAAGGAAAGATGGTGGTTTTGGAGTCAGGCTTGGACTCCAGCTGACTTGGGAGGAAAGAATAAAACACTGAACTTAACACCAGAGAGGAAACTCAGGGAGAGAACCAGTGTTCTCTATACATGCAGTTCTGCTGCCTTCTTAAGTCACCGAAGGGGGAGGGTCTGAATGAAGTTCCAAAAGACAGCAGGTCTCCTCCCGAACCTGTACTAGGAACCTGTACTAATGCCCAGGTCTGGGCCAGTGAGGCTTTGGGCTCTGCCTCATGGAAAAGCCCGGGGCTTAAGTCAGAATTGTGAGACCAGTGAAGCAGGCTGTGCTGGTGCCTGTGGCATCACCTCTCTTCTCTCTAGTGTTCACTTAAAATACATTCTGTCTCCTAAAACAAAGCCATTACTGAATCTGTGAATTTTTATTATTGTTGAAACTCCAGAAATCCCATTTCTGAGATGCATGAGCAAGTGCAAGCATGTTCAAACGCATTAACATGCAATTAAAACCTTGATTTTCCATGTTCATAGTAGCATTATTCATAATAAGCAAGATGCAAATATGACCTTAATGCCCATCAGTGGATAAATGGACAAAGAAAAAGATGGTATATTGATACAGTGGAATATTATTTAGCCTTCAAAAAGAAGAAATGGAGGTAGTGATACTGTCATGTTCTTTGTCTTTTCCTTTTAAGTGGTGGCAGCCATTTTCTTTTTAAAGGGTGTAGCAGTTCCATCCACCACAGATATGTTCCAGGTAGAAGCATGGAGGGAAAGAACAGGTACACAGGAGGAGAACTTCTCTCCTTCGAGGAGCTTGCCTGAAACCCAGCCTTCTGTTGTCTGCTCATTGACTGAAATTGTAAGATAGAGGGGTCAGCCAGCCCCTCTCTCGGTGTCTGAACCCCACTGGGCTGCATTACCAAGGATCTCCTGGCCACAACACCTGCACAGTCTTCCTTTGCCCGCCATGTTGGCTACATGTGGGCAGAACCCTTTGAGCCCTGGTATTCCTGTCAGGTTGACCCCTGGTACTGAGGTTTGTGCCTCTTCTTCCAGGCTGCTTGGTTGGCTCCTCCCTCTGGGATAATTTTTGTGTAAGAACTCTCCCATTGGGTGGCACTCCAATCCAAGCAGTCCTTGTGGCATCTTCTGGATCCTTACAGACAACAGCTAAACAAAACAGACACCCTGTACCCGAGGATGAGGTGAGCCAGCCTCACTAAAGCCTGGGTTGAGCGGAAGGGGGCTGGCTAAACCACCACTGGGGCGCACACCGTGACAGGAGACAGTGGATCCCGGGTGACCACACACGCTGAGAGCTCCTTACGGTTGTCTATTCAAGTGTTGCCCTGGATAGTAGATTTGTTTCCATGACTGCTAAAACTAACGACCACCACCTGGGTGGCTGAAAGCAACACAGACTTACTAGGCACAGTGGCACACACCTGTAAGCAGATACTTAGGAAGCTGAGGCAGGAGGTCCCATGTTCAAGATGTGCCTGGATGGGTCAAACATGGTTTGAGGCCATCCTGGGTAACTGCCTTGAAGTAAAAAAAAAACAGTCTGAGGATGTAGCTGTATCAGTTACTTTTGTGATGCTCTGATAAACACCATGACCAAGGCAATTATAGAAGGAAGAGTTTATTTGGCTCTTGATTCCAGACAGTAAGAGTCCATTGTGGCGGGGAGGCATGGTAGGAGGCGGCCGGAGCAGAACACTGTTCACATCTTCAAGCAGGCACAGGAAGCAGACGCGCAGACTGGAAGTGGGCAAGCTATATACTCTAAAAGCCCGCCCCCAGTGACGGCTTCCTCCAGCAAGGTCACGCCTCCTACAAGTTCCATGACGTGCCCCAGTGCCATCAACTGACCAAGTGTTCAAATATTGGAGCCTCTGGGGAACTGTCCCCATTCAAACCATCACAACAGCTCAGCCATAGAGTGCTTGCTTAGTCTGTGTGAAGACAGGAAACAATCTGTCATGTTTCTGGAGGCCAGAGGCCCCAACTCATGTTCATTTGGGCTGAAGCCAAAGTGTCAGGAAGGTTGCATTCCCTCTGGAGGGCTGTGGGGGAACACTTTCTAGAATTGTGACTTGTTGAGCCTTCCCACACCTTGAAAGCATCTCAGGTCCAGGCAGTGTGACCCGCCACACAGCGCCACAGTTCTGGGATTGAGGGTGCAGATGTCTTTGGGGTCACTGCTCTGCCTTGCACAGGCAGCTCTTGGGTGGCTGCGCTGGACAGTACTGAGGAACCTTTTGGAGGGTTCCTGACAGTCACTCATGCCACACATGTGTTGATTTGTGCACTAGTTTTTCCCACCCTCGCTTGCAAGCATTACGGTATTACAAACGGGTGTATTTCCCAGGAGTCTCCCAGCTCGACTAGCCTGGAGCAGGCACTCAATGAATGATTGAACCTAGCTCCTCACTACAGTGAACGTGATGCAAGCTGAAAGCTGGAAATCTGAGAGGACTGCAACAGAAGAGACTCCCAGACATTGTGGGGTTAATGTGGAGACCCTGAATCCCAGAACCCCATCTGGGTACCCCTTTTCCTGCCCACATGCCGACTGACAGGATTGGCCAAGTGCGTCTTATTTCCTGAAACCTATTTTTACAATCCCTCAGTACTAGTGAGCAGCAGGGTGGCTATAAATAGAAGCCATGGATTTTATGATCAGAGAAAATGAGTCCATCATATTAAAAAAACACGAGTGCTATTTATAGCCCAAGGATTTCCACAGCCCAGCACACTCGCTGAGAAATCCTGGCTCATGGAAACAGCTCACGATGGAGAAAATATGTCACTCTAAATTGCATTGATTTTGAAGACCCATTTTTAAAAGGAGGGACTCATCCAAAATGCACAAAACTGACAGGAGGCTGAGCAGACAAGATGACATTGCTGCTGCAGCGGGGAGAGGTGAATTCGGAGGATTCTCTATTATGGAGACATTAGGATGAAACACACGAGGCAGGCCAGAAAACCTGAACCTTCAGAATCAGCCCCAACAGCCAGCTTTCATTGAGCTCTTAGTGCATACCAGGGACTCCAGCTTTTATTGAGCTCTTAATGCACACCAGGGACTTAACCCCATTCTTCCTACTCAGCATCTCCGAGGACCCTGTGTGCCGAGTGACTTGCCAAGGGTTGGGCATGACTTGGAATTGTAGATTAGCTGGTATTCTACACTCTCAGTGGACATGTTTGGTGGTCACTGTCAGGTTTCTAGAGAGTGGGTGCTGCTGGGAGAGGCCTGTCTTTGTATCTGTTTGGTCTTCCTGTCCTCAGTATGAAGTTCGGTCTCACCCATGCCTGTGACACCTTTCCCTTCCTATCTAAACCTCTCCATCGCCTCTTCTCACCCAGCTAATGCCTCCCTGTGAAGCTGTCACCTTAACAGTTTATCCCCGAGACTGATGACCCCCATAGTCACCATCCACAGTGTGCTGCCTTGGCCCACCAGGCCAGCTGTTGACTGGATGGCTGTGGCCATGTTGCGGGGCCTCCTCAAGATGGTGTTCCTTATTCTACAGGGATGCTCTCTTCATCTTTGCCCCCTCAGACTCCAGCCCTTCCTCTTGTGGCTTCCCCAACACCCCAGCCTTTGTCTTTCCTGAAAGACCAGGCTAGTTTCAAGACTCCAAACATCCCCAGAGCAAGTGGAAGTGGCAGGCATCGGCTGTCAGCACCCAAGGAGCAGACACTGAAGTCACAAATAGAACCAGAGGACTGGTGGCCTAGGTCCCAGCTGTGGCCAGTGAAGAGACTGGGGCCCAGACAGAGGCATGCTGCTCTGGAAAGCTGGATCCTGGGCCATTCTTCTCCACACCAAACATCTACAGCCTGTAGGAGAACTCTTGGCAGGGTCATGGCCAAGGGAAAGACTTGTTATCTCTCAACTTTCCCTTTTGGAAAATGGGCATGTAAAATAAAATTCTGTAATTGCTGCTGAGCTATACACTGTCTCCGTCCCTGGCCATGGCCCTGTCCAGGAGCTCTGGCATCCCCCCTGGCAGCAGCAGTAGCCTCCTCATTGGTCCCCTTCCTTCTGCTTCCTCCTTCCCTGCTTCCATTTTGCTCTCAGTCCTTCATCCAGTTTCCAAACACACGCTGCAGGTGATGCCTCCCTACCCTTCTAGAAGCCTTCCTCTCCGTTCCCTGTCGCCACCAACTTCCAGTCATGGGTGCTTCAGTTGGAGACCATCCCTACTCCCTTCTTCAGCCTGTCCTCTTACTGTTCTTCACAAGGCGACTTTGGCGGAGTGAGACTCTTGACCTCCCTAAACATTCCCTTTCTTTTGCAGTCTTCCTCAAGTTCACACATCTCCTTGGAAACAGATCCTGTCTTTTGAACTTCTGTACACAGCAGTACCAGTTATCAAGATGAATGAATGGATTGGATGGGTGAGTAATTGAAGAGTGGGTGGATGAAATGTGGATAGATGGGTTCATGGGTGGGTGTTTGGATAGATGAGTGGATGTATGGATAGATGATGGGCGGATATATTGGTGGGTGTATGTATGTATGTATGGGTGTATGGATGGGTAGATAGATGGACTGGATGGGTGGGAATATTTGATGGATAATGGGTGGATAGATAGATAAAAGGATAGACAGAATGTTGGATGGGTAGGTGGTTGCATTGGATGTATGAAGAGATTGGATTGGTGGATGAATTGGGTGGACAGGTAGATAGATTGGATGGGTACATTGAATGGGTGGGAGTGGATGGGTGGATAGATGGGTGGGTGGATGGATGGGTGTATATCTGTATGGATGGGTGGGTGGATGGGTGAGTATATGTATGGGTTGGGAAGATGGGTAGATAATGAATGGATAGATGATGGATTCGTGGATGGATGAATGGTGGGAATGGTGTGGGTGGATGGATGGGTGTATGTCTGTATGGATGCGTGGGTAGATGGATGGTTTGGTAGATGGGTGGATGGATGAAAGGGAGATGTGTAGGTGGACGGATGGAGGAATGGATGACTGAATGAATCCACGTATGAACACTGCTTTCTACTTTGGGAATCTACCTGTTTCCTAAGCATGCTTTGAAGAGCAAAAGGCAGGTTCTGTGGGGCTGCTTCTGCGGTCTCTGCTCATTCTAATGCTTCTCTGGGTCAATAAGAGACCAGGATTTCTCTAGCTTTAGGATGTTCTTATATTTCTCAGGCTGTCCTTGAACACCTGGCCTCAAGTGATCCTCTGGCCTCGGTCTCCCAAGTAGCTGGGACCATAAGTGCCTGTCTTCACCATTATCTCAGGGAAGATTTTTAAAGATTTCCCCCCTAGATCTCTGGAGTGCCACAAAGCATCAAGCAAGTCAGAACCACCAAATGACCGAAAAAGACCTAAGGCTTCCCATGATGCCAAACCCAATCTCTCATCTGGTTTCTTTCCCAGAAGAGCAGTATCCAGGCCATTGTGAGTCTGACCCACACTCTGGATGACTGGCGACCAAGGCTGTGCATGGCACAGAAGCTCCATCAGATTTCAGAACTGGAAGCGGTGTGGATGAGTGAAAGGGCCCTACCTAGGCAGGAAACTGGATTATCTGCCCAGTCCTGTTACAAATTTAACGTTGTCTCTGGGTTCTGGTTCACATTTCTACAAGATGAGGAAACCAGAATATATTTTCTTTAAGTCATTTCCCGGTTCTCAGTTCCACCAGCGTTGCTGTCTGTAGAGCTCATTTGGAAAGACATTAGTGCCTCTGAGGTGAATAACGAAATCCGAACAGTCCTAGTAATATGTAAAGTAGAGTTATTGTTCTAAGTACTCAATAATCAAAGGCAAATGTAAGAAGAAATAAGGAGAAAGAAAGACAAAATTTGAAGACTACTAGAAACATTGAATAGACTCAATATAGAAATAATTCACTTTCAAGAAATATCTGATCTGTGGTCCACTGTATCACCAACTCATCCCTCGAAGAGCCTCCTATCTACCGACCCCATCTCTTCTTCTATGGGAAGCACCCTTTCACCCTGTTGTTGTTGCTAGGGGCAAAGCTCAGGGTCTGCCTCACTCTGGCCCTAAGATCCAGTCTCAGATGCAGATATTGTCAAATGCTCACACACACACAGAGCAGAGACAGCAGGGGCACTCACATCCCTAACCGCCGGTTCATCAACAATGGATTCAGTTACAGCTTTTCCCAGCTACTAAACGTAAAATGCGCCTCTTGGACACGTCTTTGAGATTAGGACCTTGAAGTGAAAGGGTTAAGCTTATTTGTTTTTGTTTCATTTTGTTTAACAAGGTCTTATTCCTCAGCTCAAGCTCACCTCAGACACTCCATTCTCCCACCTCAGCCTCCCTGGTGCCGGGATTACAGGTGTGTATTACCCTGCTCCACTAATACTGTCTTTTGGATGTCAGATTTAACATTTCCTAGCACTTCAAGTTCATAATTAATTAATAATAAAAGCACTGCTGCTGGTAGTTTATGAAGTTTTCCTGTCCTCACGTGAATGTTACAGCCGTAATCTCACATGTTGTGAAGGCACCGTCATCAGGTTCATTGTGCAGATGAGGAAACTGAGGCTCTGAGGATGGACGTATCTTGCTTGCCCAGAGTGTCAGCCCGAGCTGGGGCCTGGGGCCTCTGCTAATACTGCAGGTTCAAAGCACCCCCACCTGCCTTTCCTTTGTCAGGATCCTCCTCCTCCTGCTCCAGTGCTGCCAACAGAAGTGAACCAGGAGGGCCTGCCAGCTCATGGACTCATTTAAGGCTTGCTCCCTTCTTATTCCATGCACTGCATCCAACACTAGAGCTATTCTGCTGATTCCTGAAAATAATTGCAAGCAAGGGAAGAAGGAAAGGAAAGAAACCGGAGGAAAGGAAGGGTGGCGGGAGGGGAGTCCATTACAGAGTCACAAAGCGCTCTCGTTTAGGACTCATTTCTCATAGGAAGCCTCCAAGGTGAGCCTATGAGCCCATTTTACGGAGGCAATGAAGCTTTGATAAATCTCTTACCCAGTGTTAGAAAAACACAGAACCAAGACATGCCATGGTTTTGGAATTCCATCTGCAGATTTGACAACATGAAGCGGGGGGCGGGGGCAAGCACGTGGACAGTTCCTTCTCTCCAGAACCCATGCTATTCAAGCAGTGCCGTACCGTGTGGGAATAATGTCACCTTGCTGCAGAGAACTAACAAGGGTTCTCAGCTTCTGAAAACCGTAGTTTCCATTTAGAGCCATCCAAGACAGGGCCGACACGGAAATTCCTATATCGCAGTTTTAATTAAATACTACCTGGTATTTAATAAGATAAATTTAATAAAAATAATAAAAATAAAAATAAGATAATTTCCTCTTTGCTCATTTGATCATAATGCTTTATCTTCACTGCTGCCATCTTAAATACTTTCTTCTGTGAGTTACAGCAGTTTCTTCTTGAAGTTTCATTATTTCTGATATTTCACAGAAAACTAAAAGAAAAGGAAGAGAAAGCAACAAGATGTAATTTTGTGGAGAAAGCAGATTCAGGCCTACATGATGTACAACTGCTTTGAGTGATTTGACTTACAAAGGCATTCTTTTCTAAGCAAGGAACTTTTGTTGGTAGTCTAGTGCATGGCCTGGAGCCAGGACTGACATCAAGGTGAATAGCAATTTCCTGGCTACATGGAGTTCAACACCTATGTTGAGTGTGCTGTCAATGTGATACAACCTGGAGTCACCTGTGAAGAGTGAACTTCCCTAGATCAGCCTTGTCTATGGGGAATTGTTTTGATTGGAGGTGCCATTCCTGGACAGGTGATCCTGGGTTGTGTATGAATGTAGACTGAGCATAAGCCAGAGAGATCGGGCTAGCCATCAGTGCTCCCCTGTGGTCTCTGCTTTCAAGTTCCCACCTTGAGTTCCTGCCCTGACTTTCCTCAATGATGGGCTATGGCTTAGAAGTGTAAGCTGAAATAAGTCCTCCCCGAAATTGTGTTTAATCAGTTTATCACAACAACAGAACAAACTAGAACCCTGGGTAAGATAGGTCCAACCACTTCTAATTCAAGTGTGAGTCCTTATCCCTGAGTCCTTAAGAGTCTCCTCCAAGCTTCCTGTGCTCAAGACCATTTTTGCCTTCTTTACGCTTGCCTTTCTTTGCGTATGTGGTATAGAAAGCACATGTCTGCCTCCTATATCTCCCAAACAGTTCTACAGCAATAATGCTGTTATTGCTAGCAGGGACAATTAGCCTTTAATGTGTACAAATGACTGTCTCACTCTGTGTCTTCAAACACCAGAATCAGGGATGTTTAAACAGATCTTTTTTTCAGCAGGAAGTATTTATGTTCAATTTTCTGCAGCTAGCAAATCTGAGAGATTTCCTTTTTCAAATACTGTAAGGAGAACCCCTGAGGCCACTTCCAGCTAGGCCAAAATGCATACTGACAGTCTTCAAGTATTAAAAAGAGCAAGCCAAACATTTCAACTATTTTGACTGTGTGAACCAAACCAGTTGGGGGAATAAGCACATGACTCTGCAGAAACAAAGAATATTATTAAGCAAAAAGGAGAAAGATACAGGCTGCATAAGGCTGTAAAAGAATTTTTCCCAGGGCATATATTTAAGATTGTTGAACTGCAAGAATTCTGATTTCTTTCTGAAACTAACTGATTATCAAGAATTACTAAACTTCTGTTTTTAAAATAGCAAATAACTCTCTTGTCTGACAAGCATTGAGGGAAACTGTATTCACCCTCAGCCACAAGAGGAATATGCTATAAAATTCTCATGTACACGTCAAAAACGTAAATCATATCAAAACTACTAATTTCGCCCTTCTAAGTTTTTCTTGGTACACCATTTGTTTTTATTTCGATCCCTAATTGGTGGCTGGAGGAAACCATGGGCTCAACATCAGTGTGGCTGTCCGTGGTATTGACCCACCTTCGCGCAACCCCACGGAGCGCTGACCATGGTTCTTAACCAACTTCTGTCAATGGCGCAGAGATGCGGGAAGCATGGACATTTATCCACGGTGCCGGCCCACCCTCTCAACCCAGCAGGTGGCGTTGCTGTGGAATCACTGTCCATCGTTCTGAATAGCCTGTCTTCCTATCTCAGCGCTACCCCACAGATGCCCCTCTGTGGGGTTGCCAGAGGGTGGGCTATGCAAGGCGTCTGGGTGGGCCAAGTTAGTCAGAATTTAGATTCTTGTTTTGACTCTGTCCTTGTATGACTAGTCGTGAGACCAAGGGCAAACTGTCCCTTCTCATTCTTGACTTCTTCAGAATGCAAAATGAGCAAGTTAAAAGTGCCAGCATCTAATGATTTGATGACTTAAAATTGCCAACTCTTTGAATGTGTTCCAGTTATGTAAACACTCTCACTTTGATCCAACAGCATATCGTGAAAGACCGCCCTCCGCATTCCATGTACTGTTTTGGGCACTAGGCATACAATGGTATACTACCTGGGATTTTTTAAATGAAAATTAACACAAAACACTCTGGATTATGTGGGAAGGGGTAAAAGGATAAGAAGCATTTACTGGGGCAATTAACTGGATTGCTGAGTTTCTAGCTGGGACTCAGGTCCTGCAATGAGAATCTGTGACTCCCAGGTCTTCTTCCCCGTTCCTTCTCTTATATTCCTTTATTCTAAAATGACTACTTCCAGCAGAAGACAGTTTTAGAAGACCCCCCCAGTCACCCCAAATTCTTATCACTTTAACCTTGACCTATCTCTTCACCTTGAGTGTGGGGAAGGGCTGTAACTTGCCCTTACCCAACACAGTGAGGTGAAGGTGATGGGAGCATCCCGCTCTGATCGTGTCGCGTAGGTGGTGATGTATTTTTATGTGTCACAGAGATACTTGTACATCAGTGCTTACTACAGCATTATTCACAATAGCTAAGTTATGAAACCAACCTAGGTCTCCAATGTCAGAGAAATGGATCAAGAAAATGTGACATATATACACAATGGAAGTTGTTCCATCCTGAAGAAGAATGAAGTCTTGTTGTTTGAAGAAAAGCAGATGCAACTGCAGACAATCAGATTAAACGAATTAACCCATTCTCAGAAAGAGGGGAAGAGACTTCATATTTGTGGTCCCTAGATTTTATATAGTTCACTAAAAGCATGAATGTACATGTTCAATAAAAGTAGAAGTTTAAGTATGGGAACAAAGGGGACAGCTGGTGGACGGTGCTCAACATACAGCTATAAGAACTTGAAAAAAAGACTGACATATTTTCCTTTGCTGACTTGGATGAAGCCATTGAGCATGTGAAAGTTGCCCACATTGTGAGGAACTAAGAAAAACCCCCAGGCAAGACCCTGGCAGAAGCTGAAGGCAGCCTCTTACCAACTGCAGCAGGCAACAGGCAAAGCTATGGGTCCAAATACTCATGTGGACTTGAGCAGAGTCTTCCCTACTTGAGTCTTGAGATGAGGCAGAGACACCAGCTGACTCCTTGATTGCAACTTTCTGATGATGCCTAGAGGCCCAGGCCCAGGAAAGCTCCATATATATATTTCTCCTCCCAGGCACCCAGAAACTGTGAGGTCACGTGTTTTAAGATATTAACTTTGTAGTAACTTATTAAATAAATTAGGGACCCAAGAGGCATGACTTCTGAAGTTTTCGGACCCACATCTCAGACTCGAGGACCTGATGAAGTGCTCTAATGGGTTCGGCCCGTGTCAGGCAACCCCTAGCCACTAACCACCAAGGCAGGCAGGTGAGACTCAGCAGTGAAGGACCTCTCACTGTAGATAACAGCTTTAAAACATTTCCTAGCATAAAAGAAAGTGAAATGATATAAAGGCAAAACAGAAGTTTCCCTTTGCAACTTGTCAGCAAAGCAAACATATTTCTTGCCCATAGTTTAGAGGCAGAGGTGGATGAGTTACTTGCCAGTTAAAATGCAATCATTGATATGCTATAGGAGTACGATTCACACACACTTTTAACACAGAGGTTGAATACTGAACAGGAATAATCCACCACACCACCACAGCACCACAGCACCACAGCACCATGGTGGTCAGTGCCTAATGATCCCAGACTGAATACCAGAAGCTAGCCTGGGGGAATCAGACATCTCTGCTGTGTGTTTGTCAGAAGAGCACCTTCCAGGTGTGCTGGGCCCTTCTCCACATCCACTTCATCATCTGCTTCTCTATGGAAGAATCTGATTGGAAGAACTCAGGTTGCCTACCTGCATCCTCTCCGAGGGAGGATGGGAAATTTGCTGGTCTGTTTTCATGTCCACTGTGGGAATGTGGGACTTGTGTGTGGATACTCTCCATATGGAGTGGCTGTTTAAAAGGTGACCGCTGACCAGGATAGACCTCATGATCTGGCCAAGGATTTTACCATTGTCCTGGGGAACAGCACGGGAGGAGCTCAGGGAGAGGAATGGCAGGGTAGTTTTTATGGCTTGGGAAGCTCATTTGGCCTGCACAGTCGAGAACAGATTAGAATCCAGGAGACCAGAGGCCCAGAAGGTGAGATAGAGCCTACTGAGGCCTTCAGGTAAGGAAATCTGAGTGTCTGAAATAAAGCTGGAGCATTGGGAATGAAGGGTTTATGTGGGTGAATTTCAGAAAGCACATAAATAAGTGCTTTCTCCTAAGAAGACAGAATAGTCTGTGCATTTCTCTGCTCTGCCTGAGCCCTTTCTTAGCTCTCTTTAGGATTCTATTTGGTGTATGGGGTCAAATTTGAATTTTAAGTTTTATTTTGCAGAAGGAACAGTGCAAGGTGGGCTAAGTGGGGACCCTAACTGTGGTGTGCATGTGGCTTCTTCAACGCTGCTGCTACTGAGTGTGGATGCTTTCTTCAGTAAACTCCAGCATACAGCTGATCAGAACAGATGTTCCAGTGGGTGTGGGGGCCTTGACCCCACCTCCCTCTCTCACCAGTCTATGAACTCTAAAGAAGCCCTGCAGGACCCTGGAGCTGCACGGCTCACGAGGTGAAGGGTACCCATCAAATCATGTCCCTAGAGTCCACAAAGCACCTCACACAAGAAAGGTCAGCCACAGTGATGCTTCATGATTGCCTTGTCTGCTTCTGCAGAGGCCGAGGAGTCCACAGGGATGATCAGAAAGGGAGACTGGAGTGTGGTTAGGGTTCCCTGGAGGATGGGGTCGTTGGGACTATGCCTCCCGGAATTAGAGGGTCTACCGAGAGGAGAACCAGGCAAAAAGCTGGAAGGCAGGGGCATTTGCAGGAACTGGGGTGCTGGGTGGACTCTGAGACGTCCCCAAGTCCCAGCTTCTCTGTTGCCACATTAAAAAACCTTCTTTTCATGGTTGCAGGCAGGATTTGTGCCTTGCTTTTGAATCAGCACAACACAGAAACGGGATTAGGATGTCACTTTGGTGCTCACGTTGTGTAAGACTGTGCTTCCATCTTTCCAGCATACTCTTTTTATTACCTCTTTGGCTTGTACAGTTTGCAAGCTGATGGAAGATCTACAGGACACAGAACTGAGAGCGGCTTCTGGCCGGAAGTCAGCTGGGAAGTGCCTCGGCAGTCCAGCTTTCCTCAGGGAACTTCACTGTGCCGACAGTGGCACAGGAAATAACCAGATGTAGACACGAGACCACTGAGTCTTTAGATGGGATCCCAGCCCTGGCTGGCATGCTCGAGAGACTCTGAGCAGAAGACCCCACAAGGCTGGGTCTTTATCACTAACACACGATGACTGTGAGAAAATAAAGTGTGTTGGTGAGGCTGAAGAGATGGTTCAGTCGGTAAAGTGCAAGCCTGAAGATCTCCATTTGATCCTCAACATACATGCAATGCTCCCCCATAATCCCAGCCCTGGAGAAGTGGAAACGACCCCTGGGACTTACGGATTAATGAGTTACAGGTTCAGTGGAAGGCCATGTCTCAAAAAATTAGGCAGCGAGAGACTGAAGATCTACAATACTGATGTCTAGCATTCACAAACACATGTACACATGTGTATGCATGCCTGTACATACTTGCACAAGAACCCATGCAAGTATACACACAGAGAATCTATATTGTGGTAAGTTACTACAAGTTATGTGTATTTGTTACCTAACAAAAGCTAACTGATACATTAGCTTTGGGTGTGTTCTGACCATCTCTGACTCTGACCTTCCTTCTTTGTGAGTGTACACGTGACCTACTTTCTCAGACTTCGTAAAGGGATTACATCAAATGAGTTGTGAAACACCAGCATTTCACAAGGTTCATGGCAGGTGTTCAATCAACAATCACTAGCTATTATCATCACCCATTCTGCAGAAAGGAAAACTAACCCCAAGAGATTTTTTACAAATCATGGTTTTCCACTTACTGGAGAAATCTTTACGGCCCTGTGAACTTCTGGTTATTATACTCTAGGACAAGGGTCAAAAACAAACTAAACTTTAGTTCTAGATACTTTAACCTCTCACTCAGTAGGCTCTGACCACACAAACAGTACAGTCTGATCCCATCCACAAAAGAAATTCCTAGATCCTGGCCTAGGGCAGGATTAGTGATAGAGAGAAATCAGTTTATCGTTTGTCAGAGAAGGTTTCAGGCCAGCGTTCCCAAGTCAATATTCATGTTTACAGCATTGCATCTGCTTTATCGCTCATCCACGCCACTCTGCTCTCAAGCGACAGCGCATGGATTCTAGTCACTTTGCAGTTGTAAGACTTAGAATGAAAAGGGTAAACAGACCCTTCGCCCCGTTGCCAGCAAGCTTGACCGGGTTGACAGATTCTGTCTGAGAGACAGATTTGGCCATATTGAGCTTCTTAGTCTTCGTTCCGTTCTTGTTCTGTCTTCTTCTGAGGATATTCACTCAGTCATCACCCATCGCTGCCCGCTGCCTGTGTGCTGACACTACCTCTGTCCCTTCTCCAGCTTCTCCAGCCTTTCGGCTGAACACACACACACACACGCATATACACACACACGCACACACACACGTACACATGCACGCACACATACAAACACATACACATGCACACACGCACACACATACACACGCACACACACACATGCACAATGCACACACGCATGCACACACACACACAGGCAAATCAAGAATGCCATGCCCTTCTAAGTTAGTGCCACCTTCACAAGAAAATGGATAAACTACTGCCTTTACTGACTTCACTTTCATCCGCCTTTTCTATTCCAGTCAAGCTGGGAATGGGATTTGCACTTGGAACGTACAGGCTGCCATGAAAATACAGTTAGTGAGGGGAAGAGAGAACAAAGGGTCTCAAGAGCATTCTGGCCAGCCAGTCTAGCCAAGTTTGGCTGGGATTAAGGGTGAACACTACCCATGTCTGGCTTTTTATGTGGGTGCTGGAGATCTGAACTAAAGTCTGAGTATTTACAGGACAAGTACTTTACCTACTTTACCTACTTACCAACTCTGCTCTGACATGCATTTTCTTTTATTTCTTTTATTTTATTTTATCTTTACTCTATGTGTATGAGTGTTACGCTTTCATGAATGTAAGTGCACCCATATCTTGCAATGCCTGCAGGGGTCAGAGGGGGCATCATATCTCCTGAAACTGGAGTTATGGACGGTTGTTAGTCATCATGTGGGTGCTGGGATTCGAACCCAGGTCTTCTGCCAGAACAGCCAGAGCTCTTAACCTCTGAGCCATACCTCCAGCCCTGGACATGTATTTCCTTTAATTTTTAAATATTTATTTATTTATTTTATGTGTGTGTGCATTTGCAAGTATATATTTGTGCTCGGTGGCAAAGGCCTTTACTGACTGAGGCTTAGCCAGCCTCTATCATGTATTTAATGACCTCTGAGAGCACAGCACATTCCAATAACATGGTAACAAGGTTCTTGACAGCTTAAACAAATGGTTGAGGAAGAAAACAGAAAAGAGATGAAAAACCTTTTTTTCTTTGTCCAAAAGTAGATGCAGGAACGTGGTGTTCAGAGTGGGTTAATTCTGAAAGTAAGAATGTTGGATCCACTAGCTGTTTAGAAGTCTCAGTTTTTGAGCTATTGTTTACTATTCAGAAAGGGAGAAAGACAAGATAGGGAATCTTTGAAAGTTCTTCATTTGTGTTTATTGATTGGTAAAAGGTACTAAATCTTATTAGTGACAGCTGGCTGATAAGATGTGAATGTATGTAGCTACTAGCACTAAATCTATAGCTTCTTGATACTTGAAATGTTACTCTGTTAAGTTTAGAATGCGGAGGATGAAAGACGACCTTGGGCTCTTGAGACCACTGCATTTCATCTCTAGAATGGGAATAACAATGTGTACTTCTTGTAGTGGGTTGTGAACCATAGGCTGACAGAGGTGAGAGTAACCAACATAGAACAGAGAGCGAGCGAAGCTGGCAACAATGCTGATGCTGCTGACACAGATGATGGCAATGCTGATGCTCATGACAGCAGTGTTGACGACGACAGTCACTGATGACAGAGCCCAGCTTAGACGTCCAGATCCTGACTGTGAGCCTCAGCTCTCTTCCCTGGGCTCTTTCCTCAGGGAAACTTCTGTGGCAGTTTTCCAAGACAAGCTATTAATAAATCACCCCAGCAAACAACATTCCTGGGTCTGAGGGACTGTCCCCTTTTCACAAGCAGTTCAGAGCCCCTCTCTCTTTGTCATCTTTAAAGGAATGTAACTCCAGAGTCTCAAAGCAGACCAGCTTTATGCAGAGCCTCTAATGGGGACAAGCTGGTCTGTGGCTGGTTTGTTGTAACAGGTGCCCTGGTGAAGGTCCCAATTGCCTTCCTGGCATTCATATCTCTTCTGTAACTGTGACAGAGGTGACGGCATGAAGCTCCCAGCAGCCACAGCAGATGGCATGGTCAGCTGGGCATGCGAGGCAGATGGGGTGGGTTTCATGAGCAGTTTCCAATCCCAGTTCAGCTCTGTGGTGTGCTGTCTCATTATTAACACGGTTCCCCTGTGACTGGGGAGTAGTTGTCAGCTTTTGGAGCAATTAGCACTTCAGAGAGTAGAGTCTGAGAAGAAAAAGGAGTGACTGTGATGGACTTCACACTTTCAGTAACGTTATGGAAATACCTCCTTTATGGGACACCCTCCCCAGCAGATCTGAATTTACTGTCATTATATTAATCTTTGGACTAGAATAATGAGTACTGGGGTATACACAGAGCAATTAATTTCACAATATTTTCCAATCTTACTGGAGAGCTCAAGCCCAGCATGCCATTTCTGAGTAATCATAAATAAAATACCCAGGAACCAGTTTGTTTATAATTAAGTTGCAACAAGGCTTGTATTCCTTTGCCCTGAACACTGTACACGATCATAGAGAAGAACAAGACACGAATCTCACTTAAGATTTTAACCCTGTCCAGGCTCTGGCTGTGGGAGATGGTGATCAGGAAGTGGCTTAAGGTTGAAGTGTCCTGTGGGCTAGCCTGAGATGATGTCCCAGCTTTGATGATGTCCCTGTCACAGACAGATGGAAATAGAAGACACTGGAGTAAGGCTTAGGGAATCTCAGTAAAGGCATTTGGAGCTTTATTCATGTTTCTTGGTTTGTGTCTCACCAGTGGAAGCCTCTGGTGTTCTTTGTGGTCTTAAAAAATTCAAACTATGCACAGAGCAACACTATGATTTCTCCTAGCTGTAGAGAAAGCCCTAATGTGGTTCAGATTAGATTTGAACATAATTAGCTACCAGACAGTAGATGCACTCAGATATGGATAAGCTCCAATGGCTCTCTGGAAGAAACCCCCCAGGAGAATCTGCCTCTCACTAGGGAACCTAGCCAAGAATGACCCAGGAATAAACAGCTTGTCCACACCCAGGAATAGCCACTGCAAGAAAAAAGCAAACTGTAAAGTTGCCATTTTGCTTTGATGGAGGAAAGGAATCAAACCTCAAATCAATGAGGAGTATCAGAAATCAGTATCTAGACTTCCCTGTGGTGTGGACGGGATAGGACCACATAGGGATAAAGAACTAGGTGTTCACGCAGTGACAGCACAAACTAGTCTAATCCGTTTCCTTTGCCACTGTTGTTCATTAAGGGACCTTCTTCTTTGCTGGTTGGGAAGTCCTTGCATCTGCCTGGGATTATGGCATTAGGGGTTTTGCTTTTGCTCTCCCCATACCACGGTGTTTACCAGACTGTCTGGAGGAACTGAGGCTGTGTGTATCCAATCGAGCTGAGAAAAAGAGAAAGAAGTGGCTGCCAACTTTGCTTTTTATTCAAAGAGATCATTTTGAATTTCTTCATGGTTCTGTCTGGAAAGAAAGCGAGTTTCTGATAACAGCAGCATCATGTGGAGGTCTGCCTGGCTGGATCGATGTGCCTGGCTGTGTGTCTCACTTTGCTTTTGACATTCCCAGAGCTTCACCACAATCTGCTCGAGCCATCCAGGGCCCAGGTGGTCAGGCCCCTGAGGGCAAGGGCTATGTCCAGGGCAAGGTCTGGCAGAGTCTGCTGAATGATGTCCCTAAGGATTCCAACAGAAACCCAACTGACTTCCTGACATTAAATCTAACTCCCTAACATATGGGAATATCCCATGAGTCCCCCCCGACCATAATGGTGGTCCAGAAATGGTCTGCACAAGGATTAACCAGTGAGCTTCCATGGGGTTGCTCTCTCCTGCTGGGAGAGGGCTGAGTATGAAGAGATTTCAACAGCCGCTCAACCTGGAGATCAGCTGAATTCATGCACCACCCTCCATCTTCCCATATAAAGCCGGCAGAGAAACCCAGTGCTTTCATTGTTGGGTGTCAGATAGTGGTTTGGGGAGCAACAGACCTGAAATCCCCTGATGGCACTCTGCAAAAGGATTGTTTATCTATAGTTGTGACTATTGGGATGATCAGGTGGCAAGGAAACTTGAGTAACTGTCATGAGGTGCTGGCTCTTACAATCTCAAAGGAACTTTGTAGTTTACTTGGGACCTTGTCAATCACATCACAGCTTAACAGGTCTTCTGAATACACAGTAATTTGCCCACCACTGGTCTAAGTACTAAAATTTTCTTTCTTGTTCTGGAAAAAGCAGCCGTGCCTTTGGTGGCCTAGATTGACCTGTAGTCACCCAGGTCACACAGAAGAGTCCACGGGACTCCCGGGGGAAGGTCCCTTATTCCATTGAAGCTGGTGGCATCACTTTCTGAGTACCTTCCCATTTCACCTGCTGTCTTAGTTGTTTGTAGTGTCCCAATTTCAAGTCTTTCTTCCTCTGTCGTGGGGTCAAGAGGTTATTTTGTTTGATGTGGATGTTGAAAAGGAAGTCTGCAGACTCCACCTTTCCTACATGAAAGTTGGAGTCTTTACTTTATCATCTCTCTCCTCTCAGGCCCCATGACTTCCCCACACTGTTTATTAGTGTGGGGGATAAATAGACTGAGGGGCTGCAGCCTGTGTGGACAAGCCCCGTCAGTCACTCTGAGTTGCTGATTGACATAGCTCTTCTCTCCCCATGATATTTCAGAAGCTGGAGTGGGAGAGCCGGGTGCACTCAGGGAGATGCACTGGAAAGCGCCATACCAGACCCACCAGGAGGAAGCCCAGCGTCAAGTCATGGGCTCTGTCAAGGATGGGTTGTGAGACTAAGGCGTCGCCCTACCCAACTCCACTGTGTGACAGAAGTCAACGGGGCAGCCAAAGGCTTTGACAGCTTAGAGCACTGGAGGAGAATGGGAAGTCATAACAGTAGAGACACTGATCCTGCAACTTTGTTTTTAATGGACATGTGATCATTGCATTGCATCCATGAATGAGGTCCAGAGTGCATGTGTGAAGTGTGTGATAATCTGATGTATTTAGTATATCCGCCACCTCAAACAATTCTTTGTGGTAAAAAAAAAAAATTTCAAAATTCTTTCTCCTGACTCACATACTCAAAGGCTGAGGCAGGACATTCAGGTGTCCTAGGCCAGTGTAGGTTATATACAGAGACCCTGAAAGAACTTCTCTTCCAGGTATTTTAAATTTTAAACACAATATTGTTAAGTGTAGCCACTTGACTGCATGACAGAACCTGGCCTTCACTCCACCTGGCTGTAACTTTGAACCCGTGGGCCATCCCGGTCCTCACCTGCCTCTGACTCTCTGTTGCACTATTCTGCTGTCTGCTTCTATGAGATCAGTGTCTTGAGATGCCACGAGTAAGATCATGAATGTTCAACAGGGTTTGATTTTCTATGTGTGATGGCTAATCTTGGTTGTCAACTTGTCTGGATCTGAAATTAGCTCAAAGGCAGTCTGGTGGACAGTCTTGTGAGGAAATTTCTTGATCAAACTACTTGAAACAAGAGGGTCCTGGGCACCCCTCAGTGGCAGCCCAGATAAAGGAAAGGAAAGAAGGAACTTGTTTGCTTTTTGCCTGGCTGCCTTCGCTCATGCTGACAAGGGCATCTGCTTTGCTGCTACTCCTGCTGTTGCTGTATTCCTTCAGTGATATTAGGATCCAGCTCAGGGCTTCCACTGTGAACTGAAGCCCAGTGACTCTCCAGGAATCTTCTGATTCTTTGGCACCATACTGGGAAGGCACCCAGCCTCATACACCAAGCAACTACTAGGTTCTAAGCCTTTCTGGTATGAGCCATTGGACCATTTGGGTCATATGGCCTAAGCTAATCCAATAAATCACCTTAAATATATAATCACTCTATTGGTTCCGTTCCTCCAGAGAATCCTGACTAATATATTGTGCCTGGCTTATCTCACTTAAATGTTCTCCAGTCTCATCGAGGTTGGCATGGATGGAAGGATTTTGTTCTTTTTATGGTTTAATAGTATTTCATTGTGTTCATATACCACACTTTGTCTAATCTGTTGTGAAACGCTTAGATTGATTCTATAACTTGGCTATTGTCAGGAATGTGGGCATGCAGATCTCATCAATATATTGAGTTCAGGGACTTGGGTGATGACTTAGTTGGTAACCTGCCTGCCAGGAAAGCATGAGGACCTGAGTTTAGATCCCAGGACCTACATATAATGTGGGTGTGGTGGGGCAGGCCTGTAACTCCAGTGCTGGGGTTTGGGAGGCAGAGACAGGCAGATTTCCGAAGCTCATGGGCCAGCCATTCTAGCAAAACTGATGAACTTCAGAGTCCATGAGGGACTCTGTCTAAAGGTGGAAATCAATTGAGAAAGACACCTGACATCAACCTCTGGCTTCTACAAAGAGGTATACACATACATATACACACACACACACATACATACATATACTCACACACATGCACACACATATACACTCATACACACACATACACATACACTCACACACATGCACACACTCACATACATAAATACACTCACACATATACATACACACACTCTCACACATATACACATACATACACACAGATATACACACATACACATACACTCATCCATATACATGCACACACACACATCCATTTACATGCACACACACACATACACACTCACACACACATACACACATATACACATACACACACTCACACAGATATGCACACATACACATACATACACTCATACACATGGACACATGTACATACACCCACCATCCATGTTACACATATACATATTACACTAACATGTACATATACAGACACATGTACATACCCACATAAACATATACATACCACACACACTCATTCGCATACATACACTCACAGACACATGGACACGTATATATTCACATGAACATATATATCCTACACTCACACACATAAACACATGTACATACTCACACAAACACACACATATAAATCACACGTACACTCACACATGGATGCATGTACATATACCTACCACCCACATGAACATATATACACTACACTCACACATATACTCACATACAGACACATGTACACACTCATGCAAACATATACATACCACACACACTCACACACATTCTGAGTTCATTTCTTTTGAACATATGCCCAGGAGTGGGGTTGTTGGATCATATATGGTTCTATTTTTAACAGTCAAAATACCTGAGTAGACATGTCTTTCTTAAAAGAAGGCATAGGGGTGGCCAACAGCATAACAAATGATCAGAGAAATGCAGATCAAAATGATCACCTCACACCACTCAGAAGGGCCATTACCCAAGAGACAAATAGTGGTCAGGAGACCTGAGGGACACAGGCATATTGTTGGTAAATGAACAGAGTCTTCATGGGGACAAAGAAGGAAGTGTTTCTAAACAATTCAAAAAGAGGTAGGTGGGGGCTGGAGAGATGGCTCAGTGGGAAAGACCCCAAGCTGCTCTTGCAGAAGACCTGGATTTAGTTCCAAGCACTCACATGGCAGCTAATAACTGTAATTCCAGCTCCAGGGGATCTTTCTCCTTCTTCTGGTCTCTGTGGGCATTGCAAGACACAGATGCCCTTACACGCAAGCAAAAAATAAATAAGTAAAATTTAAAGAAAACAAACAAGAGATAACTTTTTAAAGATTTATTTTATTTTTAAGTATGAGCATATGTGTGTGTTCACATGGGTATATGCAAGTGCAGGTGCTCACAGAGGCCAGAAGAGGGCATCAGATCCCCTGGAGCAGCAGTTACAAACAGTTGTGAGCCATGCAACCAAACTCAGGTTCTCTGAAGAAGCAGTATGTACTTTTAACTACTAAGCCATCTCCCCGGCACCCAGTGATGATGATGATGATGATGATGATGATGATGATGATATGTGTGAGAGTTTTGTCTGCATGTATGTAAGTGCACCCATGTTGTACAGTGCCTGCAGAGTCCAGAAAAGGGTGTCAGATCACATGAAACTGGAGTTACAGACAGTTGTTAGTCAGCATGTGGATGCTGGGAAACAAACCTAAATCTTCTGTAAGAAGAAGAGCAGCCAGTGCTCTTAACTGCACCAAGCCATCTCTCCAGCCCCGAAAATAATGATTTTTAAAAGGAAGGATGTTTCCAGTTTCTCCTGATCCATTCCGTTTGTTTCTTTTGTTTTGTTAGTGATTTTTTTTTTTGAGACAATCTTGCTGCATAGCCCAGGCAAGCCTTGATCTTCCTGCCTCAGTCGCCCAAGGGCTGAGATTATGGGCATGCACCCCCCACTTTCCGGAGCCATTTCTAAGGGCTTTTCCTTCCTCTTGGATCCCACTACCCTCACCCTCATATCATACTATCTGACTGAACGTCATACTTCATAGCTTTCCTTCTTTCAGACATCACGGTTAGGCTCCACTTCTCTCCACAGCCTCTATTTCTCAGTATTGGAAGTTCGCCATGATTTACACCTTGCCTGCAAGTGAAGGGCTATTCCTGAGCTTGGAACATTTCCCTTCCTCTAGGCTGACTGCCATCATCTCTCAAGAATTCTCTTAGACATTGCCTCTTCCAGGAAGCCTTCGTCGGATCTAAGAGGGGCCCCTACTGACTGAGGATCCGCTCCCAGATCTGGTCATGCCATCCTGCTGACTGGCATATCTCTTCTGTAGAGTGCACACCCAAGGACAGCACCTAGAGCATGTTCACTATTGAACATCTGGCTTCAGCAGAAAGCTAGAGTGTTCAACAAACACTCATTAAACGCATGAGTGCACCACTGAGGAGGGATGGTGCAAACAATAGGTTAATATCTGTAAGATGCGAGTACAGGTGTGCCCTGTTTAAGCATCTCCTAATACGCTCTCTCAGGCTATCAAGCCCTGTCTTGCACATCGGTGTAGTATACTGTGCGCCTCACAGGGTCCCTGCAAGGTGCTGAGGCTGAGCGAGGGGGAGGTGCCCCACTAGAGCAGAGCCACTAAGTCTTTGCTTTGGTGGCTGCCTGGAGGCTGACCCTCTTTCTAGCTACCTGCCCCACCCTCTTTCCCCAAGCCACACCCAACAGATCAGGCTCAACAGATGGCCTTGACCTGGTTTTTTCGACATCCCTTGGACTTGCTTTTATCCACCCAGCTGTTTGCTTTCCTACCTCGAGTCCATCTCTGCTGCCTCATAGCTTTGTGCATTTCTGATTCATATTCCTCCTGATTGGCTTGTTCCTTCCCCACTATCCTGACACCTGCTTATCCCTAGATATCCACCTCAGTCATCACCTCCTCTGTGTATCCGACTGAAGTCCCTTCAGTTGTTTTCTTCACAGCCTCCCGTTACCTGGTAACTTCCATGAATTAGAATGTGTTGATTCAAAGCAACCGTGAGGGACTGGTGGTGATAATTACAGCTATCTTTTACTGAGACCATACTCTGTTCCAGGAATTCTGCTGCAGGTCCTACACATTTCACCGGAAACCCTTGGTATCAAGAGGGTTCTATCTATCTATTATCTCTATTGTCATTTAGCCTGACGGACAGTACAGAACGGGTGTTAGGAACTTGGGCTTTAGGGCCAGGGCCACTAATGTACAGCCACCCAAGGCTGTCCTTTAACAGATTTGTGACTTCAAGACACAGCCTTTTTGAGCTTCCCCATCTTAACAAAAGCCAGGGTTTGGTGAGAGGTTAAGATATACTCTCATAGGTAAAGTGTTTACTATCTAGACTTTCTGGCTTGGGGTAAGCCTTTTATAAATGCCCTTATTGAACCTCAGAAGACAGATGATTTTTCTAGCTTGTCTTTGCATGCTTACTGTCTAACACTTTGCTTGACCTTGGTGGAGACTCCTTGTAAGACCAAAGAGGTGTTCCTCCCCTGCACTGTGATGGAGGATAGGCCTTGTGTGGCCTTTGGGCTTCGTGGCCGTCCTTTACCCTGGTTACCTATGCATTCTTCTTCTGCTGCTGGAGATGAGAAGAACTAGGGCACGGTGCTGGAGAAGTCTTCCTCCCTCTTCCCCACACTGTACCTACACGGGATGAAGGGGCTGTTTGCTGTGAGACTGCAAACTGACTGGGAGGCTCATGCCATCAAATCACTTTTTTCACCAGCTCTTGGTCATCTGGAATAGTGGAGTTTGTAGGTGGCTGTTTGTGGAATACACACCCTGAGACTTTGTGTATTATAAGCGCTGGACTCCCTGAGACAATGAGACGTCAAACTGTCCCTGCAAGTGGAAAGCTAGTGCCAAAGAAAGCCAGTTGTCAAGCTGCCACCATCCATAAAAACTGGAGACAAACTCAAAGGTGTTGCTCCCAGTTCTGCTGGGAAATGTCAGAACACAATTGTTGCGCAGGGGCTAGGACCGACTAGTTTTCTATAGAAAAGTACTGTTTGAGGGCCCTGATTTCTTAAGACACCAGTTTCTGTTTGGAAGGGTCAGTGGGGGGAGGTTCAGTATCAAAAACAGATGAATGAGGGGCTGAAGAGATAGCTCAGCAGTTAAGAGCACCATCTGCTCTTACAGAACATCTAGGATCAGTTCCCAGCATCCATTTCACAGTTAACAACTGACCATAACTCCAGTTCCAGGGGATTGGACACCCTCTTCTGACCTCTGTGGGCACTGCATGACAAGGGTGCACTTAACACACATGCAGGCAATACTCAGACATAAAATTAACAATGAATGAATAGAGAACGTCCTGTCTCCTCACCACCAAACCCCTCAGCTCCCTCTCCTCCCAGGGCCTTCTCAAAGCCCTCAGGAAGACCTGGGGCTCTGTTCCTGCTGAGATGCAGGACTAGGATGTGGGGGTCCTGGGCAGGGTAATTCTCCCTGGTGAGACCTGTCTTCTGCCTTTTCCATTCACAGTCTCACCAGACAGAAGAAAGCCACAGCTGTGAATTTGCCCTGTGCAGGAGGTGGCTGTGTTCCTGTTCTGGAGCAGGGGTAGGAGATAGTCAACAGTTAGCTCCGTCGGTGGGTAGGTCTCATGAACTCCTTGCGCCCAGCTGCTACCATGGAGGGTTGTGAGAATCTAGCTAGAGGGACTGGCTTAGGCAAGTCGTCCCCTTAGGGACCCGTGCTTAGCTACCGCCTTTGGAAACAAAGACTTCATTTAACTGAGGACTTTGTGACTTTAAATCGCAAATCGCCCTATGAGTTGCAAATAATTGGGCACACTTGGGTTGGAAGCCCAGTCGACCTCAGAGGCCTCAGGTGTCTAAAAGGAAAGCACCTGGAGGCAAATTACAGGTTCCAACGCCCGCCCTCAACTCTTGCAATGGAGTGGGCTGGCAGGGCTCACTGGGCAGGGGACTAAGTAACGACTAGACTCACAAAGCAACTGCCAGAAACAGAAACCTCGAGGTAGGAGGAACTCAGAACTGGAGCTAAGCGACCTGAGCTTCCATGATGAGGATAAGTGCGCAAGAGCAAAATGCCCAGGAAGGAGGGAGGGAGGGAGGTCAAGAAGGGGGGCGCCTCTCACCCAGGTCCCAGGGTCCCCAAGTAAGACACCTGGGTGGGAACGTGACACCCACGTGCCCACAGCCACATCGCCGCTCTCCCGCAGGGGCCTGGCTCATCTCTGCATGCCTGTGGGAATCGGGCCTCCAGGGGCAGATCGCCGCCACCTGCTGCTGTACCCCCAGAGCTGGGGAACGTGCATCTCAGGGCCTCCATCCATCCACCCCGACGTGGGTTCCTTGTGCTCTGGGGCTAAGGCCCGGTCTTCCCCGCCCCATCCCCAGCAGACTCGTGGAGGCGGAGGGAGGAGCTCCGCTGACGGACTGAGGCCTTTCCTTCTCGCTTCCCCCAGGAGCTCCCCTCCTCTTCCCTCCCCTTCATGCCCCTCCCCTAGGCTACCGCAGCCTAGCTCCTCGCTCGCGTCAGCGTGGGCTCCCCGGAGCGAGTCGCTAGATTACACGGCTGGCTCCGCAGACCCGGGCCGGGGAAGTCCGCTCGCATCATCAGCATCTGCGCCGCGAGGCGGGGGGCGCGTAGATCCTTCCCCACCCGGGCCTGCAGACCCCCGGCTGGCTCACGGTACCCCCTCCCCGCCCCCCAAGGATGCCGTAAAGACGCCGATCGCGGCCGCTGAACTGCCCCTCCCCTGCGGGGACCCCGACGCCTCCCCTTCGCCCGCCCAGCTGGTGCGCCCGACTCCCCGCGCAGCCAGGTGGGCGACTCGCCGCTGCGGTAGCGGTGGCCACCGGTGAGCTGCGATCTGGGGCCTGGGCCCGGGCTGGGGAGGGCGTGGGGACCCACAGGACAAGGCGGCCGCTCGGCGCCTGGCGGACCGGCCGTGTGCTAAAGTTTCTGGGGCTCGGGGCCCAGGGCGCGCGGCGCAGGGCGCGGAGACTCGGTGGGTGGGGCGCACGGTGCAGCCCGCCCCCGGCCCGGCGGAGCGCCGCTCGGCGCGCTTTCACGCTCTCCGCTTCTCCTTTCCTCCGGGCTGCCTCCCTGTGAGATCTTCCCGACGAGCCCCGGCGCGGGGCATGAGGAGCCCCGGGGTGTCGCCTGGAAACGACCCAACTGCGCGCACACCTTGCCAGCGGCTGACCGGAACATGAGCAGCACACTCGTGGTTCGGCGCCCGGCGGCCAGCCTCAGCCGGCGGCGGCCAGTGGGTCCACTCTGCCCAGGAGAATGAGGCAGGAGCCCGCCGCCACCTCTTTCTCCTCCTCCTCCTCGCCTTCCTCTGGTTCCGGCGCCCCGGGCCCGGGCCAGGCTGTGGCTCTGCTGCGTGCCCTGCGCGCCCCCCACCTGCCTCCGGATGCTCTGCTCGGTAAGCCAGGCCCTTCGATAGGGAACAAAGCCCCACCGCACAGGTCCGGGGCTGCCTCCGAGCCCCTCTCTGGCTATCACCCAGCGCCCGCAGTCTCTCTCTAAATTCCGTTTGGAAGCTGAACTCCCAAGGCGCCGTCAAAACCCGGTGCTTTCTTGGGCTGAGAGACAGCAACGGGCTTGGCACGCAAGCAGATTAGGCAGGCGGAGACTTCTTTGGTCTCCGTAACCATCTGTGTGTGCATCCTGGGATCAGATTTATCACTTGGAACCACTGATATTTGGTGGGCGCCCAGGCTGCTCTGGGCAGTGTCTTTCCAAACCACTCCAGGAAGTAGGATTCCCCTTCTCCATGGTTCAGGTGAGGAAACTGAGGCCCTGGGAGATTGAATGTGTTAATCAAGGTCACAGGGGTGGAGTGGGAGACCAGGGTTAGAAACCAAGGTACTCTTCACTTCTTCAGACTGACCTCGGTCACAAACACACCTGCCACATTTCCTCCCCTAGCTGCCTTGGTCTCAAGAGCCATTGCATGTGTGTGGAAATATTCCTTCAGTGACTGTTGAAATGGAATTGCTGGTAGAGTGTAGCATGTGTTTTCTGTCTACTTTTCCATCTATGCAGCCAATCCTAATGTGTGCTGTAACTGTGAATCCACTTTTTGAGTTGGGGCGGAGATAATGCATTTTTCTGGTGCTTTCTTTTCTCCAGCTCTGTTTTCCAGGCTTCTTGATGAATAGAGAGGGTATCAGTCCCTCCCATGTGTGTCCCTTATGTGCTGTG
This sequence comes from Eospalax fontanierii, assembly GCA_035773235.1. Taxonomy (NCBI): domain Eukaryota; kingdom Metazoa; phylum Chordata; class Mammalia; order Rodentia; family Spalacidae; genus Eospalax; species Eospalax fontanierii. The sequence goes on from CM069536.1 coordinate 73,153,642, forward strand.
TGCCCTAAGCAAGCTCAGCCTTACAAGGGAAAGACCCATCAGGACCACCTGGGCTGGTTGTATAAGAGCTGGAGGCTGACCCCAGATGACCCTAAAGTAGGACCACCCCAGTCCCATCTTACAGTTCCCACCTCTCTATTAACAGAACTTCACACTTCTTAACCCAGAGAAAGAGGGAAGAGCTTTGGTGCAGATGTGAGGCCCTCTGCTTGCTCAGCTTCCTTACGTTTCAGCTGGTGATTGTTTAAATGTGTGTAGATGATCCTAACCAGGGGGGCCATGGGGAATCATTTGCTCTGAACTGGAATGTTCAGAGGCTAAGTGTTGATCAAACTCACCTGTCTATATCCCAAAAGTGATGGTGTTGGTTCAGGGGAAGACCCTTAGCTGTAGGGTCCTCAGTTTTCCTGTTAGGAGAAGGAGCAGGACTGGGCTGAGTGATGTCTCAGATCCCTCCTAGATACAAGCTTCTGTGAACCTGAGAACTGGTGAGTTACAGGCCTTAGCTGGGTTATGGGGAGCCCATCAGTTACAGGCCTGTGGACTAAGAGGTCTGTACTGAACAGGTTGTTGATTTTCAAGAAGAGGACTTGGTGCTGAAGGAGTTTTGAGATTCAGGTTCAGCCAGAGGAAGTGATGCCTGGGCTAGGCTTTAGTGGTTTATTTATTAGGTGAATACATGGCAGCTATAAAATGTCCCAAGGTGCCAGATTAGGGTCATGGGATAGGTTAGGCATTCTAGTTGGAGAGAAAATATTAGCCCCTATGAACTGATAAAGTACAGTGTATCACCTAGATGCTTGTCAGGCTAGTAGGCCACATCGCCGGCAAGCCTCAGTGCCTCTCTAAAAAGAGTCCATTACAGTGCACAAATGAAACCCACTAAACAGTTAAGGTGATCAAATACAGCAGTGGTTTGATCTCCTGCCTCTGCTCTGGTTGATTATGTTAGTGACAGGTGGAGACCACTGAGTGTGTCCTCATAGGGACCATGATGAGAAAGGTGGGCAACAAGGATGTTCAGAGCCTGACTTCAGTTTTTCTTTTTGACTGTTAATTATAACTAAATGCATCAAGCTGACCTATGGCCATAAATGATGTTGTCATCAGTTTTTTAATGAACATTTCACAGTGTTACTGAATCCCAAATCAAATGGGCATATATATGCCAGCCACCTTTTCCCCAGAAACTCTGCTCCCAGTAGGGTTTGGTGGCTATTTGAAATTCACAAAACCGAAAGACCAAAGCTTCCTTTTTTTTTTTTTTTTTTTAACAAGCTGATAGGGTCTGTGGAGGGGAAAACCACACATCTTGGTGGTATTCATGTTGTATTTTAGGCCCTCATGATTAACGGGAACGGTTTTGAATAAAAACGAATGCAGAGAAACAATCTTCATTAAGTTGCTCCTGAAAGTGACACTAATTATGAAATAACGAGTTTTGGATCCTCTGTCATATTTCCAGGGCCCCAAAGCTGGATTACACAGTAAACGGCAGATCCTGGTCTTGATACTTAATTCATCAGTTTCCTCATACTTTCTTTGCTTTTCTGTACATGCGTGCACCCCATTAGGAAATGTACAATGAAGAATAAATTCTTCCTTTTCAGCTTTGCTTGGCTAAACCCACTTCTTTTTAGGAAGGTCTCAACTGCTGCTCTCCTCCACACCCTACCCAGAGTGGCCTCCTGTTAAGACATGTCTGAAGTGCCTAGTTTTCTCTGGGGAAGCAGGAAGATGTGTGTGGGACATAAATACTAACAAAGTAAAGGCAATCCCTTCGTGTGCTCACCCATCGTGCGCCTTTGCTTGTGGGTCGCTCGTAGCACTCAGATGTTCTGAGCTACAGCGTGAGTGTCTCTGAAGAGCTTGCATGGACATATCACACACCAAGGTATACAGGAAAAGGAACTGCCACTCATCTTCTTGTTACTTGGCTTCATAGCCTGGGACAATTTATTCCCATGCCTTGGGTCTGGGCCCACCTCTCTGTTGTGGATGTCTATGCTTGAATGTGAGTGTGTGGTTAGTAGAAAGAAGATGACGTTCTTTAACTCTAAACTTGAAGAATCCTTGGAATTTGGATACAGCTCGTTATTAATAGCTCCAGAATGCTCTATGGTTACATAAGGCTTTCAATTAGACATTCATGTAAACAATAAAGCCCGATCACTCTAAGGGTATGTTTTGTTAGACTAAGTGAAGACTCAATGCCTTGGGAGAGTGATGATGGAACTCTCTTCTTGAAGGACACACGCCAGTTTCCTCACAGACTCCCTTGCACAGATCTGATGAGCACCAGGATGAGCCGTGACCCTCCCTGGGATCCAAGTGGCAGGAGACATACAAACTGTTATGTAATGTGGGTCAGTGGGGTAGGAAAAAGGACTTCATATCTGTACTGCTTCAAAGACACAGACTTGGGGATCTTGCCTCATTCTCAGGGTGTTCCTGGAAGGTAAGGAGGGAAGTGCCTAATTGTTGTTTGCATTTGTTTTGAAAATGAAAAGTGCTTTAATTAGCGCCTTGAACTCAGTTGAGGCTTTGTTCACGGATCCAGTGGCTTGGTGTTTCTGCCAGCTTTTGCATTCAGTCTCTCTTGTGTTGTGCAGGTGGCATTTTGCCTGGGGTCAAGGTTTCCTGATGAAATCATTTTCACATAAACAGGGTGGGAGAAAGCACCTGCTAGGCCAACATCTTGTCCTTAACCCTACAAAGCAGACCTTGTCCACCACATGTGCGGGATGAGGAGGCCAGGCCCGGAGCACTGGTGGGCCTTGCTCAGACTCATGCAGTTGTTAAGTGGCAGAGCCCAGCAGGCTGCTCTGAGTACAACAGTGGGGTTGAACACCCCACGCTGTAGCTTATTCCCCAGTGTGACAGTGTCTCTGCTAACCACATTGTGTCCTTCCCAGATTTAAAATATATGCCACTGCACTAAAAAAAGCATGTGGAAGATTTGACGCAGAGAACATATGGGGTGATTCAGCTATTGGTAGACTTTTGAATTTACTGGGGTTATTTTTCCTTTTCTGGGGACATCAGATTTCTTTTAACTGTATGATGTCAAATACATTTGTCCCTAAAGGGATTCAGAACTAAGCCAAGTGTAACCTTAAAAGGGCTGGTGTTAGTCGTTCTTTAGGGAAAGCTAAAATAACTCCACCAGGTTCCACATGCCCCTAGGGTTCTGTGGGAAATGGCAGGATGACACCCAGACCCTTTGGAAGGCACCGCTAGCCCACACCTCCTGACTAGGGACACAGACAAAAAGTTACGTAATAGAAACCTTCAAAGTTTTCTCCTCCTCTCCAGGATGCCTCTGAGTTAATCCTTCCAAGCAGCAAGGTGTGTGCGTGCGTGCGTGCATGTGTGTAAGGCTTTAAAAGTTCACCTGCAGTGTTGAGGAAATTCAGGGCTTAGAAGAGAGTGTAGGTTTTGACGGGCTTCAGAGTAGAGATGCCATTGGCAGAGATGTCTGGGATGGACTCAGCAGCCCAGCCAGGTTACCCAGCTGCTATTCTGCTTTTCTCTTGGGTTTGCAGGGCTCGTTCAGATCAGCCACACTCAGTAGCTTGTCATTGGACTTTACAGTCTAGGAGTGAAACTCAGCCTGGTTATCCCTGCAGCAGTAGAACTTGCAGTTCCAATGTCAGCCTTCTCAGTGTTGTCTTGACAAATAGAACCCCGTTCTGCCTCTCTTAGACCGCTAAGCTATTCCAATGCCTAAAGCCTCAAGTTTCACAGTAGGTGATTCGTGAGAGAAGGTGAACAGAGTGAGTTAGAAAACCTGCCCATGATTCACATGTGATCTGTAAAATACCAGCAGCCTCCTGTAGGGACTTTTGTGTAGGAAATGAGGAGTGGCACTATCTGTTCCCAGTGAGACCTGTAGAGTCTGCATCTTGTGCTTCCCAAACTAGAGGGAATAGGTAGGCGCCCAGTCGCTTCAGCTTTGGGCGAGATTCCTAATATGTGTTATTTAAGAGTGGAAGATGCAGAGATGTGAGAGGGTGAGTATGGAGCAGTGACTCCGGCCCTATAACGTTCGTATCCTTTAATGTCCATTTCTGTCATCAAGCGTCACGGGAGTCATTCAGCCAAGCCGTCCTAGATATTTGTGTTATCCCTGAGTATGCCTTAAGACATGTGCCCATGCTTGCTGGGGTTAAAGCCTGCTCCAGCTCCCCCATTAGAGATGTTAATGCCACAATAGACTGCTGTGATGGAAATCCGAATCCGTGTGGGTCCATGGACTCCTAGTGGGTTTTGTTCCTTAATCATCCGCACCGTGTGCCTCACTTAGCACTAGGAAGCTATGAGGTGAGTGGGGGAAGCCCAGGGCACTTTCCCGTCATCCCCCGACTCTCAGCCTGGATCTGCTGATGTAATCTGGGGCTCTCACCCACTCATACATGCCAGCCACAGAGAAGCAACTGGAGTTCAGATTCACTTTGGCATGCCCCCACCCACCAGGATCCTTGACTCTTTAATTCAGAAAATGGATGATAATGATGATCATTGTCTTTTAATGATGGAAAACTATAGCTCTTAGATTTTTAAATAAAGCAAATGTGATCAGAGAGTATCGCACGTGAGCTTAAAATGATTCAGGAATGCGTGGACTTCATTTCATTTGCTGAAAGGGCTTTATCGGATACTTCCATAAAATAAGCTCAGTTCTGCAGTGCCAAACTCTAAAGTGGACGTGAGAAGCTGACGTCCTGGGCTCTCTGTCTGAGAAGCAGGAGTGGAAAAATCCACCTGCTTCCTGAATGGGAAACTCAAAACTGTTTCCCATCACTTACTAAGAAGATCAACATTGCTTTTGTCCCCAGAGTCCCCATGGGTGCAGCCTCTATACCAAGGCCTACTGTCCTCAGGCCTGCCGCAGGACATTCCTGCAGTGCCTCCCCGAGTTACCTTGTCTGTGCAGGTCTGGCACCATCTCCCGCACTGGAGATGTACCCCACTCTGGTATCAGACTGATGATTGAACCACCCATAACATTTTCCACTCAGATACTTATCAGTTGTCACAATAGCTTTGAAAAAACTTACCGCACATAGGCTGTGAGGAGGCTATTGTAGACACAGCCCCAGTGTGTTAGGTGCTGCAGCTCTCCTTGTAGGCCTGGGACATCAGTCCTGCCTGTCATTGGGGAGCCATTCAGTCTGGAGGACTTAGCTGTCTCAGTGGGACCTGGAGACGGGTCAGACAAAGGGTGAGGTGGGGGCGGAGCTAGGGGTCAGCTTATTAACCCTGCTCCTTTCTTGTCTCCCATTGTGTCTGGGGACAAGCCAAGACCCCACTCTGGTCCTCCATTGGTTTTTGTGGCCGTGAGGCAGGATAGTATTTCCCAAATATGATCTTATTAGACGTAGATACCTTGGTCTTGTTGCAGACTGTGTCTGAGGGTGCAGGCCTCAAGTCTATTTCTAACAGGTCAGTCTCATCAGATACTGTGAAATTCCTGCTTGTGACAGGTGTGGACACGGGTGGCCATTCCTGCTCCAAAGCACTCCTCTTTGGGGACCGCCCATGCTGTGGATCGCACTGACTCCCTCCCAGCCACTCCTTCTGCTCCCCCTCTGCCCACTACAGTTTGTTTTTACCTGCAACCCATGGACCTTTTAAAGGCTTACATCTCTCTTCAGCTCACTCAGGAGCACCAGTCCTCGCTGTGTCCCTGTAGGGCCCTGAACCATCTGGCCCTGGCTCTCACCTGCTCTCCTGCTCCTCTAGCAACACTGGACATACATCTGAATGCCACCCACATTCTCTGAGAGCCATGGGCTTGAGCCCGACGGGGGGCGAGGGGGCAGGGTGCCAGGAAGATGAGCTCATCCCTAAGGAACTGCCTTCTTCTGCCCACTGTTTGAAAAACCATGGAACTGATTCTCTCCCACCCCTTGGGATAAGCCTCAGCTTCCGGGATCAGCCTCCTAGGAGAAGCTGACTTCGAAGCAGCTTTCTAATTTCCGGCATGGTTTACAGGGTGACTCATCATTGCAAGGACTAGATTGTCAATGTGATTCTAGAAATGTCTTTCAGAAGGAGGTTCTAGAAATAGAGCCTCTCTTGGGATATTTCTTCAGCTACCTTTTATCCCAGTGGTCTTGTCTTTGCTTTCTTTCTTTCTGTGTATTCACAGATCACTCGCCCTGGATACTAACTAGTCTGTGAGTTTTAAAATCAGCTTCCACTCTTGCTTTTCTGGTTAAACAAGCCACACTCAGAAATACTCACCACTTGGTGACCATCTCAGGGGCTAAAATCAGAGGTGATCTGAGCTTGTGATTGGAAGGATGGGGATCTTTGAGTGGAATGGGTGGCCAGCACATAGAGCTAGAGTTCGGTGCCAGGAAGCCAACCCACTCAGCAATACAACAACCTGAAAAAGGCCACAGATACTTCTGACATAATTGACCCTATCCACTGCACATGCATTTCCTTGACTTAAAACAAAAACCCCAATTAACATATTCTCTCTCTTTATATATGTGTGTGTGTGTGTGGTGTGTGTGTGTGTGTCTGTGTGTGTGCATGTGCACGTACGTGCATGCACATGTGTATGTGTGCATGTAGAGACCAGAGGACACCCTCAGGTGTCATTCCTTAGGAGCCACCCTCCTTGTGTTCAGCGATATCATCTCCCACTTGGGTCCTGGGGCTTGCTGATTAAGCTGGGCTGAGCAGCCTGCAAACTCCAGGGATACACCTGTCTCTGCCTCTCCAGTATTCTACCTCCACGTCTGGCTCTGTATGTGGGTGATATGGATGCTCCCAAGGCCAGTACTTTACTGACAGAGCTGTTGCTCAGCCCCTTCATTAGTATATTTTCATTGTGTTCAATAATGGGATTCATTATGATCTTTTCATACACGTTCATTTTCTATTCTGCTTATATGTGTGAATATGTATGTGTATTTAAATCAAGATTTCATAGGAGAGAAGGGATGAAATCCATTCCCGAGTCTGCCTTATTCACTTAACATGGTCTCTAGTTCCATCCATTTTTCTGCAAATGGCACGACTTCATTCTTTATGCTTGACTGAAGCTCTACTTTCTCGACCTTTCGCAGGTGAGGGATGTCTAGGTTGGTTCCGTATCTTCGCGGCTATGGACAGTGCAGCACTAAGCAGGGATGTGTGTGTGTCTGTGGTGTGTGACTTCCAGCCCTTTGTGGACACACGCAGGAGAGGAGGGGCTGCATCACATGTGTGCTCTGTCCTTGCACCCATCTTCTCTGGGCTACCATGTGGGGCAGGATTGCTCTTCCCTGTGCTGAGAGGCCACAGGCAGGTGCTGTGACAGGTGAAGGTGCATGAGGGGTATCTGTTTCCAGCAGACTCTGGGGCCATCTGGCGGGACCTGGTAGGTAACTCTCTGTAGCTAATGAGAGGGACTGTGGCCCCACATGCCCAGAACAGGCAGAGATGGACAGAATGGATTAGAGCAAAGAAACTTGAAAGATGAGCTGAAGTTCGTTAAGCAGAGTTGAGAAAGGAAAGGTGTGGCTGGTTGGAGAGAAGATATGAGCTGAGCGGTGGGGAGGACTGGGGTCACATGGCACCATAGGTTTTAGGGTTGACAAGGCTGGGTCAGTGCTGCTCAGATGACAGTGGTCTTGAAGTCCAGGTAAGGTGTGTTGTCTATCTCGTAGGTGACTGGGATGGTGTAGGTGTTAGAGTGAGGGTGTGGATTTTCAAACAATCGCTGGTGTCCTGTTTGATGATTTTCTGGTCACCTCCATAGTAAAGGTGAAATGTTGAAGAAGAAATATTGCACAGGAATGAACGTGACTGGCAGTGCTGACTCCTCAGCTTGCGCTGCTAATTCCCAATGACTGATCCTCCAGGAAGGTCCTGAAGCCCAACCCCCAGCTCTGCTGACCTTGCTGGGGCTGGCCTCTGGCTGTAGCCCTGGCGGCCTAGCCCTTGTGGACACTGGCCAACAGGAAATGGAGTAGGCAGTGTCCCAGCCTAATTCACTGAGCCGTGGAGCTCCCTGCCTCTCTGCAAACATTTAGGCTGCTCCTGGCCTGAAAACAGCTTCCAGCCCCACATCCATAGCCGACAGAATCCAGGACACACGCTGCCACCAGCTTCCCTGAGCTTTTCACAGCAGTGGCCATGATGGGTGAGGAGAGCGGGTCAGTGTCGGGAACCACTAGGTGAGCACTTACAGGACAAGTGACTTCTGCAGGGCTGGCTGCAGATATGGGACAGGAGGAAGGATGACCCAAGGTCATAGGTGGCCAGGTTATATCTGTCATCTCAATAATAACAACAGTGCTCTTCCACAAGCTAGCAGGCAAATTCCTAGCTGTTTTCTGGAAGTTGTGGCTCTTGTAAAGAGGCTTCTTCAAGACAAGCTGACAGCCTTGTTGGGTCAAGGGCAGCACTCGGGTGACGATCCACTGCCCTCTGAAGGGTCCCCACTCCAACTGTGAACCTGGGAAAAGGCTGCCAATGATAGTCACCTTCAGATCCCTTTACAGGTCAGTAAACCAAAGCCCAGAGATGGGATGAAACCCACCTGAGGCCACAGGGGGACTATCGCTGAGAGGGACCCAGTCATTCTGAAGCCTCTGTGATTGTTGAGGCTGGCTGGGGCCCCGAGCTGGCTGCTGTCCACCTGTAAGTGGGCAGCCAAGTTCATGCAGCCCTTCTGCCAGTAGTCACAGAGGACATAGCTTCTGTTTAGTCCTTTCATCGTGGAGTTACCCCAGCCCTCTGCTCTCTGGCCCCTAGTTTGTTCCTTGGTTTCTGAAGCTCATGTGAATGTTTAATGAGAGCGAGGAGAGGAATCCAGTAGCTGGTTATTAAAGCAGAGTCAGTGCCAAGAATTCTCCATCTGTGTTAGGACTCTGGAGGTCTCCGACTGTACCATTGAGTCCTGGGACAGTCTTGTACCCTGGTCCCCAGAGCCCACATGTCTACCCTGAGGTCAGTCTGAAGTACTTCTGAGCATCACTCAATGACTGGCCTCCCTCTCTCAGCTCTGTCCTCTGTAATCTCAGTACCTGGAACAGATTTTCTTACTGCTTAGTAGTTTCCTGCCCAGCACGTCTGAATGAAGGGTGCTGTGCTCTTTGGGCTTCCCAGATGGACTTTACTCAGGGACCTGGCTCTCCATGGTGTTCTGTGCCTTCCTGGATATGCTGAGTGTGTGAGCAGTGGACATGCATTCTGCCAGCTGACTTTAAAACAGTCAAAGCCTGTGGGCTCTACCAGGCATATCTATAATACAGTTCCCATTCATCAAGTCCATTTATCCCAGCACTTCGGAGCAAGCTGTTTGCAAGCTGTCCAAGGTCATTACCCCTGAAGTCTGCCAGTCTCTGTATTAGGTAGATAATCTTGGGGAGGAACATCCATTACAGCACTTTTGTATAGAATGGCATTGGTTTAGCCACCTTATTGATTACTATTTTAATTCTGTCTTTTTTGTTTGGTCATTTTGGGAGGGTAATAATGCCCATTTTAAGTAAAGGAAAACAAAGCTATTAAAACATTCTCTTGGGGTTAGAAACCCAAACAGGTTTAATGGTGATAAGACTATTGTAACAAAAAATGTGTAGGTGCCATACAGGCACCCAGAGTGATGATGACTAAGACACTTTATCTGGGCACATTGGAACATACACGCAGTCTTAGCACTCAGAGGAAGGAGGATGAGTTCAAGGCCATCCTTATCTATTTAGTGAGTTTTATGTTAGCCTGGGGTACATGAGACCCTGTCTCAAAAAAAAAAAAAACCCTCAGAAAACAACAACAAGAAGGCATTTTAAGTGTCCTCCCTCAGCTCCTTTTGTTTTTCTGGGCAAGGACCTTGTCACTTCCTAGATGCCCTTCCACTTGGCCAATGGATACTTTGCCTCAAGCCCACATTGTTGTGACAGAGCCTCAGCAAGATTCTTTGGGCTGTCATAGCCACTGACAGGGCTCTGCACCTGTTGCCTGAAGTTGTTCTCAGGGAGAAAATGAGCCTCCTACAGAGCTGAGAGCACTGTTTCCTCCTCTGAAAGCAGGGCACAATAATAGCAACTAACAAGCATCGTCTCCTCTGTCTACACACTCACCTGTGGGTGGTGGTGACCTGTGCTACAGTTTTAACTGTCGGCTCGATGCGACCCGAGAGCCACTGGGAAGAGAGACTTTTATTCACTTATTCATTTTTTAGGTGTATGAGTGTTTTGTCTGCGTGTGTGTAAGTGCAGCTATGTCATGCAGTGCCCACGGAGGCCAAAAGGGGTCATCAGATCCCCTGGAACTCGATCTTCTACAAGAGCAGCTAGTGCTCTTAAATACTAAGCCAGCTGACTACCACCTGGGCAGAGTCTTAATGAGGAATTTCTAGAACAGGTGGGCTTGTGGGCATGTCTTTGGGGGAATTGTCCTGTTAACTGAGGTAGGAGGACCTAGCCCATTGTGGGTGGCACCTCTCCTTAGGCAGGGAATCCAGAACAGTGTGAGAGGGAAAGGCGCTGAGTCTAAGCACAATCGAGGATGCAGATACTCCCTTTGCTCTTGACTGTGGATGTGGAATCACTGGCTGCTCAAGTTCCTGCCTTGATGCTCCCAAGATGATGGATCATGATCTGAAATTATAACCCAAACAAACCCGTTCTTCTTAAAATTGCTTTTAGTCAGGGTATTTGTCACAGCAAAAGAAATGAAACTAGGACAAGACCCCACTGAAAAAGCACATGGTTACTCAGGCTTGGAGAGGACTTACCGCTGGCTGCAGTCACCTCCACCGAGTGACTCTTGCCTCTAGTAATTATCCATTTTCCTTCAGGGAGGTCGTTCTTGCCGAGGCCTCATGAGAGATTCCAATTAGACCAGAACCATCCTCATTCGTGGGTCTGGCACCTGGGTTACAAAGAGGTGCACAGTCCAGAGTGGGGGCTGGGAGGTCAGGATAGGGGTGGGGGAGCCTTCTTCTGTCAGTCTGTGGCCACTCTGTGCTCCCTGGTGTAGAGGGATGTGGGGTAGCTGTGCTTCCCGTGTGACTGGCAGGTCATTGACACATGTGCAGGGAGGGACAGAGAGAGAGACAGAAAGAGGGAGGGGAGGGGAGGAGAGAGAGAAAGAAAGAGAATGAATGAATGAATGAGAATGGAGACTGAACGGAAAGCCTGAGGATCTGTACTTTTTATGATGGCCTCAGAAGTCATGTGGTGTCACCTCTGGGCGTCTGGTTAGGAGCAGACCGCTGGGGCCAGCAGGTATTCTGAAGAGAAGGGCAGGTAGACTCTGTCCTTTGACTAGAGGCGTGTAGAGGAGTGGAAGCATGTTTTTAGACAGAGTGGAGAGTTTTGGTAACATGCGCGTGACCGGCTGTCATCGGGCTCTGCTGTCCGGTGTAGTGCGCTCTTGGTCCAGCTTCCTTGCAGACCAATCTCTTCACCCTGTCAGCCTCATCTCCCGTTCCTGCTTTCTCGTCTGTACTGCTGAGAGGCCTTGGGTAATTTTGCCTTCATGGGCACCTTCCTCCACATACATACATACTACATATAATCTTGTAAGGTACGAGTTGATACAAAGAGTATACTGATGTGATATATTAAAACATTTTCTTCTACCCCCAAATCTCATGTGTGTGTGTGTGTGTGTGTGTGTGTGTGTGTGTGTGTGTGTGTGCGTGTGTGCGTGTGTGTATATGCACTGAATGGGGTATTGGAATTATTTTTTCCTTTTTAATTTTAAAAGGAATGGAAACATTTCCTTGGGCTCTGGGTTGTCTGCCTACCATACCTAGTAGAGAAATCAGGACTGCCTTCTCTCCTGTCTGCCTCCTCTTACTTTTTGCTACCTTCCCAGTCCCATTTCAGGCCAGGCTTCTCTCCCAGCCTGGAGCTTCCAGATCCTTCTCCGCATCCTTGAACAAGCCTGCAACTATTCCTGCCACCTGGAGCCTCCTCTCTTCAGGCCCTCCGCTGGGGCACAGGCCTGCCTTTAGAGAAGGGATATTGTCTCTGGAAGCCCACTTGGCTCTGGCTTGTCTCTAAAACAGAGCCCTGGCAGGCCCTCTCTCCTATTTTCCTAGAGTTTTGTGGCAGTGGAAAGCTATGCTTCTCTTGGAAGCTCACAACCTGGAGCTTCCCATCGTGGACGATAGACAAGCCCAGGTGGGCTCTAATCTTCATGCTGCCCCCCTCAACTTTGGACCGAGTAGCTGCTCAGGACCAGGCCCACAGCAGGCCTTTCAGCAGGGCTGCCTGGTCTCTGTCCTTATACGACCCCATGTCACAAAGGTAAACACATGAGAAAAGTCAAGAGATCGAGGGCTGTAAGCAGCAGGTGATTTTTGATGAGGCATTGGCATTTCATGAAACTCAAAGCAAGAAGTTCAGTCTGTTTTCACGAGAGGAAGGGTTAGTAGCCAGAAAGTCATCTCAGGAAGACCAGGGTGTCTTCTGTCCTAAACATCAGGTCCCACTAGCTCCCCTGCCTCCCTTCTCTCAATGTTGTCTGTCTCTTTTCCTTTGAACACATGGACCACGTAATGACCAGCCCATATGGCAGTCTTAAGCCTACATCTTCATGACCTCATGACTCATCCGGTTTCCCTGAGGACCTCAGAACCCAGGAGAGGAGCTGAGTGGCCTGCATGAATGGGTACCCGTTGTCCACAAAGCTGTGGCTGGTTGGTGTGTTCATGGGTGGGATAGAACAGGGTGGGAGTCAGAGGTGGCACTTTCCTGTGCTTCAGACCTTTTCTGGTTTCGGGGGTGGTTTCCAGGCTCTTCATATATACAGAGAAGGAATTTTGCATCCTTCAGGAACTAGCCTTCAGTTACATAATTCTTATCTTACTATATGATGAATATTTTTTTAAAATAGGAAGACTTTACTGTAAGCATTTGATTGAAGTAATTCTTTTTTATTAGTTAATGAAGATGATTAGTCAGTCCACTTCAGTTAAGGCTTTGGTCATGGACCTGAGTCTGGTTCATGGACTCTCAGTGGGAACTGAAAGCATTAGGGATTCTGGAAATCACTTACCTTATGGATAAGACAATGAGAGCGAGAATTAGCCATGTCCAGAGCCAGCCAGGGCTGGGGTGCAGACATGCGACACCATCCAGCCTGTGACTTAGAAAGACAGCCCTGGCAATGTGGAGGCTGAACTAACATTTGCAAGTTTGGCCAAGATTTGGCTCATGTAGACAGACTCCAGTCATTTGATTTCCGAAGACACCGCCCCTGTGTAGAAGCCACAGTCAAGGTCTCCTCTCCTGTACGGTCCTGTGTGTGGCCTGTGTGGAGCTCTCTGCATATTACCTACCACTGAGTCAGAAGATATAGGCTGAGGCAGGCATAGTAGTGCATGCTTGTAATCCCTTGGGTGGCTGAGGCAGGAGGATTCCCACTAGTTTGAGGCCATCATGGGCTATATAGCAAAACGTTGTGTCAAACACCCACAATAAGAGTAAAGTTAATGTTGCAGAGGTGTGAGAATGACTTTGGCTTTGAGTATTGAATCCTTTCTTAGAGAAAAGCATTGGCTTTTAGAACAAATTCAACCCTCTGTCCACTAGATTCCTGCGTTCAGATCACGACTTCTTATAGCTCGTTAGAGCATGGTGGAATGAGCTGTTCTGTTTTAGAAAAATTCTACTTATTATTTGTGTGTGTGTGTGTGTGTGTGTGTGTGTTTGAGTCTTACGCCTGTGAGTCTGTAAGTGCACCTGTGTTGTGCAGTACCCGTGGAGGTCAGAAGAGAGCATCGGATTCCCCTGGAACTGGAGTTATGGATGTTGTTAACCGCCATGTGGATGCTGGGAATCAAACCCAGGGTCCTCTGCAAGAGAAGCAGTGTTCTTAACCACGGTGCCGTCTCTCTAGCCCCGAATTAGCAGTTCTTTAGTGTGGGTGGGCAGGCCTTGGTGGCCCAAGATAACCAATGAGGAAAAAGGCTCACATGCAATTTTTTCCAGGTCCCTGAGCTCCTAAGCAGTGGGGCAGGAGTGTGTACCAGAGCCGTCTGTTGCCAGATAACTCCTCACATTATCACAAGAAGCCTACTACCCTCTTACAAGGTGCCTTCTCATGTACAAGGAGAGAGCACTGACCTGTGATTCTGGGGTTCAGCTTGTTTCTGAGTTGTGGGAGATTTTTTTAACTCCTGTGTGTGTGATGTGTCGGGAGTGGGGTGTGCATGCATGCAGGCACACACAACCCATGGTACATAAATATAGGTTGGAGGAGAACTTCAGGGTTAGTCTTCACCTTCCACCCAGTTTAAAACAGGGCTTCTTACTGCCTGCTACTGGATATGTCAGGTCATCTGGCTCCTGGGGACTCTCCCTACAGGAGCTCCGGGACTGCAGACGTACACCATGGCATCCAGCTTTTTGTGGGTTCTGGGATCTGAACTGAGGCCCTCACATCTGTGCAGCAGGTACTTTGCCCACTGAGCTGTCTTCCCAGCCCATCTTCAGACGCTCTCATAGTCCACAAACCAAGCTTAAAAGAACAGAATTCTACTGCCATAGAGCTGTAGAGGTCAGAAGTCCAAAACCAAGGTTTTCAAGGCCTGCTCTCCTTGCTGGTTCTGGGGGACAGTGATCCCCTCTATGCCTTGCCTTTTCCTAGTTCATGGTGATGGCCATCAGTTCTTGCTTTCCTTGGCTTGCAACTCTGTCACTCCAGTCTCTGCCGCTGTGGTCACCTCATGTTCTCCCTCTGAGCCTCAGGCCAACCTCTCTGTTCCTTTCTCTTATCAAGACGTGAGTCAGGCGTAGGGCCCATCCTAATCCACTGTGACCTGTTTTAATTTGATTACATCTTCAAACAGGACTGTTAGCATCTAAGACCTGGATGCGTCTAAGGGAAGGACATAGCTCATCCTACAGCAGAGAGAGCCAGGAGGCCCCTAGGGTGCCAGTCTCTCAGCCAGAGGTTCTGTGAGTGGTCAGATGTCCCCCTTTGGGGACATTGTCCCCTACTCAGGTGGGTTTCGTGAATGCTCCTGTGTTCCCTGATTCTTTTGTCAGGATGGGTGTAGAACCCACTGCTGCCAGCTCGGAGCCATGGGACAGGCTGTGCTGCTTTGACATCTGTTTGGGGCATTGCCAACGCCTGAGCACACTGAGTGGGAGGCAGCTTGGGCACAGTGTGTGTCTGCAGGGCTGCCCACAGCTGCATGTGTTTTTTTTCTCAAGGTTCCTGGCAGTCCCTGAGTGGTCAGGGTGTCATTCAACCTCACTGTGGCTGAGGGGACAGTGCATGACAAGCAAGTCTGTTTCCCTTTACTCAGATTCAGGCATGTGAGGGCTGCCATGTATTTTCAGCTTTGGGTTGCCATGTGGCTGCAGGTCGGGACCCTGTGAGACTCCCCTGGGTAGACCCTTCGTCCTTTGAACACACTGCGATTACGGTGGTACTGAACTAACGCGTGTTGAAATTGTCCTTGAAAGTGCCAGTGCTTGCCTTAGAACCTGGGACGTGCTTGGCTGAGGAACACAGTAGAAGATGGCATCCATGTCTGTCTGCTGCAGGGATGACTGATGATGTGGTCCAGTGAGAACTGCTCCTAGGAGATGCTTGTGGGTTTGGAGAAGGTGGCTCCATGAAAACTTGTTGCAGTTTCAGGTGAATGCCTGAGGGTGCGCTGTGTTCTCTTGCCTGCAGGGATTGGTGTTTGGGGTATGGAGGTTTTCTCACTAGAGGGCACTGGAGAGACCGAATACGACCCTCTGGGATTTCCTAAGGGGTCTTCCTCCACGGACATCAGGAAAGTCAAGGAGGGAGGAACAGAGGGGAAGTGGGAGGGGTGGGGGGCAATACTAGAACCTGGGAAAGAGATAGAGCAAGAGGAAGCCTTGGACAGCCTCGGGTGGAGGGTGGCATTTTACAGTTTGGGAGGAGCCTAGAGCAACCTGGCTAAAACACAGACTTCCTGGCTTTTTACAGAAGATTGTACTAGAATCCACGGTGCCTGGGCAGGCTGTGTCCTTACTCAGAGCCTTGTAGTCAGAGGGTTTGGATCTGTCTCACTACTCAGACCTGTCTATGTGCCTGCCAAGGGCCATAGCTGCTTTAAAACGCCAGCATTCAGCAGAGTGCCAGGGAACTCCGTATGCAAGAAAGGAAGAGTCCAGTACTGGAGTTAACATGCATAGGCACCAGAGCCCTCAACCAAGCCGCATACTCGAGCATTCTTCCAGGAAGCCGTTGAAGATGCTGATATCTGGACCCTTACTTTGCCTGAAGAAAGCTTGGTGGCTCTGAGGTGGAGTCTATGGACCAGTTGCTCTGAAAATTCCCCCATGGGTGCTATATCCAAAGTTAAAAATCTCCACAAGGTTTAGGGTGTGTGTATATAGGCTAGAAACTAGTCTCGCCTTGATGGATCTGTTTCCTCATTGGCAAATAGCCTGCAGCCCAACCTTGCAGAGAGGTGTCTGGGGGGCTCCTGGGAGTCCAGATACACCAAGAGCCCCTTGCTGCTGTGTAGCCAAAGCAGCACAAGGCGCTGTCTGAATTGGATAGGTGTGATCATTAATCTGGATTGTCACCTTGAAGGAATTTAGAATCACCAAGGGAACAAACCTCTGGGCATGTCTGGGAGGGAGGTTTTAGACTGAGCTCACTGAGATGGGAAGACCCAGCCGGAATGCGGGTATCACCATCCTATGGACTAGGGTTCTAGGATGAGTAGAAAGGAGAAGTGAGCTGAGCCCCAGCATCCATCTCTCTGCTTCCTGACTGCAGATGCCATGTCACCTGCCGTGCCACATTCCACTGTCAAAACATGAGCCAAAGCAAGCACTCCTGTAAGTCCAGTGTTTTGTCATAACAGTAAGAAAAGTAACCCAGCAGGCTACTCTTGCTAATGTGAATCTGTTTGAGGACATCAAGCAGTAGGGCCAAGCAGATCTCAGCTGGGAGAGCTGCTGGAAACCCTGGTTTCAGTTGTGTTGTTACCATCTAGTGGGACGTTGAGAGTGATTGGAAGGGAAATACCCATCTTCTTTGTCTTGGTCTCTTTTTGGTGAAAAATGTCATTTTGTAAGAAATTTCTTTCCTTGGTGAAGAGGCAACAGTATTTGGTGGTAACTGAAAACACGCTACGTGCTGCACGCATCTGTGCAAGAGCTTGGGGACCCTAAATGAATTCAACAAATTAGACAAAGTCATGCCCCATTGCAGCTCAGCATGTTTGAAGTCTCCCTCTCCATTTTCTTTAAACCTCAGGAGCCTGACTTACAAAGGGGAGGGAGGATGGGGCTGGATTCATTCCTCAGGAACAGGTTCCAGACCTTGGGGTGTGCTGGGCCGGAGGCAGCTTACCAAAACACTTCCCCTCCTCTGGTGTGAACTGTTCACAGTCAACTGAGAAAGGAGACCTGGAACCAGGCCCATGCCCTTCTGCAGGTGCTGAGCTGTGGGTCTATAGATTGTTAGGGTTTTTCGTAAAACAGGAAGCCCCCAGGGCTGAGCGGGAGAGAACGCGCTGCCCCGCAGGTTGACCCGCTTCTCTGTGCATGCAGAGGAGCTTCAGAGATGGGGAGCCTGCCAGCCTCACTGTAGCCTAGGTGGACAGGAGACCTGGGGAGCTCCAGGCAGAGTGCAGTAGTTATGGAAAAGCAGCAAGAGGGAGGCCTCGGCCACAGCTTCACTTGCTGTTTGTCAGCATACGCATGTAGGGTCGGTGCCATTCCGTCCAGTGTCTGCCACCTACACCTACTCGGTATGTCTCTCTGCTGTTTCTGGGTCGAAGCCCAGGATACAGAGAATGTCCCGGCTGGGAGTCAGCCAGACAGCCAGGGTTGGAAGGAGGACGGTTACTACTAGAAAGGGAACCTGTCTGCGTCCTGGGGAGAAGGCTCAGAGTTGCTCCTGAAGGGGAACTGCAGTGAGCCTTGGGAAAGAGATCGTCACAACTGAGAGAGCACATCTACGGCTGAGCACGGGATGACAGCCACTAGGTAGGGCTGGAGTCAGGTCTAGAAGAAGACACACAGCAGACTTGCCCACAGGCTGAATTTGGTGGAAGACATTCTAGGGCCTCATTCTACCTGTGTGTCTGAAGAGCTTGTTCTGTCCAAAAATTTGTGTGTGTGCGTGTGGCACACACACGCACACACACGCACACACACACACACACACACACACACACACACACACACCAGGGAGAGCTAGAGGATACAGAGTTGTAATTCAAAGTTAACCGAAAGTCAGACATTGGGACAAACAAGTCAACCTGCGCCTTACAAGATGGTTCTCAGTTCATAACACCAAGTCCCCTGGGGGCACCATGGCGTCTCAAACTTTCCAACATTTCTATAGAGTGGAAATCTTGCTGGTGCTCTCAGACCCTTCCCAGTGCTGCCAGGAGCCTTCTGTGCCTCTGATCTCCCTGCTGTGGTCTGCTGGTACCTTCCCCACCATCGGCAAGCACCCTGTGCCACAGCCCTCAGAGCTTCTGTCAGGGCAGGCACCTCCTTCCTCTGAGCGGCAGAAGTGCAGCTGTTCTCGTCACACTCCCCTTGGTGGTCAGCCCCTAGCTCAGCTGTCACCTCTCTGAGCTGGGCACGATCCTGTAGCCCGTGGGTACTGGGTCTCTGGGCTCTGGTAGACCATAGTACCTGCTTATCACATGCTTCGTGTATCTGTTGGATCCCTAGCATCAAGCATGGTGCTCAGGCCCAGATTGGCACTTGGTAAAATATTTGTTGCACAAATTATGGAATCAAGCTGTGGGAGAGTGAGAAATGGTCCCCAGGTCACACTTCGAGTGAGTGGCAGTGTTCACTTTTGCAACTCTAAATGCAACACCTGCCTCCCTTCTTGGACCATGAGGCTGGCAAACGGGAAAACAGAGCCAAGAGACTGTCTGTTAGCAAGAGGGTGCTGGTCTGAGCCAGGACTTGGTGATCATGGTCTGTG
Organism: Eospalax fontanierii; assembly: GCA_035773235.1. Classification (NCBI taxonomy): domain Eukaryota; kingdom Metazoa; phylum Chordata; class Mammalia; order Rodentia; family Spalacidae; genus Eospalax; species Eospalax fontanierii. The sequence goes on from CM069536.1 coordinate 73,172,551, forward strand.
AGCAAACTGAGGCAGGAGGCCAGAAACAGAGATTGAGCTGAGCCAGCTAAGTCAGGCCAGTAGATAAGGCCGTATTCAGTGCTCAAGTGAGGCCTCGTCCGTGGTGATGATCCGGGCGACTCTGGGCATGGGACAAGGCGCCTCCTGTTCTGATGGGCTCAGAATAAAACTGGGAGTTTCATGGAGGGTTGGATCAACCCAGGTGCAGGCCAGGAGCTAGAGCAGGAGCCAGCTGTCTTGAAATCCAAAGTGGTTTCTATTTGCAAAACTACTAAAACCCTTTGCTGTGTTGATACTATGCAGAGCACACTACAGTTTGCACTCTGCAGTGTAAAGGGCAATATCTCCCTCCAGGCCTTTGTGCAAGGTTTCCTCTCCTTAGCCCTCCCACTCTCTTTGCTATACCATCCATCTGCCCCCACCACAAGCTGCCCCACCACACTTAACTGCCTCTAAAGCAGTACCATACAGTGTGTGACTCAGTGTCAGCTCACTGGCCTTTTTAAATTACATTTTATTGATTTGAGGGTTGTGTGGAAGTCAGGGGACAACTGGAGGGGATCAGTTCTTTCCTTCCATCATGCGGGTCGTAGGGATTGAACTGAAGTCATGAGGCTTGGTGGCAAGTCCTTTACCTGCTTCGCCATCTTGCTGGTCCTCACTGTGTATGTGGTGCTGTTTTGAGACCAGGTTTCTCTGTGCTGCCCAGCCTGGCCTTTGATTTCTGGGCTCAAGGGGTCCTCTCGCCCAAGTCTGCCGAGTCTCTGAGACTCAGACACATACGCCACTGCTGGAATATATTCACTAGAACCAGCATCGGAACCCTGGACCAGTCAAAGCAGAACGACCCAAAACAGTCTCTCCGAGCATACGCTGGCAGTGGCTTAGCCTCCTGCCATTTTTCTTTTGGATCTTGTCTGTATCAGGCAGGGTTGTTTCTAATTGCTTTTCTGGTTTTCTTCTGGCCTCACTGGCCTGGGTTCTTTTCTTTTTTTAAAGGCAGGTTCTCGTGTATCTCAGAGTGGCCTCTAAGTCTGCACGTAATAGATTTTCCACTTCTCCTCTTCCTCTCTTCACCTCCCGAGTTCAGGGATTAATGTCATGCAACAGTATGCCTGGTTTATGCGATGCTGGGAGTGGAACCCAGGACACTGGGCATGCTAGGCACGTGCTCCACCAGTTGAGCTCATCCTCACCCCTCATCCTGTTCTGCCAAATCCTTCTCGTGGTCTTCATCCGAGAGAGCATCCCTCCCTCTGGAGATGTTTTCTCTTCTCCTTCTAAGATCCTCTTCTTCAGGTTCCTGCCACAGGTCACCACGTGTCCCTGTCAGCTTCCCAGGGGAGCCTTCCTAATAGGTCCCCGACAAAACATGCCTATATTTTATGCCCACACAGAGGGTGGGTTTCCTCAGAATATAATTTCCTTCAGACTTCTGAAACTTTAGAGCTGGCTACTGATAGGAATTCTGATTCTGGGTTTCTTGTGGCAAATCCGTTCTCTGTGCTCCTTTCCTGGGAGGTTTTCAGGATTCTTCTTCATTCTTGGTGTGCATATATTACCTGAGAATAGTCCTCCAGGGAATTTTTTTCTTTCATTGTTTGGGGGCACACAGTGGACTCCTTTATTTGGTCACCTATGCCTTTTAGCTTTGGGGATTCTAGTGCATGTGAGTCTTTTAAAGCACGCTGTTTTCCATTTTTCATGTCTGGTCCTGTTTGCCAGCTCCAGGAACTTCAAGCTGGATTTTCCTGTGTGCCTCTTCCTCTCCTTTCTCATTGCCTTAATTTTTACTCTTTCTAGTACATTCTATTGCCTTTGTTTTCCTGTCTTTCTTTTTAACATGTTTTTAGCCACTGATATTTTTATTTTCCAAGAGCTTTATCTTGTTCTCTGATCACTCTTTTTCCTAGAAACTACTTTTATTTGAGGACTACAAATGCAGGAGTTCTGGAGTACTGGCTGCCGTTCCGTTTGTTCATTTCCATGTAGGAATGATTTCTGTCTCCTCAGAGGTTAGTTTCTGTGTGGGTTTCAACCTTCCTCTTTGTACCCCTCCAGTTGCTTGTGTACCTGCTCATCCAGGGTTGAGAAAGATGGCCTGTTAGGTGTTTCTTCTTTGACCAACAGCTGCCCGCCTCTGTGTTCATGGATTCGACATTGCAGTTGAGCACTTATGTAGTTAGGCAGTCCTACCGCCACAATGCCTGCACCAACATGTGCTAACTTTGATCATCACATCATTCCCTGAACGCCACAGAATAGCACTGATTTACACTGCGTTCACATCATAGCACGTGTTATAAGTAGTCCAGATATGATTTAAAGCATACAAGAGGAGGTGTGGGTTATAAGCAAGTGCTATGCATTTTTATATGGGACTTGAGCATTCATGGATGTTCATGGGAATCCTGGAAACCAGTCATCTGTATCTACCAATGGATGCCTGTCATCAGGCTCAGAAAGACTGGGTCCTTGGCCAGCATCACAGAGTGCAAATGGGTAGCTGGTGACTGGACCTTCTGATTTGGCTCTGCTTCTTGTATTTCAAAGGGCTTGATTGATTTCAGATAGACTGTAGAGCTCAGCTGACCCGCCTTTGCGGACTGTGTGAAGGCTGTTCTCTGTGAGAGACTGTGGGACACCGTGGTATTTCCATCTCCGGTCTATTCTGCATAGCAGGAGGTACACAGAATTCTGAGGATTTCCCAGCTCTTCAGGACCCGAGCCGCTCCATTCTGCATTATTCTTTCCTTGTACTGGTCCCACATCCTTTGCCAAAGGCAATGTCCTCAAATCTATCCCAGGAACCCCATGACTGCCACCAAGAGCTTGGGCTTCTCAATTTCTGAGCAGACCCTCTACTCTGTGTGCTACATGGGAATTTCAATGTGCCTGCTGGCAAATGCAGGACCCCACCCACAGGAAACACTCCTGGGACTTAGGGCTCACTTAGCCAGATAGCCCAGCACACTGGGAAGCATTTGATGGGGTTTTGATTCCCAACAAACAGAGTATATGATTTAGTCCTCATGGGCATCAAAATAAAATGCCACACTGGGAGTTTTCTCATAGCGAGTGGGGAGTGTGGCTCCTGGATTCAGTGTCTGATGAGACCTTTTCCTGGCTCATGATACCTTGTGGCTGTGCCTGCCTGCGGTGTATAGAAGGCCTGAGATTTGAGCAGTAAAAAAATTTGTCAATTTGAACAGTAAGTATTGTGAATTTCCACAGAGGAGAGCACGCCTCTGAGAGAGTGCAGGTTCTTTTTATAACAGTGGAGGGGAGAGTTATTTGGTCTTATCTGTGGGCCATTTGTGCAGGCTCTGTGTCTGGATAGACAAGTGGACAATCTTGATACATCATTAAGAAGTAAGTTTTATGGTGCAAATTGTTTTTCTTAAAACTGGCCATTTGGGTGGGTGCCATCATGAGTTAGGTTCCATATGTCAGACTTTAAGAAGTCCAGGCAAGATTGTTAAAGAGTGGGGATTTTCAACTCTACAGTGTCCTCATGGTGTGGAAGGGTGGAGGGAAGGCTCTGCCCTTCTGTAAGGAAGCGTGGAGGGAAGGCTCTGCCTGGTCCCATCTTTGAGAGTTCTACCTTCCTGGTCTCATCACCTCCCCCAAAGACCCTTCTTTCTGACATGATGATCTTGGAAGTTAAATCCCAACATGTGAATTTGGTGAGGACCAAGAATCTGGACCACAGTCTGCACAACTAGGAAAGTGTTACATCAATGTTACACTTCAGGTCATGTTACTCTTTCCTGCAGCTGCTACTGAGAACTTTCTTCTCTAGAGTCTTCTCATTGGAAGAGAAGACACAATAAACTATTTTAAAGAAAGCTCCTCCCAGTCTTCCAGCTTAGGGAAGTGCCTCAGACTACAAGAGCCAAAGCAGGGTCTCAATCCAGGGCATCTCCTAACACTGAACACAAGGTCACTGGAGAGTCCAGACAGCTACAGAGAGACTAGTGTGAAGGGCAAGTTGCTCTGGATTTCAGAATATTGTCAGCTTTAGCAAACAGTTCATGCCTCCTGGTTGGGTGGAACCACCTGGCCTGAGCCCTTCTCAGATGGGCAGGCCAACAGAGGCCTGTTCAGGGAAAGCATGCCCATTTGTGTAGTAAGTCGTAGCTGAGGGCATCTAGTTGATACATGCCCTTCATTTTTTCTTTCTTTAGCCTTTTTTTTTTTTTGCTGATATTTCAAGAGTCTAGTTTCCATTTTCTCTGCTTTTTATTTCCAGTAATTATTTATTGATTCTCTGTTTTCAAACCCTGTTTGGAATGGGTAGATGATTTAGGAAACAGCCTCAGGAGGTTCTTAGAGAGATGGGAGAAAGCACCATTGTGTGGCTGCATGGGAGAACTTTCTGCCCACCAGAGCTGTCAGGAGCAAGAGCTTGCCTTCTGCGTTGGCAAGTGGCATCTCATGCAGTCACAGATGTGCTTCCTCTGCTCCGAGAGAATTCTGGGTCGACCGAGGGTATGGTTGTTAGAGAAGGGGTGGACGGTTCCACGAGGGATTGTGTTGGAAAGCTTTAATATCCGTTCCTTCCCTGAGAGTCCCGGTCTAGAAGCCTCTGCCCCAGCACTCCTGCCCTCCCTAAGCAGGCATTCTAGGAGGCCTCCTGGGTGCCAGGCTCTGAATAAATGATAGTGATAAAGATCTCGAGGGAGGCTTGGGAGATGACTTAGCTGGCAAAGTGCTTGCTTTGCAAGCATGAGGACCTGAGTTCAGTCCCCAGATGGTCTGCTAAAAAGAAATGCTGGGTATTGGTGGGAAGCAGTTGGGATCCCAGTACTGGGGACAAAGGTGGGTAGAGTTCTGGGGCTTACTGGCCAGCTATCTGAGAAACCCTGCCTTTCACAACAAGGTAGACAGTGCCTGAGGACAAACAGTGAGGTAGTCCTCTGGCCTACACATGCACACACATGTGCACACAGGGAAAGATATCAAGGGAGAGAGAGGGACGAGAAAAGTAAATTATGAAAGTAGAGCGCCCAGGAGTAAGGACCCTGGTACACAGCAATGCATCCTGGACAAATCACTTGCCCCAGGGAGCCACAACATCCTTGTATGGAGAGTGGACACTTACTGATGCAAAATCCACTCATTAAGCCTCTCCAGTATGTCTGGGCTACAGTGAAGGGCAGAGTGTCCACCACACAGCCTGTCTCCAAGACTGGAGTGAGAGGGGAAAGTGCAGCTGGCTCCGAGGAGTGATCCGTGCTCTGAGGGGAGTGCTGGGATGCTTGGTTTCTTTTCAGTTGCCGTGATAAAATACTTTGACAAAGGCAGCTCGAGGGAGAAAAGGTTGACTTTAGCTGGCAGTTCAAGGTCCAGTTCATCACAGCGGGGAAGTCAATGCAGCAGGAGCTTGGAGCAGCTGGTTGCATTGAAACCCTTTATTAGGAAGCAGAGAGGGATGAATGCATGTTGCCTGCCACTCAGCTCCCTTTCTCCTTTATACAGTCCAGGATCCCGGCCTGGAAATGCTGCCACCCGCAGTGGGCATGCCTTCCCATCTTGGTGAACACATCTAGATAATACCCTGGAGTGGGGGTGGTTAGCAGTTACCAGTGCTTGATACTCTTGCGATGGACCTGGGTTCTACTTCCAGCATCCACGTGGTGGCTCCATGACCCTCTTCTGGCTTCTACAGATGCTGCACATGTCCTCGGTGTAAACACACATTTGCAGGCAAAACACATACATATAAAATAAAAATAAATCTTAAAGAGACAGTCCTCACAGGCACACCCAAAGACTGTCTTCCAGGTGATTCTAACTTCTGTCAAGCTAACAGGTAACACTAACCATTCTACCAATGGAGAATAAGAGAATGGGAGACCTTTGTGCAAGACCACCTGCTCAGGAGATGGCACATCGGTGCTGTGGTAGAATGAGCCAGCATGAAGTCTGGGCAAAGTGTGAAGCACGAGGAAGCAGCAAGTGCAAGGGCCTGGGATGTGTGCTCACAGAAGACCAAGAATGCTAGTACAGCCAATGCGGGGTTGACCTTGAGGGGAAGCGTTGATCTTGAGGAATTAGGACGGGTCCAAAAGGATGCTATCACGTGTATTTTTCATGCATGGTGTCTTTCTCTCCCTGTTCATTCTGGACAAGTACTGTATCAGAACTGTAAGGATGACTTTTCCCTGCCCGTCAGTAGCTGTTTCTCTAAGAAGTCATCATCCAGAAGTTCAGAAGGTGCCATTTCCAGCCTGGATACAAAAATGACTGCAAGGATTCATATCCAGAGATGAGATTTTTGTATCTTCACAGCTGGTAAAACCCACCCAGCTGTCTGGTGCTGTCGAAAAAAATCACATTAAAATGTAAATGCTCCCGAGCAACTGAAATGCGGATGGGTAGCAGCCCGCCAAAGGACAAGAGTCATGAAATATGGGCTGTTGATCCTGTGCTAACACAGCCCAGCCATTTGCTCAGCGAAGTCTGAGCCTTCGCTGCACCCTTAACGGACCCCAGATCTCCCTGGTACGTTGAAAATGGGGATGCTCAAGTGCTGGGCCATCATGAGCTGGGCAATAGCACTGTCTGGACACATCCCTTCCATGCTCTCTAGGACCTCTCAGCTTGGCCGTGGGGCCAAAGATGGAGCCTGGGGCACTTCCATATTGCTAAGGAGTGGGGCTCCATGACCTTGCACTCCTGATTTTTCAATTTCTGATCTGAACAGGGATTCTAAATACATTCCTTAAAAAGTATTACCTTTTCTTTTGTGGGGCACGGGGAGAGATTAGGATATATATATTTAGGTAGATATCATTTATTTGTGAGTTGGAGCCATAAAGTATGGCAGGAAAGAGTGGGAGAATGGAGCAGCAGCCCCCGGAAAGTGTTCCTCATTAATGTGGGCTGCAGTCATCAGCTGGGGAACATGATCTCATTTTGTAGCAGGGAATCTAAGACTCAGACGCGCTGTGGTGGCGCACTCGAGACTGTAGTCCTGGCCCAGCCTGTGTGGATCTGAATCTAGCTCACTTCATGCTGGCACAGCTGTGGATCCAGCTATGAGACCCTCCTCCAGCCTCCTCTTCTCTCTTCTCTTATGAATGCGATGTTAGTGCTGCCTGCTCTTCGTTATTGCAGGTGTGCAAACTCAGCGGCAGCTTGTGGAGACAGCTCAGTTGGTAAAGTGCTTGCCACACAAGCATGAAGATCTGAACCCTCAGAACCCTCTGAACTTCTGAAGGTCTGAACCATCAGAACCCTCCTAAAAACATTTGGACATGGTGGCACCTGCTTGTGATCCCAGCCCTAGGGAAGTGGAAACATGTGGATGGATTCCTGGGGCTTGCTGGGCAGCCAGGCTAAGCTAATCAGTGAGTTCCTGGTCAGGTAGAGACCCTGTCTCAGCAAACAAGGTGAATGGCTCCTGAGGAGGTAATACATGAAATTGATCTCTGGCCATACACACACACACACACACACACACACACACACACACGCATGCATGCACGTCAGCAGATAGGAAGCACTTAGAACAATGCTCCCTATACCCCGGGAAGCTCAGCTACACACAGGGGCTCTGAATACTCTGGTAAGAGTTTCTGTCCTAGTCGCCTGGCTAGCATAACACAAAGTGGAATTGTCCTTGTTGAGTAAAACCATACTCATTACCCAGACACCCTCAAGACTTTCCAGATCTGTGAGGACTCAGATGTAAAGTCACAGGATTCCAGAATGAACCTCCCTAATTCTCCTCCCTCCCCCAAACAACACACAGTGACAAACTTAGGACACAGTCACAAATGCAGGCTTGGTCTGTTGTCCTGCTCAGAGTTCTTTCTCAATTGCTCAGAGAATTATTGTCCCCGCTTTGCAGATGAGAAAACTGATATTTATATCCCTTAATGCTCTCCGCAAAGATCATCCTCTTAGGAAGGCAAACAGAGCCATTTGAACCTGTGTTTCTGTGTCTACTGTTAAATAACAGGCCTCTTACCCTAAGTGCAGGGTCTTACCCTAAGTGGCAGAGTTCTGTTCTTGAGTGGGTCTCCTGTGCTTTCAAGTCAAGTGGTGCTGGGGCTCAAGCCACTGAAGGCTCCTCTGTGGTGTCTCTGTCTGAGCTGGATGGGCTGCACAGCAGGGAGTGGGAGCTGCCATCTGTCTCTGGGATGGAATAATTGATGCATTTAAACATTACTTCTCTTGAAGGGGTACTTAAGACTTAGAGAAATATTGTCTCAATAGGAGTTTCCTCATCCTTTTGATTTCCCCTTAGATTAACATTTTATGTAATCCCAGTACCGTAGCCCATGCAGAAGGCGAACACCCTCCCACACTGTCAAGTGAGCTGCAGAGCTATTTGGACTGCCCCAGCTTTTTCGTTCCAGGATCCCATCCCTGTTCCCTTGCTGCTTAGTGTCCTCCAACCTATGACAATTCCTCGTTTCTATCTTTCGTGACCTTGACATTTCAGAAGAGCATTTATCAGTTTTGTTCAGTGTTGTCTCAGCTTAGCCCTGGATAAGTCTGAACGTTGGGGAACAGAATTCCCTGGAGCCGTACTGTGTCTTTCCTGGTACCTCAGGTCAGGTGTGTGATGTCAGTATTTCTATGGTGATATTGGTCTTCATTGCTTGGTTAAGAGTCATTTATTAGATTAGATTAGATTAGATGATTAGATTAGAGAGATGGTAGACTGACCATATTTTCTTTGTTTATAACTACCCTGAAAGAGCTCCTTGAAACCATGTGAATCTTCGTCAGATGTTTGTTTGTGAGTCTTATTGTCCATTAGTGGAGCTTGTGTGGGATGTGGCGTGTGGTGATTATCTACTTTCATTTTTGTCTTCACGTATTAGTTGGGGTTCTACTGCAAGAAAAAACCGACCCTCCCCGACATATGTTCATTGATGTGACCATTTATATACATGCAGATTCTTTCCTTTGTGGTTTATTTTCTTGCTCACGTTCTCCCAGCTCTGGCCACTGGGAACTACGTCAGGTTTGTGCTGGTGTCGTCCTCCAGCTCTCCCATCCGTCTGTTCGTGGGCACTTCCTTACTTGGGGCATTCCCGAATGTCCACAGTCCACTGTGGCTTTCCCCTGCTCCCACCTCTGAATCAAGCTCTTCCCTAAGGAGCACTGGTTCCTTCCATGGGAGAATTGCATACCAGACCATGATCTGGGTACCACGTATGCACACTGCTCCTGGGCTGGCTTTGCTCTTTCCTGAGCCTCTCTGATCAGAGCTGGGATTATAGTCTTGTGTGAGAAGGTCTCAACATTCTGACCAACCATGAGCTTTGTGTGAGAACGAAGGTAGGCACATAGATGCTCTCACCTGGTGATACTGCCACCACCCTAGCTCATGTGAGATAGACTTGCTGAATTGGATGCATTTCTCAGGACCTGTCCTTGTGGCGAAGCAGCATCTGTCTGTGAGGCCGTGTGCCGACACGGCCGTGCACACTGATACGGATTTCTGTGTCTGCTTACCTGGAGATGAGAAGGAAAGCAGAGTCGATACCAGAGTGTCTCTACCCACCAGCAGTGCCCTCCTCCCTTCGTGTGCCCTCCTTCTCCAGCGGTTCTTGTTAGCTGAGTCTCTCTAACTCTGACATGTGCTGCATCAGCTTTATATCTGCTGAAGCCGCACCTGTCAGCAGCATACCCTCTGGGGTGGAGGAGGCAGCTCTGTTGGTTAAGTGCATGCTTTGCAAGCACAAGGACTTGAGTTCAGTCCCCAGAACCCACGTTTAAAAAAAATGTCAGGCATGGTGGTGCATGCTAGCGATCCCAGCACTGGGCAGGTGGAGAGAGGCGGATCTGGGGTTTGCCAGCCAGTCTGCCTTGCCTATTTGGTGAGCTCTAAGCCAGTGAGAATTTGTCTCAAAAAACAAGGTGGTTGACTCCTGAGGAATGTTGTCCTTTGACCTCCATGTGCATGTACCACATGTGTACATGTATACACACAGAGTACGTATGTGCATACATATACACATACAGAAACATATCAACTGGTTAGAAATCAATGTCTGTGCATAGTAGTTTTGTCCTTGGCCAGAAACTTCCCTACCAAGATACTGTTTCCAAAGTTACTTCAGGAGCTGCTTCCCTTCCTCGTCTTCAGGCGGTTCTGAGGCTTATGAGTTATCATTTGGTCTGCTTACTTGTCCAGGTCTAAGTTCTCTTCCAGGCTGTCCCGCAGTTTGATACGATGGGCGGGCGTGCAAAGGGCAGGTGAAACACACTGTGCTTTCAAAACTGAGATCTAGACCAAAAGCTAGGTACAAGGAACGGCCCCTCCTGCCTCTTGGCCTGGCCCTGCTGTCCACTCCTTTTCACTCCTCTGGGTGAACAGTCTCGAATTTCTAGCTGAATCTCCCAGTATTCGCCTTTCTTTTTCTTTATGTTATGAGACAGGGTCTCACTATGTACCCCAGGCTGGCCTTGAACTCTTGATATTCCTTGCTCCCTCAGCATCCCAAGTGCTGGAGTTGCAGATATGAACATCACACCCATTTCTGTGTTCTTTTATACTAGTGAACGGCTGTACACACTTCTTTTTACTTTTATTTTTTGTTTGTGTGGATGTGTTGCCTGCATATGTATAAGTGCCCCCATGTCATACAGTGCCCAAGAGATCAAAAGAAGACAGTGTATCCCCTGGAACTGGAGTTATGGATGGTTGTTAGCCAACTTATGGGTGCTGGGAATCGAACCTGGGTCTTCTGCAAGAACAGTCAGTGCTCTTAACTGCTGAGCCATCTCTCCTGCTCCAGTAGACACACTTTTATAGCTTCCTTTTGATTTGGTTTTGCTTTGTTTTTACAGGGCCTACTGAGTTGTGCCTCCAGACCCTTTCTTACAGAAAGTGTAGTCTGCTATAAACACTCTTGCACACTTGGCTTATCTGAGCAAGCAGCATCAGTTTGTGGGGCCCTTCCCCCCTTGTCACCACGGAATAGAGCTGGGGTAGCTGGTGTGATGACTCCTTCCCTCTGCCATATCTGAGTGTTTAGGTTGCGTTTTAGGATGATGCTGTGGTGAACAAATCTGCTGGTTTCATTTCTGTCCACTGGCGTTTCTCTTCAGGGCAGTGTCTGAGGGATTGCAGTGGTCAGAGTGAGCTTAAGTACAGCCTGTTCTGTTTAGTATTGCTGATTCTTCCTCCCGGGAACTTCTCCTTCAGTTGTTGGAGAGTACTTGTTTCCTACTGAAAGTCTGCCGTAGGCCCAGAGGTACGGCTATTCAGAATTTCATTTCCGGGCTACTGGTAGCATCCTCCCAGACCAGGCATTCTCTCCCCTGTCTACTTTGCATAATGACAGGGCAGCTGTTGCCTCCCCCAATGCTCTCTCTTCATTGTGTCTCTTACCAGCAAAGAAGGTGGGCTGTTGGCTCCTTTCTGTAGGCACGGGAGCTGCAGGGGACAAGTTTAGGAACTTGCCTGAGCCACATAGCTAATTAGGATGACAAATGTTTCAAACTCACTTTTCTAAGATTTTGAACTTTTTTCCTCTTTCCATTGCACAGTGGGAGCCAGAGAAGACCTTAAGCATTACCTAGTTTGAGTCTGTCATGGGTTCATGGTCTCTGAAGAGGGCCAAGACGAGGCTAGTGTGTAAGGTGACACAGCTCCTTGGGGCCAAGCTAGAATGCAAGTCTCTGCTTCCTGCTAATCCCCCGGGTGGAATGGAGTCTGCTGGCTGGTCAGTGGGGTCTGTGGCCCGAGGGAGGTGGCAGGCGGGCAGAGCGGTATTGCTGGTGGAGAGGAACAGCCCCAAGAGCCCAGGTCTCGCTTCCTTGATTATCTCCATGCCCTTGCCTCAGAACTTCCCGATAACTTGTGTTCCTCAGGGAAGTTCTGTTCTGATATAATTAATTTTTTCCACAACTAAAAATATGTGCTTTCATTGAGCAAGGAAAATGCTGATCAATTTATCCTTAAGTGTTCAAGCTTTTTTTAACTTACCATACAGTAAAATGACCTTTTTTTGTCATCAGGCTTCAAAGTGAGAAAGGAAATTGGCAAGTCTACCAAAGGTGCCTGACCATTATCATTGTCCAGCATTCTCCTAGTGTACATGGATAAACTCAGCCCGAGGGTCTCTCCCTGCCTCTTCCCTCAGGGGCAAGCAGCCTGGAAGCTGGCTCTTCTCTGTGAACTTTGAGTATGACATTCACAGGTGTCACCATTTTTAGATGACAGAAGAAGAAAGACATCAGAAGTTGCTGAAACAGGAGGGGCCATCTCTTTCAATTGGCCTTGAGGCAAAGGATTTCTTGCTGTCCCCGCACGAGGGCACACACACATGCAGGTACATGTACACCGCCTGCTTGGTGATTCCGGAAGTAGGGCACATTCTCTTGATACAGGTTCTCCTCACTGGGTGTCTCGTGTAATGGGCGTCCAGATGAGTAGTCTGGGTTACATTGCTCCCATCACTCAAGTCAGCTGATTTCTATGCTTTCCTTCTAACCTAGAAATTGACCTCTCTAGATGCTCTTGATCTCTGTCCATTCCATCCCTCTTCCATCCATTGATTTTATATCTACCCATCATCTATCCATCCCCCATCCATCATCCATTATCCGTCCACCAATCATCCATCCATATCCATCCATCATCCATTATCCATCTACCTATCATCCTTTCATCACCCAGCCACCCTCCCACCCATCCACTCAACATTCTTTCATTCATCATCTCTCCATTGCCTCATTACTCTCTGAGTACTGCAGTGACCTCACATCAAATCTAGGAGTTGAAGTCAAGGAGATAGACCAGTCAGAGGCTCATCTATCCCAAACAAACTTATAGGTTCGTAGGGAAGGACTTGATTAGAAGGGCGACTGCAGGCCAGGGCAGGAGACACTCAGTCTCAGTCTGAACGAAGGGGCCCCTGGCAATGCTGCCGAGCCTACGTCTGTCTGAGAATGAGCAGCAGGTATGTCAGCCACAAAGTTTATGTAGGCGCATGGAGGTGAGAGGTGGAGGCCCAGAATGAGCATGAGAGGCATTTGATGGATCAGCAGGAGGTCGGCAGCACTGGTGAGCAGCATCTGTTCAGCTCCTGACTCAGTTCTAGTGACTAAAACAGTCACAGCTGCATTCCCGACCCTGTCAGCAGTGCCTGACGTAGAGATGTTCAGGAATTATTTTTGAATCTGAAGTTCTTATTTCTAAAGTGAGAATAGTATTTATTTTTGTCTGTTTCTACTGGTACATCCCAATATACTAGAATAAGGCCTGGCATATAATAGATGCTAAATAAATATTTAAAATATTAGAGATTTGCAGTTATATAGACTTCTGTTGTTAAATTTAAAAAATCTAGTGCATATCTGTAGCTTGCTCCTTTTCTCGTTTCTAATTCTGAAGTCCTTTTCTATGTGGATGGGTAGATGCCTGGCCCATGTCCTGTCCTTAATAAGAGGCCATAACTGTCACTGTCTTACGTAACTGGAAAGCAGTTACTGGCCACACCCTGAAAAGTTCCGTGCAAAGCTAGGGCCAGCCATGTCGTAACAGAGACATGGTGTTGTCTAGTAATAACTGTGAAGCTCTGTGGAGTGGGCTGAACCCTTTACAACTGTTGTGTTTTTGTTTATTCAGTGGGTCTCAGGAGCTGCTGGGAGTGGATTCTAATCACAGTGTGACCTGGCTACCATTCCTCTTGGATAACTGTAATGACACAAGGCCATTTTGTGGCCACCTGAGTTGGTCAGACACATTGAGGAGTAGAAACTCTTGCCCAGCCCCTGCTGAAGAGCTTACCCATACCTAGGGAATCTTCCATTTGCAAAGAGGCCCCCAACTCACATCCTGAAAGCCAGAAAGGCTGCAAGTAAGATCTGCCTGTGCGGCACTGGCCAAGCCTGGGGCCCCTGCAATGTTTATCCAGTGAACAAGTTAGCTGTGTTTGCTTAATGCTGTTTGATTCCAGAAGCTAATTGAGCTTTAAAAATTTATTATGAGATATCCCGTGCATACAAAAGAGTGTAAACAGTGAATGTGTGTGGCTGAGAAAATAAATATGAAATGAACATCCGTGTCCCTGTGGTATGTACTGAATACATTCCAGAATTGCCTTACGTGACTTGCAGGGCCCAGCTCTGCTCCTGGCTTCCCCGTCTAGCCCAGCTCCTCCTACAGACACCTCACCTGGATGGCCCAGCCTTGCTGCCATATCTGGGTATTCACTCTTATTCATACCTGCCAGTCTCCCACCCCTTTTGAGCTAATCCTACCTTCTTCTTCATCTTGGCTTAGTCATCCCTTAGTCAGACACCCCATTCTGGATTCCCACAGAGCTCTTGGCTCACACGGCCTTCGTGATCTGTTTGTTTAGACTTCCCTGGACCTTGAGTTCGTCAATCACAGGCTTTGTCTGCCATTTGTATATGTCCATTGCTTAGTGTAGAACTTGGCTCATTATAACACCCAGATGTTCCAGGAAGCCTGGCTTCAGTGTTCCCATGAGCTACTATGTTTTTGGGTGACCACCGAAGTCTTTTCTTGGGGAAAAGCTTAGGCTGTCTCAATCTTCCAAGTATCATCTACCAGATTTCTCAGCCAAGTATTCTGAATTTCCAGATAGAAACTTGTCCTTGTTAATAGAGCCAGAGTGAACCTTCCTCATCCCAACACATGAAAATGTTCTCAAGAGGGAGAAGCGCCTAGAATTACAATTGAGCCAAGCAACTGCAGAGCAAGGAGACAGAGAAAAAAGAGCACAGGTGCCAGGCATCCTCTGCTCCTCTCCTGGAACACACAGTTCCTTTACACACGGAGGAGCAGAGGCTGAGTTCTGGAGTGGGCATGACTTTGAAAAGAAGCTTGCGCTGAAATGAAATGCTGCCCCTCCCACTCAAGGAAGATAGCTCTGCTGTGCTGTCAAGGCAGTTGAGACTTTCATCTGTATGTGTGTGTGTGTGTGTGTGTGTGTGTGTGTACATACCATGTCATGCACACATGCAGAGGCCAGAGGAGAATGACAGGTATCCTCCTAAGCTTTCTGCCTTGTTCCTTTGAGACCAAGTCTCTCACTGAACCTGGAGCTCCCTGTTTTGCAGGTATACTGGGGGCCAGAAAGCCACAGTGTCTTCACACACCCTCTCCTCCCAGTGCTGGGATTGCATTACAAGTGCACACAAGCACGCCCAGGTCCTCATGCTTGCAAGGCAAGCACTTTACGAACCTACCTGTCTCCACAGCCCCGGACCTTCATTTTTTGTGGTTTTCACACATATAGTCCAATCCTTCTCTGACCCTCTCTCAGCCTCTCCAGCAGAAACTGACAGACGCATAGGTTTCTCTTTGCACACTGGCCTTGGCTCCTTTGCTCTTGGCACCTGGAAGCTGAGGTTCTTCTAGGATTGTAGGAAGACAGATACACACAGTGGCTTCATTGTTGTGTTTACTTACATATTGATTACTTTGAATGAGACAAAAGAAAACTAATACAATAATCAACCATGTTGCGGACATTTTCTAAAAATTTTACCCCCTGGTGCATTTTTTTTCCCTCCAGAAATAAAGTTTTTTAAATGTTACTTGCAATCATAAGTGGACATGAATTTTAATGTCCTTTGTTTCCCCCTTTGCATGTTTGACTGCCTTTTGCCACATGCCTTTTCTGTTTCATAATGCATCATTGAGTTATGAGTCCATGAATCTCTCAGGACCCTGTTTCCTATCAATCGTTGGTTAACTCAGCAAGAGTTAATCTCCAGTTCTTAGTAAGCTGTTCTGAGAAGTCATAAAGACAGGACTCTGCCATTGTATGCAGGTGTCAGAGAGTGCCAGGACCAACCTGTGATCTGTATTCCTTACTTCTCTTGTTCTGTGGTAAAATAATGAACAAAAGCAGCCTAAGAGAGGAATGGGTTATTTTGGCTCACAGTTCCAGGGGATACAGTCCATCATAGAGGAGAGGGCACTTTGGCAGGAGCGGTAGACCAACTGGTTACATTGTAGCCACAGGAAGCAGAGCTTGAACAGGATGTGGAGTGGGGCTATAAAATCTCAAGGCACATCTCCAGTGATCTGCTTCCTCCAAAGAGGCTCCACCCGGTCAGGTTCTATAACCTTCCTAAACAGTCTACCAGCTGGAGCTAAAGTCTTCAAACATACCAGCCTCTGTGTTGGGGGAGGGAGGCGGAGTATATTTCACATTCAAATCACAACAGGCTCCTGAGACTGGGTCTCCCTTCGCTCTGCCTCTCCTATAGAGTCATTATCAAAAGAGGTAGACGTTCCACCTGGACTTCTGTGTACTTGGAGAAAAGACGGAACAGTGCTGGCAGGAGAAGGCAGCCACATCATGATATTCACGGTGAATATCACAGGTTGCAGTAACCTGGAGAGCTGGTCAAACAGTGGCAAGTGAGCAGGGTGGAGGCTGTGTGTGTCATCTGTGCAAAACTGGGATGAGTGGCAATCAGAATCATCTAGACGGATGATCTGAACAGAGTGAGAGCAGAGACAGAAGCCAGGCCCTGGGCAGGGAATGCAAACTCACCATCCTCCTCTTGGGTTCCAAATACTCCCGTCACACCAGCAGGGAAGGAAAAGCATGGCTGTCCAGCATCATGAATCACAGATGCATTGGTGTCCCCAAAGCAGGTGTGGTTCCTTGGCAGCATCCTGGATGTACTCTGTTCAGGGTCTTCCTCCACATGCTCTGGAAAACCTTTCCTAGAGTCCTGTTTTCTTTGTTCATGCTCTGTTTCAGATTGTGCCTTCTCAAGAGAAGAAGTGTGATGAGGAGGGCTCTCTGGACAAGTAGGTCGGGGGAGTGCTTGTTTGGAGCCGAGAGAAGGAGTTTTCATCAACGTCACTGTCACCGTCCTCTGAGCATAGCGGCTGTCACTTACTCAGCTGTATAGGTGCTGCCCCTAACTTTCATACACAAGCTAAGTATTAGCCTGTGTTAAAGATGAGGCACTGGGGCTGGAGAAACAGCGCAGTGGTCAGGAGCATTGGCTGCTCTTGCAGAAGACCTGGGTTTAAACCCCAGCACCCACGTGGTGGCTAATAACTGTCTGTAACTCCAGTTCCAGGGGATCTGACACCCTTTTCTGTCCTGTAGACATTACACAACATGGGTGCACTTACATACATGCAGACAATACACTCGTACACATAAAATAAATACATTTTCAAAAGAAAATGAAAAACAAAAAAGATCAGGAACCCAAAGTTCTGGGGGATGCAGCATCCTGATCAGCCATGGTGACAAGATCCAAGATTGGGTCCCAGCTGGGGCTACCATTTCCTCAATGTTAACTTAAAAAAAAAAAAAAAAAAAAAAAAAAGACGTGTTACCAAAGATGATGAGGACTGCATTAGCTTAGTTACTATTTTTAGAAATGGTCCCAGTGGATACAAGGTGTCGTGAGGAGATTTGATTTTATAGCAAAGAAGAACTTTCTTGGCTAAGCTGTTGGCAGGTGGGACCAGCTGTGCTGAGTGGTGGAAAATTCCAGAATGATGGAGAGAATTCCTCATAGAGTTACTTCATAGAGCTCTTCCAGCAGGCATGTGTAGCCTGTAGCCTCTGGGCCGTGTGCAGCTGCATATGGCCAAAGAGCTCAACACAGAACTGTAAACTTAAAGCAGATGTTTTGTGATTTAAAAAATTTTTTATTTAATGTGTATGAGTGTATTGTTTGTATGTGTGTAAGTGCACACATGTCATGCAATGCCCGTGGAGGTCAGAAGAAGGCGTTGGACCTCCTGGAACTGGAGTTACATACAGTTGTTAGCTGCTATGTGAGTGCTGGGACTTGAACCTGGTCCTGTGCAGGAGCAGCCAGTGCTCTTAACTGCTGAGCCATCTATCCAGCCCATTTTGTTATTAAAACAAAACAGAACAAAACACCAAAAATTTGATTCCATGACTGTTGAATGTGAACTTTGTAGAAGATAGTGCCATTTCACAGCATGAAAAGGTTGAACACTCTTATGGGGGTTTCAGATATCAAATGAGAAAAAAACAGAATTATTGCCAGACATGGTGGTACATGCCTTTAATTGAGGCCATCCTGGTCTACATGGTGAGTTCCCCAGGCCTGCTGGGCCTACAGGGAGACCTTATCTCAGAAACAACAACAACAACAAAAAAACCCAGAAGTATCTAGAATATTGGTTCTGGAGGAAGAATGTTCTTTGGTTATCTATAATAGATAACAATATAACGATGACAGGCATGGGATAACTAACAAGTAGAAACAGTACTTTCATAGCAGGAAAATGGGTTTCTTCCTGGGAGACAAAGAGATGATAAAACAAGCTTTATAAAGGGCTGGCTCCAGGAGTAGCTGTCCATGGACTCACCTCCAGGCACTGTGGCTAGGATGAATCTCCTTTGGACTCTAGGGATAGATGAGTCAGAGTTTGCATCAGCCCCACCTCCTATCTTTCTTTCTAAAGCTGAGTGCAGAGTGTCTATCTGGTAAACTCAGCCAGATGCAGCCCGTCCCCTCATTGCTGTGGCTGACACCATGCACTGGGAAGGGTAATTTTCCAGGGGAAAACTGAGACTCTGATACATAAGGGAACCTGGATTCTGAGCAAACCTAGTGGCCTCTGTCCTGACCAGCTGTGGCTCCAGCAGGCACACAAAGCCCTTCTCCCCTCCATTCTCCCAGCTTCCCTGCAACCTCCACACCCAGGCCACACACATTAGCTGTATCACTGTGTACTCATGGTTTATTTCCCAAGACACGCATCCCAGTTAGGTAAGCGATTAAAACTCTCCAGTGTGCTTATCGGGAGCAGCCCAGCAGAGGGTCAGCTTGCTGAGTCTGCTCAAAAGTGAATGCACCATCAACTTGGACTTTAGGGATGCTGTGAGGGATGTTCTGTCTTTGCAGAGACATGGCCACCTTTCTGGTGGTAAGACGAGGCTTCTTTTGGTAGTTAACATGACGATAAATATGCCAAGGCTTTAGGATCCCATTGTTGTTTTACCATTGTTTCTATTAGAGGCCTGGGAAAATGGCTCAGTTGGTAAAGTATTTGAGTTGGGGACATGGGTTTAATCCCCAGCACTTATGTAAAAAGCTAGGTGTGGTGATATGTGCATAATTCCAGGAGCTACCTGGCCAGCCAGCCTAGCCTAAACCCCAGGTTTCAGCAAGAGATCCTATCTCAAAAAGGAGGTGGACAGCTCCTGGGGATCAACACCTGAGGTTGACCTCTGGCCTCCACAGGCATGTACACACACACACACACACACACACACATACACCATGCATCTATGCATCTGCATGCACATACATAAACATATACCTGCAAATACACAAAGTTGTTTCTATTAATAACTTGTTTTTATTAGTAGGTTAATTGGCCAGTTTATTTATGAACATCAGTAATTGATTCATTAATTAATGAATAGATAAAAAAGCAATTTAGGAGACATAAGTTATAAGGCAATCATCATGGGCCCACCGTGTTTAGGAAATACTACCAGAGCCTCTGAACATCTCTCGGACATGTCCCCAGTCTATCCACTCGGTGAGGACCACTGCCCTGGCTTTGACATTTAATCTCTTGCTTTCTTGTGCAGACTCATCAGATTCAAACCTTCACACAGTACAGTCTTAGGTTTTCTATATAAATGGCAGCCTCCTTCTGTGTGCTTTTCTACTCAGCTTTGTACTTGTGACCCAGCCACCCAGGCATGTTCCAGCATCCCATGCTTTCCCTCTGCTCAGCATAAGGATGCTGTTCTAGTCTGCTTTCAACTACGGTGATAGCAACACTGACCAAAACCAACTTGGGGAAGAAAGGGTTAATTTGGTGAACAAGCACAGTCCATCATCAAGGGGAAACCAAGGCAGGACTCAGGGCAGGAGCTGAAGCACAGGCCACGGAGGAACACTGCTTTACTGGTTTGCTCCCGTGGCCCATACTCAGCCTGCTTTCTTATATAATATTGGACCACTTGCCCAGGAGTGGCCCCACCCACAGGAGTGGCCCCACCCACAGTGGGCTGGGCCCTCCCATATCACTCAACAGTCAAGAAAATGTCCCACAGACATGGCTATAGGCCAGTCCAGTCCATCCAATGGAGACAATTCCTCAAGTGAGGATCCCTCTACCCAGGTGTGTCAAGTTGACAACTAGAGCTATCTGTGGTCTAGAGGTTTGATAGCCATCTGCATGGTACTCAGCATTTTACCAATGTGGACCCTGCTGCCCACAAACATTCTAGTCTCTGTACCGTGGTGTGGACACAGGCAAGAGTGCCACCAGGGGGTGACCATGCTCAGCTTTACAAGACCGTGTCATACGGTTGTCCAAACTGACAGCACTGATTGGCTTGGTTGCTATTTAGTGATTTGGTTTATGTGTTCATTTGGCTAATCTCACAGTTCTCTAATGGCAATTTCTATTTCTTTGATGACTAAGTTTAGCTTTTTGTGGCCGCTCTTTTAAGAAATGTCTGGAGATAATTTTGCCCACTTTTCTGTTTGTCACTTTCTTGCTGACTTGATGCTGATATGATTTATAATATAGCGTAGTTTCGCTATGTTGTACTCACGTAGTGTTTATATACCCCAGTGTGTGGTTTTCTTGTTTCCTTTTTGTGATATTGCTTGACAAGGATATCAATTAAGCAGAATGTCATTGGATTAACAATTTCTCTTATAGTTTGAGTTTCTAAACCCTCAATGTATCTTCTTCTGCCCCAGGGTCATAACTATATTTTTTTCTATTATCTTAAAATTTAGAGCTTTCTTTTTCTTCAGTTATCTATGATCCATCTGGAATTGATTGGGTACTTACTGATTTGATTTCATTTATTTTTGATACCGTGTATTACTTTGATCGTTGCTGTGACCAGGCACCTGGCACGAGCGACCTGAGGGAGGAAAGGTTTATTCCCGCTCACAGTCTGAGAGTACAGTTCATCCTGGCGGGGAAGGCGTGGTGCAGGAATCATGCTGGGAAGGCAGGGTGTAGTCATTCCCCACTCTCCCTCACCCCAGACCCAAGGCTGGAAGAAAGGCATGAGTGGACAAGTGGATAAGTGAGGGTCTACTCTTGGACATTGCCTGTTTTTTTGTTTAATTTTTTCCTCGTTTCCTCTCCATCTCTATCCCTGCCCTGGCTTCCAGGCTGTGCTCCCAGCCCCTTATCACCTCAGTCAACACTGCCGGCTCCCTGCACCCTTCCCAGGCAGTGTTTTCCAAAGAAAACTGTGTCCTAACACATCCTTCCCGTGAGGCTCTCAGTCACGTTCCTAGGAGTCCAGCCACCCTCCCAAGGGTTTCTATAGGGAAAGTCAGGCTGATGTGCTGACTTAGAACGACTTAGAACAAACTTCTGGGAGACAGCTCTGTGGGTCAGAAAGGCCTTTCTGGTTTGCTGCAGAATCCTCAGAATGTAAACACAGCCGACCTGATTATCCCCTCCACTTCCTCCTGAGTCAGAGCCATCTGGGGTTAACTCAGGGAAGGAGCTAAATTAAACCTTGAAACCAAGCAGCCTCGATGACAGGCTCTTTGTTGTGCTTGAGTGACTGCAATGATGGGTCTCTAGTTATAAGGGCAGCACTAATCCTGTCTCTTAAGACAGGCCTTGGCTGTCTATCCCCTGCCCTGCAGAGACAGGAAAACGCCTGGTTCCTCACAGGACCTACTTGGTCAGGCAGCATGGCTCTCCTGGGTACCAGCTCCATGCTGGGCTCCATGCTTGGAGGTGGAGTTTCAAAAGCTCTTGTCCTAGGACTTGCAGCCTGAATAAGGAAACAGACAAGTAGTGAGAGACCCCAGTAAAGACCTGATTAGTGTTTGGAGAATCTTCATCCAGAGCAGAAGGGGGAGTCGATTTTTAAGGAACCGTGTGCCTTCTCGTGGTTTTATGTAAAGTCTGGATCATGGGATGACCAAAATAAAGAGGGAAAAGGCCAGTTCTCATTGTCGACAGGCAAGCAGACACCACTGTGTTGAGAAATTGTTAGTATCTCCCAAAGGCACACACAGGTCCCCATCTTTCCTCTGCTGAGTAAACATAGGCACTAAGAAATTACACAAAAGAGATGACATCAAAGGAACTGTAAATAGGTATCAGACTCTCAAACATGCATGCTGCAGTATTTAATTCAGGGGAAGAGTCATCAAATCTGCAATTGGCTTTAAAATGCACCAGAGCAGAAGGTGGATGGGTTAGGGCTGGGTGTTGATGCAAGCACAGCTCAGTAACACAGATGAGTGTATGGAAGCTCACTGCAAGCGTCTTTCAACTTGCAGAACAGTGACCATTTTCCTTTGAAATGCTGGAGAAATGGGTGTGTGGGTTCACCAGAGGATGACAACCTAGAGTGCTCATAGTCATCTACTCACGACAGTTCCGAATCTAATTCCTCTCAGATTCCCATCCACAGTAAAGTAGACTTGCACATTGTGGGCGTGTAAATACAACAGAACACTGTTCACATGAGAGATAGGATGAGCCACAAGTATACCCAGCAACATGGGTGAGTCTCACAAAATAAGCTTGGGGAAAAGGAGCCAGAGTCCAGACACAACAGGGCATTTGCACGTATGAACAGCATGCACAAGACCCGTGCCAGACAAAATTTGGCCACGCAGAGAGGGTGTAGGCATGGAGTCCCACCCCCTAGCTTAGAACAGTTCACAGCTGCTGGCAGAGGGAAAGTGAGTTTTCTTTAAAGGTGTGGCCCATGGTGGGTTGGCCACACTCCAGGAGATGGCCCCACACCCAAGAATATATGGGCAGCACAAATCGGACTCAATGAGTTGTGTTTTTTAATGATGACACAAAGTTGAGGGGGTAGGGAAAGGGCTGGGTCCTGGAGGAGTTGGGAGGAGAGTGAATGGGATCAAAATACATGGAATTCTTAAAGAATTAATAAAAATGGGGAGTGGAAGAAGCCAGATTCATAAAAAAAAAAAAAAAGACTGCATGATTCTGTTTGTAGAAAATTCAAAACCAGCAAAACTACTAAGGTGTTAGGAGTTATGCAGGGGTTGTCAGGAGGTGGAGGAAGGGATG
The DNA here is from genome assembly GCA_035773235.1 of Eospalax fontanierii. NCBI lineage: Eukaryota > Metazoa > Chordata > Mammalia > Rodentia > Spalacidae > Eospalax > Eospalax fontanierii. The sequence continues at coordinate 73,195,565 of CM069536.1, forward strand.
GTGACTGGATGGGCATCAGGGGAGGACCCTGTGGGGCAAAAGCCTGTTTCTTGATTTTAGCACTAAATAGTGTGTCAAGCTGTACACTTAAGGTGTGTGCACCTTCAGACAGCTTTGAAAGGGGAAGAAAAAAGAAAGACCAAACTGAAGCTTTCCTTAGCTGTGCTCTGCGAGTCAGACCACACTGACTAGCTGTCCTCGGTGGTGAAGGAGATGGAACTGTTCAGAAGACATCGCCCTGCTCACCTACATACACATCACATCAGTTCCTTCAGTCTTTACCAGTGGGCTCTGTTCTTCACAGACACATGTTCACTGTACTGTGCTCAGTATGGTGAGTCATTCTGTGAGGTGTGACCCATCACACCTTCATCTGATTCCCAGTGGCTGATCCTCATGGGATATAGTCCTCGATATGCCATTCAACCGCTACATCAGTAGGATTGGCCAGAGAATTAGAACGAATCGTGTGTGTATGTATGTATATGTGTGTATGTGTATGTGTGTGTACATGTGTGTATGTATGCATGTGTATGTGTGTATGTGTATATGTATGTGTGTATGTAGAGTGTGTATATGTATGTGTATATATGTGTATGTATGTATATATATATGTGTGTGTATATGTGTGCCTGTGTGTGTGTGTAGAATCATGTGTGTCTACTTATACCATAGATAGTATAGATATTATCATCCATCCCAACTCCCAAATGTGAGAAAATTTCTCTAGCTACAAGGATGTAATTTCTTCATGGAGGAGTATAGTCTGGCCTTCCCAAGACCTCATCCTATCAAGTCCCTACATGTCAATATATTTCACATATGGTTTGACCATTAATAGATGGAAAAGGTATCAACTGCCCACCCTGCCCTGTATTGCCTGCTAACTACCTTCAATAAAAATTAGTTTTGCCTATTGAAAACTACACCAGGGATGAAAACTAATCACTGGAACATATACCTCTGTCTCACAATGGCAATAAACATTCAGTGCCCACCACCCAGCCTAGCAAATGGAAGCAACCAGCATCTCTGAAGGCTGCCAGGGCCATCCCAGGGTCTTTCATCCTGCTCTGCCGAGGGAAGACACTCTTCTGTGCTTTAGACCCGCCAGTCATTGCCCTGCTTGATACAGAAATCAAAGCACACATTTCCAAGTGGTGCTTGCAGCTTTTGCTGGCGCTGTGCTGAGCGCGTTCTGCTGCAAGGTGCTTTTTCCCCTGGTGTCTGGGTTTGGTCCATGTTGTCAGGGGCAGCTGCAGCTTTGCCATCTCACTGTCCTGGAATATTCCACCACATAGCTCTGTTACCACATGTACACTGCTGCCTCCTGACACACACCTGGGCAGCCTGCAGCCCTCTGCTGTCACAGCTGCAGCTGGAGGTGTGATCTGTCCATCTCCAGGTGCACAGAAGCACAGTTCTTTCTTGGGTGCACAGCTGGGGAGGATGTGCCCAGCTGTACAATGTGTGTCTCCTGGCTCTGCTAAGATGTGTTCTAGAACAACGGTACCAATGTGTGTTCCTGCAGGAGGCTGTGAGGGTGTCTTGTGGTGCTCCTTCCTTCACACTTTGAAGGGACATCTTACAGCGTCTCTGGACACAAGAATCATCTCCCCTGGGACCTGTCCACTCCTGCCTGTGCTACAGCCAGAGCTTCAGAACAAGTGGAGTGATGGTGCCACACACATCCTCCATGAACACAGAGGAGGACCCTTCTCTTGGGTGCGACCCAGCACATAAAAGTTGTATGACCTTCCTGCAGTTGGGAGGGCTAACCAGTTTTCATAGGAAAACGGAAAGCAAGCTGCACTGAGCGGGTGACCCCAGAGCTAGACGTCTAGGTTCCTGTCATCACCAAGGCGTCATCCCTGAGATCCATAAGTCCTGTTCTACATTTCTCTTTGTGTGTGTGTGTGTGTGTGTGTGTGTGTGTGTGTGTTCAGGTACACAAACATGTGTATGTATGGGTGGAGGCTAGAACACATCAGCTGCCATCCTCAGGAGGGCTTTCCACCTCCTTTGAGATGGAGTCTCTCATTTTCCAGAAGCTAACCAGTTTTGTAAGCCCCGTGAAGCCTCCTGCCTCCACCTCCTCAGCATTAGGATTACAAGCAGGCGTGCTTTTCCTATGGGTGCTGGGGTCTAACTCAGGTTCTTTACTGGCTGAGCTGTCCTCCCAACCTAGTGTTCTGCCATCTCTCAGTGCCCAAGAAGGATGCATCCCAAGACTGAATGAGAGGAGGTGGATGCCATGCCCACTTCCAGTCCCACGGCCTGCAGCGGTCTCCAGCCCCTCCCCACTTCCGCCGGGCTGCGCTAGGGTGCTGGGAAGTGATCATCTTTTGTGCTGCCTCTCTCCATTTACAGGTTAGCCTGGCGAGGAAGATAAAGACATTTGCAACCAAGATGGTAATCACGAGTGGGAATGACGAAGACCGGGGAGGCCAAGAGAAAGAGAGCAAAGAGGAGAGCGTGCTGGCCATGCTGGGTATTATCGGGACCATCCTGAACCTGATCGTCATCATCTTCGTATACATATACACCACTCTGTGAACAGCCTCCAGATGGCCATGAGATGGGGGTCCTATGTGTCCACACATCAGTGACCAGACACTGCAAAGGACAGCAGGTTTGAAGGCCACACAACTGCGCCATCAATGCACCTTCAAACTTTCTAACACATCACCAAATAAGCCCGTCCTGCTGCCAGGAGCAGAAACTCTAAAGCACAATGAATCCAACCAAACTCATTCGGACCACGAGGAACTCAGCATCTCTGACAGGAGACCTGGCAGAGCGCTGGGAAGACTAGCCGTCGGCACTGGGGGTGAGCTTATGGGTGAGGGAACTCCCCACCAGGAAGTGTGACCGCATCCCAGACCAGAAAGGATGAGTGGGGAGGGCCCAGCTCAGCTGCCCGCCTTCCAGGGCCAGTGTTCCATCTGTACTTGATAAGCTTTAGGGGCGGTCAGCCGACAGGCATCCCATTCATCAAAAGTGTCCAGTTCTTTGGTACCGGGAGATAACTTATTTTTCCTTTTTCATTGGCTTGATGTGTGTATCTGTTCATATCAATGTTTATAAATATATATTTTTAATAAACGTGCTCTATTTTTTAGCATGAACCAAATATTTGGAGAGGCGCTTCTGGACACATAGCGTTCCTCCTGGTTTTAACCACTTTGCTCCCTCAACTGCAGAACCTCTTTTTTTTTTCTGTAGCCATCCGGGTCTTCCCAGCTCACCTCAGTTCTATCTTTGTGCTCTTTTTCTCCCTCACTGCCCCTCCAATCTCTCTCCCCTCACCCGGCTTGGCTCTTCTCCCCTCTTGTCCTCTGCCTGTCCTCTGTCTCTGCTCTCTCTGTCTCTCCCTTCCTCTGTCTCTTCTGCACTCTGTCTCTGCTCTCTCTGTCTCTCCCCTCCTCTGTCTCTCTTCATCTCTCGTCTACAGGACATTTTTCCATAATGCCAGCCACGGTCTTGGTTGGTGCATGTTTTAAGATTGTTGAGCAGCTTTCTGTTGTTCTGTTGGAGATGTAAAATGATCGTGGGCATGCAGACCTTAGGTGTACCCTGTCTTTATTGAGAATCATGCATGAACAAGGGCTGGGTGACAGATTAGCTTTAAACATGTTTCAAAAGGACTATCGCTGAGAAAAGAGTGGGCTCTGTCTGCGGGTCAGCATCTCCCTGGCAGTGTTGCTCATCCATTCCTAGAAACGTTGTCTATCAGATTTTGATTTTTGTGACCATGAGACAGGACATGGGCAAGCTCAGTGTGAGGTGTGCCATCTCTTTCTTAGCAAGATGCATCTTCAGAGGTTGGTGGGTATGAATGACTCAGAACCTTCCTGTTGTGAGAATGCAGGTCAGTTCCAACTGTAAGGACACCCCAGTGACAAGTGGCTTTTCAAGGGCACTGGGAGGGGATTTAATGATACTGCAAAGGACTGCTGCACGTTTTAAAGCTGGTTTCCTCCCACATGAAGTGATTTCCTCCCTGAGGGCTGTTTGAATTTGCACTGTTCTCCTGGCTCCCCGATGTAGCCCTGGCCTGGCTATGGTGGTGTGTGGCCTTTAAGGCAAGGTTCGGTATTCCCTCAGCCCTGCACAGAAAGAGTAGCGGTCTGCCCAGCTGGAGTCACGTGACACTGAGGGGTCTTTTCATTCGGATCTCTTCCTCTTTCCTGGAATTCCACCATTAGAGTCCTTTCTCAGGCTCTGCTACGGGACCACGCTCTTTTATAAAGCAAATCCCTGTGAGCACCTGGCTCTGGCACCGTTCATGAATTATGGCCTCTCCCCACCAGAAGGAAGGAAGGTGAGGTATTATTTGAGCACTTTATATACAAGTCACTGAGCCTTCTCAATAGCCTGTGACGGGGAGAGTCTCCCTGGTGTGGTAGAAGAACGAAGCAGGCTCAGATCAGGAACCTTCCTGGAGTTACTTGGTACCCAGAGGAATCAGATTCCACTATGGATCTGTCCAGCTCTTTATCCCAAGGTAGGCCTCAGGGGAGACACTGCAGGGGAAGAGGGGAACAGTAACTAGAAAGCCTGTCGTTTTACTGAGGGCAACCTCTGCACTCCCACCGCCCAGAATGGGAAACAACCCAAGAGCTCCTTGGACCTTGACAGAATATCACACAAATAGACCTGGGACAGAGACTGGTTAGAAATATGACATACATCTGGGGAGGGCGCTACCTACCAGGCTGTGTGATTCTGGAAAAAAAACTGTGAATTCTGGAAGTGAAGAGAATGAAAAATAAAGGTGCAATGGGAAAGAAAACTTGATTGGTGTCTTTTAGCTTCCTTTTGATGATACATATTCTTTATTTTACTTAATAAAATTTAAATGTGATGGTATTTGTTTATTTAATTAAATTTATTTATTCTAAGACAGAGTCTCATGTAGCCTAGACTGGTCTTGAACTCATTATATAACCAAAAATGACCTTGAACTCCTGGTCCCTCTGCCTCTAACCTCCCCAGTGCTGTTACAGCTGTGTACTCCCTCACTCTGGCTGAATGTGATTCTATTAAACAGAGCTCTGTTTGGTTTGGGGTAAAGAGGCCTCGGTCATTTTTTGAGGGTGTTGATTAGGAATTCATGAAGGAGGGAAAAAATGCCTTTTGGCCCCTTGCACAGCATCTTGGTAGTCCTTCTACCTGGCACCAAAGATGCCCTTTACAGGACTGACACAGTGGGCACCATTCTTTTCAAAGCTCTGGCCCCTGTGTCCACTGATTGTTTAACAGAGACCATTAACACACACTGAGCAGGCTCCCACCTGCCCCCCAGACCTCTAGTATTGTGAGAGATGTGGAAGGACAGGGTACATAGCCCTGAGTACCCAGTGGCTGTGTTAGCCCAGCCCAGCCTCAGCCAGATGCCAGACCATGGCTTCAATGCCTTCCACCCTGTGTGGAGCATAGATAATCCCATGAGGAAGAAGAGGAACAGGGTTTCAGGGGGCAAACTGACTTTCTGAGATTGTGCGGCTAGAACAACAGAATTGGGATTTAGTCCTTATGTCCCCAAGCCTTTAGCACCGCACCTGAGCAGACCACACTGCGCTCTCATGGAGCCAGCAGGCTGCTTGGGTTTCACAATACTCACTCCCTTCTGGCTCGGGGAGGACAGCTGATGGATGGGTGCTTCTCACTGTGCCCCAAGAAGGTGACTCAAAGTCCAGGTCCTGCTGAGGGCCAGGTAAGCTGCCCACGGCACCATGAGGTGACATGGGGCTGCAAGACACTTGCCCTGTGACCAGAGAAACTGTTGGTCCTAAATCCCATCTCTGCTTTGGTGAATGACCAAGGGTATCTCCCCAACTCTACACCTGGAAGAGTCATGTGAACAGTCACCCTGTGACTAGAACCCAGGCTGGCCCACGGTAAGTCCCAGAGAAAGGTACGTTCTAGCTGCAGCAGAAAGAGGTCAGGGAGATGGTGGCATGGACACAGGGCACTGTGAAATCCACTGACTCAGTGATTTGCACTGAATCAGCCCACTGTCATTTCTACTTCATTTAAATGACTATGGTATGACTTATCTTGGAGGAGACATGAACAGATGTCTATTCACCCAAAACAGTCCACTGACAATAGGACAAAGAAATGACTCCACCCAAGTCCAGCTTGGAGAACCAATGAGCTTATTGGAATTAATTTACAAGAGTATGGTGACCCTGGGGCTGGAGAGATGGCTCAGCAGTTAAGAGTACTGGCTGCTCTTGCAGAGGACCCGGGTTTGGTTCCCAGCACTCACATGGTGGCTAACAACCATCTGTTAACTCTAGTTCTAGGAAATCCAGCCCTATTCTGACCTCCATGGGCATCGCATGACACGGGTGCACTTCTACACTTGCAGCCAATACACATATGCACATCGAATAATAAAAAATAAAATACTTTTTAAAGAGAATGGGTGACTCAAGGCAGCCATGTCCCCAGAGTCCATTGCAGCATGGGAACGGTTCATTCCTGGCTTGGTGCCCTGCTGTATGCAGGCAGTCAGAGGACAGTGGAGGTCTCCTCTCCCCAGGAACTGTTTACTACCTGTATAACCTTGTGAATCTTGTAAGTTTCAGGAGTTTCCTGAGCCTTGTAAGACGAGTTTTACCTTTCTTACTGAGCCTTAGGAGTCTCCCCAACTCCCTGAAGAAACAGCTGTACCCTCACAGAAGCTGGCTGCCCAGAAAAGTGATTGGACACAGCAAAAAGCTGTGACTGACCTGGGTCATCTTCACCATTGATGCCAAATACTGGTGTTTAGCCCTCCTCTCCCAAATAAAAAAGCCCCAAGGGGCCTGAGCGCCATGCAGGGGCACACACCTGTCATCCAAGCACTAGGGATGATTGTGACTTTGAGGTCAGGCAGAACTGCTAACGGGAGCTTGTCTCAAAACACTGAACAAAAAGGCTGCACATCTTAAAAAATTTAAATGATGCCCAAATCTCACCACCCAGAAGCAACCATGGGTGATGCTTAGTGCATATTACAGACCGGGAAGCCTGGACATCAGTTCGGTGAGACTTGGCATTTAAAAACTCCATTGGTAGAGTGCCTGCTTAGCATGCATGGGGCCTTGGGTTTGATCTCTGGTACCACATAATCTCTGTATGGTGGTGCATGATTCAGGAGTTCAAAGTCATCCTTGACTACATAGTAAGTTGGACTACATGAGACCTTGTCTCAAAAATAAAACAAAAGTCCACTGACTTTTGGCAGACAGCTCTGTAGTCGACTGTCTCTGTCATCATCCTGGCACTCCACACTTCTGTCCCTTGGGCACAAAGGCTTTGTAGGTGGCATTCTTGATGGGCATCCTGACCTTTCCTATGAACAGGAGATGGAGCATTATCATTTGGCACCATGGCCTCATGCTATGACCGTTGCTCCCAGAGGCTTTTCTATCAGCAGGTACGGGCACATGAACATGAAGTGAGTCTGCTCTGACAGGCCTTGGGGATTGCTGCTGGGGTGATGCCTAGGCACACCATCATGGGTTCCTGGGTCTCTTACTTCTGAATAGTGTTTTCCTATGAATCAATCAGCCTTGCTCTTTAAGGCATCCCAGGTATGGCTTTCACCTCCCATGGGGTTCCATAGAGTGACCGTTTACAGCTAGCTTCAGGGATGGATAGGCCACTGTGACTCAGACTCAAGCAGGGGTTGGATTAGAGTAAAGCAAGGTGCACCCTGGGGCTTCCGCCCTGCTTGCTTCCCGAGGGCTCCTCAGTGCACCCTGACGGGGCTTTTGACGGGGTCTCCTTCCCTGTCTCTCCATCCCTCTTCTCTTCATCTCCCTTTGACACCCCCGCCCCTGTTTCCTCTCTAAGAACCAGACAGAGGTTCATTTTCCTTTTTTAAAAAATACCACAACACCCAGGCTTAGGGCTCTCGCCGTTCCCTGCCTCCAGGCATCAGAAACCCGCCCACCTATTTGTTCTCCACAGAAACAATCCACAGACCATCTGAGCACTTTCTCAACAGCTATTTCTGAAGCCAAGGCTGGCTGTGATGTCGCACACACTGGAAAGAGAAGGCCCAGAAGCTGAATTACCGATTCTTTTGAAAATTCTGTTCAAATACCCTGTGGTCTCTCTGCCTGTAGACAGGACCTCTGTCATGGCAGACCTTCAAAATGATTATGTGGTGGTCAGAAAGGCCCTCACATCCTTACATAATGGTTCTTCCTTCTCCTGGGAAGCAGATGGAAGGAACAGATTGCTCCTATGTCGTTTATGTCGTTCATAAACAGTTGACACGAACTACATGTGTTTCCCCCAGAAGATGGATTGTTTTGCTGTGAGAAATAGGGTCACACGGCATCTGTAAATTTCCTCATAAGGGTGTTCAGAGGCATACTACCTTGTGTTGATGTTCACTTTCGTGAGGAAAGAATGGAAAATCTTCCTGAATGAGATCAGAGTCAAGATGGGGTATCTCAGTTAGAAGACCTTTATTACCCAGAAGCTATGCTGAGACAGCCTCACATCTGAGTATTCAGCTCTTGTCATTCTCCCTCATCACCTAGTGGGCAGCAACACTCTCTGTCCTGTCCAGCCAAGCACAGGAAGCCACGGAGCATTGATTGAATAGTCTTGAGCATTGTGGCTGATAAAAATAAAAATAGACAGTGGTTTGGGGTGGCATCTGTCTGATTGGGCAGAAAAGACTCAAACACAAAGAGCAAGCATAGAAGTGAGTCAGCCCTAGCTCTGGAAAGATAAAAAGATTTTTTTTCAAAGTGCCCTGGGTCTCCAAGGAAAAGGACATTTCTACTACGAAAAGCTGGGGGCTTTACAAATGGACCATTCACGTGAACTAGCCATGAATCAAATTCACTGAGATATCTCTAGCGAGTCAGTCTCTGCGACTCCAACCAGAAGGTAACCAGACACCTGACCACAGCTGTACACTGAGGAATAAGCAGTCAGGGGTTTGCCACTGGATTCTATCCACAGTCAATCTGCCTAGCTCCTCAGTCAGCTCCCAAAGAGATCTGCATTCACAGTTCTTGGAAAAGAAGCCCGGCAGCCCACCACCTGCCATTGTCCTTCCCTGGGAGTTGTCACCTACTACCCTTGTCCCCGCTGGAGACTCATTACCCCACTTCCGAGATTATCCCCTGACCAGGCCTGGTCCATCCTGTCTTCGAACTTTGTTTCCGGTTCTGGAGTTCACATCGGTGTTTTGAATTCTGAGGACTCCATGACTGAACTTTGGCTCTGAACTTCTGAGACTGCCTCAGGATTGAAGAGTCCTGCAAAGGCAGCTTCAGGAACGCTGTGATGTGATGTTGACTTCGCCATCCAAGATTTTGCCTGTTGCCCCTTTCCTCTGGAAAAGCGAATGGACAACTCCATGATCTGTGGGCATCGGAGCAGTAAATGGGTTTGGGAAAAGCGCTTCTCTCCTCCCACTAAGGGCTCATCCTCTTTCTGAACATCAAGAGGCCACCTAGAAAGAGAAATGAAATATGGAAGGAAAAGCATGCATTTAAAGGTCTAATTCTGCCACATATTGGCCATTGACCTTGGACCAAATCCTCAATGTTTCTGAACTGTCATTTCCTCAATGTCGTATGAATTACATTTTAATATGAAATCATTTGCAGACTAAGAAATGTATGATTTTATTAGCTGTTAATCACAGTAATTAAAATGGATGATAGATGTGTGTGCTTTTTCCTGCTAATGGATAATGGTAAGGATACAAGATCCGGCTTCAATAATGTTCCAAAGTCCTTTTACTGTCAAAGTCAAGTGGAACTTTGTCTGGGACCATGTTAAAGTCTGTGTAACTGGAACTGTGAATATGAACAATGCAGTCAGTTACGTGCTGAAGCCTGAGCACCATCAGCTCTTCCACCGAACTTTGGGACTTGAGCTCTGTCCTCTCCCCACCAAAGAAACGAGCAGAGGAACGGTCATTGACGCAAAGATGTGTGCATCCTGAACTGGCAGGATTGGAAACATTGCACGTCCTCTGTAGAGATGAACGCTGCTGTGTGTTTTAGCCTCTTGCTCACATGGTCCTCAGGAGCTTGTGAAGTGAATGGGGCAGAAGCGGCCAGCCACCAACTGAAGCCCCTCATCAGACATATACTCCAGCTCCCAGAAGGCTCACATGCCTCTGTCGCCTGGTACTTAAAAATCATTACATTTATTTGTGTGTGTATGTTTGCATGTGGGCACACAAATGTGCTGTGGCACCCGTGTGGGGGTCAGAGGACAACTTGTATGAGCTGGTTTTCTCCTTTCATCATGTGGTTCCAGGATCAAAAACTAGGTCATCAGGCTTGGAAGCAAGAGCCTTTCCTTGCCTTGCCTCATTACTTTTGTAGAAGTTAGTGTTGGAGTCTCAGCCATGGGAAGAGCTCACACCACGCCACGTCCTCCGGGTCTTTTCTGTGGTGGAAATAATGCTAGAAGTAGGCAAAGACTCCCAGACGCAAAGCAGTTGGAAATAATTATCAGCTCTTTACTTGGGGCAAAATTACCCTGATACAAAAGACAGTCAGGTGATCGTTTCAACTTCATTCTACTTAGAACGCCTGCTCAGTGAAGGCTGGGGCTCTAACTCAGGTGCAGGGTAGTTGCCCAGCATGCTTTAAGGTTCTGGGTTTGGTCCTCAGTACTGAGAAGAATGAAGACGAGGAGGAGGAGGAAGACAAGAAGAAATGGAGAAAGAGGAGAACCAGAAATTTTTCCACTTATCAAAAAACACCGTTAAAGCCAGAATTGGCAGTGCTTGACTTTAATCTCAGCACTTGGGAGGCAGAGGCAGGAGAATCTCTGTGTGATCGAGGCCAGCCTGGTCTACATAATGAATTCCAAGCCAGCTGTAAAGATAAGGAGACCCTATCTTTAAAATTTTTTATTGACTTTTTGTGTATTTCATGCAGAACCTCCCAGCGATCTCTACACCCCCTTCCCCGCTGGCACCCTTCCACAACCCCCACTGGAATTCATACATTCTGTCATCCGTGTCAAGCTAGTGTCTCCAGATGTCCCTCAGTGCAAGTTCATTCACTGGGACCTAGTCAGTCCATCCAGGGGCCCTCCTCTTAAGATCAGCTTCTTCTCACCCAGCAGTAATCATCTGCCAACAGCTTGACTAAGACTGGAGCCTGCCGCCCATTTCCACAGTTCTATGCTGGGTTTTTATCTGCTTGAGTTTGCATGGGTCTTATGCACACTGTCACGATTGCTGTAAGTTCATATGAACCTGGTCTCAGGAGCCTGTAGAACTCTGTTTCCATGTGGTCATATACCTTTTCCCTGATGCTTACAATCTTTCTGACTCCTCTTCCAAAATGGTCCCTGAGCCCTGGGTGGGTGGAGTTTAATACAGGAGTCCTGTCCAAGGACCCACACTCTGTAGACTCTTATTCTCTCTTTAGCCATTTGTGACCTTTTGTGTTTCTGGCCCTTTGCTGCATGAGGGAGCTTCATTGATGAGAACTGAGAGATGCATTAGTGTCTTCTTTACCCCTTGTTCTATGTTCATGAGCATCAGGTGTAGAGGTTGCATCGTAGATGTGCCACTTAGGCTTAAGCAATTCATAGTGTGTGATGACTATATCAGTTGTGGAACTCTGTTGAAAAAGCAGCTTCTTTGATGTGTGGTGATTGGTATACTTGTCTGTAAATATGAGGATCCGTATTTTTCACATTGTAAAAAAATACATTTGTCTAGGGATGTGACAGCCATGGGAATTTCTCTAAGGTCTATGACCTCTCTCCAGCCATGTGTATTTGGCTATGTTTACAGTACTACACATGAGTTTCCTCCCACTGAGTGGGCTTTAAGTACAATTAGGTAGCATCACCTGGTACAAAGGACTTAAGGCCAGCATCCCTACCTCTGCTCTTGCATGCCTGGATCCATGAATTAGTAGACCATTATTGTGGGAACCCTGTCAGCAGCCTCTAGTAGTTTACATCCTTGTAATTTATAGCCTGGAAGAATAACTCAGGAACAGTGACAAGCCCAGAAGTTCACCCCATCAGGGCAACCTGTCTCACTAATGCCCACATAGAGGAAGTGACAGGCCCCAGGTCCTGGTGCTGCTCTCTGATTGCAGACAGCTACCTCTGCAGAGGACAGATGACAGCTCAGAGGAAGAGGAGGAAACCCATTTTCCTGACATCACTTAGGAATCTGGCACTTCAGCCTGCTACCCAGCCTGTTTGTTTTCTTTATCAACTGGCCACTGGAATCTTGTCCAAATGGACAGTTTATATTGGCTTTGTAAAGCTACCATGCAGGCTGTCGGGCATATAAAGAATGAGATCTGTTCTCAAACCCAGATTAGTACCAACTGCTCCAAATGTCCACCCATAGGCCATGATTCCAAGTGTTCAGTACAATCTGCCCCACTGGACTGCATTGCCTGTCCAGCTATAGAGAGGAGGTCGCTAGAGGCAGAGTGTGTGGAAGGGAGAGGTCTGGGGGAAAGCCAGGAGAGTTACATTCAAAGAGCAGGAAGGTGCCATAAATTATCAGGAGTTTGTGTGGTTCTGTGAATAAAAGCAAATCTCCTGAGTTCAAGACTCCATGTGCAAATACTGTCTTTCCTATGTACTGACATCCTCACTCCCAGGTCCCTTGGCTGTTCTGGTTGTCCTGGCTGCTCTGGTTGTCCTGGCTAGAGCTCCTAGGCACTAGGAGCTTATTGAGCTGAATTGATTTGAAACTGTGCTCCACAGAAATCTGCTCCCTCTAGGCATCAATCAATCTCCTTTTCTCACTCCCAATTAGCTGTTAGCGGAACAGAAACCCAGCTGCATGTGTCTAAAGCCATGCACAGTGCCCTGCTAAGGGTTCATGCAGTGACCCAACATTAGGACTCTGTGGAGCCATCTCCTTCCCTGTTGAACTTTATTTCATTAGTGAAGTTCATCCTCAAAATGCCCGAGATAGTAATCAGGTTTACAGTGTGTTAAATCTTATTATTTACAAAGCTTCAATAGGAAATAACTTGGGGACCCTCTTCCTATAGAAGGAAACTAGTGCTCAGACATGCCAGAGTTCTAGGAAGTAAGAAGAACCAGTCCCACACTAAAGCCACTCCTCTCCTTCATGTCCCCAGGGGACCCAGAGTACAAGGACACAGCCAGATGGGAAGAAAACTATCATGCATGAGATCCCCAAACTAAGCAGAAGATAGCAAAAGTAACCCCAGTATATTAGGTACTTTGCTGTTGCTTTTGAAGTACCATGACCAAAAGCAACTTCAGGAAGAATTCATTTTGGCTTGCAGCTCCAGAGGGCTAGATGTCCTCCTGGCAGGGAAGGCAGGGCATGCCAGCAGGAGCAGGAAGCTGACCAGTCATATTTCCATCTACACACAGGAAGCACAGAAGAAACAGGAAGTGGCGTGAGGCTATATACCCTCAAAGCCCACCCCCAGTGACATACTTCATATAGCATGCTCTGCCTCGTACAGGTTCCATAACCTCCCCCAAATGGTGCCACTGAGTGGGAATCAAGTATTCAAGTGTGTGAGCCATACTCAGGCCCTGGTCATGCACATGTCTTGTGCCAGGCTTCACACTGCTGTTCTCATCTGAAGCTGCCAGAAGCCACTGGACAGATGCTCTCAACCCCATTTCACAGAGGGAAAAAGGAACTAGGTCATGTCCCCTGTCGTGGTCACATAAACAGCATGGTCAGAGTTCACCCTTCCTCTCCTCCCCAAACCCTGCCATCGTAGTCAGGGTGAGGACGGCTGTTGCACCATCAGATTAGACCTGAGTTCCTATGGGCTGAACATAATACACATGCTTTAACTCTTCTATCACAGTGCAAAGTGACTGTCCCTAGTCAGGAGGTCTTCTACATGGACATGCCAGGTCCTAGGTCCCTTCCATCTTGTGGCTTAGAGGTTCTTTCAGTTTCCATGGATCCTACCATTTAGTAGTGGGACTAGAAGAGGCATTTGTGTGGCAGGCAATATGGCCATAAATGGTGAGCTCTTGGTGCTCTTGAGAAGAAAATATGATCTCTAGCATTTGCCAATTTGTTTGGTACAAATGCCCCACTGTGTTCAATTTGAAGCCAAAGGCAATTTTATCACTAGCTCCAGCATTCCTTAAAAGTAAGCTGTGTACTCTTGGAGCCAGTGTGAGCTCACGACATCACAATGTCACCTCTGTCAAACCATGCTCTCCTCAAGGTCACACCTAGCAGCAAGTGAAGATGCTGAGGGTCCACTGGAGGTGTGAGGAGGAGGAAACAAAAATGTTTCTGGGGACCGTGGAGCAGTCTCCGCCACATCTGGAAGAGGATCAGTGTCCCTATTGTCTGGATCTGTCAGCTTCAGGTCAAAACTGTGAGAGACCGGAAGCAAGAAGAACTCTGCTTATCCCCATTGCCCCAGCGTCCAAGACTTTGTCCAGCTCCACTGCCTAATGGAAGGCAGAGAAAAATGTGGTTATGATGGTGGTGGTGCTGGTGACAATGGTGATGGTGGTGTTGGTGGCGATGGTGAATGCTAGTAGGGATTATAGTGGTAGTGGTTGTGGTTGTTATGGTGGTGGTGCTGCTGCTGCTGGTAATGGTGATGGTGGTGGCGATGGTGCTGGTGGTGGTGGTGGTGGTGGTGGTGATGGTGGTGATGGTGGTGGTGATGGTGGTGGTGATGGTGGTGGCGATGGTGGTGATGGTGGTGATGGTGATGGTGGTGGTGGTGATGGTGGTGGTGGTGGTGATGGTGGTGGCGGTGGTGGTGGCGGTGGTGGTGATGGTGGTGGTGGTGATGGTGGTGGTGGTGGTGATGATGGTGGTGGCGGTGGTGGTGGCGGTGGTGATGGTGGTGGTGGTGGTGGCGGTGGTGGTGATGGTGGTGGTGGTGCTGGTGGTGGCGGTGGTGGTGGCGGTGGTGATGGTGGTGGTGGTGGCGGCGGTGGTGGTGATGGTGGTGGTGGCGGTGGTGGTGGTGGTGGTGGTGGTGATGGTGGTGGTGGTGGTGATGATGGTCATGGTGGTGGTGGTGGTGATGGTGCTGGTGGTGATGGTGGTGGTGATGGTGGTGGCGGTGGTGGTGATGGTGGTGGTGGTGGTGATGGTGGTGGTGATGGTGATGATGGTGGTGATGGTGGTGGTGGTGGTGATGGTGGTGGTGGTGGTGGTGATGATGGTGATGATGGTGGTGGTGGTGGTGATGGTGGTGGTGATGGTGGTGGTGGCGGTGGTGGTGGTGATGGTGGCGGTGGTGGTGATGGTGGTGGTGGTGGTGGTGGTGGTGATGGTGATGATGGTGGTGATGGTGGTGGTGGTGGTGATGGTGGTGGTGGTGGTGGTGGTAGTGGTGGTGATGGTAATGGTGATGGTGGTGGTGGTGGTGGTGATGATGGTGGTGGTGGTGATGGTGGTGGCGGTGGTGGTGGCGGTGGTGGTGATGGTGGTGGTGGTGATGGTGGTGGTGGTGGTGATGATGGTGGTGGTGGTGGTGATGGTGGTGGCGGTGGTGGTGATGGTGGTGGCGGTGGTGGTGGTGATGGTGATGATGGTGGCGGTGGTGGTGGTGGTGGTGGTGGTGGCGGTGGTGGTGATGATGGTGGTGGTGATGGTGGTGGCGGTGGTGGTGGTGATTGTGGTGGTGGTGGTGATGGTGGTGGTGGTGGTGGTGGCGGTGGTGGTGATGATGGTGGTGGTGATGGTGGTGGCGGTGGTGGCGGTGGTGGTGGTGATGGTGGTGATGGTGGTGGTGGTGGTGATGGTGGTGGTGGTGGTGGTGGTGGCGGTGGTGGTGATGGTGGTGGCGGTGGTGGTGATGGTGATGGTGGTGGTGGTGGTGGTGATGGTGGTGGTGGTGGTGATGGTGGTGGTGATGGTGATGGTGGTGGTGGTGGTGATGGTGGCGGTGGTGGTGATGGTGGTGGCAGTGGTGGTGGTGATTGTGGTGGTGATGGTGATGGTGGCGGTGGCGGTGATGGTGGTGGCGGTGGTGGTGATGGTGGTGGCGGTGGTGGTGGTGGTGGTGGTGATGGTGGTGATGATGGTGGTGATGGTGATGATGATGGTAATGGTGATGGTGGTGGTGGTGGTGGTGGTGGCGGTGGTGATGGTGATGGTGGTGGTGGTGATGGTGGTGGTGATGATGGTGGTGATGATGGTGGTGGTGATCGTGGTGGTGGTTGTGGTGGTGATAGTTCAGAGACAGGACTGTATGAATTACAGAATATTTTTTAAGATCTGAGAGGGACTCTGTGGCGTTTTCTAGCTCCCTTGGTTTAACTATTCCCTGGGGTTCACCAACGTCATAGGACCTTTTTCAAGCATCTTAGAGGAAAAGTTACCATGAGCTCTAGCCACTACGGAACTGACTTGTGACATAGTGTGAGGATGAGACCCAGGGTGTCCTCTCCTGACAGAGAAGTAGGATAAGCAGAATGAAAACAAAGCCCACAGATCAGTTGGGGTGACGACAAGAAGGAAAGCAGGAACCCCATGTAGCAAGCACTGGCCATTCTCTTGGTGAGCCCTGCTCTGCTTGGTTGGAAAGGGGACCTTCTGATGGATTTCATTCAGGTCCACAGCTTGATCTGAGTTCAAGGACATCTTTGCTACATAGTGAGTTTGAATCAACCTAAGTATGTCTCAAAGAAGAAGAACTAAATCTAAGACTGTGACATCTATAAGCAAATGAAGAAGCTGAGTGTGACTGGACTGTCTTCTTGCCTTCTAGGCTAGTCCCTGATACACACACAGTAGGTCCTCAGTACCTAATGAAGGGACATAAATAACAGCCACATGACTAGAATGCACACACAAGGCAGTGCTCATCAAGTAGACTATTCTCCAACCTCCACCACAGGCTGATTGGAACCTTGTGCTCACCTCAAGGAAAAACAGACCCTGTGTCATTGGGTGATGTCTTCCTGTCTGCTTACTCACACACCTCGTCTGTGACAGAATAGCAGAAACAAAGGCAAGAGCTCTGCGCTTAGAAAACGAAAGGAAGACTTTTAAAGGCTAAAGGCCAAGTCTCTAATGAATAGTCCATTGAAGACAATTTATTTGTTCATCCATTTACTGACTCATTCATTCAACAAATGCTTGAGTTTCTGCTATATGCAATACCCGGTCAGGGCTAGGCCAAGGAACAGAATAGATACATGGTCCACTCTTATGGAAGGCCATGTCTGGGAGGACCAGTCCAGGGGAGTAGCCACAGTGACCAGAATCATGTCAGGGCTCCAGAAAAGTCACCACACCCCCTCATCTTTGAGAAATAAAAGTAGTTCCTCTTGGGGTGACTGTGGGTGGAAATTACAATTATATTTCCCGGGCAATTTGAAGTATCATGACCTGGCTTAGGAGACAAGGGATTTGCAGTGAAAATATTACTTAACTTTGGCTTCCCTGCTCACCGTCTGTGTGACCAAGAACAGGTTTCTTCACTGTGACCTGAGACTAGGTTTTCCCATGTGCAAAGTGGGGATAGCCACAGGCATATCACTGCAGAATTATGATTATTAATAATCATATATAATTTATAATAAATAATTAATTTAGACTTAATAAATCAGGTATGTGAAGTGGTACACAGGAATAGGTCCTCTATAGATTGTAGTTGCATCATTATAGGACCAGGGTTTTAATCTGACATTTAAGTGCGGCCCAGGAACCACGTTGGCATATAGGGGAGCTCTCCATGGTACTGATATGATGACTGTGTTCCCATTATGACTTTCCATCAAGAACCTTCCTTCCCCATTCCTCACGTGGTGGAGGGAAGGGAACTGCAGGAACAGATTAGTTCTGCGAAGGCTGTGGAAAGATCATCTCTGTGATGGAAAGTGTCTGTAAAAATTAAGAGTGCTGACATCATCAGAGAAGCAGGACAGTATTGAACAGCGAGGGGCAGAGGACTCTGATGGTTCTCCACACAGTGTCCAGAAGCAAGACACTTGCCTTCAAACCCCAGCTGTGCAGACCTTGAGTGAAGTACACAAATGCTCCAAGTTTCCTGATCCATAAGCCGAGTCACAATTTATCTGCCACCCAATGTTGTGATTATGAAATTAATTGTCATTAATTTAGTGGTAAATATTCAGTAGTAGTTACCTAATACTCCAAGTTTAATTAGCTATATATGAAAGACATTTGAAGTAGTGTCTGGCACATAACAAGCACCTGATAAGTGTCAGCTATTAGCACAGTAGTAAGGACTTTTCTCTACAGTGGTTAGGCAACATCAAAAGAGGCATCTCATATGTACTATTGACAACTATCCCAACAACAAATAGCAATTAGTGGCTAATATAAATTGCACTTACAGGACTGGAGAGATGGCTCAGTGGTTAACAGCACTGGCTGCTCTTGCAGAGGACCTGGGTTCGATTCCCAGCCACCCAGATGGTGGCTAACAATCATCTGTTACTCCAGTTCCAGAGGATCCAACACCTTCTTCTGGCCTCTGGAGGCATTGCACGACACAGGTGCACTTACACACATCCAAGCAATATACTCATACACATAAAATAAAAATAATAAATAAAATATTTAAAAAGTGAATTGCACTTAAAAAATGAATTGTACAATTTCATCTTCCTTACACATGTCTCTTTGATTAATATTATATAGTAGTCAGTAACATGCTGTCTTTATTTCACAAGTGAGACCTGAAGGAATAAGTACCTAATTTTAACTTAACCCTTACTGAATGTTTTGTATGAGGCTGCCACCACTCAAGAAAGAAGTTATTCAACCCTTCCTGTTCCAGGTTCTATATACAACAGGTTCAGAAGCCCCAGGCCTTCAATTGCAGTGGACTTTTGGCATAAAACCCCACCACCACACGGATTGGTTCTAACATGCAAACTGCTAGACATCCAGAAGGGAAGTGTTGAGAATCCCCCTACCTCTAAATTATCTCCTAGAACCACTGGCCTCCAGTGGTTCCTAACTCCCCATTCAGAGCCTCCTTTCTATCACTGCTTATTGGGCTGGCTCTGCTATTTACTTGCTATGTGACACACACTTAATTAGTTCCTTACTGTATTAGCTACTTGTCTTGTTGCTGTGAAGAAATACCTAACAAAAGTAACTTAAGAGCTGGGGAAATGGCTTTGTGGATAAGAGCACTCCTTGCACAAGCATGAGGACCTGACTTTAAATCACCAGCACCCATGTCAAAAACTAGGTGTGAGTGTGTACCGGTTACCCCAGCGTTGTGCAGGGAGGGCGGAAACAGGTAGGTCTTAGGGCTTGCTGCCACCAGACTCCTTCCAAGTTCAGTGAGCGATCCAAAAGGTGGATAGTAATATAAGGAGTGGATCTAGCATCCTCCTTGGCCTTTGCACATAGACATACGCACACACACCACATGTGCATACACCACACACGCTCATACACACACAAAGGAAAAAATGTAATGCACCTGAAGGATGGAAGGGTTTAATTTGGCTCACAATTCAAGGGTACAGGGATGCCCGGGTAGTCATGGCAGCAGGAGTCTGTGGTGGCTGTTCACAGGGGCAGAAAGAGACGAGACAACTCAGCTTGCTGTCTCTTTTTTATTCAACCCAGAACCCCACCTCGTGGAATGCCTCTGGCCACCTGTAGGGTAAATCTTCACACCTCAACTAACCTAGCCTGGAAAACCCCTCAAAGACATGCCCAGTGGTTTATGTTCATGGTGACTCTAAATCCCATTGAGTTGACAACCAAGATTAACCATCACACTGTCTCTGAACCTCAGTTTTTCTTCATTGGTTTAGTGACTTTGACCATGACCCTTATTACATCTATAGGAGTACTGAGTAGCCAAAGAGATGTTAGATATATTCTTGTAAACTGTAAAGTTCTCTTGTAGTTAATAGATCTCTTTCATAACCTAAAGGAGCAAGAGGCTGCCAGGAGACACATTTTAGTGTATATTAAGATCCATCAACCAGAAAAGAGAGTAAAGACAGCCCACTCACAACCCCAACCCTGACTCAGATGCCACTTGCTACAGAACGTGTGCTCCCTGCGTTTGGTTTTTCCAGTCATCCCTCCTGTGGGTGGTTTTCTTCCAAAGAAGTAACTGCTACCTTAAGGATGTGGTCCACAATTTAGATAACCAAATTCATCTACTGAGAGGTTCAAAGAAAGTATAAATCTTGATCTTTTAAGACGAGAATTCATGCATGGCTGCCATGGTCTCAAGCATCGTTACAGCTGCACAGTTGGGACTTGCCAATTTTCCCTCCTGGGGCATACAGGAGCTTCTGGAACCGTGGTGTCCCCATCTGCTGTGTAGGACACTGGCCACACTGTTGATGCTTCAAGTTCATGGGAGTTGGAATAAACTAAATTTATCTGAATGAGAAACAAAATTGCCTTCCTGCTCAAAGCCATTTACCAGCTTAGTCCACAGACCTGGGGGGAGCAGCCGTAGAGAAACAGAGTAAATAAAATCCCCCCACCCAGCCCTCCTGGAAGAGGAGCTGGAAGACGCAGCTGAAATTGATTGCTCTAAAGAGAAATTAATTTCACCCAGAAATAAATCCCCAATGAACTGGCCCAGGAGACCATTAGTGAGCCACGGTTCCCCGGGGCAGAAGGCTCTTTCTGCGAAGGCTGCGCTGACTCACTGCTGAAATCTTTTCCCTTCACAGCAGTTTGCCTGCACCTGAGGGATGGCCAGCAATTACTGGAGACTAAATATTTCAGTAGCTCAGAGGGGACTTCTCAACAGCCAACAGGAAGCCATCTTTCTTTCCTCTAAATTGTTTATTAAAGTAGAGTTAAACTCAGCAAGGGAATGTATTTCCTACCTCTGCATACAATTAACTAGCTATTGTAAGGCTGAAGTTCTTTTTGCCTTTGTCAAACCTCTGCATGCACTGTAGGTAGAGCATTTTCCTTTGGGGACCCACAAGTTCCCAACATGGAATCAACTGGATTCAGATACCAATCCATCCAGGGACTAGCCAGGAGACCGTCTCAGCTTTCTGAAGTTCAAGCTCAACATACTGGGGTAGCAATGCCTTTCTCATAGCATTGAGGGAGGCTTGTGTGTGTGTGTGTGTGTGTGTGTGTGTGTGTGTGTGTGTGTGTGTGAGAGAGAGAGAGAGAGAGAGAGAGAGAGAGAGAGAGAGAGAGAGAATGAATAAAGGTGAGTGCTCGAGGGCAAACAGCTACTGTGGCTACAAGGCTGCTCCCTCCTCTGTAAGAGGCCCTGTGCTGACCACGAATAACAGACGGTACAGCCTTCCCAGTCCCAGAGCATGAAACCCAGATGAAGCATATCACCATAGTAAAGCACAATGAGACAGGAGACAGGAGAAACCTGGAGAGCTTCTAGAAAATTCTTAAGAGATACCTTGAGAGTATAACCAGGATTTTGAACTCCTGACTGTTAGTATCTGTGATATTTGGAGTTAATTGTCAGCTTGGTGGGACCTAAAATCAACTGGGAGTTGGGCCTTGGGGCATGCCTATGAGAGACTATTTTGATTAGGTGAGAAGATCCATCTTAACTGTGGGTCCAGTTCCTGGACAGGAGATCTTGAACTGTTCAACATAGAGAAAGGGAGCCGAGCACCAGAAATCATGCATCCATCAATCTGTGTTCCTGACAGATTGATGTGATCAGCTGCTTTAAACTCCTGCTTCCTTGACTCCCATGCCATGATAGTCTGTACCCTTACACTGAGCAAAAAGAAATCTTTTCTCCCTTAAGTTGCCTTTGTTGGGGCATTTACCACAGCAAGAGGAAAAGAAGCAAAGATGGTTTCTGTCTGTAACGTTGGAAGAGCTGCAGCCACATCGTGACCATGCACCGATGAGCTTGAGAACAAAGCTTATTCACGATGGTGACAGAGCAAAAAGATGGAACGTACCTGTGTACTTGGGACAGCACTGAGCCTGCAAACTAACCACCCTGTTTCTCGACTCGCTGCAAGTTCCCATACGGAAAATGATTAATGTCATTCAGTATGCAGGATTCTTTGTAGTGGAATCATCAATTACAAGCACCTGACATTGGCCTGATCAGAACACCCACCAAGAATGGGAGATCCAACGTGACATATTTTAATCCTGGGAATTTCATCTATCGCTATACTCAGCTGGCTAGAAACCAGGGAAGTATCAATGAATACGTATGACACGTGCAGCTCGAGATCTAAAATATCTGCCATGTACTATAAACTGAAAGAAAATTGAAATCCAAGGTGCACGTCACACCATGTTAGTGACAACGACTATGATGGTGACAGTGATGACCATGATGTATTATGTGAGCCCATCAGGATTTTCAGGTGCAAACAGTCAGTAGGCCTATTCTGTCCAGCTTGAATGGAAAGGTAAGAATGTGTTTGATTATCAGGAGCTCAGAGACTCTCCCCCAGGCCCAGTTACTGGTGCCAGGAGGCGGCATAGTCATCTACTCATCCCACCTTGTGTTCTGAGGTCCAGAAGCTGCTCCCCCACATGTCATCTTCCTCCCTGTGAAAAAATCCTATGCCTCTTTATGCTTCTTTCAAACAAATTCTTCTGTGGATGTCTACGAGTGTGTGGGGGTGATGGGTGTGTGTGTGTGTGTGTGTGTGAGCATCTTAACTCTTGATCATCTTGACTCTGCATTCAAAGAACTGGGATTACAAGCATGAACCACTATGCCCAGCACTTGTGTGAGTACCTTTGATGACCAAGTCTAGGCGACTTCAAGAAGCGCTAGGAGCTGCCTCCAGAGGTCCCCTTGGAGATCTTCTTCTAAGAAGGAAAACGGGGTCAAAGGTGTTGTGTGATATGACATAGACCCACAACACCATCTATTCAGAGGTTTATTTAGCTGGAAATACCCTTTTAGCCAGTTGAACTTGGAGGAGGGAGCCTGAGAGCCAATATTAGGGTTAGTAAATGCTTGTATCACCAGACCAGATCTCTGAAGACCATGATTCATGTCCCGATTCCACTTCTAACTTGCTGGGTCCAAGCACTCCTGGTCATGGTGATTGTAATCTCTTTGAGACTCACAAGCCAGCTTTGTGTGTCTGGAGCCACAGACTAGCCTATCAAGGGTTCAGGGTCAGGGCCGCTGAGCACAAGTCTTCCTTTGGCCACCTACTGACTTCATGACCTTCAGAGTATCATGGACGCCCCTTAGGGCTCAGTTTCCTCACTTTTTAAATGGTGACTTGGATCAGATGGTGTCTAGGCCTCTTTCTGCTTCGTCTTTAGAATGGTGTGGTCCCGCCTGACTATTCTCAGGGCACATCTGGTTTCTATAGTAACCATCTCCATTTACCATTGTTTCCTTCTATAGAAGCCACCAAAAAGCAGTTTCCATAAGAAAGGATGCTCCAGCCTTAGCAACCATGCACCTAATATTTCCCAGGTTAACAGCAACCCAGGGATGTTTTGCAAGCAGAGCAACTACGTCAACACCTTCTAATAATACGATCTCTCCCCCAAGGCGTGCCACAAACCTGTGGCAGTCAGCTGCCAGCTGGCTGACTCAGCCACCCTCAGAAGAGGGCTGTGCGGCCTGAAAGGCCAGCCTCAGCCAGCTGCACTCGGATCCCACATGTTGGGTGCCCTCCACCCTGGCTCTCTGGGAGAAGAGGGGCTTCCTCACCTTGCCTTACCTGGGAAATCGATCCATAAATGTGGCAGCCTGTGGCTTTGGAGATCCCAACCATTGGCCTGCCAGGAACTTGTCACAAAGACCAACCCTTCTGTCCCAAATTCAGCAGGGCAGCACTGTCTTTAAGACCCTACTATGTTCATCAGACTGGAACACTGATTGTGTCAGCACCCACAGGCATGTTAGACCACAGCCCAGCTTCTGCCTCTTCTTCGGGGTCTCAGTTTTCCCATCCTGAAAACTGGAGATTAAAATATCCACCACAAAGAATTAGCGAGTAGAACTATACAGAGCCCTTAGGCCGGCACTTAGTAGGTACTCAGAAAATGCCATTTTCTCGTTTTTTTGGTGCCCTTTTGTTACCTGGGCACCCTTGGGTACCACCCTCCCTAGATGGCCCTCTCTTCATCCCTGTCTCCTGGAGTCATCTAGCTTCTCTCCTGACCTCTCAGGGAGCCTCAGCCTACCTGGAACCACAGAGGCCTGTTTGAATGAGTTAAGTGAACAATCAAGCCAGTGACTGAATTAGGCAGAATGAATGATGCCAATAAGGAGTTAGATAACTTTTAGTGATAAAATCTTAGCTCAAGGGCGGTGGGGACCTGGGTCCCCATCATAGTGAACCATGGGGCCTATGAGCCCAACTAATGTTATACATGCATGTACATAAACACATAGATACACACCGAGACACACAAATACACATATACACGCATACGACTTAGAATACACATACAAACACATATACAGATGCAAGCATACAAATACACATGTGCACATACACACACACATGCACACATATACACATAAGATATATGTGTACATACATACATATACACATATGAACATACCTATGAACCCACACATGCAATACCCACTTGCATACGTAAGCACATATACATGGTCCCGTAGAAACATAGTTCACACACATACACACGCATATACCCATAGACAAACACACAGACATAAACATCTTGCACGTACTTCACAGCTGGAGCTCCCAAACTATTAGAGCTCTTTGTCCTATGAACCCTTACTGGGTCTTTCCCCTGAAGCTGACTGTGTTCATGGGAGTGAGAAAGACTCCGGTGTGCGGGTCAGCAGTCCTGTGCAGTGTGAGCCCACCCATCCTGAGACCGGAGGCTGCCTCAGACGCTCCCCTTCTGTTTCCCTTTCTTCCTGTAACAGGCTAATAATGTTTGTTGTGTGAGTTTTGTGTAGCAGCCACCTAGCAGACTCTACAACAGTCTGTTCAGTCGCTACAGTGAAAAAAACCTCAGTCCCCTGTTGCCAGAAAGGAAACTGAGGCACTGCCCTAGGGTAAAAACACCTGAGTAAAAACAACATGTGCATCCAGCATCAACTGTGCTGAACTCCCCAGCCCTATACAGGATACACGGTGACACCTGAAGGTGAGGACAGTGGGCTCATCTGCCAGGGAACAGCTGTGTTCTCACTGCTGAGTCTGAAGGTGCCCTTCTCACCCATATGAGGTTTCCCCATGGCTATCTGTAGAGGATTTCAATGCCCTGGTCCTGGAGTCACACAGACCTGGGTGTCTATCCCAGCTGTCACAGTGCAGCCTCGGGACGCAGGCACTCACCTGTGTAAGTCTCAGCATCACCGTTGGTGGAGCACCCTCTCTCTGCATAAGATTAACCCAAGCACAGACAGAGGGCTGAGCAGGAACCTGCTGCTGCAGCTGCTCAGTAGATACCACCATTGTTGAATTGTGCTTCTGCCTGACAGCACCGCAGTAGGACCGGCCAGTTCGCTTGCAAAGAGACCTGTTTCCTCAGAGCTTTAAAGGTGAATTTGCCTTCTGAGTGTCCCCTCTGGTCAGCTCTTCATTTCCACTTTCTCCTTCCCCCTTCCAGCAAGAGAGCCAGTCTAAAAAAGGAAAGAAAAAATGCCACCCTTGGTATCTTCTTTGTCCCTTTCCTATCTGTTGCCATTGCCATGGTAACTCAAAGACATTTGCCATCCTCTTAGCCGTGCTTCCTCCTCAGTCCCGCCTGTGTGGTTGGTCTTTTCCCTGACACCACAAGCAAACGCAAATGGCATGTTTAGGGCTCCTCTGTTTGCTTTTAAACTTCCCAGCTGGCTCCCAACCATTCCTGCTTATCTTGCCTCTTATTCAGAAGAGGGGGAAAGGGTCATTCCAAATGCTGCTCCACGGGTTCACGCATTCTTCCAGTCTTTATGGCAGACCTACTGTGTGTGGGAACAGTGTCAGAGAGTTTGTAAGCATCCCACCATAATGGATGAGAAGGACCCATCATGTTACAGGTGGGAAAGCTGAGACCCAGAGAAGGGAGGATGCTGTCCTGGGCAGCAGAGCCTGTCCTGACCTGCGCCTGAGTGTCCAGGTAAGAGTTAAGTCTCTGTTGTCATAACCTTAGTCAACTCCAGCCACACACAGGCCCAGGCTTCTCCTCTTCAAGTGCAGCAACCCTCAAAGTCTCTGCAGTGGGGAGCGTGGGCCTGTTCTCCCAAGTGATCCCTTCCACTACAGCAGACTTCCATGCATGCACGAGGGTGGAGGTTGTGGGCGGGGAAGCACAGCTGGAGCAGTTGCAACCAGCTGCGTTCTTCTTATCTGCCAGCCCCATCCTTAGCTGACATTACCCGAGCCTCCTCCATCTTCCATTTCCCCGCTGGCATTCTCCACTTATTAAAATGCACATACCGTCTTCTCCCGCACTGTCAAGAGGTTTACTCAGCAGCCCAGACTTCACCCGCTTGGGCAAGAGAGGGAGGGAGGGAAGGGTTCAATGCACTGTGAGGACAATGCACAGTGGAACATTGGCTCAGGAGCCCCACGGGTGACTGGTGTGCACCCAGGGGTGACTGGTGTGCAAGGCAGACGGATATCGGAAGGCTCCGATCATGCATTCAGAAGTCCTTAGCAAAAAGCACCTTCTGCTACTTGCTCATCCTTCAAGGAGGGGCTGGATGCCAAACTGTGAGTAGACAGTGATGTCTGGACTCCCCCATTGTCATCACCATGACACTTGGGGACCCAGCCTTTAGTCCGTACCAGGCACTTGGCTAGCCTCACTGACTCTAGTCTCTAATTCTTGTTTCTTTAATTTAATGGAGGGGGGCATGTGGAGGCCAGAGATCAATTTCAAGTGTCACTCCTCACATGCATTCTGCCTTTCCCTTTCTCTCACTGGCCTGGAGACCACTGAGTAGACCAAATTGGCTTTCCAGCAAGTCATAGACATCCTCCCGTCTCCCCATCTCCAGTGCTGAGAGCAAGAAACTGTGCCTAGTTTATTTGTGGATTCTGGAGACCAAACTTAGATCCTCAAACTTCACTTGCTGAGTCACCTACCAATAACTAACCTAGCTTTGTGCATCTGGGGCAATGCCACCCACCCTGCCCAGGGACTCTTGCTTTCAGTTCTTTGGACTGATTCTATCGCTGTCATCCAGAAAAGATGCTCACAGAGCCCGACTTGGAAGCTGGCATCTTGACTTTTTTGTGGTGGCTCTTCAGCATCTTGCCCATCCCCGAAGCCCCCCACAGGCACACATCCCTCCATCCCCCCAGACTCGCACAGGCACACATCCCACTCTCATGGCCATGGGTCATTTTACCTGGTCAGCAGCTAGTTTGTGAGACGATGCCTCCAGTGTGACAAGCTATGTGTGCTTCTTTGACTGGTGTGTCGGCCACAAAGGTGCCCCACTCAGATGTTCTGCTGTGGGAGAGTAAATGCTTTGTGGCCCTACTTGCTGCCCCTGTGGTTCCACCTCCACGTTCAGTCCAAGACCAGTGACAGCACAGAGCTAGTTTGGAGATCACGGGCTGCTGTGGGCATCTTCAGCTGGACAGCTCCTGCAGCGGACTGCAGCTCCTGTCCTGGGGCTGGACCACCATCCAGACTCTTTTCATCCTCCTGCCTCCTTCTGTTCCTCGCTGGGGCCAGTTGCACTTGCTTTGTGCCTCTCTGCAACCTCTCGGTCCTTTAGAAAGTGAGCTATGGGGGCTGTGGGGTGGCTCAGTGGGTAAAAGCACTTGCCACACACGTCTGATGAACCCACATAAAGGTGAGAGGAGAGAGCCAGCTCTGCAGTGTCTCTGACCTCTAAACATGCACGCGGCATGCACACATCCCCTTCCTCCCCATCCACATACCATACATGCACACATAATGCTAAAACACAAAATAAAGACACAACATGCCTTTTAAAAGACGCATCTTAGAAATTAACCCAAATATCTTATTTTTTAAAGTGATTTTTTTAATGCTCCTTCAAGGCATTGTAGCGTGTGCCTGTGATCCCGGCACTTGGAGGGCAGAGGCAAGAGGCTCACAAGTTCCTTTTTATTGATTTATTTGTTTTTAATTTTTATGTTATGTGTGTGTTTTGCCTGCATGTATGTAAGTGCACAACACGTGTGCAATACCCACAGAGGTCAGAAATGGGCATAGGATCCCCGGGACTGGAGTCACAGATGGTTGGTAGCCATTATGTGGGTGCTGGGAACTGAACTCCAGTCTTCTGGGAGAACAGCCAGTGCTGTTAACCACTGAACCATCTCTCCAGTCCTGTTTTTTAATTTTTAAAAAAAAAAAATTTTTTGAGACAGGGTCTCATGTAGCCCTAAACTCACCATGTAGCTAAGGATGGCTTTGAACTTCCAATCCTCTTGCTTCCCATGTCCTGGGATTACAGGCCTGCACCATCATGCCCAGATTGTAGGCTAGCTTTTAAAGGTATTCTTCTCTATACGAAAAGATATTAATGATGTTAATTATCACTGGACTGGGCAGCTCTCTCTCTGTCTCTGTCTCTGTCCCTCTGTCTCTGTCTCTGTCTGTCTCTCTTTCTCTGTCTCTGTCTCTGTTTGTCTCTGTCTCTGTCTCTGTCTGTCTCTCTTTCTCTGTCTCTGTCTCTGTTTGTCTCTGTCTCTGTCTCTGTCTCTGTCTGTCTCTCTCTATATATATGTATATCTGGGGATTGAGCAGGCTAGGCCTGCACTTGACACTGAGCTATACTCCCAGCCCCCATTACCAAGAAGAGCTGGGATAACATATCTGGAATTTACTCCGTGTGCATTGCTTCTTCTACTTCCTGTGTTGCTCTTTGGGGAGTTTTAACACTGAGCGCATTTCCAGCTTTCTCAGCTGATGGCATTTATAAGAAGCTTCTACAAATGATGTTTGAGCGGGGTGGTTGCAGGGAGCTGGCCAGGCAGGGTGATACCAGCTCTTAGCGTGTCTGGTTCCTTTGTGCTGGGTTGAACGAATCTCTCATGGGAGACGTGTGGCCTCTTCCTGGATGCCAAGGGAGGGATCAAGATGACCAGCTTATAAGGGCCAGCGGCGAAGGATGACCAGAACCACGCCCCGGCCACTTTCTAATCAATCCATGTATACCCTCCTCCTCACTATTAAAACAATATTTTTCAGAACAGTCCTGTAAGGATTAGCATTTGATTGTATATTAATTTCCCTTTCAGTTTTAAGACAAATAATTAATGATTAGAGCAGACAAGCTGATTTTCACTTTAAATATACGATGCAAATACAGATGACTGTCTCTTGAAAGACCTGAAGCCCGTGCTGGCCAGACAAAGCTACTGTGGTAGGCTTACACCCTGACCTGCTGACCTCAGTGTTCAGCATTAGTAATGTTCCAGGAACACACAGATGGATGAGGGTAAAATAGGTCACACTTCCCCTCTGTCTTGGCCGGCATGGTGTTTAGTATCTTGTTCATTTGGAACCTCTGTTATATATGAGAGACTCTGGCTCTGTGGAGACTGGGATCTACTTCACATCTGGACAGATGAAGGACAGAGACTCACTTCACACCTGGACAAGCAGGAACCCAGCTGAGAGCTTTCGGTGTGTTCTTGGGGGAATGTGTGTAGCCAGATCCACATGTACTAGGGGCTTTTCCAACTAACTTCCACAAGGAACAAGATGCTTCCCTTTTTAAAAAAAGGCATGGAGGCTGGCGAGGTGGTTCATGGGTAAAGTTGCTTGCCCTGAAAGCCTAGGCACACAGAAAGAGCCAGGGCAGCGGTGCACATCTGGAATCCGGGCACTCCTGCAGCAAGATGGGAGGTGACACGGTGGAAGGGGAGAGCCAGCTTTCAGAAAGCTGTCCTCCAACCTCCACAGACGCCATGGCATGCATACCTGTGCACACACGCGCATGCCTGCACACACACACACGTGCACACGCACACACAGTGAGAATAGATTGAAGCCAGGAAATAAAGCCGGGCATGGTGGGCCACGCCTTTAATGCTAGCACTCAGGAGGCAGAGGAAAGTGGATCTCCATGAGATTGGGGCCAGCCTGGTCTCCACGGTGAGTTCTAGGCCAGCTGGGGCTACAGGGAGACCCCATCTCAAAAGAGACAAAAGCAAAACTAAATTAAACTAAACTAAATGAGGAAATTAGCAAACGCTCTGTGAAGACTCCAGATTCTGTTTCTAAAGCCCTGTAGCATCAATCACTTGACTATACAGAGCACAGTAATGAGAGGAATCTCAGAAGAGTCTGTTACCACTGGCACGGCTGAGAACAGCCAGCACAGAATGACAAGACAAAGACTGTCTTAACTGAGGTAAACACACACACACACACACGCATGCATGCACGCACACACACACACATACACACTCACGC
Source organism: Eospalax fontanierii (assembly GCA_035773235.1). NCBI lineage: Eukaryota > Metazoa > Chordata > Mammalia > Rodentia > Spalacidae > Eospalax > Eospalax fontanierii. The sequence goes on from CM069536.1 coordinate 73,225,827, forward strand.
ACGCACTATATATATATGTATATGTATATGTATATGTATGTGTATTTAAACATCATGATTTCAGCCATTTTAGTGTCCAGTTCAGTGGTGTCACGCACACATTCAATATGGGATCATTACTGCCATCTCCAGCTCTCTTCCCAAACTAAAACTCTGTCCACATTAAAACCGAGGTTCCTCATTCCCTCTGCTTAAACTCCGGCAGTTACCCTTCTCCTCTGTGGATCTGGCTACCCTGTGTGACTCCATGTAAGTAGAATCATGCAGTATTTGTCCTGTTGTGATTAGATTATTATACTTATCACATTCTTTATGTTGAGGCGTCAGAATTTCACCTCTTTTAAAGGCTGAATAATATTCCAGCATGGGTCCATGCCACCATTTCATTCACCTGTGGACACTGGAGTGGCTTCCAGCTTTGGTGGTTATGAGCAGCACTTCTGGGAATATGGGTGTGCACATGGCTCTTTTTGAGACTTTAATTTCAGGTCTTTGGGTGTCTATCCAAAATTGCAATGGCCGTACCCCCATGGTAAGTCTCTCTCTGTTCAGTGCGTGAGCCATCACCATTTCTCCTGCGGGAGTTGCCCTATCTTATATCCCCGCCATAATGCACGGGGTACTGATTTCTTTTAATTACTAATTATTTATCTTTATTTTGTGTGTACGAGTGTTTTCCCTGAATGTATGTAAGGGGACTCATGCATGCAATGTCCACAGAGGCCAGAAGATGGCACTGGATCCCCTGGAACTGGCATTATGGATGGTTGTTAGCCACCATGTGAGTGCTGGGAACTGAACCTGAGTTCTCTGCAGGAGCAGCCAGTGCTCTCAGCTGCTGAACCATCTCTCCATCCTGGGTTCTGATTTCTTAGCATACTTACCAACATTTGTTTCTGGATTTAGAAATAACCATTCTAATAGTCATGAAGCAGCAAACTGACTATGGTGTGTGTGTGTGTGTGTGTGTGTGTGTGTGTGTGTGTGTGTGTGTTATATGCACATTCAGAAGCCAAGGGCAGCTTGGCCCTATCAGGATGGATAACTAGAGCACTGGCCCAAGTCTCTGCCCACAGGGAGGGAGTTCAGAACTCAGAGGGTGACCTTGAATGAGATTTTACTCTGCTCTTGAACTGAGCACCAACAACACATAATTAACCCTAAAGGAAGTCCTTATGACTGACAGGTTGACTGTGATTAATTGTCTTAATATTTGCTCTGGGTCCCATGCATATGCACAGTGATTAAAGAGGGTTTTGGAAACAGTGGCTTCTTTGCTCCCAGTCCCACGATTGTTTGCTAAATGATTCCCCGTAATTACATGCAGCATCTCCATGCTCCCCAGATAAGACTTGTATAACGTGGGAATGAAACTGGAATTCCTAAAGTATGAACACAGTGGTGGGTGGAGGTACTCCAGGATGTTCTACAAGGCATCCCACAACTGGCCCAACAATCCAAGGCTTTGTTTTGTATATTGCCCTGGCAAAGCCTTGGCACAGGGTTCTTTCATAGCATGTTGTCCTGGGGGAGAGCTAAGATGTGAGTGAGCAACATTAGGATGAGATAATCAGTTAGTCTCAATGTCACTGGGACACATGATTCTAGACCTGGCATTTTAATCCCAAGTGCAGAAAAAGAATTGAAAGAGAAGAGTCAGATTGAGACATCATGGGATTCCTGAATCACTTCCCCTCACCCATCCCCCAAGTCTTAGAGTCGCTAGACATCAGGCTTCCATGCCCAAAGAGTCCAGACCTGCTTCTTCCAAGTGGTGGACAGGGAAGGCCATAGCCCTCACCTTCACCCTGCTGCTGCCACTGCTGGCCTAGCCTAGCAGTCACTTGGCCAAGGGAGGCCGTTTGTCTGGGGTAAGGAGTGATGGGGCACATCCAGGAGCAATCATAGGGATTCTGAATTCCCAGAACCCCATACTAATTTCAGCAGGTAACATTCAGAACCATGGACAGCGACCGTGACTTTGGGTTCCTGCGAGAACACCCTGACTGGACTCCAGTTTGTTCCCTTACAGGTGAAGACCTTGAGGTTTAGAAGTCAGAGGGAACTGGCTAGAATCAGGATGGGAGAGCCCAGTACTCCAGGATGAGGAGGATCTGGCTGTTCGTGCTGTGTGCTGCATGCGGATGCCACTGTCCTGCCTGGACTCTAGGGTCCTTGAAGCAGGTACTGTGTCACTAGAATCAAAGTCAGCAAGAACCCACCCAGGGAGGCTGCCCGCTGTGGTAAAAAGGTGGCCTCAACTTGACTGCCATCCTCATTTCACACAAGCAAACCTTCTTGATGTCATTGTGTCTTTTTCTCTGCTACATAATTTGTCTCCTCAATAAGGCTGATAGAATAATGAACTCATATTCTCTGACTCCTTAACAATGCCCACCAAAGATGTTTTTAGGCATCCCCATGAAACACTGCCTCAAGAAAGAACAAAATGGCTGGGTCTGGTGGTGCACATCTTTAATCCCATCACTCAGGAGGCAGAGATAGGTGGATTTCTGAGTCATACTGTCTCAAAGAAAAGATAAACAGAGAGGGAGAGGAGAGACAGAGGGATAGAGACAGAATTTGAGAGTTTGAGATTTTTAAGAAGCAACAGAGAACATAATACATCACTGAGTTACTATCATTTTCCAATGGTCCACAAGACAAAAAACAAACTCCTTTGAGCAGGGAAGGCTCCCTGTTCAGAGATTAGGCTGTGCTTCATTTAGTCTGATTGAGAGGCTTGATTCACTGTTGGCTTACAGTCAGATTCCCTGCCCCAAACCTAAAGAACAGGACAAGTGTTGGTTGTATTAATCTTAAACCTCTGCATCCACACATTAATCACCGTCTGTCACTGGCCCAGAGCTGGGGAACACATTTCTAAGTAAAGCAGAAAGAATCTTTGCACCCGATCTGCAGTGTTACTTGGTAGAAACACATAAGCACTGACAGTTCAAGGGAGCAGAGTAATGAATGGTGCTCAGCGGCCTTGCTCTTTATTCAGACCAGGACCCAAGCCCACTTTTAGGGTCCTCAATTTCCCACCTCAATTAACCTAATCAACCTAATCCTTCACAGTCATGCCCAGAGGCTAAATAATTGCTCACAGATGTGCCAGGGGACTGTCACCTAGGAGATTCCAGATGCTATCAAGTTGGCAACACTCGTCATCACAGTCACCATGGTGGTGCTTTGCTGACTGCACCAAGCCCAGGCCGCCTCATCAGGATGGCCCATCACTGAGTTCCGGGTCATCTTGTGACTTGAACTTGTCCTCCACCCAATGCTAATTAGAGGCCTTAGCACTGTCCCAACAGACTGCTCAGCAAGGCATGCACAGCATGCTCCTGACCTCTGTCCTTTCCCTCTGCCCTAGGAAGAATGCCTGCCCACAGGACCCTGCCTGCCCCTCTCGGCTCCCCAGCAGCCTGGGGAGTCCTGGGAAGCTCTCAGGACCCTAAGCAGAGATATCCGTCAGCTTCCTTGCCCCAGAGGTAGCCCTAGGTGCCTCTTTCCTGCCTCCCTCCTCCTGGAGTCAGATATCCTGGAGAACTGGAAAGCTGAGACTCTGAAAAATTACCTAGAATCCTTGCCATTTCTCACACACATGTCAGGTAGCAAAACACTCTGAGCAGCTGATTCCAGGGACAGAGATGGACATGGATTGTTCCAGCTGCTGGGATAACCTCATCTTAATAGTGGTAGGGACTTGTCCTGAGCCCAGGGATAGTAAATTGCTATTAATTAGGGGTAACAGGAATTGAAAACCAGTCCTGCTGGAAGGTCAAAGCTCTACCAGAATGGGTGGTAATGGAAACTATTTCTCTCTCTCCCTTTCTCCTCCCCACAACCACCACTGGCCATGAATGAGGAAGCATAATGGTCCAATGACTCCTGAAGGAAAGCGGCCACGTGCATTCAGCATTGTGACATCAGAAACGCCAAATGAATGCCTGCCTCTGACTCCACCACAGCAACAGCTGGATTCTGCAATCATATTGTCTATGGTAGACCTCTGGTTTCCCTTAGGAGCAATCTCTGTAACAGACCAGTTCTATCTAGAGCACCTTAAGATATTAACTGTCAGAGAGCAGAGTGAGAGGTGGGGATCCCGGGTCCCTGCCACACCCCACTCTCAACCAGGTGCACTTGTGACAGGAGACTGAACCTCACCATGACTGCCTGAAGGGGAGAGGAGCTCAGGGTGGGGACAGGGCCCACACCCAGGAATGATGCAGTAGAGTCTCAGGGGACTGCCCAGGATCTCTCTTTCACTCTCTCTCTCATTCTCTTTCTCTTTCTAGATGAGATACTAGGTCCAAATTCCACACTGACCTGCTGGCCCAGTCTCTAATACCAACTGACCCTGAAATGAAATCCCCAAGGGACCTGGCTCTACAAGGTAGGGAAGGCAGGGGAGGGATGCCACGTGCTGTCAACTCACACAACTTCTAGCTGTTCAGCTCACACAGAAGGAGGAGCACTTTCCAGAGGAGATGCTGGGGGAAGGAAGCTACTGTCCACCTCCTCCACTCCAGTATTTCTTTTTTAAAAAATTATTTATTTGTGTGTCTGAGTGTTTCACCTGTATGTATGAAGTTCACCATATGCGTGCAATGTCCACATGGCCAGACAAGGGTGTCAGATACCCTGGGTCTTCTGTCAGAGAAGCCTGTGGTCTTAACCACTGAGCCATCTCTCCAGTCCCACACTGCACTCCACTATTTCTATTGCCAAATTTAAAAAGGTTGCTTCATACATTAAGAAAACCATTAAAAGCAGGTTTCCTTCAAAGGTAGCTTCCTGCATTTGCACCTAGCTCGGCCACACTTGCTATCTGACCTCAGGTGAGTGGTTCCTGACTCACAGGGGAGTGTCTTTTCATGATGATCACAGGCTAATAAACAGGGACTAACTGCAGAGCTGGTATTAGCTGAGGATTTACTGTATGCCAAGCATGGTGCGGGCACCTTCCTTATCAACTTAGTGATTCTTCACAACCTCCAAAGATGAGACACTGAGATAGGACAGGAAAATTATCTTGGATTGGACTGTAGTATTCAGTAGTTAAAATACAAGTCAACACAAGTGGCTCTTAGCATTCAACAGGCCTGGGGTAGGCAGAAGGGGGTCTTCTGTGGTCCTGCTCAAGAGTTTTGCAGTTGCCACTAGGGTGACTGGCACCTGGTGATATTGTGCCTGGTGAACTGACGGTCAAAGCCCGAGAGATTCTACCCTCACTTCCGCCCAAACACACTCCCCACAGCCACTCAAGGAGATGCAATCACAAATGTTGGTTGCACTGTTGTTTTCCGGAACAGAGGACTGAAAGTGCCCTAGGCTTCTGTTGTACAGCTCTCTCTCCTGAACAAACATTCCATCCTGAAGGCAGATGCGTCAAGTTTCAGAAAGTCAACGGAACTTGCGGGGACAGAGAAGTAAATAAAACCGGCAAGTCTCCAGACAAGATTCACAAGGCTCCTTCTTCAGAGTTGTGGGAGCCGTGCAATTGCTGGAGAGGGGAGACTTTCCTACAAGGCATGCTGGGAGCTCCAGGGACACAGCTCTTGTGAGTGTCATCCATGCTGAGGTGGGTTTTACAGTGATGCAGGTGCCTGCGAGTCATCCGTACTCTTGAAAGTAGCTTCTTACCATGGGCTTGTAATTCACCCCAGGAACCACTTCTCCACTAAGCTAGATTTAGGTGAAATCACTTCTTAGTTTTTCATGGTGGCTATGGGGTGAATAGACATTTGATCACAGTCTCCCTTGTGATAGCCCCTCCCCAGAATAAAGAAAAAAGAATGTAGCATGGTCTGTGCCTGCGTACAGTACACAGTTTTGCCTGTCATGACCTTGTAACCTGAAGCACCCAGTTAGAACATGTGTGTGACATATAGAGAGAACAAAGGAGCAGAGCTGTAAACTACCAGGGGGTGTAAACAGTTGGGTCCCTTTGTTCAGAGCCCTGCTTTTGAGAACTTTCTCATAGAGCCAGGTGCTAGCACAATAAATTGCTTCCCGGAGGAAAGAAGAACCTTGGTGTCCGGTCACCTGCAGCATTATGAGCTCCGTCCCGAGTTCAAAGGTGGTATTTTTACCTCCCATTTCACCAGGAGATAAGCCCTGAAAATCCAGGAGAGAGGACCTCCCCGGGCAGCAGCAGACTCATCGATTCGTAGCAGGGGGTAGCCCTCCTGGTGGCGACAGGGTGAAGACCCTGGGAGCACAAAGGAACTCAGAAAAGGCCCAAGAACCAGCTCCGGGAGTTACCTATGAAGACCAGTAAGAACCTGGGTTCAACTTGGTTTGAATTTGATTTTGGAACCCACTCAGCGGATGGAAGGGAATTCTGATCCACCTCCAGAGTTCTAGAACTACTTAAGTAATCTCACTAGGAAAAAAAAAAAGATGAAAGTGCAGGTCCACGGTGACTTCAGGGTGCTGGGCTAAGGGCTGGAACGTGAATGAATGGTACAGAGAAAGGGAAAAAGGAGGTTCTAAAAATAATGGCTGTGCTGGGTCTTTCCATGGAGGTGGCCAGTGGCAGAAAGGGAGGGAAGGGCAGGGATGTGCCGGGCAATAGAGGGGCAGCCGTTGAGCCACAGTGACCTCACGCTGCTGGTACCGCGCCCACCCGGTGTGGGTGGGAAGGGAGGCCAGGAGAGCAGGGGATGAGGCCAAAGCCACACCTGTGCTGGCCAACATGCGGTTGCTTGTGAGGCTGCAGTGTATAGACTCCATCGCTATTAACGCCATCATCCACCCTGGTACCAACTGAGAGAATAAAAAGAGTAAGTCAAATTCTTATGTGTAACTAAACTTGGATTTAAAACCAGATCACCCCAGACTAGTGTCTTCCTGTCGCCTTGCTTGAGATTAAAACAGCACTAGAGAGGAGTGTGCGCCTCATCTTACTGCGTCCACCTTTCCACCATGAAAACTGAAATTCATCTCTCAGAAACTATGTGCTGGGTCGCTTCCATTTTGATTTCTCCTAAGTTACAAGGTTTTCTCACCCAGACTCCTCCATTCATTCTTTGTAGCTTGGGGGCCAAATGCTGGTAAAAGCTGAAAGAACACAAATGGAGCTGACTTTAGAAGGGTCTTTCTGGTCCTGTTGACTACTGAAACCTCAGTTCAAAGTGCTGACTGAAAGAGGTCGGACATATTACACCCAAATGAAAATGACAGCACTCAGGAAAGATGGACAATTTTGCCATCAACGGATCCTTTAAAAGTGAGACTAAGGAAAAGAACTACTGTTAGTCTGCTTATTAGGGGGAGAAATAATGGGTAACTTGGTAATTAATGGAATGAAAACAGTGTCTCCTCTGACTGTTCAGTTTGATGTGTGTCTAGACTTACCTTGTGGAGGCTTGAGAAAGCCAGAGAAAATATTCTTGAATGGATAAATATATGTGTCCCAAGCTTTTCTCCTATGGGTTATCTAATGAGCCTTTAAAATTAATTCTGGGAAAGCCTGGTGATATCTTATTACCTAAGGACATAATGAATTCACTTTGCTTTTACTTTTGATAAATGTATGCTGTGAATAATTTGCTTGTGTTATTATGAAATCATAGCAACAACACCTTGATCTAAAATAATACCTCCAGTCCAAAATCAAAAAGGAAAACTATTGAAACAGTTCAACCTTACATCACCCCATTTCCTGTTGGGGATCTTTGGTTGGTTCCATTTCTAAAGGCTAATGTGTAGAAGGTAAATCATTGTTATTAAATAGGGAGTTTTCAAATAGGATAAAAAGTTTCAGAAAATTTGCTCCATATTTTTTTCTTATTAGCTTGATGATTCCCTTAACTGAACCCTCTTCACCCTTTTATTTTAAAATGTAATGGCTAGCAAGTTTTACATTATGGAAATCTAAAAAATAAAAAACAAATTATAAAAATATAGTTAACACCAAGGATTTGATACAAACCTTAAAAACAGAAAAATGGACATGGATAATTACATACTTGGATTTAAATGGGTTAAATTTATAATACATATGCTCAATTAAAATCAATGTTATGGGCTGGAGAGATGGCTGAGTGGTTAAAAATGCTGGTTGCTCTTGCAGAGGATCTGGGCTCAATTCCCAGCACCCACATGGTGGCTGACAATCATCTGTAACTCCAGTTCCAGGAGAATCCAGTGCCCTCTTCTGACTCTGAGGGCATTGCATGGCATGGGGGCACTCATATACATGCTGTTATACACACATGGCAGAACACCCTCAAGCTCTGTGGTGCCCTTCCCTCCTGGATGGAACACAGAACACCCACCCCCCGCCCTAGAGTACACTGCTTGCTGACTCTGTTACACACGAGGAAATAAGACTTGGCTCTTGTTCCTAGTCACAGAGGCTGGCCCATGAGAACCCCGTCCTTATCATCAAGGAGAATAAATCACTCCTCTTGTCTCACATGACAGGGGTTTGGATTCTCTCACCTTGTGGGGGATCGTGGAGTTTAAACCCAGGTCCTGAATGTCTCAAGCAATAAAGGGTTTCAAAAGTGGGAATTACTCTACGCTCTGTGTCTCCCGTGCTGACATATGCTGGTACTGTGGATGGGAACCTTTACCCAAGGTCCCTGGTAAGGGACCTATGAGCTAATTCAATTGGCTACACCCTTTACTCTGGCCTTCAATTCTTCTCCTCTTAGCAAAGCTAATCCAAGGACTAAGAGAATATTACCTGTGTCCTTTAATGCCCCCACTGACTCTATAAGAGTCTCCAGGGAGTTCCAAATACTTTTCAAATGAAAAACTGAATAGGTATAGGATTCAAATAGACTATATTCTGATGTCCACAATAAACAAAAATGTAAAATAATCAACAGAAATTTATCAGTTATACCAAGAATGCCTTTAAGGAGTATCTAGTCAGCTAGATGCCACCCGCTAAATGACTTGACGGACTAGGATCACACTTAATACTAACAAAAAGAAAAGGTATATGTACCATGCTCGATAGAAAATGTTGTACTTTCATTTCCAATAACACAATTCCTGATGGAACAATTACCAAGTCCCTTCAGGAACTACTTTGTCCAATGAGTTACTATGAATTCAGGAATAAATGACCCTTTTCTTGATCTTATAAAAAATTTAAAGTCTATTGTTATAATCAGCAGTCATAATTACAACTGAATGTTGTTTAATCCTGTGCATCCAAATCCAATTGATCCAGAGATCAATTAAAACAAACTAACTAAAAAATTCTTATATCTTATCATAATATATTACTAATGAATACCTCAGAACAGAAAAGTCAATGGTAATTAAAATTTAAAAATAGATAAGTAAAATCTATTCTGTCAAAGCGTCTTGACACTATTATTTGCTTATCTCTTTGGTACCCTTGTTACAGAACTAAGATATACCTACTGCTGTTTGTTCCTAACATGTCAATTATAATTTGCCATATCACAATTTGTCTTCTCATCCACCACTCCTAAACCAAGGTTATGCTCTTTGACCCCAAGGAGGGTTCGAGTATCAAAGGGGGGAATGTGGAAGGAACTCTCCAGAACAAGGAAACAGGAATGCCATTTGGTCAGTGTTTGAATGCAAGTACACAGTTCTGCCTGTCATGGCCTTGTGACACGGAGCACCCCATCAGGATAAGTGTGTGATCTTATATTGGAGACAAAACAACTGAACTGTAAAGGGAAACTAACAGAGGCTATAAAAGGCTGAGTCTTTCTCCATTCAAGGCTCTACTTGTGAAAACTGGCTCACAGAGTCTGTGTTTGCACAATAAACTACTTCCTGGGGGAAACAGATATGTTGGTGTCTCATCTCTCTGCACACAGCACCTACAATACCCCCAAAGTCACACGGCAGCTTCCATCTCGGTCGGTGTGGGAAAGAAAATGTAGTGGACACACCTCCATAGTTGCCAACTAGATTTCAAAAGCAGATGATGGAGAAAAGAATCCTCAGGGCTTGATTTATTGTCCATGTTGTGAGTAATGCACCCATAGTCCACAGATAATGTAGATTAGGTATATGTTTATTTATTCCCCAAATGACCTGACTTTCCTGAACGTGAATAAATCATGTGTGGAAGGACATAGGAGACATACAGTTGGTTGTCTCTGGAAGGAGAGGACTGTGAACTGGGCAGTGAATGCAAGGAAGATCAGGAGTCCCCTAGGAGCTTGCCTTCCCTTGGCTTCTAGAATCTCCCTAGGTGAGGATAGAGCACCACTGCAGACACCAGGCCAGTCTCGCTGAACTGTGACGTAAGGGACACGTTGTCTAGGCCCTGCCCTCCCACTGCCCTCTTTGAGAGTCCTCTGAAAGCACCATCTGGAATCTTCTGACATGTGCCGCCATGACATACTGTTCTCTGTGCTCTGACCCTTGCGTGGGTCACTTTAACAAACTCTGACCAATCTACTCGACAACTGTGTAGGTGTGTGGAAATGACTCTGTTTTCCTGTGATTTCTCTCTCTAGAATCTCTAGGGTTAGGAGAGCAGTTTAAATAGTCTGGGGAACCCATGCTCAGCTTACCCCTGTGGCCCTCGGCACTGCACAGCAGGACTTTTCTCCCTCTTCTGCTGGATGCCCTCTAGCTGGCTTAGGTTCTCTTCCCCCTGGGGCTCTTGTGGAGCTTGATCAGGGTCTTCTAGGTGGCAGAAGTTTTGCAGGTGGGGAGGTGGAGCTGGCAGCAAAACAGTAAGCAGCCACAGCTACCTGCCCCCTTTGGAGACTCTGGAGGGTCAGGAGCCCACCTGCTACCAAGGATTCTGATGTTTGCCAGTGCCTAGGGCAGGGAGAGTGGCCACTGGTCCAACTTCGTCAGCACCTGATGTCCCGGGGGATCAAGCCCACGGGAGTATGCAGGTGCTGGTCTCCAACAACCTCAGATCTTCCCACTTGGCATCCTTACCTCGGCCCCTCTGGAGGGTGACTTCTTTCTGGGTCCTTGTTCAACCCACAGGGGAAAATGTTTCATGCATTAGTGCCGACATCCCAAGTCCTACGGGCGAGGCAGGAGGATGGGGAGGGAAGCGGTGTGGCCAGCCCAGACACACGCTTTTCCTCTTTCTCTTTAAGGTGTTAGCTCTGAGGGTGGACAGCGCTCTGAGGGTGGGCAGCGCTCTGAGGGTGGGCAGCGCTCTGAGGGTGGGCAGCGCTCTGAGGGTGGACAGCACTGGGGAGGAGCAAGCCGTGACTTTACAGACGGGGGTTTATTGAGCACCTTCTGCATGCATGGTGGACACCATCTTTCTCCCTTCAGCCCTAGAATGATATGCACTAATCCCTGATTGTAGGTGAAAAACAGAACGGTGGGAGGCTTGCGTGGGATACATTCCAAAGATCCAACAACCAGAAGCAGCCGAGGTGAGACTGAAATCCTGCACACCCCATCCCAAGGTCATGACTTTTAATACTACACTGGCTGAGTATGGGTAGTTTTCTGCTTTTTTCTTTTTCTTGAAAATAGAACATTGAAAGAAAGAATGGTCTGTGAGGCATGCTCGTTATTTTATATGGCTTGATGGCATTTGCATCTCCCTGCGGTGACTCTTGGAATGGACTTGCTCTTCCTGAGCAGGGTGCAGGATTCATTTTCTTCCTCTAGAATCTGCCAGAACTAAGAATAGGCGAGGGACGATCTGTATATTTAACAACACTCGGAGCTGAGAGCACCAGCCTGGGGAAGCATTGCCTTGGCTAATGGGACGTGGCTGGGGAGGAGGCAGAGAGGGCTGCATGCAGGTAGGGCTAGGGAGTCCTGGGCTTTCCTCCTGGAGGGATGGGATGCATGCATGGGCACAGATACACACACATACACCATATATACCATGCACACATACATCACACACAAACACACATATATACCACACACGCAATAAAACTATAATATACTCACATGCCTATTACATATAAAATATACATGTGCATATGCCTTATACAACACCCATGCAAACGCGTATCACAAAAAGAATATATACAACACACATCAGACATACTATACCCCAAACACATACAATACCCATACATAAACTCATAGACACACACATGAACATATGTCACACACACTTTGCATATATCACATACAAACACAGTACACATACACTACACACAACATTTACCACAATATGTACCCCACACATAAAATACACATCACACATGCAAACACACAGTACGCAGTCATATACACTACATATATCAGACACTACACACATAAGTACACACATATATACAACACATAGACACACACATGAATATATCCATACCATACATGCACACCATGCATACATCACATACAAACACATACTATTCCCAAACCAGATACTTAACACATATCACAATATGAAGACACATATACACATATGCTCACCACACACAAAACACACATGAAAACACAAAGCACATAAAACAGACATACATAGCACATATATCAGACACACCACCAAGAGACACATTCATATACAGCACACATATATTTAGCAAACAGGCATACACATGAACATACACACATAATACATGTGTGCATGTGCACACATACAGATACCCCACAGATCTCACTATGCACTATGCCCATAAGTACACACAATGCTCACAATAAATGCACAAGTGCAAATATTTCGATATATGCTACACACATGCACACAAGTGCACAGAATACACAAAGGTACACACATGAATTAGTTTCATGCCTCCTCCAGTTTGGACTCATGAACTGGCTTTAGCATGGGAGAAAAGAGCAGGAACTTCCTGCCGGATGAAAAGGCCCGGTCTTCTTTCCTCCTGATTTTTCTACATGCAGCTTCATGATAGTGATAAAGAACGGGCATGAAAAACCCTGGCTCAGAAGCCAGTTCTGTCCGTCTGGTTTTTAATTCTTCCTGTCCCCTGCCTCCCTATGCAGATGAGGCATCCTTCCCCACTCAGATCCGGCCCTGTTTGTACCAGTGTTTTCAGATTTAGTGTTGTTACCAACCAAAGCTTGTGGTGCTGCGTGGACCGCTCCCGGCTTACTGTGCGACACCCCAGCTGCTGCATCTTGTGTGTGTGTGTGTGTGTGTGCTTGCTGCCATACACCAAAGCCCAGAGGAGGGTCCCCTGAGACAGCTTCTTCCATTTGGGCAGTATTTCCTAAGGCCCCGTTGATGGGTCTGTCCGTGGATGGCTGGGAGAGTCAGGGTGGGAGTTGAGACCCTGGAGAAGCTGAGACGGCTTCAGCTACTCAGAGAAAAGCCAGAAGCTGAGCAGGGCCCCAAGCAGAGCCCAGTTGCCCTCCTGGCCCTCCAGAGCCTCGTTCTCCTCCTTAGGCTCCATTTAAATGAAGAGTGGCCCAGCCAAGACCATGTCTGTCATGACCACCCTGGAGGGCGCATCTGTCCAGCATGGTCACCTATCTGGTCAGGTGGCCACTTCCACTCAGGGTCGAGTGTGCCCCTCTGTCCTGTCACTAGGTATTTTTGGTAGATCCTTATGCTCCAGGGTGGACATCCAAGGTAGAAATATAAAGCGAGTCCCTGTTTCTTTTTGGTAAGGGGGAGAGAGAGAGAGAGAGAGAGAGACTCTGATAAACAGCCTTGATGATGACAGTTCAAATCAGTTCAAATTAGCTGAGCTTTTCTGGTCACAGGATGTTGTCTGATTTGGCTCTCAGTGAAGTCTAAGGAGGTGTTCTTGTGAGACACCCATTCTACAGAGGAGGAAAGTGAGGCTTGGTGCCCAACCAGATTAAACTTAAAACTCAACCCAAGGTCTGAGCTCATTTATATCATGGATTCCTGCATTTCTTTCATGTTTATATGTCTGTCTGTCTGTCCATATGTCTGTGTGTCTGTGTCTGTAGAGGTGGGTGGCTATATATGTGGGCACACATGTGTGTGTGCATTCATAGCTGTGTTCATGTGCATGTGGAGGTCAGAGGACAACCTTAGGCACTTTCCTAAGGCACTTTTCCACCTTTTAAAATTTGAAATAGGGTCCCTCATTGGCCTAGAGCCCGACCAAGTAGGCTAGTCTAACTGGCAGCAAGCTTCCGGGGATCCTCCGGCCTCTGCCTCCCGTCTCTCACCATGGCTGGGATTACAAGGGTGTGATGTGGGTGAACTCGGTCTTCACACTTGCAAGGCAAGTACTTTACCAACTGAGCCATCTCCTTGGGTCTCCCTTTGCACTTATGGGAGAGGTGACTTGTCAAAACACGTGCCAACTACTCTGCCGTTTAAACTGGACCATGATGCCTAAGGGGGAGGCCGGGGAGCCGTAGAGGCCCAGAGAGGGTAAGAGATTCCTGCAAAGAAAGGACAGAGGTGAGGCTGCTCTGAGTTCCTAGACTCCCTGTCCTTTGCTTTTACGGCTGTAAGAAGCCTGGCCTGAGCTTCAGGGATCATGGGAGGATTCTGGGGGATCCTGAGATGGGAGGCATTCCCCAGGAAAAGGACAGTAGACACCACCAAGAGGGGGAATTTTCCTGACGAGGGATGATTTGTCTTGGGTTTTGGGGAGCACAGTAAATCCTTCTGTGCTCTTTGAGAAACTGGGTCAGTTCCCTACACTGAGTACCCTCTTTCCTTGGAGTTTTCTATCTGGAATACATTTGACTCTCCACAGACATCATTACTGCCCCCCAAGGCACTGAGCAGTCTGAGAACACCCCCAAGTTAATGACCAAAATTAAGCAAAATCTCAAGTTCACAGGAATCCAGGGCAGTCTCCTGAAGTCCAAGACACCTCCTTCCTTGCATGGCTGGAGTTCTGAGCACAAATCACACCCACACAGACACCACAGGGGCCTTTGCAGGTAACAAAAGGGGCTGCACTGGGAAGATGGCAAAAGAGGTGGCTATTCTCCTTTCTGCTATGGGTCTCAGAAAAGGCACTATTTGGGGCACAAGGAAGAGACCATGTTCAGTCTCTGGCTCCTGTGACCTTGGCGTGTCCCTCCTGCTTTCCAGCTCTTAATCTCACCTCATGGGCGCATTGAAGGCGTTAGATCCCGTGTGGTAATTGGGCCTCTGCAGAGTAACCAAGCAAGAAAGAGTAAATGCATGGATGGTCTGCACCTTACATGCATGCGCTAAAAATACAGACTTGATAGATCTTCAAACCTCCATGGCTATATTCAGAGGTCTCGTCATTCTGTTTCTATACAATCAGACCTCAAGATTCATGAGTGATTGGCCCTAGGACCCCAGCAGATGCCAAGCCTTCAGATGTTCAAATTCTGTACATAGCATTTGTATGTAATCTACACATATCCTCCCACATCCTGCAAATCATCTCCAGCTCCCATATAGAACATAATGCATTGTGAATTCTAGGTAAGATGTTGCAATATAGTGTTTAGAGAGGGATGAAAAGAAATGGTCTGCACCTGTTCATTACTGATGAATTCTTTTTCAAACATTTTCCACACATGATTGCTTGACTCTGTGGCTACAGAAGCCTTAGATAGGAAGGTCAGCTATATTTTATGTAAGTATACTTTATATGTATTATATACATACATACATATCTGTGTGTATGAGAGAGACAGAGAGAGAGATTTATTTTAAGGATCTGGCTGTCACAGTCTGAGAACTGACAAGCATGAACCTTCTAAAAGACTAGATGTTGACGGAAAGTTGAGGCAGGGTTGGCGTTACGGCCTTGAGATAGAACTGCAGTTTTATGCTGCGGGCGCTTGGCTGCCTGGAGGTGGCTGAGTCACGTCGGGGAGGTAGGCTCCTCCGTCTAGAGGCACTGACTATGGGTTATGGCAACAAACTTTTTTTTTTTTTTTGAAACAGGTCTAACGTATCTCGAACTAGCCTTACACTGAATATATAGCCAAACATGACCTTGAACTTCTGATCCTCTTGCATCTGCTTCCTGAGTGCTGAGAGGACAGGCAGTTAGTTCTGCGGTGCTGGGAATGGAACCCAGAGCTTTGTGTGTGCTAGGCAAGCTGTCTACCAACTGGGCTGCATCCCAGCCTGAGCTCTGCTTTAACCACCAACACCACTGCCTCCACAGCACATGCTACATCGTCCATCACAAACTCAGGGATGAAGCCAGACCCATTCCAGCTCCCTCTTGGCTTCTGAGTAGCTGCAGCCTTTCTTCACGGCACTTGCTCAAGAGTCCTGCCTATCAGATATCCAGGGTTCACTCATGATTTACATTTTGTAAGTGATCTATGGTTAACATCTGTCTTAGTCTGTTTTCTACTGCCAGAACTGAACGCTGCAGACAGGGCAGTCACAAAGAATGGATGAAACTCCATCGTGAAATGTATCCCCAACAGCCAGCACCTTGATCGGAGTGGACAAACTAAGCGAGTTCTGTAGCCCAATGAAGCTGACACCTAGGGCTAACCATCACCCTAGATGATCTGTAAGGTCCCTTGCAGATGCAAAGTGTCAGAGGCATATTGACCCTCAGGCCCTCGCAACACCAGGAAGGCAGGAGAGACCCCTGGGATGAACCCAGTGACATGAAGCCCCCCTCCTTTCATAGCTCCCAGATCATGCTTTGCAGCAGAAAGCCTGGCCCCCATGCACTGACTCTTGGGGCTAAAACTCAGTCTTCTCGTGTGTCAGTGGAATTACCCACCTCTATGAGCAAAGAGGTTAAACGAAGTGATGCTTGTGAGCTTTCCTAGCAGGATAACAGCACAAAAAAGTTCTAGGGAACCCAAACACTCACAGCTTCCGATTCTCACGTGTCCCTTCACCCTCCCTCAGCCAAGCTTGGAACCCCACACACACCTCTCCCTGAGCCACTATCATCATGCGCATCTGACTATCCCATCAGCTGCGCTGCCCCAGTCTCCCTGCCCTGCTCCACCGACCCGCCACTTTCCTGGCTGCCCTCCACAGTCCTCTCCATGTCCTCCGTCAGCCCATCCTGCGCCCTCTCTGCTTCATAAGTACTACAGATGGGGTGATTTGTGAAAATTAGAGGCTGACCTGGCTTGTGGTTCTAGAAGCTGAAAAGTTTGGTAGGAAGGTGTGACAACCTGGGGAGGGCATTCCCACTACCCCATAATGTGCCACGGGGCTACAGCCGGCGAGACAGAGAAAGCATGCCTGCTGATCCTCACACAGCCACTAATGCCTTCATAAGGGCTCCACCCTCACGATCTCATGTAACCCCATCTCCAAATACTACTGATGTAAGTCCTAGAACTTAGCTTCTCTCATGTATGCTTTGGAAGGACATATTCAGACCCTGGCGATATCTGGGCATAAGAGTTTCTCAATTTTGTATTATTAATTTCTTGGACTGTTCATGAGCACTTCACATGTTGCTCTGTTTTCAGATCCATAGCATCCTACCTCCGCAGTACCACGGGAGAGACAGGTGTCACATTTCCCAGAATCTTCTTCTAACACAGATCCTGATCTACTCTACAGATGAGACAATTGCTTATGAGTCATAAGAGAGAAACAGAAGCTGTTATTTCAGGCAAAGATCTGGGGGCAGCAGCAGGATCCTGAGTGTGGCGTGTTCTGTTTCCCTCCACCCACTGGGGTCATCCTGCTACGGAGCTGTGGGCAGCTGCAGTCCCTGACGGTACCTTTCCTATAGCACCTGCACCTTGGCAGTCCATAGGACCGGCACCATCTACAGAGAAAGTACCGTATCCCCTCACAGCTGTATCCCTCAGATGGTCTTGGCCCCCAGGCAGAGTCTAGCCTCCTGGAAGGTCACCTTCCCTCCAAGGCAATAGTGTGAAGCCAAAGTCCAGTTCTCCAACAGGCATTAATTATCTTACTGCAATAGAAAATGGGATTGGGAACAAAGCTCTGTGATACAATAAACCCAAAACACATTATGCTGTCTTCATGGTCAGGTGGTAGACATTGAGAAAAATTGTAACTTCAGATGGAAATATGTCAGTCCATGCTGTCATCAAACAACAAAACACGGACGGTCTGTTGCCACTGTTACTTGAGAGGAGGAACACATGCTTGCTGAATTGGCCACTCTAAGGCAGGGTTTGGAAAATGTCATTCGTGATGAATGTTGACTGCTGCAGGTGGCTGTCATTGCTTGCATGTGTGTGTGTGAGGTGTGCATATGCATGTATGCCAGGTGCACATATGTAGGAGTGCATATGGAGGCCAAAGGACAAACAGGTGTCATCCATCAGGTATCACCCATCTTTCCTTTTTTTGATACAGGGTCTCACTGACCTGGAAGTTGTCAGTTTGGCCAGGCTGACTGGCCAGAGAGCTCCAGGAAACCCCCTCCCCCCCCCGCCACAGCCATCTCTGCCTCTCCAGGCCGGCGGTTACAAGTGTCTGCCTCCACGGCCAGAATTTTCATATGAGTTCTGGGGATCAAACTTAGATAGCACTTTGCCAACTGAGCTATCTTCCCAGCCCCTAAATAGATAAGATATAAGAAAATATGAGCTCAGATTTTTTTTTTTTTAATAAAAGGGAGATGTGGAGAAATGGAGTCTAGAAAGGTGGAGACTCAGCATGAAAAACCCAGCTACATCTAAATCCCAAGCAGGAAGACCAAAAGCAACTTTTGGCCTCAGAAATCCAGGTAAATCAAGTCCACAGCAGAGACCAGAAAGGGGTAGGTTTCCTATCCACTGCCCCAGACACCCTGAGCAGAGCCCCCACGGGGTGGAGCAGCAGCGAAATGAATTTTAAGTGGACTTGGCAAACAGGTAGGAAATTGGACTGCTCAGCTTTCTGTTGCTGTGATAAAACACTGGCCAGAACCAACCTGGGAGGAAGGGTTTATTTGACTTCAGCCCACAGTTCATCACTGAGGGAAGTCAATGCAGGAACTCGGGGCAGGAACCCGGGGCAGGAAACTGGAGGCAGGAGCGGAAGTGAAGACTATGGAGGAACACTGCTCACTGACTTGCTCCTCTGACCCATGCTCAACCTACTTTCTCATACAGCTCAGGACCACCTGCCCAGGGAGAATATGCCCCATAGACACAACCGCAGGCCTATCTGATAGAGGAAATTCCCCATTGAAGTTCCCTCTTCCTGGGTGTGTGAAGTTGACAACTGAAGCTCTCCAGCACAGAAGCCTAACTCTGAAGATCATATCAGGGAAGAGCTACGTAGTCAGACTAAACATGCGCTTCACCAGTCCAGTCTCAGCACACCCTTGAACCAAGCTTCTAGAGCAGCATTTGGGCCCAGAGCTAAGCAGACCCCAAGAAAGGCTTACTTCTAAGTGCTTAACTCACATTCAAACAAGAAGGCTCGTAAAAGGAAGAGCTTCCCAAAGGATGAAAGTGGGGCCATGGAGAAGAGTGGACGGAGAAGCACCTCTCAAAGCCGCGCTGTGGACGCCTCAGGCAACAGGCCTCACACTGTCCTCACTGCTTGACTCTGTGATCACTATCGACGAGGACCCTGTGTGCTCCCATCAGTCCCCACTTATTGGAGTCATGCCACAGCACCTACCATCACTACCCATCAGGGCCAGGATGAGGCATTGACTTCTTCAACTGTGTTCCCTGACCAAGGGGAGTCACATGGGAACCTGACAGAAAGATGGCTGAATATTACCTACAAATCTGAGTGTGAACTGGATGCACAGACTCAGGCACGCAGAGAGATTTTAAAGGAGGGGTCGAGTGAGTGCTGTGTCGCAGAAGGGAATAAAGGCAGTCTTCATGCTAAAAAGGGCACCTCGAGAATTCCACGTACTCCCCTGAACTTCCTAGCCTCCCTTGCAATTGGGTTGGGGCCATGTGACTAGTTTTGGCTGGTCTTGTGAATATAAGGGACACATGCTTTTCTTGAAGAACCAAATGCCAAAACTGCAAAGTAGAAAAGGATCCTGAGAGCACAGAGAATGTGAGAAAACAATTTTGCTGGGCATAATGCTACACACCTTTAATTCCAGCATGTAGGAGTCAGGGGCAGGCAGAGCTCTGTGAGTCAGAAGTCAGCCTGGTCTACATAGTGAATTCCAGGCTGGCTGCAATTATAGAGAGACCCTGTCTCAAAAAAAAAAAAAATCCTTTTTTGCAAAGATGGAGTCAGAGATTCCTGGACTGGCTATGGCAAGCCCTAGCCTGTCCTGACTGGTGTGTCTCTGGTGTCATACTTTTCCTGAGTTTTTGAAAAGAGATGCTAGGATCCTTATAGCATTTCTAAGACCCACAAATCCCGACACAGATGGTCCCTAGAACATCTTTGGAACTTGTCTTCAGGTTTGGTTAGACTCACGTTAGATTTCGTTTACTTCCTCTCCTCTCCCTCTGATTCCATCCGTTCAGTTAGCAGTGTGGATCAGACTTTCATGACCTACCTTATTTTATACTATTTACTTACCAAAATGCTATTTATGGGCTGGCGAGATGACTCAGCAGTTAAGAGCACTGAGTGCTCTTGAAGAGGTACTGGGTTCAATTCCCAGCACCCATATAGCGACTAACAACCATTCAGTTCCAGGGGCTCCAACACCCTCTTCTGACCTCTGTGGGCATTGTATGACACAGGTGCACTTACACACGGGCAGGCAATAGACACATACATACGAAATAAAAATAATAAAATATTTTTAGAATGGTATGTACTTTTAAGTAAACGATGGCATAAACTCTAGAGGACAAACTTGACTGAGTTCACACGGTACATATTCAACTCAGGACCACCTGCCCAGAGGTGGCACCTCCCACAGTGGGTTGGGCCCCCTCATCACTCACATGTCTTTCTTGCAGACCAAATACCAAAACTACAAAGAAGAAAAGAGTCCTGAGAATACATTGAATTTGAAAACATAATCCTGCCAGGTATGGTGGCTCACACCTTTAATTCCAGTACATGAGAGGCAGAGACAGGCAGATCTCTATGAGATTGAGACACTTTGGGTCACAATCCAGATGAAGCCCTCTGAGAGAAGGTTGTTTCACTTCTCTGTCCCTGGCACGGCCTGCTCTTCTTCCCACGTCCCAGCTTGCCTGATGCACAGCTGTCCAATCTGTCCTTTCTGTTCTCCAGGGCTGAGTGTTGCTGACAATTCTTTGGGGAAACAAGCTTCCTGATTTCCTGCCTCATCACAGCAAGATCCAGGAACTGTTTCCTGTCTGGGATGCTTAATTCTATGTGTCAACCTGACCAGGCTTAGGGATGTCTGGAGAGCTGGTGGGATGTCACTTCCGTGTGTGCCTGTGAAGATGTTTTAAGAAGAGACTGTTAAAGAAGATCCACATCCCCAGCAGAGCTGGGCACCATCCAATCACCTGCCTTTGGACACTGGGGCTCTGGAGCTCAGGCCTTCAGACCCATGTCCTGCACCAGCGGCCAGTTCTCAAGCCTTTGGACTCAGGGAGAAGCAACTCCACTCACCTTGCTGGGTCTCTAGCCGCACATGGCCATCATGGGACTTCCAGCCTTCACTCTCGCGTGAACTGGTTGCCACAGTAAATCTGTACCATGCTCCTCTATGTCCTTCTGGGTGTTTCTCTGGAGAACCTCTAATACACCACCTGCCTTCCTTTCTCTTCCCACTGCGAGATCCAGAAGCCAAGGTGCGAGACCCAGCCTCTCCCCCTACCTGCCCAGCATGTTCCATTTCGAGTGACCCACCTGTCTCTGCATGTGGGACTTGGACTTGCAAAGGAACAGACATTCATGTGGCATGGAGGCTACTCGTGTTCTGAGACTAGAAGTGGGACCACTCTGGCTGTGCTGGTCCTCAGGACTGGGCATCTACCCCGCAGGCCACATCTCCCTGCTCTCCACATGTTGGTTTTGTCCTTGAAAGTGAGGGTGCTCAGGAGGAGATCTAGGGAAACAAGCCCAGGAAGCAAAAATGATTCCCTGGCTGGGTTGGGTCTTTGGAATTCCTCATGCAACGGGGCAGAGCTTGGAGGTCTGGATGTCAGAATATGCAGAGCACTAGGTGTCTGCTGCGATGTTCCGTGTTGTGCCTCCTGATGTTCTGCAAAGTCTTTGGAAGCCCTTTGGAGCCTGGCACAAGGGATCCAAGGACAGCAGATTGGCATTAGGTGAGCTCCATTGTTCAAGAGTGAGAGTGACCTTGTGGGAACCTCAGTGTCAAAGGGATGTGGCTGGGGCGAAGTGAGGTAAACTGTTGCTATCCCAGAGCTGCAGGTTTGAATGGTCCATAAGGAAACAAGTTCACAAAGACCGTTCTCCAAACCAATATGGAGACAGAGCCTGGACAGGGGTGAGCAATGACCACCTTGAGTGGTCATTTCTGTCTGCCTCACATCCCACACAGACAGGAAGCAGCGGCCTGGGAGCCTTACCAACAATGGCTACTGTTTACTGAGCACCTAGCTTGTGTCAGTCACTCTGCAAGCTTATGTTACAGAGAGATCATGCACCTCCTCATGTTCAGGTTCCACACCTCTGCTTACAGAGGAGAAATCTGAAGTCCAGAGGTTCAGTGGCTGAATGAAGGTCCAGAGAAAATGGCGGAGATGGAGACACTTCTGCTTCTGGCTTAGCATTGTGCCCCTTGCTTCCTGCCTTCCCAGTTAGAAATCTGCTCTGCACCATTCCAAGTTTCCTGTCCACTCAGTCAATGCTGACCTGACCTCCTGAACTGACCAGGTTCTCAGCCTGCCACCGAGCATCTAGGGTGACAGCAAGTGGCATGAAGCCTGGCCTCTCAGAATTACACCTTTCAAATGGCCAGGACTAATCTCTGCAAACATGACACAAGGGCCCGAGTGGTCAGTGTCCGCTCCCTGTCTGCGCTTCCCATTTTTCTTGTTATGCAATAGCCCTGACCTGTTCCCTAACACCAGCGTCTCAAAGTGCCCTGCACCATGCTCCATCACCTCTCCATCACTCCTCGTCCAGTCACTGCCTGTTCTCCCGGACTCAACTGACCACATACTGAGCTCTTCTCAAGAGCACTACAAATAACTCACCCACCCATACACCTAGCAGGCACCTGAAAAGTCCCGTCTTGGACTCCCTGGATTAGACCCTTTGAGTATGCTTGGAGCTGATGGTGCTGTTGCTTTCAAGAAACACAGCAGTAAGGGGTAGACTCATGGGGTCCCCAAAGAATAATTGGTGAGGCAGCAAGAAGCTGGATGCAGACTGAGGGCGGGGGGCATGTAAGACGGTGGATCTATGTATTCTGAGGACAAATGAATCCAGAGGGTCTTCTAGGAGGAGGTGGCAGCTCATATTAAATGCAAAGCCAGAGTGATCCCACCTGTCCAGAAGAGGCGGTTGGTTGGGTCTGGTATAGGAAACCTCACTCAGGAGCAGGAAAGAGTCACAGTAAGGGGACACACATGTGTGCTCTCCAAGGCAGCAGGAGATGGCCCAGCCTGCACCGAACAGAAGCCTTAGACAGAGGAAGCTCTGACCCTGAGCTCTCGTAGTACACTGACACCTGACTCCCAACTTAAAAGGAAACCGAAGGGAAGCTCAACCAGTCCTAAACAGTCAGCTGGGCACTGGCTCTATTGTCTTGTCTTTCCTACAAGCTGGCCCAGAAGAAGCCAGAGCTCACACTTTAGTCAAACAATTCCTTTGCTCTGCATTGTGATTAAACTAGAAAAGCCTGATCCAAACGCCCTTCCCCAGAGCCCGAACCCTGCATTCTGAAACTGTGCAACTCACAAATCAGAGTGATCATATAAATGCTTGAGCTTATTCTTAATGTGCTTCAGCTCATCTTTTGATACAGTGTGGAGAGAGAAAGAGAGAGAGAGAGTCTCTTCGTCTCTGTCCGTGTTTGTGTACGCACACACTATTGGTAAAGTGGGTGCACAGGAAGGTGTCAGGGAGAAGTCAGATTGTACAGTGCTTATGGGAGGAGCTAGAGAGGGCTGGTCACTGGAGTCTCTGGGGCTCTGTGACCCGCAGGTCACTAGCAGGTCACAGAGCCCCATCAGCAGCTCTGGCTCAGAGAGCTGTGCAGGAGCTGGGAGTTTGTGTTCCAGACAAGCCACTCCCAGTGCAGGTTGTCCCGGGAGCGGCTGTGGACTGTACCCTGACTCAGTGCTACCCTGGCTCACAAGACAGAAGCCAAATGTACTCTGAAATTCACACCACCATCTCTGGCATCGTGAGTCAAGGCCCCTGGGAAATCAAGGACTCAGCTCGCACCTGCCCACCTTCGCTCTTGGGCGAGGCCTCAGGAGAGAAGAGCTCGCCTGCAGTTTGGCCCTCTGCCTGCTGTGGAGCTGGGTTGAAAAGTCTGGCTCTTCCCCTTTCTACTCTGCCATGGCAACCCTGGATTGTCACCTGGGGCTGTCAGCTGACGGACAGGGCCAGCATCTGCAGCTGATAGATTCCCCCTGGCCCCTGTACATGGAATAAAGTGGTCCTGGGAGCCAGCGGGGTGAATCTGCAGGGATGACAACACGGCACTGTGTCCACACAGAGCCGGGCAGGTGAGATTCTTCCCTGAGCCTCAGCTCATAGTGTGGAAGCATAGCTTGGTCATGGCTGAGGATGTGAAGACAAAGAATGCGTTAAGTGCTTGACACTTTATAAAGGTCTTCAACACAGTAGCTTATAGAGAGCCACCTTGAGTGGACCTGCTGGTCACCCTGGGTCTATGGATAGCTAATAAAAATATTTTGGTGTTTCTGTCAAGCGGTCCAGCCACAGGAATCTCATCATTTTTTAAGACATTTTATTTGGTTTGGGGATGCGCTGAAGTGGAATTCAAACTCCTTCTAGGCCAGACACTGTAGACACAGGTCTTCACACTGTCCTCAACAGAAAGACGCCCTCCAACTCTGACGCCTTCATCCCTAGTCCTCACCCCCAACCCCCAGATCCAGCCAGGTGCTCTGCCAACCCTAGAGCTCACCTTGTTCAAACAAAGCAGGCCATTCATCATTTAGCCAAGAAGCAGAGGCACATTTGTTATGCACTAGTGCCCCCTGATGGCCAAACAGAGTATTGCCAGTCTTGTAGAAGGGCCTTGGCAACTACATGCCCCCCAGGATAGCTCGAGTTCAGCCCAGCACAAAATTGTTAAATTTACTGAAAAAGCATGTGATGACTTGAATGAGGTGTCCCCCGTAGGCTCGAGTATCTGAACGCTTGGTCAGGTGGTGGCGCTGTTTGGGGGGGGGGTCGTGGAATCCCTAGGAGGTGCGCCTTGCTGGAGGGAGCATGTCACTGCAGGCGGGCTTTGAGAGCTCATAACCAACTCCCATCTCCAGGCTCTGTTCTCTCTCTCTCTCTCTCTCTCTCTCTCTCTCTCTCTCTCTCTCTCTCTTTCTCTTCTAAAGGCACTGAGAACCGGGCAGCCTGTTTGATCATGAATGATGAGAGCCACTACACAGAAACATGTAAAATGGGTAGCCCTGGATGCATTATAGTTTGACCCTGGGTGAGGAATCAAGGTCAAGAGTTTGCACCTTGTGTTCTCATTTGGCCCAGCTATCAGATGTGATTGCTGAGGAGCTATTATTGTTTGAATGAAAACTGTTTAGAAACAGGAAACCGAGCTAAGATTTCCTAACAGAAAACATGAGTAGTTTGACCAGAGGGAAGACGCCCACTTCTTCATGAGCATTCAGACTGGAGCCAGCACAGGGTGGGAAGCGTGTGCAGAGGCTCATTGGTCTAGGCTTGCAAGGTGACAAGAATGACATCTGCAAGGGAACAAAAATAGTGTCAGCACAAAAACATGGCTCTCACCCCAAAGGGGCAATTTAGTCGGAAGACAAATAGGAATGGCCGTGGCCCAGGAACGCAGATTCAGGTACTTCAAATCCCATGCTGCAATGTGCCCACAGTTTCATGAAGCCTTTATAGTGACAGGCCCAAGAAAATGATAAACCAAGGCATTTAAAAAATACATTGGTAGGGATCTGGAGAGATAACTCAGAATTTAAGAGCACTAGCTCGTCTTGAGAAGATCTAGGTTCGAATCCAGCACCCACATTATGGCTATCAACCACCCATAACCTCAGTTCCAGTGAATCTGAAGTCCTCTTCTGTCCTCCAAAGGCATTGCATGACACGGGTGCATTTACACACATGCAGGCATAACACTCATACACATAAAATAAAATTTTAAAACTACATTGGTGGAAATATTGGTTAGGCAAGTTGCAGTTCAGTGAGAGAAGTCTCTGCCACAGGCCTCAGATACCGTCTGGTGACATTCTCATTGTCTAGGTTGAGAAGCTAGTGGCTTGCTAAGAATACATTGCAAAGGTCTCTAGATAGTCACAAAGGATGGCTTTTCAGGAGACCAAAACTAGCTTAAGATAATTTGGCTCTGGTCTGAAATTCAACCCAATCATGAAGTTCAGTCATTTCTCCTGAGGATCTTCAACACAAGTGCGGCTCCTCCCATCACATCCGCCTCCCTTGGGAACTTCTGCTCACAGTAGAATTCATTGGAGCTGAAACAGAGCTGAGAATGGCTCCTTTAGGTGTGCAGACTTTAGACTTTCCTGTTCCACCCTGTTCAGTCACTGGATGTGAAAGTTGGTGAGATGTTCCCCCACATCCTCGTAGGTTTAAACATTTGGTCTGCAGCCAGGGGTACTGTTTTGGGAAGCAGTGGAAACTTTGGGAGATGGGACCCGGCTGGAGAAAGTGGGTCACTGCCTGGGATTCCATTCAGCCATCATCTCTGCGTCTTATTTCTTCCAGGTGTGAGGGTGCGAGAGTGTGAGAGGTCCCAGCTGCAAGCTGCTGTGCCATCCCCGTCTTGATGGACTGTATTCCCTGAAACCATGAACCAAAATGAACCGTCTTCCCTTAAGCAGCTTCTTATAGAGAGTGTTTAGTGACAGTGACAAGAAAAGCAGGAAAAGAAAGCCCAGGAGGTAACTTTCTTTAGCCAATTACAGTCCCCAAGGACGGCTTGGCTAAGAGCCACCAGCAGCCAGTGCCTCTTGTAACTAGGTGCCCGTGTTGGGGGCAGGTGGGATACAGCTTTCTGGCGGGTTTCCGACAGCCAGCAGGGCAAGTCCCAAGGACAAAAGAGCCACAGAGAAGTGGCCTGGTCAGGTTGCTGTAGCAGCCCAGAAAGATGGAAACTTTCTTACTAAGTTCCGGGCCAGGGAATCTGACTGTGGACTCCTGGCAACTTCTGGCAGCTCTCTCTCCTCATGAGGTTTAGCAACTCTCCCCTGATTCGTCTGGTCTTTACCCTTCCCACATTCAGCCAATCAAAACCCATTTGGTGGTAGCTGCTTAAATCTGTGTGCACTGCGGCTGTGCAGCCCGAGCTGCTGGGAGATGCCATGGATAAGAGAAGGAAGAACCCAGAGCCTGACTCTCAGCTTGCTTACGAGATGAAGACTCACTGGGGCAGACTCTCTGGAGGGTCCCTGACCCTAAGGCGTCCACCCCAGGCAGGGAGCTGGCTCAAGCCGCTCTGCACAACTCAGCCAGAACTCCAGGTAGAATATTCACTTCTGCCTCAGCCTCCAGGACTCTCTGAACCCTGCTGGGCTACAGAGGCGAATTCCTCCCTGCAAGACCCAACACTTGGGGACCCAAGGCCCCTGGCTTGAACACCAGCTGTTTCAGAGACTGCAGCTTCAGCCTTGGGGACCTGCTGGGGATGGGAGACTGCTCCTCCTCCCCTTTCCAACCTGCAGACCTACTGCGTAAGGACAGCTCTCAGAGGGCATCCAGAGATTCTGCAAGAGCTTTAGACCTGTTATACCTCTCAGAGCTGTTAAGGGTTCTCTCCAGTATCATGCTGTTACCGTGAGTTCAAACCTGCTTCGATGAACTCCCGTGACAATCTGTCTTGTGCCTCTCTGGTCTGCCTCCCTGCATGGCCTCACGTCTTAGTCACTCTTATAAGGATATTGGTTATGTTGGATTAGAGCCTGATGATTTTATTCTAACTTGGTGACATCTGCAAGATCCTGCTTCCAAGTAAGGTCACTTTCTGAGATACTGGATTCAGATGTATCTTTTGTGGGGATATAACTGTATCCACACTGGGCCTGATTCAGAGACTTTGTCATCTCCATCCTCAAGTCTAGGAGCTGGCCCTGGAGCACCCACTGTGAGGAAGCCATGAGTGTCTCTTCCAGGGATGTTTATAGTGCAGGGAGGTAAGAACAGGTGAAGGGTATCACATACCGAGCAGGAGCAGCCTGGAGACCACGTGATCACTGTTACCGTTGTCATCAGTGGTCCTGTGAGGCAGCAGCTCAGGGCCGCGCTGGGCTGGAGGGGAAGCATCTTTCAATTTTCTTCCTGTGTCACTGCTGGCCACTGTCAGAGCAGAGCAGCAAGCTCCCCACTATT
Source organism: Eospalax fontanierii (assembly GCA_035773235.1). NCBI lineage: Eukaryota > Metazoa > Chordata > Mammalia > Rodentia > Spalacidae > Eospalax > Eospalax fontanierii. Next base: position 73,254,022 of record CM069536.1, read on the forward strand.
TCCTCTGAGTGTAATCAGCACTTTAATTAAAATGACTTTATCAGACTCTTCAGAGGAGCCACCAACAAAGAAAGGAAAAACTGCAATTACCTTCCAGGGCGAGCCTGGAGACTTAGGAGCCACAGAAGAAGAAAGCCAGTGTGGGTGGCATGGAGGGTCTCGTGGGGCAGGGGTGGGCACAGACCTGTGTGGAAGATGCTGGCAGGACACGGCACAGGATTCTAAGGGGGACCAGGGATTTCTGAGGTTAAGCACTCTCACCCCCGCAGTCATAGTCTGAGACTCCAAGGAACAACAGACTGCTGCCTTCCCTGGAGAGTGAATTAAATGTGGCTGGATTGCAAAAGGCCGTTTAGTACAACACGTCCTTATTTCGGTTAATTGCTCAAGCAGGGTCCCCTTGCTGAAGTCCTGTCTTCCTCGTCCTCCCCAACTACCTGCGGTACATCTGTGGTCCTCAAAAGGCCACAGAGCCTGCCCCTCCCCGCTCCCATCGCCATCTCCCACATCGGGACTTTTTGCTTTGAGCTCTCTGAGCTAGGAACCTTTAATAGAATGCAAAGTGGATGGGGTAGTGGCTCAGCTGGTAAATCCTTGCAAGCTCAAGGACATGAGTTTGGTCCCCAGAGCCCTCGTGAAAGAGCTGGACATGGTGGCACACTAGTGCCCCAGCACTGGAAGTGGACAAAGTAGGTCCCTTCAACGTGATGGCTAGCCAGCCTAGCCTACTTGGTAAGTTCCAAGCCAAAAAAAAAATTCTTCACCTGAAGAATGTCATGTGAGAGTGTCTTCTGACCTCTACCAGCGCACACACAACCCTCTCCCACCACAAAGAAGTAGAACGCAAAGAACATACACAATTTAGAATGTTCTGGTAATGATGTCCAAAAATCTCAGAAGAAACAGGGGCAATTAATTCGACAGTAGACTTGATTCGGCTTCATGCATCTGAAGTGTTCTCATCTCGATAAAAGATGCCTAAAATCATTGAATGCCTGCCAGCATTTTCTATTTCTCACTTGCTGTGGTGCTCCAGGGTCACATGCACATCCATACTGGCTTCATATGCGTGTACAGTGGGCAGTGCCCACGTTTCCGTCTACACAGTACAGCTGCACTGGAACCTGGGAGGGAGGGTCTTCCCACTCTGGGGACCTTGGCACTGGGCCTGGCATTGGGTTGGAGGTTGGTGCTTGTTTAAAGGTGAATGACTGCAGGTGAGCCTCCCTCTGTTCTCATGTTGGCAGGTGGCGAGAGGAGACATGGGTCCCATTCTCTGGGCATGGTCAGGCCTGGGAACCTGCCTCCAAGCTCCCTCACTTTCCTGTATTAGTTACTTTTCTGCTGCTGTGATAAAATACCCCGAATGAAGGGAGAAAGGGTTTATTTTGCCTTATAGTTTCAGAGGGACAGAGTCCATCACAATGGGGAAGACATGGCAGCGGGAGCGTGAGGCCAGCCGAACAGTCAGGAAGGAGAGAGGACAGGAAGTGAGGCCTGATGATAAACCCTCAAAGCTCATCCCCAGGGACACTTCCTCCAACAAGGCTTCACCTTCTAAAGGTTCCATAACCTCCCCGAAACAGTGGCCTCAACTGGGGACAGTGTTCAGATACAGGAACCTATGGAAACATTTTCCATCCAAATGTTTCCTGAGCTGTGGGAACTCTTCACCAGTGAGAGGGGAGGAGAACCCATAGGTGAGCCACATCTGTCCATCAAGTGCTCACTTGTAAACATCAGCCCTGACGTGCTGCCCGGACAAGAAGGCATGTAAGGCCACCAGTGGGGTTGGAGGGAGAAGTCTCACTTCCTAGAACCTCCTAATTCTTCCATTCATTCACCCAGCTAAACATAAATGCTTCTTAGTTCATTCATGAAACATTCTCAGCACTCTCTATCTAAGCCAGATATCTGCTAGGTGCTGATGCGTTCTGGGAGCTCAAGTTCCCAGAAAAAAGAAAAAGACAACAACAACCATATTTATGTCGATTGACTGATTAGAGTTTTGTGGTTGTAGAGAACTGGAGTGTTGTAGGTCAGATGCTATCTTTAGCCCCGTTGATAGCCATTCTTGGCCTACCTCTGCATGTAGCCTAGCATCCTTGTACCTATTAGGTAAATCTTTTTGAAATGTATTAACAGACCACTAACTTTGGCCCACCCCAAAGGTAATAATATCAGCTAGCATCTGAGGTCTATTCCTGTAACCTGCCTATCTGATGTTCCCACTGACATAGCCAATAAATGTCTTGATTTATAACTTTCTTTTGTTCTGGGCTTTAAATAGTCCATGTACCTCCCACAATGGAACATATCATTCAGGACAGTCTGAACCTGTGTTCCTAGGCCAGGGTCACTCATTCAGCTCACTATGAAGGGGCTCCTATTCCCTTTGAGATAAGAGCTGTGTCTTCTGTCACCAGTTCACGGGAAAATGAGAAACATCATCCTGCCTCTTCCAGCAGAACTTTTATGAAAGCCAGGGCATAACTGATCAAGCAGTCTTTCTGTAAATCTGTCTCCAGGGACTGTAATACAGCTTCTTTCTGATCTCCCCTGCTTGGAGCACCCTTGTGTGTTGGGATAGAAGGAGCCCACTAACCCTCAGCTCATTCAGAGTTCTCCCACCTTCAGGGAGGTCATACCATGACCCAGAAAGATTAGGCAAGTAACAAGCTGAGACACATCCCCGTTCCCTCGTCAGCCTCCCCAAGCCAGCAGCTTTGGGACATACTTCAGCTCCTTGTTACCGGTGCTGTGGCTGTGCAGCCTTGGCCACCTTCCCTTGTAGGGACACAGTGTGCTCGGAGCCTAGCGGATGCTCAGGAAATCTGGACAGAACAGATAACCGTGATAAGGAGAGAATGGAGCAGCGTCTCCTCTTCCACGCTTTATCATATTAGAGTTCTTGCAGTGGTGTGACTGAACTCTAACTTCCTTATAAGCACGGGCCATGGGGGACAAGGCAAGGACTCTGGAGTCATTTGGTCTGGATTCAAATCTCAGCACTGCTGCTGTGTACTGAGAGACCTCAGGAAGACTGGCTTCTCGGTCTGTTTCCTGTGGTTCTGATGTGACAGTGTATAATATGTGGGCTCAGTGTTACCTGCTAAACCAAGATGGACGGAATTACAAGGTGAGTTCTTGGGGGGTGGGGGCACTCAGGGAAGATGGGGCTTCTAATTGCCTGCTGAAACAGGAGCAGCCCTGAGTACCACCTTATCCAAACTGCTGCATCTGGTTCAGAGGACTGGGCCTTTTAACAAGGTCCCCTGCTGGCCCAGACATTAGCAAACTCGGAGTCTCTTTTTTTAAAAAATAGCCAGGAGAGACCCTGTATTGAGCAGTTCAAACTAAAGTGCTTTACTGAGGCAGGTGACAGAGGAGGGAGGATTGGGGCCAGGCCCCTAGATGCCAGGATTTCTTGCTTTTTCCTGCCCTGCTGGCCCACTTTATGCTGGTCTGATCCAGGGATGGGTGTTCCACCATGTCTACCCCCTGGATGCATAGTGAATAATTTATCAAGTCACTCAGCAAGGAGCTTATGAATTCTTAAAGCTTTTCAGGAGCTTTCCAAAATGGCCAGGCCTCCACCTGAGGGCTCCACAGCCTCCTGCCTCCCTCATCTGCATCCCAGATGGGGAACAGTGGCCAGGCCAGACCCCCTGCTGTGGTCTTCAGGTGGAGCCTTTCAAGGGACACACTGTTCCTCATGGCTGCATACCAGTTCTCCACACACATGAATTATACATGCAGTGCTTGGCTTAGCTCCAGCACAGTCTGACTGTTCCTGGAACCAAAGGTGAAACCCTTGGCCAGTCACGTGCCAAGTGGCCAGGACCCAGAGCTTGTGGTGGCTCTGGTCTGTTGCCCTCACCAGCTCCAAGTAACCAAGTAAGTCATTGAAATGCTGCTGGTCTCAGACAAGGATGAGCCAGAGCCCTCACCCGATCGCCAGGCACTAGGAGAGGAAAAAGTCACACTCACACAGCCAGTGTTGCCTCTCACCACTCAAGGGCTCCCAGGACAACAGTCACTCCATCCTCCTTATGACCCTCATCTCTCAATGCCCACAAGGCCCAGGAGGCAGAAGGAACATCAGGCCATAACAAGATGACAGACACTGTGGGATGTTACAGAAAGACCGCGGGAGCCCCAAAGAGTCACTGCTCAAGACTGACAGCTCTGAGAAACAGCCAGGAAAGAGCCACCAGGGCCTCGAATTCTTGCCAATCCAAGGTACGCTGGCTCTTTCAACAGGGAAAAGGCAAAGAAGTACAACAGAAGATAAAGCATCGTGTAGACACATAAGCCCACACGACCCTGGAGGGCCTCCTAGAGGAGATGGCTTTTAAAAATCGGTTTTTAATTTTTTTATGTGTACCTATGTGTGCTTGCATGAGTTTATATACACCATGTACATGCAGAGCCTGCAGAGGTCATAAGAAGGCATCAGATCCACTGGAATTACAGGTGGTTGTGAGCCATCTGATGCATGTGCTAGGAACCGAACTCGGGTCCTCTGCAAGTGTAGTGTATGCTCTTAACCTCGAAGAGCTGGCTTTTGAAACAAGCCCTTGCCACCAGGAGAAAGATACAGAGCAGAAGGAATAGCAAAGACTAAGTCCCTGAAGGAAGCACACTTCAGCAGGTGTCCCCTGGACAGAAAGAAGTTCCGGGGTGGCCCTCAACAAGAGAGGAGGAGTGGAGACTGAAGGATGATTTAGGGGGAATCAGCAAAGGCACCTCCTCCTCTAGGCAGACACGGCCCTCCCCTGGCCACAGGAGGGGAGCATGGCTGGATTGTGAATGTGCCCCTTTTGCAGCGTGCAACCTGCAGAACCACACATGGCGGACACGGATGACACTACCGTCTGCTTGAGATGGAACCAGATGGAAATCTGAGCTCAGTGCTGGCCAGACTGAGTGTGAGATGCCATTAGTCACCCAGGAAAGGCTGCTGAGCAGACAGCTGGCAGAGCTCTGGGTGTCCTCTCAGGGTCCTTTGATATGCCTGGTGAGCTTGCCTTGCCCAGCATTTAGAGAGGACAGCCACCTTCTGACCTTCTAATGCATGGCTCTGCCCGGAAGGTGCTTAATAGACAGTGGGAGCTGGAAGCCAAGATTTAAGGCACTCCCTGCCAGGGTCCCACAGTGTGGAGCTGAACTGCAGAGTGTGTGCCACCTTAAATTTTGTATCTCTTTACATGTAGCCCCCAGTCCCGAGTAATTCAATGGGGACAGGACGGTCATTATAAGAAAGGCACCAGCACCAGGGCAACAGAGCATGGTTTCAGGAAAGAGAGAAAGAAACCCAACCTTTAACTCCCACTTCACATAAAATAAAAACAGGTGACAGATTAAGGTTGAAGCTGTAGCAGGAAAACTTTTAGAGAAGAAAAGATGAAAATGTCCGTGTCTTTAGGTAGAGTTGAAATTCCATTAGATTTTATTAAACTGAAGGATTTCTCTTTGAAAACATAGTTAAGGAAAGGGAGAGGGGATAAAAATGGTTTTTAAAGTCCTAGCCTGAAACTGCTGTTGACTGTCTGTTACTTTAGTCACCACTGTGACAAAATACCTGGCACAGGGAACTTTAGGAAGGAAAGATTTGTTTAGCTCACAGTTCACAGTCCATGACCGTGGGATGTCAAGGTTGCAGGAGTTTAAAGCAGCTGGTCTCATTGTATCCACAGTTAGAAAGGAGGAGGAGCGGGGAGCGGGGAGAAATATGCATGCTCTCAGTTCTGGTTTTCGCCAGTCTGAGACCCAAGCAACGGCATGGTGCTGTCTTCATTTAGGGTGGGTTTTCCCACTTCAATTAACCTAATCAAGAAAATCCCTCACAAGTACACCTGATGCTGACCTGAATCACCCTGCCTCCTAGGTAACACTAAGGAACGTTACCATCACAGTGCTGGGGACAAAGGCTGGAGGTCATGGAGGCTCCATGATGGAACACAGTATGAAGGTTTCTCCAGACTCTGAAACCAGAACCACCAGGTGAGCCAGCGATCCTGCCCAAGGATCGCCACCCAGAAAGATGGTGTGCTCCCACCTTACAGGAGGTGGTACAGTATGTGGTCTGGCATTGTGTGTGTGTGTGTGTGCGTGTGAGATATGGTGTGGTGCGTGTGGTGAATATATGTGTGTATGTGGTATGGTGTATGTGTGTGTGTGTGGCAGGGGGGTGGTGGAACATATTCTGTCTTGGGAAGGAGATCCTCTGCTGCAGCAGTGTGGAGAACCTTATGGTAAGTGAAATCCAAAACACAGGAAAAGGAACTGTCTTCTCATATGCAGAATTGTAAAAAGAAAGAAGGAAAGAAGGCGGGAGAGAGGGCGGGATTCAGGGCGGGAAGTGGGGAAGCGGGTAAGCAGGGAGCAGAGTAGAGTCTGTGCTCGGGGAGATGGAGGTGAAAGGGCACAGAGACGAAGTGTTGGTGGGGGGACCGAGTCTGGAGGTCTCTCGTGCAGCACCAGAGCTGAGGACACTGCACACACCGGCATTGTGAGGAGTAGGTTTTTACTTTTTCCCATACAGAAAGAAAAGAAAGGTAATAACCTCAGTTATGACTCTCCTAATTTGCTTGACTGCAAATATATGTACGTAGATGTAAATGTACATGTGTTAACAGATCTCGTACATCTGAACTATATACAATAAAAAGCCTAAAGTAGGACCAGTGAGATGGCTCAGCTGTAAAGATGCCTATCACCAAGTCCAAGGACCCGAGTTGAATTTCCAGGACCCAGGTTGGCAGAAGAAAACAACTGACTCCCAAAAGTCATCTTCTTACCTTCATATGTGTGACATGGCATGTGTGTCCCACCCACACGCACAGAAAAATAAGTAAAATGTAAGTTAACTTTTTTACAGCCTAAAATAACTAATATTTTAAAATTTGCACAGTGAAAATGAAAGAACTGCCAGAGACTGGGAAAATGTTTGTATGTTTCTGGCACAGAGCCTGTTTCTGAAATATATAAAGAATACTAACAACTCAATACCAAAGTGGCAAGCCACCCAAGCTTTGAAAAATCAGTAAAAGATCTGAACAGAAGGAAATAGACCAATGGCCCTTGAGCCAGTGAACTGATGGCCGGTCGGCACCATTAGTCATCAGGGAAATACAATTTGAAACCTAAGGAAATATTATTCTCCAACCCAGTAGACTCAAAAGCAGTGGAAGTACCAAGTGTTGGCAAAAAAAAAAGAGTCAATTGGAATTCTCGTGCTCTGTTGGAAATGTAGAGTGCAATGACACGTGGAATAGTGAGTTCTAATAACCATTCCACAGAACAAACAATGTCTGTACAAAGATTTCGACCCCAGTGTTCATAGACATCTGTTCAAAGAGGCTGTGCTGGGTAGCTAGTGATGGCAGGGAAGAGAGAACCTCAGTCGAAGAATTTCCTCTACTGTACTGGTCTGTGGCCATGTCTGTGAGGCATTTTCTTAAATGCTGGTTGATTGTAAGGGTCCGGCCCATTGTGGGTGGTGCCACCCTAGGTTGTATAAGAAAGCAGGCTGAGCACAGGCTAGAGGAACAAGCCAGTAGGCAGCGTTCCTCCTTAGTCTGCTCCTGCTTCCAGGTTCCGGTCCTGAGCTCCTGCCCTGGCTTTCCTTGATGACGGACTGTGAGCTGTAATAAACCCTTTCCTCCCAAGTTGCCTTTGATCAGAGTGTTTCATCACAGCAATAAGAAAGCTGACTAGGACACAACCCCAGATGCCCATCAATGGGAGAGGGGATGGACAGACTGTGGTGACCCATCCATGAGGACACTCTACAGTAAAATGAGACTGTTGACACACGAGGCAGGATGTCTCAGAAACCTCATACAGAACCTAAAGGAATCAGAACAAAGATAGAAGAGAACACGATTCCATCCGCAGAAAAAAAATCTAGAAAGATCTAGTCTATGGCACTAGAAGCCTGACCCTGGCTGTCTGAGGCTGGAGGTGGTGGTAAAATTGACAGCCAGGGACAGGGGAGGCTTAGGAATGATTGTAATGTTCTATACCTTGGTTGTATCAAGACTCACCAACCTGAATATGTAAATAGGTCCATTTGAGTGACCAGAAAAATACTTCAAGATCCAACTTCCAGTGACAACGCCCAAAGCTGTGGTCTTCATGGTTACTCTTTCTTTTTCCTTCTCCAATGCCATGTGACAAACTAGTCCCACTTACCACTAGGATGTGCTGAGCATTGGCACTGAACTCTACAGTGGCCAGCCACCTCTGTCCCTTCTTTCAGAGGGGACAGACAAATAGTCCAGGGAGGAGGGCAGAAGAGCCTTGTCCGCAGGCCCCGGGTTCAACTTGGCCCCTGACCACAGAGTGTCACTTAGGGAGCAGTGGGTTTGCAAAACACAAATGAAACAGCTGGTGCCTCTCCATCCAGCCCCTCTTCTCTAGAGCTCAGTCCTAGGGGCAGTCTCTGTCTCCAGTGGGCAAGGCCACTGGTCCTTTAGGCATCTTCTAGAAGCGACACTGCTCCAGGGGTGCAGCCACGGAAACTGGGGAGGACGCCAGAACCTGTACTGGTCTCCGCAGCATGGCTGCCTGTGCAGGGGCTCCTGCCACTCCTGCTTTCTACACTGGTGTCCAGCCTAGTGAGGGACAGTCTTCCCAGTTCACCGAATCAGACATGAGGATCAGAGAGGTTGGAAAGAGAGACAGAGACACATCATCCACAAAGAGTCTACCAAGACACACCAGATCTACCAGTGTTGCCATGACCTTGAGCTTCCCAGCCCACAGGACTGTGAGAATCAGTTTCTATTATTAATGCATTTCCTAGTGTGTGGTAGCTAGAACCATCTAAGAGAAATAACACTGGCAGGTTGAGAATGGAAATGATGAGAGGGAGGGAGAGGGGAGGAGGGAAAGAATATTTGGATGTAAATTTGCCAAATTAGGCTCAGAACTTGTATACCGCAAACGACTACAACTTGAAAAAAGATTTCATTGTATTTATTTATTTATTTACCCTGTGTGCATGCGCATGGGCTTTACACTGAAGGTCAGAGGACAACTGATAGGAGTCAGTTCTGCCCTTCCACCATGAGGGTTTCGGGAATTGAACTCAAGCTGTCAGGCTTGATGACAAGTGCTCTTACCCACTGAGTCCTTTCACTGATCCCAAACTACAAATTGATGGACAAAGTCAAAAAGATCTAAAGAGATGGAGACACACACTGTGTTCATAGACCAGAAGACTCATTATAAAGATGGGATTGCTCCCCAGTTTGACAAAGAAATGCAGCATAATTCCATTTCCTGAGGGACTTTTGGAGACAAGAGTGCTCTGAGAGTCTAAGGAAAGGAAAAATCATAGTTCAATCATTCTAAAATTGTCACGTGGCCACAGGGATCAAGGCTTTTATGGCATTAGCCAAAGGGCAGGCCCAGAACCAATGGGAAAGAAGAGATAACCAGAAACTGAGTCACACAAACGTGCCCAGCTGATTCTTGACAAAGGTGCAAAAACAATTCAGGGGGAGCTGGGGCTGGGGCTCAGCTCTGGAGTGCTTACCCAGCATGCACCTGGTTCCACCCCCAGCATCATATAAAGGGAGGGTGATGGTGTACACCTGTGATCTAAGCACCCGGGAGGCAGAGGCAACAAGATTGGAAGCTCAAGTTAATCTGAGACTATTTACGGAGTTCGAGGCCAGCCTGACCCAGAGAGACTGCTCCAGGCACCCGGACTGTGCAGGCAGGTTCCCCGACTTGAGGAGTGCAGGAGTGATGGATGGGCGCCAGAGGCAGGGAGACAGGAAGGTCTGGGCTGGAAAGTAGAGAATCGGACAGCAGGAGGGGAAGGACACAAAGAGGCAGAAGGGAGGTGGGAAGGAAGAAGAAAGGAGAGAGAAAAAGCAAGACTCGGCAGAGCATCAGGCCCTTCCGGAAAGCCCTCTCCACGGAAGCTACGACACCTGCTGGTTGGGTTTTGAGGCGTCTTAAGAGAGCCACAGGGCACCAGCTGTGCTAGTTACACACTGCACTCTTGGAAGGCCGTTTGTATCCGGGTCTCTACTAAGGAACACCGGCCATGTTACGCCTCACCCTGTGGTGACATAGCCACATCGCTCAGCTCCTAGACTCTGCCACGCCCATTTTATAAGTGAGCATCGAGAAGACTCACTCACCCAAGCCGCTGGCTATATGGCAAAGCTAATAAACTTTATTCTGCCCAGTGCTAGAGCCACAAGCACTCTGGAATGTGGGTGCATGGTTGGCACTGAAAAACAGGTCGAGATGATCTGGGTCACTCCCTAACTTAGCCAGCCCCAGGAAAGCGCTGTCCAGGGTCCCTTGTCGGGTGCTGGGACAGGGTGCCCACCGCGCTGGATTTGGATCGAGGCTGGCTCCCTAACCCAGCCGGCCCACTCCAGGCCTCTGTTTCCCCGTCTGGCCCCTTCGGAGAGACGGTTGCGGGAGCTCGGGGGTCCTGCTGGGCCCGCCCCCGGGGGTGGGGCTGGGAGTGGTCACGTGGAGGGGCGCCGCGCTCGGGGTCCTCCGCCCACTCCGTGTCTGGAGCGCGCCGGAGTCCGGAGCCAGCGAGGGCGCCGCGCGGGCCGGAGACGCGCCGCCACGCCGGGGCTGCCGAGGTCGGCGCGGCCGCCGGGGTCCGGGGCGCCCGCTCGCTGCTCCGCCCGCTCCCGGGTCGCTGTGCCGGCGGCTGGACCCGCCCCGGCGGCGCCAGTGGCGGCGGCGGCAGCGGCAGCCGCAGCCCCAGCAGCGACACCATGGATCTGTCTTTTATGGCCGCGCAGGTAACCGGGCATCTCCCCACGCGCCTGGGCTAGCCGGGTTTGCAGGGCCGGAGCCTCGTGGCCCTCGCCGGGGCCGCACCAGCACCCTTGCCCGAGTCCTTTGTCCCGAGTGTGGCCGCCCCGCCTGGTGCGCGCGCCCGGGGCGTGGAGCTCCGCTGTCCCGGGTGGGGCGGCCGGTGCGCCTCGTGCACCCCGGAGGAGCTGCCTTCTCAGGGTGCCCACTCCAGAGCAAGGCAGCTCGGCAGAGCCTGAGCGGCCAGAGTCGCCCTCCCTGCCCAGCGCCCCCGCTGACCCCTCTGGAGCCCCGAGGCTCCCCCTCCTTCCCCGCCCCGGGCTGGCAGAGCCGGCCTCGTGAACCCAGATAAAGGTTGCTGTTCCCCACTCTGTTTTTGCTTGGCGCTGGCAGTTTGTCACTTGTTGGAGATCTGGGATGGGGGAGAGTCCTCTTCCTTTCCCCGCGGGTGGGACCTTAGCCCCTCCATCCCAGGAAGGCAGCAGTGAGGCTTTGTGACAGAGATGGATGATTTTATCCATCTTTGCTTTGTGCTAGGTTTGAGCGGAGGACCACAGCCCTTCCCTCCACACCAAACAGGCTCTTCGTGGCCGGCAGACTGATGACCTTTGGGAGTCCTGCCTGGTCTCCTGAAGGAGAAACCCCTGAGCTCACAGCCTGGGTGTCAAGTGCTTTGCCTGCTGTTTAAGTCTCTCCAGTCAGAACAAAGACGCACTCCCTTTCTGGGGTTTTGTGTGGCTCCCGGGAAGACCAGGGCTGACCCCAGTGTGGCTGCAGGCAGTGGCCACGTTTGGTCCCAACACACCAGTCAGATCTTGCACTGTTTTGTCGACTCCCTCCTGTCTCCTGGGTGTTTGGCAAGGACCCCCTCCCCCAATCGCTGTTGCTCTTGCTACAGGAATGAAGTTTCAAGGGTCACTTTCCTTTCTCCAACCTTCACCTGTAGTGGAATTCTGTTTAACGTGTGACATTAAAAGCCAGTGTGGGGCAGAAGTCCCCAGACAGAGGCATCAGAGGACTCAGAGCCCCCAGGTTGGCTTTGGAGAATCCAGATCCCCACTTTAGGGAAGCGCTTAACAAGCACACCGTGGTGTTAACTGCTCTTACAAATATCACCGACCTTCTTCGCCTGATTAACCATCTCTTTAAGTCTCTCATAAGAAGAACGGTCTTAGCCATTGCTGGTGGAGCTGGGTTTAGCTACAGGGTAACTGAAATGACACACTCACATTAGGTCTGTGGCAGTGCTTCCCCGCATCCCACAGAAGAATGCTGATGTTGCCATGGTTACACGATAAATTGATCATTTCTACCCTTGGAGCATCCAGAGTTGCTATGGTGACTTGAGAAAATAAACACAAGGCTTTTCAGCACCTGTGGGCAGAGCCTGCAAGAAAACGTTTTTGTTTTGGATTTGGTTTATAATTCACATTTTGCTTGGTCAGTTTATTCCTGCACACGGAAGGCATTGATTACATACTCAGTACTGAGCTAGCAAAGGAATAAAAAGGCATCACACAAAAGGAAGACATACTAAGGTTTGTTGAGAGCCTACTATGTGTGAATCCTTGTAAATCTGATGCGGGCCCTGTTATCCTAGAGTTTACAGATCAGGATGCCAGGTATTAGAAAGGGTGACTAATTTACCCATGGACATGCAGTTTATAAGAAAGAGAACTGGGGTTTGAACCTAGACCTGAGGGCTCTGCACATCTGGGGTTCCCCTTTGTGGCAGGATGGACACCTTCAAGATGGCTCATGTCTCCCCTGTCCCATGATGCCTCCCTCACAGGGCAGCTTGGTTGCATTCAGGATTGCTTCCTGCTCTGTGTCTGTCTTTCTGTCTCCATAGTGTGGGAATCACTACTTCCTTATCTGCAGTGCCTTGCAGACTGTGGACAGAGTGTGCACTCAGCCTCCATATACCTGCTGTGAACAGTGGAACAGGCTCAAGATGAGGGCGAGACAAGATAGGTGCTCCTGAGAAGACACCGACAGGACGAAAAAATGAATACAAAATGTCCAGTGCAAATAGCACCATCAGGACTTCGAGAATGGGGCAGTGGATGTATTAGGGTAACAGGCAGATTGTCCCTGGGAGCCTGGGAAGGAGCACTCTGGGAAGAGGCATGGAGATAGGGAGGCCCAGGACATATTCAGAGCCCTCCAGAGAGCTAGAGCACAGGGGCCACAGTAGGTCTGGGGGAGGGAGATCAAGACCAGATCATGGAAGGTGCTGACTAGTAGGATGAGAAGTTGATGTTGACTCGGGGGACACTGGGAGTCATGGCGGGTTCTTCAGCCCAGAAGTGGCAGGTAATCAAAGCAGTGCCTGGAGGAAAGCTTGCCCACGGAGGTTGGAAGCTGGAGGAATGGGTGGAATCAGGAGTGTGTGTTAAAGTGATTAGCTGACTAGGGAATGGAACCAGATCCGTCTGACTCCACAGTTGGGCATCCTGCCTTCGTATTGTTGAACAGGATTTCTGCATAAACAAGACCCCGAGCTTATAAGCCTTCCTGAGGATTTTGCTCTACAAAACTAAGTGTTGAAATGACACCTCGTCATCTGTACAGGGTGGACATGTCATCCTGCTGTAGAGGTGTCCCTTGGGTGCTGTATAGGAGGCAGAGGGAGGGTGGAGGAGAGACCGCCGCCCCAAAGGTGGAAAGACCAAGCTGGCGGATTCTCCACTATGGCCCAAGGTGCTCGGGACTCTTTCCTGGAAGCCTCCCTGACCCAGAAACTTTGGAGATTATGGATTGTGAACAGGACATCCATTTCTCTATGGCCAGAATGGCAGAGGCCACCAAGATCATCAGGGCTGGGGAGAAAGGGAACCCTGAATCTTAGCATCTGAAGATGGCTGGCCCCCACTCCTTCACCTGGGAACCGGGATCTCATTTCCCTTCCCTTAAAGTCTGGGTCACCTCAGTGACTTCCTGGAACCAGGCTGTGTGGCGTGGGTGACACAGTAGGACTTCTGAGACTGGGTCCCAAGAAGCCACCAGGGACCGGTAGACACTAGCACTAGCTCTGGGGGAAGCCGGTGCCGTTCAGGGAGTGCAGCCTTGCGGGGCTCTGTGCTGGTGGAAGGAACACGTGTTCCGGTCTCCACCTCGTTGGCACTGGGATCGCTCATGGGTGGCACCATACCTGGCTCTGGGTTCTGGGGCGCTAACGCAGGTTCTCTAGCTTGCACAGCAAGTACTTTACTGCGAGAGCCATCTCCTTAGCCCCTAGGCTGGATTTTTTTAGTGCTAACAATTAGAAATTTGTAACAATTCAGCCACCACAGTATAGGCTGCTTTTTTATTGAGGACTGCATTGCATAAAGTGGTCCTTTATTTTACTCTCTTGTGGGAGCAGAATTCCGAAGGACCCAGCTGGATGGTTTGTATCTGCTGCAGCGGCCTCAGTGGGATGGCTGGGCTTGTATCTAGATGTCCAACTCCTGGCGTCTTCACACACTTTTCTGTCTCCTCTCCACACGGGCTCAGAGTCGACCCACTTCCTGTTGACACAGGCTGTCCCAGAATGAGGGTCCAGGGGCTCCTGGTGGAGGCTGCAGGCTCCAAAGGACCCAGTCTCAGAGTGTCACTAACTACATTCTCTTGGTTGAGAGAATCCTGACATAGCCTAGATACACAAAGAAGGGACTAGCCTCCAGCTGTTGATGTGGGGAAGCCTGCATGTCTGAGGGTGGGAAGAGCAGTGATTGCGTTAGATCACATAGAACAGGTATGTGGGCTGCATTCATCCTGGCGTGGCTTCTCTCTACTCTGCACAGGTCTGGCAAAGCCTTACATCCTGTCAAGCCTATGAGAGAAGCAGGACAGGCTGTGACTGTATCAGGCGAGCCATGTGCAGCTGCTGGTATTGGACCATTTCAGACTTCCCTGTTCATATGACTTAACCCGAAAGTCTGAGAAGGCTTTAACGTCCCTCGTACCGCCCCTTGGATTCTTAGCCTTGGCACTTGGAACAGGATAATGCCCCTGGTCTGTTTCCCTGGAAGGCTCTGCATGGGTCTAGTCATTGCTAAGATGTTCCCAGTCAGCCTCCTTTGCCTTGCCTCACCCTTGGGGCCTTAGGACACTAATTTGCTTTCATTGGAGCAGGAGAAATACAAAAGATGGTTGTATTGGATAGCAACTCTGTTGTCTGTTGAGTGGGTCTTTATTATGCACAGAAGCCTGTAGGCTCATTCCAACAGATCTGTAAGAAATTATCCTGAGAAACACACCACTGCCCAGAAAAATAGAATCCCAGGGAGCCAGGCAATCTGCTTAGTGTTTTCTTAAAGCAAGAATTATCATTAAAGTAGAAAATTGTCTATTGTCTATTGTCGCAAATGTTTATAGCCAGAGGGCGTATCTCCTTCAAGTCCTCTTGGAAAAGATCTAGTAAATATTTTAGCATGCTAATCTGGGTCGCTTCCACAAAAGCTAGAACATCCCCTTTCTGCTGGGGTATGCACGAGCAGGTAACGAAGGCATCAAAATCACAGGCTCTGTTCTAGGCCAGATTTCTAGATGGCTGAAACCTGGGACCTCCCGGAGCTCAGAGCACGGGCTCTGGGGTGGGTGGTGCCACTCCAGGTAAATGCTGTCATGTAGACGTTGCTGTGTGCTCTGCCCTGCTACTGGGATGAACTCCAGCTTCTGTCCTGAGAGATGTAGACCCTCCCGCACCTTCTGTGCCAGTTCTGCTTCCCTGAGATGTTCCCTCCCCTCCCATTCTAACTGCTGTTTACCTAACACTTAGGTGGTATCAGGCAGGCACCATGCCTAACCACACTGAGCATCTCAGGTCCTCACACTGGAGCAAAGGCAAGGTTGTCTGCCTGTGGTGTACAGCTGAGGTGCAAACGTGGGTCTCTGTGCCTCTTGGGCCTATTTTTAATTTGAAATGATTTGTAGTTGGTTGGTTGGTTGATTGGTTTTGCGAAGTTATAGGCTCACAGACCAGTGCAGTGATTTTCCCATATATCCTCTGTCCAATATGCGTAGCCTTTCCCTCCATCAGTGGTTTAGGGCTACAACTGGTGAACCTAATTCGACACATCATTTTCAGCCAAAGTGCATGGTTTACAACTCTTTGTGGTGGAAATCCCTTGTGTTTGAACACATGGACAATGGTTTGTACCCCCATGATATTCTCATACAGGATATTTTCACTGCCCTAAAAAAATCCCTCCACGTCCCAGCTCTTCCTCTCAACCCCAGCTCCTGGTGAAAGATCCCATTCATCTTTTTGCTGTCTCCATAGTTTTGCCTTTTCCAAAGTGTCATGAAATCAGAACCACACAGTATGCTCCCTTCTCTGGATAAAGTGGGCTTAAAAAAATCTGCAATCTGGATGTCGTTCCTCTAAATATAATATCTCTTTGTCCCCCTCTGGCTGCTTTTAAGATTTTTTCCTTCCCACTGGTTCTGAGCAATTTGATCATGGTGTACCTTCATACTGTCTCCTCCTGACTCTTGTGCTTGGGGCTTTCAAGGGCACATGTACATTACAGTTTGTGTAATGTTGGGAAACTTCTCTGGCATGACTTCTTTGTTTTTGTTTGTTTTCCCTTTCTCTCACTTCTCCTTTAGAGAATCTTTGTGACAGATTTTTAGAATGTTTAATTTATTATTCTTTTGGATGTGTATGAGTGTATTTCCCGCATGTGTGTAAGTGTACCCGTTTTGTGCAGGTCAGCAGAGGGCATCAGATCCCCTGGAACTGGAGTCACAGATGGTTGTTAGCTGCCATGTGGATGCTAGGCACCAAGCCCAGGTCCTCTGAAAGAACAGCCAGTGTTCTTAGCCACTGAGCCATCTCTCCATCCCCCTGTGATGGATTTTTGATAGTTTCAGTTGTCAACTTGACACATCTGGGAAGAGGAAGCCTCAGCTGGAGAACTGACTCTATAGGATTATTCTGTGGGCACGTCTTT
This sequence comes from Eospalax fontanierii, assembly GCA_035773235.1. Classification (NCBI taxonomy): domain Eukaryota; kingdom Metazoa; phylum Chordata; class Mammalia; order Rodentia; family Spalacidae; genus Eospalax; species Eospalax fontanierii. Next base: position 73,270,767 of record CM069536.1, read on the forward strand.
GGGGCATTTTCCTGGTTGTTGAGTGCTGTGGAGTGTCCAGCCCACTGTGGGTGATGCAGGTCGTCCTGAGTTGTATAAGAAAGCAGGCTGAGCATGGGTTAGAAGAGCAAGCCAGTAAGCAGTATCCCTCCATGGTTGGTTTCTGCTTCAGCTTGTGCCTCGGGAACTGGATTAAGTTCCTGCCTTGGCTTCTCTCGGTGATGGACTCTCACCTGGAAGTTAGATGCAGTAAGCCTTTTCCTCCTCAGGTTGGTTTTAGTTAGTGTCTTATCACAGCAATAGAGAAGCAAACTAATACACTCTCTATGCCTATATTAGGCTGCCTGAAACCATCTCTTAGCTCATAGATAATGTCCTTTTTTAACTGTTTTTTTCTCTGTGTTTCATTTGCATAGTTATTACTGATACATCCCCAGACTCACCATCCTCTCTTCTACACTATCTAAGCTGCTGACCATCCAGAATGTTACTGTCTTGGAGACTGTGGTTTTCTTCTCTAGACAGTTATATCTTTAAAAAAAAGAAAAAAAAAAAAAACATCTTGTGGGAATGGAGAGATGACTCAGTGGTTAAGAGCACTGGCTGCTCTTGCAGAGAACCTGAGTTGAATTCCCAGCACTCATATGGCAGCTAACAACCATCCATAACTCCAGTTCCAGGGGATCTGACACCTTCTTCTGACCACTACATTTCATGACATGGATGCACTTATATATATATGCACAAATACACATGAAATAAAAATAATAAATAATCCATATAAAATTTTGTATTGTCCTTTCTAGACATATAATTGTACCTTTAAAAAAAAATCTTGTATTCTCTCAAAACATACAGTGCTTCTTTAAGCTTTTTAAGCAAGTGGGATACAGATATATGTCCTCTTACGCTAATTCTTTATTTTTATTTTATGTGTATGAGTGTCTTGCCTGCATGTATGTAAGTGTACTGCATGTGTCTAATGTCTGCAGAAGCCAGAAGAGGGCATCAGAACCAAGTACTCCGATAGCAAAGGATGGTTTTCCATCCATCCACCCTTGGGTGATGGCACGTTTCCACTGCACTGTTCTACTACCCGCTTTGTGCTAATTCTTAAATCTTTGTCACTCTGGGTTTGATTGATCACCTTTTTTGAATAACCGGGTTATAGTTTCTTGCTGCTTTGCCTGCCTGGTTGATGCCAAGCCTGGTACATTGCACCTTGCCGCATAGTAGACATCTGTCTTCCGCTAAACAGTCTCCACCCTTATTCTGGATGCAGTTCACTTATTTGGGAACAGCTTTATCTCTTCAGGGATTGCTTTTAAGATTTGTTAGGTAGGGCCAGAGCCGTATTTAGTCCCGCTACCGAGGCCAGGCCATTCTCCCTGCTGCCCTGAGAGTCCTGAGATTTACTGAATGGCTAGTGGAGGAGGTGAGACTTGTGGCTTTGTGTGGGCACCAGGCACTGTTCTCTATCCCAGTCTTGTCTGCAGAGGCATGCACGTACCAGCCAGACTACGGGGGTGGGTTGGGGTGGGGAGTGAGCACCCTCCGCAGGCCTGCAGGGATCACTGTGCCTGGGTCTCTCCAGCCTCAGGCTGAGCTCTCCACCTTCCTTACACTAGAAACCTTCCCAGGGCTGTAAACCGAGCAGTTGTAGAGCTTGCCTTCTTCCCTCCCTGTCTCTCAGCCTCACCTGCTTGATATTCACGGTCCTCTGTATTTGTCTCATTTCCCGTTGAGTGGGTGAATCCATCCTCAATGACTCCAGCTGGGCTGGAGGCAGAATTTTAAGCCTGTGTTCTTAGCCTCTCTATTCCGGCCCTCTCCTTTCCTTCCACGGTGATAACGGAACGTACATGTGGACCTGAACTTCTTTCTGAATACCCTACAGTTCAAGCAAGCACTAATCATTACATTGGAGGCAAACATCTGATGCCGGAGTCGGAGAGGCAAACTCATGTGTAGATGGCCTGCTTTGGCCACTTGGATTCCTCCAGTTGTCCTGTGACAAGACGTTCCAGGAGGTGCTGAGGAAGCCTGTCTCTGATGCAGGTGGGGCGACACCCAGGCACCCAGCAAGGGCGCGGCGTAGAGACTAGTCCAGTCTGGTTTGGGGGTTTGTGTATGTTGAACTTTTTGAGGCACAGGCTGGCCCAGAACTTGGAATCTTCCTGCTTCTACCTCTTGAGCACTGGGATTCTAAGTGTGCACCCCCTTGCCAGTGAGAGCTGAGTGTCTTCAGACCCCTGTTCCAACATCCACACCCTGGGAAGCCTGGTGCCCTAGAAGGATGGAGGCCGGGGATGGAGGCAGATCTGCAGACCTGAGACTGGCCCAGCAGGGCGGCCTCCCCCATAATCTGTCCCTGCAGCCCCACGAGGAGCCCCCCATCTGTAAGCTCAGCCTGAGTCCTGGAAGCTGATTAGGAATGCATTAAGACCTAGCTTCCGGCTATGTCAAGGGAGGCCGGAGGGGTGACTAATGCACTCTACATGTCCTGCCACAGCCACGGTGGTGCTGCCGTGGCCGCCGCTGCCTCCTCCTCTCTGACTTCCTGCCCACCCATCTGCCTCCTGTGGAAGTTCCGCCTGGCCCCGCTGTGTCTTCCAATAACCGAATCAATCAGCAGGGGAATTGTGCAGATGGGTTGTCAGGGGCGTGCTGGGCAGCCAGGAGCAACTCTTCCAGCCCTCGTCCCCTAGCTGTCCCCCACTCTCATCATAGAGCACCAATGACACAAACAGCCTTGTCTTAAGGAGGTAGGGGCCCGTCCCTCCAGTGGAAGAATGGGGGCAGACGGCCCAGGCCGCCCGACTCCTGTCAGTGCACCCACCTGAGGGATGAAGACACTGAAGTTCAGAGGTCTGAAGCTGGCACCCAGATCATCCAGGCAAGGAAGGGGCTAAGCTGCGGTCAGAATCAAGAACCAGTATAGTAGCAGCTTATAGACTGCGGGGTGCTGGGGAAGGCTGCAGGGAGGTCTGAGGCCCAATATGTGTGGGTTTCTGTCACAACCCTCTCTGGGCCAGGACTCTGGGCAGAGTGGACTGTGGCTGAGGAAGTGGTCAAGGCCCACGTGGGCTGATGCGAAAGTGGAGAGGAAGAAAGGCTCCTCCCTGCCGCAGCCTCTCCTCTGCGCCCCCACCTCTGTCCAGCCACCAGTCTAAGCAGCCCTGTCTGATGTTTCCTGACAGCAAAGACTTTCATTTCATTTATGCCAGGCTTGCTGTGCCCCAGCCCGGGGTCCAGACACAGTGAATAGGAAGGAAGGAAGGAAGGAAGGAAGGAAGGAAGGAAGGAAGGAAGGAAGGAAGGAAGGAAGGGCACAGGGGTCAGTGACAGCAAGGGGCCACATTAGAGTAAGCTGCCCTACGTGGGTCTTCGAGCATGCCTTCCTTGGGTCTGGACTCTCACCTTCCCCAAGGCCATCACTTCCTGTCAGCACAAACTGCCCTCCTCTGTCCCTCGAGCTCCACCCTCCTAGCACCCTGTGGGTCCCTGTGCTGTTCCTTTGTGCTCTGGCACTTTTCCGCTTTCCACATGGCATTCTGTTGCTTCTCTGATGTATCTGATAGTGTGTGCCTGGGGTCCCTCTCTGTTTATGGAGGAGAAGGGAGCGGGCACAGTGGAGACACCTGCTGGGGGTCCTGCAGCATAGAGACCCTGGGTTGTATTTGAAGAGAGGGCTGACCTCAAAACCTCGACATTTGCCTGTCAGGTTGGTCACTAAGATTCACCCGGGACTAGGGAGTCTCAGTGCTGAACCCAGGTCTGTGTTAGGTAAAGTGAGATTGTCAGCCACGTGGGGACTGGGCAAGGAGGGGCTCAGGAAAGCCTCACTCTGCCCCAGAGTTCCCTGCACCTAACAGCGTTCCCTTCAGCAGAGCTCTCTTTAGCAGCCTGTGTAGAAGGTTGAAATTATTGTCAAGGTCGCACCTCCCCCACCTAACCAATTCATTTCTCGAGAGCCTGGCAGGTGCTGAGTATGGACCAGACACTGTTCTAGGCTCTGGGGATGCTGGGGAACAAGCACTAAGTCTGCACTCCCCTGGTGGCTCAGTCTCCCAACACTTAGTCACGTCCAGTGAAAGGTGGCCAAAGACAGAGGACATCATATAACCCTTGATGTCCACGCAGTCCTGGGGTGCACAGCTGCCTAGAAAGATGTCCAGTAAATGTTGGCTTTGTCTGGATCTGTGAGGAAGTGGGCAGAGACTAAGCAGGATGCAGACACCTCTCTGACTCCAGGAAGCTGATGCGGCTAAGCTGACCACACTGCAGGGAGCAGGCTCTTCCATCCCTGCAGTCATCACCATGTTACCCCCTCTCAGAGTCTCAGGGCCCCCCAAACCCCAGACAAGCCCCAACAATCACTGGTGGCTTTGCAGGGAAAGCAGAATGTCCCTGACTCCCCGCCTCCCTTCAGTCCGCTGCTGACCATCTGCCGCCCAGTGTCAGGGAGCATCCCTGTGGGGGCACTCCCAGGCAGACTGCATGGCTCACCTGAGTAGTCCCCAAGAGTCCTGGGGAGGAGGTGTGGAAGGAGGACTGGGGGCTGGATGACCAATGAGGTTCAGAGAGGGGCTGCCAGGTAAGTTGGGCCTCCCTCTGTGAGACACTGAGGCTACTGAGTGATGCCTGGGCCTCTCAAAACCCTGGGGCCTGGGCAGTAGGCATTGACCAGGCCCATGGCATGCATTCTGGTGAAGGCTGAGTTTCCCATGGTGTCTGCGTCTCACCAAAGCAGTGACTTCAACTGGAGGCTCAAACATGTCCTTCTAGAACAGTGATACCAGGAAGTCACTGTGCCATTTCATCCCTGGCAATCTTGGCTGTTCAGTGCGCTGAGGGGAACTGCGTTCAGTTCCCAGAAACCTAGGGATTCTGAAGCCTAAATATAGTGACATGACCCTTAAGTGGTAGGTGAATGGGCTGAGTCACTGTGACCTTCCTGTCTCGAGCCAGGAATCTTCCCTTTCTCTCTGCCTGTTGTTCTCAGCAAGTTTTCCCATCTCGCACATGGTAGCCTGTCCTGTGGCTGCCCAGGGCCTTGGAGAGTACCTGAGATGGGGAAGCTGGAGGCCTCAGTCCCAGGCCCGGCTATGCCGCTCATGACTTGGAGCAAGGTGCTGAACTTCTTGGAGCCTCAGTTTCTCTTGTCTGTTCAGTGGGAACAGTAACGCTTGGCACATGGGCTGGGCAGGAGAGAGGAGATGGTTGGTGGGGTGGCCCAGTGGTAGAACACTTCCCTAGCGCTCAACAGGCGCTGGTTTCGATCTCCACATGCAAAAATTAAAAGATAAACAACCAACCATACAGGATCTTACAAATGCCAGTAGGTGCGAGGCGTGAACGGCCACCGTGTGCCTCTCTCGGCACTGCCTCCTTTGAGGTTTCATTGCTAGAATTGGCTGTTTCTGTCTGGAATCTTGATCAGGTCAGGCTATTGCCTGGTAGTGGGAGGTGTGTGCGTGCGCGTGCATGCATGCGTGCGTTCGTGTGTGTGTGTGTGTGTGTGTGTGTGTGTGTGTGAGACAGAGTCTCCCTGGAGCCCAGACTGGCCTCTCTATGTAGATCAGATTGGCCTCTCTGTGTAGATCAACTGGCTCTGTAGACCACTTGCCTCTGCCTCCCAAGTGCTGGGATTAAAAGCATGCACCATGCCTAGCATGTTACTGGTTCGTGTTTTGTTTTAGTTTGTGGTCCTGGGAGCTGAACACAGGGCCTTAAGCATTCTAGATAAGCATTCTACCACTGAGCCATACCTTGCCTGCCAATGTCTTATAAAGCAGTTTTCTTAGAACGTGATTCTCTCAAACAAAAATCTATCACCTCCTTGAATCAAACCCTGATAAATTTGTTCATGTGAGCGTTGGGAGCCCAGTCTTGCCTTGTGTAGTGCTGAGCCTCTGGTTTATTCCATTGGGAAGTCTCTCTTTCCTGGGTGTCTCTGTTTAACAGTCTCTCATTCCTGAGTATCTCTGTTTAATAGTCTCTTGTTCTTGGGTATCTCTGCTTAACCAGGTCTCTCCTTCAGCATTTGTGTGTTGAATATTTTTGAGCCTCAGCAGAGATATGTCAAAAACTGAGAAGGTTCTAAAATTTTACCCTGCTTACAGATTGGCCTCTGACAGCCAACATGCCAAGTAGACACCAGACCCCTGGCTTAGAGTCCAAGTGTTCTTAGACACTGGAGCCGGCAGCTGGGGTTCCTGTTCCTACCAGTGCTCTCTGCTCTGGAGGTCCCCTGGGGATGTGCAGACCAGTTGGGAGGGGTCTGCATAACAGCTACCACCTCATGCTCAGGGTCTCCACTGGGTTAAAGCACCCTGCTGAAACCTGCCTAGCTTTCACCTCAGAGGCGAAGTTTGCCTTCCTGGCAGGGGGAAAATGTACCCTGTGCCCCACATGCCGTGCTGCTCTTTCTTCACACAAACGTCTTTGAAAAGACAGCCCAGAACAAAAGCTGTCGATATCTCCACCAAAAAGGCATGCACAATATCGGTGACAGTTCCGTTCTCCTTCCTGAGCCTTCTGATGGGAAACTACGAATCTGAATCTGAGCTCATATCCTTGCCTGACAGCTCCTGAGCTGAATAACCGTGGTCAGATTCCCAGCCTCTCTCGTCCTTAACCTCTCTGGCTCCAGTGTCTGCTGCCTGGGAAGGGAGGCGTGACTCCTGTCTTCCTGAAGTGCTGTGAGAAGGTCCTTGTCGTCTTCATGGGACTGGTATAGAAGACTGTGTAGAGAACACAGTGGAAAGCCCTGTGACTGGAGCCTTGCCTTCTGACTGTGGATCCCTCTCTGTCGTCCTCTTCCTTCTCTGCGCTCCTCCTCTTTAGACTCCTGCCTCTGCCGTGTTAGGACGGAATCACAGTCCTACCTCAGGCCACCTGCAGACCATGAGTTCATGGGTGGTGGGGTTGAGGGGCCTGGACCAGGGAGCTCAGCCTGGGCCACCTCAGACTTGGGCCCTCAGTGATGCTTTCTGGGCTCAGTTTTCTCATCTGTCCCTAGAACGCCCCAGTCACTCCAGCACATCTCCCTGCACAGCGTGCGCTTACTTCTCCGTACCATGCCTTCTCAGGAACACACTTTTTGGCTCCTGGAATAAACCACCTGCTGGCCCAGTGCTCTGGTTCCCTTGGTGACACACTTCCTCCTGCTGGCACTCAACACCCAGCTCTTCCTTACTATAGAATGCCTAAGAAAATGCCTATTTAAAATCATCACCCTTGCTGGCCTCCTGTGGAGGCTTAATCTTCTGCCTCCAAGCTGGTGGCTCCTTAAAAAAAGAAGATCTGGGCTTTTCCCATGTATCCAGACATCCATGTGCAGTGTAGAGGTGAGCAGGTGTTGCTGGAAAATGCCTCCATACATTCATGTTCTTTCAAAGCAAGCTTGGGCTCAAGACTCAGCAGTCAACCCCTTGGGCTCAGCCACTCCTAGGGATGGATATAAATAGAGATGTGGGGGTGATGGGCGGGGGAGGGCCTGTGGTGGCTAATGCTGCTGGACAAGATCTGGAGCCATGCAGGAGATGCACCTCTGGGCATGTCTGTGAAGGACTTTCTAGATCTAGGTTAACTGAAGTGGGAAGACCCATGTTGAATGTGAGTGTCCCAAACTGAGTTAAAAGGAGAAAGGGAGCTGAGCAGAGTCACCTCCCCCTCTGCTTCCTGACTGTGGACAAACTATGACTAACCACCGTCTGCTTCTGCAGCAGTGACTTCCCTCCATGATGGACTGTCCCCTCAGATTCTAAGCCAGAATAAAGCCCTCCTGCTTTAAATTTCTGTTTGTCAGGTATTTTGTCATAGTCGGCCTGGAGGTGTAGCTCAGCAATAGAAGACTTGCCTAGAATATGTGCAAGGCACTGGGTTCCATCCCAGCAAACACCCCCCACCCTGCCGCCCCATTAAAAAGAAAGAAAAACAGCTTTTGAGACAGGGTCTTATTATGTAGCCTTGCCTGACCTGGAACTCAGTATGTAGGCCAGGCTGATCTTGAACTCACAGAGATCTTCCTGCCTCTGCCTCTGAGTGCTGGAATTAAAGATGTATGCCACTGTGTTTGACCAAAAGAAAAGAAAGAAAGAATGGGGACGGGGAAGAGAAAAGGGAGAGGGAGAGGAAGGGAAGGGGATTTGTCACAGGGATTGAGACAGAGTCACTAATGCATGAGCCTTCTCAGAGTTATGAGTTCTGGCCTAGTAGAAATGTGTCTTAGCTGTCAACTTCCAAGCAGGTGACTGGGCCTGACCAAGAGGCTCTCCAGGCCTGGCTCTGCTGTGTCCCAACAGGATATCCTGAGAAAGTCAGACCCTCTGAGTCTGTTTGCATACCTGAAAGAGGCTCACAGATGCTTGCCTGTCTGCTTTACATTGGACACTGGATGTGCTAGTATGTCCTGCTGCAAAGGTGGTTCCTGGTAGTCACGGCATGGCTTGATTTGTTCAGCCTGGGCCTGCTCTGAGCACCTTGGACTGGGAAGCATCCATGCCATCCCTGCTCCACACAGTGAGGGCAGAGTATCACTCACCCACATCACACAAGGAGTCAGCAGCAGAGGGATGTTTGAAGATCCAAAGCTGCCCCTGCTGTTAGCACTATGCCCCGTGCATGGCAGGGTTTGAGAAAGGGGTTTATTGCAGCCTGCAGCTGCACAAGTCAAGGCTGGACCTTCAAACAGTCATATCATATCCACTGTGAAGAGTAGAGAGAAATTAATGCACACATGCTGATTTGCTTGCTTGTGCTCTGCTCCGTATCTGGACTCTAATGCAGTACAGCGCCCCCTGCCTAGGGAGTGGTGCTGCCCGCAGTGGGCTGGGTCTTCCCGGGTTGTTGAACCTAAGACACTTCCCCACAGACATGCTCACAGACCAATCCAGTATAGACACTTTCTTATTGAGACTCTTCCCTGGTGATTTTAGATTGACAGTTAAAGTTGACTAGCCAGTGCAACCCCGTTCCCACAGCAGGCATGAACTGAGCGTAGCAAGCCCAGTGTGCATTGTGAGACAGACTCACAGTGCTCTGTGTGCTCATGGCTCACACAGGTAGCTGAGGGGCCCAAGAAGATGTTATGTGACCTCTGAACTCTCTTGGAGCTACTGGCTGGGAACCTAGGGTAGCTCACCCCCAGAGCAGTGGGCTAGCTCACTGCTCTTCTCTGTCCTGCTTTATCACCTGCTTGCCTGTTCCCAGCCACCAATCCCCTGCTGCCTGCCTGACCCCTACCCTTTACTATACCCAGCACCAGGGAATCCAGCAGCTTTCCGACCAGCAGTGTGGGATGTGGATGCTCTCCTGTTCCTGCATGCTTTCTGTCAGAGGGCTTGGGGTTGATGTTATGAGGAGTCATGGACGTGTCTATCAGATAGCAAATGGGGCCCCCAGGAAAGCCTTGAGTCATTGTTAGAGCTCATGGATGCACATCTGGATGCAGCAGCAGATGCAATTCCCTGGGGGTCTTTTGGGGTATGTGTGTGTGACTGACATACTTTTTTGTTTGCTTCCATTTTCGTGTGCGTGTGCTGTGCATGTGCGTGTATATATGTATAGTTTGGGCATGCATGCGGGTACACATATGTGTGGAGATCAAGGTTGATTTCGGGAATCACCCTCCACCATATTCATTGAGGCAGGGTATCTCAGTCAAACGCAGAGCTAGCCATTATGGCCACTCTTGTTAGCCAGCTGCAGCTGGCTGTGTGGTCACATCTCTACTTTCAGAGAAGGTTGGGATTACAGGCAGGCTGCCACACTCACTCAGCATTTCCATGAGTCCTGGGGATCCTGTTTATTGTTCTACTACTACTATTGTTACTAAATTTTTTATTTTATGTGTATGAGTGTATTACCCGCATGTATGTAAGTACACCCATGTTGTACAAAGCCTGCAGAGGCCAGAAGAGGGCACTGGATCATCTGAAACTGGAGGATGGTTGTTAGTTACCACGTGGGTGCTGGGAGTTAAACCCGGGTCCTCTGCAAGAGCAACCAGTGCTCATAACTGCTGAGCCATCTCTCCAGCACCAGCTCCTGTCCTCACACTTGTCTGGCAAGGGCTTTAACTGCTGAGCCATCTCTGCCCATCTTTACTGTCTCTTTAAGTGGTGCTCATTAGACACTGTAACCACCATACAACTCCTTTAGGTGACCAAGATTTAAAGAAATAATTGGTTCCGCATAGATCCACAGCTTTCTAATCTCCCAGGGAATAATTATTCTAGCACCTCCTCTTCTTCCTGCGCCACCACACATCACCTTAATGAAGCTTTAATTAAAGCCCCCAAGGCTCAGCCCTCTGCAGATCTGGCCCTTATAGCACTTCAGACTAAAGTAAAGATGTCTTAACTGTAGGTCATAAACCCCATAATAGGGTACATAACTGTATGTGGAGACTGAGATATTTGACAAGAGTAAAAGTTGCTGATCATGCAGTTGCCGATCACGTGTAACGAATCCAAGGTATTACAGTAGTGCACACCTGTCTCGTGTTGAAGCCTTGGTTCTAAACATACATCGTACATATAGTACTTTGTACTATACATGCTGTTACTCAACCAACACTCCCTGAAACACCCTGGCTCAGGTTTGGGGCTCTTAGATGTGAAGAACTGCAGCATTTTACTATATATACATGTGTTCAGTGCTTACAGAAATATAATGGTTTAATTATAAAATAAAGACTTTTAATATTTCCCAACCATCCTTCCTCAGCGTAGCATTGCCTAAGTCTTTGGATTGTCTTGAGTTGGAATGTTGGAATTTAAAAATTGCTGTTTGAGTTGCTGACTTGAGTGTCAATTTCAAAGAACCATTAAATGAATTTTGATGAGAGATTAAGACAGAATTTCCAACATGGTTCTAAACACACTTCTAACTTTGTGTTTATGTGAAACAGTATTTTTAGCATTGAAGATTATAAAATCAAAATATCAATCAATTCTGGAAAATGTTGAAGATGCTCTGTGTCTCACAGTATCAGATATTCAGCCAGGACGTCATTCTTTATGTACAAATAAGCAAGTGTATCTGTCTCATTAATATGTAAATAGGCTTTTTTGTTTTCATTGGTAAACCTGTATGTATACAGAAGAATTGTTTTAAAATACATTTTGGGGGGAGTGGAGAAATGTCTAAGTGGTTAAGAGTACTGGCTGATCTTGCAGAAGACCTGGGTTCAGTTCCCAGCACCTACACAGCAGCTAACAACCACCTTTACGTCCAGTTCCAGGGATCTGATGCCCTCTTCTGGCCTCCATGGGCATTGCATACATGTGGTGCACTTACATACATGCAGGCAAAATACTCGTATACATAAAATAAAAAGTATTTTAAAATATAGTTTTGTTTGAGACAGAGTCTCACTATGTAGCCCTGGCTGACCTGGAAGTGACTATGTAGACCAGGCTAGCCTTGAACTCACAGCGATCCATCTGCCTCTGCCTCTTAAGTACTGGAATTAAAGATGTGCACTACCACATCCAGCTGAAAAGGCCTTTCTGTAGGATTCACTGTCACAATTTGATCTAGGTACCTGTTCTACATGCTGTGTATCTATGGGATCATGTGATAGTTTCTCAGGTATAAAGACTTCCAAGTGGCCAAAGCTTAAGTCACTCTGTTCTGCAGCCCTTGTGGTGGCTTTCTTGTCACCTCACTGATCTCCTGACACAAACTGCTCCTCTCACTGAGTGCCAGCTTGCCAGGTGAACAGGTCACCAAAGAACCTTCCAGTGCACAGCTGGAATGTTATCCCACAGGACAGAAAATGGGCCTGGGGTGAAGCAGCATGCCTGTGGCTCTGTCACCAGAGGAGGACGGAGCCTTGGGCTGCACTCTGGCTGGCACCCCCAGCGCTGTCTCTCTCTCTGTCTCCCTCTCTGTCTCTCTGTGTCTCTGTCTCTCTCTCTCTCTCTTTCTCTCTCTCTCTTAGTCAGAAGGTAGGCATTGCCATCCCAGGTTACTCTGCTACCAGAGTAATTAAGAAGTGAGCAGAAGGACTAGGAGACCTTCGTGCTTTCCCATGCATGCATGCTTGCATGTGTGTGCGTGTGTATGTCTCCATATGTGTCAGTGTGTGCATGCGCTTGTGTGTCTGTCTCTGTGTGACTTGGTGATTGTTCCTCAGGTGCTTTTAAGGTAGATCTCTCACTGGCCTGGGGCTCCCCGAGTGTGCTAGAATTACCTGAGAGCCCCGGGGATCCACCTGTGTCCATCTCTCCAACACTGGGGTTGCGAGTACATGCCATCCCACCCAACTCTTTTTACATGGGCTCTGGGGATCAGCCTCAGGTTCTCACGCTTGCAAGGCAAGCACTTTCCCCTGAACCATCTCACGTATGTTTTCTTCTGTTAGTCAATATCTGTGCCTACTTGTTGAGAAGACTGACCCAGACATCACATGCAAGGCAAGCACTTTCCCCCTGAACCATCTCACCTGTATTTTCTTCTGTTAGTTAGTATCTCTGCCTACTTGTTGAGAAGACTGACCCAGACATCACAGCTGCCCACAAGTGTCTCCACCCAGATCATTTGAAATATCATCACTGGCCTTTTCTGTTGGAAAAGAAGCAGGTTCCAAGGTTCCACTCTGGGAGATATCCCTATCTAGTCCCCAGAAGCTGCTGGGATTACTCATATCTCTGTGGAAGTAATTCCTGAGCCACCAGCTGAGGTCAACTGGAACTGGACCTGAGCTTTTCAGCTGAGGGTCAGGGAACCATTTTCACGGGGCTGCCAAGGGCTTCCTTTCTCAGGGTGTTCTGTGCCTCAGTAACACTAGATGCCCTAAATATTCTCAGAAAAAACATGGCCTTGCTTCTAAGATGATTTTATCTGTAGCACAGAGAGTATTCAGTGGCACTCGATATGGGCTTGATGTTGACTGTGCAGTGCAGTGAGCTTTTATTGAGCACCAGCTGTGTACAGAACAGGCAGGATCAAAGACAAGTCTCTTCCTGTCAGAATCATCAAAGGAGTGGGTGTCAGCGCACATAAATAGGACCTCTACCCCCAGAAGAGGCAGCTCACTTCGTCTCAGGCTTGTCAGACATCTGGGAGATGTGAGGTGGGGCCAGCCCATCTGTCTGACTGTGGTGAGCAGAGACTAGAGAAAGCCTCATGTGCTGTTAGTTTGCAGTGGTGGGACATAGTCACAGCTCCCCTTGTTCCTGGCTGCATGGTCTTCCCCAGCCAAGCCCACTGCCCAGACTGCCTCTATAGTGAACAGCATTCCTCAGGAGCAGAGAGAGGGGATTAACAAGTTACGTCTTATGAATTCCTGTCCACTGGAGGACTGGCATGGCTTGCTGGTATCCTTTGAAAAGTAACTGTGTCTGCTTTCCTGGAAGGTCCCTGGGACTCTGCTTAGACCCACTGTGTGGCTCGTACGTGGGCCAGCAGGGACCCTCTCCCCATCTTCAGAGCAGCGTGGCTCTTCCATGCTCAGGCAAGCCTTGACTGATGTTTTCCAAATACCGCTGGGGGCGCACAACTCCCTTCTGGCTCCTGAGCCTGTTGGATATACGAAAATATATCTAATGTGAGCCAGCCGGGACCAGCAAGGCACAGCCACCCAGAGTCTCTCCTGCCCACCCAGATGTCTCTGCGAAAGGGCTTCACCCAGGGGCAGCTGTGATGCTTGGAGGACACTGGCATGTTGGAGAAGTTTCCCTGCACACTGACTGCTCCTCCAGTGCTGAATCCTTGTGTGGTGTTGGCTCCTGCTGAAAGGAACTTTCCCAGACAGAGGAGGAGAGAATAAAAGACCCAGTTAGCGAGGTGAACTCTGGGCACACCATGATCCTACCCCCTGCACCCCAGGACGTACCTACCTCTAATGTAGTCCTCTCTTTCCACTTCATTTCTTTTATTTTCCTTTCCTACTCTGCCTTCATATCCTCTTCCAAGATATGGGGCACATGTACCCCCCCCAGGTTATCGTAGGCGCTCAGTAAAATGTCTGTTTTGTCTATGAATGAATTAACAGTGAATCACATTTCTCTCGTCACGTTATGACCCTGCAACTCCGTTCTGCTACGGAGAGTCTAGTATGGTTAGAAGGCTGGAGTCCATGCCGGGAGACACAGCTGGCTCCAGCACTGTTGCAAGTCACTCTGGAGCGCTCTGGAGCCTGCTAGGCTAGAATAGGTGCTGATTGTAAATATTTTGCTTATTTATCGATTTTTGTGAGTCTGAGCGTATTCCTGAATGTATGTAAGGGCACCCATCTTGCACAATGCCCGTGGATGCCAGAAGAGGGTGTTGAATCCCCTGGAGCTGGAGTTACACACTGTTGTCAGCAACATGCGGGTGCTGGGGATGAGCTCGGGTCCTCTGCAAGAGCAGCCAGTGCTCTTCACTGCTGAGCCCGCTCTCTAGTCCCCAGGTGCTGATTTTATAACAGCTTCTGCCAGCTCTTCCCCAAGAGAAAGCCACAGAACTCCCATCAGCCTGTGTTTGCTCAGCAGTGGGGAGACTGGAGTCTCACTGACCTGCAGAAACACTGACCGACCCAGGGAAGCTACAGCCATGTGTGGGAGGCCAGGTGTGGTCAGGAGGTGGAGTCAACCCAGCTGGTCTTGGCCTTTTCTCCTTCAGGTTCTCAACCAGCATCTTCTAATATAAGCTGCAGCACTGGGCTCCTCCACGGACCCTTCAGATCTTGCTGTGGCCGTGGCTGTGTACATGGTGGACGGATTCCAGGTGTCTGGCCAGCCGCATCCAACATGTCTGTCCCCAGGGCGAACACCCCCTTTATTGTTAGTGATCAAAGATGACAGACTCTGTTGAGGCAGCATTTTCTGCTGCACCATGCTGCGTTACTATGACAACAGTCTCAAGGGAGTCAACTTGATTTTCCCTCTTAATTCTGTGATGCTTTCAGGTTTTCCAAAAATACCCTTATTTCCCTGGGTCTGCAGGGCAGGTAGAGCGAGCTGCAGTCACAGACTCCTCTTCCACTGAGTGTACACTGTGCTGAATAACGCTGCCATGGCTGTCAGTGGAGCAAACAGTAACTAACGTAACATACTCTTTACGTCTATTCTATGTGAGTAGCTGTGCCAGGCACTGGGATTCAAGGAGAACTAGACTCAGTGTGTCTTTAGAGAAAAGCTAAACAAGCACAGCATGTAAGCCCAGGGCTAACTGTAATAGCAGACAGGGAGGTATAATGCAATATGACAAGGATAGGCGTCCGTATGTTGCGCATTGTAGTGGTTTGTTAATGTTGGGCTCTGGTGGAGGAAACGAACTCAGCATGGGTGACAAAGGTTAGAGGTCGGCAGACCTGCAGGTCAGGGTCTGATCAGTTACTTACAAGCTGTGCATGCTGGGGGAAGTGACTGTATGTCTCAGAGTCCCAGGCTCTGCCTCATGCTGGACTGTCGTGGCACAAGCAGGTGATCAGGTACTTGGGTGCAGAGCAGGTCTTCCTTGGGAGACCCTGCTCACCCCCGGCAGGTTCCTGGGACGCTTGGGAGAAGCTCAGGAGAGTTGCGAGCATCCACAGGGGGCCACAGGCAGTGGAGGGGGGCAACAGCAAGGTGGCTGTATGGAAAGCCCAGTAGGGTCAGGAGGTTAGAGCAGTGTGGCCTGTGCAGAAGCTAGGACCTAGGCTTGTCACCGGGACCTGGGTTGTCACTCCCTCCCTGGGCTCTGGGAAGTCACTCCTGAATAAAGACTAAGAGCGCAGGTGTCCAGTGGTGCCGAGGCAGGCTCTGACACAGAATCAGATACTGTGCTCCGTGTCCGAGATGTGATGCAGCTCAGTCCACATGTCGCCATGCCCAGTCACAGTACTGGGTACTGCAGCATAACTGTGTTCCCCACCAGCTGAGATCCACTTTGACGGAAGATGGAGTCTCTGCCCTGTTTGGACACAAAGGCGACTGCTTCACTGACTGCCCCAGGGACGATGGTGGGGTCTGTGGGTTGGAAAGCCCGGAGTTAGCTCCTGGTTCATCATAGTACACGGGCTATGGGTAAATGTTACCTGGCTTGTTTTTCATGGAAAACTCGGCAGCGTGGGCTGTAGATCATGAGGGGCAGATTCTGCCTATAGGCAGCAGATATTTCCATTTTCCGCAGCCTCTGTGGAAGAACAGAGCGGGAGGGCTCAGCCACTGTCCAGGGGGAATTCAGAACTCCGTTAATTAGCATTTTCCACTTCCCTTCTGGAGGCCGGAGGGGAGAGAATTAGTGGAGCAGGACACAGACTACTCCCAGCAGGGTTACCTTAGCTGGAGCTTGCTCCGGGAACTGGAGCTGCCCTTGGTGCTGAGCCAGGAAAATGCCCCACTCCGCGCCCGCAAGCCCCCACTGGGGGACTCCACGCTGCTCGCACCTGGAGCCAGGCTAGGAGCCTTTGATGGTGGCTCTGTTTCCCTTTGCAGGGGCTTTCTGCTGCCCTTCCTTGTTCCTCCACGATCGACTGATTGGCTTGGTCTTCCTTTCTGTACCCACCCTTTTACTTTGACCCCCAAACCTCCCTCTCTTCCAGTCACTGTCTGGAGCCTGTTCCTGTCATTGCCTTGCTCTCCGGAAACATTGGCTCCCCGGGGGTCGGGGGGCAGATTGCAAGACCTGGGGAAAGAGGACACAGGTCATCAGTAGATCCTGCTTGAACTGGTGTGTAGACTGCAAAGCTTTGTCCTCCTGTGCGTGTGAAATCTCTCCTTCATGTCCTCCCTCTCCCCTTCTCCCTTCTGATTTCCTTCCCCCCACAGGAGTCTCTCATGCTTACAATTGAAATTAATGAACTGGTTCCCACTAAGTGAAAACCCACAGTTCTCGCACAGGGCTCAGCAAACTGCACTTAGGCATTCCTTACCTAGGCCTGCATGCGGATGTGTGTGCACCTGTGTGCAGACCGGTATGAGTACACATTCTGTCATGAGAGCACTGTGCTCTGCCTGTTGGAGAGATAGGTGAGAAAATAAAATGCTTTGAGGACCAGAGAAAGTGGAAACCTTTGAGAAGGTTCTGGAAATAGAATCTGGACCTGGAAGGTGGGGTGGGATTTTTATGTCTCCGTGCGAGACTGTCCTCTGGGTCAGGCTTCTCAGTGAGGAGAGAGTGTGTGCCACCCCAGACTGGCTGTATGTGCAAGGTGATCCCAGAGCTTGTGGACACCTACGCCTTTGTACTTGTCCAGGCCTTGCTCCTTCCCCCCTCCCAGCCCCCCTCTCTTCCTCCTCCCTCCCTCCTTCCCTGTCTCTTCCTCTACCCCCGCAGCAGGATTTAATCATGGCAGTTCCCTCTGATCACCATATGTGATGCACTTTCTAGTGGTGCCATCTCTAGACACCATAAACAAATAGGTTCCCAGCTCTTAACACCACTGCCACAAGCCTTTGGGGTAGGTAGGGCTGATGGCCCTTGAAAGTATAACTGTGTAGGATAGTGTATTGGTTGCTTTTCTCACTTGCTGTGATAAAATAACTGAAATGAGCAGCTTAAAAGAGAAAATATTTAGTTTGGCTCATGGTTTGGGAGAATCTATCATGGCCAAAAGGCTTGAGACTGTGACAGCAGGTGTGTCAGGCAGTCAGTCAAGAAATAGATGGGAGATTCAGCTGCAGGTGGGGCTGGGCCATAACCCCTAAGACCCACTCCCCAGTGTCCCACGTTCTTCCACTGGGCCCACCTCCTAACGGTCCATAGCCTCCCAAACAGCACCACCAGCCCAGGGCAGAGGGGGGCATCTCCCACTAAAGCTGTAACAGATACTGAATAGTACGGGACTGCTGTGTGCCAACCTGGGGTGCTGTGGAAGCTGCGGTGCCCCTCCAGGTCTCGCTTTGGATTGCCCTGCAGTTCAGCTTACCAGAAATTTCCTGTTCTTTGACACATTTCTCTAACATGCATACAGCCCTATGACCAAGGGCATCATTAAGATTTTTCTTATCTTTTACTGCTTTATTGTCTTTTAAGTTCACTGGCTAGACTTCTGGTATGAATCTGAGTGGTAGGATCAGCCATCCCTTCCTGCTCCCGAGGTCTTGGAGGAGATGCATGTTGTGAGCTGTACATTGTTTGTAGGTGCCTATTATACCAGGTTCAAGATTCTCTTCTATTTTATATTTGTGTAAAGTTCTTATAAAATGGATATTTTCAGTGCTTCTTTCTGCCTTTGTTGATATGATTGTGTTTGGTTTCTTCTTCAGTTGGAATGAGCCATGTTCACTGTGATTTTTATTTTTAATGTTAACTCTACCTGATGCTATCCCATTTTATATTGCTGGATTCAGTCTGTGATACCCTGGCTAACTGTCAAGTTGTTGAGCTCTAGACTCTCCTGGAGAATGGGCTTCTGGACATGCCCATGGGGGACTATATGAATTAGGTTAATGGAGGTGGGAAGGCCCGTCCGCTGCGGGTGGCACGATTCCCCACGCTGGGGTGCTGGACTGTGTAAAAGGGAGAAAGCAAACTGAGCACCAGCATAAATCAGTCTGCTTCCTGACTGTGGGTGCAGCTACCTCAACCCACCTGTGTGTCTGCCTCTCCATGATGGGCTGTCACCTCAAGCTGGGGGCTGAAGTAAACCCTTTCTCCTTAAGTTGCTTTTGTCCCGAGTATTTTATCACAGTGGCACAACTAAGATGCCATGCTAAATACTTTTGTTTTGAGATAGGGTCTCCCTGAGCCCCAGCTCCTCACTATGTAGACCAGGCTGGCTTCGATCTTATAGAGCCTCTACCGCTGGGTGCTGGTATTAAAGACATGCACCACCACGCCCAGCATGTCAACTACTGTTTGTTTCTCTTCTGCACTGTTCTTGTCTCTTGATTTTTTTTTCTTTGTTAATAGAGTAATAATACAACCTCATAAAAATGATTTAGTAAAGGTTCTAGGATGTGTTCTCTAAAACGGAGCATATGGAATTGGTATTATTCCTCCTTGTATTTTGGTAGAATCTTCATTGAAACTATCTTTTCCCCCCTTTGTCAGATTTCTACTGAAGAATCTCATTCCTTTAATAACAGATTGTTGAGTTTGTTCTTCTTGAGTTTTGTTATTTTGTGTCTTTTGAGGAATTGGCCCATTATATTTTCACAGTGGCATTTAGGGATATATAGTGTTTTTTAATTATTCAAATAATCAGAGTTGACAAGACAGCTCACCAGGTAAAGGCATTTACCACCAAGCCTGGTGATCTGAGTTCAAGTCCCAGAGCCAACAGTGGAAGGAGAGAGTCAGCTTCTGAAAGTTGTCCTTGACTGGGTGCCATGTGCACATGCCCCCTACATCATACACAGACATACACAGTAACAGTAAATAAAATACATTTTAAAAAGAATCCAGTTAATCCCGTATTCTCTTGATGTAGTGAAGCCAGTAGCAGCAGCATCTCTTTAAGCCCTGAGACTGCTTTGTGTGTCTGCATGTGTTCATGTGTGTGCAGGTGCTTGTGGAGGCCAATGTCAGGCACCTTCCTCCCTCCACCTCATATCTGCAGACAGAGTCTCGTCACTGAGCCTGATGAAGGGTCCTGTCCTCGCTGTTTTTGAACCAGCTTTCCATTTCTTTCCTCTTGTTCCCAAAGGAACTCACCTAAAATGGACCAGGTACAAAATGGAAAATGGAGATCAGAAGAGCCCTGGGTTCAAAGTGCTTGTCAGAGAGGCCAGCTCTCTGCCCTGGGCTCTGTGAGTCCACACAGTGAGGACAGTGCTGGCAGGGATGGTTCACAGTACTTCCAGTACTGTGTGTCACCCTAGGGAACTCTTGTTCTTGGCTTTGTGGATAAAGAAACTGAGGCAAGAGAAACTCCATCACTTGGCCCCCATCACAGGGCCAGAAAGGAAGTGTGCTGGATAACTGACACACTGGGAAGGGAGAGCTTCGGCTGGAAACTTTCCTCCATCAGTTGACCTGTGGGATGTCTTTGTGGCATTGTCTTGATTGTTGAGTGATGTGGGAGGGCCACACCCACAGAGCCTGGGCCACAGATGGCACGTTCTGGAGAGACAAAGCTGAGGGTGTGGTCCCTGGCATGACTGAATTGTCAGATAGAACAAATAAAAATATAGGACTCCCAGTTAAAACTGAATCACTGATAAACAAAATTTAAATATGGTCACTGCAGTATCTGAGATACAAGGTGTGCTGGATGCTTTAGTGTCAACTTGACACGCCTGCGTAGAGGGAGCCTCACCTGGAGAATTGCCTCCATTGGACTGGCCGGTGGTCATGTCTGTGGGGTATTTTCTTGATTGTTGAGTAATGTGGGAGAGCTCAGCCCACTGTTGGCTGTGCCACCCCTGGGCAGGTGGCCCTGTATTGTATAAGAAAGCAGACCGATCACGGGCCAGGGGAACAAGCTAGTAAGCAGTGTTCCTCCATGGCCTGTGCTCCAGCTCCTGCCTCCAGGTTCCTGCCCTGAGTTCCTGCCTTAGACTCTCTTAGTGCTGAACTGTGTGACCCAGGAGATGTGAGCCAAGTAAACCCTTTCCTCCCCAAGTTGGTACTGGTCAGAGTGTTTTGTCAGAGCAACAGAGAAGCAAACTAGGACATAAGGTATATTCATTTTTATTATTTTTATTTTAGGGGTAGGAGTGTATTGCTTGCATATGTGTAAGTGAACGTGTGTCGTGCAATGCTTGTGGAGGTCAGAAGAGAGAGCATTGGATCCCTTGGAAGTGGAGTTATGGACGGTTATTAGCCACGATGTGGGTGCTGGGAATCAAATCCAGATCCTCTGCAGGGGCAGCCGGTGCTCTTCACCACTGTAGAGTCTGATTTGTGTCCCCAAATGTTCTTCAGTGTGAGTCCATCCGCTGGTTCCATGAAGCATCCCATCCCTCTCCCCCTCCCAGCAGCCATCAATTGCCGAACGTTCCTTAGGCTGGGGTGGGATTTCTTGCCCACTTCCCCATGTCTATGCTGGGATTTTGTCCGGTTTGCACTTACATGGGTCTTGTGCATGTTGTCACCATCGCTGTGAGTTCATAGGAGTAACTGACCGGCTGTCTGGGTGGTCATCTCCCTCTCCCCCGGCTCTTACAATCTTTCCTCCTCTCTTCTGCAATGATCCCTGATCTTGGGAGGCAGAGGTTTGAAGCAGGTGTTCTTTTCAGGGATGAGCACTCTGTGGCCTCTTGTCCTCTGCACATTGGCCAGTCAGGAGTTTCTGTGTTAATTATCATCAGTCACATAAGGAAACTTTTCTGGTGAGAGTTAAGAGATGCATTCATTCTGAGACAGGGTCTCCCCGCTGTAGTCCCAGCGTGCTCACAGCTGGCTGTGTAGTCCAGGCTGATCTCAGTCTCAGAGAGATCCACATGCCATCCTCTTGAGTGCTGGAATTCAAGTTATGCACCACCAACACCTGGCCCCATTTTTTTAAGGGCATTTGTGGTTGATCCGACTTTCCAGTTTAGCCGAGTTCCATGTCATCTAGGGTGTTAGCGGAGGGAGGGTTACCTCTCAGTCCTCCAGGCGGCTCTCACCCCATGCCCAATGGTGGCACACTCTGGCTGTGTCTGGCCAGGCGTTTTAGACCTGAGCGCGCTGCTCCCAGATCTCCGGGTGGGAGCGCCACAGCCTGCTGGGACATGGGACAGCAGTACTGTCTCTGTCTGAATGTAAGGTTCACATCCCAGGAGTTTCACATCTTATTTGTGACTTGACTCAAAGGCTCCTGGGCAGGCCCGGCCATGCAGGGCACCAAAGCAAACCACTAGTGCAGACCCACAGACAGGCTTCCATTCTTCCTGGGCTCCCTTCTCAGAGAGGGTCTCACTGCCCACCTCACATGGCAGTGCTCTGAAGACTTCCTTTTGGGAGCATCTTCTGTTCCTTTCCCCAGAGAGTCTCCAGAGCAGTTTGCCTAGCCTCCACCTCCTGCAGACACAGGTGTGGCCTGAAGGGCACCCTGCTCCTTGGGGCAGCTCGACTGCCAGCACAAAATGGAGAGGCGGGGGAGGGGCAGGACCCTGAGGCCTCCGTGGACATTGTCCAAGTGCACAAACCCTTGTGTGTCACACTCAGACAGTAAAGGCCACAGGGTGACCCTCACACTGAGCACTAGTTTGAGGAGCAGCGAGTCCCATGGCCCTGATGGTGACCATGTGGCACACACCTGCTCAGAATGTTGCTCATCTTGTGACATTCACAGTGATGCCCACATGGCCAATGACCAGAGTTGGCCATTTTCAATACCATGGCATGCCAGCCCCATCTCTTCTTTAATGATATCAGGTCCCAGTCACATCTCCACCTTGGTCACAGGCAGCCAGGGTGTGTGTCTGACTGCAGTTGTAATCCAGGTTGATCCTCTGATTTATACATGTGTGGATCCGAGCATTGTACACGGCACGGTGATGCACACATGGTTTTTACTTCAAGAAAGGCATCAGAGTGAATTTTCAGATTTGCTTCCTACCACATGGTAAAACTCATCAAGTGTAAGAACCTTTTGGTCTTACACAGTCTTTATTATTTTCCTGTTTTTAAAGGGAAAACTTGGGCCAGGCAGATAGCTTCTGATAAAGTGTTTCCTATGCACACATTTGGACCTAGACCCGAGTTTGTCCCTAGAACCCACACAGAAAAGCTAGGCATGGTGACAAGCCTTGGTAACCCCAGTCCATGGGTTTAGAGGCAAGGACAGGCAGATCTCTGGGGCCAGCTTACAAGCTCCAGGCCAGTGAAAGACCCTGTGTCCAAAAGTAAGGTAGACACGGGGTTGGAGAGATGCTCAGGGGTTAAGAACACTGGCTGCTCTTGCAAAAGGACCTGGGGAGGGTTCCCAACACCCACATGGCAACTAACAACTGTCAGTAACTCCAGTTCCAGGGGATCCAACATCTTCTTCTGACCTCTGTGGATGTTGTACCCACATGGTACGCCTGCACACATGCAGGCAAAACACTCATAAAAAATTAAAATAAAAATTAGGAAACCTTATAAAAATTTAAAAAGAACAAAACAAGTAAAACAAAGTAGAGAGAGCCTGATAATGACATCTGAGGCAGAGAGAGAGAGAGAGAGAGAATGCTCTTAAAGGAATAACTTAAGCCTTACAGGGTTAGGAAGTGGCTCTAGCTCCCACAGGAAGGAGCCAAATCCTATCATCAAGATTGATCCTAGAATTCATTCATTCCCCGAATATTTGGAGGGTATTTGTTTTGCTCTAGGCATGGCGTCGGGGAGGGTACATAGAAAAGAGGGAACGGTCTCGTCTTCTGGAAGGTTTGGCCATTGGCCTTGAGGTTTTCAGTCTACTTGGCCTTGTGTCCCTTCAACAAGCCAAAGACATATTTTGTGACATCAGATGGGGAAACAGTCCCTGAGCCCCTCACTCCACCTACTGTGTGGTCTTAGCTCAACAAGAAGTAGAGCGTTGCTGTTCTAAGTCCTCTCGGCTCCACAATAACCCTCCTAGTGTTTCAAGGTGTGGGTTGTACCCCAGATCTTCTCAGAGCTGGACTCAGTCTGAGAACCCCATTCTGGGGTGGCACCCTCTTGCTCTCTGGGGTGGGACATCCCAGCTGCTCTTCCCAGCAAAGGTAGTTGCCAAGGAATGCTCTAGAAGCAGCATGCTTCTTAGCAGACCCCTGCTGGATGGGCAGTGTTGAGAGCAGCCTTCTCTCCTTGCCTGCTTCCCAGGTGACCTTGGCCAGCATCCGCCTCCTCTGCCAGGGAGCCAGCTCTTAGTCAAATCTAACCAAATTCTAAATAATGGAATCAAGATTGACCTGTCATTTTCCAGTCCTGCAGTTTTACAGTTTAGCTCTTTTCAAAGACAACCCAGTCGTTTGAATTTACAACCTATTTATGACAAAGGAGGAAAAACCCACTGAAATAAATGAAATCACCAAACCAAAGACAAGCAGATGTGCTGGGCAGCCTGCCTCAGCACAAACTAGAGGTGTGAGGGACCATATGAGAGTGAGCGCCAATGTGTACCGCACTGAAATTCATCACACTGAACACATCACTAGAAGTGCTGGTCCCTCTTCAGTTACTATAATGAAATAGCCTAGTCAAGGTTGCTTTGTAAAGGAAAGAGTTTTATTAGCTCACAACTTTCAGAGACAGAAAGTCCAAGCTGTGTGTTACTTGTTCTGGTGGGCCCCCTGCTGTCTCACACTGAGGCAGATGTGGGAGTGATGAAGGGGGAGCGGCTACAGAGTGAGGAAGAGCCAGAGATGGGGGGACTTATGCAAATACAAAGGGTTTCATTGTTCCAAGAAAATACCAGACTAAGTGCAGCAGGCACTTTCCTCCCTTTATCCCTGAGGAAAGTGCCTGCTGCACTTAGTCTACAGATACTTACTGGGCATCCCCACGTGCTACCCTGATGCAAGGCTCATGGAGCCTCCAGCAGACTGGGGCACTGTGTTTGGGACAGACTCCCACAGAGAGGAGGCCTCTGGGAGGGCTGGAGTGGTAAGGTGATTGGGCTGAGATCTGAAAGGTGCAGGGGCTGGAGCAGAAAGGCCAAAGTCCCTCCCTGGGGAGCTGTAGTCCGGAGGTCCCCAGCCAGCCACACCTGGCCTACAGCCCTTGCCTCCCTGCCTCCTCCCCATTAGACTGTCAAGTGCATGGAGTCACCAGGACCCCATCTGACCAGCTTGGGAGGAAACCAAGCCCTAATTCTCTTATTTCAATGTTTAATTGTGTTGTTACTATATTTACAGATGCTCTCCTTGTCATAATTTTTTTTTTTTAATTTACTGTGGTGTATAGATGATAGATTTGGTGGAAATGCTCCTTTAAATTTTGAGTTTGTGTATCTCCAAACTCTAGTGCCCCTTATCATGAGGGAATGGCACTGCAGGAATTCTGTGACAAGACTCTCTGATATTTGGTAGGATAGGCATACCAAGCGCATCTCCTATTTAAAATATGTTTGACCTATGATAGGTCAGGGACATAACTCTAGCCTTAGTCAAAGAGTGTGAGTAATCTGCTGTTTTCTGATTTCTTGCAATTGTCATTGTGTAAATATGCTAACACGGGGTTAATTTAATTGTGTCTATTAATATGGTGTGGTGGACATATCAGAAGCCCACATGCAGGTATGTACTGCTGAGGAAATTTTCACCAAGCCTGCTCTCCCATGGAACCAGAGCCTGTGCTGTGCTCCCCCTAGTGGCCTCTTCTAGTTACTACATCCACCGTCAGTTACTATATTGTTGGTGAAAATACCTCTGGACATGGTGGCACAGGCCTGGACTCCCGGTGCTCAGGAAATGGAGGCAGGAGGACGGTAAATTCAAGGCCACCTAGGGATATGTAGTGATACTATCTTAAAACTCCAAGAGCTAGGGGTCTTGCCTAGCATGTGCAAGACCCTGGGCTTCATCTTCGACACCATAAACAAATAAACATACACCAGCCAGGCTCCCCCTAGCGTGAGCCTCTCAGAAGTTGCTCTTAGCTGAAGCAGGTGGTTGGGAACCACTCATTGAGTCTGTAATGACCACACTTTGCAAAGAGGCGCCTCAGATCCAATGTAGGTCCAGCAGGAAGCAACCTCAGGTGGCTCAGGTGGCCTTCCACCTCAAGTTTGAGTCTGCCCGCAGGCCAGAGGAGCTATAGGCAGATTAGGAAGTGCCCAGGCTGCAAGCACACACACCTGACTCCCAGCCCTGACTGCAGAGGGATTGATATGTGCTTTCCCTTCTGTGAATGGAGGGGTAGCCGTCTCCTCACCGGGACTGCTAAGGGAGAGTTGCTTAGCATGATTTAACACAGTCGCCAATCACAGCAAGCCTGCATGCTGACTATTGGAGTGGGAAGTGAAAGAGACACTGCTTCCTGGTCCCCTTCCAGATTCTGCCTAAGAGAAGCATTGACTATCAGCCATACAGGTGCTGGAGTTGTCCTTGGGGCTTACTGCATGTCCACTCTGCCTCTGAGAAAGATCCTTCATGGCCTGCCTGGGGCAGCCTGGAACAAGGCTGCTGTGTCCAGGTTGACCGTTTCCCTGTGA
This sequence comes from Eospalax fontanierii, assembly GCA_035773235.1. Taxonomy (NCBI): domain Eukaryota; kingdom Metazoa; phylum Chordata; class Mammalia; order Rodentia; family Spalacidae; genus Eospalax; species Eospalax fontanierii. The sequence goes on from CM069536.1 coordinate 73,296,715, forward strand.
AGAGTCTACCTCCGTCACCCCCAGTATGGATGCTGAGCAGCAAGGAGCCTTTAAAACATCAAGACAGGAAGTGCTGGTCCCCGGGAAGAAACACACCAGTGTCCTTACAGGTTATTTTGTATAGCTCAGGTAGTGGAAATTCAAGTCACTCTCCTAGAGGAGGGGGAGGAGGAACAGGAGGAGGAACAGGAGGAGGGGGAGTGGAGGAAGAAAAGGGAGAGGAGGAGGAAGAAGAGAAAGAGAAGGGGGAGAAGGAGGGGGAGGAGGAAGAAGAGGAGGGAAGTTTGTTTCTTAAGATCCAAAACTTCTAAAATGTTCATACCTGTTGACTAGGAAATTGTGGTTGTGGGAAGACTGTCCTCATAAGTAAAAATGTGTTCCCAAGGATGGAGAGCTATCCAAATGGGTGCAGAAGGATGATTCTCATAGTAAAAGTGGAAATTCCTGACTCTCCAACTCTAGGAACAGGGTTAAATCATAGCTTGTGTAGAGTGTTACACAAGCTGGGCACAGTGGTGTATCCCTGTAATCCCAGCTACTCAGGAGGCCAGAGCAGGAGGATCACATTCAAGGCCTGCCCACATGGAAGAAAGAGAGCAGGTTTTCTCTGACCTCCGCATGCGCCCCATGGCACACATTCACCCACTCACCCACACACACTAAGTAGATTTAGAAAAAGTAAATAATAAAGTTAAAGTAAAGGGCTGGGGATACAGCCCCATGCATAGCACAGGCCCGGATGCAATCTCTAGTACCATGAGAGAGAGAATATTACACAATGAATTAAGATTTTAAGGTCTTGATATTTTACTTTTACAAAGGGGGGTGTCCTAGTTAGCTTTCCATTGTCGTGACAAAGCACTCTGACCAAAACCAATGTGAGGAAGAAAGGGTTGATGTGTTTACATGTCCTGATCACGGTTCATCATTGAGGGAACCAGGGCAGGAACTCAGGGCGGGAACCTGGAGGCAGGAGCTGAAGTAGAGACCATGGAGGAGCTGCTTCCTGGCTTGCTCCTCTGACTGTGCTCAGCCTGCTTTTTTATACACCCAGAACCACCTGCCCAGGGGTGGCACCACCCACAGTGGCCTGGGCCCTCCACATCACTCAGCAATCAAGGAAATGCCTCACAGATATAGCCACAGACCATTCCAACAGAGGAAATTCCCAGTTGAACTTCCTTCTTCCCAAAGTGTGTCAATTTGACAACCAAGACCAACCATGACAGTGGGCCTACGGCAAGAAAACCCAGACTTCAAGATGATGAAAACAGATTCTAAAATATGATCAAACTGAAGTTGTCTAATCATAAGCAAGCCAGCTTTTGTACACGGAGATCTGATTGCAGCTGAACCTCAGCTAACTCAAAGTCATCTCTCTAAGGGTGCCGTCTTTGTGAGGCTTCGTTTCCTGAATTTTCTTCCCCCTTTCGACTCTTCTTCCTGGTGGATGTGTCTTGCCTTCTGTCTAGCAAGGTCGGTATGCCTCTGCTTTCCTCTTCACTGGCCTCATACCTCTGCCCCGACATTTTTCTAGCCTTATCAGAGGCGGATGTAGAAAGATCACCAGGGGTTGCCAGTTCCTCCTCCAATGTCAGTGCCAGCCGGCCAGGCAGGCAATCCTTGATTCCTGATTTCAGGTTTTCGAAGGAACGGTGTGCAGGGAGCGCTCTAGTCAGAGCACTGGGGCCTTGAACAGAGCTGCCTGTTCCTGGCATAGACTAAAAGTTCCTTCAAATGCTGTTGTTTCCAAGAGTGTCCCGTAAAAACGTCTGGGTACTTTACAGAAGCACACATCTGGAACTTGTTTGATGGCCTCACAGGTCGTGTGAGGAAGAGTCACTCCTTCATTGAATCCAGTGGGTGGTCAGGTGATGTGCCTTTAAAAGGAGACTTGTGAAGTATTGCACACCTTGAAGAGGTCTTGCACCTGCTCTGTCTGTTTCTCCTCCCGTACTGTGGAAATAAATATATGTCTCACTAGGAAGCCCTTGTGGATTTAAAGAAAGTGTGCTAGATGGAACACAGCCGTCTTCAGGGCACCCATCCTTTTCTCTCCCCCTACTTTATAACAGCACGATGCAACAAAATCAAATGAATGTTCAAAGCAGTGAAGGAGATGGGGCACCCACAACCACCTGCAGACACGCTCCTAGACCGCCGCCACACGCAGAGCTTTCCTTTCCCTGCCGCACAGGGGTCAACTTCATCCCTTTTGCTTCTGATCCTAGTTCACATAGCACCGAATGTGGCGCAGGATTAGAATTTGTACCCAACTTAAACACCATACTTTGACATTTAATAATTGGGAAACCGAAGCTACGGAGTTGAGCCATTAACAGTAATACTGTCACATCATTAGGGCTCCCTCCGAAGAAGACGTGGTCCTCACTCCCACAGCGAGGCCATCACCCACCACCCAGTGCCATGTCTGCCATGCTCACTGTTCTGAACTTTGATGACGGGCTGGTACCTTTTCTTTAAAGGTCTGCACGCAGTTTTCTTCTCCCTACAGAATGGAATAGGCACCCCTCCAGCCCACCTGCTGTTCTATCTTCCTTGCCTTGAACCCTGTTTGTAAAGTCTTTTGAAATAATTCTTAAGATGACTTATTCTTTAAGCAAAAGATGCTTGTTATTCCTGAGCTGAAGGTAAATTCATTTGCACTTTTCTTTACAGAAGTGGGACCAATGAACAGTGGTTCCGTTGGCCCACAGACAAGCCCACTTGATGGCCGTGCAGTGGTTGGCTCCAGTGGTTTATTTTGAAAGATCTCTTACTTAAAGTGGAGTCAGACAATTAGGATGAAATGCATCCTTAAAAAGGAGCAGGACTTGTTCAGTCCCAGTTCCAATGAAGTCATCTTTCAGGACAAATCTGAGTTTTTCCCATTTAAAAGCAATCTAAAAGTCCTTTTCCCAGACAGCACAAGCTTTGTTGGATCAACAAACATCACAATGAAAAATATATTTCCTGCCCCAGAATCTAGAACTTGAAGCTCTTGAGGGCCTCCAAACGGAAGCTGGCACACTCTGGCCAAGGTGCCATTGTGGAATGAAGTGAGCTGGTTCTTCGGTGTCAGGACAAGCAGGGACACACTTAACTGACTGTTGGTCCTTGGAGCTGAGCAAACAAGCATGCAAGTCGCCACCCTGCTATAACCGGAGGGATAACGTACCTGTTACCCAGCACTTCCTGACTTTCAAGTGGGTGTTCAATCTGGTATTCTAGATTGCGTGATCTGACTCTGAAAGCTTTGGGGCACATCCTTCCTCAGGTGACTCATGTTCCATCAGCCCCAGTAACACCCTAGTGAGACTGTCACTTTATCCTGCCCACTTAATGGAGAAGTTAGCTGTCAGACTAATAATGCTGCCAGACTTGGGAGAGGTACAGTTAGAATTGTTTGTCGTGCTGCCAAAACAGTGAGGGGCCATTAAGGATTCTGAGGCTTCCCTTCAACTCATGGCCAAGACTGAAACTCAGGGGTGTTTCAGAGTTGCTGGTACTATGAAGAAATGGTAGATTGTACTTGATAGCATCGTTTCTTTTCTGCTCTGTATCGAGGTGCGAGGGTGGTTAATTCTAGTTCTCAAGTCTGATATGCAGTTGTAACGCATAAATTTTAAATGGCAGTTTTCCTCCTCTATGCTAAGGAACCCAGAGGACTTGAGAACTCCAAGGGTGCTGGGTTTCTTGGAGGTGGTTGTGAGCTGCTGCCTTCCTGTAAAACACCATCCTCCTTACCTGAAGCCCAGGTGCGTCCCGGCCTCACATCAGATCTGCAGTATCCTCAGACAGCTGGAAAGCAAGGACCTCCCCATTGTAACTCAGGAGCCCGTTCTGTGTGTTCATTGAGTGACAATGTAGGTTGAGCTGATTTTCAAATGCAGTGGATTCCATTGGATGGTTTCAGTCCTTCATCAAGCAGCCACAGCATTGTAATCAGAAAGTTCTGCAAGCCCCAACAGTTACCCGTGGCATGCTGGGTAGTCTCAGCCCAAAGATGCTGAGGGTATGCAGAGTAGGCAGAGCTTAGCAAGTCTTCCAAAATGGTTGCTTTTTAAACTATTCTTTGAGAATTTCACATGATGTATTTTAACCATATTTACCTCCAACTCCCGAAACTCCTCCTCCCTTGTCCCCAATTTCACATCTTATTTTTCTTTCCCTTTTAAAGATTTATTCATGTGTCTGTGTCTGTATCTGTGTCTGTGACTGGATGTGCACATGTGCATGTGTGTGTGTGTATGTGTGCAGCAGCCAGAAGGTGGTGTTGAGTGCCTTGGTGGAGTTACAGGTGGTTGTAAGCTGCCAGATGTATGTGCTGGGAAATGTACTTGGGTCCTCTGCAAGAACAGCCAGTTCTCTTACCCACGGAGCCATCTTTCCAGATCCAACCCCCTTTTTAAAATTTGACAACCCATCCACTCCAATTTGTGTTGTCCATATACTTTGGGGTGTGCAGCCGTCCACTGGAACTGATCAACCTACAAGGGGCCATACCCTTAAAGCTGACACCCTCCCCAGAGTTCACCAACTGCCCACAGCTCCTCGTTAGGAGCTGAGGTTCCTGAACCCCTTCCCACTCCATGCTAGAATTGTGTCTGACCTGGTCTTATGCATATCTTCACATATTTAAACCACTCCCCTCCTTCTTACACAGAATAAAAGAAAGTTAACACTGTTAAGACCAAATGTGAGATGGTTCACCTGTGTTGCCATGTATGTTATGACTGCTTTTTATATCTTATTTGTTCTTGGTGCTTTGAGACAAGATCTCGCTATGTAGTCCCTGCTGGCCTTAAACCTGTTTCTCCAGCCCCAGCCTCCTAAGCACTACCACTGTAGGCATGAGCCACCACCCCTGGCCAAGCATGTGTTTAGCTGAGTGTGCATTATTTTTAAAATTAGAAAAGGAGCTGGGCATGGTAGTGCACGCCATTGATCCCCACACTCAGGAGGCAGAGACAGGCGGATCTCTGCAAGTTCAAGGCCAGCCTGGTCTACATAGCAAGTTCCAGGCTGGCTGAGACTACAGGGAGACCCTGTCTCAGAAAGACAATAAAAGAAAAAGAAAAGACAAGGAATAAAGGTATTTTGTAGCCCATGTGGTGGAAGGGCCTGGCGTGGGGTTGGGGGTTTGTGGGGTGAGGTCCTTCCAGCCTTCTTGTGTGAAATGGGGCACAGCAGAGTCTGACCTAAAGCTTGCTTTATTTGCTCTTTGGTTTGGTTGGGGTTTAGTTTTTAGAGACAGGGTATCACAGTGCAGCACTGGCTGGCTTTAAGCTTGTGACTTTCCTGTCTCAGCTTCCCAAATGCTGAGATTACAGGTGTGAGCCACCACAGCCAACTTGAAGCACTGGTAGTCATTCGTTAAAACATGCAGAATTGCACCGCAGCCACCCCCTGTGTCTGTGCTGTGGCTGCAGTTTCTTGCAGGGATGCTGGGTCTTCCCCACCAGGCAGTCCTGATTGATTCTGTCTCTTCTTCCTGCAGCTGCCCATGATGGGAGGGGCATTCATGGATTCATCCAATGAGGACTTCAGCACAGAGTACTCCCTGTTCAACTCCTCTGCCAACGTCCACGCGGCTTCCAATGGCCATGGCCAGCCAGAGGAGTCCCCTCGCTCCTCCAACGATGCCGTCCTGCTGTGGATTGCCATCATAGCGACACTGGGGAACATCGTGGTGGTGGGGGTGGTGTATGCGTTCACCTTCTGAGGGCGCAGGGACGCTGTGGCTGCAGGATGAGGGCGCAGGGACGCTGTGGCTGCAGGACAGCCCCTCCTGAGCCAGGCTTCCCCAGTGAGGCTCCCTAGTAAGGCTGCTGCCCACTGGCTGCACCAGAGTTCTGAGCTCTTGAACAACCTCTCCAGGGGTAGCCTTCAAGCATCCAGAATTTCCCTCAGACAGCTCTAAGATTGAATTCGCCACACTGTAGTTAAGCTGATTCCAAGAAGTTGGGCTTTCAGATGACAGAGTCTTGGTAGGTCAAGGCCTTTAAACAACAGACTTGAAAATCATGGAGATTTCACTTCCAGAACACAAGACTGAGTCCAACACCTGTTAGATTTTAATGGTAGACCTGGTTTGGTGACATTTGGTAGCACTAAGTAATCAATTGTACATCTTATTTTTCTGCAGACTTATTGGACTTGGTATATGGGTCCTGGGGCAAGAGGAACCTTCAGTTCAGAGGCTGGCCCATCTTGATTTCATGTCCCACCCCTGGGGATATTGATGGTAATATCATAGGACCACAGAATGTTGTAAAAGTGACTTATAAATGGTACTTTGTCACCAGACCCAAGTGCATCAGAAAACCCAGCGACTGGGTATGGGGCTGTGTCTGCTGGATGAACTTCCTAATCTTTCAAAGAAAAAGTGAAGTCACTGTTTCTTCTCTGAGGACTCGTGGCATTTAAAGATGAGTTATAGCCATGTCCCCTCATTGGACGGGATGTCACTGAGAGGGGTGCGACGCACCTGTGGCTGGATAACGAAGTCAGATCAGCAGAGCATTTCCTTCGGCCGGGCCTCCAGCCCAGCCGAGCTCTATTGAGTCCATTCCCACCCCAGCAGCCAAGGCAGGGAAGGGACCACCAGCGGTCTCAACAATGTTCCACAGGTCAATTCTGTTTAGAGGTCAACTGTGCCCTTCTTCCCAGGTCCAGATATGCTTCCTGTTGGGTCGGTTTCCTTAAATCGTTGCACTGCAGTGACTGGAAGCTCTGGAAAACAAGGACGCTCCCAATTCAAGATCAGCATTGGAGGACCAGAGTTGGGAAGGGCCCCTGTACCATTCTCCTTTCCCTGGGAAAGAGTGTCTCCGCATGGAGCCCCACCTCCACTCTGTGAGGGGAGCATCAGCAAGGGGTTCAGAGTGTCCTCCCCCTGCTTCCCTCCCCTCCCTCTGTGAAACACAAAAGGATTGAGGGGCCCTGTCTGTGTCTGGGGATAATTGCCAGAATCCTGAACATACCACTGCTCTTGGAAACATGAGAGTTCTTGGTGACAGGCAAAAAATTCGTCTAAATGGTCCAGCTCAGCCAGCTGCGGGCTGACAAGATTGCCGGACATGCCATGGACAGCCACCAGCTCTGCCTCCCCACATTGTCACTATAGCAGCAGCTCTGCAGATACTTCCGCTCCAGGGAAAGCTGTGAGTACAGAGAACCCGGCTAACCTTGGTAGCCAAGCAGAAGGAACGTAGAGCATCTACTGGGACCCCTGAAATCATCAGCAGAGCAGAATGCTGGGCTGGCAGTTAGCTGGTATGTGCCAGAGGTGTGGGCTGCTGGATGTTTGCCCTGGCTTCCTCTCTCTCCAGCAGGACCCTCGTCACACCCCAATCTTGGAACAAGGGGATGGAGAGAACCAGGGAGAGAAGCAGGAGCCAGGGCTGGGCCAAGAGTGCACCGGACGTCTTAGATGGCGTCTCTGTCCCAGTACTCTCTGATGCACCCCCCTTTTGTCTTTCACTCTCAGGGGAGTGGCAGCCCTGTAAAGAAGTAGGTCTTCCCACCCCATGTCAAGATCTGCTTTCCCAGGCAGATGTATTGGAAGCCCTCTGTCCACAAGGCTTCAACTGATCTGTCTCGTTTTCTGTCTCCCGCAGTTTCCTTCTCCGTCCTCCTCCCTCACAGGTAACAATCAGCAAATGATGGATTCTAGGCAGAGCAAGCTGTGCTGTCCTTCCTGCCTAAGCTGGGTTCTGTCTTGGCTGTCAGGTAAGGGAGAAACAGGCCTACTCAGTGCTTGAGTACTGATCTCAGTACTGGAGTACTGTATCCAGGCACAGTATTAAATTTTCATGTACAGCCTTCTCCCTAACCCCACCTCACTGCACTGTGCTCTGATGCACGGGAGAGAGCCAGAGGCTCAGAGGAATGGATGAACTTTCCTGAAGCCCCACAGCGTGGAAGGAGCTAGAATTGGAACCTGGCAAGCTGGACTCTGCAGGTGGCCATTTCTATGGCACTGCACAGCCTACTGAGGCTGGATGTTCCTACCAAGGCACATTTGAACTAGACCTGAATCTAGAGGGGTTGCTTCCTTAGGGTCATGGTTTGGAATGACCTGGGTCATCCACAGGTCTTGGACCATCAGAATGGGGCGACTTCAGTGCTTTGCCTTGACTCCAGAAGTAGTGAACCCTGATGCCTTCCCCCTCCCCCATCCATTTAAGATTGACCTCCAGTCTCCCTGTAAGTTTCCAGGAGGGTCTCAAAATAGAGTTTCTCAGGTGCATGTAGAAGGTGCCCCTAGCAAAGTCTGGGCACCCCGAGATGCTGCACACTCAGAGGAGTACCCTGTGGCCAGTGCTAAGGTCAGTGTGTAAGCCCCACCTGTGTGGCAGATTGACCCCAACTAGTGTTTGGTCTCCTGTGAACTCCAGATCTTTCCAGAGTAGGAGATGGGACTCTTACTCTTAGGGATCCGAGCCAGGATTATATCTTCTCTGGGTGAGGTGGGTCCCTGAACCCACTGAATTCGATAGGTCAGTGCTGAGAGAGGGGAAGGCTTGGCTCTGAAGAGGTACTGCATTGGCTGGCATGCTCTAGAGCCTGCGCTTTGTGAAATCCAGATTATGAGGCTAATGAGTCCCTGCCCCACCCCAGAGACAGGCCACCGTGCCTCCTTGCAGGAGTCCCTACAACTCCAGGGAGCAGGAAGCAGGGAGACCAGTGCAGCAGCCAGAGAGGCAGCTGTGTGGGTGGCTTGGATGTCGGCCACACCACCCTAGCATCCATCGTGGTCCATCCCTGGAGCCGGACCACTGGGCTGAATGTGTGTCCTTGGCGCTGTGGTCCTGTTCAGAAGTGTGACCTCCCCTGTCCTCCTCTCGTGTTGCGTGTTCTGTGTATCTCCTTTCCTTCCCCAGTAACTCTGGGGGCAAGTGTGAGGTGCATACAGATTATTCCATGTTTTTCAGTTGAGGAAACAGGGCAGGCCGTGTGCCAGAACACATGGCTAGGGAGCTGTGATTGAGACCCGCCTTCTGGACTTGAGAGACTGGGAAACTGATCTGTCCTCTGAATCCTCTAGAACCAGCTGCCCTGGAGGGTGGGGGTTGGCTCTGAGGCAGGAGCCTCCCTTGGTACCGGAAAGATTTGTAGTGCTAAGTGTAGAAGAGGCCAGGAGCAGACATTCTTAATTTCAGAACCTCATGCTGACAAGGGCTGTAAGAGCACCTCACTGGGACCCTGCAGAATCAATGGAGAGCTGTAGAGTCTCCAGGCCTGCTGCTCTCTGTGTGCACCAAGAAGCATGGGAGGGCATTGGATTAACAGCAAGCCCCTGAGATGTGAGATGTTCTCCACTCCCTGTCACCAGGCCCCCTTCACTACACACTGTAGATGCCACTGGGCAGCCTCGGAGCAGGCCCAGGGGCAGCCTGTGTTACCACCACAGGGAGGCAGGAGCTCTGCTCCAGAGCTGCGGAGAGCAGCCAGAGTCCAGATGGCCCATGAGCATCTGTCCAAGCCCTTCTGCCACAGCTCTGTCAGTCAGTGCAAGGGAAGACTCAGGCCTGAGCCGTGGGGAGACTGAATATGTGGCACCCTGCCCAGGAGGTCCTGGGCACTGTCTTTGCCTGGCTAGACCTGAGCACTGGGAAGGCACACCTCAACTTCTGGTTCTTTAAACCGACTTTAAACTCATGGAGTTTGAGACCTGGCTTTTCATAGGGATAGGTCCCAGCAGACTCATGGTCAGCATGCAAGGACTGTGTGTGCCTCAGCCACAGGGTCGTCCCCGGTTCCACATGGAGCCCTCCCGCTCTGGGGTGGAGTAATCCGATGGCCTGTGTCTGCTTCCTGCATTCTTCATCTTCTAGTGCCCGCAGGCTGTACATGTTGCTGAGGCCCAACACAAAACCGTAAGCAACACATCATGAGAGTTTTGTTGTTCTAAGTTGATTACTCCATTCTTGAGTGAGAACTTAATGGGTGACAGCACTTGAGTTGCAATGTCAAAAGGATGGTTGGGGATGATGGGGAACCAGAGGATCGCTGCTTTAGCATTTAGTCCAAAGCAGTTGGAGGTGAGCAGTTCTGACCTTATCAGTGGCTCACATGTGGAAGACCCTGCAGGCTAGCAGCAAAAGTTCTAGCTTGAGAAAGCCCAGTCTTCAGTAGGTTCAGGGACATTGGCAGGTGGAGCTGGTCAGCAGGAGCAAGGGCTTACCCACCCAAGCCACCCAATCACAGAGTTCTTAACTTCAGGTGCTTTTGTTCCCCAGGGGACTTTTGGCAATGCCTGGAGAGTCCCTGTTGTTACCATGTGAAAAGGAGTGGGGACTGCTGGCATCTAGTGGGTGGAGGCCAGAGGTGCCACTTATCCAGCAACACAGGACAGACCGGTAAAGGAGCATTATCCAGTCTCCAAGTATCAAGAGTGCCATAGGAAACCCCACTAGAGTCTAAAACTATGGGGGTTCCCAAAGCTCCACTTGCCACGTGTGAGTCGCCCAGCAGATCAGAGCAAATCAGAGCAGTGATCTCACTGGCTGTCCAAGTTGAGAAACTTCCAACAGGGAACTGGACTTTGGAAATCCACATGACTGCTTCTACTGTCTGGAGCTTTCAGGAGGACCCCTGCCTGCCTGGAGAAAACCCCACAGAGCAGCCAAAACACTGAGGCTGAACCCCCACCAGTGATTATACATCCAGGACCACCACCAGGGTCCAGCCTCTGCCAATGCCTCCAAGGAGTGCAGGTGGGGGCGAGCTTGAGATGCAGGGCCAGAGAGCCTGAGGAGCAGACGTTGGGCAAATCCAGGTCTCCTTTCTGACGCTGTTCCCCAGAGCTGGAGGCATAACGCTCTACCGTCTAAACTTTTATGGGGCTGTTGCCTTTGTTCCCTGCCATCAGCAGACTCCAGTTCTTCAGGCCAAGAGCATTGGCAGAGGTGTGTCTTACTGCCTTTCTCATAGCTGGGCCTGTAAACATATGTATATGACATGAAAGTACTTTCACATTCCAGGCCCTCGGTGCCCAAGTGCCTGGTGCCCCATCCCGTCACTGGCTTCTGCAGTGATAAGGCTCTTTCTTGATGCAGGATTTCAGTGTGCTCTTTTGATTAGAAGTATGTGACCTTCAGAGGTGGAAGGTGTGGTGGTAACGCGTCCCTGTGTTAGCCCTTCTTGATCTCATCATTTTCTGTAACAATAATTAAAAAGGAAAGAAGCTTTAACTCTGTGTCTGGCTCCCATCTTTTATATGAAGAGTACAGTCAGCTTGTCAGGGATGGAGTCTGGTGTCAGTTTGACATACCTGAGAAAAAGGAACCTTAACTGGAGAATTTCCCCTATTGGACTCATCTGTGGCCATGTCTGTGAGGCGTTTTCTTGATGGCTGAGTGATGTGGGAGGGCCCAGTCCACTGTGGGTGGTGCCATCCCTGGGCAGGTGGCCCTGTGTTATACAAGAAAGCAGACTGAGCACAGGACGGAGGAGTCAGTCGGTAAACAGAGGTCTTGGGGGCCTGTGCTTCAGTTCCTGCCTCCAGTCCTGCCCTGACTCCCTCAGAGACGGCTTGCCACCTGGAAGCAGAAGATGCCTTTCTTCCCCAAGCTGGTTTTGGTCAGTGTTTTTTATCACAGCAACGGAAAGTATCCAAAACCCTGCTCATCTTTGAAGGCCACACACATGGGGTGGTCCATGGGTGCTGCTCCCCTACTGGGTGCCCCCGCCTACTGAGGCGGTATGGATCTCCCTGTCCCCTGCTCCCTACTGAATTCACTCAGAAATGGTCTTGGGCTGCATGCATTTTTCCTCCCATCAGTGCCTGACCTCTGAGAGCAAAGTTTATCTCCCTCAGCACCTGGCACTGTCCCTGACTCAGAAAATACCCATCAGGTGTTCAGTGAGTGAATGAATGAAGGAATGAATGAATGAATGATACCCAAATGTCCAGTCCAGTATATCTTCAAGGAACACCAAGAATTTGACTGCAGTCACATTCCACAGACAGAAACATGACCAAGTGTGGTGGCTCAGACTTGTAAGCCCCACAGTGGAGAAACTGAGGCATGGAGCTTCGTATCAAGCCTGTAACTGGTGATCAGGACTGGAAATCTGAGGCTCAGGCCTCAAGAATACTTGCAGCTATTTCTGGGGTTGACTTTGGGGGCCCTGGGGAGCTGAGGCTGTCCTATGAGATGACAGACCAGAGCCTAGCCACCCTTTCAGCCCTGTGGTAAGTGAGCCACAGGGAAGCCAGACAAAGCCCAAGAATATTCTCTGAGGTGTCGGGCACCACCAGGGCAGCAAGGAAAGGCAACGGAGTCACTGACGGCGTGAAGAGAAGGCAGGACTCTGCTCTGCACAGCATCTGGGAAGGGGGCTCTGGGGACGGAGCCAGAAACAGGGCTGTTAGAGCCTAAAGGTCACGCACTCTGCCAGGGGTTTGGGACTCCCTTTCATCTTGTTTCTTGTGAAAGTGGTCAAGGCCTTCCTGCTGTGGTATGGACTATGTTCTCAAGACCCAGGCCAGCAATTCAGAGGGATAGAAAAGGCCATTTACAAGGTTTTCCCCCAGCAAAGGCAGCATCTACAGTTCAGCACTGCTGAATTTCTATTTTAATCAGCTATGGCTGTCTAGCCTAGGCCAAAAGAACATTCCCAGTTCCCCAGCTCCACCCTGCCCGCTAGCTACTAGATTTTGGGTTTACAAATTTGGCATGTAAACACGTGTGTTTACATGCTGTGTTCCTGCTCCTGAGCCATCTTGACTTGTGTGGTACGTATGTGCAAGGCAGGCTTCCTGGAGTAGAAATTTGCACGGGTGTGGGGTCTGCTGAGACATCAGTGTGTCAGAACCACAGCTGCCTCTGTGCTGGAGCCTGGTACTCTGTGAATTGCCAGGCTGTATCATCTCCTGGGGAAAGACCTGCCTTCCCTTCTCTGGTACACCCTTGAGGGCAAATATCCCTTCTGGCTCTCCCGTGGGCCCCCATAATGCTCACCCCAAAGATAGCAGACTGATGACTTCCCCATACATGAGGTCATGACTTGGACAAGTAACAGGAATCAACGAAGGAGCAAGTGTGATGGGCCAGATGGAGCGGGCAGCCCCATCTGGTGCCTGCTGGGTTGGTGGCTTTCTTTATCAGCTCCCCAGAGCCTCGTGTATATCTGGAGGTGAGGAGGGGGCAGAGAGGAAAGGGACAGGCCTGAGACCACGATGGGATTTTTAGTGATCCCTGACGACTGGCCTGCTTACATAGTTGCCTGCTGTGGTCTCCCAGACTGCCTTCTCTGGGATTTTCCACTTGACCCCTAACTGCTCTGGCTCCTGCAAAGGTCCACAGCTAACGTTTATTGAAGCCAGGATGCTGAGCCCGTTTACGCAAAGAGCACAAATAAAATTATCCACCATGGCAACCAACACTAGCAGGGCTGCTGCCTGAAGGGTTTGCCAGAGCTTTGCAAGCTGGTCCTCCAACTTCCAGTAGGAAGCTGCAAGCATCTACCAAGCCCCAGCACGCCCAGGCAGAAAACTTGTCTTTTTTTATTTTTTGATTCTGGGAGGGAAGAAAGAACCATTTGAGAACCACAGGGCAGAAGGCATAACTGAGAAGCCTGGGGAGTGGGCAAGAGGAAGTCCAAGGAGGCTCTTAACCAGGTTGGTAGCCCAGGCCTGCCAGCCAAGCCCTTGGGGTCGAGAAAAACACGTCTGTTTGCCTGCTCATTGGATAAACAGCGGCCAACAGTATGATAAGCCAAGTGACACTGATTGAATAAAGCAGGGAATAAAGCAGCCTCGCCCTTCTGAGGGCCAAAGCAGGCCAGAAGCAAATAAAGAGACAGTTGAAAAGTGGGGCGGTGGGGCCGGAAGATGGCTCGGTTAACAACGTGCTTATCTTACAAGGGGACCTGAGCTTGATCCCTAGAACCCATGAGAAAAAAGACAGGGTGACAACACCCATGTGTAATCCCAGAGAGGAGACAGGAGGGTCCCTGGGGCTCATTGGCCAGCCAGCCTAACCTATTTGGCAAACTCCAGGCCCCTGAGAGACCCTGTCTCAAGATAAATGGTGAATGCTGCCCAAGAAACAACCCCCAAAGTCATCCTCTGAACTCCATGTACATGTACACACATGTGCACATGCAAGCCACACATGAACACATACATACACAAAAAGCAGGGTAGCACACGGAGAGCTGCATTACAGGGAATTAAAATGAGCACAGGGCTCTGGGGCGAGCACATGGCCTTTGGAGACTTCGGCCTGCGGGGGAGAGTTGGGGCAGTGGCTCAGCCTAGGGACAGTTTAGAAAAGTAGCCCGACATGCTCCCACATGTCCTGGCTGCACCAAAGCGCCAACTGTTCCGGCACCATGATCCCAGTCTTTTAGACTCCAGAACAGCAAGAGATGTTTATAAACTGTCCAGGCCCTGGTGCTTTGTTACGTCTACCAGTGTGCTAAGGCATTGCACAAGCACCTTCCGGTTTGATTATGTCATGGTCCCAAAAGTGCCCTGCCCAGGTTCTCTGGGAGGATATGTTAGTCAGTTCCTGTTACTCTGGAGAAATACCTGAAGCAGTTAACTTACAGAGAGGAAAGGGTGGGTGACAAGATGGCTAGCAGATAAAGGTGCTTGCTGTGCAACCCTGATTCCCTGAGTTCCAGCCCGGGAACCCACATAAAAGTGAAGGGGGGAAACTGACCAGAGTTGTCCTCTGACCTCCACATGCACACTATGGTATGACTGCCCCCCATAATAACCACGAAGAGAAAAGTTTCTCTTGTCATCTTGAAGGTTACAGCTCAAGATGAGGCATCCCTCTTATTTTGACTTCCGGGGGAAGTGACATCCCAAAGCAGGAGCTTGGGTTAGAGTCTCAAAACTGCCAGCAGCAGTCTCTATAAGCGAGACATGGGCAGCAGAGCCTGGGGAGATCTCTGTGACCCGAAGTCATCGTGACAACGGCAGCCACAGCCTGTGTCTTGTCCCCCATCTCATCCTGACCCTATCCCTTCCGTTGTTTTGTAAACTGACTGTGTAGAACTTAGAATGGAGATGGTCCCCTCTCCATCCAGGAAGCTGGAAGATGAACCTAGCCACCCTAGCCCCAGGTGCTCCGTCTGATACCCTGTGGCTGCTCCCGGGGAAGCTTGCTTTTTACAGAGTCACTCAGTCACTCCCCTCCTTCCCATGTGCTTACAGTGAGGTTTCTTTTGAGAGGGAAGGCACATTGCCATGTGAACATGACACTGTCAATGTCGGGAGACTGAGGCCAGGTCTGCCCAGGTTCATCCTCTTGGTGGCATCAGGTACTCTCTAGAGCCAAGTTGGAGGAAGGAGCCTTGATGGGCTACCTGGGGCCTTCAGCTCCTGCCCCAAACTCTATACCTAAGTGTTTGGGGCCAGGGGTTGGGTAGACCTGGGGCTGCGGTCACACATGACTCCCATCCCCTTCTCCCTTGCCGTCTCCTCCTACTGGGTGTGTGTGTGTGTGTGTGCTCTGCTTGCATTCACAGTCCACCTCCATCTCTCTGGGAGTCCATCAGAGATCTCATCATAATGGTCTCTGAGACAGGAACGCTGCCAACAGTCCCAGGAAAGTCAGACTGTGGGTCTGCCCAGCAGGGGGCGCTGTGGTTCCAGGAATGACAGGAGGAGCCCCCAGCCAGGTGCACTCTCCACAGGGCCCCAGAAACTCCAGTGGTCTTTGCAGAGGTTTGTGTGCTCACAGAGGGAGAAGCTGATAAGCCTCTCACAGAGGAAATTAACCGATGCCTCCTTATGAGCAACATCCGGCCCACCTAGATAAATAGACACTGACCCACAGAGCTGGGATTCTGAGAGACGTGGGCTGAGCTCAGTCCTCTGGTCTTTTCCCATGGGCCTGGGCATGACTCTACTTTTGAAGTATGACACAGAGACAGAAAAAAATGCAAAAGTTCCATGTCTTAGTTGAACAATCCCTCAAAGTCATCACACTCACAACCCAGGAATCAATCAGGACTAGCCAAGTGCTCTCAGGACACACCAACCTCCCTGCAGCCTACACTAACCTACAATTCTTTTCAATCAGCTGTCCACAAGGACACTGACATAGGATTTTGGTTTCTAGCTTGGCTTGACCAAATGGAAAGATCCACACAGTGCAGCTGACCACAGGAGTGCGGAGGGCGGGGTCCAAGTGTAATACCAAGGAAACAGATGTCAGAGACCAAAAGAGGGGACACTGAATGGAGCTCAGAGATGTATTTGTGGGGTGGCTGTCCTGGGGATCTCAGGAGAAGTTCAGGGAGGTGGCCCCACATCCATCTGCCCAGCCCAGACAGCCCACCATCAGCCGTAGGTTAGAAGCACTGTGGAATCAGGCAGTGGTGCCTGATTCAAGAAAAAGTAAACCCTTGGAACTGTCAAAACCAGAGTGAGCCTGATCTGCTTTCAGAAACATTCCTTTCTGTTTGTCTTGAAGCTGTTGCTCTGAACAAATGACTTTGTTAAACTGTGCATCCAGCAGGGTATAGGAAAGGAAATGAGGAACTTTTCATATCAGGGAAGAATTTTTCTTTTCTGACCCCTCTCCCCCGACTCAAAACAGCATACACAACCACAGACGTTATCAGTCTAATCCTACCTGTTGTTCGAAACCTAAGCCATAGATAATTTGCTTTCAAGTGTTTCCCGGGTCACTGCTTTAAGCTGTGACATTATCACAACATACACACACATAGACATTATTTGGGTCAGGGCAAGAGAGGAGAAATAAGAAACATAGTTTAAGATTAATTTTATGTGGGACTGGAGAGACGGCTCAGCAGGAAAGAACACTGGCTGCTCTTGCAGAGGACCTGGGTTCAGTTCCCAGCTCCCACATGGTGGCTAACAGCTATCCGTCACTCCAGTTCCAGGGGATCCGACACCTTCTTCTGGCCTGCACACGCATTGCGTGACAGGAGTGCATTTAATACACGCAGGCAAAACACTCATACACATAAAATAAACCAAACATTTTGAAGATTAAAGCTATGTGTTCGCTCATAAAGGTTGATTACAAGAGAAATCTAGCAAGATTGTTTACATTCTAAGTAAAAATGATTACACTGTAGGAGGACAGACTGAATAGAATCTCAAAACATAAGATTACCTTTGGTTACAAGCTTAGCTATCATTCCCATTTGTATCAGAAGGCATTTCCAGAAAAATCATTCCCACGAGGAACCACAGAAGGAAGTGGTCTTGTGGCCACTTATGTCTGTACAGGGTGTCACTGCACAGAGGCATCCAGCCCAGAACTAATGCTCAGCTCTGTCTCCCCAAAACCATGGGCCCAACTTGGGCTACTTCAGCCCAGAGTCAGAGGTAGTTCCCTCCCCTTATTCTCGTGAAGGTCCCAGTGATCTGCATAAACCACTGTGTAGCCCTCCAGGGCCTACACTTTGACTCTATCTTGGCCCTAACCTTGGGCAAACAGACATGCTGTCCTAATCTTGGTCTCTGTCTGCAACATGGGAACAAGAGTGATGTCCTCACAGGATGATGAAGGCTCTCCAGAGAGGTCCAGGTCCTAATTCTTCAGGCCTGAGGACATATCACCATCCACTCAAAGGGATGTACAGGTTGATCCAGTTAAGGACTTGGGATGAGAGATGACCTTAGACTCTCCAAGTGGTCTAGTGATTTTGTCCTCATGGTATCAAGTGAGCAAGAAGGGCCAGAGGGGAAGGCAGGGAGGCCTTAGAGAGATGAAGAAGAGGTCAGAGGCTGCAAGGAAGGGCTGGAGCTGAGGAGAGAGGGGCTGCTGGGGCTGGAGTGGAGTCGGCCCCTGAGCCACAAGACAGTTGTCTTAGCATGGCACACTAAAGTTGGGCCTAACAGTAAGATAATAATATTGTTCTAAGAGTTTGGTGGTGCCGATGGGTCACAATAGCAGCATAGATCCACGTTTCAGACTCTGCGGGCGGCTCTGAGGGTTCCCTGGCTGATTTTCTACAAACGCCAGGAAGAGCTCAGTCCCCTCCCACTTGGCCCCTAAGGAGGAGCCCTCATCTCCACCTCCTTGACTTTTCCTCTGGCCCCAGGATGACTGGCACCTCAGGAAGCTCTGGTAGTAGTAAGATGACCTATGACTGTGCGGAAGGGACAGAGGCCAGTGGGAGCCATGTGGTAGAGATTACAGTAATTGCATCCTGGCCCCTTCCGGGGTTGCTCCACCTTGGAGGGCTAGAGCCAGAGTGGCACTAAAGTTATTAACTGCTGCTCTGACTTCCATCGCTGCTTTCCAGTGTGGAAGCTGACGAAAGCAAAGGTTAATCTCAGGCAGGCCAACCATAGGCCAGGTAAAGCCCTCCAACATAAAGGCACACAGGGTCAGTCACGCCATATGCTACCCCAGCTCCCGGGTTCCTCTACAGCTCATCTCCCTTCCAAGAGGCTTCACCTGGTAACTCCACCCCAGGGTGACCAACACACCCTTTCTTTCTTCATGAAAGCAAGATGTACATACATACATACAACCAAGATAGTTGGTCAGCCTACCTTCTCTCAGTATCCAGACAGCTTGCCACACCACGGCTCATGCGGTACTTAGGCCCCAGAGGATGCTCCCTTTTCCTCAGGTGCTACCCAGACTCGGGGTCCTCCCTGTGCTGGCCCTCTGCCTGGAACCGCCTTTTTCAGGTTTGTCTGGGCTGGGCCTGTGCAGGGGTCCTGACACCTGTTTTGGGGGGATTACTGTTCATGTGTTCTCTCTTTTCTATTCTATTTATTACTTTTATTTTATGTTAAGTGGGTATGACAGGCACCCTGTGCAATGCCCACGGAGGTCAGAAGCCACTATCAGATTCCTCTGGAACTGGAGTTACAGATGGTTGTTAGCTGCCATAGGTGCTGGGAATCCGAACCTTGATCCTCTGCAGGAGCAGCCAGTGCTCTTAACTGCTGAGCCATCTCTCCAGCCCCCTCCGGTGTCCTTTCTGTCCTAGGCCTGCACCCCCTTTTTTGTATTTGTCTCTTTCACTAGACTGTAAGCTCTAAGAGACCAAGAACTGTCCGCCTTGTGCGGATCCCTTAAATCCTCAGTGCCTGACACTGAGCCTGATGTATGACTAGTACTCCGTAAATTCTTTAAGAAAGGAAAGAAGGAAGGAGAGGAGGAGGGAGAACTCTGAGGTGTTTGTCCTTCCAGCGTATGATATGGACATGAGTGACGTCATGCTGGATATGAGTGACATCATGCTGGATATGAGTGACGTCGTGCTGGATATGAGTGATGTCATGCTTTGGGCAGAAGACAGTGCTGCGTGGTGCTAACCTGGTGTGGCTGGAGGGCAGCCGTAGGTAGTAGTGTCCCGAGAGGAGCCTCAGTGTGCTCTAGGAGTTCAGGCTTTGGTTGCTTAACATAACCTGTCCTTGAACCCTCTATGCTGACTTCATACCAGTGTCTGATGGAAATCAGAGCAGCCTCCACCCCTGCTTACCCTGAAAGACTCGAGTACACTGGATAAGTGAGCACCCTTGGACTTTGACCTGAAGATCAGCTGCCATGTGTGATGGGACAGCCCCACACTGAGGCCCTGCAGCCTGTCCCGCCCCTGCCTAATCTGGGCAAGCGTATTCATTCTGGTGTCTGTGCGGTAAAGACTGTGTGGGCTTCAAGTTCCTCATTCCCTTCTCCCGTAGGACATGAAGGCTGCTGTCCTATCAGGAACTCCAGGCCAAGCTGCTGGACTCTCCTAGAGTCAGAGTATACAGATGTGTAAGAAAACCATCCTCTCACTGGTCACAGCCCGGGCCTGATTGTAGAGAGCTGCGGATTACCGCGTCTTAAAGATGGCGCCTGCTTCCGCCTTCCACCATCCCGAAGGTGAGTGCTCTCTGGAGCAAACAGCTCCATAATTGGCTGTGGCTGAGATCTGGCCCTGCTTCCGCCTGTGTGCGCCTATCTGCTTTCACGACGTGGCAGTTTGGGGTTGGCTGGCAGGAGGGGATTTAACTCTGTGGCGGGCTTTCCCCGGGAGGAGAAGTAAGGCAGG
This sequence comes from Eospalax fontanierii, assembly GCA_035773235.1. Taxonomy (NCBI): domain Eukaryota; kingdom Metazoa; phylum Chordata; class Mammalia; order Rodentia; family Spalacidae; genus Eospalax; species Eospalax fontanierii. Next base: position 73,316,719 of record CM069536.1, read on the forward strand.
AGAAGTAAGGCAGGAGAAGTAAGTTAGAGAGAGAAGTTAGAAAGTTAAAAGGCAAGAAGGTTGTTCAAGGTTCCTGAATAAACTGCTTTAAGAAGAGTCCGGGGTTGCGTCTTCCTTGCTGGACGAGGCGGGCGGGACACCTGATGACAGTGTCATCTGTCCCTACCTGCCCATCCAGCAAAGGTGATCCATGTGCATGCTGTGTGCCAGAACCAAGGAACACACATGTCAGTGTGGACCCTGCCCTCTTTGAGAGGTGGACAGTAACCCAGCAACCTGGCTGTGGGTACAGGAAGAGAACTGTGTTCAGGGAATGACAGCCACTGCTGTACTTCTGGCCTTGAGTAGCCTTGTGATGCCAGGCATGCTTATCACATTGTTGACTCAGCTTCTTCCTCCATGACACACCCCTGTGAAGACCAAGGAGCCACAGGCCATCTCTTCCGGCAACCCCAAGGCTTCTCCTGGAAGATGTAGTTGGAGATTCACAGGCAAAGATCAGGGATAATCACAGCCACTGGAAAGAGTGGAGGATGGAAGCTAGGCAGACGTGCCCGGGAGAGCGAGTGGAAAAGCACTCCTTCATTCCGCCCACAGCCCTATCACCCCAGAAGTCCTCAACTCACCCTGCAGAATCTCCACATTAGTGGGCAGGAAATAGACATGAGAAATTTAGTTCCGGCATTATTTGAAGCAGAAGAAATGCTGAACAGGCGCCTGTCTACCCATTGACAGTGGAAGCAAGGGGAGTGTGTTGGCTGGACTGCAGGAAAAGCCATCTAGACTGTCCCGTGGGGTAATGTGCAGACTGCCCAGACCAGGGGCAGAACCACCTAAAGATGGAAACCACTGCTCTCCAGTCTCAGGGGAGCCAAGTCTCCACCTCTCTCCTCTGGTTTCTCATTTCTAAGAATCTCTTAGTCACATTTCCAATGACGAGGGATTGATGGGGGTTGGGGGTATCCTGACACTTCTGATTTAAACCGGCCTACGCCCCTCCACAACCCATGTTGCCTCAACCCAGTGATCACCAAAAGAAAAGGTAGCCTGACCCACGACCACTGGCTGAGAACAGCCACCTGCCTTTCTGAGCCTCCTTTTCCATCTGTAGAGTGGATAGCACATACCAGCTGCCACATGGTGGAGTGACTTAATTTTCTGGGGGTCCAGCCGATGAGCTGTGGACAGACGCCCCCCTCCACACTAGGTGGTATTTATGTACGTTGCCAAGAGGAAAGATCAGGAGCTGGGAAAGTCCTGTGCCCCTTCCAACCAGTCCATTGGCCTTGGATGTAAGAAGGGGTAAGGCTAAAGGCATTTGGGCTGAGGGCGCCACCAGGTGAGCTCTCTTTTCTTCCCCTCCTTACCATCTTGGATCGGACCTCCAGGAAGTCGCAAGATCCAAGCCTGGTTGTGGATTTACTAGTTCGACTTACGGAGCGGAGGGAGGGCACCCATGCTCTGTAAGTAACGCCCACCCGCTTCCCTGTTAGTAACCCTAAGTAAATTAGCTAGAATTTTCCTAACTGTGAGTTGGGGAATTTGTGTCTCGGTTTGTTATAGGACCTGGGGAGGGAGGAACTAAACTTAGTACCTTCCAGGAGGAATTTTAGCTACTTACATGTAATCTGCCCAGCCTTGGACCCACATGTGGGGGTAGTCAAGGATAAACACTCTCTTTCTTCCTTTGACTGACAAGTGATCATAGGTTCTTTGGCTTTCCTGCCTGTGTCTCCTGTCTCCCCCAGCACGTCCCACAGTTATGGCACACAGTGACTGCTCAGTAGAGGTGAAGACAGAATCTTACTGACCCCTGGGGCTGGAGAGATGTCTCAGTGGCTAAGCACGCTGGTTGCTCTTGCAGAGGAACTGGGTTTGGCGTCTAGTACCCATATGGTGGCTAACAACCGTCAGTTCCAGGGGACCCTATGCCCTCGTATGGCCTCCTCAGGCAGTGCACGCACATGGTGCACTTACATACATGGAAGCAAAATACTCAGACACATAAAATAAACATAAATAACTTTAAAAAGGAATCTTATTGACCCAGGAGATACTTGTGGGATGTGTTTCTGTGGTAAGTGACTTTCCTAATAGCATCCAGCATCAGGAACCAGTATGTCTCCCAGAGGAACTTTGGAGGGCCTTGTGTGGACGCTGGCCAGATCTGGGCCCTGGAATGGCAAGCTTCAGTGGCAGGGTGGAATAAACCGAAGAGAGACAAACAGTGTGGCTCATGACCACTGGGGACTCCTGAGGGCTCCTGCTACAGCAAGAGGAACGAGAAGCCCTCTGAGCTGGGGGTTTGGCTGCACAGCCTGAACGTGGTTCAGGCCTAGCTCTGGCCACCTGCTTGGTGGCCCTGGCCTTTCCTGAGACGGTCGTAAGGCGTCCATCCTACCAGGCTCTACCTGTGTCCACAGGGTGTTCTTAGAATCTGCCTGGCAGGTGGCCAGCTCTCCTTGAATCCTCATATTACTCAATGCCGACGTCTATGGTGTCTTGTGGGTGATGGCTGGGTGGAAGGCACGTGATCAGGCGTCCATTTGGATACCCTCTGTCCCATGCACTTCACATGAACTTGAGCCAGTTATCCACCACCACACCTTGTTACCGTTCTACAAGATGAGGAGAACAAGCTCCCCGACCCCATCGCATGCAAGCTCAGTTTTATTCTGCTAGCAGGTGCTTGGTGTGGACTGAACACTCAGCCAAGCTAGTGTCCCCATGGGACTCAGAGGTAGGAAGGAGGCCCAGAGTTCCGTGGCCTCCAGCCAATGCACACATTGCCCATCACCTTGGCTCCCGCCCAGGAGCCTGATACTGGCCTGGGAACTCTCCAGGGACTCACTGGAAAAATTTTACTCTGTGTGGCTCTGGCAGAGTGCTAAGTCAAAGAAGAGGGAATTAACATTTTGAAGCAATTGAATCAGAAGTGGGTCTAATTGGAAGATATTTGAAACCCCATTTATCTAGCCTGAAGATGGCCATTCCCCTGGGGCCAAATACTTCTCCCTTCCTGGTGTTCTTGAAAAGTCATTTGTTTGGGTTGCTGAACCCAGAGTTCCACTCTGAAAGGATAGAAGTGCTCTCTCTGGAGCTCCTGTTCAAAGTGCATTCTCAGTGCCTGCTACATACTCACCTAGCACACGGGTGCCCCCAGCCACTAGAGGATGCAAAGATGCAAAGACACCTGTCCATGTCCCAGGTGACGCTGCAGTTCCAGGTGTAGACACCAAGAAACACAGCAAGCATGGACAACTGGTTTACCTCCTACTGGCTCCATTCTATTAACAAGACTTATTTATAATGATCAAAGCTCATGGCCACAAGCTATAAGAGAAGAAATTCAGACACCCCCTGGAAATGTATGAGGATGAAGTGGACCGGCTCCAGAATCTCTGACTCTCAGACCACATTTGTGATTCCCAGGCACCACTGAACCATCCATTCAGCAGCAATTTCTTGAGTGCCGACTATGTGCTAGGCAGAAAATCAACATAACCCACAAGTCTTTAATTTCATTTTTTTTCCTTCATTTCCAATGGAATGAGGCCACGGTACTGGGAATCTAAGGCACAGCCCGCATATTATAGACATTGGCTCCTTACGTGATTGACCAGAAAGCAATCGAAGCTCTTTACAGAAAGCCCTTTCCTCTCCAGAGAAACCATTGCCATTATTAATTCAAACGTGCAGCAGGGAAATGACTCCCAGGTAGGGACGTCAAGGCTGGCGGACGTCGCCCCTTCTGCACTGAGTGTGGTTGTCTTTTCAGCTTATAGATAAATAAGCTCCAAACAAGCATGGCTCCAATTTCTATACCAGTCTAGTGGATTCTGGTTTGAATTATGCGACTGGGGTTTCTCTGGGCCACAGGCTGAATATTATAGCTGTGTGCTCTAGATGTATACTGGACAAACAGGCAGTTGTCAGTGATTGACTCTTTGCTCAAGACTTTAAAGAAAGAAAAGAAAGCAAGGGTGGAGTGGGGGGGGCACACAACCAAGGGGAGTCAGCTGATCAGAGTACAGGGTACGGTGTTTCAAGAACCTGCCATGAAGACCCACCAGGACACGTTGTGACCGGAGCTGAGAGTGAAAACTGCGGGTGACCCCAGTGACTGCAGGGTGCTGTGTCTAGAAAAACTGTCAGCTGAAATTCAACAGCCTGGTGTCTTGACACAGGAAGGGGAGGAAGGAGAGAGTTCTAGAGATGGGGTGAGGGCTGAAGAGCCCTAGGACCAGAGCCCAGAGGACCGGAATGCGGGGTTTATTGAGAACGGTGGCTAGAGGGCTAGCACTCAGGGAGGGAAGATGCTCTTGGCTTCTGGAAAGCACTATGAGCCTCCTGCGTCTCCAGCTTCCTACTCGCTGATTGAAAGTGAGGAAAGGTGGTGAGGACAGGGACTTGGTGACATCTGTACGTCTCAAATGCTACAAGGGAGAGCAGCAGACATTCACATGGCACTCTGGTTTCATTTCTCTTGCTGTGATAAAATATCCTGACAAAAAAATAATTTGGGAAGGAAAGGGTTTATTCAGCTTACATTTTCAGTCTACAACCCATCATTTTGGGGAAGTCAAGGCAGGAACTGGAGGAGGTAGGCATATCACGTTCAAGAGCAGAGAGGGAGTAAATACATACACATCTACTGCTTGGCTTACATATTCCACTCCAGTCTAGCCCAGGACTCAACCCCAGAGAGTGGTGCTGCCCACATTCAGGATGAGATTTCTTACCTCAGTCAACCCAGTTAAGGAGACTCACTTATAGACACGACCATAGGCCAATCCACTCTAGACAATCCCTCATCGAGACTTTCTTCTCAGATAACTACATAGTGTCGAGTTGAAAATAATTAAAATCAACCATCGCAGGTTTGGGGGCATGCGCTGACATTTACACACAGGACTAGGACCAGGATAAAGATATAAGCTTTGCTCATCAGGCCATGGAAATCCAGACAAATATGATTTTAAGGCTGAAGATGTAGTTCAGTTGGTAGAGTTCTTGTCTACCAGACACAAAGCCTTGGGTTCAAGTCCTCAGCACTGAATAAACCAGTATGGTGGTGCCTTCCACAGCAAGAGGAACAGGAACTCAAGGTCATCCTTAGCTATGAATCAAGCTCAAGTCCAGCCTGAGATAAATGAGACCCTGTCTCAAAAAACTAAAAATAGGGGCCTGGAAAGATGGCTCTGCAGTTAAGATCACTTGCTGTTCTTACAGAGGACCCAGGTTTGGTTCCCAGCATCCACATGTCAGCTAGAAGCCATCTGTAACTCCAGTTGCAGGCAGTCCTGTGTGTGTACTGCATGCTTGTGATGCACCTATACACATATAGGCAAACACTCATACATGTAACATAAAAATAAAAAGAATTTTAAAAGTTAGTTAAAATATGGCTGTGGCTGAGTACTTGCTGGTCTTTCAGAGCACCAGAGTTCAGTTCCTAGCACTCACCTGGACAGCTCACAACTGCCTGTAATTCCAGCTCCAGGAGCTCTGATGCCTCTGGCCTTCTTGGGCACCTGCACTCAATGCATATACCAAACACAGACACATATTCATATACATAATTAAAATTAAAAATAAATCTTTGTAAAAAAATTTTAAATACAAAAAAAGGATATAATTTTAATGCAGTTGTTTTTGGGAGGGTCTTTTTTGAGACAGGGTCTCTCTGCAGCCCCAGCTGTCCTGGAACTCGCTGTATAGAACAGGCTGGCCTTGAACTCACAGAGATCCAACTACCTCTCCCTGCTAAGTGCTGGTATTAAAGGTGTATGCTATCATGCCAGGTAATGCAGTTTTAAAGTCCAAATTAATATAAAAAACTTCATGATACAATATTAAACATTTAAATAATACAGAGAAACATTCTGCAGCAGGTCTGCAGCCCGCAGGCTTTCCAGAAGTGGCCATGTCAGTTAGTTAAAACCAGTTAAAACGGAGCTGGAACTATGACTCATGGGTAAGAGCACTTGCTGCTCTTTCAGAGGAAAATAGTTTCAAAAAAATTACAAAAGAACATTTCTAATAGTTTCAAAAAAATTACAAAAGAACATTTCTTGGTAAGATTGTCATCTTTTTTAAAGGGGGGAAGGAGGGGCTGGGGAGATGGCTCTGTGGTTAAGAGCACTCCATTTCTGAAGAGGAACACTGTTTGGTTCCCAGCACCCACACTAGGGTTTGAAACTACCTGTAACTCCACCTCCAGGGGGATCTTGTCAGCACCTCTTCTAGCACCTGTGAGTACGTGCACACGCATGGCATATACTCACAGACACGAATGCGTGCACATCAATAAAAATAAGTCTTTAAAAAATGGTTAGAAGACTGAAATTTACATAATGAGAACTAATGAAACATGAAAGTCATGTAAATGGTTAAATGTGTAGAAATGTGCAAAAACAGAATTCTACAACATTTTCAGCAACATTACTGGCCAGAAGAGGAAATGTACCAGGAAGGAATTTGAACAGCAATTCCTCACAGAACATAATCCAGAATTTTAAATCTCCCGTAAATGGTCAGATGTTAATCCAATCATCTGTGATGTTTTAGACTTTAAATGTAACATAAATACCATTTGCTGAGATTTCATCGTAGGATAATTATCTGCTGAAAGTAATTTTCCCCTCTCCTGGGTCCTTTTCTATTTCCTGACATTCACCCTCCCTCACTTCCACATAGATAGGCATGTATTAGAGATGAGAAGCCAAGATCCCCGTGGGAGAGAGAATATGTGGTGTGTATCTTCCTGAGCCTGGGTTACATCATAATAGAATATTTTCTGGTTTTATTCACTTTTTCTTGCAAACTACATAACTTCATTTTTCTTTGTGGTGAATAAAATTGCATTGTGGTTTTTTCCCTCAGCCCCTTCTTCTGTTCTCCCGTGTATCGGGCTGAGGCAGGGTCAGTTAGATGAAGGAGATGCTAGAAGAAGGCAATCATGACTGCTGTCTGTGCACAGTGGCCCAGTACAGGACAGGGCATTGTGAACAAGCAGGCCTCCCTGGCTGCCTAGGCTACTGAGTCTCTCTGCCCAGCCCCTTAATCTGCCTAGACTTACCCTGGCTTTGTTGTTAGTTTTTAAACATTTTTATTGCAGTTTGCTGTAGCATACTAAAAATACAAGCTATGTATCTTTTCTTTAAAATGCTTGAGACCAGAAGTTTTCCAAGAGTATTTGCCTGTACATCTGAGATGTCTTGAAGAAGAACCCCAAGTCTAAACAGGAAACGCTGTTTGTGGTTCATATATTCCATGTAAAAGTTAAAGGGAATTTGCACAGTGCCTTCAGTGTGCCTGCATTTTGACTGTAACTCATCTTAAGAGGTCAGGTGTGGGATTTTCCGCCCATAGTAACTGCTAGATTTCAGAGCACAGAGTCCAGGAGCAATGGGAGAGAAAAAAGAGACCACATCTGACCTCAACAAATGAGAGACTATGTCTATTAGCACATCGAGGGGCAGCAATCTTCCCTCGGGATGGAGGCTGTTCAAGGAGGGAGGGAATGGTCGGAGTTATATACAGCACAGCTGTGGTGGGCCATGTGCAGGTCAGGGCATTCTTGAGAAATTTACAGACCCCCAAAAATTCAAGACAGGCTACCTTGAAAAACAGACTGCCTCAACAAACAGACCTCCCTGAGCTGCAGGTATGGTTGATTGATAAGGCCCAAAGAAGGCTCAGAGCGCTTCTGGTTTTCTGCAGTCAGAGAATTCTATAGATAACATGTTAGTTCTCAAAAAGTTTCAGAATGGGGCTGCAGAGTTGGTTCCGTAGATAAGAGTAAGTGTTGTTCTTGCAAAGGCCTGGGGTTTGGTTCCCAGAACCCATACTGGGCAGGTCACAACTGCCTGTGACTCCAGCTCCATCAGATCTGATGCCCTCTTCTGGCCTCTGCAGGCACATTCACATACATGTGCACATACACACATACATACACATAAATATAAATAAAATAAATCTCTTTAAAGAAGTTTCAGATTTTGGAGATTTTAGATTTGTGGGTCAGAGATGTGCAGCCTTTTACATTAGAGAGAATAATGCAGGGACCTCCTGATATCCCTGTCATAATTGTCAGTAATTATCAGATGTTCTAGTCATTCCATCCACCACACCTATCTCCCTGGATGTTTTCCAAGTCCACATATTAAGTCATATCATTTGGCTCATAACACTTCATTTTGTATCTTCAACAGATATGGCCTTCAAACACACAAAAACGGCAAGACCACTGTCACATGTAATAAAGTGAAATGCAATCTTTTAATGTCTGCTTACATAGAGCCAAAGCCTCCAACTGCTCTCTGGCTGCTCAAAAGAATGTTTGGGCTGAGAAGATGGCTCAGTCAGTAAGTTCGAGAACTGAGTCCAGTCCCAAACCTGTATTCAAAAGCTGGGCATGAGGGTACATGCCTGCAGTCCCAGAGCAGGGGAGGCAGAGACAGACAGAGCCCTGGGGCACTCTGCTCAGCCCACCTGCCCTACAAATAGAAGGTGGATGACACCTGAGGAACTATACCTGAGGCTGTCTCTGACCTCCACATGCACCCAAACCCATGTGCACTTGCACACACATGAAAACACACACACACAAATACACACATTGCTCAAGCCAAGCTCCAAACATGGTCAGTGATCTGCTTTGGTTGGAGGACTTCTCTCCCCTTCTATCCCTGAAACAAACAAGTCGTTTGTCCTTTAGAATGTCCTCTGTCATAGCAGTAATGAGTACAGCCCTGAATGTCCCTCAGCAGGCCCCTCTAACCTTCATTTCCTGTTGCTGGAAATTAGGTCTAGAGGCTTGATTAGATTCAGGCAGGCAAGCTTTCCATCAGTGGAACCCAACACTTCTATCTGCGTCAGACCCAGAGCACCTACTGGCCTTTGTTCCTTCATGAAAAGTTGCCTGCTGAGGTCACCCTTCCTCTGATAGGACCCAGGCATGGCTCATGGCTAGCTCAGGAGAGGCTGACAGTTTCAGCCAGCATTCACAAGACCAGAGTCAGCTGTGAACTGTCAGCGTTAAGAATCTAATGCTCATATACCCCACCTCTTTTTTCTGTTTAGGGGGTGTTTTTGTCTTGTTTTGAGACAAGGTCTCACCACGTAGCCCAGGCTTGCCTAGAACTCAGGCTCCTGCTGCTCAGCCTCCTGGTTTGCTGAGATAACAGGTGTGCTTGACACCAGCACTTTGGTGTCCCTTCTCTCACTTTACATCTGAACTTTGAAGTTTCTGGAACAGTTGAGCCAGTATGGTAGCGTAGAGGTAATAACATTAAGAAATGTGCATTCTAGACTTCCTTGAAATGTCAGAAGTCCAGCAGTGGGTCAGCTCTACCATCTGGCAGGGGCCTCTACGGACTACCACATGGCTAGTGACTGACAGAACATGGCACGGATCCTGGGTTCTCTGTGGTCGTCGCCACTCCCCTTTGTGTCCCCTCAGCCCAGGATGAGCATCAGTTTGCCCTATTAGGACTGTTTTTCTCACTGTAGAGAAATAGTTTATGTGCTAAGGCCACCATCAAGTCTGATACCCAAAGGCAAACTGAAAATGAAGCTTAGTTCAAGGAAAGTTTCAAAGTAGAATAGTGAAAATGAAGACTGCATTAGAAGAATCAGATATGGGATGGGGCGTGTCAAGACATGACTGCTATGCTCCTTCATCACCATGAAGTGGAGGTTGTGGTCCCCAGCTCATCCATTATCCTTTACTGACAACATCCAGTCCCATGACTCCAGGTGCTATCTTGGGATGAACTTGTAACAAATCCATACTGAAATCTAAATTCTCATTGCCTCAAAATGTGATCCTATTTGGAGACAGGCCCTTTAAGCAGACAACAAGTTTGGAATAAAACCTTGAAGGTGGGCTCTACTCTAATCTGGCTGTTGTTAGGCCAAGCATGCTGGCTCAAGCCTGTATCCCAGCACTAGTAAAGCTGAGGCCAGAAGAAGATTGTGAGTTTGAGGCCAGCATGGAATGCATAGAAGGTCCTGTCTCAAAAAACAAAATAAATATAGAAATTAGGACACTCAAAGAGATGTCAGGAATGTGTGTCACATTAAAAAGGCCATGAGAAAGTGAGGATTTGCAAACTAAAGATGGTTGGGGTTGGGGAGGAAGCAGCCTTGATTCCAAGCTTCTAGACTTCAAGACTGAGACAAATGAAAGTCCCCTTGTTTGAGCCCCCCCCAGTCTGTGGTGTCCAGCAAACCAACATGCACCTCTATGCTAAAAATGCCAAATCCTATAAGTCCCCAGCCCACACTGCTGTCCTACTCCCAGTCACTAGACTATTTACCTGCTGGCAGCCACAGGGCAAGCAGACCTCTCAGGTCTGAACAGAACTTCAGGGCCAGGAACCCTCTAGATGGGAGGACTCTGGTGTGGTCTTTGCCCATAGAGGGAAGCAAGTCTCAGCAGAGAGGCTGCACAGTGCTAAGGAGCAGCCATCCCCCAAAATGCCCCAGGGATTTCCAGAGTGCGTACTGGGGAAGGTTAATCAAAACACTTACCTTGCCTTATTAGGAGAGGTTTGTATTCCTTAAAAATGCTCCATTGCTATAGACCAATCTTCAATCCAGCAAGCAAACGGCTTGCTGCGATAAACATTTATGAGTTCGACTGACTCAAGTTAAACCACATCCTAACAGAAGGGCAACTCCAATAGCATTTGGCCAGGTTGTGCAAACAAGCATCATTTCATGTGCTAAGTGTCCTAGGGAAAAAGACTTGGGGCTTCATCCAAGTCAGGGCATACAATTCACACTTGGCGCTGAGAAAAAAATAGGCCATATTCCCAGGATGGCTTCCTACCTCTATTAGAATCTTTGGGGGAAGGAGGTAGGGCGGCAACAGGATCCAAGAAACTCTACGGTCCAAGCCCCCTTACCTCCACTGTCTCAGTACTTAGGCTGTGACTTCTTTGATGTCATCCAAAAACAAGAGTTGGGTGGGAGGGTGGTGCATGACTTTAATCCCAGCACTTGGGAGGCAGAGACAGCCAGGCTGATCACTGTGACTTCAAGACCAGCCTGGATTGCATAGCGAGTTCCAGACTAGCCAGGGCTACATAAAGAGACTAAAAAGATTCTGTCTCAAAAAAAAAAAAGAGGGGGTAGGTCCTGTAGAGATGGCTCAGTCCTTAAAATGCTTACTACACAAGCATGAGGACCTGAGTTCAGATCTCCAGCATCCATGTGAAAAGCCAGTCTTGAGCACAAAAATCTGAAATCCCAGTACGGGAGAGATGCAGTCAAAAGGATTTCTGGAGGCTTCCTGTAGTTAGTGGAACAGAATGAGTGAGCTCCGGGTTCAGTGAGAGATCCTGTCTCAAAAGTAAGGTAGAGAGTGATGAAGGCATCTGAGGGTGACCTCTGCCTTCCATGTGCACATGCACAGGTGTGCACATATGCCTGCACACATACACACACTCATACACACACACACAGAGAGAGAGAGGGAGAGAGAGAGAGAGAGAGAATGAATACCTTCTACTCAGATGTCCGTGGGACCAGGTGGAAGTGACAGAAGTGTTACAGAGACCAAATGAGCAAAAACCAAAAATCAGAACCATAAGAAAGAAAATTTACAATTTACAATGAGTTTGTGAATAAAACATCAGACTCCTGTATCACAGCCCCTCTCCCCACGGCCCTGGGAACGTTAAGATGGGGAGGATGTGGGAGACGCAGGAGGAGCTGGAGGAAGGGGAGTAGGGCGTGACTATGACCAAGATTCTCTGTACATGTGTATGAAATTCTCAAATAATTAATAAACAGATAATAAATAAAGGCCATCCTTAAAAATCAGAACAAAGTAAAAAATGTAACACTAAGCAAGAGTCAATACATGGGACAAGGAGAATCTTCGCTCCGGATGGAGAAAACTTTTATGAGATACTGGATCTCAGAGAACCTTACAATAAGCCCACTTTGGATGCTCAGAGGGCTCAGTGACGGCATTGCATGGCTCAGGAGAGACGCAACAGGGGAGACAGAAGTGACACAAAGTAAACGCAGAAAAGAAGAAAGATCCCATGGTCGGCCCCACTCCGACTTATACCCTCAAGTCACAAAAAGAGTCAGTAAAACATACTTCCTAAGCTTTCCCTGGACGTCCATACAAAATAGACTAAACATGAAAAATGAAAGCAAATACATACATATTTGATTTATATCAATTTGATATATATATGATCTTGCTATGTAACCCTGGCTGGACCGATTTTTGATATGAAGCCCAGTCTAGCTGCAAACTCACAGTGGTCCTGCTGCCTCTGCCTCCGGAATGCTGTTATCGGAGATGTGTGCCACAATACCTGGCTGAAAACAACTCTTAATGCAGACCTTAAGTGGTGACATTGGTCACGGTCTGCTAAGAATCAGTATAAAGAGCCATGAAGTGGTTCATAATTTGGACTCAGTTTCACATTGGGGAATTTATTCCATAGAAATAAACAAATTAAGAGTTGTCTAGGGTGGTGTGAGATGGACACAGATGAACTGGGCTGAGTATGAGAGGTCTTCCTTGAGAAATGAAGATATTCTGAAACTGGTTACACAGCTCAGTAACAAGTCACCAAAGAGATCTAATTGTGTCCCTCAACGGGGAGAATTTTATGGTAAAGAAAATATATTTCAGCAAAGTTATTTTTAAAAAAACTCCCTGGGATTATCCACTATATTAGTAGAACAGAAAAAAACATGGGCTGTAATCGATGCAGAAGAAAGGTATTTGACAACCTTTGGTACCTTCTCTGATTATATCAATGTGATCCATGTCAGAAACCTACGAGAAAAAAAACCAACCTTCTTCCCATTGATAAAGAGCATCTATGAAAATTCTGCCGCTAACATGGCAAAGACTGAATGTTTCCCCCTACAATCCTGACATGTCAAAGGTGTCCACACTCCCTGCTTCTGCTGAACATGTCACCAGAGTCAGTACAAAGGTGCAGGCCAAAGAAATGAAAGGCACACTGTTGAGAAACACAAAAGAAAACTGTCTCTATTTGCAAAGCACATGACTATCTATGTAAAACATCTTGAGGACACTGTACAATATCTACTACACTCAAGAAGCTTAGGGCTGGAGAGATGGCTCAGCGGCTAAGAGCACTGGCTGCATTTGCAGAGGACCCAGGTTCAGTTTCCAGTACCCACATGGTGGCTAACACCCATTCCAGGTACTCCGACACCTTCTGGCCACTGTGGCCATTTATGACACTGGTGCATTTACATATGTGCAGACAAAACTCATAAGAAATGAAAATAAAATTTTAAAAGAAGTCTAGAAATGTTACCAGATAAAAGGACAGCATGTTAAAATCAGTTCCATTTCTATATTCTAACATTATAATAAATGGAAAATCAAACTTAAGAACACTATTGGAATACCATTGAAAAGTACGTGTAAGACAAGAAAGCCAGAAAATAAACTGAAGAAAGTTAAAGAAGATAAAAAGATACTATGTTCTGTAGATTGGAAGACAATATTGATAAGTGTCCATTGATCTAAAATTAATCTATATATTTGGTTCACTGTCAAGAAAATTACAACAGGACATTTTTTTAAAAATGAATAACCACTTTCTTAAAAAGACAGTCTTCACACATGGGAGATGCCATGATATGCAGGTTTTCCACACTGCTCGTCATAATGGCCCTGGTAGGGGATCAGTGGGGTGCCTGTCAGAGGATAAATGAATAAAGAAGATGCATATACACACAATGAGGTGTTTGTCCATAATGAAGAATGAAATCCTGTCACTTTCAGGAGAATGTGTGGAGCCAGAGGTCGTGCTGTTAAACAAACGAAGCTAGAAGCAGAGACAAAAGCATCACATCTTTTTGCTCATATATAGAAGCTATAATTTTTTGAATGATCTGAGAGCGGAAGAGGCATGTGGGTGGTGAGGTAAGAGGACCAGGGCAGGGGAGTGAGGAAAACAGGGACCTGGATGTATAAAAATGTCACAGCGAAATCCATTAACGTGCGCAACTAATGTGCGTTAATAATGACAATTTCAAATGCTGACAGCCTTAAAACTTGGCAAGCTTTGTTTTATGTTTACACCCATAGATTCATGCTCTCTCCACCATTGGTCTGGTACTGTGCAGCAGGGTCGGAATCCCTAAAGAGATGCCAGGAGAAGCCATTGGGTAAGGTACAGCCTAAGTTGCAATAGAGAACCCAGGTTATTGGAGATGCCAGGCCTATTAGATGTCTACCAAGAAGGGTGGCAGGTTTGAAATGGAGTTGGCCTGGACCTAAGAGACAAGCTGTGTGTGCTGTGGATGGCAGAGCTGGAGAACGGGTCTGCCCAAGCCTTTTGGAGTCATAAGACTATAATGAGCGAGTCAGTCCCAAATTCAGCTACAGGATTTGGGTTGACACTTGTAGATTTTGGTTTTGCTTAAGTATAATTGTTTCTATATTCTGGTCCTTCCCTTTTGTAATAAGAAAGTTTACTGCTTGATTTTTATTTTACAGGACTTGGTTTTATTTTACAGATAAGAGGCTTTGGATTTTTAAAGAGATCTTGAACTTTGAAAGTATAAAAATTTTAAAGCTGTGCTTTATGTCTTATATTATGATATTAATATGTGACCTTCGGGATAATGAATGGTTATGGTTTAAAGTGACACTTTTGTGTGTCATCTTGACAAGAGGTAAAGTGTCCTAGTCAGCTGTAACTGTCAACTTGACACAGCCTACAGTCAATTCAGAAGGGAGTCTCAATTGAGGCATGGCTCAGATCAGACTGGTCTGTTTATGTGGGGTTGTCTTGACTGTTAATTAATGTGGGAGGGCCCAGTTCACTGTGGGTGGCACCATTCCCCAGCAGGTGGCCCTGGGGTTGCATAAGAAAGCTAGCTAAGCATGAGCCTCCAATTCAAGCAAGCAAATGCACAGTGCTCCTCCATAGACTCTGCTTCAAGTTCCTGCTTGAGTCCTGCCCTGGCCTCCCCCAATGATGGACTGTAAGGGGAAAGCGGGATCAAACCCTTTCAGCCCTAAGTAGCTTTTGGTAATGGTTTTCACAGTAATAGAAAGGAAATTAGAACACGTATATTTGTCAAAACCCTTCAATTGGAGGAGGGAAGAGGATCTAACTCAGTCGGTAAAGGGCTTCCCCAGCACATGCGAAACTGTGGGTTCGATACCCAGCACTGCATAAAACAGAGCAGCAAATGCCTGGTGATCTCAGCACTGAGAAAGGAGAGCCAGGAGCGTCAGAAGTTCAAGGTCACCCTTGGTGCCATAGCTAATTGAAGGCCAGCCTGGGCTATATGAAACCCTGTCTCAAAAAAACATTAAATTGTACACTTATTGTACATCAATTACATCACAAGCAAGTTGTTGAAACGATTTCACTACCGGGTTTTTTAAGGACCAAAAGTAGAAAGGAATTTTCTATGGTAGACACCTCAGATGTCAGTTACGTGGATGACGAAGGTAAGAAAGACAGGCTAACTGACAACCTTGAAGGACTGTGCCAGGACCGCTAGGACATTTGAACCTTATCCTGTGTTGGCAGAGGTGGTAAGCAGGTGAACTGTGTGAGCTCTTTCTAAGACATTCCATTCATACTGTCGTTCCATCTTCCCAAGGATGTGCATGTACTCTCCAGGGGGCTGCAGACACCGTAGCTCTCTTTTTTACCCAGGGGATGTGACATGCCTGGACACTATGTGGGATTAGCAGCCCACACTCACAAACTCTGGCTGTGGCTCTGTGCTGACCCAGTCAGTGTTGGATGGGCAGTTTCTGAACTTATTTTTACCAAAGTACATGAAGACAAGCACTTTGTATCTGCTAGCTTTTGCTATGTAACAAGCCACTCCCAAACTAATGATTTCTAAACAGTCATAGCTTTAGCTCACCAGTCTGCAGAAAGCCAGTTTTGGCTTGGCTTGGCTGGGGTTCTGAAGGCTTCTCTGGGTTGGTTGGAGGCTGGGTGATCCAGGCCGGCCTCCTTAGTATGGCTTATCTCTGCTTCACTGGCCTTCATCCTCCAGCAGACCAAGCCACTATTCAGGTGGGAGGGAGGGAGGAAGGGAGAGAGAGAGAGAAAGAAAGAAAGAATATGAATACATTGGGTTTTTTGAGTCTATACCATAATCAGCACCCATCAGCCTACTGAAGAAAGCAAGTTGAAGGCCCACCCAGATTCTGGGAAGAAGAAATGGGTACCACTTCTTGAACAGACTGCAAAGGTCAATCCCAAGCTCTTCAGATGTGTCTGAAAAGAGGTGGGGACTGAGACCTTTTTAGCAATCCATTCCCGTTATTCCCATATTTTATCAAGGAAACCAAGGTTCAGAGAAGCTGAATAACTTCTCTAAGGCCACACAGCCAGCAAACAGTACAGTTCCTGAGCTCATACTCCAAACCACCCCCACAGCAAAACCTCAACCCTAATCTTTAGGAATTTCCAGCATTTTACAATGCTGAAATCATTCTTTCTCTACATATTTATAGAGTGAGAGGATCAGAGCTTGGTGAGCCAAATTTATGGACAGTGGATATTTATGAAACAATTTCAAGTGTGACAGAATTCCTTCCAACAGCATCAGAGCCTGCAAATGTCACCAGGATGTAGTTAGCTCCCTTTCATCCATATTGGCTCATCCTCCAGAAAATGAGATCATAAAGTACCCCACAGGTCACTCCCCAAGAGCTGCTGGAGAGGTAAGCTTCACTTCCCGATGCAGCCAGGACATGCGTGGTGACCACAGCAACTTGGGGAGGCAGGATGAAGGGGAGAGTCCTTCTCTCCACAGCCTGCATAGCTGGGCAACCAGTCCCTGTGTCATAATCCTAAGACTCAGCAAGCAGATACATGGAAAATCCCTCCCTCCTTCGTGTTTAGGAACTTTATCAGACTGTTAAAAAACAGACTGTTACCAAAACAAGCCAACTTGGAACTGTGAGAGGTGGACACTCCAGGTTGACCACTGCCAGCAAGGGCTCACTGGGACTGCGGCCAGTCAGGTGGCAGTTGCCCACCCAGCTTGGGGAAAGGTGAGGGCAAGGTACAAGGGTGAGAAATGGGGAGTCAGGAAATGCTCACGTACACACTGACAAAAGGAGGAAGTGACCTCAGAGGCTCAGAAGCCGCTACAGCTGCGAGCTCCGTCTGCTACACGCGGAAGTGGAGAAGCAGGGTTATATGTTGCTACATCCCCGCCTCTGAATGGGTCTCTTTCTCTTTCAAAGTAAATGGAGGGGTTCCTACATGTGTCTAGTCACAGCACTCACCGGCAGAGCTCAGTGCCATTCACCTGCTGGGAGAGCCTGATGTAGATCTTAAGCAGGCCCAGCAGACTGTTTAAAGAAAAGTACCAAGTAGCTGTGCCTCCCTCAGGCAAGTATGGGCACTGTGGTCACGCAGGAGCTCAGAACTTTTGACTTCTCTCAGACATGTAGGGGGAATATTTGGGAGGCGTTCTAGTTTGCTTCCAATCACTGTGACAAAACACTCTGACCAATACCAACGTGGGGAGGAAAGGGTTTATTTAGCTTACATCTCCTGGGTCACAGTTCATCACTGAGGAAGCCCAAGGTAGGAACTCAGGGCAGGAACCTGGAGGCAGGAGCTGGAGCACAGGCTGTGGAGGAATGCTACTTACTGACTTGCTACCCTGGCCCATGCTCAGCCTGCTTTCTTATATAATACAGAACAACCTGCCCAGGGAAGGCACCGCCCACAGTGGACTGGGCCCTCCCACATCCCTCAGCAATACAGAAAATACCCCACAGACGTGGCTACAGGCCAGTCCAATGGAGGCAATTCCCCAATTGAGGCTCCCTCAAGCCAGGTGTGTCAAGTTGACAACTAAAGTTATCCATCATAGAAGGGAAGGATGCACTTCTTGGTAGAGGAGAGCATAATCAAGGGTGATTGGGGAGGAGTGTCAAGCTATGCAGGTACAGAAGGGCATGGTCTCTGGCCTCTAGAACTGGAGTTGGCTCCAGAAGTCCCTGTGGTGGTTTGAATGAGAAGTGCCCCCCACAGACTCAAGTATTTGAACATTTGTTATATGGGCCCCAGTCGGTGGTGCTGTTTGGGGAAGGTCACGGAACTCTTAGAAGGCTCACCTTGCTGGAGGAGGCATCGCTAGGGGTGCGCTCCGAGAGCTCATAGCCTGATCCCACTTCTAGCGTGTCCTCTCTGCTTGTTGTGGCTGATTGAAGACGTGAGCTCTCAGATTTCTGCTCTGGTCGCCTCTGCTGCCACGCCTCCCTGCCACGATGGACTCATCCCTTTGGAACCAAAAGCCCAATAAACCCTTCCTTCTCTATGGTTCCTTGGTCATGGTGTTTATCACAGCAACAGGAAATTAACTGATATAGTCTCTGTTGTTCTAGTATCTGACCTTGGGCTGGTACACTGTGAGAAAACTCGTAGTCCCAGGAGAGGAGTTGTGGCAGCAGACTAAGGCTGAGTGAAGGCTGGGCAGGCTTTGGGCCTTGGTTACATGCCACCTTATAAGGAAGAGTTTCAGACCAGGACAGCCTCATACTGAGCTAAGCTGAAATACATCCCCTGGGTGTTATGCCTCAGGCTTTGAGGTTACACAAAACACTTGGTGATTGAATTCAGATCCTGGGTTTCCATTTAGGCAACCTTCCTCTAGTAACCATGTGGTATTGACCATGCATGAGCCTCAGTTTCCTCTTTTAAAGGAGGGAGGTAGCAGGTGTCAGATAGACACCGGGGCCCCAGCCCGTCCCTCAGGTCCGGCTACAGTGCAGTTGCTTCTTGTCCTAGCAATTCTGAAACTGAAGACATCTCTAGTACACTTCTTTTTTTAAAATGTATTTTAATTTTCTGTGTATGATTGTTATGTCTGCATGTATGTAACACTGGTTTCGTACAATGCCTATGGAGGACAGAAGATGGGGTTGGATTCCCCCGAGTTGGAGTCAGTGCTAGGATTTGAACTTGGTTCTTCCTTAAGAACATCCAGTGCTTTTAACCACTGAGCTATCTCTCTGGCGCCCCCAGGTACACTTCTATGCGCACATTGTTAGGGACTTTCTAAGTCTCACAGTGCTGTGAGAGCTTCACATCCAGATGTGTAACAGCCCAGTCCAAAGTTGGAATCTTCTGACTTCCCATTTGGAACAGGATGATCTGACCTGTCCAGAGTGTAGTCCTCCATAAAACCTGACACAGACGATATAGGCTCTTGGATTTTATTTATAATCTGCACATAATCTGTTTCAGGAACCCTATTGAGTTCAGTTTGGAGCAACTCTCTGGGGTAGGGCACACAGTATTTTCTCCCTAAAATCTGGAATCTGGGAGGTCTAGAGTGCTAGAATAATCTCCCAGGGAACTATGTGAGAAGAGACCTGTCTCCCTCTGATGAAAACTTTCAAAATAATTTGCTTTAAGCGGTGTTTTTAAGGTCATCTCTACTGAGACCAAGTGTCTATCTACTCTGTCTCGAGCAGGCATCTTCTAGAACCTTCTAGATTCAGACCTGCCTTAACTTAAGTTCTAGACACTCACTCCACATATTTTAGCTCCTCAAAGGAGGTCTGAGGTCTGCAAAAGATCTGAGTCCCTTGAACCCTCTGCATGGTCTCCACTTAGCCTGGAGCCCAGGGAGAGCCTGGCAGATCCCTCCTGGACCTGCTACAGTGTGCCATGGGCCTGACATGAACTGGAAGTGCAGATCCCTGGTTCAGATGAACAACAAAGACAAAGCCAGGACCACAAAGAGAAAGATGTATTAAAGGTGAGGAAATTAAAGTGCACGTGGTCGACTTCTTTCATGTTGGAGCCTCCACTTGCCACCCAAGGAGGAAAAGCTCAAAATGTTAAGTCATTAGCATGAACTCTGTGCTGTTCTGAGGTTTTTTGTTTTGTTTCTAACTTGGGGCCATACTGGAAACCAAACCTGGAGCATCGCTCACCCTAAGCAGGTGGTATCCGAGTTGCACCCCAGGCCCCTTCAGTTTCAATTATAATTGAACGACATCGAGTTTATGAGCAGAATCACTGAGGATATTCAATCTGCCACTCAGAGTGATGACCTTAAGGCTAAGTCTCTTTCAGCTGGGTCCTCTGGTAATGGTACTTAAGACTTAGTCCCTTCAGCTGGGTACCCTAGTAGTGCAGATAAAAAGCACACTGACACACATTCCCATGAATACACACAGATCACACTTGCAAGACCTATGACCACTGGCTGGAACTCCCTGTCTCCCCTGGGCCAGCACCCTCTATTCTGAGTGATTTAGAGTGTGTTCCTGTGGAGCACGAGGTACCCCATAGCCCAAGCCTCCAGCTATCTCACTTGTCAACTTCCCAATTCAGTAACAACCTCAGACTTCCAGAGTCAGTTCAGATACTTCCCAGTTTGCCAAAGCCAGCCAGGGAGATCACACAGAACCCCACCTTCATGTCCTTCACAGTTCTGCTGAGAAGACCTGACCATGGCATGGTTATAGTCCAGGCCTGGGTTCTGTGGAAAGTGACTGAGAGGGAGATGGGATTCAGAAGTGTTGCTGGGCAACCCGGGAGCTAACACGTCAATAAGGAAGGACGGAAGCTAGGTTTGTGAGGTAGAAAGCTGGTCCCTGAGATGGAGCCTGTGAGATGTCTCATAGCCCCTCTGGAGCTTCGGCACGTCACAAGTTGAGACAGAAGGCTAGAACTTCATATCCCTAACTAGCCAGGTGCCAGCTGTGGATCTCTGGAGGGCCACATAACAAAGGAAGGAACAGAATTGCATCCCTTTTCTGATGCTGTGATAAAACACCATGACGAAGGCAACTTATAAAAGGAAGAGTTTATTTTGGCTTACAGTTCCAGAGGTTAAAGCCCATCATGGTGGGAAGGCACTGCAGCAACCTCCAGGCATGGCTACAGAAGCCAATAACTAAGCAACACATCTTCAGCCACAAACATGAAGCAGAGAAAACCAGAAGTGGGACCAGGGTATGAACTCTCAAAGCCTGCCCCCAGTGACACACTTCCTCCAGCAAGGCCACACCTCCTAAGCCTCCACAAACAGCGCCCAACTGGGGACCAAGTGTTCAGAAAATACAGAACCTATGGAGGACATTTCTCATTCAAAGCACCACAAGAGGACCCTACCCAGGCCGGGAGGTGGTCCACAGTCAGGATGTGGTTATAATCAACAGTGTAGGTCTGATAGGAAGAATGGAGAGTCATTTTTAATTAATGTTAATGAGCAAGAAGAAAGGATATTCCCAGCTGGAGGGAACCTTGCAGAGGCACCAGAGCATCACACCATATAGCCTACATCCAAACCAAGATGCTTGTGAGAGAGAAAGGGTTAGCATTAATAGTGACATCAGTTGAGCAGGCTTTAGTGTCATTTCACAGATGAAGAAACCGAGGCACAGAAAGGATACCTCCCCTATCTGTGAAAATCAGTTGCTATGTGACGGAGCCAGGCTTCACATAGAGACAAAGTTTCAGGACATTGTTGAGGTGGAACTGGCAGGATGGTGATGAGATGGTTATAAGATGTAAACTGAGGAATCAGACAGCATCTAGATGTTAGACTTGAGCACTGGGAAGGTGAAGGGCCAGTGACTAGGTAAGTTTATCAAAGATGTGTGAAAAGAGAGATGGCAGGAAGGCATCCACACTGTTTTCTGTTGCTGTAACAGAATGCAGGAAACTGGATAATTTATGAAGAAAAGAGGTTGTTACGGTTTGGATATGCCTTGTCTCCTCTTAAAACTCATGTTGAAATCTCACCCCCATTATGAAACATTAACACAGCAGAGTCTTAATACAACTCTGGTGGATAGAGGTGGGGCCTGGGGAGGTGATTAAGATTACACTAGCACACAAGGTAGGATCTCCATGACTGAACACGGAGGCTAAGAGGAATCAGCTGTGGTGGTTTGAATGAGAATGTCCAACATAGGCTCCAAGTATTTGAACCCACTCATTTGGTGGCACTCTTTGGGGAGGGTCGTGAAACCTTTAAGAGGTTTAACAATGCTGGAGGAAGCATGTCACTGGTGTGGGCTTGAGAGTAGGCCTCATGCCCATTTTCCAGTTTGTCTCTCTGCTTCTGGTACGTACTTGAAAATGTGAGCGCTCAGCTTTCTGAGTCAGCTGCCTTTGCCACCTTGTCTCCTGCCACGATGGACTCTCACCCCTCGGGAACTGTGCCGAATAAACCCTTCCTTCTGTAAGTTACCTTCTTCACGGTGTTTTACCATGGCAACAGGAAAGTAACTAATAGACCAGGTTACACATATGTTACCTGTCTCTCACCTTATGGCACCCTGTGAGGCTTTGGGACTCTGTCCGCAAAGTCACGATGAGATGTGGCCAGCTGACCTCAGTCCAGAATTGTGAGCCAAAATAAACCTCTTTTACAACTTACCAATCCTGTGGTCTTGTGTTATCAACAACAGAATGAACTAAGACAGAGGTTTATATTGGCTCATGATCTAGAGGCAGAGCAGTCCAAGACCAGATGCCTGCATCTGGTAAGTGCTTTGTGTGGCTTCAACTCAGGATGGAAGAAGACCTGGTGTGGGGGGAGACAGGAAACACCAAGGGCCACCTTGTGTTCTAACACTTGCTCTAGAGGTAACCAATTGAGTCTCCAGGAAGCGAAACCTCACTCACTATTGAGAGAATTAGCCCAAGTCCCCAGAACTAAACATTAGTCCCTCTTATGAACCTCTTTGATACCTCACCCCCTCTCAGTACTTTTCCTCTGGCAATTAAGGCTCTGACTATGAGCTTTGAGTGTCAGGGCACCTAAGGGCTTTCATGGGCAGTATGCCTCATACTCTACTGGCTTTTATGTTATAAGTGGAGTCAAAAGATAGCTTTCCCAAATGATGTATTTATCACAGAATCATCCAGTACCAAACAGTTATCCAGTCTAAACCAAACCGTCCTATGAATGCATCATCTGCACACATTCCTTTGGGATGGGAACAAATAGCCACAGGACCTCAGCCTTAGGAGAGTACCTGGACCACACTGGTGTAGGACAGACTCAGAGTAGAACCTTCAAGCCAGACAGTTATTGTCTCGCCATGGGAATGAGATCAGTATCCAACCCCATGTGGGGAGCAAGACTCTCTCTGAGTCAAGGAAACCTATGGACTGGAGGCTGAGACGGCCATGGTCAGCTGGTGAGGGCTTCAGGCTGCTTCCCCTCATGACAAGAAGCAGAAAGGCAAAGTTTCCATTGGAGCACTTCCTTCGGGCTGACTGCTGCTCATATCGCCATGCAAACGAGAAAATTTTAACCTGAATGCTGTAAGTGTACACACTAACCTGCCTGCCTCCACTCACATAGCTGTGGGATTTATTGACATGCAAATTAGGTAGCACATAGAGTAAGAGATGTCACAGAGCCTTGACCAGAGCTGGAGCTGAATATCACAAAACCCAGATGCAACACAAAACACCCCCTTACCTGTGTGTGCAAGTGGGTCTGAGAGAAGCAAACTGGAGAGGAATTCAGAATTCACCTTGGCCATGATGCTCGAGGTACTAGCAAAGCATTTAAGGGAGCTGTAGGTTCATGGAAGTTTCGCTTTCTAGGGTAGATGCTGAGAGAGAGAAGTCTTGGCATCAGATAGAAATGTGGGGACTATAGCTGGGTGGTGCTCACAATCCACTATGTGTAAAGAATTGTTTCAAAGTGTCAAGAGTAGAATGATGGGATGGTGGAGTCCTTACAAGTTGGCTATAAGAGGAAGAGTTGGCAAAGCAGGCTGGGGCAGAGGATGAGGTTGTTAGGGAAGGGAACTAGGACAGGAGACTGTTAAGAGAATGCAAGGAGAGAGTGCTTAAGGGGAGTGGTTGGCAGTTTGAATGTGGTGGACCAGAGAGTGAGCTCGAGTCTCACAGTCACTGGCTGCATTTAGATATAAGCAGTTCACCTTGGTGAGAGCTGATTTCGGGGCTGGGAGAGGAAGCCAGGGGTCTGGTTGAAGAATGAGCAAGAATCCGGAACAGAAGTTGGAGAGGGTTGAAGAAGGAAAACAATTCAACCAAGACTTGAGTTCAAGAGAAGTTTTCAAAAAATAAACAAGAGCTTGGGGCTGGAGAGATGGTTCAGTGGTTAAGAGTACTTACTTTACTGCTCTTGCACAGAACTGAGGTTCACGTAGCAACCATCTGTACCTCCAGTTCCAGGGAATCTGACACCCCCTTCTGACCTCCACAGGCATTGCACAACATGGGTGCACTCACATGTACACAGGAAATACACTCATATATAATAAAAATAATAAATAAGGGGCTGAAGAGATGACTCAGTGTTTAGGAGCACTGGCTCTTCTTACAGAGGACCTAGGTTGGGTTCCCAGCACCCACATGGCAGCTAACAACTGTCTGTAACTCCAGTTCCAGGGCATCTGATGCCCTCTTCTAACCTCTGTGAACATTGCACAGCACAGATGCACTTACATGCGGGCAATATATTCATACTCATAGAAAAATAAATAAATATTCAAAAGTAAGAGAGTGCTAAGTAGATCCCATGCCGATGCAGACAGGCAGACTGGGCACACAGAAAGGCCGGGAAGTGCTGAGGAGGCCAGGATCCTGAAAGCACTGACATTCAGGATAAGAGAGAGAAATCTCATGCTCCTTCCACAGACTGTACTTCTACAGGACTCTGTCACCCCCAACCTGAAGACAGTCTGCTTCTAAACAGACAGCTGCAAACCACTCAGCTCCACCATCAGCAAACATGGAGATCCCAGAGGCCTCAGTAGGAAAGCTGAGGAAAGGAGGACAGTGGGAGAGGAGAGGCGTTGTATCCATCTGAACGTCCATCTGCCTGAACACCCACTGAAACAACCCACCCATTCGTATAGCCAAACACCCATCCACACACCATCTACCCATCCATTCATCCACCCAGACATCCACCCATTGAACTCTCTGTCCAACCACCTTTCCATTCATCCACTTACCCACCCAGATGCCCATCCATAGACCATTACGTGCCCATCCATAGACCATTATGCACTCATCCAGACACCCAAGCACCCGCTCATCCGTACTCATACATTTCTCTCAAACATCCATCCACCCAGAACACCCACCCTTCTATATTCACCCATCCATTCAGTTATGGACTTAACCGTTCATCTCCTCACCCACCCAAATACCCACCCATCCATATATCCAAGTATCTACTCATCCAGGGCTGGAGAGCTGGCACAGCCATTAAAGGCTAAGACTCACAACCAACTATCTACCCATCCATCCACCCACCCACTCATCTACCCAGAATTTTCATCCTTATGTTCGTTCATCTACCCATCTATCTGTCTGCTCATCCGCCCAAACACTCATGCATACCCATTCATATACACACTTAACCGTGGGTCCATCCAGTCATGTGGGAATGAAAATAAGGTAAGACAAAGCAGTGGGAGGATGTACAAAGCTGATCTACATAACATCTAGAAGGGTAGCAGACACTAACTGGAGGGTAGCAGACGCTAACTGCAGTGCAGTCCTCCTCCCTTCAGCCTTATGGCCAGTGACTTACTCCTGTTTCCATGGGGGGCACCAGCAAGTTAAATCAGCAGGACTATGGATCAACTCCTTTGGGGCTTTCCTTGGAGCCCAAGCTCAGACTCTTCAGACTCACAGGCTGCTTCACATGTGTGAAGAGCAGGCTGTATGGATTGCACAGAGTCCAGCCAGGAGATCTGACTTCCAGCCCCCAACTTAGTCACCACCTGTGGTCTTAAGAGTGTCTGTATGCCTGTCTAGATTTCTGTTTCCTTGTCTACAAAATGGATGGGACTTTGGAAGCAACAAATGACCTCTTTGAGATTAAAAATGACTCTAACCCATTAAAAGTTAGATACTGTGAGATAATTCCCATGCATTAAGCTGGCTGTAATCAAAGACACGGAAAATAAGAAGTGCAGGCAAGAGCGTAGAGACACTGGAGTTCTGTGTATTATACATAGCTTGGTATAACTGGGAAATGGTATAGCCATGTGACCCAGAAATTCAACTTCTGGTTTAACCTGAAAGGATTGAAGAAAGGCCTTCAAATACTTGTGCGTGAAGAGTCACAGTGGTGCTATTCACAAAATCCAGGAAGTTGAAACAACCCCAATGTCTATTGATAGATGAATGAATCAACAAATGTGGTCTAGAGTATTATTCAGTCATTAAAAAGAATAAAGCACTAATACATGCTACAACGAAGATGAATCTTAAAATCATGCTCATTGAAAGAAGCCAAGTGATACATGCCTCCATTCGTGTGACACGTCCGGAACAGGGAAATCCATAGAAACAGAAAACAGATTGGTGGTTGCAGGTGCTCAAAGGATAGAAAAATAGGGAGTAACTTAACGGGTACAGAATTTTCTTTGGCAGCGATGAAATGTTTTGGCACTAGATAGTATTGGACAGCAATAAGAGAGGGCCTGGGTACCACTGGTTTGCAGGCTCTAAGATGATTCTTTTCAGTTACTATGAATGTCACCTGAACTCATTTTTCCAAAAGAAGAAATTGTCTTCTTGAAATAACAAATTTATGCAGCTATTGCCTGATTATCCTCAACCCTCCCTCCCAGCTGATCAGTGCGCACCAGAGCCCCCAGCACCAAACAATGTCCTGACCTGAATGACCAGCCCCAAAGGTACAGTTGTCTCTCTGCCTTCCTTTCCCCAACTCCATTCCAGGATGTGTCTGCCCCTCTTGGCAGACGTCCTTCCCTCAGTGAGGAAAACACAGCCAGTTCCTAAACACCTATTTTGGGAAACACATTGGGCAAAAGAAAACAAGCCCTGTGCGGGGAGGTGCCTTGGATGACCGCATTACCGCATGAGACTTGGATTGGGAAGGAAAGGGACACTTGAGACTTGGCAGAGGCCGCTGTCCAGGCTTCCTGTGACCTGAGAAGTGTCAGGGAAGTTGGGGCCGGCCTTGCCTGACCACAGGGAGATGAAGGAATTGGTCACACCCTGGCTCAGAAGGAACCTGTGTGTAAGCTCATTTTCAACCAGTTCTGAAAGAATGGGCAGAAGGTTCTATTTTCTGCCCTCTTTGGAATGCAAATGTCATGACAGGGAAAGTGGGAAGGACAGAAACAATGAACTGGAAATGGGGTGACCAAGCTGGAACCATGTGGATAACTCATTGGGTTGAATCTGAACAAGCCCCACCCCAGTTTCAGGTTCAATTGATGGGGGTTGTATAAAACTAGAGGCAATTTAGAGATGCCTGCAGACCAGCACAGGTAGACTTCCAGATAAGATGTGCAAAGGTGGAGGCCGAAGGTCAGCGTAGTAACAAAATAGGACACCAATCTGCAGTACAAGTTGACTTCGAGACGATGCTGTGTAGGAGAATCAGACAAACACTGAGGCTGCCACTCAGGGTTTAAATCCCCAGTTCTTGGGTTTTATTTCTAAAATCTTCTGACAGAAACAACTGAGGGGAAAGGGTTTATTTTAGAGCCCAATTCCAGGCTATAGTCCATCACTATGGAAAAATCAAGGCAGGAGCGTCAACAGAAAGTCATATCACAGCTGCAGTCAAGAGCAGAAAGAAATTAATGCAAGCCTGCCCACTTGCTCGCTTGTGCTCGGCTCCACTTCTCCAGTCAAACAGTTCAGGACTCCCTGCCTAGGGAATGGTGCCTCCTGCACTGGCTGGGTCTTCCCATAACAGT
Organism: Eospalax fontanierii; assembly: GCA_035773235.1. Classification (NCBI taxonomy): domain Eukaryota; kingdom Metazoa; phylum Chordata; class Mammalia; order Rodentia; family Spalacidae; genus Eospalax; species Eospalax fontanierii. Next base: position 73,344,431 of record CM069536.1, read on the forward strand.
TAACGCAATACAATCCTTCCAGGCAGGCTCACAGCCAACCCAGTGGAGACAATCCCTCGTTGAGACTCTCAGATGATCTTCCCAGATGATTCTAGGTTGTATCAAGTTAATAGTTAACACTAATCATCACACCATTTACCTGTTTTCTAGCTTCACTTTCTCCGTCTATAAAGTGGGGTGTGAATATATGCATCACACAGACAGATATATACCTGTACACATATGTACACACACATCATCAGGTTGTGAATATGAAGATAATAAATGTAACAAGACTGAAAGATGCCAGTTTGTCAATACAATAGCAGCTTCGGGTTCCTCCTCTTGGAGGTGAGTTGTATCTGTCCATGAGGACAGCCAGACGTCCACATGCCAGGCCCATGGAGCAGGTCCTCTTCTGCCTATCAGAAATGGGTGATGAACCACATTCAGGTCTCTCTTCAGGTGGCACTTCTTCTCCAGTTACCAAAGGCCAAAAACAAAACAAAACTATCTTTCCAGTTAATTCCATTTCTGGGAACAAATCCAAAAGAAACAACTGGGGAAAATGGAAAAACCATGTCTGTGGCTGTTTGTCATCGTGTTATTTATAATATACAATAGGAATGTTGCATAAATGCCTTGCAGAGTGTTAGATTGTTGATATCACAAAATCCTACACATTTACAGTGATCACTGTGACATCTGTGAAGGATGAAGACGTATTGATCAAGCTTTAAGAGGCTGCATGCTGGCCGGGAGAATATTCAGTCCATGGCGAAAGAACAAGAGGGCTCCGGGGAGGCTCAGCACAGTGGCGATGTGTCAGAAGAGTGGTGTGAATGCTGCATTTTGACACTGTAAAGCTATTTAGTAATATATTATTTTTGTTCAATTATCTTTTTTTAAAACAGAGTATCTTTTATTATTTGATAATTTCACAGGCATAAACAGTGTTCTTAATTATACCTATCCCCAACTCTGTCCTCCCATGCAGGCACCCTCAAAACATGCTTGTCCCCCCTCTTCATGTCCTCTCTCTCTCTCTCTCTCTCTCTCTCTCTCAAACCTGCTGAGTCCAGTTAATAGTGCCTGCTGGAGCACTGACTGAGCTCATTGATTTGACACTACAGGTGACAGCAGTGTCCTATCGTGTCCAGACACAGCTTCCCTCACTTGTCTTCCCCACCTCTGACTCTTACCTTCTTTCTTTCTCCTCTTCAGCTGTTTTCCCTGAGCCTTGTGTGGATACTGACTGCTGCAATAGTGGAATGAGGCTTATGGGGGTAATCAGTCACTTTAGGCTTGAACTTGAAGCCTGCTCCATGAATCCCCAAGGGGAACTCATGACTTGTTTGGTAAATCTGATCCAAAGCTCATGGCTGGAGACGTCACAGGCCCTATCAATGAAACTATTGCTATTGTCTTTCTAAACGGACACGTTGTCAAGCTGCTTTCTAAGTATTTATGCTTATACACATAGATTAGTGCTGCCCTCAACCTTGGTCACAGAAGCTTTTCTCTGCAGTGGTCAGTACTTAATGTAGAGTCTCTTTGATTTTTTTGAGACAGGGTCTCATGTAGCCCATGCTGGTCTCAAACTTGCTGTGTAGTCAAGGGTAACCTTGAACTTCAGATTCTCCCATCTCTACTTCCTGAGTGCTGGAATTATAGACATGTGTCACCATGCCTGGTTTTAATGTGATGCTGGGGATTGAACCCAGAGCCTCGTGCAGGTTAGGCAAATACTCTACCAAATGAAGTAGCTGGCCTGGAACTTGCTATGTAGCCCAGATCGGCCTGGATTTCACAGAGATCCACCGGCTTCTGCCTCCCAAGTGCTGGGATTAAAGGTGTGCACAGCCACATGCAGATCACTTAATCTCTTTAATGATGCAGCTGGACCAGATGATGCTAAGGTGTCACTCCTCACTAGAATTCTTTGCTTCATAAACTTGTGTTTCTTCGTCTGTAAAATTGCCTAGTAGTTTTCTGGCCGCATACCCTTAGACTCAACATGTATTTGTTATCTGATGTTACATAACAAATTACCCCCCATGCTTAGCCCCTTAGAAGAGATGTCTTATCCAGCATTTTCAAAGTTAGGGATCCAGGTTACAGAGTGGCTACAGCTCACTCTGAAGGTCTGTGTAGCTGGTGTCCAGACTGCAGGCACTTGAAGACTGACCCAGGAAGGTCCACTCTTGGGTTGCTGACAAATTTCCTCTGTGCCTCATCCTCTGGGCTTCTCCTCAGAGCTCCACAGCCCAGAAGCTGGCTTCCCTCAGAGTGAGTGTCGAAACAGAGAGAACTCAGGACCAACGCTGCAGTCCTGTCCAGCCTGACTTTGGGAGACGACCCCTGTTTAGTGAATGCCAATCTTTCTCTGGCTGTCTCTGCAGCCATGTGAACACAAGTGGACTTTCTGAGACCTGATGTTGGGCTAGTCATGTGGGACTCAGTCCCTGTTAACTCGGTGTCCAGTTTTCTACTTCCACTCAGCTCCTTGAGGCAGTCCACACGTACACCCCCACCTGTTGAGATCACCCCTATATTGTGGCATTCCTAGGCAACATCTGGATTCACTTTTCAATGCCCCCCACCAGCCCTCATAACTTGAAAGGGCTGTTCAGACTTATTGTGGTGGCCACTGTCACAATTCTGAGGCTGTCTGCTACCTTTAAGCCCACCAATCAGAGCCCGCAGAGGACCCTGCTCTGGTGACAATCTGGACATCCATCGGGAAAGGTGTTAATGGGCCTCTAGGACTTTTGCTGTCACACTCTTGCTGCCACTCACTGGTGGAGTATTCCTCCTCCAGGTGGCTTCCTGTGCCATTGGCCCTCCAGGGTGGGAATGTGTCTCCTCTCTAGATTCTGTAACAACTGTCTTATAATCCACGGGTTGGGCTCAGCTTCCTCCTCTGGGTCTCACCTGCCCCGCTCCCAACTCTTAACTGGGTTCCCAGGCAGGGCTCTGTAGAGGGCCACTGTCTTGAAGGAACCACTAGTCACAGGTCAGACAACAGTCACATTCATGTCTGCCAGGGTAAACAAGTCTCCTGTGAGGCAGACACTATTGTTATGGGTCCGATACTTAAGCAATAAGCCACGTGCCAGAATAGGCTGTACCCTGTGAGGCATGCTGGAAATACCTATGGACAAATCCCAGAGCTGCTGCTGTGGCCCTCAGGAGAGACCCCACTGGAGGAGACAGCAGACCCCACTGGAGGAGACAGCATCACTTCTGTCATGTGATGGTGATCACACAGAGCTGCTCACAACAGAGCAGGACAGAATTATGCAAGGGCATGCCTGCCAGGAGATGGGATCATTGGGGACCGTTCAAGCTACTCCATCCTATCATGGGCTTCTATTTCCGTCTTGTTCTAATGACAATTTGTTCCATTATACCCCTAGTCATTGATGGTTTATTTACTATCACATTATGTATTATACAGTACTGAGTAGCTGCCCAGGAAATCCTTGGGTATATGTGTGTGTGTACCTGTGCACTTGTGTGTACATGAATGTGGTACACGTGGGTATGCGGTGTATGTGTATGTTTGGGGCACACATGTACACAGAGAAGCCAGAGAAGGACATCAAGCATCCTGCTCTGTCAATCTCCACCTTATTTCTTTGAGACAGGGTCTCTCGCTGAGCCTGAAGCCAAGCTATGACCCTTCTCTCTGCCCCCACAGCACCTGCATTACAGGCCCCTCGCTGGCCACGTTCCACTTTATCTGTGGGTTTGGACTTAGACTTGACAGGATTCGAACTCAGGTTCTCCTCCTCTTGCAGCAAGCACTTTAACCCAGTGAACCATCTCTCTAGCTCCAAGAAATCCTTAATTGGTTAAGTGAATCAGCATTTCTAGATGGTGTCAAATTGACAATTAACACTGTGTTTCTCTGTTTGCATTAAAGGCAGGTGAGAATTAGGTGTGTTCATTTAAAGTGTTTGGCGTGCTAGGGGTACCCCACAAATGAGGCAGGCACCTCTGCTGTCCCACTTCTCACCCATGAAGAAACTGAAGTTCAGTGAGCTCACGGCTATGAGCCACTGGGTTGCAGAGTTCTGATTCGGACCCACCTGTCTCTGAATCCCATCTCCTTTTTCTGACTCCCTGACTGGCAGTGTCTTTCAGTCTCTTCGTTAGGTTATTCTGAGCTGAGGGCAAAGCAGGGTGAAAGCTCAGCCTGGCACATGCTCCAGGCTGCTCCCTACCTGGCCAGGACCTCTGGATCTCCAGCAGCTTCTATGGATGTTCCTCTCCTCCTGAGACTCGGCAAAGGGAGCAGGAAGCCCCACCCAAAGGTGTGCTCTAGTTTTCTACTTGACTCCTGTGACTGTCTAAATCAAACTGGCCTGTGAGGATGTCCACACGGGAATTAAAAAATTTTTTTTAATTATTTACTTTTATTTTATGTGTGTGAGTGTTATGTCTGCATGTATGTAACATGGGCATCAGATTCCCTGGACTGAACTTACAGACGATTGTTTGTTGCCATGTGAATGCTGGGATTTGAACCCCGGTCTTCTGCAAGAACAATCAGTGCTCTTAACCACTGAGTCATGTCTCTAGCCCCTGAGGGGTTCTTTTAATTGGGTTAATAGATGTGAGAAGAACCACCCTGTATGTGGGTGGCACCTTTGCTTAGGCTGGGGCATGAACTATAGAACAGCTGAAAGAAGTGACCTGAGCAAGCAAGGGTATGCTCATTTCTCCCTGTTCTTGACTGTGGAAGTGATGTGACTAGCTGCTTCAAGCTCCGGACTTGACTTCTGAAATGATGGACTATAGCCTGCAATTGTAAGCTGAATGAATCCTTTCTCCCCTGAGATCCTTTTCACTGTTTTTCTTTTAGTTTGAGAGACTGTTTGTATCATGAATCTCACAGTGAGGCCGGGCATTCAGTCCCACCCTACCCCCAGGGTTTGAACCAATTGAGCAGACAGAGAATGATCTTTTAGAGATGTTAACTTATTCCAGGTTACTTACAAAAGATTCATCCTGGGGGAGGGGCAGGGACAGGACGGAGGTGTGGTATAGTGGAGACCCCATTTTGATCATAAGCCCCCCCACCCCAACACCTCTGGAACACAGTGCAAGAATGGCACCCTGGCCCAGCACCCACCTCTCCTTCCCAGCCTTCCCTGTGTTTCCGCTAGACCTTCCCCCTTAAGTCATTGGTTAGTTGGCTGTCAATCACACAGCAGAGAGAGAAAACCGCTTATTTATACAACACTGTTTCAGTCTTACTGCATTTTTTTCTTTGCACAAATTTATTTAAAATTTTTTATTTCTATTGATTTCTTTTTGACAGGGTCTCCCTAGTCTCAGCCTGCCTGGAAGTCACTATGCGGACCAGGATGACCTCGATCTTGCAGAAATCTGCCTGCCTCTGTCTCTGCCTCCCGAGGGCCTAGATTAAAGTCACATGTCCCATACAAGAGTATTGTATTCTGTTTTCTTCCCTCTTCCGACTTCCTGTGGCACTCTCCCTCTCAAGCTCATGGCCTCTTCTTAATTAATTACTGTTTTATACATATACACACATAAGTAAAACCTACCGAACCCATTTAGTGTTGCTGATATGGACATATGTTTAGGATTGGCCGCCTGGGACTGGATAGCCACTCGGGGGAGAGCTGCCCTGGAGAATGCTGATTTGGGCCCCTCAGGGGTCACGGAGTGCCTATAGCTCTTTGTCCAGAGGCGGGACCTTGTGAAATATCCCCATCCATATTGGCATGTCAACTGGAGCTGTCACTATGCAGGTCTTTTTCAAGGAACCATCTGGTTGAGATTTCACAGCTTCCCTGCTGTAACTGGGAGACCCTACCAGCAACAGGTGTCCCAGCCCAGCGTATTATATGACAGGAACAGAAACGAAAGAGGAACATTCCTTTACAACTCGAGTTTTTTCCGCTGTGCAGACTTCACCCCCAGAAAAAAATTATTTTGCAGAAATTCTTAAAAGGAAGCAGCATTATGCTTCAGGGAAAGACTCTAATCTAGGAAAGCCCACACCCTCTGGTATTGCCAAAACTGAGGGCTCTGTGTGGGGAAGACTTTTGGTGAGCTTGGGATAAATCAGCTTCCTGCAGGACAGAAACCTCCCTGCAGTCGGAGCCAGCTTCTCCGTTGTTTCGGACTACTCACTGCCGGAGGTGGGAACTGCTCTCCTCAGCCCAAGTCTGAGAAGTGAACATAGGCACAGGCACCCCAGAGCACCGGAAACGGAACACATTTAGAATGTAGCGGGCCAGTGCAGACTTTGCCAGTCAGAGGAAGTGACCAGAGAGGTGACTGGGAGGACAGCTGAGTGGAAGAGAGGGAATGACAGGTGGACAAGACCACTTATCCTGGGATGAGGAGACAAAGCAGAGATGGAATGACCCCAGCAAGGGGGTGGTCCATGGCCCTAGCCAAAGGCCCTCTGGCCTTCTGGTTGTTTAAAAATTTGTCCAAGATTTTGCTATAAGCCCAGTAAGATGACAGACACAGAGACAGTGACCTTGAGTTCATTGCCTATACTTCCAGAAGAACCCAGCTGTCCTGATGGTACATTAAAAATCATTTTGACTAGAATAACCCTGCCACTGGTATATCGTTGAGTGACTTTTCCTGGGGAGTCTATTTCTATCCAGTCCAGCTACAAAGGGCAATGACAGACCACCCAAGGATGGTGGAATGATCCCCCCATGTGAGCTTGGTGAACCAACAAGTTCACTGGCTGATTTGGGGAGTATGGGTTATGCATTTGTATGATAAATACACTGTTTCTCTCTGAGGTTTTTCTTTTACTATTGGTTCATTCAGTGGCAAGTCCCACCCTCTGACCAATAAGGGAGCAGGAAGGCGGAGAGAGGGGAGAGGAAACGTGGCGGTGAGCCCTGGGCGAGGCGCACGGAGAATCAAAGCCACTCAGGAGGAAAAATGCCCGGGTCCTGGGCCCACTCGGAAGACCAAGACCCAGGAGGCAGCGTTCCAAGTCTGCAGTCCTAAGAATCATGCGAGTGGAAGCGAAATTCAGGCTAGGAATGGACGAAGAGCCCTGTGCCGCCACTATGGCTGCTCTAGACAGGTGGGAGGCTGGTAACGATGACTTTATGCGTCACCCGAAATAAATCAATCCCTCTAAAGAACATTCTGTAGCCATTCCGTCAGTTCAAACCTGGAGGGTGGGGTGAGGCTGAATGCCGGGCCTCATCATGAGAGAATTCATGCAACAGCACTACTCACAGCAGTTTGGACAGCCCAAAGGCAGTTGCATCCCTGAAAAGCCCACCCAGCACGAGTGACAGTTCACAGACCTGCTTCACTGCCACCTCTCCTCCAGTTAACCTGCTCCCTGTGTACTCCAGCACTTCCTAGGGCCATGCGCATCTGGGTCAGGTTAGGGGGAATGGAGTGGCTGGAATCTTGGGTGAGGGCCCGATGACCTCCCCTCACTCCCAATACAAGACGCTATAAAAGGCCTGGCCTTGTGAAGGTCTCCTGTGGGCCGTCACAGCAGCTGAGATTTCAAGGTGGCTAAGGTAGTGTCACAGCCAGAGGACAAGGACTCGTAGCATGGACTTAGAAGGCATTTGAAGAATAGACTGACTTCTGAACTGAGACTCTTTCTATTTCAATGAATTTTAAAAGGTTTACTCTGAAATTATAAAGATGTTAGCCCCTGGGCTGGGGGATGGACCCAAGCCCACTCCAGTGATCATGTCAAAACCAGGAGAGGCAACACCACAGGACAGACAAACTGAAAATCCTAGCAGCTGCCAGGAGGAGGGAGATGGAGAAAAGTTTAAGCAGGGGGCTGGGAGGTGGGGGAGTGTCAGAGAAACAGTGAGAAAGTCCTGAGTGTCAGCGGAGGCACGTAATCAAGCCTCCAGCTTTTGCACAGTTTCCACAACAGAGAAGGAAAAGGCAAAACATGCTTAGTGCTGAGAAAAGTTAGACACCTCATTTCAGGCTCTTGGATACCAGGACAAAACATTGCCCCAGGGACACGTGGAGAAACAGAAACAGAGATGGGAAAGGAGGGTAGGAGAGATGTTCGGTGGTGAAGAGCACTGGCTACTCTTGGGAGGACCTGGCTTCTGTTCCCAGCAATCTTCTCTAACTCCAGCTCCAGGGAATCTGATGCCCTCTTCTGGCCTCCACCGGCACTGCACAAGTGTGGTGCACATAAACTCACACAGGCTCACACACATATGCATAAATAAAGAATAAATAGCTCTTAAAAAAACTTCAAGCCAGGTATGGGGGTGTGAGATTGAGGCCAGCCTGTTCTACATAGTGAATTCTAGGCCAGCTGGGGCTACAGAGAGACCCTGCAGAAGGAGAAAGAGAGGAGAGAGAGAGAGAGAGAGAGAGAGAGAGAGAGAGAGAGAGAGAGAGAGAGAGAAGGAAATCAGTCTGAGAACAGGGGTGGGTAGTGAGCTGAGCAAGGAAGCAGCACAAAGTCCTGGAGTGCAAGGTGTAGGGTTCTTCATAGGACCTTCACATGTCAGACCTCTTCCCTTTATAGTTTATGGGCTTTTCCTGTACATGTTCTGCTCCTTAGAAGAAGAAAATAAAGAAGGGTTTCCAGTCTTCCTCTGCCAACTTTCATGTTAACCCTGATATTCAGCCTCTAGTCCCTACTCTCCTGTCATACACAAACACACATACATGTACACATAAACACACACATATATGCACATATACATATACACCTACACATATATACATACACGTGCGCACAAACACACACAAACATATACACACACATACACACACACACACACACACACACACACACACTCACACAATAACCTTTGGTGCCTTCTTGCAATAACTAAGCCATGCAGAATGCATGAGTGAACACAGCCCATAGGAGATGCATCTCCAGTAACATTGTCCTTTCTTATTTCATAACCAATGTAACTGTAACGTTTAATTATTAACAACAGTAATTGTAATGCTACAGCAATTCAGAAGACAGTTCAACACTTAGAACGCTTATTCGAAGACTTATAATTATATCTCTAGTTACATCCATATTTTCATGCTGCACAGAAAACATACTATATTAGGATAAAATTGGTCAAAGAATAGACCAGACTATGAATTCAAAGACAAAAAGAAATGGTATAAGATCATGACTGTCAGAGACAGGTTTTCTCTACATTTATGTAAATGCCAGAGAGCAAAGCATCAAATTGCAGGGCATTTAAGTTCCATAAGACACATTCTGAAGACAGACTCTTTTTAAAGTGTGAACAAACCATGGCATTTTGAAAATTAAGGTTTAGTAACTGTCTCAAGATTCGATGCATTCAACCTAAATATGAACAGGTTGTAACTGTTTAAATGATCTGAAGCAGTCAAACAAAAATGCAAGACGTGTTCCCTAAGCAGGAGGTTGAACTTTTGCAATAGAATCTCCTGAGGAGCTTGAGAAAGGGCGGGGGCCAGGCTCCGAGTGGGTTCTGCAAGCATTGGGAGTCTGCTTGTTTGTTGGTTTGTATTTTTATGGTATGCAATAACTGACTATTAAATGTTCAGGGATTTTGCGCAAAGCATGGTGCACACCTATAATCCCAGCACTCAGGAAACTGAGGCAGGAGGATCACAAGTTCTAGGTCAACCTAGTTTACACAGCAAGATCATCCTACCTCAAAAGCAAAGATGTTTGCTCCAACGTCCTTAAATTTAAAAACCACATAAACTTAGATGAAAAGGAGTATAAAACACAAGACATTACAGCCTAGCCATGTCACCACTTCCGGTAATCAATTCTCAGGGTGTTCTGGGTCTGTTGGTCTGTGGGGAAGAAATCCTAGGTAATGATTCCCAGGACTGCAGGTCTCCTTCCAGCGCATACCCCATGATGCCAGGCTTGTAGTTTCTAATCAGTCACGGGAGGTTTTACACCACCAGAAGAGGTTATTATGTTGTTCGCTATTCACCCTTGAGTGGACGTGGGGAAATATGTATGTATATATATATACATATATACATATATATATACATACATATTTAATCCCGGCACTCAGGAGGCAGAGGCAGGTGGATTTCTGTGAGTTCAAAGCCAACATGGTTTACATAGCAAATTCCAGGCCATCTGTGGCTACAGGGAGACCCTGTCTCAAAAAGACCAGAAAAATAAATAAATAAGTTAGTGGTAAAAGCGTTAATAATGAAGCTGCAATTTGGCAGGTACTGCTTCTATGAATGTCATACTAAATTGTGAATTGTACTCAAAAACGGAAAGAAAAAGGATCCTTCCAGTAATCAAAGCCTCTTATCTAATCCAGGGAGAATCACTGGTGTGGTTGAGAACTGAGCGAAGTTCCAACATGTCTTTGTTGTTTCCTCTGACTCATGAACATAAACAAAAACGTGGGTTTGACTGGAGGCAGAGCTCTGCTCCTGGGTCAGCGTAGCCGAAAGCTGGCTGTGGCTGGCCAAAAGCTTTCTGTAAGAGCCTGTTGTGCAATTTACAATAAGGAGTGTTGAAGATCTTAATTATTTATAAATAGTGGTCTATACATTCTTTTAAACAGTAGAATTCACAACAAATTTTGCACATATATGTAATTACATCGTTTTTTAAAAAATTTCTGGTTGTTGAGTATTTACTAGCAACCCATATAAAAATGTCAGGCATGATGCAGGACAGGGTGGCATACACCTTTAATAACCAGCACTCGGGAGGCAGAGACTGGTGGATCTCTATAAGATCTATGTAGAGTTCTAGGCCAGCTGGAGCTACAGGGAGGCCCTGTCTGAAAAAAACAAAAACGCCGTGATTGGGGAGTCAGAAGAGGAGGAACCCTGGACTTGATGAACAGCCAGCCTAGCCTACTTGGTGAGCTTCAGGCCAGTGAGAGGCCCTGAATCAAAAGCAAGTGGATCTTTCTGAGGATGACATGAAGGCTGTCCTCTGGCTTCTCCACACTTGCACACACGTGTGCCTGAATACAATACACACACACACACACACACACACACACACCTCTACAAGCTGGGTCTAGATGCAGAATGAGTGGAACCACTTACACTAGAGGAATATACAGAATATACCGAAGTAAGTTGTGCTGGTATCTGGTCTGACATGGGACACACACACACACATACCCACAGACACATACATACAGAGACACACGCACAGACACACAGACACAAACACATCAGAGACACATAGACACAGACACACAGACATCCATGCACATATATACACACAGATATACACATAGTCATACTCAGACACACAAGTACACACACACACATACACTGGATGTGTGTTACTTTCTTGCTTACTCCAATGTCAGAAAGAAGAGGCAGGTTTTAGGGGAGCCCCCACCGATTAGATACACCTGGACCATGAGCCCAGCTTACTCTGATGCAGTGGGTCAAAGGATATTCCACCAGAGACTGGGAATTCCTTAGGAGCTAAATCTGTCATTGATTGCTGGAAGGCCCAGTGCATAATTGAATTTCCTAGGTATTTGGCAAATAAATTACTGAACTGTATTAAGATACAGTTATTTGAAACATCCAAGAATTATACATACTTGAGATAAATCACTCCTGGTTCAATAATCTAATGTGGTCCTCGGAAATCATGGAAAATGACATTCAGTGACGTAAGAAAGCGCTCATGGTATGCTGTAATTGCAAAGAGCAAGCTCAAGAGAAACACATCAATTATAAACAAAAAGTGGCTTTAAAAGGAGCGCACTAAACGTTTTCCAAAGTTTGACAGGGCATAAATCAGCTCCTGCCCCGTGTCCGGTTCATTTAGGGGAAACAAACACTTCACAGCCCTTTGGACTGTTATGAAAGCGCTGGCTCATAGGGAAAAATTTGTTTAGATCGTGACTGTTCTCGTAGCCATGGTAAACAAGACGGGTGCTAGGACGTGGGACAACACGGAGCCCCACGAAGGTGAAAGGCTTCTCCTAGTAGCTGTCCCCACCTTGGGGTTCAGTCAGGAAGGCCATCGAGACAGGACCTCACACGGTGCTTCCAGAACTTCAATGGACCCGGACTCCTTTGTAATACATCTTTTCAATGTTTAAGGTTGGGGGATTTTTAATTTATGAAGCACTAATCTCTCATGGCTAAAGCATGGAGAGGCACAGTGATCCTTAGGCAAAGTCAGGGAAGATAGTCCTGTGGAAACTCATGCTGAGGGAAATTCCTTCTGGATGCATCTGGAAGCTGTTGGCTGGGGAGGAGGATGAAGGACAGCTAGCTAGCATGCTTAGCAACACTTTGGACTCAAACACATGTTACAAATAAATCTTTCACCATTGTTCTAGGCCTGTGGCTCTCCCGGACATTGCAGGACAAACACTTCTGTGTGCGGGAGCCAAGAATGGGAAAACAAGCCGGCCAGTTCCCTCTGGACCAATATATTCATGGGCGGTGTGTGAAACCGGCCTTGGCCCATTCCAGTCCCTATTCAGTGTGCAGAATGGGGAGTGGCTGAGACACAGAGTAGCGTCAGCTTCCAAAACAGGGGTGAGAACTCGGCAACTCCCACCCTGTATCCTGTGATGTCTGACCCGGAAACTCAGCAAGGACAGAACACCAGAACAAAGATGTAAAGGAACGGTCAGGGCAGGGGAATGCCTCAAGGCACAGTATACACTTGCATGAAATGTCCATACAAAATAGTTCCGTGCACAATAAGTAGATACAATGAAAAACATTTAAGGGAAGAATATCAAAGCACAGATGAAAGAATGACAGAGTTTAAAGCCCAAAACTTCTCCGATAGGTAAGCGTGGAAACATCAGGATTTTTATTTGTATTTGTATTTGTGTGTGCATTCCATGTGTATGCTCATGCCTTGGAGTTAGAGTTATAGGCAGCTGTGAGCTGCCTGACTTGGGTGTAGGGAACTGAACTCAGGTCCTTGGCAAGAACAAGTACTTTCAATCACTGAACCATCTCTCCAGTCCCCAAATATCAATATTGAAACATTCATATACTGGGCATTGAAATGGATATTTGAGGGAATGAGAGATGGCTCAGTGGGTAAGAGTGACTACTGCACAAGCATGAGGACCTGAGTTTGAATCTCCAGCACCCATGTAAAAAGCCATGCACACCTATAACCTCTGCACTGTAGGTCTGGAGAAAGGAGGATTACTGAGACTTGTCAGTGAGGGATCCAGTCTCAAGAGAATAAAGGAATAGAACAGAATGTATGACATCCCACTCCAGCCCCTCTATACACACAGACACACGTACCCTCACACACAAATGTACATATATTACAGATATACACAACACATAGACTCACATAAGCACAATAGCACTCACATGTACATACACCCCCCCCCCCCACACACACACAGAAATGATATTTGATAGCATGGAATGGTTCCATAGCATATTGAGACAAAAACCAGATTTCCAGGGGCTAGAGAGATGGCTCAACAGTTAAGAGCACTGAACTGTTCTTGCAGAGGACCTGGGTTTGGTTCCCAGCACCCACATGGTGGCTTATAACCATTTGTGACTCCAGTTCCAGAGGATTCAACAGCTTCTCCTGACCTCTCTGGGTACCGCATGTGTCTTATGAATTCTCTCGCGGTGAGGCCTGATGTTCAGCCCCATCCTCATCCCTAGGTTTGAACTGATTGAACAGATAGAGAATGCTCTCTTAGAGAAATCAATTTATTCCGAATTACTTACAAAGGACTCATCCCTGGGGAGAGAGGCAGAGATTTCATATGACGGAGCCAGCGTTTCGAACAGAAGTCTCTTGAATCTCTGGCACACATACCCAAGATGGAGCCCCTGGCGCCATGCCCTGCATCTTCTTCCCAGCTTTTCCTGCTTTTCTATTAGACCTCCCTCCTTAAGTCATTGGTTAGTTGGATGTCAATCACATTTGGAGGCATGTCTCTCGGAGAATCAATTTACTTTACAGCATGATACGGGTAAACAATACACTCACACCCACAAAATTAAAAAAAATAAATAAATTATTTTTTTAAAGTGGGTTTCCAGCTACATCTCCCTCTTCATGGGCACAGACTAAGCACAGGAATGATTTACACATTTCTGTGTGGACTATATGAATACAAGCATGTGAGTAAGAGTTAGGCTGGTCTTAAATTTCCCTTTGTATGTGAGGCTCAAGCAACCACAGCTGATAAACCTGAAAACATACATTCTGATAGAGCATTCATCCTCTGAGTGACTTCAGAAGTCACAGTGCTGGAAGGAAACGGGCTTCATGCCTGTTTCAGGGTCTGGTTCATTTCATTCTGCACTATAAAAGTCATGTACTGAGTGCTTCTGTGCACAAGTATGATATGGACTAAACATGAAGTATTGAAGGCTTGTTCGAACTTGGTGTTATTTTGACAGATGATGATCATGAGGACACAGCTTCATTCATGGTTTAATCCATGGATGAATTTATAGTCAAATGGGCTATTGGGAGTGGGAGCTAGAGGGTAGTAGCAGGTCACTGGAATTGTGCCTTTGAAGAGTGTAAGTCATCCTTGCTCCTTCTCCTCTCTGCTTCCCAGACACCATGAAGTGACCAGCTTTACTCACTATACTCTCCCTATCATCGTGATGTTCTACCTCACGTTGGGCCCAGAAGCTATGGAGCTATCCAACCATAAACAGAAACCTCAGAACCTGTGAGCACAAATAATCCTTTCCTGCCTGTGATGTTTATATTGACCGTCATCATGGCGGGATTCAGAATTACCTTAAAGACAAGGCTCTGTGCATGTCTGTGAGGGATTGGCTACCCGGGTTACTTGAGGTGGGAAGATCCACACTAAATGTGGAAGGCATCATTCCACAGGAGGGGGTCCTGGGTTGAAGGAAAGGAAGGCATCGAGCTGAGCAGCAGCCTCCATCTCTGCTTCCTGACCGCAGATGCCAGGTGACCAGCTGCCTTGCATGCCCACTGCTGTGATGGGCTATATGTTCAAACCGAAAGCCAGAATAAACCCTCCCTTCCTTAAGCTGCCTTTGTCAGGTGGTTTGTCACAGCCATGGAAATCTTGTCAGCACAAGCTACAGCGTGGAAGTTTGAAACATAGAAATCAGATACAATTTATTTCTCCCAGAAGACTGTAGTGCCAAAAGGGGATACAGATAAAAATAACCATTGCCATTCAAAGACTAACCAAGTAATAATGAACCTGAGCACTGGCAGCTGTCACCCGTGTGGCCACTGGCTGAGGGTTGAGGGCTGCGTGCTTAGGTTGAGTTAATGCAGTAGCTCTTCATCTCAGAGTAATTCACTAGGAGGTTCCCCATCTGACCCAGTGCACAAACCTGAGTCTGCTCACAACACCCCCTCCCACTTCTAGTACTTAGCATTAAAGTGGGATATGAGGGAACTCCCACAGGTGAACGGGACATTATCTGAAGGAAATCCAAGGAACTTTTCACAGGCATCAAAGTAAGATTTCAAATGATTAGTTCAATTCCAAAAGATGAGGAGGGGGAGAAAGGACATTCTACACAGCAGGCGCTGGAACCTGGGGGTCCCCAAGAAACTTTGTCCAGAAGAAATCAGCTGTACTTAGCTGCCAGTGACTGACGGTCACTGGTCTTCAAGGTCAGGACCCTTCTGTGGGTCCTCCCGCTTGCAGGACATGGCACAAGTTCCTCTCTAGAAACTGGAGACTGACTGGGTGTGGCTGCCAGTGTGGTGTTACCTTGCATGCCTTTCACCACCAAATTCACTTTGAGAAATGGCCAGAAACCACAGGGTGACTCCTCAGGAGCATGTGTTGGTCCCATGACAAATGGCACTCGTAAGAAGCTGTCCAGCGTGGTGTGTGTGCTATGAAAGTGCTAGTGCTGGTGAAATTCCTAAGCACACTGGGTGTGACTGGTCGTGATCAGGAGGGAAGATGGGAGCTGTCCTGCCA
This sequence comes from Eospalax fontanierii, assembly GCA_035773235.1. Taxonomy (NCBI): domain Eukaryota; kingdom Metazoa; phylum Chordata; class Mammalia; order Rodentia; family Spalacidae; genus Eospalax; species Eospalax fontanierii. Next base: position 73,360,324 of record CM069536.1, read on the forward strand.
TCAGCCTTCTTCACCCAGTCAGGTCTTCTCCAGCAAGAGGCCTTTCTCATCACTAAGGAAAGTTAACGGGATGCCGCCGCATAAAGATTAAAGTCAAAACTTGGAAAGAAGAGATTAGAGAATATCTCCATAACTTGGGGTGGGTATGGCTGTCCTACATGGGACACAGAAAGTGAAAACCATGGTGGGAAAAATTAATAGACTAGAATTTATCAAAATCAAACGTTCTGCTCACCAAATCCACTGTTCTCTTTAATATGGATCAGTAGCACAGAAAGTGGAGGACAATGGATATGACATGTCGATACTAGAATTCAAGACAGCATCTCAGACTCCCATTTGACTTGATAACAAAAGACAGTATGGCAAAATGGAATCAAAGTTTTTCCAAAAGCAGGTGTATAAATGGCTCTTCCTTGCTGGTGGCTTGGTTGTCTCTCTCTCTCTAGTTGTTTGTTTGTGTTGGGCTTATGCTTCGTGGGCCAGGCTGGCCTCAAATTCCCTGTCTTTTCACCTTAGCCTCCCAAGTATTGAGATGCATACAGTTAATAAGCATCTCATAAAATGTTCAACATCACTTGTCATTCAAATCACAATTGGAACCCTTCGTAATACTTAGAGTTTAAAATTTAAAAATCTAACAAAACCAAACGTGGACAAGCACACAGAACACCTGCAGCCATCATGTGTACTGCAGGCACTGACGCAGCTCAGGCTCGTGTGCACTAACTTACACGACTCCTTAGAAAACGCAGCACATCCTTACCTGTGACAAGGAAATTTGCTTTCAGATATTTCTCCAGGAAAAAAAAATATTGAAGCATATGTCCACAAAAGTTCCATATAGGACTGTTTGCACTGTAGAGGTCTTTCAACTCCTTGCTTAGGCTTATTCCTGGGTATTTTAGAATATTTATTTATTTTAAAATTTTGTTTATTTTTTGAGACAGGGTCTCCCTGTAGCCCCATTTGACCTGGAACTCATCATGTAGACCAGGCTGGTCTCTATCTCACAGAGATGTGCTTGCCTCTGCCTCCTGGAAGCTGGGATTAAAGGCATGCACATCCAGCCTGGGTGTTTGATTTTTTAAGCCATGAAGAATGAAATCGTGGGAAAATTAATGTAACTGGAAATTATAATTTTAGGAAAATAAGCCAGATCCAGAAAGATAAATACCACATGTTTCTCTTAGGCAGGTCCTAGATTTTAACTTCCATATGTATCTAGGAGTAGGTCACACAGTAGAAAGGGGGCTGTGTTAGTTACTTTTCTGTTGCTGTGATAAAACACCATGACCAAGGTAACTTACAGAAGGAAGAAGAGTTTATTGAGCTTATGGTTCCAGAAGGATTAGAGTCCATCGTGGCAGAAGGCATGGCAAGAGGCAGCTGGAACAGAAAGTCAAATGCCGGACTCTCCAAGCAGACACAGGAATCAGAGAACATGAAACCGGAAATGGGACCAGGCTGTGAGCTCTCTGACCCCAGCCCGTGACACGCTTCCTCCAGCAAGGCCGCTCCTAAACCTCTCCCCCAGTGCCAACTGGGACCTGGAGCCAATGAGGGGCATTCCTCAAACACTGCAGGAACCATGGAAGGAAAAACAAGATCTTAAGAGGGGAGGAAGAAAGGAGAGAGGGCACTAGAATGTGTCTGAGACAGCAAGGTTGGGTGCTGTGGGGAGGAGGATGGTGAGGGCGGGTCTGGGAGGGAGGGGAGAACAGGGCAAGAAAGACAAGTGCACGTAAAAGCGCCAGAATAAAACCCAGCGCTTTCTAGGCTAGCCAAAAGAATTAGAGCTAGAATGTGACACCCTAGGGAAGGGTGTCACCTACATGATTCTACAAGCACTTGTACTATGTGTCCTCCCACCGACAGCAGGGACGTGCAAGGTCGGATCTGAAGAGCCTGGTTCTGTAAAGCTGAAATATGACTCTGTCTCTCTGTCTCTCTCCCTCTCCCTCTCCCTCTCCCTCTCTCTGCCTCTGTCTTTCTTTCTGTCTCTCTGTCTCTATCTCTGTCTCTTTCTCTCTCCCTCTCCCTCTCCTTCTCTCTGTTCTGTCTCTGTCTCTCTGTCTGTCTCTGTATCTCTGTCTGTCTCTGTCTCTCTGTCTCTGTGTGTGTGTGTGTGTGTGTGTTTTCTTGTTGTTCATGAATCACATTCGTGACCCTAAGCAGACTCCCTCCATCTTCCAGGCTCTTTCCATCTTCTCTCATGAGCAGTATACTCATTAGAGTGGCTCATGGAGGAGTGGACTGGGAGTGGGATAGTCCAGCCATTAGCCCATAGTACGTCCCAGGGGAAGTGTAACCTCCAGTCCTGAGAACCATCCTTCAGAACCAGCATCTTAGGGGACCCCGAGGCAGGTACTCCCCAAAGTAGAATGACAGAGCTCAGAGTCAGGTTCCCAGCTCCAGTGCACTGTGATTTCCCCTCTGCTGAGTGTAAAAGCACTTTGTCGAGGGGTCTCCTGCAGATGAGGAAGCAGGCCTGGCTCCAGGCCCAATGAGCCTCTACAGATATCCTCGGGAGCCTGTCTGGGGACAATGGTAGTGAGAGCCTAATTGCATTAGCATCTGGAAACCTGAATCCTTGGCTTGGCTAATCACTTTAGGGATTTCTGCTTACTGGATGGCTGCTGGCAGAAGCCCAAGACAGGAGGTCAGATAGCTGAGAGTTGTGTGGCAGGTTATCTAGCCGGAAAACCCACTCATCCCAATCAACCAAGTATGAGGGGCCTGGAGTCTGGAAACAAAGATAGCCAGCCACCCACAGTATATGATGACCCCCTTCCCAAGGCAAGATTAATTATGTGTGCAGAAGGAGCCCGGCTATGACTTCTCTGTGCACACAGGGCAAACACCATAAGGAATTAGGAGAGAAATGGGAAGCATCACTCTACTGCTGCACACTTAAATACTGACACCTTGCAAACCACCTTAGCATAGCCCTGATCATCCACTCTCCTGGGAGAGATCGAAAGACAACTTGCAGAATTCTACTGTGTAAGCCCCAGGGACTGAACGCAGGTGGTCAGACTTAGTGGCAAGTACTGTTACCCACTGAGCCATCTCACCTGCCCAAACATTTCATTTTGATAGAAGGCATTGCTGAGAAAATATTTGAAGGTCCAGACTGAAGAGTGAATTGCACCACGGTGTTGAGCCTGGAGCCCAAGAGTCCAGGGGAGAAGGGGCAAAGGCTGCCTGGTGGTCTGGGAAGCGATAGCCCATGTCCCTGGAAATGAATGGGGTGCTCGACTCCAGAAGTGATCTGAGGCAAGAAGGCAGCAGGGCAAGGATGACGGGGTCTAGCCTCAGGGACAGCCCAGCAAAGAGCAAAAACAGGAGTGGTGGGCGTGGACACAGTGCCGAGTCTGGCTTACCCTCTCACCCAAGGTCAGGGAGGGCATTCTCTACCATGCCCTGCCCTCCGTACACTTCATTTGCATACAGAGTCAGGATTATTCTTTGGTTCCACCAAGAAAAGTATCCCCTCTGTGTTCTATGAAGCACGAGGCCTCAGTCTGTACTTGGTTTTCCCGAAAGTGCTGGTGGGAGAAATGGCTCTGGGTCCTACAGGAACAGGTTCAGTCAAGGAGCAGTGACAAGTGATGCTGGTCCCAGCCTTTTGTGCACGATGAAGGGGAGAGCGTGTGGACTTGGGCCAAGGATCTCCTGCCCCGTCTAACCAACTTCAGTTTCAATGGTGACCCTTGGGATTATGGGCTCAGTCCTGGTCTTCCAAGTCTTCAAAGGAGGCTATCGAATCAAACTTGCATGTGACATTTCCTGACTTCTCAAGTTATTTAGAAAGAAAATGTGGGGGTGGGGGAGCAAAGAAATGCCCCAGCAGTGAGAGTGAGGACTGAGTTCAAACCCCCAGCACACCCATGTGAAGAGCCAACATGGGCACACACGTCTGTAACCCCAGCACTGTGGGGTGGAGGGAGAGATAAGCGGGTCGCTGGGGCTTATGGACTGCCTAGCTCTAAGTTCAATAAAAGACCCTGTCTCAAGGGAATGAGGGAAGAGCAGGCCAGCTGACGTCCTCCTCCGGCCTCCATGTGTGCACATGCGTGAGTATACTATATGCGTATGCCAAATCCACACACCAAGAGAAAAAAGTAAAAAAAAGGTGGATGGACTCAGCGGAGCAGACCTGTGGCTTCTTACAGTGGGCTGCAGCAGAGCGGCCGAAGCAGTGGAAAGTGAGCCCCGTACCTCCAGCCACACGGGCAGCTTGGAACGGTGCGTGTGTCCTCTCTCTATTTATAGCAGTGTGGAAACAACCTGAATTTCTAATAGTAGGGATTTAGTAAACTATGACCAACCCACTTAGTGAAAGGTTATGCAACTGTTTTTAAAAGTACTTTACAAAGAGCGACTTGAAGTATCATGCTCAGGAGTCAGTGTCATGTGGCAGGCGTGGGGAAGTTTGCAGAGTTGTGTGTATAATGTCATGACCGCTCTGGCAACCAGCATAGAATAGAACGATGTATTTAAAATTAACTCCGCCATTATGATGATGGATTCTAGAACCACTCTTGGTTTCCCTGTATCAGCTCCTCCCCCTGGAGTGCTAAAGACAGGCTGTCACCATCCAGGCTCCCTGAACAACCCCTACCCTGTGTGGCCAGCATTAGGGAGCAGGGCTGTCTCGGTCCTGGGCCTGGGGTGCGTGATGCTGCAGATCAGGCCCCCATCAGGTTGCAGCTGGACCCCAGCTGGCCAGGGGTAACACCACGACCTTTCCCCGTGTCCACACTAACCCTCTCGACCACCAGCTGCCCTGTACCAGAGATGCCTGAAGGAACAGTCCTCTGCCCTGGGCCATCTTACCTTGTGTTTCTGCCCTAGCTCATTCCTCCTGGAACCCATGGCCTCCTCAGAGTCATGGGAGGTGTGCCTTTCACACTGTGTCTCCAAATGATTTTTTAAAATGTCATCACAGTTTTTACTTTTGTGTGTGTGTGTTTGATGTGTGTGTGGGGGGTGATCCGTATGCCATGACAAATGGGTGGAGATCAGTAGACTGTGGGAGTGGCTTCTCTCCTTCCACCATGTCCGCTCTGAGAATCAAACCCAATCATCAGGCTTGGTAGCCGATGCCTTGACTCACTGAGGCATTTCACTGGTCTTTCAAATAATATTTTTTAATGAAAGAAACAGGTACACAAAAATAGATAGATGATAGGTAGATAGATGATAGATAGATAGGTAGATAGATGTAGATAGATGATAGGTAGGTAGATAGATAGCTAATAGGTAGATCGATGATAGGTAGATAGAGAGATGATAGATGATAGATATAGATAGGTAGATGATAGAGATAGATAGATAGATAGATAGATAGATAGATAGATAATAGATAATAATCAAAACATAAACTGGACTGGATGTTAATACCAATTGTCCCTGGGTAGATAGAATATTGTTCATATCCTGCTTTATAACTTTTTGAACTTCATAAATTGCTTGTAATTTTATGATCGTAGAACAGAACCTCTGCTTCAGGATGTCTACATCGGTGGGGTGGGGGTATGGGGAGAAACCTTTGTTCGAGCCCTGTCTCCTTGTACCTCAGCCTCAGCAAGTCAAGCTCAGCTGAGTTCAAATTTGACAACTTTTTAGAACAGCTTTGTACCATCCTCTGGGCTGCACAGAGCCAGGTCCTGTTCTATGGGATCAGTATAACTCTAGAACAGTGCAGCAAGAAACAGGATGGCACAGACTACCGCCTGGAGTCCCAGGGCATGTGCCAGGCTGGCCCACGTTCTCCAGGGTGAGTCACAGGGTCTTGTAAGCTCTCTCCAACCAAGGAACAAGGGATCATGGTTGCAGGAGAGGGTCGTTGAAGGGGAAGAGAGAGAAGCCAAAAGTAAATAACACAATCTATGTTAGGAACCTAGTTGCTTTATTAGTTTTCAACTGCTCTAGCAAATTACCGTGGGCCAGGTCCTTTATAAAGATGTCAATTTACCTTATAGTTCTAGGGGCTGAAAGTTCAAATTCAGATGGTCCCATCTACTTGGCTCTGGTGAGCACCACCCCCAATTCTTGGCTGTATCACACCCTGATAACTAGCACCCTTGTGGGGACACACAAGAGAGAGTTCATAGGTTCAAGCTCAGAGGCTCTGGGGCTGGTCTGCTCCTTGCATTTGGACTGATCATTCTTTGTCTGCAAGGACCCAAGGCTGCCTCCCAGGGTAATAGAACAGAGTTCTGGTGTTCCTTCCCCAGCCCCAGCTGCACAAGGATGCCTGACTTTAGGAAGCTAGTGGAGAAAGCCCCAGTCAAGGGACTTCTGAAACCGCCACCTGACCAACCCACAACCTGTTGCTACATCAGGTCACCAGAAGATGATTGGAGAGCCCTGTCCTCAGGGGCAGCACAGCCAAATCTCAGTGAGCCAGAGAAACACACAAGGAAGACAGTGGAGGAGATGCCCTTGAAAATCACAGAAGCGAATGGCTCAAGGAAACACTAGGCCACCACTTCCCTTTCATGCTGGCCCCAATCAAGGACATGATGCCGGCAGGAAAGGAGGGGCCATGGTTCTGAGAAGGCCAGCGGGAAGGTGTGGGCTGCTTAGGGGAGTAGGGGCCTCCAAGCAAAGAGCCCTGCTTTGTGCACACCCCTCTACTATAGCAGAGATTTGTTCTGAAGTGTTCTTTTGCCCCGCTGGGTTCTGGGGGATGGGAGTAGACAGGTGAATGTGAGCAGAGGAGTCCGGACTTGTTCTGGAAACAGGTTGCAGTGGGGGGAGAGCCGTGGGCTGGGTAAGCTAGGCATGAACTTGTTGGATGGGACTTGCGGCCAAGGGCTTCCCAGCGTAGGGTGGGCAGAGGGTCGTCCAGGCAGACAGGTGTGGTATTGTTGCAATGCATGTCCCGCCTCCCCCAGGCCTTCACAGAGGTTCACCCCAGGGTTCCCAGTCAGCGAATACTTCAAACTCCATCTGATTCTTGCTTCTTTCTTGGAAACACACGGAGTGTCCAGTTCCATGCTGGGTGGACATGAGCTAGATAAGCCATAAATGGAATTCTGTGAGATGCAGTGGATTCAGGTTTCATCGGTGAGAACTCAGCCCACCTCACCTCCATCTTGGGATGAGCAAGAAAGGGGAAGAGGGAGGGTCTCCAGCTAATCACATTCAGACCACCAGAAACAGGGACACTTCTGTGGCTTCAGGGCCACGCCATGAAGACCCCTCCCCACAGCCCACCAGCCTCCAGTGCAGGGGACAGCCCTCCATGGCTCCCCTCTGTGTAGTCCCTTAGCCACTTATCCCCGTGTCCGGTCATTAGCCTCCCTGGCTAGACTACGGAAGCCTCTGGCCAAGAGCTGGATTTACTAATCCCAGACCTCCCTGGAGACTCCATAAAATTCAATGTGGGACAGAAGAGAAATGAATGGACATTTCTGGAATCTTCTCCTGAGCCAAGCTTTGAGGGCATAGCTGATTAAGGCCTGCAGCCTGGTCCCAAGATAGCCACATTCTATTGAAGGCCATCTTAGCAAGTGGGGAGGCCCCTTCTGGAGGTGTGGAGCTCATAGGTAGGTAGAGTCTAGACAGCTTTAGTGCTCCCTAGATCCCTCCCATATACAATACTATTCCACAGTCCTTAGCCGCCCACCCGCAGGTCACCACTTCCCAGCAAGCCGTCCATGAGCTGGGGGGTAGGAGGAAGGCAAACCAGAGCTGAGTCACCCTGTGAAGTGGCCAAGAAGTCACCTCCCTCCTTAATAACCATTATAAACACATCCCAGGCGGCTCTGTTTGTTTGCTCTTTGGAGTTTACGTTGCTGCATGGAATCTAATATCAAAGAGGAGCCACAAACATCTGACCACCCCATATTTAGTCATCTTTGTATCTGGGTGCACGTCACCCCACAGCTAGCACACTTGTATTGGAAAGGAGGAAGAGGAGGCGGGGAAGGGGAGGCAGCCCCCATCCACTTCAGCCCACCCCTCCAGAGCCCTCCAAGGTGCACCCCCACACTCCCTGGGAACAGTTGCAGCCCATGAGAGATCAAGCCCTTTGGGCTGGGCCTCTGCGGCATTGCTTTCAAAACTCTGTGCCTGCTGTTCCTCTGGCTTCTCCTTCCTGACGCTCCAAAGCCAAACCCACTGGTCAGTCAGCTGTGAACACCAACACCAAGCCTGTGTCAGGTGTGTTCTGACTGCTTCTGATCTTCTAGGTGCGTTAGGTGTTAAATCCCTTTTTGCAGATTGGGAAACAGGAGCTGAGATGGGCAGGGGTTCCTACGGCGTCAGTTACCCCTGCTAGGGGCGCCAGACTCGTTGTCCACCACAAAGCATGCTTCATAACTACCCGCCCCCACGGTCCCACTCAGCGAATACTTCAAACTCCATCTGATTCTTGTTTCTGAGATCATTTCTAACATTGTATTTCTTAGAATGGACGCCAATAACCTATGTTGGAGCTCTACAGCATTTCAAGGGGAGGCATCTATTTGTGTGCTGTGACTGATGCCGGCCTAACAGTCAGTAGTCTGAAGCTGTCCTGCTTGAGAAAGCCATAAAAATTCCAGATTCCGTAGGATCTGGTCCATTGTTACCTTTAAACTCCCATCTTGTGGGCACACGCAAGGTGCTGTACCTCCAGGCGTCACCTTCCAAACAAGAAGGATGAGAAGGGAATAAAGACTCCTGTCACCTGAATGTTTCTCTTTTAAAAATTTAGAGAACAAAAGCTTTGGCTCATGGACTACTGTTGACATTTCAATGGCACAACGGGTTACTTGGTCATCTCTAATGCATGGCACCTGGAGAGAGCAGTAACTAGTCACGTGCTGTTTATAAAACAGAAAGTCTGCTGCCAAGAAAGAGGAGATGGATACCTATAAGCTGCCCAGCACCCCTGCCCCAGCCCACTTCCCAGTGTCCCACTCGAGTAGAGTCTGGTTTCCCAGATCCTCCTGTCTTCTGTTGGAGATCCTTAGCCATGGGCAGGCCACAGCAGCCCCTCTAACTGTGCTCTGTGCACCCCATCTCTACCCCCAGAAATCTGTCTAGAGCACAGACTCCTCCGACCTCCAGTTCTTTCTCTCTGCCAGAGATTCTGCAGCCACTCCCCAGTTCTCGTGGAATCTAGCTCAACCCTCCCCTCTTACCACACAACCCTGCTAACAAACACTGCCCTCCGCCATGCCTCAATCCTGTAATCCGTTCCCCCACACCTCTTTAGGTCATATGGTCCCTCTACCTGGGACGACCATCCTCCCCCACCTACTCTATCCATGGGACATTCACCTGTGAGTTTCAGCTCAAGTGTCACTTTCTGATGCACTGGCTTCTCACCAGGATGGAGCTGACAGCTCCCTCACCGGTGTGTCCTGATAGTGGTTCCTGGGGTGACTCAGAGTTCAGCTAGTTGCTGCTCAGTCTTTTTGATGGCTTTTATCGGCTGGCACCCATTCTTCTCCTTGTGCCTCCCAAAGTTCCATCTTCCCCATCCTTGGTCCATGAGGCCAAGAGGTTCTGGGGATGGCATATGACATGTACCCATCTCCTAAAGGTAGATATATCTCTGGACTTTTGGGTCTCATCACGCTGTGGAGTTCCTTTCTAGATCTCTTCTGTTGTATTGTCAGCTATATGTGGTCGAAAACCTTCGAAGAGCACACTGAGCATCAATTTCTCTACACGTTGCTGTGACAAAGTAACTGACAAAAGCGACTTCAGGAAGGAAGGGTTTATTCTGACGCGTCGCGTCGTTTGAAGGTGCAGCCCGTCGTGGTGGCGGGGAAGCATGGCGGCGGGAGGGGAGGACGCTGGCCACGTGGCATCTGCAGTCAGGAAGCAGAGAGAGATGAATGCTGCTGCTCAGCTCTCTTCCTTTGGATTCAGTCAGGAGCCCCGACCATGGGATGGTAGCCCACATTCAGAGTGAGTCTTCCTGCTGTGGGAACTGCAAACAAAATGTCCTGTCTTTCTATCAAAGGGTTAAATAAGACAAAACTCCATTTCAAAAAACAAATTATAAAGAAGCCGCTTGGTGGAAATTCAGGCCCTTCTTGAAATCCAAATATGTGCTCAAGGTTGCACTCAGGCTGAAACTGCACTCTGCTTATCAACCATGTCTCTTTAAATCAGTCATTCACATAAGAATGTGAGGCGGGGCTCTGCACTCCAGGTGAGGCACAGGCCTCACTTATTCCTTTGAGTTAGGAGTAAGAACCTGGCGGGATCCCCCTTGGGTGTGCCTGCCTGCCTGCTTGATTTGGCACAGTTACACAACTTCTGCAGAAGTCAAACTGTTTGCCGTACTGAAATAATTTGGATTGTGTGGTCATTTGCTGGAAACTCCCAGACCCATTTCTTACCTTCCTCAGGTAAACTTTTCTGGAAACACCTTCATAGCATACCTACATGTGTGTTTGCATGGTGATTCTAAACCTAGTCCAATTGGCAATAAAGAATAGCCATAACAGCATCTGTCCTTGGGGACCGTGGACCCTCTGAGGAGGGCGGTAGTTTATTGAGTCTTGTCCCTCTTACTTGACACAAGACCCTGTCTTTGGGGGACAAGAGGATGGAGAGAATGCACTGACATGCTGACGACATGAGGTACCCAACTCAGCTTCATTCTGAAACCCTTTGCGTCACTCGCTGGTCCCAGTGCCACCCAACTGTACCTGCCACACGAGTTTAGTCCTCGTTTTTACTCCTGATGCCTGCTTAGTGAAAGCACGCTCACTAAGGCGTGAGGAGTGTTAAACCTCCCCTCTCTAGCTGGTAGTGTCTGGCACATAGTAGGGTTTATTTTTTTCAGATGACTATAGCCCCAGCTAGCCTGGAACTATGTAGACCAGGTCGGTCTCAACTGTACAGCGATCTGTCTGCCTCTGCCTCTGGAATGCTGGGATTAAAAGTGTGTGCCACCGTTTCCACCGTAGTAGGCTTTTAATAAAGGCCAGTTGTCTCTGTTGTCAGAAGCTTAATCAGTGGCTTTTGGTTTTACCACCATGTTCTTTGGGTAGAGGGTGAGCAAGGTCCCTGCTGCCCATCAGAGCCAAATAGGCAGACTTTTAGCCCAATAGACATCCGTTGTCTTAACCCAATAGACATCCACTGTTCTAGCCCAGTAGACATCCACTGTCTTAGCCCAATAGACATGCGTTGTCCTGGATTCACTCTGGTTGTAGCATGTAATACTGACTCATTTCACTGAAAGGTCTCAGATATGATAGGGGACCAGGATCATTTCTTGAGGCCACAAGGTTCATTTAACACCACAGATAATGTTAATGGGGTCTGAATGAAGAGGAAAAACATCAGCCTGCCTGGATAGATAAGGAGGCTACTAAGCAGATGGGAAGGGGGTCAGATAAGGGATGTCTTGCTGTTGCTAAAACTCCTTCCCTGGGGGAGAGGTACACAATTTCCACTCCCTCTTCCAAGGTTCCCACAACAAACCAAGGTACAATTCCAACAGTGCTCACCCTGGGGAACCAAGGAGTTGACTGGTCTCGCTTACAGAGCACTGTGTGAGGGGTGCTCCCCCTGAGGCTCCACAGGAAAGTCTTCTCTCGAGCATGGATGATGGCTTCCCCATAGCCGTATAGATGGAGCCCTCTCCCATTGTCTTCCCCAGGCTGCATGCTCTAGCCCTTCCCAAAGGCCATGTGCAGTTAAGGCCTAGTTGCCCACAATGGTTTGGGAGCAGCCAGATACTCAGGTGAGGGTCTGACCATCCCTGACCCTTCTTTTAAGGAGGGACATCAGCAGTCAACAAGCCCAGCTGTGATGATCTTTTGCAAGTGGGCACAGCTAAGCTCAGGAAGATGGCGACTGTCTTGGAGGCAGCCTGTGTTACCTGCACAGAAAGAAGTGAGGAATCTCGAGGGTGTGGGGAAGATGTGGAGGAAAGTCACCTTAGGTGTGTTCCCTGGATGGGTGGGAGACATGCCCCTTGATGTCTGAGGTCTCTAAGTTCCTAGGCTGTGAAGGAAGGTCAGCTAGCAGAGCAGTTAACGTTTGATTGCACCTATGAGGTGTGCGGCAAAGCTGATGAAGAGTTGACCCTAATAAACATGTCTTCCCCTGTGATCCTACTAAGGTAGTCCCTCAGACTACTACAACAAAGCCTGATCTGTTGCCACCTTGGCTCTGAAGCTTTGTCTACACATCGGGAAAACTAGAAATGACTGGCTCTGTTGATAGATGACAAAAACCAAGGCTCAAAAACGCAGACACACTCTGGGTGTCAGTGAGTAGTGAAGTCATTCTGACTGCTGCTTGCTTTAGGAAGAGCAGAGGAGTATCTGGATTATGGAAAGTACATCTCAACACTCATCTCTGGAGTGTTGCTGGGTGGAGCCTGTGATGGTTTATCTATACTGTCCACTTGACTGGAATCACGGTTATCTATGATGGAGTTTCCAGGGAAGGAAGACTCACCCTGAATGTGGGCAGCACCATCCCATGGCTGGAGGCCTAGACTGAACAAGGAGAAAGCAAGCCGGGCACCAGCATTCATTACTGTTTTCCTGACCACAGACACAATGTGCCCAGCTGCCTCATGCCCCTGTTGCCATGCCAATAGAATATGAGGTAAGGCCATCTGCCAAGATGGAGGGATGGCTCAATGGAGGAGAGAGAGGGAGAGAGAGAGAGAGAGAGAGAGAGAGAGAGAGAGAGAGAGAGCGTGCGCAAGCCAGCAAGGTGGGAATGCACATTGCAGGGACGTGTAGACGAGCTTGCTGACCCCACCCATTCACTGCCCTCTAGACACTGATGACGCTCCCATCTGAATTGAGACCAAGGAACTTGGCTCTGACTTTTCCCATCCATTCTCAGCACACAAATGTAGGTGGAAGGTGGGCAGGTGGCTGGAATAGAGGAGCTATGGAACATCATGAGCTGAAGGAATTGGAGACGCATCTGACAGGTGAGGTGCTAGACCAGGATTGTAATCAGGTAGCTGAGACAGGTGCAGAAAGGACCATTGCTGTCTCTAGAGATAGAGACAGAAGGCGGTGTTCTCTGCACTCTGAAGACCTTGGCCAACGGCATTCTGAGAGTAGCCCAGTCAGTGAACTCTTCGGTACTCCAGAGCCCGCTTCCAGGTGAAGTAGACGCTGGTCTACAGCTGAGACATTTCCCATCTGACCTGTCTCCCTTCATCCTCTTTTCCCCCAATAAATCACTGGACCAAGAATCTAACCATACAGAGATGGATATTTACAAGCCAAGCAGGATACACAGTCAATCCTCTGTGGCTATGGGTACCACTTTTATGAAATGCATTGACATATTTAGAGAGGAACTACATCTATACTAAACATATGCAGACTTTGATTTCTTCCATATTTCCTAAACAACATAGCATAACAGCTATCTATACCAATCTGTCTTATATACTGTATTATTATAAATAATCTCCAGGAACTTAAAGTATGTACAAGGGTGTGTGGAGGTTATAGCAACTCCTGTATCATTTTTCAGAAGGGACTGGAGCACACTTGGACTTGGATATCCATGAGTGGTCCTGGGAGCAGTGGTATACAGAGGGTGGTAACCCTGTGGGTGGACGTATTAGTTACTGTCCTCATTGTTGGACAAATACCCAAGAAAAGCAACTTCAAGGAATCGCTTGCTTAGGGTCACATTTTGAGGAGGCAGTCCGTCTTGCAGGGAAAGCGTGGCAGAAGCTGGCCACATTTTCACATCTGCAATCAGGAAGCAGAGAGGGATGAAAGCTGGTCTTCACGATTTCTCCTTTACTTTCCTTTTGAATTTATTTATTTATTTTATTTTGTGTGTATGAATATATTACTTGCATGTATGTAAGTGCACCTGTGTATGCAATACCTGCAGAGGTCAGAAGAAGGTGTCAGTCCCCTGGAACTGGAGTTACAGGTGGCTGTTAGCTGCCATGTGGATGCCAGGAATCAAACCCAGGTCCTCTGTAAGAGCAGCCAGTGCTTTTAACCACTAAGTCATCTCTTCAGCCTTTATGATTTCTCCTTTTCATCCAGTTCAGTACCCCAGCCCATGGTATGGTGCCATCCGCATTTAGGGAGGGTCTTCCCACCTTAATTAACCTAATGTAGAAACTCCCTGACAGGCATGCCCAGAATCTAGGTGATTCTAGATCCTGTCAAGTTGAAAATCACTATTAATACTCACAGTGAATAATAAGGAAGGGTAATATTGGAACACAGGGAGTGAGGAAGAAGTCAGGAAGTGACAGAAGCAAGGAAGAGGGTCCTGACGTCAGGCAGAAGCACATAGAAGGGAAAGGAAACCTGGCAGGGGAGGGGAGAGGGGGAAGGTGCTGTCTTGGTTTTATTTTCTACTGCAGAGATAAAATACTCTGACAAAATCAACTTAGGAGAGAAAGGTTTTACTTGGTTCACAATTCCAGGTTACAGTTCATCACTGAAGGGATTCAAGGCAGAAACGTGAAGCAGCTAGTCATGGTACATCCACAGCCAAGGGCGGGGGGCAAGGAATGCAGGCAAGCTAGTGATCAGCTGGCTTTCTCCACTCTTCCACAATCCAGGAGCCTCTGCCTGCGGAACTGTGCCACCCACAATGGGCGGGTCTTCCCATCTCAATAAGGTAATAGAGATGACGCCCCACAGACGTGTTTACAGGCCAACTTGATCTAGAAAGAGCCTTGTGGAGACTCCTTTTCCAATGATTCTAGATTGTGCCAGTGATTCACATTGACAGTCAAAACTAACCATCGCAGCTTCAGAGAGCAAGAGTGCACTGACCCCTTGGCCTATGGGTTCTGAGACTGCAGAGTGAGATGTTAGAGAAAACACAAATAATGGTGAGTAAAAAGATGACATGCTCAGTATTTCATGGCAGTCCATGAATCTCAAGGACTCGGGAGACTGTTCAGAGCCTCCGTAGGAAGGAAGTGGTCCTGGATAGGGGAAGGGTCAAGTTCTGCCTGAGACTGAGAACTAGCACCTAGGTCCTGCTCATCTTCATCCTGGGCTCTGAGCTCACACTGGCAGGTGCCATGGGGCACTGGGCTCAGCAGAGGCACATGCACCAGAGTGATGGAAAGAGCCATTTTCTCAGTCTGTAGACGATACTGACTTGTATATGCAAAGCCTAGAGATCAACAGGGGCCTCCTTGCCCCCTGGGGACTTGGGGAGATTTCATGCAGACTCAGTTTTTTCTTGTGTGTGTGCACATATATGGAGCAGGGTGTTTGTGTGCAATATGGATGTATGGTGTGTAGGGGGATGTATAGGCCAGAGGTCAGCCTGGAGTGTCATTCCTCATGTGTCATCCACCTTGTTTTTTGAGACAGAGCCTCACTGACCTGGAGGCCACCGATTAGGCTGGGCTGGCTGGTCAGTGAGCCCCAGGTCCTCCTGTCTCTGCCTCCCCGTGCTAGGTGTGAAAGCACACACCATCACACCTGGCTTTTTATATGGTTCTGGGACTCAAACTCAGGTTCTCATGCTTGTGTGGCAAGTGACTTGCCAATGGAGCTACCTCCTCAGCCCTAAAAAGCCCAAGTTTTTCCTCTGTGCAAACCACATACTGGACCACAGATTTGGGCTGAGCTGCTGGAGCCTCAACCTTCTTATCTGGACAATGGGCCAGCAACAGTGTATTGAACATCTTCCCAGCACTGCTCTTGTGTGGCAAGAGGCTAGCATCCTGTGACTACCCTGCTGTTATTTTCAGCTTCGACCTGGTGAAGGGAACTCTCCCACCCTTTTTACACTGTACAAGAGTGCTTGAAAAATTATCCACACACTTGTCAGGGCCTTAGTTGTATGAGCCAGGATCCCATGGTGCCCCTTTCTTACTTTGAATCTTTATTACTAAATGCTCTGTCCCAGCACCAGTCAGGAGTCCTGGGGCCCGGGTTGACTCTGCCCTAACCTCTGGTCTCTGTCCCTTCCAGCCATATCTCTACTGGGTCTTTAAAAATGCTAGTCTTGGGCATTTTTATAATAAGTACAACTATATTATCTTCTTCTTTGGCTTTTGTTTCAAGTTTCCAAAATAGCTTTGAGAACAGAAAGAGGGGAGAGGTGGCTTAGCAGGTTTGTGTGCAAGTGTAAGGACTTAAATCTGGATCCCCAGAACCCACATAAACGCCAGGTGCAGTGACTTGTGTCTGTAACCCCAACACTATGGAGTGAAGACAGGAGGATCCTGAGGGACGCTGGTCAGCCAGTCGAGCCAAGACTCTGAGCCCTGGGTTCAGTGAGAGACCCTCCTAAGAGAAAAAAGCCAAGGTGAAGTGACTAAGGGAGCACCAGCCAACATCAACCTCTGGCTTCCACATGTGCATGCGTGAGCAAGCACCCCCCCACATACACACACCATGCATACTCACCCCCCGCCCCCCCCACACATGAGTTTGACTGAAAGCAGGGATTGGGAGAGGTGGACGTGTAAACTGCCCAGCAGCTCTTCTGGGAGGCCCTGCTCTGATACTGCCAATACATCGTGTGTTCGAGTTTTCTTTTCATAAAACATAACAACAAAATACAGCTGGTGAGTTAATCATGACAGGGCTCCTCACCCACATAATCCCAGCACTAGAAGTCGACTCCAAGACAGCTCAGACTCGATAGAGAAGGCATGAGGGTGGGGTTCCCTGCGCCCCTTTTGTGGACAGGCATTTTCCACATGCAGAAGTGCACACACAGAAAACTAAGGCCCTGAGAGGGAGGCCCTCCCTCTTAATGTGTGCACGTGTGATGGTGTACTTGTGCAAGCACATGTGTGTGCATGTGTGTGTGTGGCCCATACCCACTCACAGAAAGTCAGAGGTGCCTGTTCGGCCCAAGAAGACATCTGAGTTGGCCCTAGGAAGCAACTATAGCTGGCCATTGTGGTATGATTAAACTCCACACATGTTCACACAGCATCAATAGGAACCCCTTGTTAGTACAGAGGCTCTGTCCTTCTCAGAAGTTGCAGCTGGGGATCTCCATGGGCTCTGGGCCCAGCTGTGCAGGTAGGGCCTTCTGAGCACTGAGGGTCAGCCCAGTAGGGACATCCCAGCAGCCAAGCCACCTGGAAGCCAAGAACTGAGTTCTAGAAAGAGTCCTTCATTGGGGCTGGGTCTGGCTTTGAATCAGACCTTGGTCCCCAGGCTCCTGACATACTCCCAGACTGTGCAGCCTTCCCCGAGTCTCTACCTCTGTATGCACCCAGCAACCCAACCTCAGAGCAGGTTGTACTGGAGTGCCCTGGTGCCAACAGCCAATCATCAAACCCATGGCATATCACCAATGCCCATTGTGATCCTGGCCTGTGGGGCAACCACATGGCCCATCCATTCCTGACTGTTCCTGAAATCATGGATTCAGTTAGCAGTCAGGTCTCTTTCCCTCTGAGCCACCCAAGGCCATGACAGCATGTGGCTGAAAGAGACTGGGTCAGAGTTCATGGGAAAATAAATGAAAGAAAAAATTCAGCATGCAAGAACACCCTGAACACTAGGAACTGGAGAGTTGGCTCAATGGTTAAGAGCACTGGATGGTCTTCGAGGAGAACTTGGCCACGGCATGGCTGCTCACAACCATGTGTAACTACAGTTTGAGGGGATCCAATGCCTTCTCTGGCCTCTGTGGGAGTCAGGCCCACATAGGGTACACACACATTCTATTAAAAAGGAACACACTGAGCACTGTAAAAAGCTGGAATCATAAATAGAGGACTCAGTCTGAATAGTAAGGATGCTCTCATGGTTTGACTTAAAGGACAATTTGAATCCTTCTGACATGCTTTTATGGAAACAATTTGACTTAAGAAAATTAATCACCTAATTTTATAAAAATAATGACAAGTATGCTATGCAAGTTGCTAAGAGAGAACATCAATTGATGGCCTAACCCCAGTTTTAAGGCCTAATAACCACAATAATGACCAATACAGCAAATTATATTTGGGAATTAGTGGCACTTTTATCTTGGGGATAATCAATAGCTACCTAATTGGAATTAAAGTCCACTCAGTGGGAGGGAACTCATGTGTAGTACTGTAAACAAAGCCTAATACACAAGGCTGGAGAGGCTGGAAATCTTAGAGGAAATCCCAAGGTTGTTATGTCCCTAGATAAATGTAATTTCTTACTATGTGCTAAATATGGCTCCTTATATTTACAGACTAACATACCAGTCAGCACTCATCAAAGACGCTTCTTTTGCAAAACAGAAACTATTATAGAGTTCCACAACTTGACACACACAGACATCAAGTGTCCGTAAATTACCCAACCGTAAGTGATAGATCCACAATGGAATCTATACTTAAGGCTGACAGGACACAGTGAAACAGGAGGTAGGGAGAACACTAATGCAACTCTCAATCTCATCAATGAAGCTCCCTCAGCAACAGAGGACCATGAACACAAAACGGTCACAGATGACCAAAGCATAGAGAAAGAGTCTGCAGAGTGTGGGTCCTTGGATAAGACTCCTATGTAAAACTCCACCCACCCAGGGCTCAGGGTCCACTGCAGAAGAGTGAGCAGAAAGATTTTAAGAGTCATGGGAGAAGGCACATGACCATATGGAAATAGAGTCTTACAGGCTCCTGAGGCTTTGCTCATATGAATCTGCAGCAATGGCGTCAACATACACAAGGCCCATGCAAGCTCTAGCAGACAAAGCCCGGCACAGAACTGTGGAAATGGGCAGCAGGACCCAATCTTAGCAAAAACTACTGGGCAGCTGATTACTGCTGTGTAAGGAAGAGCTGATCTATAAGGGAGTGACTCTAGATAGACTGACTAGACTCCCGTGGATGAACTTGCACTGAGGGACGTCTGGAGACATTAATTTGACTTGATACACCTTAACATAAATGACAGGATGCATGAAATCTAGTGGGGAGGGGGCTAGTGGGGAAGGGGTATAAAAGATAATTAAAATATTCTGTATGAAATACACAAAATTTCAATTAAATTATACAAAAAATAATGATGATTTTTCTCACTGTAGAAAATATTGAAAATATAAGAACTGGTAAGATATCTTAGTTGATAAAATGTTTGCCTTGAAAGAATGAAGACCTGAGTTTGATTCCCCAGAACCCATGTAAAGAAAAGCTAGGCATTGTGGTACACACCTGTAATCCAAGTTCTGCAGAGACAGAGACAGGAGGCTCCTTAGCATGTGCTGGCCAGCCAGCCTTACTGATTCAGTGAGTCCCAGGCCTGTAAAAAATCCTGTCTCCTAAAAACAAGGCAGACAGAGTCTGAAGAATGATAGTCTACCCAAGCCTGGCCCCAACATGCATGCTCATGTGTGTGCACTTTCACATATCATGCACCTGCATATATGAACAGGTGTACACACAAAATTACTCAAAATATTAGCCACAGTAATCCAAGTCCCCATCCAATGGTACTTGAGTGCATTTCTTCTAGTCTGATTCTTTGTGTATGTGCATGTGTGTACACGTATATATGCATGTGTGTACATGTACTGTAACAGGATGAACTGCATACTCTCTTTCTCCTAATGTTTTCAGTTTTACTGTGAACACTCTGCTACGTGTTGACATCTTCTTCCAATGACCCCTTTTCCTAACCCTGTGACCTTGGACAATTCATTTAACCCTGATGAGCCCCCCAAGTCCTTTTCACCAAAATAACCAGTCTTACTCAGGCACAGGCTGCTGACATTCACTAATACCCATCTCTCCCTCTGTGAATGTCCTATAAAATCTGTCTCCCAGCCTCCTTTGCTGCTGAATCATATTCTGGACAGTGGGGTGTAGGCATAAGTGATGCATGCTCTTTGTAAACCTAGCTACGAAGTCTCCAACAAAGGGTCCTCCATTCTCTCTTCCTTTGTGTGGACCGAGTGGATCAAGGTAATCATGAAACAGTGGAAAGGAGGAGTCAAGAAGAGTGTGGACTGGTGCACCAGCCAGAGCTTGGAGAACACAAAAGTGTGATGTGAACAGGAGACAAAGCTTTGCTGCCTTTGACCCTGAAGACCAGTGATATGAACACTAGACAAATGCTTGTTTCCACAGCCTAGTTTGAGTCTGACAGCTACTGGCAAGCTGTACCTTTTAAATAAAATATGTGACATCAATTGCCCATAAAGAACACTTAAATATGAGCCTTTAAAAATTAAAGAACAATCAAGGAACGAACAAAACATTGGCTAGATTGGACAATAAACACTGTGAGATTTCAGAGAAGAGAGAAGTCACTGAGGACAGCCTAACTACTGAAGGGAGGTGCTGGCTGGAATCTGCCAGGATGGGTGTGACTTTGAGTCCCAGAGAGGAACCCAGAGATGATTCACTGAACCAATGCCCTAGCCACCCAGGAGGCAGGAAGCTCAGTGGGGCCATCTGTCACTAGTGAAGCGGGACGGTGGTGGACTCACCAATGGCTGCCCTGTGTCACTCAGAAAATGGGCTCCTCATCAACCGGTCCAGTTGCTTAACACCAGACTCAAGACCCCCTGACACCCCAGCTTCCTCACGTTCTCACCATCCCAGTTGTACTATCCCAGAGCAGAATGTCCATCTCTCTCTCCGTCTTCACACCAGATACCTCCACCTCTACCAGGGGCTGCCACACCTACCTTACACATGCACCTCACCACAGTCACAGGGTCCTAGAAGAGTACCCTTCTGATCACATGACACACTCCATAGACAATTTGTGTCAACTTGGCCAGGCCTCAGTGCCCAGGTGTGTGGGCAACTCTCACTCCAGATGTGTCTGTGAGGTGGGCTTGAAGGAGATTGGTATAGAAATCTGTGGGCTTTGAGAAGAGGACACTGTTCTATGTGCTATGCACAGGCTATGTTCAATCAGTTAAAAGCCCAAATAGAACAAAAGACCGACCTCCCTGAGCAAAGAGAATTCCGTAGCAGAAGGTTTTGAACTTGAACTGTGACATCTCTAGGTCTATGACCTGATGGCCTGAGCTGCAGATTTCAGACTTGCCAGCCTCTATAATCATGAGTCAATTCCTTACAATAAATCTCCCCATGTATATGCACATACATCTCGTTGGTTACATTTCTATGAAGAACACACACACACACACACACACACACACACACACACACACACACACACTACCCTCTGGGGCTATCAAAGCTGCCAGACCCCAGGACAAAGTCCATATCCCTTCCCATGCTCTGTGAGACCTCCCCCTTGCTTGAGTCGACAGACTAAGGTCTCGTCACTCCCCTCCCCACCCCACACTCCTGTTCCATCAAGCACAACTTCCCTGTTCCTCCAACAAATAGCTTCTTTCATCTGCCCGTAAGCCTCATTGTCAGCCCCTGGGTCCTTGCACACGCTGTTCCCACCACCTGAGTCTATCCCGCCTGCTTCCCCTATAAGCCTTGTTCCATCGGCAGCAACTGAAAAGTCACTTCTTCAAGTCCCAGTTCCCTGTGCCCCCAGTCTCGGTCCCTCCCCAGCTCCATGATACAGTTATCCATAAAGTGGTTACATAGTCATTTGTGATATTGCACATTTAAAATCGGTCTCTTCCCAAAATCTGTCTCCCATCACAGAGCTCAAAGGTCCGGGAAGCTCACTGTCTTCACATGGAGTTCCAGGACCTGCACTGGGGGACACACAGCACGTTGCAAATGGTTTAAAGGCTGAACAGATGGGTGCCTATTAGTGGGTACCTCTAACCGAGTGCAGAGAGAGCCCTCTGTCCTCTGGGATCATGCACTTTGGCCGCATGGCTAATGCTCACATGCATTTCTCTCCCATTGCACAACAGATTTTTCTAGTGATTAACTAAAGCACGCTGTCTATGGCAGCAACCCCGCCCTTGACCTTTCACCCTCAACCCGCTGCTGCCTGCCCCCAGTTTGCCCTTTTCTTACTTGCCTATCTCACCCTCTAAGTTGCCAGGCCTCATCCCAGCCTCCCTCTTTCCTTTTTATTGGGAAATTTCCTGTGTAGCCTAGGACAAGTCACAACCTCTCTGGCCCTGGTTCCTCCCAAGCAAAGTGAGAGGCCAGCCAGGGGTCTACAGCCCTGGGTGTGTGCTGTCCACTGCCATTTCTTTCTTTCTGAATCTTTGTCTCAAAGCATGCGCTAGTGAGGAACAGAGACAGAAAGAGGCAAAGAAACAGAAACAGAGAGGAGGCAGGAAGGAAGAAGAGAGGGAGGAGGGAGGAAGAAGGGAGGAAGGGAGAGAGGGAGGGAGGGAGGGAGGGAGGGACGGAGGGAGGGACGGAGGGAGGAAGGAAGAGAAATAATGAACAGAGATAGATGCAAAGCAAGATGGTGGTAAGATCACATTCGACCTCATCAAAGCCTCCACTTCTGTCTGTTCTCTGGGGTCTGAGTTCCTTCACCAAGATGAAACTCATCTGGATGACACCAGTGTTTTTCCAGTTCCTGGCTATTTGGGGATCTTTGTGCCTCCCTCAGTGACTTCACCCTGGCTCCGAGGCAGAGACCTGAGACCTTGCATCCCTAGCCCCTTCCTCCACTGTTAACATGCCACCTAAACAAAGGCGTCTTCTCTCTTTCTCTCTGAGGCCAAGAATCAGCAGGAGGGGACTAACCAGGCTGATTCCTAGCATCAAATTTGCTGAAGGATTGAAATGGGCTTCTTGACCATCCGAGGATGTCTGACACACAGGTTGACAGATCAGTAATGTACAAGAGAGGTGATGGGGCTGTCCGTCTGAGTTGGAAGGTGGATTGGGGAAGATGAACTGCAGTTTCAGAAAAGCCAACAACTCTCTGTCAGCAGAAGCCAGAGCTGCAAACCTCCTGGAAAGAAGGGAGGCACAGAGGACACTTGGAAACAGAGCAGGAGAGCCTGAAAGGAACACAGACCAGGGTGGCTACTGCAGGAGGTCCCCATCTATCTGAAACTGGGGAAGAGAGCACAGCGGAGCCCCCAGAACAGGGCAGTCACAACGAGCAGAACACAGGGCCCTCCACTGATCCTCAGCAGTCCCAGAGAAGGGCAGGGCTCTGCTCAGGATTCAACCTGCATTGTGAGCTGGGTATTTCCACCCCTCACCTCCTGCTGAGGTGTCTCAGAGGCCGAAGCTCCTGCTCTCTGAGGGACCCCATGCCACACTCCCACAGAGAGTCACTGTGAGGTCAGATACTTTATGGAAATGCTAGTTCAGGAAATGTTCTCCCCTCAGCTCCTTGGCACACTTCTGAGACGATCTGACTCCCCACAAGATCCTGCTGCTGCACAGCTGCACGCATTCCTGGTCACGGTCCTTTCATCACGTCTCTGACGTGGTCTTACCTGGGATCTCTCCCTCGGCCCCTTCTTCTTTCTACAGGCTCACCCCCAAAGAGGCAACCTACACCAAAACCCTACCTCCATGTTGGCTTTGGAAGGAGCTCAGCTTGGCACAGGCTGCCATGTTGATGACTCAGCCAGTGTCCCTTCTGCAAAGAGACTTCTGACTGTGGAGTCTGGAGATATGGGTGGCTGTATGGTGTCATCACTCACCGTGGTAGAGAAAGGCTGACCCCAGCAGGTCCTCTCCCAGAGTGTCTATGTCTGAGTGTGATGAGGGGAAACACTCTGGGAATCTGACCCACCTTGTGACAGTTCAATGTGGTTAGATTAGAGATAGCTGAGGCTGTGAAGCTCTCCTCTAGGTGTGTCCATGAGGGCTGAATTTGCTTCCAGAGACAGTGAATTGATAAGGGCTCTGACCTCAGTGGGCCAATCCACTGATGGGTTCGAATTCTGTTGTATTATTGGGAGGGGTGGAACTGTAGAAGGCGGAGCCTGGTAGGATCGAGGCAGAGGTGTGTCCCTGGAGACTGTGGCTTGCCCAGCAGACAATGCCAACCTCCTCCCAGGATTTGCGTGTAGACCACAGGATGTGTGTACCCCCCCCAAAACCCCCAAGATGTAGGCTCAGCCATCTCACTATCCCCCAAACAGGAACATGTACTGCCCCTTGTCCACACTACTGGGCCACACTCCCTCTGATTTTGTCACTAAGCTGGTGTCTTGCCATTCCTCTGCTCAGAGCTTAAAGGTGAATCTGATCCCACTGACAGAAGGAAAGGAAACACAAGTCCTGGTGAGCACTGTGATACTGAATCTGCCAAGGATGAACCCTTTGTTTCTTAGTGATGTGACTTGAGGTAACTTACTGCTCCTCTCTGAGCCTCAGTTTCCTGTAAAATAGAATTTGTGATGTCTTTTTCACAGAGGTATTCTGAGCTACAGGAAGACCGGATGAATTCTACAGAATAAGAGATACCGAGTGGTACCTCAGAAGCCACATGTCATCCCTTGGTAGGGGAGGGGAAGTGAAAACCTCCCAGCTGGCTCCATGGTTTTCTAGAGCATTCACTAATCTGATGTGTGGGTTCCAGTCCACATGGAAGTCTCCCCAAACAGATGCCCTAGAGCTATGCATGAGCTTTCCCAGCCTCTAACCACAGAGAGTGAAAGGTCTAGAGCCCGTCTGACATTGCCCCAGAGAGTACACAAGCACTGAATTAAGTTAGCATATTGCGAGGAAATGTGGTGAGACCACAGAGTGACCTTGGGGGTGGGGCAGAGAAGGGCCCCACAGCTGTGATGATCTGGCCTCTGCTTGGCCAGAGCTGACTCCATCCATGGGCTCTTGCTGCACTGACCCAGGGTGCCACTGACACAGGAAGTCTGTTCCCACAGTCACAGGACATTTAAGGAGACCGGGACAGCACTGCCATGCCTGCTTGATGCAGCCCTCAGTCCTGGAGCAGTTTGTTGCCAGGTTCTCCTGGTGCCTGCGTTCCAAGTGAGGAGCTAAGAGCTCATCGGGACTCAACCCAGGCAGTGCTCTGACCAGGCCGTTTGTCAGAGCCCAGGGGACCATCTTCCCAATGCCGTAGGAGGTTTGGTACCAGCATCCTTGACCCGGGGGTGGCTCACGGTCAGATGGGCTCCAGAGAGATGCTGGGACAGAAGGAACCACCGTGCGGGGGGACTCTGGGAACTCCTCCCCACACAGCTTATCTGTCTCTCCACTGTGGAGTACCAAAGGAAGATGGCCATGTTTGGTACAGCAGAGCTCCAAGACCAAGAGAGCTAAGCCCGCATCTGGCAGTCTGTGAGATCCATTCTCCGCAGTACCTCATCAAAGAGTGATAGAGCCAGATCTGAACGTGGCATGGTCCCTGCTGTCTGGCTGCACAGTACTACACAGGCCCGATCAGCTCCAGAGCTGAGAGGCAGCAGGCTCCTGACAGAGGCCATGCAAGGTGGGGGTGGGGAGCAGGCTGACAAATGGAAGGGTGTCTGGGGCTTGAAGGCAAAGCCAAAAGCTGAAGGGTGGAAGGATGACAGAGGGAAGACTGTGAGTGGAGGATCCAAGCTCTGGCAGAGTCAGCTACGACTCAGCCCATGTGTGCTGGGATCAAAAGCTGATGTTGCACTTTGGTTGCAGGATTCAGAGAAGTCAAACGGGAACAGACCTGCAAACTTCCTCCCTGCTGGCTGGCTTTCATTGAGCCAGAAGGTACTATGCAGGTCCCTGGTTAAGAAAAATCATCAATGGACTTACCCAGTGATGGATCCTGTATGCTGCCATACTGGCCTGCCAGACAAGACATGCCCACTGGCACAACAGTGGCAAGACTGTACTCAGGGTAACTGCTCTCGTTTGCTTTTCTGTTGCTGTGATCAAACATTCTGACCAGAAGCAATGTGGGGAGGAAAACGTTGGCATCCTCATACACTTCTAGGTCACAGCTCATCGTTGGGAGAAGCCAGGGCAGGAACTCAAGCAGGAACCATGGCGGAATCCTGCTTATTAGCTCACCCCCTGTCTCATCAGGAGCTTTCTTACACAGGCCAGGCCAATTTGCCCAGGGAATGTGCTGCCCACCGTGGGTTGGGTCTTTCCATATCAACCATCAGTCAAGACAATCTCTATAGACCTGGCCATAGGCCAATCTGACAGAGAAAATCCTTCAGTTGAGGTTCCCCCTTCCCAAGTGACTCTAGGTTATACCAAGTCGACAATAAAAACTCACCAGGACAATAACCAACTACTTTTTGCTTGGATTTGAGGTCTACTCCATAGGAGGGACTTGTGCCTCATACTGCAAAGCAAAGCTGGTCAAAAGCTAGAGACATCAGAAACCTCAAGGGAAATCTATCATAGTTATTTTGCTAAATATACATGTTGTCATCCTGCCTTCTAAATACTTATGTTTAGACCTGTAGATTAGTGTTCACAACTGGTCAAAGTAAGATATAACTGATGGCTGAGTGTTCATGCTTCAATGGGACTTTTATATCAACCCTCCCACCAAGGCTCAGGGAACATCGAGGAAGAGGGGCAGAAAGAATGTAAGAGCCAGGGGTTGGGGAGGACTGCTATGAAACACTGTCTTCTGGACACGACACAGCCATTACGCTCATGAACCACAGCAACTGTGGCCATCTGCACAAGATCAGGCCAGGCAACATTTCAGCATGGATGGGAAAGGATTTCACAAGGCTCCACCCCAAGTTGAAGAGCTGTTGGCAACTGATGACTGCTCGAGGAGGTGGAGTTGATTTTCTTCAGGGGCATGGCCTCTGGGAGGTTGTCCCTGCTTAGGTAAATGTCCCCACACATGCAAGCAGCACTAACTGAACTCAGTGAGTTAGACAAAGAGGAGGAGAAGGAAGAGGGGGGGATAGGGAGGGAGGGAGGGAGGGAGAGAGAGAGGGGAGGATGTATTGAAAGTACAGGAGAAGTGGGAAGAGAGATTTGGATTATATACGATCAGGATACATTATATACAAGTATGAAATTGTCAAATAATAAATAATATTCTTTTAAAACCCCAGTAATGCACCATATGGGTTAATAAATGGACAATCTCCCACATGCCCACCGCAGCACACAGGTCACCCCACACCCACTGCTGGGGCCCTTTAGCTCCCTCTTATGGACTCAATGGTTCCCCCATCAAAAGGTGCTGCAGTCCTAACTCTTCAGACCAGGGAATATCACACTGTTTGGAGATAGGTCTTTGCAGACAATCAAGTTAAAATGAGTTGGTTAGAGTGGGTCCTCATCTCTATGACTGTGCCCTTATAAATGGGGGAAATTTGAGTACAGACCTGCACAAAGGGACTGTGTCATGTGTAGACTGGAATTCCATTGCCACAAGCCAAAGAGCTACCAGATACTACAGGGCCTGGGACAGAGCCATCCCACCTTTCAGGGTCTGTGGTCCTACTACTCAGCCATCTAGGATCTCCAGCCTCCAGGATGTGAGGCCATGCACTCCTTCAGCTTAAGCTCCGCCATCCTGGCACTGCGTTCTGGCAGCCTCAACACAGAGTACACACCCTATCACTTGAACATTAAAGGGGAGCCCTGGGGGCCCAGAAGGTCAGGGTACAATTCCATCACACAGCCATCAGTAGATGCCTCAGACATCACCCTTAAAGACAATACACATAGAAATCCCAAGTCCATGGATCTTTCTGGATGTGAAAGCTAGAGTGGAGAGATGAAGTACGGGAGCCAGGAGTCTTCCGGGACCATGCACCTGCTCACAGCACATTCCCCCCTTCCTCCCCAAACACCAGCCAGCATACGGCACTTCAAACCCCACAGCTTCTCATTCTTAAAGAGCAAACCCTTGTGGCTCATGGCAAGGGCATGGTCCCAGGGTGAGGAACTTGTTTGTCTGTGAAGTAGAGGAGAAGGCTGTTTGCCCTGGTGATGGAGAAGAGGAATGTCGTAGAGTCTGAGGGAAGATGGGACAAGTTGTCTGGAACCACTGGGTAACTCTGGACAGTGAAGGCCCAGCTGAGGCTGGCTGTTCCTAGCAGACAGTGGCATCAGGGCGCTGGGCTGTGTCTTCGCCGCCTCCATGCCACTCTCCCCCCGCCCAGGAGATATAAGAGTAATAAACTCTGATGTCTCAGCTGGTAGAAGAGAGAGAAGGAAGTGAGAGAGGGGCCTGGGCAGAGCCCCAGCAAGCGTGCAGAGAGGCCTCAAGAGCGGGCGAGCAGACTACATGCACATCAGGACTTTCAGTCAGAGAGCAAGGACAAACTTGGGCTGAAGAGCAGATTTGCATCTGGGGCTCCTGTTCCCCCAAACACCTGTTCATAAAGGGCGGGTGAGATAGCTCAGCAAGAAAAGGTACTTCTTCATAAGCTTGAAGACCTGAATTTGATCCCAGGATCCCATGGCAGAAGGAGAGAAGTGACTCCCAAAGTCTTCTGACTTTCATATGCATACCATGGCACGTGTGCCCTCTCACACACACACACACACACACGCACGCATGCACGCACGCACACACGCACGTGCGCACAAATCCAAGAGACTCATCTATTCAATAGCAAAAAGTAACAATCAACACATAGATTAGGTGACTTTTGAAATAATTATATTGAATAAAAAACAAGTCTAACCCAGAAGAGTATATTGTATACATTCATTTTTATAGAACGTAATAAAGACAACTCTATAGAAGCAGGAAGTGAAGAAAGGAAGGAAGGAGGGGAAGGGCGGGACTCCAAAGGGGCCCAGGGGTTGATGGACATGTGGGCTATTTTACTTTTGGTGATGGTTTCAATGGTTACATGATGCAAATTTATCAAAACGTGTCCTTTAAAGCTTCATACACAGCAGTAGCCACACAATGAGGCTACTTAAGACATGACAACAGAAACTTAAATTTTCAAAAGAGCTAGAAAATAATATCAAGGAACATTCCAGAAAGAAGTAAAAAGAGGAGGAAGACATAAAGAACAGGAGGAAAAATGATGCCCGGAGTTAGAGACTCAATCTGGTGGAAATTCCAGAAAAAGGAAATAAAAACAAACCATGTGGAAGGCCCTGCCCAGGAG
Source organism: Eospalax fontanierii (assembly GCA_035773235.1). Lineage (NCBI taxonomy): Eukaryota > Metazoa > Chordata > Mammalia > Rodentia > Spalacidae > Eospalax > Eospalax fontanierii. The sequence continues at coordinate 73,389,139 of CM069536.1, forward strand.
ATAACAAATAAGACCTTCAGGAAAAGGTCTTTGTAGGTGGGATTTTTCATTCAGGTTTTAGTTACATTTCTTCAGTCATTTACTCAGAGTGTGTGTTTATGGGTGCATACACATACATGTGGAGGTCAAAGAACATCTTGTAAAAATCAGTTCTCTCCTACCATGTCACAGGTTCTGGGAACAAACCCGAATCATCAGGCTTGGCAACCTTTACTCAGTGAGCCATCTCGGTGGCTCTTATTAAGGATTTTTGAGACAAGATTATTCTGGGTGGTCAGAACAGTTCCTAAATGCCATCACCAGTGTCTTTCTAAGAAGGAGATAGGGGCATCACGAGTCATGAGTAGGCTGCACAGATGAGAATGATGTGACCATAAGCCTGGGGCACCGAGGAAGCCAATGGCCACCAGAAATGACAGCACTCCCTGCTGACACCCTGGTTCAGAATTCTGGTATCCAGAGCCATGAGAGGTAATAGTTCTGATGCTCTAAGTCTCAGGACTTCAGTTTGGTAGAACAGCATGTGTACAGGTGTGTGTACCCATGCAGTGGGGGAGAGGAGAAGAGAGAGACAGAGACAGAGAGAGAGAGAGAGAGAGAGAGAGAGAGAGAGAGAAGACTTTCAGGCCCTTGGGGTGACAAGGGCAGGCCGTGCTGTGGGTAGACATGGATGGAGAGAGGTAGTAGGTAGGTCACAGGCAGGTGTGAAGAGGTGAGGACACACAGCATCCTGGCAAGGATCTGGCTGAGCAGGACCGACTGATGCTGGCAGAATGCCGGCCACCCATGAGCAGGGTCCGAAGGGCCCCGGCAGCAGGACATCGAGAAAGAGAAGAGCAAGCAGGCTAGGTGGGGACGGCGAACTCATGTAGGCAGAGACCTTGAGACAGGACGACCCTGTTGGGTTCCACTGAGTGTCACTGACCCTAATCTGTGATGCAGGGCCAGTGAGGAGGACGCCTTGCAGGGCAGGGAAGGCTCCTCCTCTTCCCCAAAGTTCTTGTGGACAAGAGCTCGGAGGGCAGGTCCAGAGTGGTCACACCATAGGCAGAGGCAGGTGAGTAGAGACTTGTTGGCCTGAGTCTAGCACTGGACAGACACAGTATCGAGATAAGCTCTAAGTCTGTTCCCACAGAGGCAGCTCAGAGAGCAGAAACACCCCTCCAGCTGAGCCACGCCTAGAGGAGGGGGCATCACACTGAGGCTTCCTAGGAGCTGGAATAGATAGGGAGCAAGAATGTGCAGATTTCCTACCCAGTGAGTCTTGGAGGGCAGCAGTGCTCTCCCAGCCTCCTAGTGTACTTAGGGTACACACAGGTGACCTGAATTCCCAACTGGATGGGAGCCAGAAGCCATTGGTAGAGGCGGGCACAGCAGGAGCCCTCCTCAGAAGTGGTAGCAGGTGGGCCCATCTCCCTGACACCTCAGGGGCAGCATGGTACCCAGTGCCACACGGGAGCGCCTCAGTACATGGAGAAAGCAGCCATGTCTGCATGGGAGCAGCTCTGAGGTGTCTCTAGAGTACCATTCCCGGCTGCATGGCTCCAAGCCAAGCCTCTAGAACACCCCGTCTCTAGGTCACCCCACACCACTTCAGGCCATGAGCACCAGACTGCTGCTGAGATGCCAGGGCTGCTATGGTGCCTGCGTTTGTCTCCCCTTGACTTCCTGCAGGCAGAGAGAGAAGGGACCAATTGGTGATTTAATCAGAACCATCCCATACTTCAGCGCAGGATCATCAGCCTTCATAACATGACGTCGTTCGCTTTTGCACCCGTTCCATTGCTCAGACTATCCCTAAACAAACCTTGAAATCAAGAAAGTGACCCCCAGGGGAGGAAGAGGTCACCTTCTAACTTTGTGAGTCACTCTGGTCTGGGAAGAGAGCTGGCCTGGAGCCCGGAAGTGGCTGCCACCACCCACCCGTCTCGGCTCCATGGGGGGCCTGGGCTATTTCTGGAACTGGAGAGCTCTGGATCAGCTCCCACATTTCCCACCTTGGACCTTTGGGAAGATGGCATCTATTTATGGACCAACAGGATGTGCTCACTCAGTGTCACTCTCCTATGGGCCAGCCGTTCCCGGGGACCCAGAGCACCGCTCCCCTACTCCAAAAAACACTGGGACCGGCCCACCTAGCAGGATGGATTGGGTGGTCTGTCTTTCCCACCCCAAGCTGCCCCGCCTCCGGCAGTCAGGAGCTTCCGTCTCTGAGGTGCCCTTCTCGTGCCCCAGCAGTGTCTGCATGAGGGCTCAGTGTAAGGTCCATCCCTTTCCCACCCCCTCAATCTCTGATCTCTCCCAAGCAGCCTATCAGAGGCCTGGCTCTGAGGGTTGAGGTACTCCACTTTGCCTGAGCTGGTCCCATTCCTTCCATACATCAGAACCAACAACTCTGGTGCCGCTCACCTCTTGAGACTGTCAGGAGAAAGATCAAAGTGGGACAGGATAGGAAAGTCCGTTCCCGCCTCTGAAGTGTGTCAGGAGTAGGTATGGGTTTCCCCGGACAGTGCGAAAGCAGGGTCAGGCCTCCTGGTTCAGGACACCCTGCCCTGGGCCATGGCAGCAGACGTGGCCTTGTGGGTGTGTTTGATGGACCGACAGAGGGATAGGTAGGTAGGAGTTCTGGACGAAGGCTGCACAGGGTAAAGTGCCCACAAGGGATCAGAAAGCAACTGGGTTTATAGCCGTCCGCAGTCAACCTGTGTCTGTGGGGCACCTGGGTTCCTGGCAGCCACCTCATCCTCATCCACAGAGGTAGAGTCCACGGCAGATAGATGAACAAGCAAGCACCCGGACCAACAGAGTCCAGGTAGTGCTGGAAGGCGGCCCCTCCGCAGCCAGGATGGCAGCAGGGCTCTCTGAGGTTAAGACTAAGGAGCAGACCCTGGGAGCCAAGACAAGGAGGGACCACTCTCAACAGAGGGAGTCAGTGGGCATCCTCCTGCTACAATCAGTCATCTGGGTGTTGCAAAGCCTGGAGCGAGGCAGGGGCAGAGAGGTGGGGGGAACACATCAAGGTTCAGGCTCCCTAGGCTGCCCACGCAGCGGGGGAGGTCAAATGCTCAGAGCTGTGAAGACAATTAGCCACCCCCAAACCCCTCTGGATGGAAAGTAGAACACAAAAGAGTAGTCCACTACACAGGAACCCACAAGTCCCCGCCTAGGGGTACTGAATGAATTGTATTTGTTGCTAGCTTGGCAGATACAGGAGTCTACATTTGTCAAAGCCCACAGAACTGGACATGCAAGGCCTGTCCTGTCCTATGTACTAATTAAAAAATTGAATTAAAACAGTCTGCTCAGGGTCTGGGAATATAACCCGGTTGGTAGAAGGCTTGTCTAGCACACATGAAGCCTGAGGTTTGATTCCCAGCACTGCATAAGCTAGATATGGTAGTGCATGCCCTTAACCCTAGCACTCGGGAAGCAGAGACAGGAGGATCAGAAGTTCAAGGTTATCCTTGGCTACATGGCAAGTTTGAAGTTAGCCTGGGCTACATGAGATCCTGTCTCAAAAAAATAAAAATCACTTCAGCAGCTCTATGGAAGGGTGTGGGTCAGGAGAGGACTTGGAGACCAGATAGGATTCACTAGGAAACCTCAGACAAGAGCACTTGAGCTCTGGCAGTTGGTGCCTGTGGGTATGCGAGCTCAGGTTGCTGCCCATTATGAGCCTCAGTCTCCTCAAAGGAGTGTGTATGACGATCCCTATTCAGGAGCTGTTCCCATGGAGGAACACCTGAAACTGGGCAGAACTGGGCTTCCCTCTGAGGAAACCAGAGGAGAACGCCTTGCCAGGGGCTGCAGCTGCCTTCCGGGGCCTACAGAGCTACCTGTCCAGCGAGCTCGGAAAACAGAGCTGAAGGGGGAGCGCAGGGCGACTGCTCAACCGTGAAGGGCACCTGCAGGTGCAGGCCCCCAGCCTGTGGTCCTGTGACGTCGCCCGGACAGAGGTATGCAGCAGAGTGTTGTGTGTTTAGAGTGTTTCTCTCCCAGGGAGGCCGCAGCCTTGAGCTGGAGCTAAGCGCAGCTCTGCCTAAAGCTAGGGGAGCTTAGAAGGCAGGCAACTCCAGGAAAGCCAGCCTGTCTGGGAAGGTGAGGGTGGGGACAGACGGGTACTCTTGGGGGCAAGCCAGAGGACCCAGTCAGCAGGGTTAGGGGTCTTGCTCCACTTCTGCCATTCATGAGCTGGACAGCTTTGCACAAATCATTCAACCCCTGTGGTTTGGTATAAGATCTGATGAGTAAAGGGTGATACCACACCTCAGGTAGCCACAAAGTTCTTCACTACAGGAGGGTGCTGACGGCCAAGAAGGGCAGCACACTGAGGATGTGGGGTCTCAGTGTCCCTGGACCAAAGCACCCTTCCAGAACCAGAAAACTGGTTACATCTGTGAATGCCAAATAAAAGAAGTACACACACTGCTGGTGGACCAAAATGGTGCTGCTGCGTAGAGAACAGGCTGTTTCTCCGAAGTGAGACATAGCGCTGCTGTCCAACCCAGGAGCATCCCGGAGATACTCCCAGAAGGACCGAAGCAGAGACTTGAACAAAGACTTCCAGATGGATGTTTACAATGACATTATTCACAGCTAGAGAGAGCAAACAGCTGCTGAGGGTCACAGCCACACCATGGAATACTACCCAGTCATTAAAAAGATGGAGTACTGATCGACACTGGATGTGGATGAACCTCAGATGCACCTACTAAGAAGACATCAGGCATAAAGGCTCCTGTGTTGTAGGTTTCATATACATGGAGAATACACAGAATAGGTGGCTTCACAGAGACAACAGATTGCTGGTGGCCAGAGCCTGTGGGTAATGGGCAGTGGGGTGGCGGGTTAGTGGACAGTCTCCTTGGGGCTGGTGGAATGCTTGGGAACTAGGCGGAAGCCGTGGTGGCATGGAAATTGTGAATGGCACGGAAAGTGGCCAGTTTGGTGTTTTGTGAGTTTCTCCTCCCTCGGTGCAGGAGATGGGGCTTTGAGCCCCTGCTGAGAATGAGGCAGGACCAGTGGGGCTGGTGACTGCCCCCTGGCTGTCCTGCTCCCAGTAGCCCTGTGAGGGAGTTGTTTGTATTCCCTTTGCTCCCTCAGACTTGCAGTTCCGGATTCCTGAAGTCTCAAGGCCTGTGTCTGTGTGGATCAGGCCCTGCCACATGCCTGCGGCTCTGCTGGTGGCCTTCTGTCATGTGTCTTATCTAACCTCACAATGGGCATTATCAGCATGCTGCACATGGACAAGGAGCTGGGGTTATACGTACTGAATCACTGCCAACAAGTGACCAGAGGGCAAGAAGACCCTGATCCACCTGGGAAGGCAAGTTGTGGGCACTTGAGAGGGCGCACAGGTAGAGGCAGGGCCCAGAGAGGGGAGGACAATCGTGCTGGGCAGGAGTCCTAGGGAGGGAACAGCACGTGTGGGGTGCGAGGCAGGACCTGATTCTAGTGGGCTGGGCATCTGGTTAGGGAAGGAGCCCGCTGCAGACAGGTAGTCCAGGTGGACGTGGCCGGGTCACAGAGGGTTCCTTCCTATGTTGTCACCAGTCCTCGTGCCCCCTCTGCCAGGCAGGAGGATCAGCCTGAACGGACAGGGAGGGAAAGCAAGGCAAAGACTGTCCTGGTTCCTCCAGATGCCCACCCTGCTTATTTTCCATCTCTGAACATTCCAGTCAGTTGCCTCCACGTCTCCTGATCCAGGCCCCTCCAGTCCTTTGGGGTGAATCCCCTAGAAGGCCCCACCTAAGCACATTTCCACTCCTCACTTGCGGAGCTCCCCTTCCTAGCCTAGGTCACAGATGACGAGGATGGGGAGGGAGAGAAGCTGGGTGGACTCTGGGCCAGAGGGTCAGGCAGCTGGGTGCCGGAGCTGGGGCCACGGGAGGCATAGAACTGAACGAATGAAGCCCCAAGCAGATCAGCTCCCTGGAATCCTGGCCCAGCGTCAGACCTACGAGGAGAGGGGTGCCAGGAACCAGCTCTTGTATACTTGCTAAGTGCTTCCCAGCCTGGAAAGGCCCGAGCCAGTGCCCCAGTCTCAGGAAGTGAGTAACGGCCTTTACCCCTCCACTGCGACAGCGCAGGGCCAGGCAGGCTTGGGAAGCACAGTGGCTGTGTAAAGCTGACGGCCACTTTCCCCTGAACCTGAACCACTGATGCCCCACCATCTTTAGAGGACCATGCCCCTTCCTCCTCCCCAAACAGCAGCTGAACAGGTAGACAGAGTACAGATGACTCTCCAAGGAGCACGTTCCTGCAGGAGCATCCCTCCTGCCTCAGCCTTGCACCAGGAAATTTGAGGACTTCACTTGTTTCAAACTTACCCATTTACAGTCTGCTCCGTCATCCTCAGCTAAGAGCCTGGTGTGTGTCCTCCGTGTTGATGCATTGCTAGTCGTGAGGCGCAACAGCTTCTGGGGAGAGAACAGTAACAGGTCCATGTGCACATCTGTCATTAAGTCTGGAAGGGACAGGTGTTGGAGCTGGGGAGTCCCCTCCAAGCCCTGGCCAAGGAGCCAGGCTTTCAATTTCTCTTGTCCCTCATCAGATAACATGCTACAAGCACAACTTGTGCCCTCAGGGGAGTCTTCTAGGTCTCTACTAGAGGTGGGGATACCTGACTCAGAGGAGGTTCAAAGGGAGTCCAAGGTGCTCCACCCAGAGCCCCCACTTCCCATCTGCACCAAGGCTTGCTTCCGATTCAATAAGAAGGGCCATGTGTCCCATCAGACACCAAGCAAAGGATCCCTTCACAAGTTTCCTGCTTCAGGCCTCACACTCACTCAGGGGAGAGGAGGGGAGGGGAGGGTACAGGAGGGGAGGGGAGAGGAGGGAGGACCAGAGGTCAGCTTCAGGTGTTTTCCTTAGGTATAATCCCTCTCCTTTTATTGAGACAAGTTCTCTCACCACCCCAGGACTGGCCGAGGAGGCTGTACAGGCTGGTCAGCCAGTCCAGAGGATCTGCCTGTCCCCTCTTCCCGGTGCTGGGATTAAAGCACAGGCCACCACACCCATCTGTTTTTACATGCATTCTGAGAACTGAACTCAGGTCCTCATGCTGGTGTGGCCAATGCTTTACACGTTGAGCCATCTCCTCAACCCCTATAATCAGATTTACTATGATAATTTGCCTTTGGAGAGGGGTGGGTACAGCTAAGGAATCAAACTGGGGCTTGTATCTCAGCTGGGCTATTTGCAAGATTTGAGCCTCTCGACCTCTGTTTTCTCTTCTGTCAAATGAGAACTGATCATGCTTCGTTCAGTTATGAAGTCAGTGCAATCACCTGTCATGTGCTTAGAGAAGGCCTGATCCAGACAGCTCTCAACGCCATGCATAGGAGCCCAACCTGTACCTGTGATGCCGCAGCAGGCCTGGGTAGGCGGTCCCTACTGGGAGTCTGGAAGCCAGGGGAAAGCCAGACAGAATAGGTAGAGCAGGGCATGTCAGCTGTGACTGCTCTGCGGGGTTCTTAGGTGTGGCTAAGGACAGTCAGGTAAGCCTGCAGCTCAGCAAGGATTTGGCTAAGAACTGGTCAGGGCTGACCTTTGTGTTCCAAGATTGATCAGTCCAAAGTATATGCAACTAATCAGCCCTTTGCTGATTAACAGGACAGAGGTGGCCTTCTGGTCAGGACACCAGTTCTGACAAAAACATAGTCCTCTCCTAGAGATTTTTGAGGTTCTCTGTATCACATACAGATGTGGGAAAAAAAAATGTTCTGGAACACTGCGACAGAGAGGTAAACATTCACAAACAAATTGTGTCTGTGTGTGTGCGTGCGTGTGTATGTGTTGTGTGTGTGTGTGTATGTGTTGTGTGTGTGTATGTGTTGTGTGTGTGTATGTGTTGTGTGTGTTGTGTGTATGTGTTGTGTGTATGTGTTGTGTGTGCGTGGGTGTGTGTGTATGTGTTGTGTGTGTTGTGTGTATGTGTTGTGTGTGCGTGGGTGTGTGTGTGTATGTGTTGTGTGTGGTGTGTGTATGTGGTGTGTGTGCGTGGGTGTGTGTGTGTATATATGTGTGTTGTGTGTGTGTATGTGTTGTGTGTGTTGTATGTGTTGTGTGTGTTGTGTGTATGTGTTGTGTGTGCGTGGGTGTGTGTGTATGTGTTGTGTGTGTTGTGTGTATGTGTTGTGTGTGCATGGGTGTGTGTGTGTATATGTGTTGTGTGTGTTGTGTGTATGTGTTGTGTGTGCGTGGGTGTGTGTGTATGTGTTGTGTGTGTTGTGTGTATGTGTTGTGTGTGCGTGGGTGTGTGTGTATGTGTTGTGTGTGTTGTGTATGTGTTGTGTGTGCGTGGGTGTGTGGGTATGTGTTGTGTGTGTTGTGTGTATGTGTTGTGTGTGCGTGGGTGTGTGTGTATGTGTTGTGTGTGTTGTGTATGTGTTGTGTGTGCGTGGGTGTGTGTGTATGTGTTGTGTGTGGTGTGTGTATGTGTTGTGTGTGCATGGGGGTGTGTGTGTGGGTATGTGTTGTGTGTGTGTGTATGTGTTGTGTGTGTTGTGTGTACTGGCTCTGCTTTTGGTCTTCATTTTGTTTGGTCTAGTCTCCCCTGCAATGAGGTTGGATGGGGAGACTTTCCCCATCACTGGGTTGTGGTGCTAGTACATGTGGAGGGTGCCCATTTTGTGCCAGCGATAGACAACAGGACAAGATGGGGCTCCCTGCCCCTGGGCTTCTCAACCCACCAAGGATGGGGCAGTGTGCAGGGTGGATCAGCACAGATGGCACATGGCACCACACCATTGGACAGAGTCCCCAAGTAGCCCCTGGGAGAAGAGGAGTTACTGAGTCAGGGCTCAGCAATGCAAAGGCCCCCGGTCAAGTGCGATCCTGCTGCACTTGAGGGCCTGAGGGGACTCCTAAAGCACGAGGGTTGGCTGAAGTTGGCTGGCAAGGCTGTACTAGAGAGAGGGCAAGAGGAGGGAGGGGGTAGAACCTTTGCGTACCTAGTAAGGAGTGCTGGCTGGGTGCAGCATCAAGGGGACAGCTCGCTGGTCCCTTCCCTCCATCCGCTCTGAGCGTGGTGGAAGGGCTGGAGCCTTGCCGGGACTCAGCCGCCCCTGCAGACCCCGGACAGGCATGCGGAATGCTGAGGGTGTCATAGGCCATCACCACTGGGAGCTCTCAGAAAGCGTTTAGCCGAATTTGCTCACAGCAAAGGAGAAGTCGCAAAACACGGGCTAGTCTAGAGAGGGACGCGAGTCGTCATCAACGCCCCAAGGAGCACTTTCAGAGGACCCCACAGCCTACTCTGTCCTTACACAGGACTGGTGTGGCCTCATCATCCGTCCTTCACCAGTGGATAGCAGGGTCGATAAATGGAGGCCTGAGACACTGTATAAGAATTATAGACTCAGGGGGCTGGAGAGGCGGTTCAGCAGCTGAGAGCACTCACTGCTCTTGCAGGAGACCTGGGTTTGGGGTCAGCTAACAACAGCATAACTCCAGGTCCAGGGGATCTGACACCTTCTTCTGGTCTCTGTGGACACTCTCGGTGCAGATGCACTTACATTCATGCAGGCAAAACACTCATACACATAAAATAAAAAATAAAACCAAAACCAATTTTTAAAAAGATTTACAGATTTGATGGCTTCACGCAACATAATGCCAAGTAGATAGATGTTCTAGTGGTGTGCCTCTCTGTTGTGATAAAGTACTGACCAAAACCAACTTGGGGAGGAAAGGGTTTATTTGGCTTACAACTCACAGTCCACCATCCAGGGAAGCCATGCAGAAACTCAAGCAGGAACCTGGAGGCAGGAACTGAAACAGAAACTGTGGAGGAGCCCTGCTTCCTGGCTTGCTTCAGCCACTTTTCTTGTACAGCCCAGGCCCACCTGCTCAAGGATGGCACCACCCATCCTCCTCCATCAACCAGCAATCAAGAAAATGACCCACAGACAGGCCCACAGGCCAGGCTGATAGAGACCATTCCTCAGCTGAGGGTCCCTTTTCCAAGGTGTGTCAAGTTGACAACAGAGCTAAGCAGCTCTCTGGATGAAAGGCAGAATCTCTGTGACTGCAACTCCAACAAGACTGGAGTTCGTCCCCAAGACAAGGTAACAGGAAGTCAAACCTGTAAGAGTGGCTTTTGGGTGACATGTGAGTGTCATTAGCTGAGTCTCCCACAGTCCCTGGAGACTGGCTACTTTGAATGCCTCAGGAGCTCTAAGATAGAGGACTCTCATAGCTGTGAGCACCCGGCCCAAGATGATGAGGGCAGGTGCACCCTGATCAGAGTGGGATTCCAGTAAGGGAAGTAGCCGGCGTGTGACCAGAGCCAGTTGCTCCAAACCACCAGCCTTCAGCCAGGACTGCAGAACTGGGACAAGACAGCGGGGCTCTCTGTTGCTGTTTTGTTCTCTTTTTTGAGATGCTGTCTTGCTGCGTAGAGTCAGGCTGGCCTCCAACTCAAGATCCTGATGTCCCAGCCCTGAGGGCTGGCGTTACAGGCTTGGGTTCCATGCCCAGTCTGCTCTGCTGGTAGACAGACCCCTCCCTCATGACCTTTCAGCCCTGTGGTGGTGATGCTGACCCACCTGGCAGGTGTGGGTCAGCATCTACATCCAGCTTGAGCTGGCTCACAGGTTCACTGGCCCAGGCAGACCAGAAACCCCAGGTTGGATAGCTCCACTGTGATGGGGACAGGCCAGAGGTGCAGAGGAGGCAGCTCCATAGCCTTTCTGAGACTCAGTTTCCCGCTATCACCATGTTGACACTGTTAAATTTGCTATGGGAACTTGATTAGGAGATGGTCCAGAACAGGGAAGCAGCAGCTGGAACTGCGTGGATTCCCAGATCCTCTGGCTCACTGTTGGCCGGCCTCCTTCTGAAAGAATGGTTTTAAGACTTTGAAGTAAGTATCTGAACCCTGTGTTTCCAGCTCCTCCAGTCTGGAGAGTGAAGCACTGTGTGTGGGTCATCAGCAGATCTTCAAAGGAAATAAAGACAGTGAGTGTGGAAGCAGAGGGACTTGCTTCTAAGAGTCCTCAAAGGAACCCAGCCTCTGGCAAGAGACCACACACGGCTCACCAGAGAACCCAATGGGCAGTGTGCCGCTCTCTGGGACATATCCTAGCTCCTGCCACATCACCCATGGGATATGTATATAGCATTGAAAAATGCTTTTAAGAACTCCCCCTTTCCAACTGACTGCCTTCTATTTACACCCTTTATGTAAATGTCCACTGTTTGTACCTGAAACTAAAGACACAACACAACCACCCTGGAAAGGGAATAAAGGTGAGCACTGTTATGTCAGACACATGTGTTCCCACGACCCTTCCCAGGCCACCCTGCCGCTGCAGGGGGTCTTTGCCACTCCCGGCTCTCCTGGGCAGCGGTCTACACAAATTCCTGTGGTCATCCCTACTTGGCCTTCACAGCAAGGTCCAGAACCACCACCACCACCAGGGGCTGCAGCTGATCCAGGGGCCGGGAGCTGGGCGAGAGGTGGAAGGAGGAGGTTCCCAGGAGGGTGATGACGTCACTGGCCAGCCCTTGAAAGATGAGCTGTTCTCATGCCACTCCAGCTCAGCTTCTCAGAGGGGTGGGACTCGGAGAAGGAAGGAAGGCAGTCCCTGGACCGGGCGACCTGGTACTACGGCACAGGCTCTGCTTGCTCCAGACGAGGTGGGTGCCCCCGAGAGGCATGGGAAGGGCAGGTAGCCGGGGCTCAAACTCGTGCTTCTGGGGTTCTCTGGTCCTGCGGAGTTCCTCCCGTAGGTCTGACAAAGACTCGAGGAAGGGTCACAGCTACAGGCAGGAACAATTTTGATTTGTTTGTTCCAGTTCTGCCTTTTCCTGAAGTCCTGGGTGAGCGATCGGTGATTTGAGTTTTGTAGACTCTGGATGAGCACCTGGCTAAAGCTGGGAGGAGTGAGCCAGCAGGCGTGGGGTGTAGACTCCGGAGTCTGGCTTTTCATTCACCGAGCCACTGGTGGTCTTGTGTGACCCCGGACAGGCTCTGCGACATCTCTGAGCTTTGTTTTCTCTGTCTGCAAAGTGGACTATTTGACTGCTCCATAGAGGCGGCAGCGGTTAACAGTGTCAGTGGTAACAGATTTACTCCACAGGGGTTTGTGTCACCTCTGTCCTGGTCCTCCTTCTTCAAGGTGTTTCTGTGTGGACTTTATGTGCTGTCCTGGCTTTGAGTCCCAGTGGTGCTCTTACCCTAGGGTTGGGACATTGTTGGTGGTTTTATGTACGAGGTCCTGTGCCACTGAAGACTGAGGAGAGCCTTTGAATGCAAAATGCCACACGTACAGTCTGCATTGCTCAGGATGCCAGGATGGTAGCGCCGGGTGGTAGCTCCGTGGCCTGCGTGGGATGGCGATGGCGATGCTCCTGGGGCAGGTTACAATGTGCCTCCCTGAGTCACAAGCTGCCTGTGGCTTCCTCTGCCAATCCACAGGAAGCAGGAGTTCTGGCCGGCTGTGGGTGCAGTGACAGCCACAACTCCTGTTCCTGCTTTGTGCGAGAGAATGGCTTTCAGGGCACGTGGCACAGGGTGAGGGACCCCATATGACGTGGCCCCCACCCCTGCTGCTCTGTGCCATGGCCGCGGTGCAGGTGACAGGAACACCCCACAGTCGTGAGCCCCAGGAGCTTAGGAGTTTGCTGTTCTCTGCTTGGATGGGAGCAGGGAACAGGCAGGATCGGGGCTTGGAGAAAATATTACAAGTGAAAAACTTCATGTGCTGGCCCTGCAGGGGACCCTGGGATCCCACGGCAGCTCTACCCTGAACTTTCTGCACTGCAACTCCACATGTCCCCAAAGCCTTTGCATTCATGCCCTTCAAGGCTCCCGGCACAGATGGGGACACTGAGTTTGGAAGGTGATAACAACCTAGGAAAAATCCTTTTACATTGTCCAGGTAGTCCCACAACTCCTATGGATCTCGGGCTGTGTCACCTTGGGTTGGGCGGGGAGCAGGGAGTGATCAGCTGAGCCTGCATGGTGGATCTGAGGGTGCTGGGTTTCAGGGAACACAACAGATGCCAACCAAAGGGACCCGGCAGAGGAATGGGCCGAGTGACCCCCGCTAACATGGCTACTGGTAGGATAAAAGGCTCTGGGGGTGTCCAGGTGATGTTGCGACTGCCCCTCTCTGTTGTGCAGCTATTGTTGAGAAGGGGCCTGTAGCACAACGGAGAGCCCCGCAGATGGCCAGAGAACCTGGATTTCTGGAATGAAAACAAGGAAGTGTGTCTCTGTGTCCACTTGTGGCCACCCACTCTGCGTGGAAATGGGGCTGGTGCTCAGTGTTTGCTGAATGAATGAAGGGCTGGATGAATGGAGGAGTGGGTACTGGTCAGGCACACGGCCCTGAGAGCACACAGCTGAAGCAGAAGCCAGCTTGATGGGCTGAAACTGTGATTCCTCTGGGACATTCTGGAGGCAAGAGAGAGCTCAGAGAGTGCCAGGTGGGTCATGGAGAAGGAGGGATTTTCAGAGTACAGGGAACTTGCAGAACCAGGAGGGGACCCTACTACGACTGTGGGCTCTGGACAACAGTCCCGTGTCTATGTAGATTCAATTGCAGCCAATGCACACGTGACAGGGATGTTGGTAACTGGGAAGGCTGTCCGTGGGGGAGGGGTTAGGTGGGAATGCTATGTGCTCCTCCTTCAATTTTGCTGTGAACTCACAACTGCTTTTAAGGAAAGCTCACAGAGCAGGTACTCCGTCTGTGATTTTAAGAATTCAAAGACAGGCCTGGAGAGATGGCTCAGTGGTTAAGAGCACTTGCAGGGGCCCCGGGTTTGATCTCCAGCACCCACATGGTGACTAACAATTGTCTGTAACCCCAGCTCCAGGGAATCAGACTTCCTCTTCTGGCCTCTGTGGGCATTGCATGACACAGATGTACTTACCTACATGCAAGCAATACACTTGTACACATAGCAAGTCAAAGTCATGAATTAAAGGGTCAGAACTCACTGAGACTCCAGACCTTGAATGACCACTTCCAGGACGTGCTCCTCTGTCAGTCTATCTGGGAATCCCTAGCGCATAGGCAGATATCTGAGTGAACACTTCCTGGATCGACCTGGCCCACAGCTGGCGATCTGCTCCTTAGGCGGAGGTAGCCCACCTGCCTCAGAGTCACGTCTCCATTTACTGCTGTGAAGGTCTACACCGGTTGTCTCTCCTAAGCTGGATGTCCACAGCCCTTCCTTCATCTGTCCTCGATGAAAGGATTAAAAGGCAAGCGTTTCTGGTTTTTCTGGGGTGGGGTTCGGGGTACTAGAAACACCCAGGGCTGCTTTCTGGAGCAAATCCAAAGAGCCTGCCTTTCTCTGATCCTGTCATTCAAGTGGGATCTGAAACTCTGGGAGCTGGAAAAATGTGGAACCCGTTTCCCCAAACCATTACAGGTCAAGGTGAAGTGGGATAAACGTGGCTTTGGGTCCGAGTCTCAGCAGCGTCATTACTGACGGGGAGGCTCTGTCGCTCTGCTTCTCACCTCTCCCACAGGGGCCATTTTCCCTGTTAGAGGAGCCCCATGAAGCTCTTAGTAGAGGCCGAAGGAGCACATGGCCCAGAAGGTTGCCCTTCTCCGGCCCCACCTGCCCTTTTCTCTTGCCTCCTCCTCCCCCTCCCTCCCTCCCCGTCCCTCCCTCCTCCTCCCCTTGTCTCCCTCCTCTTCCCCTGCCTCCCTCCCCCTCCCTCCTTCCTCCTCCCCTGCCTCCCTCTCCCTCCCTCCCTCCTCCTCCTCTGCCTCCCTCCTCCTCCCCTCTCCTCTTCCCCTTCGTGCCTTTCTCCTAACGTCAGACTAAGACTGATTCCCACCCCAAGATGCCCTCTGCCTCCACCTCCATCCATGGCCTAGGATAAGCAATTCACCTCTTTGAGCCTTAGCTCCTTCAGCTGTAAACAGTAATTGAATCAGAAACTACCTAAAAATTCAAATTGGAAACCCCTTGAGAGTCTGGAATGTGAGGGGGACACATTAAGAGGGGGATACACCCACCCCCAGCGCATTGGAAGGTCAGTCAAAAACAGTGTGAGGAAGGAAAGATGTGCCACAGGGGCCAGCAAAGCACAGCCAGAAAGGAGTGGCTGTGAATTCCCAGCATGTAGAGGAGCCACAGCACACAGAGAGCTGCAAAGTCCCACAGGAGAGGGAGAGCCCGAGACTCAGAATGATCAAGGCTTGAGAGATTTGATTAGCTGGATAAGCGACACATGTTCAGTCACTGTAATGCACCCCATAAGGATGCATGCATATTATGCACCCAGAGGAAAATAGCAGCAAAGGCTAGGGGATAACTCAGTGCTGGAACACTGCGAGGCCCTGGACCCCTTTCCCAGCACTTCAGGAAAATGAGGTTGTCCGCTAGATTGCTATGTGCAGAGGAGAGGATGGTCTCAGGTTCTTACACACAGACACAAACCTCCATCCATGGACGTCCAGGAGACTTCTGAAGAGAGAAGGACACGGAGAGACAGGAACGACAGGACTGGCTGGATGGCGTCAGGAGTGAGGCTTGCTGTTCTCTTCCAGAGCATGCGGGGCCCTTTGCAGAAATTCCAGTTGAAGCAAATGAGAACAGAATGAGCAGACAAGCTCCACCTGGAGTCCCAGCACTCACAAGGCTGAGGCAAGAGGATTGGCTTGACTATGAGGCCAGCCTGGACCACCTTGTGGGTTCTATACCAGCAGCCTGGGTGAGGAAAGGAAAGGAAGGAAAGGAGGATTTATACACTGTGCTGGCACCCACACGCCAGCTCAACAGAGAGGCAACGAGGTCAAGGGTGGCCGAGGGGTGGCCGGATGAGCAGGCCTGGATCTTTAGAGTCGTGCCGTGACTATGTGAGGAAATGTGATGGCTGGGCATCTGTCTACTGTCTGGTGCCCAGCTTGGGTTGAGCCCTGGAACTGGGGGAGTGGGGCTGAAGTAGTTACTTGCTCACACAGACTCAGAGCCATGGGGGTCCTTGAAACAGCCTCTGCTCATACAGACTCAGATCCTGAGGAGGGATTTGTTTGCCTGGGGGGGAGAAATTACTTGATTAACTATTCCAGCAAATTAGGAAATTAGTCATTAAATAATTGAAGAAAGGAGGAGACATAGATAAAGACGATTATGGTGAGGGGAGCATTCCAGTTAGAGTCTAAGCCTACGGCCAAGAAGCTGGTTGGAACATGACTGTGAAGCTTAATAACTGCTTGGAACAGTTTCTTAGAAAACATAAACAATTTGTAACCATCAGGGACCAAAATCTCATGTTATTTCCACTGAAGCTGAGATTGGGCGGGGGGGAGTGCGCTCACAGTTTTCATCTTATACTTATTTTCTTTGTGTGCGTGCGTGTGTGCATGTGTGTGGGGGTGTGTGTGTGTGTTCCTGTGAGCTCACTACACAGGCACCTGTGAAAACCAGAAGTTGACGTCTAGTGTCTTCCTCCATCATGCTCCATCTTATTTTCTGAGAGCAGGTCTCTCCCTGAACTTGGAGCTTGTCAGTCAGCTAGACTGGTTGACCAGTGAGCCGCAGGGATCCTCCTGTCTCTCCCTCGGCACTGGGATTACAGCACACATGGTGTGTGTGTGTGTGTGTGTGTGTGTGTGTGTGTGTGTGTTTGTGTGTGAGTGTGCGCACATCTGCCCATATGTGTACATGTGGAGGATCCAGAGGCCAGCATCAGATGTGTTTTTCCATTACTTTCCCCTTGCTTTTTGAGATGTGGTCTCTCCCTGAACCTGAATTTCCGTCTTGGCTAGCCGACCTGGTCTATGTCCGTCTTCCAGGATGCCATCCTGCCCGTCTTCATTTACATGGGTGTTAGGAACTGAACTCAGGGCTTCACGGATGTGTGGCAAGTACTTTATTACTTCTGGAGGAGGAACTGTTACTTTGTGTGATGAGCTGTCTTGCTCATCAGTGATTGACGGCAGCAGTTGGAGGAGTGGAACTGGCCTCTGTAACACTGTACCCGCATTTATAGCAACTTTGCTCCATGCCTACAGAGAATCTCAGTAGAGAGAGATAGTAATAGTCTGTGTGTAAAGCTCTGACAGGCTGTATGGCCAGCCTGTACTGTGGAAATTAACAGGGAATATAAAATCCAAACATCACAAACCACTTGAAAATGTGAGAAAATGCTCCTGAAACTCATCTGTGTGTAAAGCTCTGACAGGCTGTATGGCCAGCCTGTACTGTGGAAATTAACAGGGAATATAAAATCCAAACATCACAAACCACTTGAAAATCTGAGAAAATGCTCCTGAAACTCATCTGGCACTGAATTAGATAATGAAGAAATGACTGACGCAGTAACACTTCTTAGCAAACTCAAGGGATGGCCAAAGCCATTATCACAGGAGAATTCATAGCCTCAAAAGTTTAATTATTAAAATTACTAAACCACAAGGACTACACCCAAAATAACTTAAAGAAAATAGCTTAATCTGGGGTTGGAGGTGCAGGCTATAGTCACAGCTACTCAGGAGACTAAAGCAGGTGAATTACAAGATCAAGACTAACCACGCTGGAAAACATTGCTGTCTCAAAATTTTAAAAAATTTTTTTAAATGACTGGGACTATAGCTGTCTACTTGAATGCTTTCCCAGTATGCATAAAGCCATGAGTTCAATCTCTAGCACCAGAAAAAAAATGACCAGGAAAAAAAAATAGAAAAAAAAAAAAAAGGCAAAACTAAAAGGACTAATTGGAGAGAAGAAAAACATTAATATCAGCAAACTATCTAAAGAGAACCCATGTCTCCTTTCTTGATATGTATGAATTGTATGTAAGGGTTTCATTACAATGTTTTCCTATGCACATATATCTCCTGCATTTTGCTCATAGTCCCTATTGTATCTTCTCCTCCCCTCCCCCTTTGAAGAGAGGGCCGGTGCAAGTAGACTGGTTGTGATCTGCTCTACCAGGAACTTACATCAGGGGAGTCATAGATTGCTGAGAGGCTGCTTGGTTGGGGGCTCAGGAGTCTTACAGGCAAAGTTGGGGCCAGCCTCACCCCAGCCTTTACTAAAACTACGCTAGGAAGGGATGAGCTGCCTGACTGGGGATGTCCACCAGCTCCCGAAAGGTCTCCTTTCTATAGGGCCCCCAGGAGGCCCTTATCTTAATACCAAAGATCTGGATCTTTAACAGATGGTGCTTTAACTCCTGAAAAATGGGCTGGTGAGAAGGCATTTCCCAACACTCCAGAGCTCCTGCTTGGGATTTCACGGTCTCCAGTTCAACTCTGTACCTAAATTTCTGAGCCAGAAACCTACACTTACAGATATGTTCCTTATTTAGCCACTAATGTTAAAAATAATAAGCCAACATTTAGAAATTAGGACCAACCAGTCTTGTCAGACAGCCCAGGGTTAGACTGTGTGCTCACAGACCTTTAGGAGCCTCTGTATGGATCAGGGATGAGCATCCTATAGGGCAGATTAAAGAGGACTATGGGGAGTGTATCTGCCCTGTGCCTGTGATTTGGGAATCTGGTTTATTCCTTATACTTAAACCACTTACTGAGAATCTGACCTGGACTCCCCCAGATCATAGACCTGCCCACAGGAGGCCAGCGCCCAATGAGAGATTGTAGGCAGGTTTCATGTCCAACCCAGAGAAGCAGAGTGCCTGACTGGGGGAAGGGCATGCGATAGGTGGAATGGCCAGGCAAGCAGGCCCTTGTTGATGGGACTATGTTTAAACCCCATGCTGACCCTAGAGTATCAATGCCATGGGCTCTTCCTCCTGACAAACCGGCCAGGTGACTGCTCAGTCTCCACCCGACAGGGGAATGGAGAGGTGACACAGAGGCTGAGGTAGCATTTGAACCCGTCCTGGCTCTTGGAATGTCACCTGGCCTCCCTAGACAGGCAAAGGTGTGGCGGTAAGGCTACTGGAGCCACATGGAAGCCACCTGCATGGCTGGTCGGGGAGGAGCTGACAGGAAGAAGGGGCTAGTGAGGCCGGGGGACCCTGAGCCCTGAGACAGGTGCTTTTCCACAGTGGGAGTGATCTCAGAGCCCTGGCCAGTGGCTTGCCCCCGGCCCTGTGCCCCAGATCTTCCCAGAAAATGGACACATGTGTTCAGTGGGAAGATGAACACCCACCAAGAGGCTTTTTTCTGCAAGTGGCCTGGGGAATTTCCTCCTACAGTCCCTCTGGTACTGTGACTAAGGGGATGAATGAAGGTGGGGCCATCTGGACCACTCACTGCCCGGAACCATCATTAGATTTGGGGAAAAGAGGAGGTAACTGTCATGCCTGAGTCAGATAGGGAGCTGACACTGATGATGTCTTGAGTGACCGGGATGGTCACGTTGGGTCCCCCCAACCACCCTTACACCAGCCATAAAGTTCCTTACCCTACAGGTGGGGACCCAGGCTCAGAGGGTTGGTCAAAGGCTGTGAGACTGTATGAGAGGACCGGGTGTTCCCTGACTGCACTCTGAAGGTACTTTTGAACTAGAAGAGAAAGAGGCAACACTGTAATCATTAGATTGACTGGAGGCAGCAGATGGCGACCAGCAACTTGAACCCAAGAAGATTCAGACTGGGCAGGAACTCCAACAGAGGAGAGTCTATGCGCAAGAGAGAAAGGCTGTGGTGTTGGGTTCATCCAGTCTCCATTATTACAAAATACCCAAGGCAGGCTAACTTTGTTTAAACAGACAGGGGTGGGGGTAGTCCCACACGTCTGTTATCCCAGCAGTAGGGAGGCTGAGGCAGGAAAGAGGCAGGCAACGGCAAGGAGGTAGGAACTGGTAAGGCTACTGGGGCCACATGGAAGCCACGTGGAGGGAGAGGGGAGGAAAGGAAGAGTTAGGTAGCAAAGGAAAAGAAAGGAAAAGAATAAGAGAAGAAAGATTTATGTAATGCACAGTTCGAAAGTTGGCTCTTGAAGTCCCTCCTTGCCTGTCACTTTATGGTGAATGGCAGTGGCAGACTGTCATTGGCCGTAGGAAGCCAGAGGCACTGGGACTCAGCATCCCTTCTGAGGGCTCTCCTCCATGCCATCTCCCAACCCCACCATCCTGGGGACCAAACCTCCACCATAGGAACCTTTGGTGGACAGACACATCCAAGCTATTGATGATGGAGAACGATTTTTTGTGAGTGAAGGCAGCAGGAAGACTTGCTCACCATCACGAGAGTGTCACTCAAGACAGCCTGGCCAATGAGAATATTGCTGAAAGACTCACTCCCGCCCTTGGGACATCAAAGCTAAATCAAGAAAAATACGCTGAATTCTGTGTTCATGAGGGGACTTTGCAATTGGATTGGCAACCTCACCGTCCCAGAGCCCCCTCTGGGGTCCCTGCAGTGGCTCTTTCCAAGGTTATCAGAAGCCCCCTGATTCACCAGCATAAATGGTGGTTAGGTGATCAAGAAATCATCATGGGAGAAACAGTTTGTGTAACTTGAAACAGTTCGTGTCAAACAAAAACATGACTGTGTGCGTATTACCAGCTCTTACGGAAGCCATGTCTTTCCTTCTAGCAAGGGCTGGCTGCTTCCGTCTTGCACAAACCAACCATAATTCACTCTCTGCTTTGTTTTATAAAGGAGAAAGCACATGGCTTATTATTCCAAAATTAATAGATGTCCTTGTGTGCGTGAGCACAGAGTGCACTCACTGGTGCGCACGTGTGCGGAGGCCGGTATCATCCATAGCTGTCTTTATGTTTTCCTACGGTATCTTTTGAGACAGGGTCTCTTACTAAACCTGGAACTCGGCACCTCAGCCAGACTAAGCGGCCAGTGAGCTTCCAAGATTGGACTTTGCTCCTCGTCAGTGGTGCAGTTACAGGTGTACCATGCTTTCTTATGAGTGCTAAGGATCTGAACTCAGGCCCTCATGCTTGCTCACCAAGCATTTTTACCCACTGAGCCAGCTCCCCGGCCCCATAGATATTCTTCATTTTAAAAAGGCAAACTTGGAAGCCTCTACAAAGAGTAAAGAAACCCCAAAGCACCTCCTGACCCCCATGTCTAAAGATGACCAATGTGGACCCTCATCCATGTGATCCCTCCAAATACTGAACCTGTGTTATATACCCAGATTATTTGGGGAGAGGGACTTGAACTCACAGAGATCTGCCTGCTTCTGCCTCCTGAGTGCTGGGATTAAAGGCTTGTGCCACCCTGCCAGGTTTAGTACCCAGATTTTTAAAACCTTTGCAAGGTGTCAGAGGTATAAGGTCTATTTTCGAGAGACACAGCAGACAAAGGGACCAGAGATTCCCCTGGGAGCTGACAGGACCAGTTTATTAAGAAGACCAGCTGGGACTAGCTTCTCCACACTTGGGAGTGGAGAAATGCTAGCCCTACCTCCCCAGGTGGGGCTAGCCTCCCAAGGAGATGTGGGAGACTAGCCCCCTCATCTTGGGGCTGGGGCTCCAGGGAACCAGGCTGGCGTGCATGGCTCTGAATCGGGAGGGAGAAACTTCCTGGGAGAGTGAGATCAGTCAAAAGCCCCTAGCCCTCTAGCCCCCTCCTAGCTGGTCAGTAGGCCCTTTTATGGGGGAGGAGGGTTCCATGACATCTGATTGATGTTCAAGGTAAACTTTGGGCCAGGAAGCAGTCCCTTTTCACAGCTGTTTGTGAATTCTGGGTTGGGGATCTTATCTATTCAAGAAGCTGTAAAAGTCAGTTCCTTTCTCCAATCTCAGTGGGCTCTGAGAGTCTGGTTGGAGTCACCAAGGTGTCTGTCTTGGAACTGCTTGGGGGGGAGGTTGGGGCCTCTAGTCACATCTTACAAGAAGTAGTGTCTCACTCTGGAAAACTTCTAGAAGCAGCATTTTTATGGCTGTTTAACAGTCATTGTGTGGGCACAGGATCCCATCTAACCAGTGCCAGCTGTCTGTCCCCTCAGGCCCTCTTTTAAGGAAGATGAGCATACCATGTAGGAAACACCTTCTACCCTTTACTTCTTGTCAGAAACAGCAACCAAAAAGGAAAGGGCTTTATTGGCATTTGTGCTCTATGTTTGTGATTCGATTCACTAAATTATCCCCCAAGTTGAGCTTTCCGGAGTAAGGTTGGGAGCCGTTCCCCATCTCCCCCTGTCTCACACCAGGGTATTTTTATGCAGCCCTGGCTCTGAGGGTGGTCAAAAGTGGCTCCTTGCAGGCCGAGAGCTGGTACCCAACAGAAGCAGACTCTCATTAAACTATAATCCCAAATTTTGACTGGGTGGTTGGAAATGGGTTCAGAGTCCCAGAAAAATAACTACATAACCCAAAGTATTTTGGCAAAAAGTTTTACTTCAGCAGAAGGGCGTCAAGCTGCTCTGAACTCAGCAAGAGCATTTTGTTAAGATGGTCTTCCCCTTTAACCTAATGTGACAGAGAGCCTGGCTGTCCCTCATTAATATATGGTCTAACCCCAAACTAGCTAACTTAAAGGGGAAGGGGGCCTTCTAGTAAGAATTTTTGAAATTTAGGGATGTGGGATTTCAACATGGAGCCAGAAAAGTAAGGAGAGAGGGTTGGGGTGGAGGGTGGTGACAAACTACGAAGCTACACGTTACAATTGGTATGTTCAGAAATAAACGACATTAAGGTAGATATTAACTCTGTATCATTTCAACCTTATACAGATGTTAGCCTGTGAATCCAGGACTCAGCCTTTGAGAGTCAACAGACCCCCTCCAGGGGAGAGCACACTGGAAATAAAGAAAATATAGATTTGGTTAATTCTTGAAGCCTCTAAATTTAAAACTTCCTTTGACTGAAGACAGTACATTTCATTTCTATTTTTTACATTGAGCACCTACTGATAATAACCACACAGTTCACCAGTAGGATCTGCAGAGGCAGAGCACGAGCCTGGCCCTCCTCAGGGCAGGCTTCGGAGCAGGAGTGAGGTGTGTGAACCTGGGCTGCTTCCACCTGGGAACAGGTCAGGCTGACTACAAGCAGGCAGGGAACGTGGGAGGGTTTCATTTCCGGTGCCAAAAATGTGAACTATCAGGGGAAGTCAGCAAGCTGGTGCATGTCTGATGTTCTCTCATCCAGCTTGGAATTCTGGAATTTTCCACAGTGCGATGGGATTGTGTGTAGGCGCCCAGGCAGGGTCAGGTCCCACAGCTGAGGCCTCCCAGCTTGGGGCAGGTCACAAATCCTTCCAGCCAGCTGAGATGCAAACCAGGCTCCTCCTGTAAGCTAGGGGCCGGGTGTTTATTGTAACAGACACAAAGGTGACAAGAAGGCAGCCTACTGGAGAGGTGGCTCAGAAGGTAGAGTGCCAGGTACAGTGACACACACTCATAATTAAGTACTGCAGAGGCAGTAACAAACGGATCTCTGGGGCTCACTGGACAGACACATAGTCTACTTGGCAAACTCTAGACCAGTGATGCCCTGTCTCAAAAAGCAAGATGGATGGCACTTGAGGAACAATAGCCAAGATTGTCCTCTGGTCTCTACACACAGGGCTCACACACACACATGCACAAAGAAGGCAGCCTGCAGGTGCAGAGTACATATGGACAGGGAGTCATTCTGTCACTCCACATCTGGGCATCCTTCAGGACGCAAGATCCCTCTCTGACATGCATTTGCCATCCTAAGAATTAGCTGATCTCACACCCTATTACAGTGTTGCTGAGGAGATTAAAGGACCCTTGACTCTCCTGACATAATATCACCACCTCTAGCACCATCACATGACAAATTGAACACCTTTTTTAAAAAATACATGTGTTTTTCTGTTTTGTGTATGTGTGTGTACATGTGTGTGCCTCCGTGCATGTGGTGGTCAGAGGACAGCTTATAAGTGCTGGTTCTCTCCTTCCACCATGTGGGTCCCAGGGAATGAATCCAAGTTGTCAGGCTCAGCAGCAGGTGCCCCTACCCTCTGAACCAGCTCGCCAGCCTGAAACGCCTGCGTAGGTCTGGGAAAGCCCATGGGGGCAGTGAGCCAGAGCTGCCCAGACCCCACAGGTTACGGACACAGTGCCACAATGGCCCCAATTTGAAATTCCAGTCCCCAGCCTCAGATTGTAACCTGTGCTTTTGACCAGCCAGCAGTCAATAAAGTATTCCCACATCCCCCGCCTCAGCTGCGAGAATCTTCTAGAATGGCTCACAGAATTGGGAAACGTTTCCTTACATGGAAACATTTCCAAACATTTACAGACCAATCGTAAGACAGCTCAGGAGCAGTCAGAAAGAAAAGATTCAGGGATGCAGTGGGACAGGCCTTATGTACCTGTGCATACCACAATCCCAGATCTCACTTGTCACCTGACAAGGACTCTTCCCAGCCGCCTCAAGCACAGCTATGGAGACTGCATCCATAGCTGTACAGCCATGATTGATGACAAACTCAACCTCCAGCCCCACTCCCTTCTTCTAGGATGGACTAGGGCTAAATATCCCAAGCTTCTAACATGGACGGCTCGAGCTTCCTGGAAAGCACCTTATATGTCGTTCTTACAAATGGAGGTGTGTTATTTGTATAAAATGCCCCCCAGTTTCAAAGAGTTACCTGGAACAAAATCATAAAATAATTCCCTTATGATTTTTTTTCATATTGATTCCATTTTGAAACATCATGCAATGAACATTGCCCTAGTCCATTTCATGGTATTATGACAAAATTACTTGAGGTTGGGTAACTTATAAAGAAAAGAGGTTTGTTTGACCCATGAGTCTGGTGACTGAAGGGCCAGCAAGTAGCACAGCACCATGTCCTGGCAGATGTCCCCTGACTATGTCACCGGGCAGCAGAGAAACAACAGCAAAAACAGCTATTGATCATGTACAGGCCAGGCACTTGTGGGAGCTGGAAACGAAAGGCCAGGTTCATCGTAACAACCTACTCTTTTCTGTTGTTTGGAGTTTTGTTTTTGAGATAAGGTCTCGCTATAGCCACAGCTGGTCTGGAGCTCGCTATGTAGACCAGGCTGGCCTCAATCTCACAGCCACTACCTGTAACAACCTACTGTTGTGAGAACTATCCAGTCCCAGGAGACCTTATGCATTCCCAGAAGACAGCACTAATCCATTCAGGACCCAAAAGTGCCCAGGATCTAGCACCCTCCCACTCACCGCACCCCTTAAAGGGCCATAAACGACCTCCATATCACCCTCAGAAGACAGGGCTTTGAGCACTGGAACCTTGGGGGTAAATACAACAGACATATGTGCTTTAATCAAGTGTGTTAGAATTCACTTTGCTTGTGCTCTTTCTTTTTTTTGAATGAGGACACTAGAAACTCAAAAGGACTTTGTGGTTTGTGTTGAATTTCAATAGGACCGGATGCCCTGGGTTCCAGGGAGCGACTGAACAGGCAAGGGAGGAGGGGGGGTGGGGAAGCAGAGCTGAAGAGAAACTGGAGAGAGGCACCAGCTGACCCAGCAGGCAGAGTAACTCACTCTCTGGCTCAGGAAAGTCAGCTGTGGGGGAAGACCGCAAATTTAACCAAACAACTGGGCATCTGAACACAGGATGGCTGGTGCCAGCACAGAAGTGTTGTTTGTTTCTTCTAGATGTGACAGTGATTGTGTGGCTACTTCCTGAGATTCATGCTTAGGTGTGCGTGCATGTGTGTGCGTGCGTGAGTGTGTGTGTGCGCAGGTGCACTGAGTGGGCGATGTCTGTGCAGATGTGTGTGTGTGCAGGTGCACTCGGTGGAGGGTGCCTGTGCGAATGTGTGGAGGGTATGTGTGTGTGTGTGTGTGTGTGTGTGTGTGTGTGTGTGCAGGTGCACTGAGTGGGCGATGTCTGTGCAGATGTGTGTGTGTGCAGGTGCACTGAGTGGGTGATGCCTGTGCACATGTGAGGGGTGCATGTGCATGTGTGAGTTAGTGCAGATGAGTGCATGGCATGGTGTGTCTGTGGCCGTCAGAGGAGAAGGTTCAGGAGCCGCCTCTCACCATCCTCCTGCTGAGGCAGGGTCTCTGGGTCTCTTGTCTCTGCTGGTGTGCTGCTTTCGCCAGGCCAGCTGGCCCTCCAGCTTCCAGGTGATTCTCCTGTCCTACCTCCCCGCTCAGGACTGCCGAGGTTACAGATGTGCACCCAGTCTCACTGGCCTCCCCAGAGCTAAGATGCCAGCCTATCCAGCTTTTTACAAAGGTTCTGAAGATTGAACTCATATCGTCAGGCAAGTGCAGCCATCACTTTTGACCACTGAGCCATTTCCGCGGCCCCAGACAGAAATACTAACAGGTGAGTGATAGACACTTAGGATTTTCACTGTCCAAGCGACAGCCACATGATGTCTCCTGATGCTGGTCCGTCTACTGAGTGTCAATTCAGTTGTGGTGGCTCCAATAATTGTCCCCCACAGGCTCAAGTACTTGGTCAGTGGTGGTGTGTTGGGGAGGTGGGGAGGCTCATGAAATCTTTGGGAGCTATGGCCTAGCTGGAGGAAGCATGTCACTGGGGGCAGAGAACTCATAGCTTCTCTCTCTCTCTTTCTCTCTTCCTCTCTCTCTCTGTCTCTCTCCTGTCAGCCATCGGAGGTGTGAGTGCTCATCTTTCTGCTCCTGCTGTGCCTTCATGCCGCCAAGCCTCTCTGCCATGATGGATTCTTACTCTTCTAAAACTGTAAGGCCAAATAAACTCTTCCTTCTATGAATGACCTTGCTCAGAATGTCTCATAGCAACAGAAAAATAACCAAGGCAATAGTTTCCCAAAAGAAAATGTTTTAAAAATCACAACCAAGGGGTTCCAGCACAGATGGTCAGGTTTAAACCTCTAGTCTTCTGCCTGTTGCTCAGTTTACTCATCTATAAAATGGGGCTGATAGAACTTGTCCCATATTGAAGGGGTTTCTCTGTCATGTACTCGGAAATATGGAAAGAAAACAAATGACAATGTGTGCTACTCTGACACCAGTCTCACAATACCACGTCAGGGAAGTCAACCTTGGAGCCCAGTCATTTGCCCCAGGTAATCTAGCAGTAGATGCAAACACCAAGACTCATCTGGTATGTGTCTGTTTCTCAAGTCAAGGGCTGATGAGAACCCCGTCCCCAGGCTCGGCTTCTCTTGCCCTCTGCACCTCTCTGGCCATTACTCTGCAGACTCACAACCCTGCTCCCGGTATCCACTCCTGGAGAAGACAGGGGCTCTGGAATTCTGAGGGCTGACTCCTTCCTTCTCCTTTGAGGGGTTCCACCTCCAGCAGCCTGAATCAGCAGAGGACAGATATACATGGCCAGGGGAGGCTCTTGGGCTGGTCCCGTAAGCCTGACAAGATAGAGCTAACCCGAGACCCTCACAAGCTGTCGGGAGCCAAGCAGGGAGGCAGGGAGCTGTGTCCTCTGTGCCATACCTGTACCTAGGACTGACTCATTCCGCCTTTGGGTGCCAATTATTGAGGACATGCACCTCTGAAAACTCAGCAAGAGGATCCTGTCACATCTGCTTGCAGGCTTCTTGGGACGGGGAGCTTACCACTCCCTCCTTTTTGAGGGACAGAGTTGTACAAAGGTCTCCAGAGTCAGCTATGACCCTGTGTCCTCCTTATGAGGACGTGAGACCCAGAGATACAAGCCACTCAGCCAAGGGTCCTCCTGGTCCCCGGGCTCCACTCTAGGTAAAACTCCTCTACTTCTGGCTCAGTGTTCCAGACAAGGAAGGACTACCTGCTGACAGAGAAGCCAGAGAAGGCTTCTCAGAGGAAGCGACGCTTGAAGGCCCTTAAAGGATGGCCCTAGGATGTACTTGGTCCTAATTCTTTTTGTCCTGACCACCATGTCTTTATCACCAGATACTCACCCTGGACGTGGCCAAAACACTGAGAATAGATGTCTGGATGGAGGAATGGATGAATGGGGCAGGAAGGCCACCCCCAGGAGGCAAAAGGACAAAGTTTAGATTCCTTGTTGCCCTTGGACCCTGGATATTACAGTTTGTAGCAGCTAGGGACAAAACTCCAACTCTGCCTGTCCCAGACTCAGTGTGCCTCCCCCTCATTGCCAAAACCACTTGTTTTGTCTGTGGCTGGCTCAGGCTCCCTGCTTAATGTGGCTTGTTTTGTAAACCCAGCTGGGTAGGAAGCTGGTCACAGCACACACTGGCCATGGTGGAGAAGCTGGGGTGGTAGCCAGCCTGGCAGAAGACTGTGGCCGGTCAACCCACTGGAGACTACCAGCTTCCCTAGGGCGTGTGTGGGGGAAGAACACTGCAAAGACACAATCTTCCTAGAACACTGGCAGGATTCCTGCCCAGCTGTGCTGCCCTGCAGAATGGCATTTCGGAAACATGTGCTCCTGTCTGGACATGAATACGGCCTTCCTCTTTGATGTGGTTTTGGGTTTTGTTCTCTGGAAAAGATTTCTGTCTCCTCCCATTACAAGTGATTTAGACACTCGTGACTGAAAACCTGGGACATTTGGATGTATGGGAAGATCGTATCTTTATCTGCACGAAAAATCATTTGCTGCTAACATTGGGTGTGTGCCCAAGTATGTCTAGAGGGGGTTACTGAATTGGTTTGGACAGTAGATGTTGCTGACACACGGTCCATCCCAAGATGGGGCAGGCATGAAATTCTGGTAAAAAGAACAGGAGGAGGTGCTGGGGTTGTGATTTGAGTCCTGGATTTGGGTGAAGCTCAGCTGCTAACTGGGTATGTCTTGGGAGAATGCCCACTGCCTCTGGGCCTCGAGTTCACTTCTGAAATGCTGCTAGGATTTTGTCAACCTGAGCCAGGGGCTTCAAGAAATGAGACCCTGAAGAGATGTTCTCAAGGGTCCCAGTCCTGGAGCCCCTCAGGCTGCTCTAGTCCCAGATAGGCAGAACTTTGACTCTGGTTCCAGTCTGGTGTATCCAGGCTCGGGGGTGAGGGGCTCCATTTCCTCCCCTGGGAAAGAGAAGAAAGAAGCAAGTTATGTGTATTCATATTTGACATCAGAGTTCTTTTCTCCAGTAAAACCATTTGCTGAAACCTGCCATCAAGCAATGGAAGGAAATAGCGGTGTTTATATGGAACAGCTAAAGTGTGTCCTGCAGTTGGCTGGGTGTAGTGTCATAGGCCTTTAATTACAGCACTCAGGAGGCAGAGGCAGGTGGAACTCTGAGAGACTGACACCAGCCTGGTCCACACAGTAAGTTCTAGGCCAGCCAGGCCTACATACTGAGATCCTGTCTCAAAATGCAAAACAGGGGCTAGAGAGATGGCTCAGCAGTTAACAGCACTGGCTGCTTTTGCAGAGGACCTGGGTTCAGTTCCCAGCACTCACATAGTGGCTAACAACTGTCCTAACTCCAGTTCTAGGAAATCAGACGCCCTCTTCTGACCTCAGGCATTGCACAACATGGGTGCACTTATATACATGCAACCCACACACACATACACATAAAAAATAAAAAATAGTAATAACATAAAATATTAAAACAAAACAAAAAAAGTGTGTCTTGTAGTTGTTCACATCCCAGAAACCTGCAGGGGAGCCATTAGCAACCCTGTTTAGCAGCTAGAGAAACTGAGGCTGCTTGTCCAAGATTATCCACATCTAGTAAGTTCTGGAGCTGGGATTCAGATTAGCCAGTGATGACATCTTGAAACTTGTAGTTCTTCCCCCTGGGACATCTCCAGATACCTGGCCCTGAACTGTCATATTCCTGTGGGTGCTTGACCCAGAGACCAGAGAGATAGTAAGTAAAACATATCCAGCTAATGACCAAGCTTCACCAGAATACATGCAAACACACTGTGTGCACATACACACACTCGCACATGCACTGTATGCATAAGCACACACTACATACACATACACATGCATACTATACACAGTGTATGCACACTGTACATACATACATGCACACACTACATACATGCACAAACACACTGAGGATGTATTACTGCACCCACACTCTGTACACATATAACATACACGCATATACTGCACATGAACACACTACACACACGGCACACATACATACTATACACACGCAAATACTACACATCACACACAGCACATGCACACTGCACACATGCATACTGCACACACAGTGTCCACTCTTCTCAGCCCCCTTTTCAAATTCTGCTCAATGCGCACTGCAGAAGTGATCGGCAAGATGGAAGAAGGGTGACCCAGAAGAGCTCTGTGGTGGCCCACTATCTGCAGAGCTGGGCTGCCTCTTTTCCTCAGGCCTGTGCTGCAGGTCCCTAGCAGTCCCCATTTCTGTGGCCAGCAGAGCTGTGTTTGAGTGGCCCAGGACAAAGTGGCCAGAGGGTCAGAGAGGCCCTGGGCAGCCACCTGCACAGAAGCCCTTTCCTGGAGGGAAGCAAGGCACAGCTTCTGCTGTGCCCCGCACCGGAGCCTGACCCAATGGGAGCTTCTCCAGAACCAGAGAAAGGACTTGACATTCAGACTTCTACAGCCCTGGCTTTGAAGTCTGCCTTCAATCTCGAACCACTCAGGGTCACTTTGCCGGCCGTGCGTTTTGATCTGAAATGTGGGATGATGGCGACTCGGTCTCCAGGGCATGTGTGAGGATGTAGCAGAGCGTACAGTAAATCTTCCTGTTTTCCTTTGGCTCCATTCTTCAAAGATAACTGCTGCAGAGCAAGAGCGTCACCTGCCCACTGCCCATGAGCCATATTGATTGAGTGCCTGCTGGGGGCACAGGGGCCTGGCAGAGGGACCAAGGGGAACAGCCAGCAATTAGAAGAAATGCCTTAGGGCAGGATTAAGAGAACACATCACCGCTCCAGCAGATGAAATCATACCAAGGTCAGTTTATTTAGCCTAAGAAATGGAGCCAGTAGGAGATTTGTACCATAGGTTTCTACAAGGAGTTGGCCGGGGTGCCCAAGAGGGTATCTAGGTGCCCTGCAACCCAGAGACAGTCTTTAGGAAGGATCAGCCAGAATTCCTTGAGCCTAGACTGAAGCTTTTAGTCCTAAATAGAATTTTTTGGTCTTTTGTGAAGCCTGGGATCTGCTCTAAAATTCTTGTTGGTGAGATCAGGTCTACCTGGATACTGTAGGTCACAGCAATTTCAAAACTCTGACATTGCGACATGATGTGTCATATGTAAATGTGTTGGGCCACATTCATAGCCAGCCTGAGATGTGTGTGACAGTAAAGTGTGGACTGGGCAAACCTGATGGACGTCCTTCCTGTGAAAAGTGAGCACATGCCAGTTTTAATCTCTACAGAAAGCTGTCATGGTAACACCTAGACATCAGCATTAGGGGACATAACAGGGGATGGCAAAGCACTTCAGAGAGGCTCGTGGGAGGGAAGGGCAGGGGACTGGCCAGCAGGGGTGGGGGCAGCAGGCAGAGGGTGTGGGCAGGGGCTAAAGGGGTATGGGCTTCAAGCAGAGCTCAGAGTGTAGGGAGTTTCTGGGGAAGCCAGACGTGGACAACTGAGACTGGAGCACTGCAAAATGTATTCGATAAAGGGGACTGGAACAGAGGAGAGAGAGATGACAAAAACAAACATCGCATGTGTTTTAAAGTGTTGTGACAACCGTGGAGAGCCTTGGAACATGGCCTTTTCAAGGGGAAGGGATGGGGGATGAAACTGCATATCTACTAAAACTGCAAAATTCAGTGTGGGCAACAGAAAACTCACTGAGCAGAATCACCTAACTGTCATGAATAAGAAAAGATGACAAAATCAGCTGGGGGTGGAGGGCACAGGGCCAGGGCAGGTCCGAAACGGCAGTCAGGCAAGCTCACCTTAGCCTTCACTGCAGCAAGTAGGATGGCCAGAGAGGGGCTCTGCTTCTCAAACTTCCCTCTGCCTTTTTGTAAACGTTTCCAGAGCATTCCAGGCAAGACATGTCTGGAATCATGTTTCTAGCACTGGACCTAGCTTTCTGATTTGGCCCTTGAGAAATTCTGAGGATGCAAGTTGGCTTTCCAGACCCAGCTGTCACCTGTAGGCAGCTCTGGTCTTCCTCGGTCCTTCCTCTTTTCAGGGAAAAAGGGCTCACTGGAAACCACGCTAGAAGCAGCACATCACCAACGGACTGATGTAGGTTATGAGGCACCCTCCCCCTGCCCCAGCCCCATCTGTGCCTTGGCAGAGGTTTACCTAGTGACAGTCTATAAACAGTATCCTGGCTCAGTAACCATGCAAAGCTGGCGTTAGGAGAAACATTTATCTTGGGAGGTATAGGGAGACTCAGGAGACCTAGGTCCCTTCCGGCTCTGGACTTAACTTCCCCTTGCTGGGTGGTCTGAGGGCTTTTTCTTACTGACACAGCATGTGTTGTTAAGATGACTGAGATGGGGCCGCAGACGGGAAGATGAAGGAGATAGAGGCCTCTCACTGGAACTGAATACGTGGACTGGACACGCATGCGCATGAACACTGCAGCTTTGCACACACATGTGCACATGCACACACACAGCTTTTGCTGAGATACTAAAGCACAGGTGAGACCCCCCCTCAGACCACAGACAGAACCGTCTCAAAGGTTGCCAGGAATCAGCATATGTCTGTCTTTACAGCTGTGAGATCAGAGTCAAAAACCTTGGCAGTGAGCAGGAGAGAGGGCTGGGCAGAAGGAACTACGACTGGAGCAGGGCGCCCTCTGGGGGTACTGGGAAGACAGCTTACTGGTCAAGAGTTTCCTGCACTTAAGGCGTTAGCCCTGAGAGGGAGGGTTATTGTGCTATGCCAGTCCCAGGGACAGAGGACTTCATCTGTGCTGGGCAGGGTTTTCTAGGGGAAGAGAGCCAACAAAACAAACAGATATTAAAAGAAGATTTCTTAGGTTGATTTACACAATACAGACTGGGCAGTCCAACGATGGATTGCCTGTGCACTGGAGGAGCTGAGAATCGGAACCCGCGAGCTGCTCAGTCCACAAGGCTGGATGCTGACTTTATTTCAAACTGAGACTTCGTATCGCCAACCTGAATGAATGAAGAACATCATTTGTCATTAAAAACAAGAGAACCGGCGATGACTCAATGGGCAAAGTACTTGCTGCGTGCGATGGCTAATACTGTCAGGACAGGATCAGAATCATCTAGGAGACACGCCCCTGAGAGCTCCAGTTAAGGACTGTCGAGTCCAGGCCAGCATCTGGACATGGGGTTATTGTGATTGGGCTGAGCTGGAAAGACCTACTCACGGTGTGTGGCACCACTCCCTGGACAGGGACCCTGGACTGTGTAAAATGGAGACAGTGAGTTGAGCACAAGTATTCATATCTCTCTCTGCTTCCTGGCTGTGGATGCATTGTGACCAGTGGGCTCAAGCTCCTGCTACTGGGACTTCCCAAAATGGTGGGCGATAACCTCCAGCTATGAACCAACAACCCTTTCTTTCTACATTGCTTTGTCAGGGTATTTGATCACAGGGACAGGCAGGTAACTGTGACCCTGTGCAAGCATGAGGACCTGAGTTTGGATTTCTGACACTCACCTAAAATGTTAACCATGGCAACAAACACCTGTAAACCCAGCAATGGGAATTCTAGAAAATTGGCGAGCTCCAGGTTCACTGAAAGACTCTGTCTCAAAAAACAAGGTGGAGAATGATAAAGGGAGATACCATCAACCGCTGGCCTCCACATGCATATGCATATGCATAGGCAAGCACAGCTGTACACATATGCACATATGCATATAACACACACACACATACACACACACGCACACGCACGCACGCACGCACACACGCACGCACGCACACACACTGCATTTTTTAAAAGAACCATCTGTAAAAATAAATGTAACCAAGCATGAACCTTGCTAGGAAAGTCTGACTAGATGTACAGGAGCCCCCCAAAGCTCTCAGCCTTCTCTCCTTGTTGAAAGGGGGTGGCAGACCATTTCTGTAGCTATAACTGAGTACCTGGGACTGGGTAGTTTTTAAATTACATTTTAAAATTTTAATTTGGGGTAGGGGGAGGCGAATGTATATCATGACACCCACGTGGAAGTCAGAGGACAGCTTATGAGAGTCTCCTTCCAACATTTGGGTCTCAGGGATCGAACTCAAATTGTTAGCTTTGGAGGCAAGTGTCTTAACCTACTGAGATCATCTTGCCAGCCTGAGACTGTTGATTTCTAAAGAAAAGAGGTTATTTAGGTTCATGATTCTGGAGGCTGATATGCAAGACTGTGGGGCCACAAGGGCCCTGTCGTCCTTCAACCCATATCAGAAGGCAGAGGACAGAACACACTGAAGAATTAAGGTCTCAGTGAGCGCACTCCGAGGGAGACCCTGCAGCCACAGTAGGAAGATGATAAACACAAGACGTTCCTCCCATCTGGGGACATCAGCAGAGTTTGCTTGACCCTTGACAAGTGACACTGGGCATGAGGAGGCCACAGCCTCAAAGCCTTAAGTCACAGATCCCTGGGAAACAGAAAGAGAATCCCTCCAAGGCAGGCAGTGCTCAGCCCCAGGCAGATGTGATGAGACGAAGGAAGGGTTTGAAAGTGAATCTTGAATGGACTCTGAGGCAGAAGGTGTGCAAACAAATGGGAATGTTGGCTGTCCCCCAGAGCACCACAGCAATCAGCCCTGGCCCAACTGAGCCCTGAGAATCAACCTCTATGAGGCACAGGGGCCTACCCCCTTGGCTGTGTAGACAGTAAACTGAGGCCCACAGAGATGAAGACACTTGGGGACACAGAGAGTGGCTACCTCCTGACACCCACCACACACCACTCACACTCCAACCCTCATTGCTTTAAACAGCCCCCTCCCATCTGACCTTGCTGTCCTGGACTGTATTGGTCCAGACCCCAGAAAGGAAGGAGAAGATGCATTCAGGCTGGGGGGCATAAGAGACGTTAACAAGAGGGTCCCTGGGACAAGATGTGGACAGCATGTGGGACCATATGAAAGCATGGCACCTGGGTGCTTTGAGCTGGCACAGTCCAGCCTATGCCCTCTGCCCCGCCCCCTTAGGACAGAGAGACCCCTGCTGAAAGGTGGGAACTCTGGGCCCTAGGACCGACCGAGGCAAGGCAAAGAGCTGAGGCGCTAACAACCCCCCTCACTCCTCCCCCTCCCGCTCGCTCGTACCCCTACTGGCAACACCTACAGAGAAACCAGATGGCCGAGCCTGTGGGGCAGTCAGGCCAGGGCAGCGAGTACAGGAGGTGACTCCGAGCAGAGCCCAGTAGGGCCTGCGCTGGGGTCCTCAGGGGGAAACCAAAGCAGTGGAGTGGCTGCCAGTCGCCAGTCCCCTGGGCAGGAAAGCACCTGCTCTCCATACACGGGGAGGAAAGAGAAAAGCTCTCAGTTTTGTCTTGAAAATGAGGGCTGATGGGGCCAGATATCAGGACAGCCATAAGGAGGTCATTGAGGAAGCACCAAATGCCTCCCCTGGGGTGACGGAGCCTGAGGACCTGAGGTCTCCACGGGCTGTCACTGCTCTGGTGGAAGCTGCAGTTCAATGCTGAGGCTTGTCTTCACCCTTCCTCTGGATAGCCAGCACGTGATATACCCCATCATTCTTAACATGTCTTTGAACTAGTATATCAACACAGCCTCGGACCCCCAGCTGGATTTCCCCTCAAAGAGCCAGAAAGCATCCCCCAAAAGGCCGCTATGGGGTCTTTCTTCTGTTTGCCCACCTCCACTCCTTGGAGGAGCAGATGGGCTTCAGGACTCACTCCAGATCTGTGAGTTCCAAATCCTGGTCCTGGTTCTGGAGGGGTCCAATAAATCTCTTCTCAGTGTTAGCTGGTGTCTTCTCCTGCACATCCTGCTTCCCCTCTGAACTGCCTGTGCTGCCCCCCCCCGACTGCCCAGCTGGGGGTCTTAGTTTCTAAAGCCAGGTTCCTGTGCTGTGTACAGTCTCTTAGCTTAGGAGCAGCTGGGTGGGCATATTTGTAGTACACCCATGTCTTGTGCATATCCACATATAAATGCACACACCTCAGCTTCCTACACACCTCTTAGGCAGGAGTACCGGGTCATAAGCTGTCCTAACAGAAACAACTGAAGTCTTGACAGACTAAGACCCCAACAGAAATGACTGAAGGAACAAAAGGTCTGTTTAGGCTCTTGGATTCAGAGGGTTTCAAGTCTATCACAGCAGGGAAGGTGTGGCAGAGTTCACAGCACTGGGAGCTTGTGGCAGAGACCACTCATCAAAGCAGACAGGAGGCAGAGAGTGAGTCAGAACCAGGGGCCCAGTATGACTTCAAAGGCCTGCCCCTAGCAACCCACATCTGCCAGACAGTCCTAACCTCCTGAAGATTTCAGGGCCTCCCCAGATAGCTTCAAGTCCTGGGGACCAAGCATTCAAAACATGAGCCTGGGGGGGACAGTTCAGAATGAAAGAGTAATACCATCTCTTAAAGCTTCCACCATCTTCAACACAGCCACACAGGAAATGAAGCTTCCTACACAGGAACCCTTGAGGGACACAGCCAACCTATGCCACTGTCATTAGCTTTGCACTTGATTCAGTTGGCAAACCTTAGTGACTATTTGAGTGACTGCTAGCTTCTCCACAGTCTGTGAGCTCCCAGAATGCAGACACCATGCCTGCATTCACCATGTGTGTCTGTCACTCGTCATGCGGTAAACACATGTGAATGTGGGCAAAAGACCCTGGAGATTCCATCTCACTTGCTCATAGAGGATAAGTGTTCTGAGCACCTCCGCTAACTATGTGCTCTCCTCTGCTCCCCTAGGAGAGGCCTCATTCGGCTCTGCTCTGAATCCAGATGCCCTCTTCCTGGAGGCGACCCATGCTCCTCTCTGTGCACGAGGACCCCATGCCTACCACTGCCTCTTTTGGGTGAGTCAAGGGGGTCTTCGGTTCACTGTTGGTCACCCTAGGACCCCCAAAAGGGTCCTGGGTTACAGTTGAAGGAAAACTCCATGTTAGGTGTAAAGACAAAAGCTCTTAAGGGTCCCAATCTCCATAAGACTGTTGTGGGCAGAGAGCGTGGGCTTTCCCCGGACCATGGCAGAAGTAGAAGGACGAATCCCTGCTCACCACGGTTGAACAACCCAATAAATGAACTTGGAAATGAAGGCAAGAGCACCAAACCTTGATGTTGGTGACCAATAGATCAGCGTAAGTTGTGCAGGAAGGTCACCACATGACTGACATCTGCTGGACCAGAACACCAAGGGAAGCCTTGGAGGTGCTGAGCCAGAACAGAAGCTGAGGGCACAGGCTCCACGAGCGACCAGTGCTGTCAGGACAGGGAGGAGCCCAGCCTGTCCTCTCCATCCTGTGGCCAGTACAGCAGAGACAGCTGTCCCAGCAGGCCATGGAGCACTGTTCTCATATCTCTCAATGCACAGGGCTGGAGACATGGCTCAGCAGTTAAGAGTATTGGGTGCTTGTTTTAGTCACTTTTCTGTTGCTGTGATAGAAACACTGATGAAGGGGACTTATAAAAAGAAGAGTTTATTTAGTTTATGGTTCCAAAGGGCAAGAGTCCACCATGGCGGGGAGGCATGGCAGCAGAAATGGCTGGAGTAGACACAGAAGCTCTGCACTCACATCTTCAAGCAGGCACAGGAAGCAGTGAGCAACTGGAGATCCCACAAGGCTTAAGAACTCTCTGAGCCCGTCCCCAGTAATGTGCCTCCTCCAGCATGGCCACACCTTCTAAGACCCCCCAGTAATGTGCCTCCTCCAGCATGGCCACACCTTCTAAGACCTCCCAGAACAGCCCCACCAACTGGAGACAAAATGTCCAAATACTTGGAGCCTATGAGAGACATTCTCATTTCAAACCATCACAGTGCTCTTGCAGAGGACCCAGGTTTGGTTCCCAGCACCTAGCTGACAATTAATAACAATCTGAAACTCCAATTCCAAGGGATCTGATGCTCTCTTCTGACCTCCATAAGCACTGCATGACATGGGCACACTTACATACATGTAGGCAAAACACTCCTACATATAAAATAAAGATAAATAAATCAAAAAGAAAATTTAAAAACCACCTTGCTACCAGGAGGGATCTTTCTAGAACATGTATCTTACTCCTTGGCCCCCTAACAGCCTCAAGGCAACCAGTGGAGGCGACCTTTCTTTTGCTCTCATCCAGTCCTGCCTCTCACCTGCCTTCTCTCATATGTGGGGCCACCCTCCAAAGCTTGCCAGTCCTTCACTCTGCTCCCCATGTCCCAATGTTGCACTCGAAGAAATCGAGTTCAGTCACCTGTCCTCAAGAAGACAATTAAAATAGCCAAGTTAATAACACAAATCAGAAAAAGGAGGTTTACTCAATGAGGTCCAATTGAGTGGAAGGACAAAGAGATCCAGTGATGCCTTCAAGTCCCTCTCCAGGGTCCTGAAGTGAGACTAAAGTTTAAAAAGAGGTCAGAGGTATACACATCTAAGTAGTCCTGCTCAAGGTGTGTGGTCCCATCCACCACTGACCCATCTTTGTCTGGACTTCAGTCTCATCCTGCAAGTGGTCTGATAACTTGTTAGAACTACGTGAAATCTCTTTCCAGAAAACAAGTACCTGAACTGGATGGAGCCTTTTTCTTTTCCTAGTATGAGATTCCTTGAGAATTATCCATTAGGGTCTATCATTGCAAGTTTGACAGATTGAGAAACACAAGTGTCTCCTTAGAATGTCTTCACTTCTGCTACACCTCTTTCACCCAAGCCACTTTGCCCTCCCCCTTCTCAGCCCTTGTCAAAATCCTTCAGGACCAGGTTGAAGCCTCCCAATGATAGTGACAGTGGTGATGGTGGTGAA
This sequence comes from Eospalax fontanierii, assembly GCA_035773235.1. NCBI lineage: Eukaryota > Metazoa > Chordata > Mammalia > Rodentia > Spalacidae > Eospalax > Eospalax fontanierii. The sequence continues at coordinate 73,427,752 of CM069536.1, forward strand.
TGTGATGATGGTTGTAGAGACGATGGTGATGACGATGATGGTGGTGGTGGCAGTGGTGATGGTGATGGAGATAGTGATTCTGATTCTGATGGTGGTGGTGGTGGTGACGATGATAGTGACGGTTGTGAGATGTTGACAATGAGAATGATAGTTGTGATGGTGGTCGTGATGGTGATGATGGTCGTGATGGTGATGGTGGTCGTGATGGCGGTGGGGGGTGATGGTAACAATTGTGAGATGTTGGTGGTAATGATGGTTGTGGTGGTGATGGTGATAGTGATAGTGATAGGGATAGTGATGGCTGTGCTGGTGGTGAGGGTGATAGGGATAGTGATGGCTGTGCTGGTGGTGAGGGTGATAGGGATAGTGATGGCTGTGCTGGTGGTGAGGGTGATAGGGATAGTGATGGCTGTGCTGGTGGTGAGGGTGATAGGGATAGTGATGGCTGTGCTGGTGGTGAGGGTGATAGGGATAGTGATGGCTGTGCTGGAGGTGAGGGTGCCAGGGGTAGTGAGGGCTGTGGTGGTGGTGAGGGTGATAGGGATAGTGATGGCTGTGCTGGTGGTGAGGGTGATAGGGATAGTGATGGCTGTGCTGGTGGTGAGGGTGACAGTGATAGTGATGGCTGTGCTGGTGGTGAGGGTGATAGGGATAGTGATGGCTGTGCTGGTGGTGATGGTGACAGTGATGTGATGATGATGGTGATGATGGTGATGGTGGTAATGATGGATCTGTGTCTTTCCTGGCACCACCATCTGCCCTGCACTTATCACATATGTGCCCATGACTGCTGGAAATAAGACAGGTGACCATGAGACTCCTCTCCAGGCCATGTCCCCAAGGGAGCTACTAGAGCTCCAGACACCTCCCAGAATCAAAGTTGGATCACCATGAGTCACAGGCCCCACTCTGGATCCAGGGTAGCATCAGCCTAGAAGAAGTCAAGGGGCTCTTCCTAAGAAATCCTGGGGTGTCCTGAGCAGCTTCATGCCCCCCTCACAGCTGTCCAGTTTTATGAGCCTCTGGGAAAGACCCCCTTGCCCCTGTTGTCCACACCACAGGTGACATGCAAATCACACTTGCCCTCTGGGTGAACTTCAGGCTTTCCAATGCATCGTCACAGTCACTCCAGTCTGAACCTCACCACCACACCACTCCAGGTGAGTCAAGAAGAGAACTGCACACTACTCCGAGGAAAGCAAAACTGGAAGCCCAGAAAAGTCAAGCAATATGCCTGAGGCTGAACAGCTAGTACTGGAACCCACATCTGTCCAAGCCATACACCTCTTTGCTCAACACAGAGCTGAGTTCTTTTACTGAAAACACCAGTAGAGGTTTAACCCTGGTCTGTGAGTCTCACCTAAGATGAAAGAGGGATTGGTGAGTTAATGATGCAGTCACCAATGCAGATGCAAGAGTCTGAAAACAGTGGAGTTTGGTATTGATTAATAGGTTGACAAAAATAGATAATTACTCATGTTTGTTGAACCAAATACAGTGCTTGGGATTTTTTGATTTTTATTTTTTTAATCTCCATCACAATCCTAAGAAGTGTGTCTTTTATTCTCATTTTACAGGTTAGGGGTTCAGAAGTTAAGTAGCTGTCCAAGGTCACATAGCTAACACATAAAGGAACCAGGGTTTGAACTTGAAAGGAAGGTTCAGTTCTGAGGCTGGGCCTTCCTTCTCCGCCATGCAGCAACCCTTCTCACCTTTGAAGCTTTGCCAGGGGTAGGCATGGGAAAAGATGCCACCTCTGCCAGAAAACACACTCTGTCTGGAGAGATAGGATGTAATCGATGCACTGTGCCCTTGGGATCAAACTGTAGTCTCCCTGCCTGCCATGACAGTCCCTGCTCTAGTCTAATTCACTGCTCATTCGTGACCTGGCTCTGAGAGGCTAAAAGATGATGGCTCCTTGAGAAAGGGGTGTGAGGAGGGAGTGTGCACATCCTCTCACCGAGGAAGCTTCAAGGGGCTCCGGGCCAAAGAATCCCGTCAGGGAGGATGGATGCTGGCCAGGAAAGCAATGCTGGAAAAATCCCAGACAAAAGAAATGCCACGTCCCTTTAGGCCCGCACACTGAGGGGTTCTCTGGCGCTCCGGAACTCAGGTGCCCCCCAGCCCTGGCTCCAGACAAGCAGAGTTCCTCCAGCCTCCCGCATCCCTGCTGCCCAGCAGAGCCTTTAGCTGAGCAGACGGACCTTCTGGTCCCACACACACCTTCCGCACCGGTTCTTCCTTCCCGTTGTGACCTGGTGGTGTAACTGCCTCTTTCCCGCTCTTTTCAGCACTGAAATGTTCAATATCACCGCGCAAGTCCTCGGGTCTGCTGTTAACGGGACCCTTCCTCAGGAGAACGACTGCCCAGACATGGGGTGGTGGAGCTGGCTCAACGCCACCCAGGCCCCCTTCCTCTGGGTCCTCTTCCTGCTAGCCACGACAGAGAACATCTTCGTACTTAGTGTGTTTTGCCTGCACAAGAACAGCTGCACGGTGGCGGAGATCTACCTGGGCAACCTGGCGGCCGCGGACCTCATCCTGGCCTCTGGGCTGCCCTTCTGGGCCATCACCATCGCCAATAACTTTGACTGGCTGTTCGGGGAGGTGCTGTGCCGCGTGGTGAACACCATGGTCTACATGAATCTGTACAGCAGCATCTCCTTCCTGATGCTCGTGAGTATCGACCGTTACCTGGCGCTCGTCAAGACCATGTCCATGGGCAGGATGCGCGGAGTGCGCTGGGCCAAGGTCTACAGCCTGGTGATCTGGGGCTGCACCCTGCTCCTGAGCTCACCCATGCTGGTGTTTCGGACCATGAGAGAGTACAACGAAGAGGGTCACAACGTCACGGCCTGCGTCATCGTCTACCCGTCCCGCACCTGGGAGGTGCTCACCAACGTGCTGCTGAACCTGGTGGGCTTCCTGCTCCCGCTGAGCATCATCACCTTCTGCACCGTGCAGATCATGCAGGTGCTAAGGAACAACGAGATGCAGAAGTTCAAGGAGATCCAGACCGAGCGGAAGGCCACGGTGCTGGTTCTGGCTGTGCTGCTTCTCTTCGTCCTGTGCTGGCTGCCCTTCCAGATCAGCACCTTCCTGGATACGCTGCTGCGCATTGGGGTGCTCTCCGGCTGCTGGGAGGTGCGTGCGGTCGACGTCATCACGCAGATCAGCTCCTACGTGGCCTACAGTAACAGCTGCCTCAACCCGCTGGTGTACGTGATCGTGGGCAAGCGCTTCCGGAAGAAGTCCCGCGAGGTGTACCAGGGCGTGTGCCGGAGGGGAGGCTGTGCGGGAGAACCGCTGCAGACGGAGAACTCCCTGGGGACGCTGCGAACCTCCATCTCGGTGGAACGCCAGATTCACAAAGTGCAGGACTGGGCGGGGAGCCGGCAGTGAGAAGAGGCCACCAGACAGGACTACTGCCAAGGTGTGTGAGGACCCGTGGCCTCAGTCTGGGCTCAGAAAGGAGCACGTAGCATCCTAGGTGTCTCCAGGAAACCAAGGGAGTGATTACAGCTCTGTCTCAGGGCGTGTGCTTTGAGGAGGACCTGATCTGGAACGCAGCAGGATTGTTCTTATTGACCGGGACTCTGGGGCACCTGGAGTGAATCAGTCCTAAGGCAAAGCACAAGAGTGACAGCTTCCTTCCCATGGCGGGAAATGATGGCTCAGATCTCCAGGATAACTGCCACCAGCTCTGGTCCTATAGCTGTGTGCACAGGAGGCCTAACTGAATCATAACCCAGTTTCAGGCGCTCTCCTAAGGGTTAAACTCTGAGAGGTCCCTGATAAGGACCCAAAGACCAGGATTCTTTGGCCCCTCTCACCAGCGGACAAGGGAGATAGCATAATAGAACACAGTAAGCATTAATGGAGCACTTGCTGTATACACAGCATTGGGCACATTGGGCAAGAGGGAAGAAAGACACATGCCTTAAAGACACCCAAGTAGAGATAGCCAAGCACTCACAGTCCCCAGAAAGCTGCTGCTGATGTGGCCAAGAGAGGCAGCATGGGCCAGCCAGCCCAGCCTGTGACCCTTACACAATGGCGTGGTCCCTTCCTTCTCTTCCATAATGTAAGTTCATCATGTTCTTTGGAAAGTGACAGGTGCTATGTAAATGTGGGACATTCGTACACACACCGCACAGGGACACACTTATCACAGAAAAGACACTGAGGCTCAGAAACCGCTTGAAGGGCAAACCAGTGCTGGAAGCTGCAGCAGCTGCATGTAAGGTGTCCCAGACCCTCCTCCCTTCCACCTTTCTTCCCAGAACCCTGCCCCTGCACACCCACACAATAAACCATGGAGCCCAGACTCTGACTGCAAATCAGTGAGTCCAGGCTGCTTCACAGTAGTCCCTCTCGGTGACCCAGCAGTGTCTATCAATGGTTGATTTTATATTCTTTTGTAAGATTTAAATTATGTATGTGTGTATGTGTTTATGGGTGGGTATATGCGCATGAGTGCAGGTGCCCACCAAGGCCAGAGGTGTGGGATCCCACTGGAGTTGGACTTAAAGGCAGTTCCAGCTTGGATCCTTGGCAAGAGTAGTCAGTGCTCTTGACCACTGAGCCATCTCTCTAGCTCCTCAGTGGTTTGAGGTAGATGAGGCAGCAGTGTCCCCTCAAGAGGGGGGGACCAATGGAAGAGCATTTACTTACCCCAGAGTATCACGTCCAGTGCCAGCCTCCATACATGGCCATCGATTAATTCATTGATGAGGCCAGGGTTGGGTTGAACTGCCTGGGCCTGGAGACTTTGAGGAGGTCCCTAGGGACAACACAACACATCTGCACATTGAACAGCTCTTCAGCTAAATAGAGAGGAGAGGGTACTATGCCCAAGTGGCTTCATGGCTAACAGTTTCTCCCATTAGCACTGACTGCAGGGGCCTTAGGGGGTGAGCTCAGGTGTCAGTGGAGACAGCTGACCTGGCAACCCCACTCAGAGACCCAGGTGACACCTACCCCCGATTCCCAAATCCTAAATGGGAGTTTATTTTTCTGCATGTCTGTATCAGTCACTTCCCTCATTGTGGTGACAAAGCACCTAACAGAAGCTACTTACGAGAGGAAAGTGTCCTTTTGGCTAATGGTTTCAAGAAGCTTTCAGTTCATCGAAGCAGAGGAGGGAGGTGGGCAAGTGTGTGACAGAGGCGCCTCTCATGATGGCGGACCACCAAGCAGAGACGCAGCTGGATCCAGGGGACCGATACTTCTGCCGGCTAGGACCAATCTCTGAAAGGTTTCACAGCCTCCCTCAAACAGGGCTTGTAGTCAGGGAACAAGCCCTCAAAAGATGAACCTGTGGTGAACATTTCAGACTCAAACTATAACAATGTCATTATAATCTGACTCCTTGGCTAACCCCATGCCATGTTGCCTAGGCAGATAGGAAGAAAACACCACACAGGCTCCAATACCAAGCTGTTTAAGATCAGGCCTCTCAGTAGCCAGGAGTTGGGGAGAACAGGAAGTCAGTGTACATAGTTTGGCGGTCCTTCTGGCCAGGCTGGAGCCAAGGAGAACTCAGGAGGAAAAAAGTCACGAATCCCAACCAGTCTGACTTTGCGTTTCCTAACAAAAGTCCTCGAGATAATAAAATGTTAGTGTTGGTGGTTTATCAGCATAGACTGATGATAATACTGATAATGAATTCAGTATTACCGCCATGTTAGTCATTTGGAAAACTTCATTTTAGATGACAGGTGAATTCCATTCTGAATGTGGGCTTTTGATTGCAGGATATGTTTTCGGTTCAGTTAATACTAAGTTTGAAAATAGTTATAGTCAGTCAAGTAAATAAAGTATTTGCTCACTCAAAAGAAAGGACCATTGGCCAACAAAATGGTTCAGTGGGCAAAGTGCTACCGAGCCTCAGGACTGGAGTTAAATCCCCACATGGACCCACATGGTAGCAGGAGAGAACCAAAGGTTGAAGGTTGTCCTCTGACCTACACACGTAACCTACACACAGACCCTCTCACACACACACATGCATAAATAATAAATTTAATAAAAACTGTAAAAAAAGGAGAGAAAAGGAAGGAAGGAGGGGAAAGGAAGAGAAAGAGAGAGAGGGAGAGAGAGAAAGAGCTAGCCTGGTCTGATGTCTTCAGTACTGAGTAACTCATCCTAGGTAAGTCTGGTCTTTACTTTTCAGTAAAAACAAACTTCCACCTGAAGATGACATGTACAAATCTGAAATCTAATTGACCACTAGCTAGCAGGGACTATGGCCTTGAGTCAGATGTGCATATTGGAAGAGATATTAGACCCTGGAATATGGGAGATAATATTGCCTCTAGTTTTCTTTTAAAATTTTTTTACTGAATTTTATGCATTTCATACAATACATCTTAGTCATATTTAGAGCCCCTCCCCAATCTGCATGCACCAAAGCCTTCCCGCTGGAGTTCATGTATTCTGTCATATGTGCTAAGACCTATGTTAAGTCAAGTTTGTGTCCCCAGATGTCCCTTAGTGTGAGTTCATCCACTGGAGCCTGGTCAGCCTGTCTAACTTCGCTCCCTTAAAGAAGACCACCTCTCCTTCACCCAGCAGTGATCAGCTGCCAGTACTTCCTCAGCGAGGGCTGGGGCTTCTCACCCATTTCCCCACTTCTCTGCTGGGTTTTTGTCTGCTTGAGTTTGCACGGGTCTTGTGTGTGCTGTCACCACTGCTGTAAGTTCTTATGCGCGAGTTCCCGGAACCTGGACCTCTGTCTCCCCGCGGTCATCCACCACTCCTGGCTTTTACATTCTTTCCAGTCCCTTCTCTGCAGTGGTAGCCGAGGTTTAATATAGGAGTCCTATCCAGGGATAGGCCCTCTGCAGTCCTTTATTCTCTGCATTATGGCCAGTTATGGCTCTCTGTGTTAATCACCATGTGTTCTGTGAGGAAGCTCTGCTGGGGACAGTTGAGAGGTGAGAGGTGCATTGCTGTTCTTTCCACCTCTGTGTTCCCTGAGCCTTGGGTGTAGAGGTTGTATTGTGGATGTGTCTCTTAGGGCTGGCATCTCACAGACATTCTGTGTTTGACCAGTTGTAAATTGTTCTAGGACTCTAATTTGTCTCTGTAGACTTTAAAATTCAAAATTCTCACTGCTGTAACAAATCAAAAATTGGACTTCTGTGGATTTTTATTGGAAGCTATATACAAGAAATAACACAAATCTGTTTTGTTAATAATTCACAAGAAGAATATGTCTGGACACGGAAAGAGGGACACTGGTGACTGCGGGGAAGGGCTCAGAAGCACTCATCACATCACCCTAGCCTCTCGGGGTTTTCTGTTGCTGCATTTGCAAAGTCAGAATATGTGAACACAGGCTAGAAGAGAGAGGCAGCAGACAGGCCTTTCTTCCTCGTCTGGTAGATTGTCCGTCTGTCCCAACACCCGATCGTCTGGATTGAGAACTAACGCTGGAAGAGAGTAGTGCATTGGTCAGGATTACAGACACTCAGGATTATTTAGCTTCTCCATGATATCCTGCTGCATTCTTCCATCCAGACAGCGTCTTACCGCTTTTCTTTGGTATTCTGTAAAAAAAAAAAAAAAAAAAATCACAGTTTTGTGAACATGAAAATCTTAAGGAAAGAAGTCATCCATGAAAACCAGTAACATAGGAGTAAAATAAAGTAGAATGTTGGTCCCAGAACTCCCGATCATTTGAGCTTATTGTCTATGTGTCATAAGGTCTCCCATTAAGGCTTTCAGTGATGAAATACTGAGAAATTTTCAGTGACAGGAAAGTTACAATATAATAAAATAATAATACATTTATAAAACTCCAGGAAAGATAATAAAGAACAAAATATGTGTAAATAAAGTCAAAAAAGCCAAAGTATTTTGTGGTTATTGCAAATCAGTAAAATTGTATTCTGTCTCACCTTCCTCTCTCCCTCCCAACAAACATACACACAGACCTGTAGCAAGGGAAGGAAAACCGGTGCCGTTAGACGCGGGTGTGAGGGGCCTGTTAGAATGGAGCCCGGCCACACTATTCTGTGAATGAAGAGGTGTGTGAACTGTGGGCTTCAGAAACACCACAGGTCACAGCACCCCCATTGAAGAATAGCGTCCTGTGACAGACCCAGAAAGTGTCAAGAGGGAGCAGCTGGCATGCCAGTAATGGAGGGGAGCTCCATGTGAACACACCCCCCTTGTGCAGCTGAATAAACATGGGTTTTGCATAGCACTTGCCTGTGTCACACTTCTTGAACAACCAAGCTTTGACTCTGGCACTCTGATTGGGGCAGTTGGAAGCTTTTGGGGGTTGAAGGACACATTCCCCGAGGGCTTCTACCAACCGGTGGTCTCTAAGCTTTTGCTGTGAAAAGAGAAAGGGAGGAGAAAAGAAGGAATGGAGGAGATGGAGGGATGGAAGAATGGAGGGACAGAGAGAGGGAGGGACAGAGAGAGAGAAGGACAGAGGGAGGGAGGGAGGGAGGGACAAGGAGAGGGAGGGACAGAGAGAGGGAGGGTGGGACAGAGAGAGGGAAGGACAGAGAGGGAGGGACAGAGAGAGAGAGGGACAGAGGGAGGCACAGAGAGAGTGAGGGACAGAGAGAGGGAGGGACAGAGAGAGGGAGGGCGGGACAGAGAGAGGGAGGGAGGGACAGAGAGAGAGAGGGACAGAGGGAGGCACAGAGAGAGTGAGGGACAGAGAGAGGGAGGAAGGGAGGGACAGAGAGAGGGAGGGACAAAGGGAGGGACAGAGAGAGGGAGGAAGACTCGGTGTGCATACTTATAAGTACATATCATACCCGTTCTAAAATAGGCTCAACAAGTAGCATAAGAAACTTTCAGGAAATCCATTTTTAATATCTCTCTTACTACTTCTCTCCACGGATAACTTATTACCAAATTCTTCTCAGATGCCTTTGAGGCCGTGTTAGTGTTAGCATGTCAGGATGACCATTTATAAAAGTGTTCCTTTATATAAGGTACTTTTATTTGACCTTCCCCTCAAATCAAGAACCTTCTCTTCCAGACCCAGATGAAAAGCACTGCTCATCTGTTCCCAGTGACGGAGACGGCCCTCCACTCCCTCCGGGCACTGCGTCCACCGTCACTCCTGTTGGGATAATGCTACCTATCCATATGAAATTTCAAGAGTCCTCATGCCCTGCTCCTGTCCAGCCCCGGCTCCATCTGTCCCCTCCCCCTCATCCTCTACCCTCCGGCCACAGGAACAGATCCCAGAAAACGTTCCCCTCCCTCTCATGCGCCCTCCTTTGTGCCGCCTGTGTGTACCTCTCTCAGCACCTCCAGCCCAAAGTGCTGAGGAGATCACTCTCCGGGAGGTGACATGTGTGTGACAAACCATTTATTTAGGACAGAGCATGTATAGTCCTGAGGGAAGTTGTGGACTGGGGTCCGAACCTTAGCAGAGCTCTCAACAGGCGTATCTGGATGGAAGGCCATCCCCTCCCTGTCCTCACCACACGATCCATCTCCTGCTGCTCCTGGGCTCCCTCAAGTAGGAGCTGTGGGAAAAGTCACAGGCAGGTCTTGGGGAACTCAGGGTTAGGCTTGGGGTTAGGGTTAGGGTCAGGGCTAGGGCTAGGGTTAGGGTTAGATAGATGCTGGATTCTAGCATCTATCTGCTCTGGCAGGGGAGGTGAAGTCTGGAGGATGCAGGACGCAGATGACCTTGCGGGAAGGCATGCCGGTGATGGTGATGCACTGATGATTTAGGGAGCCACTGAGCACCCACTTGACGATTCAGAAGGTGAAGTCTCTGCGTCATAGAACTTGACCACTCAGTCTCTGACCCCACTGCTAGGCTTTACACAGCCCTGATCCCTCATCCAGGTTGCCAGAGGATGTGGGAATCACGGCTGAGAAACAGCAGTCAGGACTTGGCAAGACTGAAAGTTTAAGTTTGTTGATTCTTGCTGAGGCCAGGCCTCGGTCAAGGGACCCATGTTTCACACAGTGCTGAGGGCTGCGGGCTGGCCTTCATCCTCACCGGTCCAGACACAGAGTTTCTATGATCTCCCTTGAGGCCAGTGAGGTCAGGTACTTGCTAAGGCCACACAGTTCTGAAGGAAGGTGCTGGGAAATCCTGCTCACTCTGGAGTGTGCTGACCTTAACAAACAGGCCACAAATCACCACAGAGAGGATCCAGGCAACTTTTTACTGAAGTGAATCTACTCCAGAACTTGGCCTGCTTCCCCCACAATAAACAAACTGCATCTTTTAGGCCTTGTAAGTAGAGGTCCCCTGCTTACAATGCGTCTACCCAGACATTCTCAACTTTATGATGGTGCAGAAGCTATCACATTCAGTAGGAACTGTGCTTTGAATGTCGAGTCAGTATCTTTAGGCTAGTGGTAGGTCCAATTCTCCTCCCGCAGCTTAGGGACAACCTGGCGGTCACAAGGGAAACAACACTCTACTGTGATGCAAAGATGTGACATGGGGTGGCACAGATACATTTGTCTTTGACTTACGTTGGCTTATTGGGACGAAGTCCATTCATACGAGGAGGAACATGTGATCTTGCTCCCAGGGGGTGGTATTTTCATACAAGTTATGTTGAGATATAATCCATACACCCTACACTTCGCCAATTTCAGCTTTTAGTTATTTACAGAGTTGCACAAGCATCGCCACTATTTAATTCCAGAGCATCCTGGTCACGCCGAAATGAAATCCCATTTCCGTTAGCTGTCACCACTGACTCTTCTCTTCCCACCATGTCTGGCCACTCATCTCTGTCTGTCTCTCCCACTGCCTTTTCCAGACACTCCACACATACACATTCATGTGATGCATACCACTGGTGTCTGGCTTCACTCACCTGCCTCCCGCTGAGATAAGAGATTTAGTTGTCAGAGAAAAACTTTGGAGCCAGGCCATCCAGTTCTCATGTGACCTGCGATGGTCACTTGTCTCCCCTCCTCCCCTGCTTTGGCCTCATTTTCTCTATCTGTAACATAAATAAGTACATCTCTGGCAGAAGATGTGACTCTGGAAAGGGACTTTAGAAAATCGTAAAAGACAGCTCCAACAGAGCCGCAGCTGCCCAGCCATAGGGCAGGCTCCCCGCTTGTAACTCAGCTCTGCCACCCCTTGGCTGGAGGAAGTTGATGAGTTGCCTAGACATCTCTTATGTTTTCTTATCTATAAAATAAGAATCTGGGTATTACGAGGATTGAGTGAGATAAATTTGGTATAGGGGGTCACATGTGTCCTCTGGGAAAATGCACATCCACTAGGAACTTCTCCGTGTGACTCCACTTGGAAATAGAATCTTCACAGACTAGTTAAAATGTGGTTATACTGGATCAGGTGGGCCTCAGTCAAACAATAGGCACCCTTCTAAAGGGAGGGAGGCCCCAGAATCCTGGATGTGCAGAGGGAGCCGTGAGGATCAGGGAGGACACGGAAGAAGCATCTCCTGACTCTCCAGCAGCCTCAGTTCCAACTTCTTATCCCCCATAAGGCCATGAAAGCACCCCAAGAAAGACTAGCATGTGCCAGCCGACCGAATTTTATAGATCTCATCAAGCAGGCAATACTGGGGCCTTTCCCAAGGTCTTATACCATGTATGGGGCAACAGCAAAGGCCTGATGCCACTGGGTTTGAACGCTCATCTCTGAGTCCAGGAACCAGGGCTGCTCTGCTTCTCTCTTCACCCCCAGGCCCTAAGGATAGGTGTCTTGGACCAGGTTAAAGAGAAGCTGAGATCCTTCTAGCCTTGGGCACAGGCCCACTTCTCTCTTAGCATCCCAGATCTCCGAACTGCCCACCTGTTGACCGCATCCCCACTCCCCGTACTCAGACCAGCTCCATTCTTCAGTCTAGTGTGTTAGAGCCTTCACAGGCTGTCTCCACCCCTAACTTGCCTTTACATTCCTGGGACCAGCCTTCTACTCTGGCTGCGCCCACCCCAATTTGCCTTGGATTCTGGAAACCAGCCTCCTTCCCTGATAAATCTGGCCCTGTTCACTGTGCCTCTGCTTCCCTCTCCAAATCACACCATGCCCGTCCCCTACTTTGGGACCCTCTACAGTTCACTGCTGCGGTGCTAGGCTTCTGTTCCCTTTAGTAGGGGCCCAGACCTTTGCAGACTGCCTGAGAAAACTTGAATTCAGCCTCTGCCTAGGAATTTTCCCAAATTATGTTGTGCCTGCTGGCTAGAGGGACCCAGACCTTAAGAGAAAGCCTGAGAGGACCTGATCTCACCTAACTTGTGCCTCTGAGATAACCCCTGAGCAGCTGGACTAGAGTCATCTGGTCCCTACAATATAAAATCAAAAGAGAGAACCTGAAGCCTTGACCAACCAGCCTTTCATGCCCAATAAGAAAACAACCAAGTCACATCAAGTATACCAAGAGAATCAAACTTCAACTCAACAAGGAAAGCTTAAGTCTTACATCAGAATCACAAACAACGAAAGAAATACACATGCCAAGATTACAATGAGAAAATAATATGAAAAACCCAAATAATATGTCCACACTAGTCCTATAAAAATATCTACAATAATGAGAACCCCACAGAGATAATCCAGATAATCCCCACAGAGTTTAAAAGAACAATCATAAACCTGATCAAAGAATTCAATGAATTTAAAGAACAAACAAACAATCAAATTAAAGAACTAAAAGAAGACAGGGACAAACTTCTGACTGAATTCACAAAAGAGATAAAAATATTAAAGAAAACTCAGACTGAAATGAAGAAATGAAACACTCAATAACCCACCCAATTGAAAATGACAGAAGAAAGCCTCAGCAACAAAATGAATGAAATGGAAAACAGAATATCAAGACTGAACAATAGTGTTGAAGAATTGGAGCACTCAAGCAAAGATTATGAAAAAAATTAAAAACGCAGGAATGGAATATGCAGGAAGTGGGACACCATGAAAAGACCAAATTTATGCATCTCAGGCATAGAGAAAGGAGAAGAATCTCAGGATGATGGTATTGACCAGATCTTCAACAAGATTTAGAGGAAAATTTCCCAAAATTAAGGAAGGATATTCCCATATACAAATACAAGAAGAACATAGAACATCAAATAGACAGGACCAGAAAGAAACTCCCCACAACAAATCATGGTTAAAAAAAAAAACAAAAAACCTAAGCATACAGAACAAAGAGAGAATACTGGAAGTTGCAAAAGAAAAACAAGTCACATGCAAAGGAAAACCCACCATAATTACAGCTGACTTTTCAGTGCAAACTATGAAAGCCAGAGGAGCCTGGACTAAAGTATTCTCAGTTTTAAATGACTATAGATGTTAACTCAGATTAGTTTACCCAGCAAAAATGTCTATTATAATTGAAGGGGAAAGGAAAATCTTCCACAACATGAATAGGCTAAAAGAATTCATGTCTGGAAAACAAGCCCTTCAGAGAATACTTGAAGCATTGCAAAGAGCTCAAGAAAGGAATAACTATATCCAAGGAAACTAAACAAAAGTATAACTGGGAACCACAAAGACCAAGAATACAAACAGAAATTAAAATGGTGGGAACCAATACACATCTTTCAATAATAACTTTAAATATCAATGGACTGAACTCCCAGTCAAAAGAGACACAGGGTAGTTGTTGAATGGATAAAGAAACAAAATCCATCTTTTTGTTGTCTGCAAGAACCCCATCTCACCTTCATGTACAGGCACTACATTAAGGTGAAAGGACAGAAAAAACATATTCCAAGGAAATGGCACTAAGACTCAAGCAGGAATTGCCATTCTAATATCTGACAAAATAGACTTCAAGCTAAAACTAATCAGAAGAAATTAAGAGGGTCATTTCATTCTGATCAAAGGAAAAAATTAACCAAGAAGATATTATAATCATGAACATATATGCACCAAATTCTGGTGTACCCAACTTTATAAAATAGTACTACAGGACTTAAAACACATATTAATCCCAACTCACTAATAGGAGGGGACTTAACACCCCACAGTCTCTATTAGACAGGTCAACTGGACAGAGAATAAACAGAGAGACATCTGAATTAAACAATACCATACATCAAATGGACCTAACAGACATCTACCAAATATTCCAATCAAACATCAAAGAATACATGTTCTATTCAGTACCCCATGGAACTTTCTCCCCACATACTGGGGACAAAACAGATCTCAATAAATACAAAATATTTGAAATAATCCCATGCATTCTATCAGACCACAATGCAATAAAGCTTAAAATCAACACCAGAAGAAGTCCTAGTAACTTCACAAACTTATGGAGATTAAACAACACACTCCTGAATAATAGATGGGTCAAAGCCAACAATAAGAAAGAAATAAAAGTGTTCCCAAAATTAAATGAAAAGGACAATACAACACAACAAAACCTCTGGGACACTTTAAAAGCAGTCCTAAGAAGGAAGTTTATAGCTCTAAGTTAGCCTATGTTTTTAAAAAGTCAGAAAGAGCACAAATAAATGACTTAACATTGCAATTCAAGAATCTTGAAAGGCAACAACAAATGAAACCCAAACCCAGCAAACAAGAAGAAATAACAAAAATCAGAGAAGAAATTAATGAAATAGAAACAAAGAAAATAATACAAAGAATCAATGAATCCAAGAGCTATTTCTTTGAAAGGATAAACAAGATAGACAGACCCTCCACCCAATTAAAAAAGAAAGAGCAACTCCAAATCAACAAAATCAGAGATGAAAGGGGAAACATCACAACAGACAGCAAAAGGATCCAGAACATTATAAGGGAATACTTTAAAAAACTGTACATTATTAAATTTGAAACCCTTAAAGAAATGCATGTATATCTAAAATCACAGGAATCAATGAAGCTAAACCAAGAGATCAACAGCTTAAACAGACCCATAACATATAAAGAAATTGAAACAGTCATACAAAACCTCCCGACTAAAAAAGCCCAGACCCAGATGAATTCACAACAGAATTCTACCAGACATTCAAAGATCTGTATCCAGTACTGCTTAAATCATTCAAAAAGATAGAAACAGAGGGAGAACTCCCAAATTCCTTCTATGAAGCCAGCATCACTTTAATACCAAAACCAGGTAAAAATACAACCAAAAAAAGAAAACTATAGACCCATATCCTTAATGAACATAGATGCAAAAATTCTCAACAAAATACTTGCAAACCGCATACATCAAAAAATCAGCCACCATGACCAAGCTGACTTTATTCCAGATGCAAGGATACAATATACATAAACCAATAAATGTCATAAAGTGCATAAATGGACTCAAAAACAAAGATCACATGGTCCTCTCAATAGATGCAAAACAGGCCTTTGACAAAATTCAACATGCATGTATGTTAAAAGTCTTAGAGGGAACTAGAGTCAAGGGAATATGTATCACCATAATTAAAATTATATATACAAACCCCACAGCCAACATCATTCTAAATGGAGGGACACTGGAAGCATTCCCATTAAAATTAGGAAGCACACAAAGCTGTCCACTGTCTTCATTCCTTTTTAATATAGTGCTTGAAACTCTTGCTAGAGCAATAAGACAAGAGAAGAAAGTTGAAGGAGAACTAACTGGAGAAGAAGAGGTCAAATTATCCCCTTTTGTAGATGACATGATATTATACCTAAGAGATGCCAAAAATTCCACCAGAAAACTCCTGGAAATAATTAATGCTTTCAGTAAAGTGGCAGGTTATAAAATTAATTTTAAAAAATCACTGGCCTTTTTATATACCAATAATGAGCATTTGGAGAAAGGGTGCAA
Organism: Eospalax fontanierii; assembly: GCA_035773235.1. Lineage (NCBI taxonomy): Eukaryota > Metazoa > Chordata > Mammalia > Rodentia > Spalacidae > Eospalax > Eospalax fontanierii. The sequence continues at coordinate 73,443,489 of CM069536.1, forward strand.
GAAAACCCTCCAATTCACAGTAGCCTAAAAAAATCTCAGAATAAACCTGACCAAAGACATTAAAGATCTCTACAATGAAAATTTTAGATCATTAAAGAAAGAAATTGATGAGGACACCATAAGATTTCAGAAGGACCTCCCATTATCATGGATTGAAAGAATTAATATTGTGAAAATGACCATCCTACCTGCATTATATAGATTCAATGCAATCCCACTCAAAATCCTTATGACATTCTTCACAAAATTAGAAAAAAATCCTAAAATTCATATAGAAGCACAAAAGACCCCAGATAACCAAAGCAACCCTGAACACAAAGAGCAATGTGGAGGAGGGGTTTACTATACTAGATTTCAAACTATACTACAGAGCTATAGTCATAAAAACAGCATGGTACTGGCACAAAAATAGACCCATAGACCAATGGAATATAATGAAGACTCAAACACGAGTACATGCAATTTCAGTACCTGATATTTGTCAAGGGGGCCATGGACACTCACTGGAGAAAAGATAGCATCTTCAGCAAATGGTGCTGGCAAAACTGGATCTCCACCTGTAAAAGAATGAAATGAGGCCCTTACCTTTCCCCTTGTACAAAAGTCAACTTCAAATGGATCAAAGACCTGTGTGAAACTTGAAACTCTGAAACTGTTGGAAGAAAACTTTGGCAGTAACATACAAGATATAGTGTAGGAAAGGACTTTCTAAATCAGATAGCAGTTGCTCAGGAATTAAGGTCAATAATCAATAAGTGGGACCTCATTAAATTGAAAAACGTGTGTACAGCAAAAGAAAGAACAAGGAAGTGAAGAGAAAACCCACAGAGTGGGAGAAAATCTTCACCAGTGATACATCTGATAGAGGTTTAACATCCAGAATATATAAAGGTTTCAAAAAAAAAACAAATAATCAAGAAAACAAGTGACCCAAATAAAGATGGGCTAAAGTTCTGAGCAGACAGTTTTCAAAAGAAGAAATAAAGATGGATAAGAAACCTCTTTAAAAGTGTTCATTAGAGGACTGGCAATTATAGGGAAATGCAAATTAAAACCACTTCAAGATTTCATCTTACCCCAGTCAGACTGGTCAAAATTAAGAGAACAAGTGATATCAAATGCTGGAGAAGATATGAAGAAAGAGGAATGCTCATTCATTGCTGGTAGGATTGTAAACTTGTGCAAAGCAGTGTGGATAACTCTCAAAAAACTAAAAATGAATCTACCATTTATCCTGGTTATATCACTCTTGGTCATATACCCAAAGGATTCATCGTATTGCAGAGATACTTGTAGAGCATACTTGTTTGTTGCTACTCTTTTCACAAAAGCTAAGATATGGAAGCAACCTAAGTGTCCCTCAACTGACGAGTGGATAATGAAAATGTGGTACATTTACACAATGGAGTTCTGCTCTATGGTAAAGAAAGACAGAATCATGAAGTTTTCAGGTAAATGAATGGAAGGAAAAACTGTTATGCTAAGTGATGTAACACAGATTCAGAAAAACAAAAGACTATGTTCTCTCTCATTTGTGGATCCTAACATCAAAGCCTTATAAGTGAGTATGAATCCTGATGAAACTACAGGAACCAGGCAAATGGAAAGGAACCAGGGAGGTAAAGAGAAAGAAGGAACCTAAGAGAGAAGAATAGTAGGCGACAGGTGTTACTAAGAGAGAAACATAAAACTGGAGTATTTAAATAGGAGTGCGGAGGCTTATACAAGGAACAATGGGGATAAAGAGGAGAAAGGAGCTCAAGAGAGGTGGGGCCATGAGAGACTGACGTCATCAAAGGAGAAATGAAGAACACGGAGACCTTTTGACTGGGGACAGCATGGAGGCAGGGAGAGGAGGCGGAGAGAGAAGCAATGCCTAGCTAGTGCAAAACAGCACAGTTCCAGAATCATTGTAGTCTAACAACCTAACGACAAATCCACATACTATATCTCTACATGAGTCCATGTGGATAGCTGAAGACTACATAACAAGATACCACGGTAGACAGGAGAACCCTCCCTTTGAATTGTTAGCCAGGGTAGTCCAGGAGATTGCCAAAATTACACAGGCTACTGCCACAGCCCTTGACTGCATCCCAGCACTTGAAGGACCCTATTGATGGAGACAGAACATACTTTAGCAATGGAGCTGGAACTGACCTGGAAGCCACTTCCCACTTCCCCTGAAGACTAGCTCTCATAGCTCTGGAGAGCACTGTGTAAGCAGCTAAAGGAGAACATCAATAGATGACCCAACACCAGCTTCATGAACAAATAAAGCATAAAGGAAAATGGACTTGCCCGGACCTCTTTCTTTTCTATACCCATAAGCCATTTGGTATGTGAATTGATTAAAAACTAACATGGGGCTTCTGCCATTTGGCCCCATTCCAGATTACACAGAGTAAAATCATGACACTGGGGAAAGAGACATTAGATTTTACATATCCCGGGGCCCACTGTGAACACAGCCATAACCCAAAATAAACATTTTACATGCTTATTTGACCGGCTCGGCAATCCCCAGTGGTAAGCAGGGCCAACAGGTGCCTAGAGCTGCCACCCAGCCTCCTCCTCAGCCAGCTGTTGAGCATGGACTGACTCTCTCTTCCTACTCTCTCCATACTGTACCCCATCTCGATTCAATGTCTGTTCATCTTCCCTGCACCAAACCATGAACCCATACATAGTCTGCCCAAGGGTAGGGACTGATGAGCCCTCATAAGAAGAGTGCTTAATGGGCTTGATGCCGAGCTCCAGATGTCAAGTTCCAGGTGAGCCATTCACAACAGCTTGTGCACATATGTGTGGTTATAACAGACATGCTGTTCCTTCTGCCCACAATATTTTTCTTAGCTTACCTGCCTATTCATCTCCCAAAACCCAGCTAATATCCCTATACCATGTAGTATCTCCATAGGCTGCATATTAGTTAGAATTCTCCAGAGAAATAAAATCAACAGGAGAGATAGATGGTAGAGATAGACAAAGATGAAGATGGTAGAGACAGAGGTGCTAGATATGGAGATGACAGAGACAGAAATAGAAACAGAAATAAAGAGATGGAGATGGAGAGAGATGAGAGAGATGGAGATGATGGAGACAGAGAAAGTAATAGGAACAGAGATAAAGAGATGGGATGGAGAGAGATGAGAGAGATGGAGATGATAGAGATGGAGATAAATACAGAGAGAAATAAAGATGATGTTGATGATAGTAACAATGGAAATAAAGATCTACATGATTGAGATAGAGATGAGGATGGAGATGATAGAGACAGAAACAGGTAGAGACAGAGATGGAGAGTGCAGTGATGGAGATGGAGATGATAGAAGCAGATAAAGACAGATGGGCTAGAGATCATGGAGACAGAGAAGACAGATGAAGACAATCAATATAGAGATATCGATGGACATTTGAAAGAAATAGAGATCAAGATGATGAAGACAGCAGAGATGATGGAGACAGCAGAGATGATGGAGACGGTGGAGATGATGGAGACAGTGGAGATGATGGAGATGGAGAGGAAATAGACTGTCTAGAAGGGTGTAACTCATGTGCGCTGTAAACTGGAGACTCGGGAAGGCTGGAGGTGTGCATGCCGGTCTAAAGAGGATGGAGAGCTCTGCCTCAGCCTGGGGACAGAGAGCTCCATTCCCCCTTTCTCTTCCTGTTGGCTCTATTCAAGGATCCAGGAGACAGCACAACCTGTCCACACAGGAAGAACAATCCACTCCACTCCACCTACCACCAAGATGTATCTACCCCAGAACCCTCCCACACATGCAGAAATCACATCACCACATACTTGGGGCACACCTTGGCTTGCCAAGTTGACACCTGCAATCACCTGTCACACTCGGCAGAATTCACTCTTCCTGTTTTACTCAGAGAGGATTTTGGCACTTTGTGCTCCACAGCTGTCAGCAGGCATCTGCACAATTTTGTCTATGGAGAGCATCTCGAAAAGGTGGAGAGAGGGCCTGGTCACCACTGCGCCGTTGGCGCACACGTCAGACAGTGCACACACATCCGCTTGTTTGGGGACACATTCGCTGACATAAGACAAACTTGCTGCTGCTGTGTATAAACAGTACTCTGAATTCACTCAGCAAACAAGCATGCATATCCAGCTCAATGTCGGGGTTGGGACGACGACCTTAACCCAGGCAGGCGAACCCCTTCCTGGAGCTCACAGCTAGTGGAGGAGACAGGAAGTGAGAACAAACACAAGTGAGGGTCCGCGGCGAGCGGGTGGTTTCGGGGAATGGGTCTCTCATGACGATTTGTTGGCTGTGGGAAGACCTGAGGAGGCAAGTGTGTGACTCCACCGGAAGCTGCTCCGGCAGAGGAATCTGGCAGTGCACTCACAAGGCAGCCAGGGCCAGCGGGAGCGCCCTCACACACACACACACACACACACACACACACACACACACACACACACACACACACACCAGCCTTCCTTTGCTTCTGCTGGAGATGGTGTCAGAGGATTTCAAGGAGAGAAATTACCTGAAAGAGAGAGAAATGGAGCTGCTTATGCAGGCTGAGTCCTTCTGAGTGTGGCCTTGGGGAGGTCTTCTGAGCACAGGAACCTAGGCTGAGACTCCCTTAAGAGGAGGGCCTGGAAGTCCGCTATCATTTCTCAAGCAGCCAGCACTAGGCCTGAGAGTATAAATGGGCCCCTGGTAATCTCCCCTGGTCCATGGAACCCTGGCCTGGCTTTCACTCCCCAGTAGGCACCACTCAAAGCCAACTGTAGACAGATGTCTACTCAGTCTGCACCTAGAATCAAGATGCGCTGATGCCCACGACCATCCCCTGTGGATGCCCAAGTGTCCCTGCGTTCCTCAGCCTGATGCTAGGTGTGAGGGCCCCAGGGGCCCCAGATGGTGGATGAGGTCTGAATAGGAAGAGAGGAGTGGAAGGCCACCATCAACCGAGGACATTCTCCTAGTGACTTCAGGAGGAATCAGGAGCCTTGAGATGCCGACTGTGTGACTCTAGGTGTCTCAGTAAGACTTTAAAAAGTTTGTGCACTCTGGGGGCCAACACCCTGGGATATCTACCTATCTCTAGAGCATTCTTCTAACAAGATGGGCTGAAGGACAAGGACAGGAAAGCAAAAGGTTGTCCAGTTCTCAGCTACAGACTACACTATGTGAGGTCCTTAATTCTGTGACAGGAAGGTGGATGACCACCAGCCTTGAACAGAAGTGAGGGCCCGGATTGGGTCCTGTGCGAACAGGACATCTCGCCCTACAAGAATCCCATCCTGCTGTTTTTTCTTTTGCTTCTTCATGTCAAGGAGGTGGAGAAGGAGGTGGAGACCCTATGTGGCAGAGGTGAAGGAGACCCTGAGAGCCCTGGCAGACAGGCCCTGCATCCTGGGTGATCGCACCCGTCAGAGTCAGTGAGTGGTGAAGCGTCCCTGGGCAGGGCCAGTGAGGAAGGGAAGGAAGGGGTCTTCTGGAGAACGGGAAAGGCCCCTGCAAATCTGGAGAACGGGAAAGGCCCCTGCAAATCTGAGGCCGAAGAAGCATCAAGCGTAGCCCGGCCTCTGTGCGGTGGACAGGAGGCAGGCCTAGCCGGCCCAAAGGCCTGTCCGCAGGTATCATCTGGTCAGGTTGGCCTCTGTCCTCTATCTCCCGGCTTCTCCTCTTTTTCACCCAGGGGACACAGTTCAACCAAACTATGAGGATGAGCCAGGCACATAGCACAAGTGGGAATACAGATGAAGGCCCTCTCAGAAAAGGCCAGAAGACCCTCATGGAGGGCCCACCCGCTTTTCCTGCCTCAGCCTCCTCCCACTTTCAGTCATGTGATGGGCCCGATTTCCTCTCAGGCTTCCCCTCCTCTGTCCCCTGTCACAGAGACAAAGGGAGCGCTCTGTTCCCCAGACCCACTATAGTAGGGACAAGCCTCTCTTCAAAAACACCTTTCCAACGCACCCAGGGTGGCCTTGGTTCTGGACCAGCCACCTCAGACTCACTCCCCAAAGCTCAGTTTCATCAGTCCCCTTAATGCTAGTGGGCACAGTGCCAGCCCAACCTGGCTATCTGCCTTTGGCTGTTCTCCCCACGGACATGTCAACATATCTTCCCAGTTAGGAAAGTTGAGATGAGGCCCTTACTCCCTCCTCCCACGAGAACTGGCCTCGAGCTCTGCTGAGTAGAGTCAGTGCTAGGCAGGGAGAAATGTCCCTAGGAAAGATGCTTCTCAGCCACCATCCAGTCTAGACTCCTGTGGTAAGGATGCAGAGCCAGTTCTAACTAGCAAGGCCCGGCTGCATTGCCAAACTTGAGGCTTGAGCTTTTCTCTGTCTAGACCTGGAGGATACAAGGCACCAGCCTAATACCGCTTGGCTTACAAATGCCGTGCTCCTGGAGAGCTGTTGACCTGAGGGAAGGGGAGTAATCCCCAGTTCTTCCTCTTTTATTTGTCTATGTATTTTTATGCCCCCACAGTTTTAAGACCCCTAGAAACAGAGAAAACATCTGGAAATGTTAAGCATGCAGTGAGCCAGGCCAGGGGGAACAGTATCAGGAAGAAGTGTAAGGGAGAGGCCAGACGTTAGGCACAGGGGGAGTATCTGTGATTGGACTCATGGGGCTCACCTCTAGACGTAGTTCTAGCCCTGACCCTGGGTGGTTCCTAGCAGTTACGGCAAAGGATGAAAGGAGCTGGCAGATAGCTAGACAAGCTTGGCGCCAGGAACTCCTACTTCTCTGAAAGCCAGGTTGAGGGTAGCTCAGCTTGGTGGATGACAGCTCACACTAAAATCAATCCCAGAAGCCACCAGAAAAGCGCATCTGATCTTACTCAACTCTGAGCACAGTGTGAGTCAAACTTTTTTCCAGCTCACTATTTGTACAATGCGGTCCACACTGATGGATTCTTGGCCACATGTCCTTAAGGGCTAAAATTCACGAGGAGATGTTCTAGTTGGCTCCCATGAACTTGTGGCCAAATCCCAGACATTCAGGGGCCAACAAGGAATTAGGGGAGCTATTGCTCAACGTACTGACAGGGATGAGTGTTGGGGGGTTCGGCTATACTGTAATGTGTCTGCGGGGTCTGTTTGCCAACACACAGCTCTTAGGCAAAATCACCAGGTGGCAAATGTCAGCAGGGGAAAGTGGGAGATGGTGATTAAATAACCTTTACCATCCCCAAGTGCCAAGTGAAAAGAGGCCACACCCCTCTCCAGCTTGCCTTCTCTGACTTGAAAGACTCACTTTTTGGGCAATCCCTTCGTGATGTCATAGGAACTTTATTTAAGGCCAACGTGCCCAGAACAAAAACCTCCTGAGGCAGCTGTAGCCATTGAAAACCCGGCTGAAGTCTCAAATTCTTCATTTCCTGTGTGGGTAAGTCAGTGGCCGTCTGCTTCCTCCTAGAACGGTAGATCCTGTCTCCTCATAAAATACAATGAACAGGAGGTAACTGTAAGCCTAGCATTGGCAGAACAAGTGTTCAGCTAAAGAAATCCGAGAGACCTTTATCCTGTGTCCAGTTTAAGGGGATTTCTGGGGGCTGGGGGATATTTCCTTTGCTATTGTTATTGTTTTGTGGTTGTTGTTGTTGTATTTGGAGACAGTCTCATTATGTAGCCACCTAGCCCAAAGTAACAGCAATCCTTCTGCCTCAGCTCCTCAAGTGTGGAGAGTAGGAGTTAACAGCTTCTGGGTTGAGGTTTATTTTCTCTCTCTCTCTCTCTCTCTCTCTCTCTGTGTGTGTGTGTGTGTGTGTCTGTGTTTGTGAATGTGTCTGTGTCTGTGTGTGTCTGTATCTGTAAGTATGTATGTGTGTGTGCCTGTATCTGTGAGTGTGTGTCTGTGTGTCTGTGAGTGTGTACGAACCACAACATGCTTGTGGAGATCAGAGCAGTTTCAGGCAGTGATCCTTTTCTCCTCCCTTACTTGGATCAGAGTCTCATTTGCATAAACCAGACCACTTGGCTCCCGAACTCTGGGGTTTGTCCTCTCTCTGCCTCCCATCTCACCACAGGAGTGCTGGGACTACACACCACATCCAGCTTCATGTGGGTTCTGGGGATCCAAACTCAGATCGTCACACTTTTATAAGTGAGAGTTCCACAGGCTTTTCCCACTGAGCCGTACCCTAGATCAGGTTTGTTATAATTGCTTTTTCAGAATAGAAAGGAAACAGAAAGTGTTTAGAATGGCTCTGGAAGGTTCCAGAAGCTCTTTATGACAAGGTTAAATGAATCATGCTTGTGCTGAGTACCGCCATGGAGCTTTGAGCAATACTGGCCTGTTGCTGTCCATAAATTGACTGGCAAAGCTAAATTCACCTCTCCAAAATGGCTGACAAGCGTTCCTCAGCCCAGGAACGCTGTTAGGAGGAACTTGAAAACAGCATCGCCTCTTGGGACCATGGTGGCTTTCCTGTGTGCTTATAGCTTTTTCTTTTGCACACAAGTATATGTGTGGGTATTTCTGTGTATGTACATATGTGTGCATGGGGGGAGTGTATGCAGGTGTGTGTATGCAAGTATGTTCATGGGCAGACATATATATATATATATATATACCTGTGCAAGTACGTGTGCAGGTGCATATATGTGTATGTGTGCATATGCAGTTGTGTGTGCATGTGCAGGTGTGTGCATATAAGTGTGTATGCTTGTGTCGATGTATGTATATGTGTGTGTGCATGTGATTATGTGCATGTGCATGTGGAGGCCACAGGTCAACCTTGGGCATTGTTCCTCAGGGGTCATAGTGCTATCTGTACATGTGTGTACAGGTTCATGTGTGCATGTGGAGGCCACCTTTTAATTTTTCTTCTTAAATCTGTATTTATGTCATGTGTGTGTATGTATATGTGTTTGGGCACATGTGTGCCACGGCATAAGTGTGGAGGTTAGAGGAAAACTTGTGGGAGTTGGTTCCCTTCTTCCATCATGTGGGTTCTGGGGCTCAAACTCAAATTGTCAGGCTCAGCAGCAGGTACCTTTACTCACTGAGCCATCTCATTAGCCCTTGTTTTGAGACAGGGTCTTTCACTGAACATGGCGCTCTCCAGTTGGGCTAGATTGGCTGGCCAGTGAGGCCCTCAGCTTCTTCTGCCTCTGCCTCCCCAGCGCTGGGATTACAAGACCACACTGGCTTTTGTGTGGGTTCTGGGGATCAAAGTCAGGTCCTTACGCTTGCACATCAAGTGTGTGTGGGGGGTTATTTTGTTACTGTTTTTTGAGAAAGGGTCTCCTTGCAGCCTCAGCTGGCCTTGAACTCACTAGGTAGACCAGCTGGCCTTGAACTCACTAGGCAGACCTCGATCTCACAGAGATCTGCCTGCTCTGCCTCCCAAGTGCTGAGAAAGGTATGTTCCACCGTACCCAGCTCCCACCTCGTGTTTTGAGGTAGGCTCTCTCACTGGGGCTGGGGCCTACTGATTAGGCTCGGCTGGCTGGCTACTGATCTTCAGGGATCCTCCTGTTTCTGCCTCCTCAGCACCGGGACTGAAAACGCTGGATGTCATGCGTGACTTCGTATGTGAGTACCGAGGACTGAGCTTGGGCCCCTCCTCCCCTGCTTACCCAGCAAGCATTTTACCAACTATGCCATCTTCCAACCCCTTTGTTTTCATTTACTGAAACAGGATCTCATTCATAGTCCAGGCTGTTCTGGATGCAGTTCACTATGAATCCCAGATTGACTTCAAACTCATGGCAATCCTCCTGCCTCAACCTCTGAGTTGAGCTTAGAGACACAAACCATCAGTTCCGGCTGCATCTGTACCTCAAATGCTTTGTCGTTGCCTGCACGCTGAATCTGAATAGGAAAAGCACTGGCTTTTGGAGACCCATTGTGCTTTCCTGAGTCATACTCACAAAGGCTAAAATGTGTACAGTTCAGAATACCCCACAGAAACTTCAGGATCCAGCAGATATCCCCGTGCTCCCTGAATTTCTCAGAGCATCAAATATCATTAACACATCCATAGTTGTAACTTATTGTTCACCTACTGTGTGCTAGGCAAATCTCAGAGTTGATGCTAAGACACAGTGAAGGAAGATGGCTTCCTGGTGGCCAGTTGTACAAATGCCCTTTAAACCAAGCCTCACTTGGACTGAAGAGGTGATGGTTCAGTGCATGAAAGTACTCATTGTGCAAGTGTGAGGACCTGAGTTCAGATCCTCAATAACCATATAAAAGCCAAACTAAGTAGCACAGGAGTCTGTAGTCCCAGTGCACCCCTACAAGGAGATGGGAGGCTGAGACAAGAGAATCTCCACAAGCTGGCAGATCAGTTAGCCTGACTTACTCAGTAACAAAGAGACCCCATCTCGAACAAGGTAGAAAGGAGAACTGACACCTGAAGGATGTCTTCTGACCTCCACATGTGTGCTGTGGCACATGTATGCTCATACACACACATACACGTCCTTTTTTAAGTTTAAAAAAGAAAGAAAAAGCTGAACATTGTGATACACACTTTTAATCCCAGCACTCAGGAGACAAGGCTGGTGGATCCCTGTGTGTTCAAGGCCAGCCTGGTCTACATAGTGAGTTCTAGGCCAGCTAGGGCTACAGGAAGACCCTGTCTCAAAAAGACCCCCCCAAAAAAAAAAGAAAGAAAGAAAAAGAAAATATAAATCAGGCCTGGTCTGAGCAGACCTGAACTGTGTGCTGTGTCTACAGTGGATGGAGAGGAGGGCCTACTGACCCCACCAGGTGCAAGCCCAACTTCCAGCACAGGCAGAATCCTCTGACCCTGGGCCAGAGTCTGTGTGCTGTGGCTGCCATAACATGTTCCCAGAGGCTCAGAAACTTGGGACAACCTGAATGGATGCTCATACAGGCCTGGAGGCCAGGGCCACAGCTGGGGTGTGGACAGGGCTGGTAACCCCAGGGGCTCCCGGGGTAATGCTGCCTCTTTCCTTTCCAGCCCTTAAAGGCTGCAGGTTTCCTCAACCCTGGTGCCCCAGTTCAGCACTCCAGCATCTTCACATTTCCTCTGGCCTTGACCTCCCTGTCTGAGGGCCAATATGATGCTGCTGAGCCAACATGGAGTATCCAGGGCCAGCTCTCCACCCTTGGATCCTTAATCTAACCACATCTGCAAAGTCCCTTTGGCCATCAAAGGTAACACATTTCAGGATTCCGGGGACAGGGACATTTGGGGGTCTAAGTATGATTTGGCTGACCCTGCCTTCCTTCAGCCCTAAAGAGGGTCTTGGACACAGACATGTGAGGTACAGACTCAATGTTAATTCGTTGCCAAACAGAAACTCAATACAGAAAATTTAGTTAAAATTTTTTTCAGCCTATCACTTTAAGGAAAACATTTACAAAATTAAAAAGCATTGCCATCTGCCTCCACAGCACAATATGCAGAATGTCAGGCTCGTAAAAAGTATCATCAAATCGTACAATACAGAAATACTTTTGGTTGATGCCCTGCAATGAAAGGACAAAACCACTGAGACAAGAACATCCAGGGGCTGGGGAGAGGATCAGCTTTTGCTGTGTAAATGTGAGTCCTGAGTTCAAATCCCTAGAAACCACATTTTAAAAAGTAGGCATGAGGGACTAGAAAGATGGTTCAGTGATTAAGAGCCCTGGCTGCTCTTGCAGAAGACCAAGGTCTAGTTCCAAGCACTCACATGATGGCTAACAACCAGCAGAAACTCCAGTTCCAGGAATCTGATGCCTTCTGGCCTCTGTGGGCATTGCACACCTGGGGCACATCATACATGTAGGCAAAACACTCATACAAATAACATAAAATAAATAAAAAATTAAAGAATTCTAAAATTGTTTAAAAACTTTTGAAAATAAAAACAAGACATGGTTTTATGGCCCATGTAACCCATGCTGTGGGTGGGGCAGAGGCAGAAGGATCCCTGAGCCTTGTTGGCTGCTAGCCAAGCTCCAGGTTCAGTGAGAGACCCCGTTCCAAGAGAAGAGCCAGAGAGTGACAGAGCGGGACACTCAGTGCCTTCCTCTGGCCTCTGCACATATCCATGGGCACATGCTATTCACACACGTCTCTCTCTCTCTCTCTCTCTCTCTCTCACACACACACACACACGCAAGCATCCAGATTCCTCCACATGATCCAAGTCAGAGCTGCTTAGCTTATATACCACGGATGTCTCAGCGGCCAAGCCATCACTTCCAGGCTTCCTGCCTCCTGTCTAGTGTCACTTGTAAGCTAACCGTCTTCCCTAGTGACTCAAGTCTCTAGATGGCATCTAGTCTGTGACCTTAAGGCTCATTACATGATCACAGCTCCCAGCTGTATATCATCTAGAATCTGCCCACTGGTCACTCTCAACCTTAACCAGTTCGAAGTTGGACTCTCGATCGTCCCTGGGAGTCGGTTCCATTCACACACTGTCCTCTCCATTTCACTGATGACAACCTCGCCCTTTCTGGGCCCAGTCCAGGACATGGTACCATGCTACTCACTCCTCCCTCTCAACGTCCAGTCCAGTTGGAAATCATGATGGGTGTGGTACGACCTTCCCGCTGTATCTGGAGCATGGCCCTTCTCGCTGTCTCCACTGTGACCTCTCCCTGATGTCACCCACTGCCATTTTTACTTGGTTGCCGTCTGTCCATCCAGGCTGTCCTCCCTCTAGGCTACATGCTCCCTGTCTCTGACTTCCTGTTGCTCGGATAAAATACCCTGGCAGAAACAAGTTAAGAGAGAAAGGGTTTGTTTCGACTCACAGTCCATGATGGCGGGGACATTATGGAGGCCTGCTGGTCACAATGTGTCCACGGTCAGAAAGCAGAGAAATGAGTGCTCGTACTCAGCTCACTTTCTCTTTTTTGTTCGGTCCAGGGCTCCAGCCCTTGGAGTGGTGCCGTCCACATTTAGGACTGGTCGTCCCACCTCCATTAACCTAATTCCCAGGTTCCAATCCAGTCTCTACCATGGCAAACATGTGACCTTAGAAAAGTAACATGAGGTCTCAGTGTTGTTTTCTGATTGGTCAAGGGACTGACAATAGCCCTTTCTTTACAAAGCTGCTATGAAGATCAAATGAGAAAATACTTAAGTGTGAGTTGCTTGGAATGGCACCCCAAACATAGACACCTTTCAGTAACATGCTGCCCATTTCTCTTCTGCTGCTGCTCGTGTTCCAGCCCAGCGGAAAGCACGTCTCACTGTGGAAGTCCTTCCTGTTGCGCCATCCTTGTGCACTCTGCCATCCCTCTTGGCTCTTGGCAGCTGTGCTCCTCTGAGCCCTATGTACTCTGTGCTAGCCAACAACATGGGCTTCATGTCTGTCCTCAGGATAAGGAACACCATGAGCTGGAGTGCACTGTTCTGTCTCCAGCACCTTGCAAAGCTCTGGCACCAAGCATATGTTCATTAAATCTTTGCTAAATTCTGTGTTGTTTTGGGGCGTGTGTTATTGAAGAAGGGACCCAAGGAACTGCAAGTGCAAGGCAAGCTCTCTATGACTGAGCTATACTCCTGGGTGTTTGGTTTGGTTTTGGTTTTGGTGGAGGAGAGGAGTTGCTTTGAAACAGAATCTTTCTATGTAGCCCAGGCTGGTCAGGAACACATGATCCTTCTGGCTCAGCCTCCCAAGTTCTGGTATTAGAGAAATGTGCTACCATGCTTGACTGACAAACTCTTTATTATCCACAATAATCTGATCCTTAATGAGCTGATTGCTACCTTGCACGGAGCATTTCTTTGTTAAAATTTATTTTTAATTTTATGTGCGTGTGTGTCATGCCTGCATGTATAAGTGCACCCTTTGTTGTCCCATGTCCGTGAAGGATGTCAAATGCCCTAGAACTAGAGTTACAGATGGTTGTTAGCCACCATATGGGTGCTGGGATTCAAACCCAGGTCTTCTGCAAGAACAGCTAGTGCTCTTAAGCACTGAGCCATCTGTCCAGCCCCGCTGTGAGCATTTCTTCTGAGCACTCCCTGGATGCTATCACCAGCCCTCACCACAGTCCTATTCTTTCCTTTTTTTTTTTTTTTCTTTTTAAGAAAAGAAGAAGTCACTGCGTCTAAGTCATTGTCAGTAAATGATCTTTGGAATGGATCTTTGCGATATTTGAACTCAGGTGCAAAGTGCCACCCACCCTTCTTAACTTTAAACTAGAGCTCAGCCCACTCTTCCTCCAAAGGAACAAATGATGCATTCCATCAGCTTTGCAGGCCAGACGATCTGTGCTGCACCCACTACAGCCTGCCGCCAGTGCATGAATAGCCATAGATAATATGTCAATTTGTAGAGGGCGTGGCTATGTGCCAATAAAACTTTATTGTCCAAAACAGACAGCAGACTGGGTTTGACCTGTAGGGCCAAAGTTGGGCCCCCTGTGTCATTCTGTTCTCTGTCCATTTCAGGTCACCGTGGATGGCGTCCCAGTCCCTGCTGGAGTTACAGGCCTCCAACCAAAGTCAGCTGACCCTGCCTAATGCCACCTCCTGTGAAGATGCTCCTGAAGCCTGGGCCCTGCTATACAGGGTGCTGCCTGGGTTTGTCATCACCATATGTTTCTTTGGCCTCCTGGGGAACCTTTCAGTCTTGTCTCTCTTTTTCCTGCCTCGGAGGCGCCTGAACGTGGCAGAAATCTACCTGGCCAACCTGGCAGCTTCCGATCTGGTGTTTATCCTGGGTCTGCCCTTCTGGGCAGAGAATGTTGGGAACCAGTTCAACTGGCCCTTCGGAGTTGACCTCTGCCGCGTGGTCAACGGAGTCATCAAGGCCAATTTGTTCATCAGCATCTTCCTGGTGGTAGCCATCAGTCAAGACCGATACAGGATACTGGTGTACCCCATGGCCAGCCGCGGGTGCCGCCGACGGCGGCAAGCCCAAGCCACTTGCCTGCTCATCTGGGTAGCGGGGGGCCTCCTGAGCATCCCCACGTTCCTGCTGCGCTCTGTCCAAGCCATCCCTGAACTGAACGTCTCTGCCTGCATCCTGCTGTTCCCTCACGAGGCCTGGAACTTTGTGAGGATGGTGGAGCTGAATGTGATAGGCTTCCTCCTTCCTCTGGTTGCCATCATCTTCTTCAACTTCCACATCCTGGCTTCCCTGCGAGGACGGGAGGAGGCCAGCAGGGCCAGGTGTGGAGGGCCCAAGGGCAGCAAATCCACAGGGCTGATCCTCCTGCTGGTGGCCTCCTTCCTGGTCTGCTGGACTCCTTTCCACTGCTTTGCCTTCCTGCATTTCCTTGTCCAGGTGCGAGCTGTTCACAGATGCTCCTGGGAGGAACTCACAGACCTGGGCCTGCAGCTGACCAACTTTTTTGCTTTCATCAACAGCTGCCTGAACCCAGTGATTTATGTCTTTGCCGGCCGGCTCTTCAGGACTAAGCTGTGGGAACTCTACAAACGTTGTAGCCCCGGGGGTGTCATGCCCATGTCCTCCTCCCATAGGAAAGAAATTTTTCGACTGTTCTGGCGGAGTTGAAATGGCAGCAAGCCCAGAAGCTTGGTGTCTTGAGCAACTGACTCTGACATCATAAAGACTATCTGATCAGCCCCTAGAGACACCTGTAAATACTACTGATAGGGTAGGACCTTGCAGGTAGGGTTAAACAAAGGATCTTCAGAGGGGGGCAATACAGCCACAAGGGTCCTTGTGGAAAAGGAGTTAGAAAAAAAGCTTTTAATCAGTTTCTAGGGCTGGACAGATGGCTCAGTGGTTAAGAGTACTGACTGCAGAGGACCCAGGTTTGGTTCCCAGCACCTACATGGCAGCTAATCACCATCTGTATAACCCCATTTTCAGGGGATCTGACACTCTCTTCTGATCTCCAAGGGTATTATTGCTTGAATATAGTACACTCATACATGAAGGCAAAACACTCAAACACATAAAATTAAATAAATAAATGCAGTTTTCAAAAAAGAGTAGAATTAGAAGGGCCAGAGTGTGTAAACGGGAACAGTGTTCAGGGTGAGGCAAGGGCGGGCCCACAAACCAAGGATTGTACCCCCGCCCCTCTGGGGCCTCCAGAAAGAACCCACCCAGGAAGCATGGTGACTGCAGCCCTGGCCTCCAGGATTACGAAAGAATAAAGTTCGTGATTATTGTTGCTGCAGCAGTGGAAGCTCGTATGAGCAGCCAGCAAAGGTTTTTCATTACACATCCGTTTGTCCTCACTCCTAGGCTAATTGAGGAAAGCAGAGGGGTGTGGTTGTAGATCCTGTCTGCAAGGAGCTTGCACAGATCTAGACAATTCCAATCAGAAATGGGATGTTCTACACACCTACTACAGAACCGCAGCTGGTCTCTCAAAGGGAAGGAGGTCGGTTCCTCTGTGCATCAGAGAGGACTCCATGAAGGGTAAAGCTAGGTACTGTTGTTCCATGCACGGTAGATTCTGGGGCCCATGAGACAGAGACGAAGGACTTGGAGAGGCTCCCAGGCCCAGAGGTGGGAAGACATCAGCTACTGTCAGAGTGCAGGTGAGTATGGCCGAACACTGGAGTGCCTGTCCAAGCTCTCCTTGAATCCATGTACCCAGCAGGGAGCCTCCCAGAGCCTGTGCCTCTGAGAGTGTCCTAGGTCAGGAGAGCCACCCATCCAGGTAAGAGGGTAGGTGTGAGAGCACAGAGTGGGAGGCCCTGACTGAAACTTCTGAGGGAAGAGACAGGCTGTAGGGAGATGGGTGTGACGGAGATGGAGGAGGTGCGCTGGACTCAGAGGTTTTTTGGTTAGGAGGGAAGGGTTGGAGGAAGGTGAGGATGGGCAGGTCACAGAGGCTGGGAATGGAGGAGAACACATGTATTGGGTGATGTTTTGAAGGGCCACCCACAGAGAAATCACATAAGAGGCAAAAAGGTTTTCTGGGGGCTCTGATGGGCTCCACTGAACCTACAAAACATGAATTTATGGTGCAAATTTACTCTACTGATGCTTGGCAGGTCCCAAAAGGCAGACAGTTGGATTGCACTTGAGTTGGATTTTGGCAGACATACAGCCATAGTTCTGGAAGTCTGAGGATACCCGACACCCGTCAGCCCACAGAGGGTAGCTAGGGGCAGAAAGCAGGAAGCAAGCCTAGGAGGCAGAGCAGTCAGCTTTCCCTCACTCTGACCCAGTGCCTGAGATCGTCAACAGAGCAGAGAGGATGGTTTGTTTTGGCTTCCAGTTTCAGAGATTTCAATCTGTGGTTGGTTAGTTGGCCTTGTTGCTTTGGCTTATGGTCACTCAGTGCATCATGACAGGGGCTCGGAGTGGAGGACGCTCACCTCACTGCTGTGAAAGACTGGGAAGCAAAGAAAGGCAGGAAGAGCCGGGGGTTCAAGTAGCTTCACCAAGACCTAACTTCCATCCATCAGGTTCCACCTCCTCCATGTTCTGCCCCTTCAGGAGCACCAGGGGCTGGAGATCAGGCCTTTACCATGTGGGCCTTTGGGGGAATGCTGTAAAACCAAACAAGAGCCAGAGTCAGGGAAGGCAAGCAGAGAGAACACCTCTACCGTAGAGCCGGAAAGACAGGAAGCGGGAATGTTTGTGGACATTCCAGAAGGAGAGCCTCCCAGAATGACAAGGAGGGACTGTGGCACAGGGCATGGAGATCAGAGGAGAAGATAGATAAACTTGCACTCAGTGCATTGTATAGTCAGGACTGGAGCGATGGCTCAGCAGCTGAGAGCACTGGCTGCTCTTGCAGAGGACCTGGGTTCAGTTCCCAGCACCCACAGGGCACACACATGTAACTCCAGTTCCATGTGATTTGATACCCTCTTCTGGCTTCTGTGGGCATTTCACACATGTAGTGCATTTATATACATACAGGCAAAATATTCATACACTTTAAATAAAATATTTTAAAATTTATTTTAAAGAATTGTCAAGTGGGGGTGGGCTGTCTGCAAGACCCACCATCAAGGAAAGCACTGCCAGGATTGGGGGAGGAGACAGTTGCTGAGCCCAGGGCCAAGGTCAGTGTCATGGAGTGGGGAAGGCAGAGTGACCCCAGGATGTATGGAGGTGGGGGCTGGGCAGCCTTCATACCTGCACTGGATGGAGTGCCGCTCCCATGGGACAGCCCAGATGCAGATACATCCACAACTGAAAACCAGCCTAGTCTTTCTGCAGCCTGGCAATGGGGCTTCGGAGTGATGACTGCAGTAATGGACCAGGGCCTTCCTGGAGAGGCAGTGTGGTTTGGATGAACAAGTGACTTCAGCCTGCAAGTGCGCTCACTTTGGACAATACAGGGTTAAGCTATGCTTATCAGCACTGAATTCCACAATGGAGTGCAAGTTTCCAGCTTATCTGCACATCCGGCTCCTGGCCACTGCTGCTGGCACAGAGGACACCCTAGTGAACAGGAGAGGAGCGCTGTGGGCACCCTGGGAGATGAGCCTCTGGGGCTCCCTGCAGCACAGGTTCTTTCTTGAAAACAGACTGTCTTCCTGTAGACGCCACATGTCCAGCAGCTCTCACCCCTGATCTAGCATAGCACCTCTGTAGTCCAGGAAGCTGCCCTGCCTGAGCCTAGCCCTGTGAGGACCACAACATCCTACAAGTGATCCTATCTTCTTGACCTCAGGGGAGAAAGAGGAAGCTGTATAAGGTGGCATGTGCCCCAGGGGCAGAGGCTGGGTGTGCCCATTGGTCTGACACCAAAGCCTGTATGAATTCCAGAGACAAAGGCTCTGAAGCAGGGGCAGGAGCTGGAAGACTAGGACCAGAGACATAGCACTGGATCTCTCCTCCACTACACGGACCTGAGATGCACTTTTTTCTAATGCCTGTGTGTTCTGTGCATGTGTAGGGGTGATCATGTGTGCTCCAGTGTGTGTGTGCACACATGTGGAGATGCATGTGGAGGTGAAAGGACAACTTTGGTGTCATCCTCAGGAACCCCACTTACCTCCTTTAAGACCTCTCTCGCTGGCCTGGAGCTCACCAATTAGTCTAGACTGGCTTACCCCAGGAATCTCTGTCTCTGCCTCCCAGCATTCTGAAAGCTCCAACTGATCATCTCCCGAGCTCTGGATGTGTTCTTTCCTCTTTCCTAACTAGCACCAAACTCATGGCTAATAGGAGCCCCTTCCAGGTGTTACCAAAAGTGGTTTCATTCAAGAAAGTGTGGGCACATGAACCTCAGAGACATTGCTCAGAGGCCTGCCATTCGAGGGCACAATGAAAGCGAAGTTCTGACAGGGCAGACACCTGGCTTATGGGAGGCAGGGCATGTGCAGAAAGCAGTCCAGAGCACAGCCCATAGTGGGTCAGCTGCTGGCAGAGCCACACAGGAAGGCTGCTATGTTCCTTCTGCTAGTCTGGACGGGAGAGTCTGGCCTTGTTTCAAAACCAGAAGAAAGAAAAATTTTTGAGTTCCCTAGGACCTGGTGACAGGCTCCCCTGGTGAGTTTTAGATGTAGGACTGGGCAGGCCACACCTGGAGTGCTAACACGCGGGTGGACGGCCAGTTAGCCAGGGGCCCTCCATATCCCCCGAGTAACTGCCACTCTGTCTGTGAGAGAGGCCAGATGGAGAGGCGGAGTTCCTTCCCTAGTCCCTGCCAGCCTTGGGCTCCACACCTTGCTAAAGACAAGGAAGGAGACAGGCTTACCTCCACACAGCCCATCCATCATCCTGTGCATCATGTTCTGAGCAGTGCTAAGCCCCTCCAAATCCCAGCCCCGGGCAACTTTCCCCTGTTGCAATGGCCAGGGCAGGTCCTTGCTTTCTGCCGATGAGTCACATATCAGATGAGAAGCAGGTGGAAGCTCTCTTAGTATGCTTCACTATTGCTATAAGACACTACCACCAAAAGCAACCTGGGGATGAAAGGGTGTGTTTCAGCTCACAGTACAATCCCTCATTCCGACAAGCCAGGGCAGGAGCTCAAGCAGGAACCTGGAGGCAGGAACCGCAGCACAGACTGCCAAGAAACGCTGCTTCCTGGCTTATTCTCCTGGCCTGTGCTCAGCCTGCTATCTTATACAACTTAGGACCACCTGCTCAGGGGTGGCTCCGCCCACAATGAATTGGACCCTTCCATATCAACCAGCAATTAAGAAAATGCCTCCCAGACATGGCCACAGGCCAACCCAATGGAGGTGATCCCAACTGATGGTCCCTCTACCCAGGTGTGTCAAGTTGGCAACGGAAGCTCTCCAGTACCAGAGGTGTCCCCAGAATATTCTTCCCCACCCCCACTCCCACAGCAATTTCCACAGTCCTGGGAAGCAGGCCAGGCCGCATTAATCCCTCGATTCCAATTGAGGTCACCTCTGGTCTCTGAACACCTTCAGGTCCTTCCTGTTACCAGAGTTGATAGGGTCAGAGCCTGGGCCCTGGCAGCCCCAACAATCAAGGCTCAGTTATTCCCACCCTTAACAGGCCAATTAAATAAATGATAATGAAAGGCAGAAAATACAGCTTTATTTAATATGGCCACAGAGATAGGAAGAATAAAGAGATCCAAGGACTCTCCAAGAGCAAGAGAGAGATCTGCATAATTATTCGGTCCTGGTGAGGGTGTGGCCCCTCCCACCAGACCCCTCACTGTTGAGAGCTCCAAGCACTCTCTCCTGCAAGGGGGTCTGACTAGCTGTCAGAGCTGTGGGAAACTTCTTTCTAGCAGAAAAACTCCTACACTGGAACCCTTCTTCTCTCAGTATCAATCCACCCAAGGATTAATCCACCTATTAGATCAGGGCCCTCAGGATCTTCATCTCTCAGAAGTCCATCTGATGGCAACCAAGGTCCCAACACTGGAGCCTTTGGGGACATCTCAGATTCAAACCCTAGTGCTGGCTGCCTTGTCTTTCAAAGAGAAGTGTCTTTGGGGTAGTGTTGATGGGGTGGTGGGAGCGGGCAGGAAATTCTCTTCACCTTCTGCACATTGACAGATCCCATTTCCTTCTGGAAAGTGGGAGCTTGGAGTTCTCCTCATTCTACTCAGGGTAAGTGTATGTCTCCTGCTTATGCTAGACCATGTGCAGTAAACTGCATACCATGTGAGATACAAGATCACAGATCTCCAGCTTCTTTTTCTGATGTAGTCAACTTGGAAACCTTGTGTTAAAATGGAAGGGCCCTCGGTCTGGAGAGATGGTTAAAGGCACTGGCTACTCTTGCAGAGGACCCAGGTTCAGTTCCCAGCACTCACAGGCAGCTAATAACCATCTATGACTCTGGTTTCAAAGAATCCAATGGCCTCTTCTGCCTGTGAGGGTATTGCATGATTTGAGTGTACTTATATACATGCAGACAAAACACTCATGGATATAAAATAAAAATTTAAAGTAATTAAAAAGTGGGTCATTAAGATCTGAATTCCCCATTGGCCTGTACCCCCACTAGCCTGAACCCCCACATGCTAGCGACCATCTCCCACAAGTCAATATTAAGGATGTAGTATGAGTAAAAAAACAAACATTTCTTACTTTGAGACATAGAGAATCAGGAGATGTTTCTTGCTGCAGCAGAACCCAGCCCGACCTAACCAGTTTATCTAGTTTTTATTTATTCATTTTGATTTTTGAGACAGGGTCTCTCTGTAGCCCTCAGTGGCCTGGAACTTGCTATGTAGACCAGGCTGGCCTTCAACTCACAGAGATCTACCTGCTTCTGCCTTCTGAGTGCTGCTGGGATTAAAGGCATGCACCAACACCTGGCCTCATCTAGTTTTATTTTTTAAAACCATACTTTATGTAGAGCAATATAATTCCACATTGAATAATACTGTAATAGAATGATTTGATATAGTTTTAAACAGAAGGAAAAAAGAAAAATCAAGTTACAAAGAACCCCCCCATACACATAAAAATTTTTAAAATATCACTTTTGTGGGGGTTGTCATCGTCTTTAAGACAGGGTCTCACAAGGTAGCACAGGAACTCACAATATACACCAGGATGGCCTCAACTGAACTCAGAGATCTGCCTGCCTCTTCTTCCTGAGTGCTAGAATTAAAGGTGTGTGCCACCATGCCTGTTAAAACATCACTTTTTCTAAGTGAGTCAGTGTGACAGATGTGCTTAGTGACTACTTACATCTAGTTCCTATTGCATTAGCGGTCAATAGGATTAAAAAGTATGCCCAACTTTCTTAGTCACTGCCCCAAAGGAATTATCATGTTGGATTCTCTTGGAATACAAAAATGGTTCTTATTGCTTCAAGTCACAGAAAGCTGAATTCACTTATCCACCGAGAGATAGAAAAAGCAACCATGACCTAGTTGAAACCAGAAAAGGCTCAGCTTTCTGTCCTCTTTCATGACTCGGGTGCCCTTTTCTATGCCCTTCATCTGGTTTTGATGAAGAGGGATTGTTCCCTAAACTCTTGGCTGCCCATACTCCTGTCCACAGAAGAGGAGTCACTTATCTAAACTGACCAGTTTTTTAAAAAGGAAGCCGAGGGTGTGGCTCCTCTCTCCATTTTCTTAGGGAGTGGCTGTCTACAGACTCTGGTCTTCTCCAAGCCACGAGAGAGATTTGCCTAGTTAATGGCTGTATAAATCACTTTTCTGTTGCTGTGACAGAAACACTTACCAAGGGAACTTATAAAAAAAGAAGAGTTTATTTAGCTTATGGTTCCAAATGGGCAAGAGTCCATCACGGCTGGGAGGCGTGGTGGCAGAGGGGGCTGGAGTAAACACAGAAGCTATGCGCTCACATCTTCAAGCAGGCACAGGAAGTAGAGCAACTGGAGCTCCTGCAAGGATTGAGAACTCTCTAAGCCCGCCCCTGGTGATGTGCTTCCTCCAGCACAGCCACACCTTCTAAGACCTCCCAGGACAGAATGGCGCCACCAACTGGAGACAAAATGTCTAAATACTTGGAGCCTATGGAGGACAGTCTCATTCAGACCACCACAATGACTCTACCCCAGCATGGAAATGGTCACCATTTCTGGAACCTGAGTAGGTAAATTGGCTTCATTCTGAGCTTGAGTGTCAAGAATCCTGTGTGCTCATTCAGCCAAGTGACATGCTTCAGCCAGTCCTGATGAGTGGTTCAAATGTGGCCCCTAGAGTTCACACTAGAAATCTGGTCCTCAGTGCGACCGAGTTGAGAAGTGGGGGCTTTAGGAGGTGATACCTCATGAGGGCAGAACCACAAGTTGCTTCCACTCATAGGCTAACAGTAACTCGGCTGTCCTAGGAGTCTTGGTCATCAACATGTGCTCTCTAGAATGCTGTACCTCACTGTGTGACTGACAACTTCTACCATGACTTGATGAGCCCAAAGCCCTCACCAGAGCCCAAGCAGGTGCTGGCTCCAGTCCACAGACATCCTGACCTCCAGTATTCTAAGAGGTGAATGCCTTGAATTAGCAAGGTGGCTCAGCTGGTAAAGGTGCTTGCTACCAAGCCTGATGATGTGAGTTTGATCCCAGGGACCCTCATCGTGCAAGAGAGAACTGACTCATAAGTTGTCCTCTCACCTCCACATGTGTGCTGTGATACCTGAGTAACTATGTACACAAATGTGTGCACTCACACACAAAAAAATGTAATTAAAAGAAACATGTATTTTCTTTATAAATTGCCCCATCTCGTGTTCAGCTATAGCAAAGGTGAACTTAGAACTTTCCCATCTCTTCCTGCAATGAACTCAAATTCGAAAGCTTGGGTTCTCTTGTGATGTGGTCCTCAGGTACAAACCATGAGAGGTCTGAGGAGAAATGCAAATCTGATTCCTGGGAGTCTTCAGAAAACCCTTTTTTGTTTTTCAGTACCAGAGATCGAACCCAAGCATGAGCCCTACCACTGACTACATTTCCAGTTTTTACCTTTTAAATTTTGACAGTCTAGGTCGCCACACTAGCCTTGAACTTGCTGTTTTCCTGCCTTGCCTCCGGAGTAGCTGGGTTCTGGGTGTGTGTCACAGTGCCAGGCAGTTTGCATAAAATGACTGGTGATGCCTTACAGAGTTCAGGTTCACAGGTACATAGTTCTCTGCTAACTTGGGCTCAGATAGTTCTTGGCAGGGGGAAGGGGTGGCCTATCCTGGGTATTGGAGTGTGTTTAGCCAAATGTGTACATGGTACTATGTACTATACCAGGAGCAACCCATCCACCAAAATGCCACAACCAAAAAGTCTCAGCTGTGACAAGTGTCTTCTAGAAGGTGAAGTTACCCCTCCCCAACCCAGCTGATCCAATTCAGTTCCCCAATGGCAGCCTCAAGGTAAGGCTTGTTGGAGGTGAGACTTCAAGTTGGACCTGGAGAACTGAACTTCAGTGTACAGGACACTGTTGGAGCAAGGGAGGTTGGGGCAGTTGTGACAGGTTGGTGGACTGGTGTATGTGAACGCACATATATGCAGACACACATGTATGCATACACACACACATGCAAATACAGACACACTCCTACACAAATACATTCCTAGACACACATATACACATACAGAGACAAAGACACACAAAGATACATATATACATACACATTCATACACAGACACATACACACATATACATTCACATACATGACAGACACATATGCATATATCCATATATACATGCACAAAGACACACATGCATGCATACACACATATGCATACACTGAGACACACAGACACATTTACACATACTCACACATGCACATACATCCAGCAGGTAAGCAGTTAACTAGCCAGCCATGTAAATTTCTGAGAACTGCCTCCTGCCTCTCCGAAGCCTCATCTGTCAGGGCCTCTGCCGACAGGTCTCTGCCAAGGCTGTTCTGCTTCCTCATCCCACTGCCAACAGGAAGATAGGGGAAGGTAGCTTGGGAGCCTGTAAAACATCTGCAGACAGATGTGATCCTCATGATCAACATGGGGCCTGAAAGTGGAGGAAAGGGTGGTACAGCACTGTGCCCCTTCAGGAATAGAAACAAATAAGCCTAAAAACAGGGGCAGTGGGTAGAGACTCCTATCTCTGGGAACAGCAAAGAAATTTCCAGTGTAGCTGAGTAATTCTAAGCATGTTTGAGAGCTCGGGTCTGGAGTCAGATGTTCTTGGGTCCAATTCAGAACTGGTTGGTTATGAGCTACAGGTGACCAAGTCTGCCTGGCCAGGTGCTCATACCCCAATTTCTTTCTGTAAGGTGTGAATGAAACCCCCAACAGTTTCAAGCTCAGGAAGATGGAAGGAGACCTGGAGCCAGAGTTTACAAAGCATGCATGAGGAAAGACCGACTTTTACAACTTCTCAGAGATCTAAGCCTTGCAAATAGCTCAGATAAGACTCCAGATCCCAAATTCACAAAGGACACTGGGCTTCCTTAACAGATAAGGTTCAGGACTCAAGGAATTCACAAACAGCTGTAAAAAAAGGTTACTTCCTGGCCAGAAACTTGCCTTAAACATCAATCAGATGTCATGGCAACTCCCCTCCCCTAGAAGCCAGGAGGGGGCTGAGGGTTTTTAAGGCTTTGAGGACTTAGATATGGAAGCGGGCTTTGAGACTCAGGGGGAGTTGGCCTCTCACACTCTCCCGGAGGGAGCTCCTCCACCCTGATCTGGAGCCTGGCACACCAGCCCGGTTCCCCGGAGCCCCAGCCCTAAGATGGGGGTGAGGGCGCTAGCCTCCCCCCATCTCTTTGGGGAGGCTAGCATTTCTCCACTCGTGGGTGCGGAGCAGCTAGTCCCATCTGGCCTTCTCTTAATAAAGCCGGTTCCTGTTAGCTGCCAGCGGAGTCTGTCCCTTCTGTCTGCTGTGTCTCTCAAACCCAGAACCTTACACTTTCCTTCCTTGCAAGGCACACAAAAGGACATTTCCCAGGTTCCTTTCGAGTTGGCTGTGACCAGGTGACATAATCTTTGTGGGCAGAAGTGATGCTTGCTCCTAGCCCTGGCCATACAAGCCATCTTGTCCTGTGCAATCATCCCAGCTTAGCACTTGGAGTTTCCAGGGGTTGTGGAGTCTGTATGTTATGAACTGAAGTTTTATTATATATCTGTTTTTCTGCTCTTATAGAAATTTGATTCAACTACACAAAACATACTGTCCTGCCATCATCCCACATCTTCTTGCATCAAATTACCATCTTTGGGCTGTACTGTTAGAATGCTTGATTTCAAAAACTGCTAGGTTACTGGTTTGAGTTTCATTTAAAAAAAAAAAAACATTCAATGAAAGCCATGTGTGGCAGTACGTCCAGCACTTGGGAGCAGAGGCAAAGACCACCTTGGCTACATAGTGAGTTCAAGGCCAGCTTGGGCTGCAAAAATTTTTTTAATAAAAAAGATAAAGAAAAACTCACTCAGTGCTTTGGGGTATTTCTGGACTAACCCAAACATATTTCAGCCACTTTTATATAACATATTTGAGAACCATTCTCAGCATTGACTATTCTAAAATCAAAATATTGATCAATTTTGAAAATCTTTGAAGACACTCTAGGTCCAGGATTTAATGTAAAAATTATAAGCACATACAGTAGTATGCAAAGGCAATATTAATGTCATGGAATGCCTGTGAAGGTCAGAAGAGGGTGTTGGATTCTTTTAAACAGTAGTTACAGATGTGGGTGCTGGATATCAAACCTGGGTCTGCTGCAAGAACAGCCAATGCTCTTAATTGCTGAGCCATTTCTCCAGCCCTCAAAGAATTGTTTTAAAATAAATTTCTGTATAATCTATCATCAGTAAATGCTATGTGATTTTTATCAACTTATCTACATATCCACAGTTGTATAAAAAATTCTGGGCTGGAAAGGCGTAGGGAACACTGAAGCTCTCTGCGCCCCAGGATACTGGTTCTGCCCCAGTCTGCACAGTCTTTACCGGGGGATTCCTCGTTACATGTGTTTAGACAAGGTCTCACCCTATAGTCCAGGCTGCATTGGAACTATGTAGCCCATGCTAGCTTCCAGTGCACAGTAATCTTCATGCTTAAGCCTCCCAAGTACTGGGATCACAGATGTGGGCTGCTATGCTGGATTTATCTGGGTTTTTAGGGTATCTGCTTTCAAGGAGACATTTCTCTACATCCGGGAGAGAGCTTGCTGTTTAGCAACCAACTAGAGGCATGCAGTGGGCAGAAGCCAAACAGGCTGTTAAACACCCTATAGTATTTAGGGTTGTTCCCCATAAAGAACTGTTAGGTCCCCTCAAGTGTTAAGGTAGAGAGACCTCACTTCAGATCCATGCTCAGATTTTGTGTTGGCTGGAGACAGCTTTGAATTTAAGAGACCACTGCACAGACTGCAGCAAGCAGAAGGACCAGGAGGTTGGGCATACCTGGATGGGAAAGCAGTTGGGGAGGCAGGGAAAGAAAGGGAATGTGCCTTATATTCAAGGCTCCTCAGTCTTCTCAACCTTCTAGCAACACTCCTGATTCCGAAGCCATGAAGAGCTCCGTTACTTAAGACAATTGCTCAATCTGCTCACTGGGCAAAGGAGCTTGCTGTCAAGCCTAAACTCAACAACCTGAGTTCAATCACTAAAACCTACATGGGGAAGGAGAGAAGCAACTCCCACCAAGTTGTTCTCTGACCTTCACATGCATTTGTATACACACACACGAGAGAGACAGAGACAGGAGTGGGAGTCAAGAAATGCAACCTTGAGTTTCGTGACCTCTCTGGGTCTGCCACCTCAGCTGTCAGACAGGCTCCACTAACACAAAGCATCCCTAGGAAGCCTGGTTCGTGTCTGCACACCCTCCAGATGCCCCTACCCGCTTCAAAAGCCATGTGATGTCTGACTTGTCACTTTCACCTGATTGACGGTTCCAGAGAGATGACATATCACATCCAAACTTCCTTTAATCCGTCTTTTTAAATGCCTTACATGTTCCTCCAAATGGATTTACCATGATGTTCCCCAAACCAACACTGAAGAGGTATCGGCCACAAGTCCACATTGCAGGGCTACTAGTACCCAAAAGGGGCAGAAGTGGCCCATTTTAACATCATATCCAGTAGAGCTGAGAAAGGTGGCAGATCAAAACTTGATTTGTCAGCAGAGTAAGGATGAAGGACAACAGTCCCAGTAACAGTCCCCTGTGCACGTCTACCCACCCCCATCAGCCAACTGGTCAGGCTCAGGGAGGGATTTTTGGCGACAGACAATTCTTAGGTTTAAAAGAAAATTCAAAGAGTAAATATTTTAATTTTCTTCCAGAGTATTCTTAATGTCATAATATTTTAAATAGTCATACTAACAAGTTACATTTTCACAAAAATACTTGTACAGATGAATGTTCTTAAAGTAGTCACATCCACAGTTGGGCAATTAGGAAAGTTAGGACACATAGCAAGGACAGAGACTCTATACACAGAGGTCCTCACACTTGTGGTGAGGTATGTTAACATCTGAAACAGGCCAGGAGGACCACAGAGAAGCTAAGCTTTGAACCTCAAAAAACTTCTCCATGAAAGAGCAAGCAGTCCCCCGGGACCAGCAGGTTACACAAACATGGCCAAACTCAACCAGAGGCTGGCAGCTGCCATTTCATATACGCAAAGTAGATGTGAGGCAGCACAGTAAACATCTGTGAAGGGAGGAGTGTCAGGTGTGACAGAGCAGCTGACAATATGCTCACATCTAACACTCAGCAGACAGCACGGCACCTGGTGCCCACTGCCAGGTGGACGATGTGCTAGACCCAAGGGGCCCAGTGGCGGTGGTAGAGAGAGGCCTGTGACTCCTACGCTTACAGAAATTAAAAATACATAATTCCCTAACCCCAAAGAAATCTATCAGGGCAGTGCATGGGAATGTTTTTTTCTGTCTCTGAAAAGAAAATAATTTCTGAGTAACACTGGCCAACTTACAACCATGAACACAATCTGTCTTAAAGAGCCACAGTGTGCCCAGCATGATCCTGAAAATGTCTAGATAAAGTAGGTTGGCACATGATATACTAGTGTTCTCGTAAGAACAGTGACTGAACCTTCCAGTAAACCAAGTATGATTTCCTGACAGCAAAGAGGAAAAGCTTCTCTGCAAAAACCTAAGACTCAAACATGCTTATCTGACTGACTTTGATGCAAGAAGTACGTCCAGGTGAAAGGTTTGCAGATATGAGATAACCACCTGTGCTCACTCAGTACTTTCAAAGAAAGTTAAAACTCTGCATTCTTGAAGAAAGTGGAGGGAGGAGTGGTGCTCCTCCCAACTCCCAGGAGCCCCGCCCAAAATCTGAGGGACTATAGTTCATAACAGGCCGAAGAGGAGCAGAGCAGCTTAAGTCTTTTAAGCAACTTCTTACCTATACCATTTAAATTAAGACGATGGTTAATCCTGAAGACATGTATCACAAGGTCGATTCCTTGCTTCAGACTCCCATGGTCTCTCCCACCAAGGTGCCAAGGGATGTGAGTCACAGGACACCAAGGGAGAGCAAGTGCCCTGGAGAGGTAGCCACTGGGGCAGACACAGATGATCAACCCTCTTCTAAAGCTGAGCAAGGTGCCAACCCACAACACAGTCTAAAAGGCAATGCCCAAGACATAGACGGGAGACGGAAAGGTCTGGTGCCACCATCTGCTACCAAGATGCAACATTAATAGATTTTGTTTTCTTAAAGTGACTTCTTGGCATTATAAAAACATGAATGACAAATTTATGTATTTTAAATAGGAATCCACAGGAATACACATAGGTTTAAGATGAAAGCCCACCCCTCTGTGTCTGGAAAACACCCTGGTTTTCTCTTTCCTAAAAGGAAAATGCTCAAAGAATGTTCCACTTGTAATAACAGCAATGAAGGGAAAGACAGGAGAGAGACTACAGTGGCTTTTGTTGCTTTCCCATGTGTAATCCAAGGCTGTCATCCACATCAGCAGTGCTGCTGGGGTCTGAACCTGCTGGGTAATCTTGAATAAGCTTGCCTATATGACTACTGGAGGAGTCACTGTAAGAACGCCAATGGCATAAAGTAGACACAAGCATTCCATTCCAGTTGGAAGTATCAGCCCAGATTCAACCACGCAGGCACAAGACCAATATCAGAAACACATCACTCTGACAGTGGAGAGCTGAAGTCGCCCACAGCTGCTGCAGCATGATGCAGCCACCACAACCTTTCACCACAGGGCAGCAGTAGAAGCAAATGCCATTATTCATGCACATTCTCACAAGGCCTAAACACTCAGAAATCCACATGAGTTTTGTTGTAAGAAACCCCATCACTTACAGAGGGAACACGGAGGCTGTAACTGCAAATGTGGCCACCATATCATCACAGCACAGAAGTCTGAACAGACACATTTTAAAAGAAAACACAACAGGTATGTAACTTCGAGATGTTCAAATACAGACAGGTCCTCACAAAGGGCACTAGTATTAAAAACATCATACTAAACCGACAATGAGCAGGCATGAGGATGGGATCTGCACCCATGACCAGGTGCAGAAGGGCAGAACAGAGAAAGAATGATATGCGCCACAGACACCTGTGTAAGTGGGCCTTACAAATGTAACTAGTTAAAAGACAGAGACCACATGCAGTTCAGAGGCCCAGAAGAGGCTCACGACTTCACCCATAACACATCTCATTGAACCCAAGGGTAACTATGGAGTAGGGAGACTTTAGATGAAGTCTCATCAGGTGTAGCAGGCAGTCATACACAACCTGTTTCAGTAGGAGGGCAGATGGAGACTGGCCTGTCCTGTTGATAAATATGTTACTGCCTATAGTGTTTGCTCAGGACCATACCAAACCTGGGCTCTATTTAACAGGAACAGAGCAGCCCAAACAGGTGGTTACTCTGAGAACTGTCCTTTTAAGTTTCTTAGCAGGAAAAAACATGAATTGAAGTTATTTAAATGCTACATAAATCCTAAAGTTTGGATTTGGAGTTGGCATCGCTTTCCTGTTCAGCAAATTTACAGGATGAAATTAACTTGACTTTCTCACCTGCAAACTGGAATGCAGCTGTGGAATCCAAATTCACCTAGGTACCCACCTCCAATACTTCACAAACTAAGAGGAGTTAGTGTGATTTTAAACAGCAGAAGAGTACGAAGCCCCACAGCCTCTCCTTGCTGGGCTGCTCTCTACTATGCAAACAATTCCCCTCTCCCTCCTTAACAGTGAGTGTTACTAACACAATCACTTTTGACTTCTCATTTCTCTTGGGAATAAATCATATTGCGTCTATGAATATGCTCTAAGAAAGCAAAATATTCATGGAAGCATTCGACAATTTTACCTTTAAATAAAAATAATTTATTCATTCCTGACAGGTTATCAAGATGTACATTATTAACCAAGTAAAAATGGTACTTTGATTTTGTTGACTGGGGCATATTGGAGTATTTTTATTTAGTTTTCAAAGAATAAAACCCCGCTTTGGTCTCCCTTTCTACACATTCCTCACCAGTTCCAATGAAAGGGCCCCCAGGGCAGGAAGCTCATGTCGCTCAAGTTTAGAATAAGGGAAGCTGTTACTTTTGGGTTACTACTCTCCTTGGCCAGAAACTTTTTACCCCTTTTTCTATTTGTCTAACTTTATAAATGACATAAAGATATAGCTGACTTGTGCGCCACACACACACACACACACACACACACACACAGGATAAAGTGTAGCACAGCAGACGGCACCTGGGACATTCACTTTATCCAGCTGCAGATTGTCCAGGTGAGCGAAAGCATGCTGCACTCAGGGCAGTAACACGTATGCTTAGCAGAGCGGAGCAGCCTGCCAGACTCAGCCCGCACCCTGAAATCCCTGCTGCTGTGATTTCCTGTGGCTTCTCGCACTCTCAACAGAAGTCTTGAAATTATGAGTTGAAAAATCAACTCCTCCAAACTCCCCAGTGCTTTACGGTGCTCTAATTAGTTTTTCTTTTTTTGGCTTTTTTTTTTTTTGAGCACTCAGCACTGTAAAAAGGAGTTTCCAATGATACCTTGTGGATAACAAGTACATATTATAGTCACTTTAATAAAAGTAAGCATCACACTTGGCAGCAAATGCTCTAAGGACTTGACACCAGCCACCAAACATTTCTGTAGGCAAGTACCAAACTAGCCCTAAAAACATCACAAGTTTTGGTTGCATGTTGTTTTGACATGTTATTTAACTAGAATCTGCTTTCGTTCCTGAGATGAGCACATTAAATTAAGCACGTCCTCTGAGAGGCCCTAGGACACAAGGCAGCTTATCGCCTTCACTCCGCAGTTGCACCTGAAGTGTCAGTCCTTCCCTCGGCGCCACTTCTGTGACTCATCCTGCCGAACATCTGGTCGGATTTGGTTTCTCATGCCGCCTAACACATTCGATGTTGCTTCTGTGGCGACAATTAGGGGTTTGACCACGGCTGGTGGGATCTGGCGAAGGACTTCGCCCACGGCACCAGTCACCCCTCTGCTCTCATGTTCTCGAGCCGCCGTTTCATAAATGGTCTGAGCCGTGTCAGTGATCCCCTGCACGATGGTAGGAGGCAGCAAGAGAGAGGAGGGAATCACAGAACAGAAGAGCAAATCACCCCCATACTATATATTTTAAATGCAGTTAACCAATATCTGCAACGAAACCAAAATAAAAGCAAGCAAAACAAACTAAAAGCAAATTCCCCTAAACCCCCAAACAACAAAAACCAACTACTTTAGAAACTAAATTATTTGATGACAAAATTCTAACCAAAAAGGAAAGTAGTTAAGATTTAGCATTTTATGGGCTGGAGAGGTGGCTCAGTGGTTAAGAGCACTGATTGTTCTTGTAGAGGACACAGGTTCGGTTCCCAGCACCCACATGCCAGTTAACAATCATCCAAAACTCCTCTTTCAGGGGATCCAACGCCCTCTTTTGACCTCCGTGAGCACTGCACAACAGGGGTGTACTTATATACATATAGATAATACACTCATCCACATTAATCAAGATTTAGCATTTTAGTCTGACATCGGTATATAGAAAATGCAACTGAATTATAGTTTGAACCAAGGAAGCTCACAGAAATAGATAATGATCTAAAGGCAATTTTTCTGCCCTAATTAATCCCTCCAGTTAAATCCAAGACACTCTGCAAAAAGCTTCGTGGAGCCCCTCTAGAGTTTGACGACTGTGATGAGGGCTCCTTGGATGCAACAAGGAAGCTTAATTCCACTAAGCTCTAGGAAACCATTTGCTTTGTTTAAATTACTGGCTATGTATTAGGAAAGATAACCATGGAACATTCAATTGAGATAAAGGCCAAACAGACCATTTTATTGGATTAAATAGGAGATTATGAGAACATAAAGGATGAAGCTGCCCAACATCAAGATCAGAGCTCCGGCAGCACCTGCCTTCCTCACTCACTGCTGAGCATTAAGATCACGGAGCTTCTGGCTCTAGGCTGAGCATGCAGGGTATCCAGTGGCACAGGTTGAACTGCACACGTGCAGGGCAGCAGCAATGGTAAATGCCATATGAACTCTGAATCTCTGCCATTTATCTAACTCTCACATTTCCAGGCGACTTGAAAGTGGTTCCGTTTTGACAGTGTCAGTGATGGGTACAAAGAAAAGAAGCTCTAAGATCTCAGGGGAAATCAAAGACCTGTCCCAACCCAGAATCTAGCTATAAACTCTGATAACCTAACATAACATGGTTCCTACCTAGGGAACACACAAAAACAAGTAACAGCTTGGAACAGACACACACACAGAGTACAGCAGAACTAAGACATATAAGTAGTATTTTAAAACTATCTAAAGGGCCGGAGAGATGGCTCAGTTGGTACAGGGCCTGCCACATGTGATAGCTATTTCAACTGTCAACTTAGCAGCATCTAGAATCACCTGAAGGAGAGCCCCAATGAGGGATTGTCTACATTGGATGGACTCTAGGTGTATCTGTGAGGGATTCTCTTGGTTAATTGATGGGGAAGACCCATCTTATCTGTGGACAACCATTCCTTGGGTGGGGGGTCTTGGCCTATATCAAGTGGAGAAAGTGAGCTGGGCCCAGCGTGCACTCACTGCTCTCTGCTGCTGACTGCAGACATAATGTGGCCAGTCGCCTCAGCTCCTGCCGATTCGTGCATTGTGT
Organism: Eospalax fontanierii; assembly: GCA_035773235.1. Taxonomy (NCBI): domain Eukaryota; kingdom Metazoa; phylum Chordata; class Mammalia; order Rodentia; family Spalacidae; genus Eospalax; species Eospalax fontanierii. Next base: position 73,477,398 of record CM069536.1, read on the forward strand.
CTTCCCTCACAGTGATGGACTGTGTGTGAAATGAGCTAAAATCAACTCTTTTCCCTTTAGTTGCTTTGGTCAGAGTGCTTCATCAGCATGACAGAAAAGAGACTAAGACACCATGTAAGCATCAGGACCTGAGTTTGGGTCTCTATTACCCACAAAAAAAGGTGGGCATGGAGGACTGTCTATAACCCCAGTGTTGTGTGTGTGTGTGGAGGGGAGGGTATTTATTGGAGCTAGGATTCCTGGAGCTAACTGGTGAACTCCAAATTCAGTGACAGACCTTATCTCAAAAGCAAGACAATTGGGACTGGAGAGAGATGGCTCAGTGGTTAAGAGTACTGGCTGCACTTGCAGAGGACCCGGGTTTGATCCCCAGCACCCACATGGTGGCTATCTACAGTTCCAGGGGATACGACACTCTCTTCTGACCTTGCAGGCATAGCATGACACAGGTGCACTTACACACATGCAGGCAATACATTCATACACAAAAATTAAAAATAATGAAGGGCCAGAGAGTTGGTTTAGTGGTTAAGAGCACTGACTGCACTTGCAGAGGACTCGGGCTCTATTCCCAGCACCTACATTGTGACTAACAACTGTCCTAACTCCAGTTCTAGAGGATCTGACGCCCTCTTCTGACATCCACGGGCATTGCACGACATGGGTGCACTTCCACACATGCAGGTAATACACTCGTACACAAATGATTAAAATAGTTTTTAAAAAGGCAATTGAAGAAGACACCTGATGCTGATTTGTACCACTCACATGCAGACACACACACACACACCAGAGGGGGGGAGGGGGAGACCTATCTAAGCCAGGTTCCAGGCCAACCTGAGCTATACATCACGTCCTGATCGCTAACAAAAACATCCCTAAAGGGAGGAGCCAGAGAGAGAACAGGAGCACAAGGATCGCACTGAAGCATTTGCACACTTCCCTGTACCACCTCCCCACCCAGCAGCACCTGTTCAGCAATCCACAGGTGTTGGCTCACTGTAGAGTGATGACTAACATGGTTAAAGAAGTAAATTCAAGTCAAGTGTGGTAGAACATGCCTTTAATCCTAGTACTTGGGAGACAGAGGCACCCCCCGCCCCCCCAAAAAAAGAGAGAGAAAGAAGGAAATTCAAACTCTTAGCACTATCTCTCATTGAGCCCTGTGGCCTCAGGAGAGTTAGATAGGGAACTGCAATATTGCCTGCTTCCTGGGGTGTTTGTTATAATTAAGAAGCTACAGAGCTTGACACTGTCTAGAAGACAGTAAGTGGTCCAATGAATATCTTCTAGTCAGTCACTCTTACAACCGTAAGACCTGACTGCCTCCAAGCAGAGCTGCAGAACACGGGGGCCAGCAAACTTTGTAAAAGGCTGGATCGCAGAGGCCACACAGTCTCTGTGCACACACTGTTTTAAATGATACTTTTAACTGCTACTAGCTCAAAGGTTCACAAAAGGCAGGCCCTGCTGGGTGTGAGCTGCTGGCCTCCATGCTGAGTGCTGAGCTAATCTTGGTGTCCTTCTCCTTCAAGACAATAACACGAAGGGCTTCCTGTTCAAAAGCTGACCCAGATCCACACACACTCTTGCCCTTTCTTCCTTCATTCTTCAACTTCACAGAAAAAAACTCACTTCAGCACCAATTCTCTGGGACCCTAGAGGCAACTTCTGCCCAGTGAAAGGACTGCTCACCCTTCCAACTGCAGTCAGAACAATACTAGAAAACACTTCTAACGAAGCCCTAATGCTGAATCATAAGGAAAATGACCACAAACTTCAGTCTATCAAGCCATGTCAAAAAGATGAAGCCAGCGACTGCTCTGAAGACACCCAAAAGCTCCAGGCTGCACTGGCACAGCTGCCAGACAGCAACTCAGTGATGCTTAATAATGTCAAGGGACCAGCAAGTTGGCTCAGTGGGTTAAGGTGTCTTCTACCAGGCCTGATCACCTGAGCTCAATCCCTGGAATGCACATGGTAGGAGAAAACTGACTCCCATGAGTTGTCCTCTGACTTCCACATGTACACCATGGATGTGTCCCCAGTAAACACATAAGTATATGTAAAATAATGTTGAGATCCATGCTTCACTCACTGCACCCTCCAATGGGACTTCTTACACGTGAGCAAAGACATATCTCCAAACACTCCCCACAGTCATGTTTTACGGGGAAATGGGCGCTAAGTGTCCACCAAGAGGACAAGAAGTCACAGCAACTGTCTCTAATGAAGTACTGTAAAGCCCCTAAACTGCCTGTATCTACATGGATATATCTTGAAAGAAATAAGCTGCAGAATGACACACACATTCCCTTTGTATAAACTTAAAATATACTCAGGAGGCAGAGGCAGGCAGATCTCAAGCGAGTTCAAGGCCAGCCTGGACTACAAGGAGACCCCACCTCAAAAAGACCTAAATAAATACTTACAATATAAACCCGGATATGTTCTGCTTATGAACACTTAATCAAGCTTTGAAATCATGTAAAGAAAAATGTGCACCACCTTCAGGACTATGAAGGCCTGGGAGTAAGGTCAAAGGCGGGAGTCACCTGAAAAGTTGTACTTCTTACGCAAACCTGAGTGAGTGTGCATTAAACCCAGATGGCAAGTACGTGGGCCTCTGTTTCCACCCTTCCCGGAGCCCAGTCACAACCTAGCCCTCCTCCTACTGCTGCTGCAGCTCCCATTCCACTCCCAGGGGCTCCTTTCCAAATCAGCGAATGTTCTTTGGGTGCAAGCCAGGAAAGCATGCATGCTGCTGCTCAAGTGTCCACATACCTCTTTCACAACACTGTAGGCCTTGGCCACACCTTCCCTCAGGTCTACTGGCTGGTGGGCTAAGCGGTGATGAGGAAATCTTTTCGCCTTCTTAGGCTCAATGGGAAGGGTACCAGGAGACACCATGTCGTAAGCAGTTTCTGCAGCTGCCTAGGTCACATTGTCAGAAGAAAGATAAGAATTAGAAGAGAGTCTGGAGAGCTAGACAGCAAGCGTGCAGCAGTGCCTTCACTCAGGAGTGAAGGAATGCACACACTGACACATGCGCTGTGCATGCTTGAATGCTTCATGACAAGAGCTCATGACTTAGAACACGAACATGAAGGTAAACTAAAAACTCATATCTGGATTGAGCTGATTCATGTGCTCTTTTCCTCTCACGATTGAGAATGTTCACCACTCCCATGTTACTCTGTAAGGCTTAATACTTAATTGAACAAATTTTAACATTGTTTACTGTTTTTTGTTTTTGTTTTGGGGTTTCTGAGAGAGTTCCATTATATAGTCTTGGCTGGCTTACGTATACCAAGTAGATCTTGAACTCTCAGAGATCCACTTGCCTCTACCTCCTGAGTTCTGGATTAAAGGTGTGTGCCACCATACCCAGTTCTTACATTTAGCTGTAACCTTTTTATATATACCAGTGAAATAAATCCCCTGCTAATTTAATGGTTATTACTCCCTGAAACATGTAAATAAATATGACATGTATCCTACAACTCTACTAACTAATCGTTTAGTACTAGCTATCTAAGCAACTGAAGCAGCACCAAAGTTGACAGGACATGGAGGCATAGACCTGTAAGCCCAGCACCTGGGAGGCTGGGGTCCCAAGGCTGAGGACAGTCTGGGCTAGAGAGCAAGACCCTGTCTCAAACAAACAAAAAATAGGTATGATATTAAATCAAATATCTGTGTTGAGACATTTTATATATTTTCAGAGTACTGTTTCAAAAAATAGCCCCACCATTTTGCAGGGCTCTAATACCTGTATGGTTTGAACCATTCTGTTTGTGAGTTCTAGAGCAGCCATTGCAGTTGAAGTACCAAAGGAGGCAGCCCCTCTCTGGAACCCTCTGACGATGCGGCCATCCTTTCGGTACTGCTCTATCGGTAGCCAGACCAAGTCCTTCAGACCTTGCACTAGAACAGTCCAGAGAAATCAGAATGAGTGGTGGAGCTGAGAGCGTTCTAACCCTGGCAGAGGTTTTCACCCTGAAACTAGAGGCAAGCTTCATGTATATGAATATATTAAGAGATTTTTCTGGAAAAATGTCCTTCATATACACTCTCAAGAGCATCTGTAACCCCAAACTTTTAAAAGACAGCTCACCTAACTGAACCAGTGAATGCATAGGCCCAACACCTCCCAGGATTCCTGGTAGCTGATTCTTCTTAATGTCACTGAGCCATTCAGTGAGTGCATAGGAGAATAATTTGTCAACACCTAGCAAACTAGAGTAAATGATGATTAGTATAAAGAAATAAAGTTTATGTACTTATAGAGGCATTTTTTCTACTTAAAATTTATATATTACAAGTACATATTTTGAGCTCCAAAAACAGCTAAATATTTTTAAATCACAGAGAGTACAGAACAGCCACGTAGCTCGCAATTTAAATTTCTCCATGCCCTCTCCCTCCTCATCTTCTGACCTCAGTCTTGTGTATATTAGATAGACAGACAGACAGACGGAGTCCAGTTGCAATGCTAACAATGTGTACAGAGCTTTGGTGGTACACATATGCCTGTGTTTTCCACTGTTCTTAGTTCATGAACATTCTTCTGGCTTAAGTTACACAACTTAAGAACCAAGCCTAGTAAGTTTCCATTCTTTTTACTGAAAAAGCTAATTTAGAACTCCAGGAAATATTTTAAAATCCTATAAACTACAGACATTTTAAAGAAACACTACTCTACCCAACCTCAGCATAAAAATGAGCCTAAGGTCGTAAAGGTTGCTACAGGTGAGCTTCCCTCAGTTACCTGGCTAGCGACTAGCGCATGCTTACTAAACAGACTCCACCTTTACTCTGAGACTAGTTTTAGTGACTGCATGACATCCACTCACCCATGCCGATAGAAGAGCCTCTTCAGCTTTAGCTCAGAGCAGTTCAACTGGGCCAGGCCGATCAAAATCCCAGCCAATGTGCCCTGAAATATGAGAAGTGGACAGTTAGTCTGTAAACTGAGAAAAGACCCCAGCATCTAACACTGCTGTTATGGGGAAGGTCCAAGTCATATTCATGAATGAACACAAATACTTGAAATTTTTATGGAAAAATATTTTATATGTGCAATGCAATACATATACACCAAATGACATTCACAATACTTAACGATATTTAAAGTGTTGTGCTACATGTCAAACATACCCAAACATATAAACTAAGACACAGCCAAGGTCTTTATTATTTCTTTTTAATCTGACATATATATATGCATAAAAGAGACGGAGCTAGCAAGATGGCTCAGAAAATGAAGGGGCCTGACCACCTGAGTTTGATCCCAGGTCCCACCCGGCAGAAGGAGAGAACTGACTCCTCCAAGTTGTCCCCTGACCTCCAGACATACACCATAGCACACATATCCCACACACATAATAGATACATAGATAGTTAACTTCTTTTTCTTTAAAAGTTACGTTTATCTATTTAGCTAAGAGTATGTTTATGCAATTTTCAAACCTGATCCATTGACACGTGCTTGCCATGGTAATCAAGTCGAATAGGGACTTCTGAGGTGAATCTGAACTCTCTGTTGGCAAACAAAGGGGGTTATATTTTAAAAACTGATCATAAAATTAGATATAAGTTGTTAAACTGGAGAATAAACACAAAACCACCAAGCAAATTATGTGCACATCTTATGTCATAAATAAAAACGAGGTCTTTTCACTCTACTTTTTCTTGAGGTAAGATGACCACTAAACAGATGTTAGCCATCTGATAAATTATATCTACTAAATTTAAATGTTATCAAAAAATTTCTTGTGGTTTATTAAATGTTTACTCTCAGAAAAAAAAAATTACATAGATGTTTGCAGTTCATACAGAGGACAAACTGATAAAGATGGCCTTCAAACTTAAACTAGTCAACAGAATCACTGCTAAGAAATAAGAGGAACAAGACCACGCCAGCTCTATGCAACACAGAGTCAGGCCACATGGATCCCAGCTCTACCAACTGCATGGGAACCAACTGTGGTCAAGTAACTTAAGCTTTCTGAGTCTCAAATCTTCATCACTGGAAAAATGATGCCCCAAATTGGCCAAGTTTGTGAGGAATTCTTGAAACTGTATAGGGGGCTAACTAATCCTGGGAATTCTAGGCATGAAACTGAAAGTATACACTATTGACATATAGACAACAAAATGATGTGGCTTCCAAAGACTAGCTGCAAACTGAATGCTCAGAACCCAAAACACAATCTCCCCTGGCTGCTGCCACCACCACCTCCACCCCCCCCCCCCCCCCCCGCGTGACAGAATTAAGGTTAGTGGCTACACCTGAGGTCTAATCTCACAACCTAGAAGGAGAAATTGGGGGAACTGGATATGGAAGGAGGAGAATACAGAGTCAGCGAGGTTTTGCTCTTCTACCCTTCTTTTTCTAGAAATAATAAGACTCTATCTCTGCCAACAAGAGTTAGGAAAAGAAGATGGCAAGAGTGAACAGGGCTGCCAAGGAGAAAAAGACTCCAGAGTGGGGCCCTGATCAGAGAAGCGGACCACAGCAGGCATCACAGTGGCACAAGGAATCAGCTTCCCAGAGTGCTCAGCTCCCTCAGGAATGGCTGAGGAAAGATCCCTCAAGGATGGAGAAAAGCAGACTAAGGAGGAGGCAGGACAGAAAAGGCAGGAATGCCAAAGCCGAGGTGTGGAGAGTGGCCAAAAGACAACATTGTGTTTGGGGAGTCCAAACACATCAAAGCAGTGAGTTCAAGACGGGGCAGAGCAAGGCAGAAAAAGAGCAGCAGGAGAAAGAGAGAGCCTCTACCACGTATTCAATACACAGCTGAACCTCTACCCTACACAGTGTGTAAACAAGGAGTGCAAGGTAGGTGAGGACTACACGGAAGCAATGTGAACTGACGTGGCAGATTACCAGGAGACCAACAAAGTCCACAAGCTCATTTATTACCAAAATAAGTGTACTTACCGAAAAAATACCGGCTGGTCACTAAATGAAGCTTCCTCGGCTGAGAAGTCCTTTTCCTCCAGTCCGTCAGCCTCCTCCACTGAATTGGCACTGTGGTTTGGGAAAGGTTGTTTTGGCCCAGGGAAAGAAACAACTAGATTTGGCTCCTTTGAGGTACTCAAGTGCCTTGGCAAACTGCAGGTGACATCTGCTCCAGGGGACTTTTTAACTGAAAATGTAACGTGCACATCTGAATAGCTTCTTTGGAGGAAACACATAAATCAATACTGACTTAACCTGCTACATTTCACAGAATAAACACAATTCTTATCACAAGGAAAAAAATTTACTTCCACCATTTAAATTATTACTTTTACATAAACACATCTGCATGAATTAACAACAAAAATAAACATAGAACACACATTTACAAATGGAAATAAGCACTGTAAGTAGATTTTCAAAAGCAGCACACAGCAGTCGAAGTCAGAAGTATATATGGTCTGTTCTAATTTAACGAAGTTTGACTTTAAAGTTTTCAATCTCACCAAGGAGTGAAAGAACACATGTATTAAAACAGTACTCTGGTGTGAATTCTGATCTTTCCCTGGCAATCTGCAGCCCCCTTTTCTGGTGATTCTAGGTAGCTACAGCCAGCCACAGTTGTGTAAGCCTTATGTCTCTAGAAGTAACAACCAGTTCTCTACAGAGCATGTGTTGCAGAGCCCTGACAGTCAGTGGGTTCCATGTACTAGACTTATTTCTGACTTCTGTTATTCCACTTACACTGGCATTTTGAGAATGTAACCCCATCCTAAGTGGATGGTGCATATACTTATTACAGAATTTTCAAGCTGTATATGTCAAATACCTTCTGGATCTGGAGTCAGTAGAAGCTCCACTTCTGTAGACAGACTTGTAAAGAAATCCTTGAGGAAGAACAAGGCATCCTAGAATTAAAGAGATGTCATAATCACTAAAAGGGATAGGGCAGTGTCTAAAGCCTCGCAGTCTTGCCATCACTCACTTCTGAACCTCACTCTGTTGTCAGCATTCTTGCCATTCCTCTCTCACTTTCATACAAACACATTCATTTTTAGACCACTATAAAAATTAACACATAGATGCCAAGGTTGTAAAATGAAGAAATAAAAAATTAAACAGCTAGGAATAATTCCGAAATAAAGTCCTTTTTTTTGTTTTCTTAGAAAGAGAAACTTCTTGTTCTAGATGAGAGTTCTCGGTCTCAGTGGTAAATCTCAATCAACAGTGGTACATCACAGGCAACAACAGCTAGCACAGCTTGGCTACTTAGTGTGTGCCACTAAAGTTCCTACTGACTTACTTCTTTTGACATTATATTGCCCTAAGATGATTCCTTTATCAGACATGATACTCAGAATAGGAATTTAAAGCTGGCTATGATAGAACACATATGTAATTCCCCCATTCGGGAGAACAGTAAAGAGTTCAAGAACAGCCTAGGCTAGGTAGCAAGTTCCAGGATGACCATGATTACATACCAAGGCTCGTCTTTAGAAACATTAAAACAAACTGAAGCATCTAGTCGGTACAGTTTCTTCTGGAAGTACATAATGGCAAGCAAAAATGCTTGGTTCTATGACAGCCACTTGCCTTCCTCACACAACTGGCAAATATAGGACATAAAACCAAGTTCCGGAGGCTTTTCTTAATCTCCTCTTCCATCAAAATTCCTAAACTAATATAAAGCACTAATATTATACCAAAATACACTGTGAAAGTGAGTTACAGGGTCACAGTCTTGAACAACACCAAAAAAGTCTAACTCAAAATTTCCAGGAATCAAATTACCTGCAATCCTGTTCACAATATGTGTAAATGATGCAAGTGCCAAAAACACTCTAGGTAACATGTATGCCAAATTCTGAGGTACTCCACCAATACTGGGCATCCTCTGGTTTATGGATGGTTCATACTGTGTCATGCTCTGTACATGCATGTTTATATGCTATCTGAATTACACACATTGATATGTTATTTATGTTATACCCACTATCACATATTAACTAATCTGGTAGCATGTAAAGTGTGTTCTTTGACCACCACTAGGTGGTGATATTTTAATGCTATAAATGTTTTAACTCCCAACAATGTTTAGAACCCAGAAAATCCCAGTAGACTTGTTCTTTTAGATAAAAAAGATTAAAGAGACCAACACAAAACAACAGTTTTTTTCAAGTGTTTCTTTTTAAAATTCTGGTGTTTATGCTAAACTCTTTATAACTCAATAAGACAACCAACTGTAAAACTAGCAAATCACACAGACATTACAAAAAAAGATAGATCACTGGCAAATAAACACATGAAAAGAGGTTTAACAGAATTAGCCATGGAGGAAACCCAAACCAAAGACACAAGGATTAATAAGTAAAACACCTAAATTAAAAAAGATGACAGCATCAAGTCTGGCAAGGACAAGAATGGAGCACTCCAGTAGAATCCATGTAGATTTCTATTCCAATTTCATAATGGCCCAATTTAGAAGCACTAAAAATAAAAACAATCCAAAATGCAAACCCTAACCTTGATGACATGCAGCAGTAAAACCTATGAAGACCACTGACCTGCTATAACACAGACGAGACTTAGACACAATGCAAAGCCAGGCCAAAAACAACCCCATTTACCTGAAGCTACAGAACAGAAGGTCAATCTATGGTGACAGAAAGATGAGGGTCTGCTTTGGGTGAAGACTGACTACAAAGAGTAGAGGAAATACTTGTATTTCAGTTGATCCAGTAGTTCCTCTACTGAATAAATGGAATAACTATCAGAGCTCCACTGTACACTTACAATCTGTATATTTATATACCTCAATACAACCATCTCAAATTTAAAATTTTGGATTTGTTATTGAACGTTAAACTTTGGCTATAAAATATTTAATCCTCGCCTAAAGGTCCCATGGCAAGACATTAATAGTATGAGACGATTTAAAGTGTTAAAAGAATTACTTTTAGTGCCATGCTCACTCAGTGACATAGGATGACAGCACAAACATACAAGTGCTGCTGCCTGTGCCCTCCCCAGACTCAGGCAAGCACTGCCCCAGGGCATCAGGTCGGCCACTCTGCCCAGCCTGCAGCTGCCTTCTGCCATCACTTGCCTTCCTCCCTTGCATTCCCTAAACCCAGTTTGAGAACCACCAAAAGTCCTTCCCGAGCATGCCACACCTTCCAAACTAGCCCCTCTGGCCAGAGATGTCACCCTGTGCCTGCCTTCATCACCCATATTCACCAAAGCACGGCTGTGTGTCAGCCCTTCCCACGAGAGAGCTCATCTTTGAACAAAATCCTAGCTCAGAGGCCAGGAAAAGGAAGGCATTCAGGAAATGTTTGGCATGTCTTCTTTACACAGTTTTCCAGGCAGTACAGCACTAAAATAAACAGGAGGCTATGAAAGCCAGGAAATCCTGTTCCCCTATTTTATAGGTCCAGCTGCCTAGTTATATGACCTCCATTACCCACTTACCAACCCACAAATAAGACTTGTTCCATCTACATCTACATTGCATGCTCACTGCCCATCCTATGGGGACAATGCTCTTCAAATGCAATTGAGCTTAACTTCAACAGCATGCAGCTTTTTAAAATAGAAGAAAACAGCATGTTGCTTTCGTGTCTGTGATTCAACTAAGATAAGGTCAGGCTATGTGTGGTAAGGAAAATGGCACTCAAAGCCACTACCACTCATTAACTTACTTGTTTTCACAAGAAACAGTAGAAACAGAAACACTTGGTTTTGACACAATTGTGGTTTCTATCTCAGAATATGGCCTGTCAATCTAAGAAAATATAAATGAGGAAGGTTCCTTCAATCAGGCTTGAATATTTATAGCACCTTTTTTATGTCTTCCTCAATGAAATCATAATTTTTTATTTCCTTAACTGTTTTCTCTAAGATTAATATTTCTCCATTTTAGTTATAATGCTTCCTAGTTCTAAAGAAGAAATTATGCTCAGTTCTCATTCAAAGTCTTCCTCATGCTGGGAATTCTACTCATCAGTTTCCTTACAAATATTTCATTATTCTTGTACTAAACCAACATAGGAATACATTGAATTAAAATATGGACATCAAGGGGGCTGGAGAGACAGCCCAGTGGGTAAGAACGATCGCTCTTCTTGACTAGGACCAGAGTTTGATTCCCAGCACCCACATTAGATAGCTCACAGCTGCCTGTAACTCTAGCTCCAGGGGATCCAACACCCTCTTCTGGTCTCTTTGGGCATCCATATGAATGTGTGCAAACACAGACATATCTTTTTTAAACTTAAAAAAAAATTGCTACCAAAAGATATTATCATAATGAGAAAATAGAGCTCTAAAGTCTGACCCAGATCAGAACCTGTGCATACTGATTACTGCATTTCTGGACTGCACAGTACATCTTCTGAGATAGTGCCTATATTTTGCCTTCAATGTGAACATTTAAGTTTATTCCAGAAATGCTTGTTACTTTCTTACAATGAATTATTTAAAATTTAAGTAACAATATTAAATCAATATTATTTAAGCAAATAAATAATGCTGCCCCACAAATACTCCAAACCCGAATTCAAAAGTCTATAAGGTATATCAATAAGGTTTGTTATTTTACAGTAGACTGTTTTAAAGCTCCATTACTCTGCAACTATTACATGCTGCAGTTAATAAGTTAAAAGTGGCAAAAGTTAACAGTCCTGATCTCTTAGCACAGCATGCCAGGCACTAAGCTAAATGTTTTCTAATAACCAGTCTGATTCCCATTTTAAAAATTTTGATGCCTCTCTGAGAAAGCTGGGTAACTTGTTCATAGCCACAGACCTCAAAAAAGTCACAGAACTGAGATCTGAGCCAGTCCCTTACCACTACAGTACTACTGATCATCCTATTTTGTATGTTTCAGACAGGACTCCTAGAAGAGTCGTCAACTAAAGCAGTTCACAGCAAAGCCCGGAAGAATGTGACAGGATGCTTACCTGGACATGGGAAAGTGGTTTCCTTTCAAAATTTCCACAAACCTAACCATTTTCTACTTTGTCATTTCTCTCAGGACAGAAAAATTCTTTTCCAGAATCCATAATTATAACAATCTCATTCATCCTTTAACTCCCAACAGGGAGTCCTTTCAGTCTCTACAAACTCATGCACACCTGAGTTAGGAGTGAGTCCAGCAGGAATCCAGTCCTGCATGCACAAGTCATGAGTAGGAAACAGGGACCAAACCAAGGGCACACCCCAACAGGTCAGATTCCAAGAGTCTAGTGACGCTGCTGTAATTACATGCCTTTCACAGACGTATTCCTGTATTCTACTCTTACCTGCATGAATCTGCCCATACTACACACCTGGTCAATATTGAGGCGAAGCGGCATTAGTGATACTCTCAAACAGCACTCCTGTGGTAACCTGCCGGATTCCGGACGCACATGTAATGCTTTGACTGTCAACTACAAGGGAAAAAAAAAAAAAAACATTTTTCCCCAGTGACATAATGGCCTTGTTTTCATTTACAAAGAGAAAAAAGTAAACAATCATATTCTCATCTAAGAACAAAAAAAGTAGAATTGTGAGTTTGAATCCAGCTTGGGCTATATAGCTTATATAAAGGTTTGTCCAAATGCTCTCAGGAAAACCTGGTGACATATGGACTCTCTTTAGAGGAAAACTGCAAATGGATGGATGGTGCTATTGTTGCAGGCTCCTTAGGAGCTTGCTGAGTCCCAGAGCTGGTCTACAAGACCAGCATCCAAAGTATATTTCTCTAAGACCTCCAGCGTCCAGTGAGTCATTCATTCATACCTCACTGGCACTGAAAGAGTCTTACAGACCTGAAGCACGTCCAGCAATCTGAGCAATGCTCACATGGACTTCTGCTTCGCCTCAGGCATCACTGCATTGGCAATTAGAGGACATGGTATGTAAAATAACTCAAACACAAAACTTGAAGCAGTGTATTTAATAGGGAATTTCCATATTTAAAATGAGAAATTTTTTTTCTCACTTCTAGTAATTTTCCTGCAGTTATAAGACACAATAAAAATGCCTTTCCCAAACTATAGAGAGTGGGGTATCCAGTCTTACCATGTTGGAATGAGCTTTCCGGGGCATTTCTTTGCTGCAATACAGGTATAAAAATTTATTCATCTGTGATGTTGCCAGCCGATCACGGATTTCAAGATCCTGGACGATGAACACCTGCCTTGATGCTGGGTGCTCTACAAGACTGGAGCCACACTCAGGGTTGCATGGAGGATAGACTTCATGCTGAAACTTTACCTGAGCATAAGGAAAGACACAGCAAGCTTCACATTTCACTTGGGTTAGGCTTTCTCATCACCCTCTGTGAATGCTATCTCAGTTCACAGGACCTGCACCAGGCAGTTCTTTCTGTGCTTGCTTATTTACTCACTGTTCATCTGCACGTGACTAAGCTTAACTAACATCGCCTATTTGACCTTAGTGAAATCCCTTATTCTTTTCAAGGAAAACCTTCAACTGGAAAACAGTACATAAAGCTATCACCTGCATACCTATGAAAATTTCATGAAGAATGAATGAAGGGAGGCAAGGTTCACAATCCAAAAGGGGGCAGCAGTATTGGTATGTGGAATTGTTATCATTACAGTACTCTATGGTATGCACTCTAAAATACAGCACTAGGACATCTCAGACAAGCTGACAGGAATAAACCAATGCAAATAATGCCATCAGTGTTCTGTCTTTATGGCCTCTAGATGCTCACATAAACACTCCACAGGCACAATCCAAAGGCAGGCCATCCCAGACAGAGAGATACTCTAGAACAGTGATTCCTCAAAGGTCTAGGAAAAATAGTCTTAGGAAAGCATTTAAGAAAAAGAGGTGAGAATTCTATACAAGATCCTTGTACTTTTCCAATCTGAAAGGCAGGGACATAGGGCTTCAAGACCCTAGGAGGTGAGCGCAACCGAAGATCTCCCACTAATACTCCTACTGAAGTAGATATTTTTCCTTTCAGAATACTATCTTACCTTGCTTAACTGTATTTCCATTAAGAAGTCATGGTTCCTTCCCTTCCCCCCATGGACTGTATGACGTCCATGCCTCGTGGGGGTGTGAGAGGGCGAACAATGAGGACTACTGACAATGAGAGAGAAGAAAATCCTTTGTTAAAAGAATAGTTGAAGAAATTTAATGAATGACATCAGAAAAATTAAGATAAAAAGATAAAACATTACAGAACTACCAGAATGTCTCATTTATATCACTATAAATCAAATCATATCATTTAGCCAGGCCTGCAATTACAGTTACTTAGGATGCTGAAGCAGGAAAATCACAAGTTCAAGGCCTACCTGAGTGACAGAGAAAGTTTAAGACCAGCCTGAGTAACATAGTGAGACCATGTCTCAAAGAGTAAACCAAAAAAGAATGGAGACACAGTTCAATGGGACAGCACTTGCTGACCATGTGAGAGGCTCTGGCTTCAACACCTGTGCCAAGAGATGGGGGAGGATCACTTATATTTGGGCATATTGGGCATAATGAAAATACAAGTTTATTACTGTCATTAGAGTAGTCATTTGCTTGCTAAATATTCAGACCTATAGGAAAATCTATTTATGGTGCTGGGTACAGGACATACTTGGAAGTGAAATCTCTATTCCTTTCTTTTTAGCTCAGAAACCCTGTCTGGGGAGAGTACAAGTCGTAGAAGTCCAAACTAACACAGAAAAGAACTGAAGTCAAGACAGAAACATCCCATAGAAATGGTTAAGTGGAAAGGGGTGCTGAACTCTGTATTAGATATTGCTGTGCCATGAAGCTTTTGATGCTACACCATCCTATAAAAATATCTGCCCCAGCATATCTATGCTCACTGCCTAATTCTCTCCTCATACTAGAGAAGACTGCATTTGTTTAGCTGAAACACTCAACCCTGCTGCACACCCTGCTGAGGGCTAGGGATTCGGGTGAGCACAAGCTCTGCCCTCGGCATGCTTGCTTCACTTTACATGACTTTTCTCCCTTTGAGCTGAGGCAGGGATTAGGTCTGGTTCGTTTTTATGAAAGGTGCTTGAAAGGCTGGCTGAGTGAGAATTGTGCAGGTCGACACTTTAGTAATACATAAACACCATAAGCTAAGCTTACAAATGGGCAGCTTCAAGTGTGGCATTTAAATCACCCATTTTCACATTAATTGATTCATTCTTACAATGAATCTGCATAGTTTTCTATGAACAGATATACTGTCTGTCAAATAAACAGGTAGAAATTAACTTACATGTAACTCTTAGCTGGAGAAGTAGGAGGAACTGAGCCAAAATCCTTGCCTCCATAAAGATGCCACACAAGAGAGACTTCCTTGACAACATACCGAATCACAGGAATGGGGAAGTGTAATGGGGCTTTGCTTGCATCTGTCCTCTTAGCAGGCAAACTAAAATAATTGTCTCTTATGACAATCGCGTCCTCAACCATGACTTTTATGACTGGTTCTTCTTCCTTCTGAAATAGAGCAACAAGTAACAAAACATTCTCATCTCAACACAGACAGGAGGTTTGCTTCAGAGATCAAGGGGCCTTCTTGGGTATATATTCTTTATAATAATTTCAATATATAAAATGAGGTAATAATTTCTTTCCTTTTTGAGGCAGGATCTCAAACTGACGCTCTGGTTGGTCTAAAACTTGCTAGGTAGATCAGGCTAGCTCAAACTTGTGGTGATCCTCCTGCCTCTGCCACCCAAAAGCCGGGATTACAGGCATGTGTTAACATGTCCATTTTGGGCAATACTTCCTGACATTAATCATCATAAGATACTCTTCTTTATTGATCATAAAATAAACCCTTTGTTCTATATAAATCACCTCATGAATAATTCTGACAGTTTACAATTTGGCTCTTAGTACTTGATAATCAATACATACCAATTTTGTGTTTTATTGCTGTTATTTAAAAAATCAATACTGCACTCTAAATGAAAACTTGACAGATTCCAATATACTGACTAGTGATCAAGTCTCTGACAATACACCTGCCCGAGTCTGACTGCTGTGCTGCTGCTTTTTCTCTTTTCTTTTTACCAGAAAGTTCTCAGAATCTACAGCAAAAATACAATCACCTACAAGGGTGTAAAGGAGGCTATTCTAGGTGTGTGTTCATCAAACCCAAGTCTTCCTGCTTTTTACACTAGTCACTCATCTTCCTGCTGTTTAAGGACACTCACTTAAGAGTTATCCAACGACACACACTTGAAGTTCGGCATCTGTGTAGAGAATTATGCAGATGAAGCATACTCTCTGAGCCATTTAAGGAACACTAATTACAAAATGAGGAAATTCTGAAATGTAAGAGTTAAGATTCTGAAACCCTTTAGATACCCTTTGGTCCACTTAATCTATAACACTATTTTAAGGCTTCACTAATGTTACCCATTATTATTACCTGGATGGCTGCTTTTGGTGCAAACAGAATGCAAAAATCATCGTTTTCAGTGGGTACACCTGTCACTGCATCACTAAGCAAGTGGTGGGTGAAAGACGTGTAGGTAGGACCTGGCTCCTGGGACATATTCCCACTCTCATCTGGGAATAGGAAGAGGTCTGAACAGCATGGCTCCTGAATTTGAGACTTTTCATTGAGGACACCTAGACAGAAAGATGACACATGTTGCACACTTGAAACACCGACAAGAGCCTCTTAATCATGTGTCAAACACATAATACGTAGAATGCTTTCACCTAGAGAGTCTCATCTATTTCACATAAAAATGCTATGAATCAGGTCTACAAAAGGCTAAGGAGATATGCTTTAAAAAAAAAAAACACTCAGCAGGAGGCAGAAATTTATCAAAAGCACAAATAAAAAGACTAATAATAAATTTGGCATTCTCTTAATAAAACAGTAAACGACAGTGTTTTAAAACAGAAACCATTCCTTCTCAGTTACTTGGCAGTAGAGAAGCTCAAGATTCAACACTGGCTAGTTCATGTTAATTGGGATCCTATTTTGGTCAAGGTTCTGTTCTGTGGGTGAAAGAAGGTTCTGGAAGGAACCGACAAGTGTCCACAGAGCTCAATCTTGGAAGAAACTTGTTAAGCAGCATTTCAAAATGAGGCAACATTGGTTACATCTGGCTGAGACTCACCGCCAAATACAGGAAGCCTGCCTAGGGAGGGAAAGGCGTAAAAGGTGTCCCAAGTGTTCAGCAGAGGAGGAGGCAGTTATTTCAAGGAATGAAAACACTGTGTGGGGCCCTGAAGCCTGTATGGGACACCTGCTCTCACACAGTAGACAACAGGAAATTCACAGAGGACAGCAAGTGCAGCGAGATCTGCATGTTGACATGCATCTTACATCATTCACACAATACATCAGAGTTGGTCACTCTTTCTTCACTCACACTCAACAGAGACGAGGCTAAGAACACAAACATGCAGAAGACAATGTCTAGGCCTCCAGAGCCTCCCAGATAAGACTTTAAACACTTATTACAGCACTTCGGCCTAACCATCATCCTATGTGCCCGTGCTTAGCAAAGACTCTTATCCATTATTGTCACACAGCACATATACACTAACTATTCCTCCCCAGATAACTAAAATAGCAGCTGCTGCTTTAGTGCACAGAGCCCTGGAGGTCCTAGCTCACTTCCTCAGTTATAATTTACCCTAAATTAGAATGAAAGTAATATTTAAGGTTACACTTCTGTAATACCACGATCCTTTTTTTTTTTTTGAGATGCGTGTAGCCTCGGTTGGTTCAAATTCACTCCAAAGTTGTTCAACTCTGATCCTCTTGCTTCTATCTCTAAGTGTGGAATTATAGAATTACAAACATGTATCATCACACCTGTTTCCACACAGTATTTGAAGATTACGATTTATAATATTTAAGAATAGCTATGTTCATACAATCAGAATAATTTAAAACAGATGCTTCAAAAATACCTAAATGTTTCCATTTGACTTGCAAGGATCTTTAATCTTCTGGTCCTTCCCTCATTTTCCAACCTTACTGTCAAATTTCTCTCAATAAGATGGGAACCTGTGTTCTAGTGACAGCCTAGCAACCACTGGCTAGCTAAGGGTCAGCCATGTGCTCTCTGGGTGCTAATGCATTCTTTCCTCATTGCCAGATCGCCTGTCTCCTCCTCCTTGCACTCACCCCATTCTCACTGTCCTCTGCTCCAGTCCTGTCAGAATAATGGGCATACTATTTTCTCATGTCACCTAACAATCACTCCAAGCAACAGCATCAACCTGTGACAATTTATCTTCCTAAAAAGTAACTGTCTCCTGTCTATCTCAGACCCATCATCCTGGTCAGTGTTATTTATCTACTACCCATGCAATGAACACGAGCTAACTGGCTAACCAACACCCACCAACATGCAGGTGTTTTCTTTGTTACTCATTGAAACGTTCTAAGAGCACAAACACTGTAAGACTTGCAACCACAGCAGTGCTCCTAGAGAGAAGTCCCGGTCTTACCATTGGCCTGCAGTCTGACAGATGACGAGGCTTGCTGAGCATCAAGCTCCTCCATAGCATCACTCATCAGATCCCGTAAAATCTGTTGATCTGCCTCAGGAAGCACTGGACCACGGGAGGCTGACCGGCCACTGGAATCTGCCTACAACCAAAAAACCCAATTAAAAATAGTTGAAGCTGGGTGCAGTGTAGGACACTGGGGTCCCAGCCACAAGGAAGGCTAAAGAAGGAAGATAGCAAAACAGGAATTTGAGACCAACCTAAGCAACATAGCAAGATACTTTCTCAAACAAAACAAAACCCAGCTGAAAGACACTCTCTTCAGAGTAGAAAGACAAGTTTATTGAGTACATTGCAAAGGGACAAAGAGCAAGGCAGCAGCAGAAATGCCTGCTGAAAGCAGCAAGCTAGCTAGACTGATTTCATCATGGAAACATTTTACAGCTATCAGAAACAGGTCCAGACTCACTTTTCTAAATTCTCAGCAGCTGTTATATTTTAAGTTTTAAAACAATTATCACTCTAACGACTATCAACAAGTAAGAATAAACATGTATTCAGCTCGGAAGCAGACAGTGAACCAGGACCTGCCGAGGTGGTGCACTTAGGAGAGAGGGCTGGACATGCTGTTCAACTGGGAAAGAGATCACTGGGTTAGCCTGAGCTGCTCAAATTTGACGGCCCATGATGATTTTTACCCTTGGGGACACAGCCTCTATAGGGCAAGTAAGCCTCCTGTCTTAGACTCCTAAGGACAGAAGCAATAAATATATACAGGAGGGGAAATGTGAATCCAGCACCACGACATCATCATTTTGGCTAGTAAACTGTGGATTCATTAGATAGACCAAGTCCTCAAGGGCACAACTGGAATATAAGCACTGAACCTGAAAGTGAAATAACGTGCTTGTTGCTGTTTCCTAATGTCAGATCTTAACTGATTCATTGGTAAAACAGAATAACTGTTGACCTCTCTTCTCACTGGGCTGCCCTGAAGGGAAGGCAGTTCTACATGAAAAGTGCCCTTGCTGGACATGGCAGTGCACAACTTTAAACTCAGCACACGGGAGGCAGAGGCAAGTGGATCTCTGAGAGTTCAAGATTAGCCTAGTCTACACAGAATTCCAGACCAGCTGGGGCTACAAGGAGACCCTGTCTCGAAGAATGGAAGGAAGAAAGGAAGGAAGGAGAGAGAAAAGTTCACATTGGGCACACCACACTGGGTGGTGGTGGAAGTGACAGGGAAGAGGCTGCTAGCCAAGTCCAGCTCTGGGAACAGCACTGACACAGACTGCTACTAGTGCCCCTACTCACAGCTGCGCAAAACAACTCTCAAGTGAAGCCCTCCTGCCTTAAGAAAATGAAAAGAATAAGTCAAAAAACTGTTACGTCACTTGAGATTAATGCTCTGAAACAGAGAGTATCAACAGGTGGATGGTTTTCCAAAAAGGCCAGGGAATCATCTGGAAAAGTGAAGGGCAGACAGTTGTCCACCTATGACCGTCATCAAGACCAGGACAATGTTAGCATGTCACTCACGGGGAAGGAACAGGAACAGCCTAACTGTACCTTTGGCTTTCTCTGTGGAGTTCCAGGCTTCATTTCTGCCTTGTTGGGTGCATGTAAGTCCCCATAGCTTGCAACATACTGAATGAGATTCATCAGCGCAGCACAAGAATCTGAGCATGTTCTGACGTGGACGCTGTCACTGGAACAGTGTAACTCAAAGTGGGGCTCTGTCTGGACAGAACACAAGGAGAAAACAATTCCTCTGTGCATACACTTATATATGGTCATTTGTCTTGTCAAAGGAAAAGTACTTATAATGAATCAATCTTAGTTTTCAAATATTTTGTCTATTTTGACCAAAACTGGGGAAGAAATCTAATTTTTCAATAAATTGTATTATTTTTCTCATAAAAACATGGGGTTATGGACTGAAGAATTGGCTCAGTGGATAAGGGCATTGGCTGCTCTTACAGAGGACCTGGGTTTGATTCCCAGCATCCATGTGGCAGCTAACAACTGTCTATAACTCCAGGTCCAGGGGATCTGATGCCCTCTTCTGACCTCCTTGAATACTGTACAACACGACACACTTACATACATGCAGGCAATACATTCATATACATAATTTTATATTTTTTAATTGGATTTAACTAAAATTTTCCATTCATTTTAACAACATACCTGCTCTCCATCAGAATCTGACTTCACTGCAGTGATGGTCAGCTCTAAAAGGCCCATGTCCATCACACGAACATAATCTAAAATTTTAAAGTTAATAAAATATCTGATTGCAACTTTTAGAAATTGGTTATCCAACCCAACATCTGGCAAAACTACCATTTCAAGTCAGACCCGCCAGGTATGGTGGTGCAGGCTGTAATCCCAGCACTCAGGAGGCAGAAGCAGGTGGATCTCTGTGAGATTGAGGTCAACCTGGTCTACCCAGTGAGTTACAGACCAGCTGTGTCATGGAGACACCCTGTCTCAAAAATCAAAAAACTACCATTTTCTTACAGTTCACTGCAGATACTGTAAAGATTTACAATGTGACAGAACATACAGAGGTTTATATCCTATTAACTTGCTTTAACTTTCACCTCACTGACACCTGATACATGGCTTTATTTTAGTTAGAAACAAATGGTTTTATATTAAATAAATGTTTAGAATATGTAAATACACATAGCTAACCTATGAAAACATCACAACCTCAAACTGAAAGGCTCGTACCTGAAAAACCTGAAGATGCACTACACAATCAGCATGTGCCAAAAGTCCTTTAAGACCTTTATCAGGACCCATGGCCTATCAACGCTGCTTCACAGTGAGACGACATTAAAACATTCACACAAAATTAGACAGGAATAATCTAGGTAAGTTTATTAACTTACCTCTAATAAGATTTATAGTGACAGTATTGCATTTGTCAGACAGATGTAAAGCAGCCTCATCCATTATTATTCTGAGGGGAAAAGATAAAACCAATAAATACCTGGAAAACCCAGCTCTGCACACTGACAGAATTATTACTCTACACTCAATTACAATGCTCTTTCAATATGAAGCTTCTAATTGGCATCTTAGCATTTCCTTAAAAATCAGCTGTTTGAGTGCTTAAAGTACTATGCTTGAAATGGTAAAAAAATTAATCACTTGCTCAACTTAATTCTAAACTTTGGGCAGATATTTGTTTAAATAGTGACCCAAATCTAAAAGGTTTAAGTTACAAAGATACAATGTACCAAGTATTAGGAAACTGCCCAGTGGTCCTAAAAAACAAACTGAGAATGTCAAGGATTAACTCCTTCTCTAAAAATGAAGTGGAGAAGTGATGTATCAACCCAAGAAAACTTGAGTCACTTAGGTGTGATGCTTAGGCTCACTTTTAACAAAGTGAGAGTGATAAGATGGTTTGGGTGAGTCAGCAGCTACCTATTAGGAGCAGCTACATTTATCAGAGAAAGAAACTTCCACTGATACCTGAGGGTAGAAGATGACTTGTCCAGTGCGACACTGCTGGAAATACTGAAGGCTTCAACAGTAAGAAGAGAGCGGATTGGCAGATACAGGGGCCTAGGACCAAAAGAAGCAAGAAATCATCAATTTGCTACAACAGAAGCTCCTTCAAATAACAATTTGAACCTTAACACTACTGAACCGTTGGGTTTGGGTAGGACTTGTTTTGTATTTTTGGTCACAGTCTCACTATGGTACCTAGACTGGCCTCAAATTTGCAATCTTCTTGCCTAAAGCCTACTGAGTGCTGGAATTATAGGTGAGCAACACCACATACTTTATTTTTTCAAAAATTAGTAAATGTACTAATTTTTTTATGTTTTATTTGGGGGCGGTGCATGTGGAGGTAAGTGAACAACTTGAAGTCAGTTCTCTCCTGCTACCATGTGGGTCCCCAGGACTGAATTTATGTCAGTCTCAGTAGCAAGAGCTTTTACACACTGAGCCATCTTGTTGACCTAAAAAGCTCGGTGTACGTTTTAAATAAAACTTCTTTGTTCCCTTCATGGACTTACCTGTAATCAAGTGCACAGCTCCAAAGATGAACATGAAAAGTTGTAAATGAAGTTGGAGGATTATATCCCAAAACAGGCTCATCAGCAATATTCAAGAAATATAAAATCTATAATCACAAAAACATAAAATACCCTGCTTTAAAAGGAAAAAAGTTTTGATAGCACACTTAACAAGTGTAAACCAAAGTATGTTTCAGACAGAGTAACCATGTAATTGGAAACTTTTAATACTAAATGAAAATATCACCTGTTTGGAAACTGGAGAGATGGCTCAGAGGTTAAGATACTAGGTGCTCTTTTGCAGAGGACCTAGGTGTGATTCCCAACACCCACATGGCAGCTAACAACTGTCCTAACTCCAGTTCCAAGAGATCTGATGCCCTCTTCTGACCTCTGAGGGTGATGTACAATATGGGTGTACTTACATACATACAATACACGCATACACATAAAAATAAAAGTAAATAAAATTTCTAAAAAAGAAAATATTACCGGTTTGAAGAAATTAATTTCAAAATGTTCATGTGCTCATACACACAAATTATGGAAGGTCAAAGATAAATTAATTTGACTAATTATTTCACTAGGCAACATGCTATGTACCTTAAATATATACAATTAAAAATGTAAAAGTACTTGTTAAACTGGAATTAGAAATGAAGAGGCCCACCCAATCATTGCAACACTACAGAAAACTTAAAAAATCCTATCTTAGATAATCAATATAATTTTACATATTTTGCTTAGAACAATTCTTGAAAAGAACTAATTTTGCTAAAAACTACTTTTCAGAAATCTGCTTTCCATGGGGCACAGTTGTACATGCTTATAATCCCAGCTACCAGGAAGGCTAAGGCAGAAGAATTAAAAGTTCAAAGTTAGTCAAGGGCTACTAATTCAAAACCTGAGGGAGGGAGGGAGGGAGGGAGGCAGGGAGGGAAAGAAGGATGGAGGAAAAGAGAGACAGGAGAAGGAGAGAGGGGGGGGGAGGGGGAGAAAGAGAGAGAGAGAGAGAGAGAGAGAGAGAGATTGAGATTGAATACTTGCTTAGTATGGTACAGGCTCTGAGTTTTGAGGGATTTCACATTTCCTAAGTAGGCCAATGTGGGAGGGCATTCTTTTTCTTTAATTTACATGTATCCCATTCTGAAAACCTGACCACATCCCATTCTCTCACACTTCCAGCAAATAAAGAGATTATGCTAAAACTCTCCCCAGATAGTGTGTATAGCATCTCTCAGAAAGGCACTCAAATTTCACCATGTTTTCTAAATACTTTCAAGTAGTTTCCTACCACAATGGAGAAAAAAAAAAAAAAATCTGAAGAACGTGATAAAGAAGCAAAACGTACTTTTCATAAAGAAAAGTAAATTTCTTGCTCTGCAGTTCCTTCTAACTCACAGAAAAATATCCAATTTGCTCCAACAACAAAAACTCTTTAAGAAACATTTCAGGGCCGGTGAGATGTCTCAGTGCGTAAAAGCTAAGCCTGATGCCCTGAGTTCAATCCCTGGAAACTCACATGGTGGGAAGAGAGTACCAACTCTAGGAGTTGCCCTCGGACCTTCATTTGTACACTATGGCACACGGCACATGCACACTTCAATTGGCAACAGAGTGTCCTGAGTGTGTGAGGCCCTGGGAAGGGGGAAAAAAACAAAACAAAATGGAACATAACAAAAACGGTTATTTTGGACCCTAACTCTCTACCATATAGGAATTACTCAGCTGGAAAGTAAGAGAACTTCTGATAAAATGATCTGAGGCAAAGCCATATATCATTGGCCTAGGGAAACCATGGTCCTTGCAGAGCTAAGAAGCACTCAATATGCCACCAGCTATTCCTTGAGGCCAGGCACACCAAAGGCTCTGGAAGTCTTTTGAATGACAAAAAGATAATGTTATCACTGACAAGTTTGGGGATGATACTTTAAGGAAAAAAACAAGAGCTTTCTCTTTCAACTAAGGCACGGTTATACAGTATCTGTCTCATCATAATTCACTAAGCTGAACAGTCATGGCTTGAGCTGTCATATGTGTGCATGGTAATGTAATCCACCCAGCAGCTCTCTCACCTGCTCGTGCCAGCTGAGCCCAGCAGGAAGCATCCTGTGCTGAAGAGTAGCTCCTCTCAGTCCCACAGCAATGAGAAGCTCCTACATAGCACAATACAAAGAATCACATTTATGCCTATACAATCCCAAACTCAAAAAATTTCCAAGAAAATAAATGCGTTGCTTTTATATAATTATTCCTACTTAGCAATCTAGTCCGTGGAAAGTATTTAATGGCATAAAAGTATATGACACATACCTTTGTATTGGACTCTGACTTATCAGACAGTATTTTCACAGCAACTGAGAGCATACTCAAATTGTCTCCCCCAACGCCATCACAAGCAGCTCTGCTGAGGCCATCTTCTTCTGAAGAATAAATAGTAGGTTCCAACCAATGCGGGCGGGTTGAACAGGGCAATCGTGTTTCAGTAGGAAGAATCACTCCATCTACTATGCCTAGATCCACAGTGAGATTTAAAACAAAAAAACACCAGCAAAATGAATACTTGGAGTTCGCACTGTAATTATTTTGACCTTTACAATTCAAAACAAAACTATGTACAGGCTGCGCATCCTTTATCCAGAAGAATTTAGGATTTTGTGAGGAATATTCACGTACATTAAGTGAGCTACCAGGAAGGGAACCCAATTCACTTTTGGCAATAGTTTCAAGGTCATTCAAGAGCTATTTTAATGTGTTGTGCTTTCAATCGGCCTCCTCACAGAGGCCAGGTGGAGCATTTCCACAGTGACACCACACCAGCATTAAATGATTCGGATCTGGAGATTTCAAGGTGAACTTCCAGATCAGAGATGCTCATCTTTTACGTCCAGTGAATCTAGCACAGCCCTGGCAGAGTGATGAAACCAAAAACCAGTCTGTGCTAGGAGCTCATTATTCTCCTTTGCTAGCGCTGGTGTAATGACGGTGAAAAACAAAAATGAAGACACTGAAATTCCAGGGAAATAAAATTTAAATACAAAAACCTTAGAAATATTAAGGATGTATAAGTATCTCATGTCTATTCTCAAGGTAATTCAGGCAACTACTCAAAATTTGGTAAGTTTTAGTCAGGCATGGTAGTGAATGCCTAGAACTTGGGAAGCTGAGGGAGGAAGATACATAGCGAGACTGTCTCAAAATAAGCAAACAATTTCCAATATGTGATTTTGACAGCAGAATCAGAACTCCTACACAGAAAATAATTTCTAATACCAAAGTTCTAATCTCAACAGATGTTTTACATCAACTAGGAAACTGAAACATCTAAAGAGAAAACATCTAAACACGATTGTCCTACCTTTGTGGTACAGACTGAGAGTGCTGGAGTGAAGGCAGATATAGTGCTTGTCATCAAAACCTTCATATTTTGTCACACAAAATAATGAGCCATTATTGAATTCCAACCAGAATTCACCATGCTTGCTTTCCAAAAGATCGCCATTATCTTGCTAATAAAAAAAATCAGGAAAAAAGGTCACTATTTTTTCTAATTTCAGCATTGGAAACTGAACTTAGGACCTTGCACATAGTAGCCAAAAGCCTTGTCACTGAGCCCCAGGGCTCCAGCAATCATTATTTAAATGCAGAATATAAGAATGTCCCTTGGGATGCTCCCTCTTAATCCAATTTAGGAAAACCTCCCACATCACAAGGAATAGTCTAATTCTTGAACAATTCAAGAGTGGGATTAAAAACAAAATAATGCAGATGCTATATAAATCCTCTTCTAATAATACCTGTACTTTGCCCTCTTTGAAATATTTTTAGTTACCAGTTACCACCCAGTGGCAGAATTAGCACTTGCTTTCCAAAGGGAAATGCTCAATCAGCCAAAAAGAATCTACTTCCCAAAGTCACTACCCTACCCCCACGAGTTTCACAGCACTGGCCTCCCCACTCACTGACATGACTCAACCCTCTTCAGTCACTGGATATACATTACATTACGGTAGGTTTCTTGAAAATAAGATATGTGGGGCTGGAGAGATGGCTCAGTGGTTAAGAGCAATGACTGAGGACCCAGATTCAGTTCCCAGCACCCACATGGCAGTTAACAACTGTCCATAACTCCAGTTCCAGGGGATCCAACACTCTCTTCTGACCTCCACAGGCATTACATGACACGGGCGCACTGACATACATGCGGGCAATACACTCATACAAATAAATTAATTAACTAATAAATTAAAAATATTTGAAAAACACACTTTGGATGTGTGAACCTTACCTTTACATCTGTGAACACTGCCATCAATCCATGATTAATATTCAGAAGGACTGAGAGAAAACTCTGAGAGTTCTTGTTCTGAGAGTCCAATTTTTTTTTCCTACGGGAACGATAGTTGGGATCAACAGCAGAAAAATACTGCAAAGTCTCTTCTTCAGATCCACTTTCTTCATCTAAGCAGGGAAAAGACCCACTATTACAGATGCTGGTAGCTTAATGAGGCAGCAACTTAAAAATGATCAAAAAAATACTTTATAATGATGACCTGCTGATTTTTACAAAACACAAGGTATGCCTGTTTTTCTCTTCAGCTCTGAATTTCAAATGTGTACACTATTACTACAAAAATGACACATTTGAGCAGTAATGATAAATATCCACATGAATTAATTATAAAGTAGAATTACAAGTAGGAAAACATGTTAAATTAACAATTAAAAAGACTACTGCATTGTTAATTTATTAATTAGGTATTTTGATTAGAATAATTTTAAAATATATTACCATAGTGAACTGTAGATTTAAATGGACTAAAACTGTCTTTGTTGAAGGTATTAATCAGTTGACTGGCTACTGAAAGCCCAATGCCATAGGAAATATTTTCAAATGTCTCCACTGGTGAAGGAGCTGTAGGCTCCCAGAGAAGCAAGTCATTAAAGATCCTAGAAAGACAAAGTTGAAAAATGAATACATAACTTACAACCTGAAGACCATCTGAAAACAGTCCATTTACAAGATCACCGAACAGATTTCAGATGGCAAAATGGAAATTATACTTTATGAAGGAGTTTTCAAAAGAGCAATTACATTCTTTTAATAGAAAACAACTGAAATGGTCACTACAGAAGACAACGTGAGAGGGATCCAAGCACTAGATATCATATAAGACACCTGCCCAGTCTACCTGTGTCACACTCAGACTCACACTAAACCTCTAGTGTATTTTAAAGGCAAAAGCTAACGAAGAAGCAAACCCCACAAAGAACAAGAGAAGGAATATTCACTCACAGGAGAGCTCTGGGCAAACGGCAAGTGCGGATACTGCTGCTCCTCATGGCACTCCCATCAGACCCATGGGGCAGCCAAGGGGGAATTACTAGTCTTCCCCATGAAGAAACCACCTCACAAAGTAAGTGACCTCCCCCAAGGCTGCACAGCCAATTAGTGAAAGGCTGGGATGAGGTTCCAGATTAGGCCTTCGTTAACTCAGTCCTTTCTCTAGAGATACATGAGATATCCTTTTTCAACAGGAAGCACAACTTCACTGGAAAGAGCTCATGGGATGGACAACACACAGAGGGAGGAGAGGAAGCCCCACCAACTAGAGAGAACAATCCCAAGAGACACTGGACAGTGAGCCACAGCCAGGCTCCTGTGGCATCCCAGAAATACTTGTCACTACCCACAGGCCCTTCTGCCTCAGCTTTAAGAAAACTCCAACTTCACAAAATGTTCTCCAGGAAGCTTCATGTGAGGTTTGGACCACAGGACCTTCTTCACACACCTATTCTGATCGCAGCACCTTCAGCACTCTATTGTACCTTCTTCTTGCCCCTTCCTAGAATGCCAACCCTACCACCTCATCGTCTCTGTCTGTACCAAGTCTAGTGGCTATCACACAGCGCAAGCAGCTGGCAAGAAAAGGACAGTGGATGACTCATGGAAGGAGTGCCAAAACATTGTCTCATAAAGCACAGTGTGAATACCAAACAAGGTGCCAAGCAATGAGGCAGCCTTCCACTTCCCAGTCAGCTCCTAAGCACAACAGCACTGAGTACTGTGAGTCTCAGTCAGCGCCAAACCCACCCAAAAGCTTTTTGGAAGCAGTTTGTGATACCAGGGATACAGGAATGAAAGATGTTCTAATTCGGGCACAGTTAACAGCTATGTCCCAAAACTCTACGGTTGTACAAAGCTTAAAAGCTCCCTGGGCATATTATAGGACAAAGAAGCAAAAGTCTATACATCTAGATTTTGGCCTTGGGACCCTATGAATGTGAATAGAGAAGGTATAGGAAAGACGTTCCTCAGGAAGCATTTCTGTACCGTACATACCGCAATGGTTCTTTTCTCCGGGCACAAGGCATAGGACTTGTAAGCTTCATCCACTCTGCTATGCTTCCCTTATTTATGTTCGAGTCTAAACAGTCTTGTTTTATTTTTCTGTTTTCACAGAGGGTCTTGCTAAAAATACAGCTTGGCCTCAAAATCATGATCCTCCTGCCTCAAGCTTTCTCTCTTGAATGTGGGATTACAAGAGTAAGCCACAACCCCACCTTTAAAAAGTCTGGAGAGATGGCTCAGTGGTAAGAGCAGTGGCTGCTCTTGAAGGGCATGTGGGTTCCCAGCACCCACATGGCGGCTAACAACCATTCCAGGGGAATCCAACACCCTCTTCTGACCTCCATGGGCACTGGATGACACAGGCGCATTTACATACATGCAGGCAATACATTCATACAAAAAAATTAAGTTTTTTAAAAAATATTTCATTAATTTTAAGTGCTAACATTTTCTTCCTATACTTCAATGGCCTGGACTGTGAAACTCATTGTCAGGATGAATGAACTAATGTGTACACCGATGTTCTTTCTAGAACTCAACTATCTGACCTTAGGGCTTACAAAGGCAATCAGTGAGAACACCCAGACTCCATTATTCACAGTGATGGAAGAGCTAACTGATAGCAAGTAAATCTATAGCAAAAACTGCACTAGCACTCTCTGAAGATTAGTGGGAAGGAAAACATGTTTATATGTGGGAAGCTACAGACGATAAGCACTAAGGACTTCCTTTTCTAGAAGTCTTTCAGAAACGTTTCAGAAATTCAAGGGCAGGAATCAAAATAACAGCAGACCACTGCTAAGTGGTTAGGACTACTAAGTGTTTACCTTATGCTAGTCACTGTGTTCTGAACTTTCCAAGTGTTACATCATTTAATCCTCCAAAGAGCCCTTCTAGGTGAGCATCAGAGTCATCTCTATTCAATAGGAGAAACCAAAACCTACAAAGACTATCTAAAGTATATACAGTCATCAAAGTCTATGGCCTAGAATCCCATTTGTTTCAATATATTTGCTTGGTAGATTTGGGGAGGAGTATTTAATCAATTAAGAATTTTCTATGCAAGGTTTGTAAGTACAACTGAAAACTCTATGAGATATCCTTGAATTCAAGAAATGTTTCCTGTACAATGAATCTAGGATTCTGATTCTATGCCAATATCTGCTGGCCATCTACACAAATACTTTCTAACTCTTTTCACGTCATTGCATATGTAGAAAAAAACAAAAAACAGCATTTGCTCAACACCCTGAAGTAAGCTAACAAAGCCGGCTGGGCAACCTGAAGGGTGAAAGAATAAGCTAGCATCCCACACACTAGCAACCTGCGTACCAGACACAAAGGTTGGAACACTCTGCCCCAACAATGCACCATAATGTCACAGCTCCCCAGGCAACATCAACAGCATGCAAAATAAAGTGAAAGACAACACCAGAGCATGTGAATGACAGGAAGAGGCGTTTGGAGGCAGGTAGGCAGAGTTCAAGCACTTGATTCTGAAGACTCCAACTCACCTATTATAAAGTTTCTCATAAAAGCTTTTACTAGGTAGTGTCATGTGAATATTTGGTAAAAGAAGTTCCAGCACATAGTGAGAATTGCTGATGGCTTTATCCTGAAACTCTGTCATTTCTGCAGGGTCTCCTGGCATCACCATCTAAAATGAAATAGGCACACAAAAAAAGCTGTCAAAGAACCATTTTGTTTAATATAGAATTAGCACTTGTTACTTCCAAAGCATTAAGTGTGTGTGCAAATGAACAAACAACATTTGACTAGAGAGAATATACATCAGGAGAAAATACACACCAATCAATCATGGAGTTGAAAACTAGTACAAAGAATATGCAAAGTACTTATTTTTTTTATTTTTGAAATTGTGTTGGGGGGGTGGTTACTGTTTTTAGAATATGGCCTTGCTATGTAGTTCAGGCTGGCCTCAAATGTGCAATCCTCCTGCGTCTACTTTCCACATGATAGGATTTTCTTTTAAAAAATAAAGAACTGACCAAGTGTGGTGGCACATACCTGTAACCCCAGAACTCAAGAGGCTGATGCAAAAGGATCGCAAGTTAAAAGCCTACCTGGGATACATAGAGAAGGAAGGAGGGAAGGAGGAAAGAAGGAAGAAGTGGGGAGGAAAGGAGACATAGTGTGAGGGGAGGGGAGCATCACTATGTTGCAAGGATGGTATTATTGTCATCCCAAACTGTTAACTCCTATTTCATTTTACCTGCTCGTTTTCAAACATTACTCTACGAGAAGAAAAAGGAGATGGGGCTGGTCTCCTCAGGTCACAGACGTCTTTCAGGGAATGAGCACCTCCTTCCTCCTCTTCCGGGTAGGAACCATCGTTCTCTTCTTCCTCCTCAGCTGCTATTCTCTCCAGTATGGAATGCATGGCTGGTGGATTTATTTTCAGTACCATTCTGATGGCAAAAATAATTTGAAAAATCAAGATGTAAGCATAAAGAGCAAAAATTTTAACTTTTATACAAATAAACACAAAGAACACTGATTAAACATTGGATTTGATGTATTTATAAAGCCCATGCCCACTATAACATGAAATAGACTTAAAAGCATAGAATTGAAACACAAATACATGAAGGACATTAGCATTATATAAATGGCTGGTCTTCTGAGAGCAAAAAAGGCTTTTCTAGTTTGTTTTGGAGACAGGGTCCGGCTATTTAGCCCAGGTTGGCCTAAAACTCCTCCTCTTCCTACCTCAGCCTTCCAAGTATAAAAGGATGTTTATAAATTTCATTAGCAGCCAGCAAATTGTCTTAAAAATTAAGTTATTACTCAAGAAAATTCTTTCACATAGTCTTTTCTGCTACAATGAAATATTTGCCTACCTAAGAAAAGAACTTAATGGAGAGAGACAGATTGATAGATAGATAATTGGTTCCAATAGTAAAAAAGAGAATAAAACTGATTAGGGAATGGTTTTAAAACTGCCACCAAAAGTTAGGTTCTGAACCAAATTTGAACATTAAGGTGCTTGGCTACAGCTGTTTGCATCCAACAAGCTTCCACTGGAGTCTACACCCATCTCTTTTCTTACCCTTGCAGAGCTTCACTGGCATATAGCACAGGCTTTTTGGTCTCCTTTCATCACCCCACGGGCATCCCTCAAACAAAATAACTGTGCTGCACCTAACAACTTTCCTCCCTAAGCAGGTAGCACCATTTGGTTTTACTAAACTATTAAAATCCCGTGCCCTAACTTGTGGGAATCCCAATGTAAATTTTGCTTGTGAATGACCAAAATGAAACAGATACAGTTCAGAGGATAAAAACTAATTCTGTAAACTCATATTCCTTATCAGGCATCTACTGACAACGCCTGTCTGAAGAATCTAATAAGTGAGTACATAGCAGGAGAGGATGGAAAAGAAAGCAGGCAGGAAAATGGCATGGTTTAATTCATTAGGAGCCTTCAAATACTTAGTTTTCTCTGGAGCTATATGAAATAAAGTAAGATTTAAAAATATGATACAGTCAGGTGCAGTGGTACATACCTTTAATCCTAGCGCTTGGGAGGCAGAGGTAGGCAGATGTCTGTGAGATCAAGTCTGGCCTGGTTTACATAGCAAGTTGCAGGTCAGCTGGGCCTACAGGGAGACCCTGTCTCAGAAAAAAATTTTTAAAAAAATGCAGACTTACTTGCAGGCTAATATGGAAACACCCAATGAGCACAAGTTCTCAGTGTCCAAGCTGTAGATGAGAATCACCTGGCATAACTTTAAAACACATTGGTGCCCAGGCTCTAGCCCAGTACTACAGGTTGAGACCAGGATTCAGTTACATCTTGTCAGAGCTCCCAAGATTTGAAAAATAATGTCGAAAAACAAGTACTGACCATAAAATCCATATGATAACTACCCAAATGGTATTTTATAATAGTTCTACTATACTCTGGAAGGTTTACTGTTTTTGGAGAGAGGGTAGTTTTGAGATAGAATCTCAAGTAGCCCACGCTGGGCCTCAAACTCACTATGTAGCTACAGATGACCTTGAGTTCCAATCACCTTGCTTCTACCCCCTGAGTGCTGAAATTACAGGCATTCATGACTATATCTGAATTGCCTAAAACTATTTTTCTTAATGTATATGAGTGCTTTGGCTTCATGTATATAAATGTACCTATGTGTGCAATGCCTGCAGAG
This sequence comes from Eospalax fontanierii, assembly GCA_035773235.1. NCBI lineage: Eukaryota > Metazoa > Chordata > Mammalia > Rodentia > Spalacidae > Eospalax > Eospalax fontanierii. The sequence continues at coordinate 73,510,392 of CM069536.1, forward strand.
GCCAGAAAAGGGTGTCAGATCCCCTGGAACTGGAGTTACAGACGACTGTTAGCCACCATGTGGGTGCTGGGAACCAAACCTGAGTCCTCTGCAAGAGCAGCCAGTGTCATCTTGCCAGTCCTACCCTGAATTATTTTTAAGATGATTGATGATGCTTTCTTTGCTCACAGTACAGTAGGTAACTTGAGACCAAAGAACATGCCCATGTCTCCTTCTGTAGCATACTTTCCATAAAGCACTACTGGTCCTTTCGACCTGTCCATTTGTCTCAGCTTCCTTCATGGAGGCTGACTCTTTATAGCTGGAATTTAAAAGGTGAAATGTTGGTTATAACATATATTTTGCTGGGCGTGATGGCATACACTTTTAATCTCAGCATTAGGGAGGCAGAGACAGGCAGATCACTATGAGTCCAAGGTCAGCCTGGTCTACATAGCAAGTTCCAGGCTAGTTGGGGCTACAGGGAGCCCCTGTCTCAAAAAAGATCAAAAACAACAACAACAAAAAGAATTACTGCATTTTATTTCTGAGGAAAATTCCATCATACCTGCACATTTGCTTACCGTGGCCAGTCAAAGTCGTCTGAAGATGCTGTATCTCCATCTACTCCACCAGACACATGGAAGAACTTAACAGATGGTTCTCCTTTGTCCTCCTGGAATGACCCTAAGAAACCAGGACAGATTTGCTGGAATGCATTGCTTCTCACGTGCCCAAAGACCCATCTTCTTTACACATGATCCTCACCATAACACTGTACAGACTTGACTCATCTGTCCCTACTCCAACATGTATGGTAGACAGGATGAGCAAATAAAGATGCTGGTCAGGGGCAGGTGGAGAGTAAAGGTGGGATGGGAATGCGGCTAAGTACAGCGCATGAAATGCTCAAAGAAACAATTAAAAAAAGACAGTTTTTTGGTCTTTTCAAAAATTATTTGTATTTTATGTGTATGAGTGTATTGCCAGAATGTATGTAAGTGTATCCATGTGCAATGCCCATGGCAGTCAGAAGAAGGCATCAGATTCCCCTGGAACTGGCGTTACAGACAGTTGTTAGCTGTAATTTGGGTGCTGGGAATTCAACCTGGATCCTCTCCAAAAGTAGTCAGTGCTCTAACCACTAAGCCATCTCTCCAGGCCCTTTTTTGACATAGACTCTCCCTGTAGCCCCAGCTGGCCTGGAACTCACTATGTAAAATATTTGTTAAAAGATGGTCTTTATTCAAACTAAAATTCTTAGATACTGTTTAATGTGTATGACATATAATTATTGCATGGCAAATATTATTTACGGAGTGCTAGTAATTTATTTGTGTATGTGTGGTATATGCACATGTGTGCATGACCATGGAAGTCAAAGGAGGGCATCAGATGTCCTTCATCACTCTCCATCTTACTTCTTTGAGGCAAAGTCTCTTCCTGAATCTAGGGCTCATGGTTGTTTTGTTTGTTGTTCTAGCTAAGCTGGTAGGCAGTAAGCCCCACTGATCCTCTGATCTCACACCCAAAGGGCTAGATTTTCAGACACATACAAGACCACACTCAGCTTGTTACACAGGTGCTAGAATCTAAACAGGTCTTCATGGATGTACTTAACCATTGAGTCATCTTTCTAGTTTGTGGCCTGGGGATAGAGGTCACAGGCAGAGGCACCTTGTCGAGCAGGTGTAAGGCTTTCATTCAATCCCCAGCATGAACCATAAAGATAGTAAGTACATTTTTTCAACTGGTGCTTTGAATCGAGTGCTGAAAGAATTACCTAAATCCAGGGCTGGAGAGATGGCCCAGTGGTTAAGAGCACTGCCTGCTCTTGCAGAGGACAGAGATTTGATACCCAACACCCACACAGCGGCTACCAACTGTCTGTAACTCCAGTTCCAGGGAATCCGATGCCCTCTTCTGTCTTTTGTGGGCATTGTACAACACAGGTATACTTACATACATGCAGACAATACACTCATACATAAAATTAAAATAATAAATTTTTTAAAAATTACCTAAATTCAAAATAACTACATGGTACATCTTTTCCATCTTTTTGTTGCCTTTCAGAACCAATGACCTTTCCTCCAAAACAAGGAGCTTCATGCCAGTAGAGATAAGGGAGAACCAGATAGTAACTAAAGGTCCTCTTGTGAAGTAATTGGCACATGCCAACTTAAAATATCTCCAAAGACATGTGAAACTCAGAGTTCAAACAGATAAGGGAAATGTCTGCAGCCTAAGGGTATGAGGGGAATGGGTGGCAGAGGGAGAGCTGTATGCAGAAAGGAGAGCTGGGGCACCCCAAGTTCTCGTACCCTCTCTCTATTAGCTGGAAGAACTCTGTTATAGAAAACCCCAGACAGGTTTTACAAAGAAGTCTCCATATGTTAGGGAGTGCAATGGTTGAAAACTCAAGCTCTGGTGTCAGAGTTGCACTTGAATCTTAACTTTAGCCATTTACTACAATGTGATTTGGAAAGGCACCTTCTTTTAAGCCCAGATTGAAAACTCTAAGCATATGGTAATGATAACAACTAAAGGAAACGAGAATGTATGCAAAATGCTCAGCACAGGACCCAACAGACAGCAGCCTTCTGGCGACCATTACTGCACAGTAAGGGCTAGGCAATAATAAAAACTAAATTAGCACATTACAACATTACCTACAGAAAACGGAAACTTTACTAAATCACTGTGCTTGGTCAACCTTTTAAAACTGTTGTTTATTTGTACACAGTTCTGGCAGAGCTGTTCTCTGACTTGGCCATCTTTGAGACTGCCAGGCACTTTCATTAAAGGCTCTGCAACAGCAGTCTGCATCTGCTCTGTTCCTCCAGTGTGCAGGACTTACCTGCTAGTTCTCTAAAAGTCAATTCCAGTTTTATCTGCTCTGGGGTGGATCCTCCCACAAACTCCGTCTTAAACTCTAGATCTGTGAATGCTAAGTGAAGGATCTCCTTCTGCAGAGACTTCTTAAACCAGGGTCCTCTTTCCTGATCCGACCGAAGATCAGGTATGGGGAAGCGAATGGAAAGATGTAATGCTGGGGTGGCAACTTGTACTGACACCCGACAATTTGCAGGACTGTGTGAGTCATCTAGAAATACTTCGGTGAAAGCCTTGTGCTAAAACAGACAAAACATGAAAAGCCAAAATCTTAAGTAAATAAACTTAAATGACATATTCAGCATTTCAGTATGTACAGTCAGCATTTCCCCGTGTGCTACAATGAATCAAATACAAACAACTACCATAATAACTCAGTATAATAAAATCAAATGTAACAGCTATTAGCAACAACTGAGCCCTGATATACAAATAAGTAAATCAAAATGAAAACTGACAAAGTGAAGGCAGGCACCAGAGATAAACCCAAAAGAGAAAACAACACAAACTAACCTATTGACAAATTCAATAAGGCTAAAAACAATTCAGCATTCAATGCTCAGTTTGAAGAATTTACCCATCGATTTTTGACTCTAAAGACTCAATGTGAACTCAGGAACAATGCTAAAATCCCAAGGCCAGTCTCTGATTCATATTTGTGTTTCCAGGCCTGTCCACAGCCTGAATACCAAAGGTCCTAAATGTTCACTAAATGGCTCACCCTGAGTCCCTTGGTCCACTCTAAGAGTATGCTCCCATCAATGACTCTTAGGAAAACAAAACATATGCACCATGTACCCAAAATCCTGTTATTTAAAAACTGTCAAAAAAAACCATGCCATTCAAATAGAAGTCCATTTCTAATTTTTCTCTACAAGGTACTGAAATGAATAAGCATTAGTCCACTGCAGGTGGTTAACTCTCATCTTATGAATCAGTCTCTAGCCTCTTAGACAGCTCCCTTCTTAGGCTAGACTGGGACTTCTCAATTAAACTGTCAGCTGGCATACAAGGTCATGGGTTTTGCCATGGCACCCTCACACTCATGTCACTGCACTTAGCTCTCATTCATTCTTCTCTTCCACTCCTCTCTGCTCCAACTCATTCCCAATCTTTCCCAAGTTATAAATATGGATTTTAGATGAATCTATTCTATCCCTTAGTGATTTGGCATTCTAACTCTAACTCCTACTCTCAGGCAAAGAACCCCAGGGGATGAGACACGAAGACTTAACAGTAAATACAGAGACTGGCCTATAGAACTTAAAGCAACTAGCAATTGGTGACGATAAATAAAGAATTCGGCTTTAATCTAAATCACTACAGAGAAAGGGCAAAACATGGAAGCAGAGAGTAAAGTTCCTCTTGCCCTGTTTTCTTTACGGACCTAGTCTCATCATATCACCTACACAGGTCTCAGATCGCAGTCCTCCTAATTCAGCCAACAGAATATTTCAATTACAAGCAGGAGCCACTACTCCAACTCCCTTTTCAACCAAACCGGCCTCTCAGTCTGGGCCTGGACCTGTACCCCAAATCCCAAACACCAAATTCCTAACACTTGTTACAAGTTCACTACACATACCAGATCTACACAAAGTGACATAATGTCCCCAAGACTTCTCATTTTCAAAAGCATATCCTCTATTACTTGGGTTTTATTTCTTTTTCCTTTTCATTTAACATTCCTTTATATATATTTTTAATGAGTTTGTGTATATCTAATACACATCTTAGTCCTCTCCATAACCCCTTCCCTAGCAGCACCCTCTGACAGTCCTCCCAACCCCCACAGGATTTCAAGCACTCTGTCAATTATGTTAAGGCTTACAGGGTCAAGTTAGTGTCCTGTGATGTCCCTCAGTGCAAGTTCATCCATTGGGGTCTCGTTAGCAAAGAGTCCCTCCTTTAAAAATCAGCTCTTCCTGACCCAGCAATAATCACCTGCCAAATAGTTCTTCAGATAAGATTGGGGCCTGCCATCCATTTCCATAGATCTATCCTAAGCTTTTGTCTGCTTGAGTTTGCATGTGGGCTTTATTTTTTAGATCATTCAAAAAGTTTATGAAATGGACATAAAATTTTGTAAATGTTACAACACTTTCTAGAATTGAAAAACGGTAGTCTATGGCTGTTTTTGCAGAAGACCCAGGTTGAAATCTTAGCACTCACATGGCAGCTAATGACTGTTTGTAACTCCAGTTCCAGGGGATCCAATGCCCTCTTCTGTCCTCCATAGGCATAAAACAACATGGGTGCACTTATATACACGCAGATATACATAAAATAAAAAATTTTTTAAAGGTGGCCTAAACCCTACTATAACATAACCAAATGCTATCAACTAATGTATTTCCAGTCATTCTTTTTTTGGATACCAATTTTTCATTTAGTTTTTTTTATCAATCTTTGTGGAAGCCAAGCAAAGTGGAACATGCCTATAATCTCTGTACTTGGAAAGCTGAGGCAGAAGGGATACAAGTTCCGGGCTAGCCAGATCTAATAATAACAAGATCTTATCTCAGAAGACAAAGAGGTTATATGGAATAATATATTCTGCCCTCTCAAGACTTCCCTTAAAAAAATATTGTTTATTATTTATCTTTATGTGTATGAGTGTATTACCTGCATGTATGTAAGAATACCCGTGTTGTGCAGTGCCCTCCCCTGGAACTGCACTGGAAGAACAGCCAGTGCTCTTAATTGCTGAGTCACCTATTCAGACCCTAACTCGCTACTCCTTGGTGAGCCATCTTCTTGCTGCTCCATCATCTATAACATCCTTCAGGAAAGGCAACATGGCATTTCATTTGGTACCTGAATTAAAACTTACCTAGCTATTACCAAGACAAAATAGTGTTAACACTAGGCAAGGTGGTACACATTGTAACCCCAGAAACTGGGAGGTAAAGCCAGAAGGATCAGGAATTCAAGGGCATCCTTGGCTACATCAAATTTGAGGTCTGTGCTATATATGAAATCTTATCACAGAAAACAGAAAGTTAGTAAAAGTTACCATTCATATTATTAAAAATCACACTATTTTAATATAGGCTGGTGAATCTAGTGGTGCTTTTTTTTTAATTATAATTAATTAATGGGCTTATTGGGGTAATTATTTGAAACTTTCTGAATACTTACCAGACTAATATGCTTATTATAAGAAGTGTACATGTGAGAGGCCATCATCTCTACAGTAGTAAGTTTCTGTGGTTGAAGCAAAGAATTTAACCTGTCCACAATGCTGATATCCAGCTCACAACACACTGGATTTAATTTAATTTGTAATTCTGCCTTCTGAGGAACTGAACTAAGTCTTGCTTGATTACCCTTTAAAAAAAGCATAATAAAATTATTAGCAATACTATAAAGTTAGGTTAAAGACTAAAACTGCAACAAAATAACCATCAAATAACAACTGACAGGCAGTGGTGCAGAGCCCCCTCTTACCTGGGATCCTTTCGTCTCCGAATGTTTATAGTGAAGCTGAAGACACGCAGGCGAGTGGGCACCAGCTCCTTCTTTGGAATGGAAGGTTAGAAGCTTAAAGACAAGGATAAAGATAAATTGACTCTGTTAGCAAGCTATAATCAATCACATAGATCCACAGGTAGAAGAGCTCCAAGTCAGAAAAATAATGGTTCCAAACTGCATTTTTGTCGCTCCCTAGCAATGCAAATCTTAGTCAAGCAGCTAACTTCTATGAGACTCAGTATCTCATTTGCAGAATGCAGACAAGGATTCAAATGAATCAATGCCCAAGAAATAACTCTGAAAAGCATTGAAGCTGCAGTAAATGTTATTTCACCAGTTTTAACAAGTTAGTCACAATTTTACATAATGAAAAACATCAGATTAACTGTAAATAAACAAAAGACTTCATTTGTTTTAACAATGATTAGCACAAGACAAATAGTCAAGTATTTGCTCACTAACAAAATGCTTCTGAAATGAAATAAAGACATCTGGCTCATCATCTGCCACCCTGAAATGCCACTTCTATTTAAAAATGTTTAATAGATTCATATGATGACCCTGAATGCCATACTTTGAAATTTGTTTCAATAATCACAAAGATAAAAAATAGCACTAATACTCCAGTATGATTTTCTATACATTTTAAAGAAAATCACTATTGTTCATTAAGCTCTTAAAAAGCAAAACAAATATAAAAAAATACTTTTGAAGAGTAGCCAACATTTACCTCTGTATAGTGAGGAGGAGAAGAATGAAAATCCGTTGGAAATAGACATTCCAAAAATTCCATCTGCCCAATGGACATGTCAGTGCTAAAGTGCCGGGAAGCTGATCTTTGTCTTTGCTCATAGGACACTTTGATGCCATTACCTATAAATCTACCATAAAAGGGGCAACATTTAAGAGTTTCCATATGCTTCTAGAGTAAACAATAGACAATAAAGAGTCAGAGAACAACACAAGAATGTTACTAGCATACAATGATTACCCACCCATTCTAACAAGCTCAAGTTGTTAGTAATATTCCTAAAGATATGAACCATAAAAACTGCTTCAAATCTCCCATCTCCTAACAATTCTCTCATGGAAAATTGTCCAGGATGTATTTATTTCTCAGCAGAGCCCTTCCTTCCTCTACACTTTCGAACTTACACTGCAGTGAATAAAATATTTCAAACTGGTAAAATATATGAAGCAGTTTCTTAAAAATCATCTACAAAGTCACTCCAACTGGGCATGGTGGTACATGCCTACAATCCTAACACTCTGGAAGCTGGGGTAGAAGAATCACGAGTTTGAGACCAGTCTGTCTTAAAAAACAAAGGGAAAAAAAAAATCATGCATTGTTTGAAAATTTCAGTTGGCAAGATTCAAATTTGTTGTTATATTTTCTACTGGTAAATATGTGAAACTTTGTCAAAAATTAAGAGAAAATGTGTTTACAATTTCATCAGAAATACTATGGTTTTCAAGGGTGGTAGCACATGCCTTTAATTCCAGCACTCAGGAGGCAGAGGCGGGCAAATCTCCATGAGTACAAGGTTACCCTGGTGTACATGTAGCCAGCTGGTGCTAAATGGTAAGACCCTATCTCAAAAACTATGGTCCTTACCTATGGAGTATTTCTGATTGGGGGGGGGGGCATCAAAACTACTTTTGCATGCTAATTTTAAAACTTTAGGGCCAGGTGTGGTGGCACCTGCTTTTAATCCTAGCATTCAGAGGGCAGAGGTAGGAGGACCTCTTAGATCGTGGCCAGCCTGGTCTATATAGCGAGTTCCAGGCCAGCTGGAGCTACAGGGAGACCCTGTCTCAAAAAAACTTCCTAAAACTTGTCTTAAATCAACCTCAAGGTAGGGCTAGGGATGTAACTCAGATGAAAGAATACCAGTGTAGCATGCATGAAGACCTGGGTTTAATCTTGGGTACTTCCTAAAGTCCATGAGGACAAGAGGATTGGGAGTACAAGGTCATTTTAGGCTACCAAGGCTACCTATCAAGTTTGAGGCCAGAGTGGATTACAATAGCATCTACAGGAGAGAGAGGGGGAAGAAGGGATGAAGGAAAAACGGAAAACAGTCATTCTGTAGAAGACAAATTACATCTGTCGAAACATTATAAGGTATCACTCAATTTACAAATTATACTCATTAAAATACATAACATTTGCATGTTAACACTGTATTTGCATATCCAACTATCTTCTCTATTAGGTCTCAACTAATAAAGGATCACTAGCTATCTACACAAGTTAGTGTAGCATCAAGCTCATTTCTCCACAGTTAGGAGTCTAGGGTCATTTTCACCTTCTTCCCCATGAGCTCTACTTTCATCACTGCTGGCCCTGCATTGCCACCGACGGTGAGAACTGATTGCATGGTGGTATAATAGCAAAATGTAGTCAAACAAACTTGGAGAGAATAGGGAGAGAACTGCAGACACAATGAAGCACACTCCAAACGTCTAGATCTGTATCTGCATGGTTCTGCATATTATACCATGTGAATGACAGACTTTATAACATGCATCTTATAGCAGTGCAAGGAAACCACTCATTTTACCATTCTCAAATGAAGTGACTTAAACAAACAAATGGAGAAAGGCAGCTGGGTAAACACAGAAGTTGGTATTTGGTTCTTTCTCGGGGATCAATGGTCATAAAAGCTCACCTAAGGTGATCGTGTGAACAAGCTTCTGCAAATACTGCTCGGAAAGACTTAAAATCCTCAGTTGAAAACCTTGCTGGATCAATCTTTTCCATACACGTAAAGAAAGCTATGGCCATAGGTGTCAATGGATTGAGGCTCAGAGATGTTTCAGGGGTAGACAGAGGATCAATGTGAAGCACAGAGACAGAAAAGCTTCCAACAGCCAGTCTACAAATGAGCTCAGGTCTGGACTCATCCACTGAGACAGACCTGGATGGGAGAGCTGAAATACATGAAATAACACATGAAATTAAGACCCAGTTCATATCAGAGTTAAAAAACACTTAGCTTAAAAAAACAGTAAGAACAGACTGGCAGATCACCATGTCTTATGTCCTGGATACTTGGTATCTGAAGTACAACAGTGCATTACAATAAATATAAATGTAGGAACAAATCTTTTACACTAATACAACTGTATCCAAAGAAATCAAGATCAAATAAAAGGTACATGCCAAACTTTCCTTGAAGCTTGGTAGTTTTTTCAGTTAAATTTTGTACAATAAGTATCAAGGGTACAGCTTAGTGGTAAAGCACTAGCATGCTCAAGACACTGCGTTCATAACTGCAGCATCAAAACTGAAATTTTCTTTCAAAGAATATAAAAATAGTAAAAGATGAGACTAGTGATATGGTTCAGCAGTTAAGAGCACTGACTGTTCTTGCAGAGGATCCAAGTTCAATTCCCAGCACCCACACAGTGGCTAACAACTATCCATAACTCTAGTTCCAGGGGATCCAATGTCCTCTTCTGGCCTCCCCAGGCTTTGCACAACATGGGTATACATACATATATGCAGGTAATACATTCATACACATAAAAAATAAATAGTAAATATTAAAATAAAAATAAAAAATAAAAATAGTGAAAGTCATTAGGCATGATGGCACACATCTTTAATCCCAGCACTCAGGAAGCAGAGGCAAGCAAATCTCTATAAGATTGAGGCCAGTCTGGTCTATATAGCAAGTTCCAGGCCAGCTGGGGCTACAGTGAAACCTTGTTTCAAAAAGACAAAAAAAGCGATAGAAAACTCAGGAGGCTGGAGTATAATTCAGTGCTGGAACACATGCCCCATGCTTTCAAGGCCTTAGGTTCAACTTCTAATGCTACACACACACACACACACACACACACACACACACACATACATATCACACACACAGAAACCAGATGATTGACTGAAACTTTTAAACTGCAATAATAGAAACGTATGGTATAGTTTTTTGAAATATGTATGTATTTAAATATACAAAGAACATAATGAGAGCCAGGCCTAATGTGCACAGCTGTCATCCTAACACTTAGAAAGTAGAGGTAAAAAATATCAGCTCAAGGACAGCTTTGGCTACAAGTGAGTTCAAAGCCAGTCAGTGTGAGCTAAACTGTGTGAATGGCTAGACTAAGGAAATTATAAAAATTATGAAAGACAAAACAAGTGACAGTGTGGCGTGCATGCCTGCCATATACAAGTCCATGGATTCAATCCCCAGCAGCAGAATAGAAAAAGTAAGTAAACAGGTGACAGACAGATAATAAAGATAGAGATATATAGATAGGCAGACAGATGGGGGGATAGATGATAGAGATGGACAGAGATAAACAGACATAAATACATACACACATGCACACATAGATGGCACATTTATTTTGAAAGACGAGAAGAAAAGGCAACACAGCATCTTTCTGGAGCTATACCATGTTTTTCTTTTAATTTTAAAATTGCCAAAACCCCCAGCAGAAACTAAGCAGTGTCTCACCAGCCTTTTGTAAAGATGCTGGGTGAACCAGGTTAGACGGGAATGCTGGCCCTCTTACTGGCTGCTCTTTATGATCAGGGAACTCTCCCCAAGTTGGCTGAAGCTACAAAAGATTGTTTTAAATATGTGAATAAAGCACAGAATTTTAGAAGAAACTTTTCAAAAAAAGTAACAAAATAGTACTTTACCACAGTAGCACTCAGTGGAGATCCTGCTGGTGTATTTGTGTATGTACTCGTTAATGATAGTTCCAGGTCCATGTTTGGGGGGTCCCCAAGCGGTGGAAGAGAAGACAGACTATGTGACATGTCCATATCAGCCATGGAAAAGAAGACTTCTTCTTCTGGAAAAAATTAAATTTTGTCATTTCAATTACAGTTCCACCAAGGCAAGTCTTGAAGTAGTTTAACAGACACTAACAAAGCTTTCCATCTGATTACCTGGGGCACAGTGATGCCCCAAATTACATGTTACTTCCCGTGAAGCCATACACTTGAACACAAGCTGTTAGTGGCACATTGAAAACTCAACTCAATATTAAGTTAATGAAGGCTGAGGCCTCCGACTCACAAATACTTTGGGGTTTTCAGTATATGCTATGCAGATATACAGTATATTTTTCAATTGTCATCTGACAACTTAGATAAGTTAAAATTCAGATTTTTTTCAAATGGTAACAGCTGCATGAGGGTCTCAAGTTTTGTCCCTGGCATCAAAATGTAAACAATAGTTTAACCACAATACAGTCTGGTTTCACATTGCCACAGCTATTTCCTGAGGAACCAAACACATTATGAATTTTTATTACATTTCAGTTCCTTTTTTCTGGTGACTGACCTTCACACAAATGAAGTTTGTTATGGCCAAAACTTCTACAGTAGACTTTTTTTATTTTGTTCAACATTTCACACACTGATTATAATTTTTAAATTTTTATTTTTATTTTATGTGTGTAAGTGTATTGCCTGCACACATATAAGTGCACCCATGTCATGCAATGCCCATGGAGGTTAGAGGAAGGCCTCCGATTCTTAATATTTAGATTAGTGCTCATACATTCTGAAATGCTTGTAAATATAAAGTAAGTTGGATAATGTTTATATTTACAAGTAAGTGATGGGAAGATTAACAAGAGTTTTCTATTTAAACTGGAGAGATGGCTCAGCAGTTAAGAGTACTGACTGCTCTTGCAGAGGACCCAGGTTTGAGTCCCAGGAACCACAAGATGGTTTACAACCACTTGTAACTCCAGTTCCAGGAGATCTGATGCCTTCTTCTGGTTGGCATGGTCATTGCACAACACAGGTGCATTTACACACATGCAGGCAATACACTCATATACATTAAAAATAATAATAAAATAAAATATTTTTTAAAAGCACATAATCACATAATTTGACAGAATTACTTCACTTAGGGGAAAAAAAAATCATTCACAAGACAAAGCTATACACTGAAGGAAAGGCAAAGAAAGGTGAAGATGGTAACCACTAGCTGGCATACATTGCAAGGCTGTGGTTTATATGAACTTACAATAAAATCTGCTTACAGTACAGGGTTTTGTTCTTTCACTGCTAAACTCTTTTTCACAGAAGCCCAAATTAGTTTAATTTTATCTAGGATAATAATATATGATTCTAGTGTCAACTGTTAGAGTTGCTTACCACGGCTAGAAGGCGTGCGAGCCGTTTCTGTCTCATAAAAACTCTTCTCTGAAGACACACCCATAGAGAGGGAATCTTTTCTCAAATAATATCGGTTTAACTCCATCTGAATTCGATACTCATCTTCCTGCTGCATGGGTCGGCTTTTCCTATCTTTATTAGCTAACCCTATTTTGCTAGAATTTTCTACAAGTATACAAAAGGAAAGTAAAATTAAATTCATAGTTATTTAAGCATTCTTTCCCAAAACCTACTTATCCAATGCCAATGGCAACCTGCCTATAGCCAGTGCAAACCACTACTATTCAATATTAAGCAGAGGTCTAACCAATAGTTTTAACAAAATAACCAAGAATCAAAAGCTCCTATCTCCAACAGGTAGATATGAGTCACTAGAGTCCTGAGTGCTATTCACTGTGTAAGAACGTGCTCTCAGGTATATGATGTACTACCCCAACCAAAGACAGATTAGAACAATTTTTAAAATGAATGTGACACAAGTAGTCTGAATGCAAACTTACACCTAACATAATTTAAAAGAATCTGAATAACTACTTAGAATTCCTTTTCATACCTTTAAAGTCACATACTCAAAAATAAATGTTCCTATATGTTATATAATTTATTTAAAAGTTTAAAAGACTAAAGGAAATAATCATAACAGATCATACTTGCCTGGTCCAGCAATAGCCGCTAACATATCCAAAAGCAAATGTACCTGTCTTGGTGACAGGAACAGATGAATGGAGTCTATCTGGCCATCAACATCCAACTTTAAAAGACAGAAACAGTTTGAGATTAAATACTTCATAAGCGCATCACCGAAAATCTCATTTTAAGGAACTGAGACTGGTATTATTGTTAGTCCTGGGTACCTTCACCTAGTTGTCTCTCCACTAATTCATACAATCTAAAAGAGGAGACATAAATACCAACCTCTACTGTTATAGGAGGGAAAATCCTGAGAAATTCCATGTCAAGTACAATGTCATACTTTGTTTCTTTAAGTCTTCTAGGGGCCTTAAAAATAACGTCTCCATGAAAGACTATATCAATAGCACAGTATATCCGTCACCATTCAGAAAACTAAATCCCATTCTCCTTACAGCTCAATCCAAACCTACAGCAAATGAAGTCAGCTTTCATAGATTGCCCCTGGGACACATTGTGAAGACCTCTCTACAGCATGCTGCTCAGAAGCCTATAGGGCTGCAGACAGTCTACTCTCTCCTGCAGGTAATCGTAGAAGTCACAGCCAAAACACAAGACAGGGGCAATGCTTCTAGGGACTTCCTTTCTTTTTCTCTTTGCACACTTCCCTCTAGAAGAAAAGTCCCATCACCCTTCCTCCTGACTGACTATGCACTCTGGCAACAACATCCCTTCTGAAATACTGAATACCCTGACTTGCTCATCATTCATACCTATTCATCCATGTTCTCTAGGTTCTCACACTCCAGCCACTTTATCATCATGCTATTTTGCAACTGATACTAATAGAGAATACACTTACATTCAGAAAACAGTAGGGCCAAGACTGCATGTGCAAGGCTCTGGATTGATCCTCAACACTGAAAAAATTTTAGAAAATGGCTTTCTGCCTGGGGGAGGGCAGCACACTCATTCTGATTTTAAAAATAAACAGACAAAAAAATACAGAGCTAGAGAGATGGTTCAGTGGTTAAGAGCACTGGCTGTTCTTACAGAAGACCCAGGTTCAGTTCCCAGCACCCACATGGAAGCCTACAACTGTCTGTAACTCCAATTCCAGGAGATCCAATGTCCTCTTTTGGTTTCCATTGGCACAGCACACATATGATACACTTAAATACACGCAGGCAAAACACTCTCTCTATAGATATATATAGATATATATAGATATATAGATATATATAGATATATATAGATATATATAGATATATATAGATATATATAGATATATATAGATATATAATGTGTGTGGGTGTGTACACAGTGTCTGAGAGAAATTTTCATGATCTAAACAAGAATCTACTCCCAAATAATGGTAATCATTATAATCATTACTATCATAACTATACAAGATGTGACAGAAAGATAGATAGATCCTCTAGCTCTGAGTGTTTGTGTGTGCATGCACGAAGATATGAACAAATGTGGAAGTCAGAGGACAACCTTGGGTGTCATTCATTAGGAATGATCAGTTTTGTGTTTTGAGGCATGATCTCCCATCGCTGTAGAGCTTGCCAAATGGGCTAGACTGGCTGGCCAGCAAGCCCTGGATGTTCTGTCTCCACCCCTCCAGCACTGAGATCACAAGTGCATGCCACCTTGCCTGGCTTTTGTTTTTTTAAATAGGGTCTCACTATGTAGCCTTGGCTAGCCCTGGAACTCACTTTGTAGACACTGGCCTCAAACTCAGAGATCCACCAGCCTCTGCCTTCTGAGTGCTGAGGTTTAAGGCATGCACCACCACATCCCACCCTGCCTGGCTTTTTTTTTAACAGGGACTCTAGGGATGGACCTTAGATCCTTATATTACCAACGAGCTGTGACCTCAGCACCTATGCTTTAGCTCTTACTACTGTTTCTGTTTTATAGGTAAGGACAGATTCACAAAAATTACACAGATCTACAACCAAACTTTAATCTAGGATGATACAACTACAAAGTCCTATTTCTCCCCTGGTGTAGCTCTCCTGTGCTACTCACACATAGATTATCAATGGGGCTCCTTACTGATTGCTGACATCCAGGCCATACCCTTAACGAAGGCTGGGAAGAGTGGAGAAAGGTGCTTCTGATTATATCTCAACTGTTTATTTTCATGGTATTAAAAGCGTAGTCTCTGATTTTCACTAAAATGGAAGCTCAAGAAGTTCATTTCTAATTTTCATAAAAATTTTTCATTATTAGTTCATTCTTAATTTGGAATACAAAAAACAAAGCACTTGCTTTCTAAACATTTTCAACTCAGTGTAAAGTGGTAACAGAAACGAGACATCTCTAAATTCAATCCAACAGCTCCCACGTCTCTAAATTCACCCCCCCCACATATACACAACTGCTGAAATATACCATGTGAGCTACATACAGGCTGACATGTTACTCCATTATGAGAGGACCTAACACAGGTTCTATTATGAAAATCAATAGCTTGAAATCCCATAACACTGAACCCTGTTCAAAGACTGAAGCTCAATGGTCACCAGAGGAGACTGAAGAACCCACTCCTATGCCTACAGCTGTAGTTTTCTGAACTCTATGCTTCTCAGTGCTGAGCTCTGGAACTTTTATTTTTCCATATAGTATTCATTTACGTTAAATAAAATATACACAAATACTCAAGTTAGTATGCAGAAATTTATGTACAGGCCATGTGTGGTGGTGCACATCTTTAATCCTAGCACTCAGGAGCCAGAAGCAGAAGGATCTCTATGAGAGTAAGGCTAGCCTGGTCTACACAGCAAGTTTCAGGGCAAGCTGGGGCTACACAGTGAGACCCTATCTCAAAAAAAAAAAAAAAACCAGAAACAAAATCAAAAATTAATGTAAAGACAAGTGCCCTAAATAGTCACTATTCAACACAATGCCAGGATACAAATCTTCTAGATGTTCCTGTCACCTAATACACAGAACTCTAAAGCATACAAATGCTGAAGACTAATCAAACAGAAATATGAAAATTATTGCTACAGCTCTTCCTTCCACACATGTGCTGGTCTCCCAAGGGTGCTGCCAGGGCAGCGAAGTCCCTACAGTGTCCACAGCTACCTAAGACTATCTGTTCCATGAATAATCTCCTCATCCTAGTTTATAAAGACTGTAAAGACATAATAAAGGCTTTCTTAACACATAAGACAGAAAAGAACAGAACAGAGTAATAGGAATGTCTTCATGTACCAATCCAGTAGCAATCCTCTCATAATCTTTCTATGTATCTTCACTAGTATTTAGTGGCCCCCTCTTCCACTCCCATGGAAAGCCTATGCCCTTATTCAAATTCTTGGTACAGATGCAGAGATAAGAACACAATCTTGTCTTAGTGAGCACTGAGTGTGAAGACAGAAAACAGTTTAGGTGCAGGATAGCCTACAGCAATCAGTCAGTGTAACCCTGCAGAGTGAGACCTGGCGTTCAGCAGAGAAAAAACATGGCACCAACCTTAGCTCCAGGAAGAACTTCATTCTGCTTCAGCGTCAGACTCAACTCCAGCCTGCCAATTAACCCTCCGATTTGCACAGGGTCAGAGGGTGCTATCTCTGGTAAATTTCTAGTTAGTTGTGGGTGTGGCTCATAAACAATTTTGGGGTTCCAACTAGGTGACAGTTTGGGCTCAGTTTCCTACAGCAATACAAAAAGAACAAAGTAACTATTTAAAATATTTTAGGATTAATAAGGTGTAAAATATAAATATCAACTTGAAAATACGTGGCATGTAAAACCGGATATGTCATTATTATATTGTAGCTAAAATGAACAATATTATACATTAGTACAGAACCTTGGAAATAACGTGGAAGAGGACTTTACGAAAAAAGGACAGGGTTTCGAGTAAAGGCACTTTGATCACATAAACCTGGAGACCAGAGTCTGATCTTATAAATCACTTAAAGGTGGATAGAGAACTCACTCCACAACACTGTCCTCTGATCTTCACTCATCCTATGCTGTGCATGTATACATACACACAATATTCTAATTAAATTTTTTAAAAGGAAAAAAGAACATTATCTGTTCAAATAATACACAGTGTAAAAGAACTAAACTGACATGGAGGCAAACATCTGTAATCCTAGCACATGGGAGGTTGAGGCCAGAGACTAAGTGTGAGGCCAACCTGAGCCATACAGTGACAGAATGAGAACCCTGTTTCAACAATATAAATAGAGCTGGGCCTGTTGGTGCACACCTTTAATCCCAGCACTCAGGAGACTCAGGTAGACAGATCTCTGTGAGTTCAAGACCAGCATGGTGTACAGAGAGTCCCAGGCCAGCCAGGCCTATATAGTGAGACCCTGTCTCAAAAATAATAATAAATAAAACAAATTCATATAATGGCAAATCATATAACATGTAATTTATAAATGGATTTCAAGCTTTGGGAAGGAATTAGAGTAATTATATAAAACACTTTACAATATGATTTCTATGAAAATTTTCAGTACCTCCATCATTATGAAAGGTAACTGTTTTTCAGGCTATCAGATGCTGAGAAGATGATGGGAAGGAAGGGCTTGTTCTCTTTCAGTTCAAGGATCTACACTTCTTGGTAGGGAAGGCATAGCAGCAGAGCAGCAGGTCACACTGCATGGGCAGGCAGAAAGCAAGCCCTTTTTATTCAGTCTGAGACCCAGTCCATGGAATTAGGCTGGGTCTTCCCACCTCAATTAACCTACTCTAAATAAGCCTCACAATACACCCAGAAGCTTGTTTCTTGGAGATTCGAAATACCATCAGGTTGATAATCAAGACTGACTACTGCAGGGTGTGATGGAACACACCTTTAATCCCTTTAAACTTCTGAGTTCAAGGCTAGACTGGTCTACAGAATTCCAGGCCAAGTGGGGCTATTGGGAGACCCTGTCTCGGGGGAAAAAGAAAAAAAAAAAAAAAAAAAAGAAAAGATGAACTACAAAGATGAACTACCACAGGTGTTAACGTGTATCATTTTCTTAAAGGTACAGTATGAAACATTTATCTACCAAACTAATATATAAAACTGGTAAGACAGGTAATAATGATAAACATGAGCTACTGGGAGTTTAAAACCTATTTCCACTACATAGCAAGCTCTGCAATATATGATCCCATGAATATTTGTGTTGACCTCTTTCCCAGACGGAGACTCATTAGCATCTGTTGTACAGAGAAAAATGTAATATCCCTCCATTTTGTTTTCCCTAGACAGGGATTCACTATGTAGCCCAACTTTGCCTCAAACCTGCAAGTCTCCTGCCTCAGCCTCTCAAATGCTGGGATTACAATGGTAGATCTCCACACCTGGCTGAAAGGCTTCATTTAAACCATCCAAAAATCATGATCATGAGGCTGGAGAGATGGCTCAGCAGTTAAGAGCACTGGCTGATCTTGCAGAGGACCTGGGTTCGATTCCCAACACCCACATGGCAGCTAACATATGCCTGTAATTTGTTCAAAAGAACCCGACACTGTCTTTTGGCCTCCACAGGCACTGCACACATGTGATGTACTTACATACTTACATGCTGGTAAAACACTCATATACAATAAAAATAAATGAAATATTAGCCAGGTGTGGTGGTGCACACCTTCAGTCCCAGAACTCAAGGCACCGATGGATCTCTGTAAGTTCAAGGTCAGCCTGGTCTATATAGTGAGTTCAGGCTAGCTGGGACTACAAGGAGATCTGACTCAAAAAGATAACAACTACAACAAAAAAAAAATCAAATAAATAAAACTTATGATCCTGTTTTTAGTTGTTTTGGATTGCTTGTTTGGTTTTTGCTTTGAGACAGGGTTCCCTGTATATGACAGGTTGGCCTTGAACTCAGTATTTGAGGCTGACTTTGAATCTCTGGTCTTCCTGACAACATAGTACTTGGAAAGTATTGTTAGCCATGTGCCACATGCCCAGATTTATGGTGTGCTAGCGACAGGATGAGTGTCTACCAGCTCAGCCGCATCCCCAGCCTTGCTTAGGGGATTTTTGCTTTGTTTTTCTTACCACTGGTGCAGTTGAACACACTGGGGAAGTCTTTGCCGAAGCAGAAAATTCATCCCAGAAGAGAGACACTCCAGAGAGCTGAAGCAACTTATGGGCAAAGGCTGTGGGCTGATGCACATTAATTCCTGAGGATTCATCAGCAGTTTCATCACAGTAGACAGTTCTGAAAGTTATAAGGCAAAAGATCATGTGTATAAACTCCTAGAAAAACCTATTTGAGATAGTTCTTTTAAATGGAGAGCTTTGGGGGCTGGAGAGATGGCTCAGCAATTAAGAGCACTGGCTGCTCTTGCAGAACTGGGTTCCAATCCCAGAACCCACATGATGGCTAACAACCATTTGTAACTCCAGTTCCAAGGGATTCAATTCCCTCTTCTGTCCTCTGCAGGTGCTGCACAAAACAGGTGCACTTAATACATGCAGGTATAATACTAATACACAAAAATTTTAAGTAAATTTTTAAAAATAGAACTTAAAGGGTAGGATTCAGTGTTAGCCCTCCTTAGAATGTGCCTGTAATAATAAAAATGCTGGCACCCAGCACTTGGAAGGTGGAAGCGGGAGGATCAGGAACTCAAGGCTCCTCTCAGCTACATAGCAAGGTCAAGAGCAACTTTAACTACATGAGATCCTGTCTCAAAAAGATTTTTAAAAAATGGCAAGAGGTAGGAAAATAGTGGAAATGGAAATGGGACAAGAGAAGATAACTCTGTGTATATGTGAGTGAGTGTGTGTGTGTATGTGTGTGTGAATACAATCGAAATACATTATATGTACGTGTATGAAAATGTCATAGTGAAAACCCACTATTATAAAAAATGCTAATATAAAACATTTTAAGCCTATATGGTAGGTCAGCATCATTTCACTAATTATTTAAATTTAAATTATAAGTAAAATTTTCACAATGAAGCTGGGCGTGGTGGTGCACGCCTTTAATCCCAGCACTCAGGATGCAGAGGCAGGTGGATTTCTGTGAGTTCAAGGCCAGCCTAGTCTACATAGTGAGTTCCAGGCTAGTTGGGGCTACAGGGAGACCCTGTCTCAAGAAGACCAAAAAAAGAAAGAACAAACGAACTTTATAGAGATCTGAAATTTAAGGAAAAGAAATGATTTCCTAAAGTCATTTTCGGGTAACACTTCCCATACCCCTTCACAAAACATCTCCCTTCTTCTTCGTAAACATTTTTTTATGAGACGGAGTCTATGTGTAACCCAGGCTGTCTTAGACTTTGTACCTCATGCTCCCAAGTGCTAGGATTACTGGTGTACACCACCATGCCTACCCTTAAAAAAACCTCTTTGTAAAAGTGAGGTGCCATTTGGCTCTAAGTCACAAATCTGACAATAGTTTGGTTGGTTTTGTTGTTTTGTTTTGTTTTTTTAACAGGGTCTCCCTAGTCCCAGCCTTTCCAGAAGTCACTATGTGGGCTAGGCCAGTCTCTGCTTCAGGAGGGATGGGATTAAAGGCATGTGCTGCCATTCCTGGTGTACAACTATGACAATGAATGGCATGTCTTGAATTCTGTGAGCAATTTCAGTTTAAATGAGATAAATAACATGATTCTAAATGCATTGGATGCTACTATTTTATTACACCATCGAAAGTCATATATCCTAATTCCAAAGATCTGTTTGCCAAAACTATCTTACTAACAGGTATACTTTGTGAAAGACAGAAATCAGAAAATACCCATGTAAACTCTGTAAAGGCCCCAAATACCTGGAAGCACAAAAGGTCTTTTGTTGTTCAATGTCTTTTCTGTTGGGAAGTCATACAATACTGATATGTGAACAGTCACTACCTCTAGCAACATTCAGGTGTATGGCAGTTAGTGAATCCCTGTTTTAGAACTATGTAATAGGGGCTCCAAGTGAATTGGAGGGAGGGCACACACACACACACGCACAAATAAAAGCAACATGTTTATATATAACATTTAAGGTACATCATTATCACATAGAGTAACCTTAAAATAGCTCTCACAAAACCCTCACAAGCAACAGTATAAGTGCCCTTTCTCACTGAAACAATATACAAGCCAAACACCACCACGTCAAGTCCTTCACATTAATGAAACATGCCTTAATACTCTATTGTTCACATGGGAAAGAAGCCTAAACTCTTTGAAGAATGCCTTAAACTTAAGTACTCAATACTTACTTGATTTGGTATTAACTAAGAGAACTACTTTCTTCAGTTCAACATAGCATTATATATAATTATACCACAAATGCTGCTTCAAGGTTTCAATAATGGAACCAGAATATAAGTTAGAGAGAGTACTTTACTTGGAAATTATATGATTTATTAATTTAGTATCACCTCTAGTCTCTAAAAACATCTTGAAATTTAATGTCAGAGTTAGAACAGGATCATGAATTTTCAGATACAAAATTCTTACCTTTCTATTCGAATTTCAAGTGCAGTTCCAGTCTTGGAATTTTCTGGCACATGTTCAATTCTCAAAACAGTATCTATAAAAGTGACTTTTACTCTTCTTAGTACTAGAGTAAACAAGCAATCATGAATGGAGAACCATACAGACACTAAGTATGGATTCTGCCCTCTCCTCCCCCTGCCCTACTCCACTATACCCTGCCCCTCCCTCCCCTCCTTTAGGCTGCTACGGGATCAAACCTAGGCCTTGCTCAAGCTAGGCAATGCTCTATCACTGAGCTGCATCCCCAGTTATAAATAAGTACTTCCAATAAAACAATAAATACTAGTTTGAGAACTTTCAAAATAAAGAAGCCAGATTTCTTTCCTTTAAAATCCCCAAAGCCTGAATTTTATAATAAATATTGTGCCTAAGAACTCACCCTAGCTATGGTCACAACAGACTCTTGGGACTCTAACAGAGCATATTGATTCCTAAGCTAATCATGCTGAGGCTACATAATAAAGGAGAACCAAGGGAGCAAGAGCAGCATGCAATTAGATTGAATGTAATATTTTATATAACTTCAGTTCTAAAGTACTGAAATGAAAATGGTATACTTAAAGATCATTCCAACAGAGTTGCCTAATATAAAACTTCTTTCTACTGCAGGCACTAAATTACCAAATAAAATCCAAAATTTTGAAGATGTTCAGTAATACCAAACCTGTTTCAATGGTTTCAGCAAATTTTTCAAGTCCTTCAAAGGGCTGGGAGCCTTCTCCATGCTCATCTGTCAGTTTCTGGCTGAGACACTCTTTTGCCAGTTGCATACTACTGGTCATAAAACTTGACCAGTACATGGGCTCAGAACCAGTTGCTGCAGAAAATGTAAATAAAACCTAAGCTATTTCCCAAAGTTACAGCAATGTCAGTTCTTAAAATAATACATTTCTGGTAGATTCTTAACATTATGGTAGTACAATAATCTAGAAATTTTTCTGTATGTTTAAGTATGACCTTAAAATAACAGAACAAAAGAATTACAGAAAAATTCCTGCAATACACTTTTATTTCAAGTTCTATTTTTATCAAATATTAATCCAAATATTCATTCAACAGAAATATAGCAGGTATTTTACACATACATGCTGCTATTATTGATACCAGAGCAGGAGTCAGCAACCCTCTGTAAAAGCATCAGTATTTTAGAATGAGCAAATGGTATGCTCTATGTTGCACCTGCCCAGCTCTCCTAGGAGAGTGCAAAAGCAGTTACAGAGAATAAACAGATAAGCACAGCTGTTTTAATAAAATGTTACTTTAGGACAACAGGTGACAGTCCTAATCCGGACTGCTAGCCACACTTTGCTATCTATAAGGAATTTAAAAGTAAATTATGAGTTATGTACCGAGCAGGAGAAATACTACATAGGAGAAATGAGATATGACTTAACAAGAATTAGGCAACTATAGGTGTCACCAGAAAAACAAAAACTAAAAGAAGGCTAATTCTTCTATTGGAAGGAATTAAGAGGAAATCAGGTAGAGGGAACAGGTGACATGGGCTGTAGAATTAGCCTAAATGCAAATAAAATAAAAGAGCATCCTTAGAAGATGAAGACACAAGAACTATGAGAAATCCTTTCCAAATCTTCCTTGCTGAGAAAAACACTATCACATCTCCAACGCTATTCAAAACAGGTTACTATAATCATTGTCTTCCCAGTAGAGCTTAAATGCCCTTTTAACAAAATAGTTTAAAGGGAAACTATTTCAAATGTATATACTCATCATTGTTAAAAGATAGAATTTTTTTGAGACAGAATCTTGGTAGCCTCAACAGGCTACCTCAAACTTGTGATCTTCCAGTATAAGCCTCCTGAGTGTGTGTCACCACACCTGGCTAGATACAATGTTTCTATAAACTAAATTAACAGGGAGATGGGTGATAGTTCAGTCAGTAAAATGCTTTGCAAGCATGAGGACCTGAGTTTGATCCTTAGAACTCACACACACACAAAAGGTGAACATCAGGAGCCTAACACCTTCATGAAGAGGCAGGGACAATCAGATCCCTGGAACTCCTGGGTCATCCAGCCTAGCCGAGATACTGAGAGTCAGGCTAATAAAAGACCCTGCCTCAAAAACGTAAGGTAGACAGAATCTGAAGAACAGCAACCAAAGAGGTTGTCCTCCAGTCTCAACATTCATGCACACACATGTACATCTGCACATAAACACACATGCATACACTCATACAGAAATTAAATATCAGATTATTGTCAATTGTACAGGAGTACTCCTATAATTCCAACACTTAGGAGGCTAAAGGAGAAGATTACAGGTTGAAGGCTAGCCTGAGCCATAGAGCAAGTTCAAGATCACTCTAGGCTGCACAGTGAGACACTGTGTCAAAATAAACTAAATAAAGAAGTTTCAACAGTTAAAAAGCACTGGCTGCTCTTGCAGAGGACCCAGGTTTGATTCTCAGCACCCACATGGTGGCTAACAAAAGTATATAACTCCAGTTCCAGGGGATCCAACGTCCTCTTCTGACTGAGTTCTTTGGGCACTGCATGACATGGGTGCACTCATCATGTAAGTGTAGGCAACATACTCATTCTCATAGAATAAAAAGAATAAATTTAAAAATTAAATACTGAAGATTTCCATTTTCAAAATATGGATCACTATAGTTCTATTAGTCATAATCTAAACTTCTGTTTTTCTGGCAATACTCTAGGATATAGTTTTACCATTGCATGCTTACATAACTTTACCTAGATTAATCTATCCCACGCACCTGTCTGCATTCTACTGTAAAGAAGAGTGTTGCCCCTATGTTCACTTCACATTCTTAGTTATCCATATCAACATGAATTTGTGGATTTCTTTAAATTGAGTATGCTATACACACTTATTGTCATTATTTTTTCACACTAAGGTTCTTTCAGATTTGACCAATGAAAGTTCCTTCAAATCCAATTTTGGGAGCTGCAGAGATGGCTCAGCAATTAAGGGCACATACATCTTTTGCAAAAGACCCCAGTTTGGTTTCCAGCAACCATGTTGGGTGGCGCGTAACCACCTCGAACACCAATTCCCAGGGGATCTGACACCTCTGGCCTCTGTGGGAATCTATGCTTATGTGCACATACCCACATACACACATAAACACATAATTAAAAGTAATAAAAAATTTTAAACCCACTTTTGTGCCCTTTCAACATTTCTCCATGAATCTTTGACTATACTTCATTTAGGAACGCAGTATTTTGAATCTTTAAAATATAAATCAATTTAGGTAATTGGTACCAAATAATTATATAAGCTAAATCATCCATATACTAATGGAGAGTAAATAGGGAGAAAAAGAGCTCTAAAGGTATAATCACATACATCCTACACAGAGCCACATCCTTCTATTTTATCAACTGAAAAATCTCACAAATATAATACAACGTTATAAATCAAACGCTGGATTTCCTGTAACCGGGCGGACTTAATAACATCCAAAGAGTAAACGTTGAAACAGAACAGACACATAAAACATACCTACCTATTCGAGGTCTAGGTCGGAGGACCATTTCTAACCCCCTTACTTCCAGGGCACAATTATCCTGAAGCAAGGAGCCCCATGGAACCGACAGAGAAATTGACTGAATGAATCCTTCAGTGACTTCTAAAGGCGCGTCTGCTGATTCCAGAATTTCATTGAGACACTAGAGAGAAAAATCGGTTTTGAAATCATATCCACAAGAACACAGAAATGCTAACTTTTTCAATGATGTGAATATGCCCACAAATGTGTCAAGGACCGGAGAGTAAGAGGTAAAGATGGTCCCACTCAATATTTCTCGACAACCACTGCCGGAGCCCGCCGGCAGAAATCAGACCATACCCAAAGCGGGGAGTGAGGATGAGAAAATGTAGAGATAGAGAGTGAGAGAAAAAAAAAAAAACAGGACCCAGGAGGGCTGTCAGTCACACTGAAGAAGCTTGCCTTTATTAAGTCCCCCCTATTTATACTGCGAGTAAGCAAAACAATACTAACACAGGCAAAATAACTAAAGACATGATTGGCTTCCTTCAAAGATCTTCATGTGACCTCAGTCTTAGGTGAAAAATAAACTTCTCCTCAGATGTAAATCATTTTGCCTAATGAAAACTCCTGCTTCCAACAGCACTTCTGTGCACGAGATTGTCTTCTGCCTAGCCCAAAACTAGGGCATAGTTCAAGGCAGGCACAACCCCCACCCCCGACATCTCCCCTTTTTCTATTTATAACCCAAATATGAATACGGAAATTCGGTTTGTACCTTCTCAGATGCTACAATTAGCCCTTGCTCTTTCAGAGCCTGCTGCAAATGAGCATAAGCTGCGAGCAAAGTTTCTTCCTGTTTATGAGCCAAAAGTATGTCATCCATATAGTGAATTACATATATTTGGAAATAAACCTGTCCAGTCTTTGTGACTGCTTGAGCCACAAATTTTTGACACAGGGTGGGGCTGTTTGCCATACCCTGAGGCAATACTTTCCATTGAAATCTTTTCAGAGGCTCCTTAAAATTTACTGAAGGTACACTAAATGCAAATCTTTTAGAATCCTGAGGTGCAAGAGAAATAGTATAAAAACAATCTTTTAAATCCAAAATAATCTTATAAGTATCTTTAGGAATAGCAGAAGGAATGGGTATTCCGGGTTGCAGAGCTCCCATCAGCTCCATTGTCTCATTAACCTTTCTAAGATCCTGTAGTAACCTCCATTTTCCCGACTTCTTTTTTATAACAAAAATTGGTGAATTCCAAGGTGAATTAGAAGGCTCTATACGACCGTTTTTCAGCTGTTCCTGCACTAACTGCTCTGCGGCCTGAATTTTTTCTGCAGTAAGAGGCCACTGATCCACCCACACAGGTTCCTCATTTTTCCAAATTACTGGATCTGCATGGAGTACAGGTTATCCAGTGACCCCCTCTAAAAATACTCTTATCCTGTCCTGGAAGGTCTGGAAACAGGTAACGGTGGCTTTTTCCATTTCTCACTGTTCTTTCCCACTGTCTGATTGAACATTTGATTTGTAACTTCATTACTAGGACTATAGAGGTATACGCCCATGTGACTCATCACATCTCTTCCCCATAGATTAACTGGCAGTCCTGGAAGGATGTATGGTTGAAAAGTTCCCTCATGTCCTTCCTCATCTTTCCAAGTCAATATATTACTACTCTGTTCTGGACTCTTACTCTGACCAATTCCTTGCAACTGTGTCATAGATGTCTGTTTTGGCCAGTGTGAAGGCTACTGATGAGCAGTGAGCACTGAAACATCAGCCCCAGGATCTAGTAAACCTTGAAACTTTTTCCCATTAATGAATAATGTTAGCTCAGGCCTTTTGGCACCTATAGCCTGTATCCAATAAGTATCTGATGACCCGAACCCTGCATCACCTCTTCTAGGGTTTTTCACTATATTGTCTGTAGCAATCTGAGGGAGCAATATTAACTGAGCAAGTCTTTGACCTTGCTTAATTACAGATATCCCACTAGGAGAACAAGTCATGATCTTTATCTCTCCTTCAATATCTGCATCAGTTATTCCTGGTGCTATCATAATTCCTCTCATAGTAACGCTACTTCTTCCTAGCAACAGCCCTACTGTCCCTTTGGGCAAAGGACCATAAACTCCTGTGGGAAGGGTTTGCATTCCCATCTCCGGGGTTAATATTGCATAAGTGGAGGAACTGACGTCCAGTCCTGCACTGCCTGGGGTTGCTCTGAAAAGGTCCTGAATGGATTTTCTTGCTGAGGGACAAAATTCTCTAGCGCTCCATAACATTGTTTCGGGGTCTGGAGCTGGCCCCTTAGCCCGTTTCCCTGCTGAAAAGGATTTTCCATGGCATCTTGCCTTGACCTGCACTCGTTAGCCCAATGTCTTCCCTTTTTACACCTGTAACACAAGCCTGGCTCCTTTTTAGGAGTGCTGGCCTTTTGTCTATTAAAGCATTGTTTCACTCGGTGTCCCAGCTGTCCACACCCATAACAGCTTCCCAAAGGGCCAGCAACCTTGCCTTTTTGAGGCATTTGCTGCTGAAAAAGTACTTCCTTTACCGATCTGCCTTGTAACGCGGCAGCTAATGCTGTACCTTGAGTACACGAGGGCCCAATATCGGAGCAAAGTCTAACGTAATCTGATAAATTCCCCTTTTTTCTAAAAGGTCTCAAAGGCTGCTTCACAAGCAGAATTAGCATTTTCATAAGCTACTTGTTTTACCAACAAAAGCCCTGACTCTGAATCTCCCAATAACCTACTTGCTGCCTGCATCAGCCTGTCTACAAAGTCTTGATATAATTCATCAGGTCCTTGTATAATTTTTGACAAATCTTCGGTCTTTCTTCCTGAAGAAGGAAGTTTATACCATGCTTTCTTAGCTGCAGCATTAACCTGTGCATACACGGCAATATCAAACGTCAGCCGATTCCCTGTTCCTTGATTTTGTCCTTCTCCTGATAACATATCAAAAGTAATTGGTATTCCCTGTGCTCGATTTATTTCTGCTGTAGCCTGACATTGCTCTGCATATTCAGATTTCCAAAGCAAATAATCTCCTCCTGACAAACATGCTCTGGCCACTTGTTTCCAATCGTCTGGAGGGAGCACCTCCAAAGACATCGATTTCAACATTGCCTGTGTGAAAGGAGCAGTTGGACCATACTGCACACAAGCAAGTTTCAACTCTTTTATCTGCTTAAAGGAAACAGGAATATGTTCTCTCACCCAGTTTCCCTGTGCATTATCCCGCTCTATAACAGGGAATAATTGAAACCCTTGAATGTTTTCTCCGCTTTTGGCCGCTTTACTTACAGCTGCTTGCAATGGAGATAGAGGAGATTGCACTAAGGACAAAGGACGAGGCTTTCCTGCCGACTTTTGCTTAACTGTGATTACAGGCGGCTCTTCCATCAGAAGTAGAGGATCTAACCTTGCCTGGCTCTTTAATTTCTCCTCAGCCTGTTGTTTTCTAATTTGCTACATTTGTAAAGATAACAATTCCATCTTCTCCTACAAATCTTGAATTTCCTCTAGATTACTTCCCTCCTGATCAGTTTCCTTTTTTGCCAATGCTACAATCTGGGAAACTTCATCCTCTTTCTGATACCTAGCAGTTTTCTCCTCCCACTCTTCTTCAGAATCTAATAACTCACTATTGGAAAACTGCTCATTTTCAAATTCCACTAACTCCTCAAATGGAGGGGCAAAAGGTTTAACTTCACTTTCCTCCTTCTCCTGAGCTGCTTGTGACTCCATGCCACTCGCTACTTTTTCTGCTCGAACCCTTTCCATCTCATGTCTAGGATCCAAACTATCCCTAATCAAAGCCCACAAACTAAAAGTATCTACCGGAACCTGACTCGGTCTATAAACATAATAATCCTGAAGCTTTCTTCCTACTTCCATGTTTTTAAATCTACAGCCCCATCTTCAGGGAACCAAGGACAGACTTTTTCTACAAAATTCAAAAATGTACAAAGCTGATGTTTTACACTAACTCCTCGAGCATAAAGCATATTTTCCAACATATTTACAAAAAGCAAACGACTATCACCCTCACCCGTTTTACTCCTGAGATTTCTCACCGCACACTTTTCCTTTACTTTTTCCTTTACTCTTACTTTACATTCTTTAAGTGAGCTCACTCATACCGCGGTGTTCTTCACTTCACCCCCAGTCTTTAGGTCCCTGGTCCAGGTGCCACTTGCCGGAGCCCGCCAGCAGAAATCAGACCATACCCAAAGCGGGGAGTGAGGATGAGAAAAATGTAGAGAGAGAGAGTGAGAGAGAAAAAAAAACAGAACTCAGGAGGGCTATCAGTCACACTGAAGCAGCTTGCCTTTATTAAGTCCCCCCTATTTATACTGTGAGTAAGCAAAACAATACTAACACAGGCAAAATAACTTAAGACATGATTGGCTTCCTTCAAAGATCTTCATGTGACCTCAGTCTTAGGTGAAAAATAAACTTCTCCTCAGATGTAAATCATTTTGCCTAATGAAAACTCCTGCTTCCAACAGCACTTCTGTGCACGAGATTGTCTTCTGCCTAACCCAAAACTAGGACATAGTTCAAGGCAGGCACATGGCCCCCGACAAACCACCTACCATGAACATGGTTACAGTGTGACAAGCTGCACGGCAGAGCAAACATAGACTGTGTTCCTTGAGTCTGTGACGTAATAGCACCTAATGCTTTTTGGCAGGCTACCTTAGGATATGTGATGTTAAGCTAAATCCAGAGACTGAAGAGGAGGTACCCAGCAAGGGGTCCAGGAAGAGGTACCAAGAGCAGAAGTCAGAGAAACACAAACAGGTATTTGATACATTAAAAAAAGTACTTGAAAAAGGAAAGTTGCTTTAAGTTTTAGTGTGCCAGGGAAAAGTGCCAGAGATAAGGATAGACAGATGAGGCAAGTCTATCTCTAGGAGCAACAAGAACCCTCTGAAGGACTTCAAGCTAAGTTGCCATGAGATTCAAACTTTAGGTAGGCCCTTCCCACTGCCATGTGGAACACAAATAGGTAGAAAGCAAATCTTGGGCAGGAAAACTGAGTGACAGAACTCTCTGGGTGTGTTGGCACACACTTTTGATCCCAGCACTCAGGAGGCAGAGGTGGGCAGATCTCTCTGAGTTCAAGGCCAGCCTGGTCTACATAGCAAGTTCTAGACCAGCTGGGGCTACAGAAAAAAAAAAGAAGAAAAAAAGACCAATAAAAAAAATAGTAACAGAACCTTTCTTAAAGAAACTGACATGGTAAGAACGCAGCACTGAGGACAGTTCAAAGTGGCTGAATTTTTGCACCTCAAGAAAACAGAAGAATAAATTGACCTTGTGAGGAGTCAAGAAAAGGAATTAAGAATGACACCCAGGAGGCCAGCTTGGACAACTGCACAGACAGTGGTACTACCTACTGAGACACAGAAGCTGAGAGAAACTGGCTGGTAGAAAGATGAGGTGTTGGGGTTCAGGAGACAACTGTATAGCCTGGTCTGGAGCTCAGGAGTCACTTCAGCACTGAGACACACATGGACATTATAACCATACAGGGTAACCAGAGCCAGAGGGGGAAAGCCCTGGGAATGTGCCCAGAGCAAACTGATGGAGGCCTGTGACAGAACACCTGAGAAACACCAATATTTACAGGCACAGTGGTGCATACCTGTACCTGTAAACTCAGCACTCACAAAGCACAGGCAAGAGGATTACAAGTTTGTGGTCAAGCTGGTCTACACAGTGAGTTTCAAGGCCATCTCCAAACAAAAAACAAAAACAAAGATGAACTGAAGAAAAGGAAGAGGAGGAAAAAGAAAGAGACATCAATGAGTTAAGAAAGTAGAACCTATAAAGAAAGCCACAAACAAAGCAAACAGGCAGAACGAAAACCAGGAGTCTCGTGTCCTGGAAAGCCATGGAAGGACAATACAAAAGAGAAGAGTGACCATGCACAACAAAAACTAAAAGAAATCAGGGATTTTAAAGATCCACTGAATGCAGTGATAGACGGCGAAGCGCAGGTGAGTCCACAGAGAGCAAACAAATGGGGGTTGGGGTAGAAGGAGAGAGAGGAGAAAAAGAACAGGAAAAAAGAGAAAAAGGAAGAGGAAAGGCATGTGTAGAAAAGAGAACAGTTAGCTCCACAATTCAACACATGCATTTGGGTTTTCAATTCTTTGGTTGTTTTTCTTTTATGAGGAAGATCCCACACTGTAGCCCGGGGTTGGCTTGGAATTATGTAGTTCAGGCTGGCTCAAATCTACAGCAACCTCCCATGTGCTGGGATTATAGACAAGAGTCACCACACATGGCTTTAAATACAATTTACTTTTTAAAAAAGTATTTTTATTTTATGTGTATGAGTGTTTTGCCTGCATGTGAGTGCACCATGGGTTCTATGCCCATGGAGGCCAGAAGAGGGCGATGGATCCCCTAGAAGTGGAGTTAAGGACAGTTGTTAGCCACCATGTAGGTGCTGGGAACTGAACCTAGGTCCTCTGAAAGCTCTTAACTTTGAGCCACCTCTCCAGCTCCTACAATTTACTTTTATTAAAATCCAACTTACATAAATTCCTTGAATGCCAAATTGCACAACAGTGCTCTATGTACTCTCTTTGCTCACAGCCCAGTAAGGAGGGATTTTTAATTTTTCAATTAAAAATGAAAAAAATTTTAAATCTTAAATTAATTTAGTTTGTGTGATAGCACTCATGTAGAGGCTAGAGGACAACTTGCAGGAGTCAATTCTGCATGTGGGTCCTGAGAATCAGACTTAGAGGTTTAGAGGCAAGTGCTAAGCCATTCCACCAGCCCAGGCATGGATAATTTTAAGGTATAATCACTTGGATTCTCAATCTCCAAGGGTATTTTTTTAAAGTTCACCAAGTATAGTTGTTGGTTTTGTGATGAGTCTCCCATCCCATCAGTTTTTATACAATCTTCCTTCTCTCAGTCACAAAAAGGCCTATGTTTATCCCTTCCTAAATTTTCTTACATACTATACTACCTAAGGTGTATCTTAAAACCTCCAGGCAGGGCCAGCAGTACACTGTCTGGTCTTTCCCCCATCTTAATGACATTCAAAGAACTATATGATATTTCTAGTGCTAAATCCATCAGTTCTCACTTATTTATGACAATAGCATTTCTCAAGCTCAGACCTATTTTAAAGTTTAGGAGAAAATTTATGTACAAGACATATATAGCTTTCTTTGGGGCTGGAGAGATGGCTCAGTAGTTAACAGCACTAGATGCTCTTGCAGAGAACCTGGGTTTGGTTCCTAGCACCCACCTGGCAGTTAACAACCATCCCAAACTCCAGTTCCACAGAATCCAACACCCATGTCTGCCCTCCTTGGGCAATGCACAACATGGTGTACTTACATATTTGCAGATAATATACTCATACACATAAAAATTTCAAAAATAAAATATTTTTTAAATGTTAAAGTTACTTCAGCAAACATGCTTGAAACATAATCCTTTAAAATGCAGCATGTGGGCTGAGGATGCAACTGAGTTGGTAGAAGCCCTGGGTTCAATTCCCAGCACTACATAAACTGAGCATGGGGATGCACACCTGTCATCCTAGCACTAGAGAGATGGAGGTAGGAAGGTCAGAAATCCAAGGTGACCTTCAGCTACCCAACAAGCAGGAGCAAATACAGTGTGTGCTCAGGTCCCACATCTGTCACTGCACCAGCAGGGGGGCCTTGGACAAGCTCAGCTCAAGTCTCAAATTCCTCATCCATAGAACTGGGATAGGATCTATCTAATTTGTGACCTCAAGTAAGACAATATGTGAAAAGCTGACAACAGAGCCCCTGGTTCCACATAAACATGTGTGAAATGCTGACTTCTATACTTTGCCTTACACAAGGCCTGCCTAGCACAGTGATTAACTCCATTACAAATTCTGGCTTGGCAGGAAAAAGAAAAGCAAACAGTAAACCACATGTCTTTTTAATTTGTGATTTCCTGACCAAACAAGGATGTATCTTACTAGATTAAACTAAGGCATCAAAGATAAAAGCAAGCATAAAACTTGACAAGAACTGATTTAGATTACCATTGAATTAATACCCAATATTTATAGGACGAAAAACTGTACTATACCTACATTAAATCTTCACACCAGCCTTCTGAATCAGATGCTTTTGTGCCCATTTTACAGATAGGGTAATTAAGGATCATAAAAATTAAATAATGTATAAAAGGTCTTCCATTAATCACTGCAAAAACAAAACTACAAAGGAAAGAAAGATGTCTTCATAATGGAGATTCTACCAGGATAAGCTTTTAAATTAAATGGGAATCTCCCTGCCTTTAGCACTAGTGCTTTTCAAAATGCACTTTTGAAAGTGCATGAAGTGATGAAGCATGTACATCAGGTTTGTTTAGGGCACTTTTTAATTAAATGCTGATTCTGGGGCTGGAGAGATGCTCAACAGTTAAGAGCACTGTCTGCTCTTGCAGAGGACCTGGGTTCAATTCTCAGTACCCACATAGCACCTAACCACCATCCGTAACTCCAGTTCCAGGGGAATTCAACACTCTCTTCTGACTCCTCAAGCATTGCACCACATGGGTACACTTAACACATGTAGGCATTACACTTATACACATAAAAAATAATAAATAAAAATATTTTTAAAATGCTGGCTCTGCCAGGCTCAGGAGTATACACCTTTAATTCCAGCACTGGTAGTCTCCCTGTGAGATCCAGGTCAGCCTGGTCTACATCGCAAGTCCAGGGCAGCTGGGGCTACAGGGAGATTCTGTCTCAGAAACAAACAAATAAATGCAGATTCTTCCATTCCTAGAGTTACAGCCTGTAAAAGGGGCCAGAAGTTTATATACAGTGAGTTCAGGTAAACCAACTGATACTGTCTGGGAAGTTCAGGTTCTTCTACCTTCTGAGGCAGCATGTGATCACAAAGGAGTCAGAAAGACTTCGGTCTGCTGCAACCAGGACAGTGTACAGAAAGTACTTAGAGAATACTGTTATTCTCAAAAACAAACTAAAGCCCTCTGCCTAAGCTGAGATGTAGTTCAGGGTGGAACACTTGTGCAACAATAACGAACCATTTCTTGTTGGACTGTGGTGTGCCACAGGCTGAGAGGACGACAGTTCAACAGGATGGTTCCCACCCACTCTCCGTCAGCTCAGGAAGCACCCACTTGGCTTCTCGCATCTACCGAAAACGCAGACCGTGCACTGAGGGATCCACACTGAGCTCTTGGCCACTTCTCTTGTAGTAGTCAGAGGGCTGGCTTTAGTGACTGTTCTCATTTAGTCACTGTTACCTTGAGAAAGCTGGTCACGCTGCTGCTCATCTACAAGGCCCTTGTCTCCTTCACAAAACTTTCTGAATAACCACTGTACTATTTGTTTGCTAGCCGCTTTATGACCCTCTGGCCTTTTCTGATGCACATATACAGAGGCATACACACATAGATAGAGAAAAAGAAAATAATGGGCTGCAGAGATGGCTCAGTGGTTAAGAGCGCTTGCTGCTTTTCCAGAGAACCTGAGTTCACATCCTAAAACTTACGTCAGGTAGCTCATAACTGCCTATAACTCCAGTTTCAGGAAATTTGATGCTGTTTACTGGCCTCTGCAAGTACCTGCACATGTAAGAAATACAGACAAACAGACACACATACAAATAAAAAATCTTTTTCAAAAAGAAGAATGCCTGGAGGAAATAAACAGTTCAACACTTTACAGTGGGGTCACTAAGCTACAATATAATTTCTTTAAGAAAAGGCAATTAAATAAATTACACTTATCCAGTCTTACATATCCTTGGCAAAATCCCCCCGTAAACTGTATGATAAAGTACTCTGTAATTCAGTCCTGTGAAATTCCCCACTTTATTATAATATATAAGAAAAAATTCTCAACCTGTTTGGTCAAATGGATTTCCTGTGGTCTACTCAGGCAAATTTTCTTCACTAGTCTACTGAGATGCACCTGTGTGATTCAATAATTCTAAAGCTGACAAAGAGCTACTTGAACCACTCAGCAAATAAGTACCTTACTGTAGATTCCCTTAAGAGATTTTCTTCTGTTTAAGGACATTTTGTTTTCAATTATCAGTGAATTTCATGCAATTGACAGAAAAAGAAAATGTTACACTCTAGTATTTGGCAAATAATTGGTAATTCATGTTTCTTGAACTAAAGTCAATTTTTATTACATACACAAATACATATAAAATATAAGTACCATGGTAATAAAAATATTATTAAAGTGAAATTAAAAGGGTTCAGGATAATAAATTGTTGATGTGTACCTTCCTGAACATACTGAAAAAAGGGTCTCTGCTTAGTTCACAACTATATATCAACCATTCCTTGACTGTCATATACTAAACACTCCATAAATGTATTAAATCTTGTTTAAAAACAACAACAACAAAAATTTCCCTTTAAAAAAGTAAAACAGAATGGGCCATAATGGCACATGCCTTTAACCCCAGCACTCAGGAGACAGAGACCTGGTCTATACAGCAAGTTCCAAGCCAGCTGTGGCTACAGGGAGACTCTGTCTCAGAAAAACAAAACAAAATAAAATAAAATAAAACCAAGCCAGTGAGGTGGTTCATCAAGTACAGGTGCTTGCCATGAAGCAGGGCAACCTGAGCTGGGTCTCTGGAATCTATATGGTGGAGGGAAAAAAAACACTCCTGCAAGTTGTCCTCTGACCTCCACATGTGCTGGGCTATGTATGCCCACACATATACACACAATAAACATGTTAAAAAAAATGTTTAAGAGAAGTTCCCTGGTTATAAAATAAATAATAAAAAATAAAATTAATTCATAGTCTTAAGGAGTTGGAAAAAAGTAAGTCCTTAAGTGCAATCTCCTACCAGACAGAACTTCCTCCTTCTAGGCAATACTCTGCCTGCATCAAGGACCCAGGAGCTCCTGACACTGTAAGACAGTTTAGTCCAACTGTGGAACAGCTCCAAGCCCCTGCTCTCTACTTACCCCCTGTACTTAAAGCCCTGAATTAAACGGGGATCTCCATATTGGAGTGTATTTATTTATCCAAGAGTAAAACATATCATTCATAGAGGTGTGAGGGAAAATGAGAGATTCTGTATTAAAATTTTCACCTTTTAGATTAAAAAGCTGTATTTAATACACAAATAGACACTGGACCTTCATTGAGCCATACATCAGACTGGTCAGAAGAGACCTGCAAAGTTCCTCACTGGGGAAGGGTTAAGAACAGTGCCCTCAGGACAAGTTCATTTTCAGCACACTGAAACTTCAGCATAGGTTCTAAGTAATAAATGCAGATCTCTATAAACAGTAGAATCTTCATACCGTGACTATAACTCTTATTGCCAAGCATTTATGAGTGGAGTTTAAAGATCAGTAACTTCTTTCTATGGAGAGCGATCATTCTAAACATGCCAACTATTTATGCGATGCCAAGCGGCAGTAGTATATGCTACCTGGCAGATACTAAAAACTGAAGCTGCCTTTCCAAGTAAGGATGACAGTTTAATGCGTAAGAAAATAAATGCTTCTAAAAGGAGATCTGTAGTGTTTTTGAAAACTATATTTGGAAATGTTTCAATGATTTTGTGGTTGAAAACAGTTTCTACTAAAAACATAACTAGACATCAAAATCCAAGGTGTGGAGGGAGGAAAATAACAAGTTCGAGGCTAGGCTAGGCTATTTGGCAAATCCTGTCTCAAAAGAAAAAAAGCAAAAACAAAAGTCTAGCCCAGTGTGGTAGTGTATATCTTTGATCCCAGCATTTGGGAGGCAGAGATAGGTGGATCCAGACCAGCTGGAGCTACAGGAAGGCCCTGTCTCAAAAAGACCAAAACATAAAAAAGAAAGAAAGGGGAATAAAAAAGAACTGGGCTGGAGAAAGAGGGCTCAGCAGTTAACAGCACTTGCTGTTCTTGCAGAGAACCAGAGTTCAGTTCCTAGCACAGTAGCTCACAACTACCTATAACTCCAGCTACATGGGAGCTGCTGCTTTTTTCTGGCCTCTGGGGGTAATCTTAATCTTTTTTTTTTTTAATGTTTCAAAAAACAGATTTGAAATGTCAGTCATGAGGTCAGTAGTGCAGTCTTCAATTACGACACACAGATCTTGTAAGTAGCTGGTTCCCAATTCTGAAAATCATTAAAATTAAGTGACCCAAGTTACTGATTTTGGAATCAGAACTGAACAGCTATGCCTACAATCACTAATCATCAAAACAGCACTAACCTAAATTAGCAATGGTAAATATTTATTTTACCAGCACTTTGACATCATTCTTGACTGGCAGAGCTCTTGCTCTCAAGGAGAATGAAACAGCTCTCAGACTGAGTCTACTGGTGATTTATTTGGGGAGGCGGGGATCTTGAAATCAAGCTAGAAACCCAGATATGACCAACTCTGCTTCCTGTGAGGATGAACTAGAACCCCACAAAGTGTACAATAATGCCTAACACAAGCAGATCTCAATAAGCACTGCCTGCCTTCTCCATGATCTTACACACATGTGAGCAAGGAAGGCAGCATCAACGTGTGATCTTAAGTACACACTGTATGGCCGATAAAGACAGCAGCAATGCAGGAATTCAATTTGAATTCTGGTTGCTATCGGTGAGATTTGAGACATGTACTTAACTCCATTTATAAAACAGAAATAATAATGCCCACCTGTTAGGTTTAATGTGCATCATTTAAGTCA
Organism: Eospalax fontanierii; assembly: GCA_035773235.1. NCBI lineage: Eukaryota > Metazoa > Chordata > Mammalia > Rodentia > Spalacidae > Eospalax > Eospalax fontanierii. The sequence continues at coordinate 73,548,206 of CM069536.1, forward strand.
TTTAAGAGTACTCTGTACTGTGCACCAACTCTCTCTCCCAAGAAGACATTTAATAAGCATCTAACCCTCCTTCAAGACAACCTGCTCAGTCTAAGAAATCTGCCCTCCCGAGGGCATGAGATCTCTCACCTTTCAGCTCTTCCCTACCTTCAAGCCTCTAAATAAGATGGTTTGATCACAAAAAAAGATAACCCTTTCATATAACTATACCAAAAACACAGGCTCAAGGGTTGTTGAATTTTAAAATGTCCATCAGACTCCATCTTCTAACCAGGCATGATGGGACACACCTGTAATCACAGCACTAGGGAGACTGAGGCAAGATTGTTGCCCTGAGTTCCAGACCATCCTGGGCCAAACAACAAGTACTAGGGCAGCTAATTTTAATTTAAAAATTAAAAGAATTCCCATCTTCTGGCAAGAATAACAACTATACAATAGCCTGACAGAGAACCTGACTGGTCCTTTAATGTTTACTGAACCCAAAGGATCTGGGTTCTGACAGCCTAGACAACCTTGTTAGGACCATAGCTTCTTGTTATTCAAACTAGAGATCTTTAAACTATCTTGTATTCTCTCTCTAGTTTAAGTCACCTACTTTCAATACAATTATGTATTTATTCATAACCTTTAGCAAAAATTAACATAGTTTCCATAATTTAAGCTTTTAGATGGCAAAGGGGAGAAGTCACTCCGTTCTTGTCAAAGCCAAGTCACAGCAGACTAAAATACGAGGCGTTCTGCTCACAGATGCTTATACACCTGTATTTGGTGAGATGAAATATACGTGAAGCGCCAACTGGACAATGAGTTAACCACTGCCTCCTGTTGACAGGGAAAATAGGCTCCTTTAAAAGCCTAAAAACTGCTGCTTCAGCGCTTTGGCAACACTGGCTTTTACGATCTGTAGATCTACCACGTGAAGCAAAAAGGCAAATCTAAACGGCACTACTAGGGCCACACAACGATTCACAGGCTGGAACACAAACTGGTCCTACAAACATGTAATCAAGCAAAGCAGGCAAACCGGCAGGGGAGGCCTTCCCCGAACTTTGTGGACGCCAAACACCGTACCTAGACAATCAGGCAAACGCGGTGTGCCAGCTGCCAAGCCATAAGTAAAGGGGGTTTTTGACATCTCTTCACCTTTAATCTTTCCGAGTGTTTGCAAATGCGATGTGGTTTGTTTGCCTAGACCCGCAGACCTCCGCTCACCTCCTTCCCTGGCCCCTTTTCAGCATGCTTCAAATACCCCCTAAACTTGACTCGATGGTTCCATTGGGTGCCTCCAGGACGGCCTCCAGTCGGAACACGCGATGTGATTCGGGGGCACAAACTTACTACAAACCACATTTTAACACAGGTCCCTGAGCCCAGCCACACCTGGGTCCAAATAATTGCCAAGGAGAGACCGAGCGTCACCGATCCTGACCCTCGCTCCGATCTGGTCCAGCGGAAAGCGAGTCCCCAGCCCGGATGGCCCGCGGCGGCGCTTACCCATTTGTCCAAGGGGACCTGGGCGAGGGAGCCGGTGCCCTGGTACAGGTCCAGGCTGAGCTGCTCCAGGCTCAGCTTCTCCTGCAGGAAGTGGCCCAGGTACCTCTGCAGGAGGTACCGACAGGCCCTCTTCTTGATAGACTCTGAAAATGGCCAAGGCATGGTGAGGGCTGGCGGCAGGGCCGGCTGGAGCTGCGCGCGGCGGCGCCTCTGGCCTCGGCTCCGGCGGCACCTCGGGGTCCGACCGGCGTCCCCAGTCCGCGGCGGGGTCTACACCTGCGGCCGCTGCATGCCGCTTTGGCGCGGCCGTGCCTCAGGGCGACCCCATGGCGCGCGGCGCGGCGCGGCGCTCGCGCTAGGCCCGGCTTGGACGAGCCGCGAAGGGGAACCCGGCGCCCCGGGTCGCGGGCTCCGAAGCGCTCGGTCAGCCCAAGGAGAGGATGCCGGAGAGTCAGAGGACGAGCGGCCGGGCCGAGCCAGACTCCGACACCGCGCGACTAATTTGTTGTCATTTACCAAGCGCGTTCCCGCCCCCGAAGCGCTCCTGCCGCGTTCTCGAGACTCGCTCCCGGCGCAGGCGGAAGTGACGCCATATTGAGAGTTGAGAGGAGGGGGAGAAAAGGGTCTGGGCAGGAGCATTTCCGGTGGCGAGTGGGGCGGGGCGAGGGCGAGGGCGGGGGCGGGGGCGGCGCCGCGGGCCGGCTCCTGACGCCTCCGGTGGAGGAAGAGGAGGAAGATGGGAGCGCGCAGGTGAGCGAGCGGGTGGGCTGGTTCCGGCCCTCCGGGGACGGGGCGGCGGGGCTGCGGGTCCGGTCTGACAGGGATCCGGGGGCGGGTCCGGCCTGGGCTGCCCGGGTCCTCAGACTCCGGCCTGCCGGGAAGTGATCCTCCGAACGCCGCCGGCTCCCGGGCCGAGGACTGGAGACTCCCGGGCATCTCCGCCCGGACCTTGACCGGTGCCGGTGGCCAGCACGTTCGTTCCCCTCCTCGTGCTGGCATTGTTTGCAGAGCATCCTCTTGGTCTAATGGCTTGCAGTTCGCACAGCGCTTAGTTCATCCTGAGTGTGCCGCGCCGGCGACCAGGAAACTTGGGGTTCAAGGCATTTGTGGGCAAAACTGTTTTCTCAGATAAATCTGCACGCTTCCTGACCCCAGGGGGACCTCGCGGAAGAATTTATGCTCTCCTAGGAATCTGCATAATCGTGTTTTTGCCTTTTTAAAAGGCGATTTTGCCGAGGTGGAGTTGACTCCTAAGTTAGGCACTCCTAAAGGCCCAAGTTCCGGTACCTTTGCTGTCCTGGCTTAGAATCCTGAAAACATTGAGCCACCTTGTGCCTGCCGCTGCACTACCTGAACCTCTGTTGCCTCCCCTGCCAGGTGTGAGCAGATTAATGTGGTATGCCCAAGGATCATTAAGAAGACTAAATGGTATGGGCAGGGCAAAAACCTAAGCAGAGTCGTGAACATACAGATGACTAATGGAGGAGAGTGAATTAAGATGACCAACTTAAGGAGTTAAGTATCTACTATCTCGAGCTGTTTCATGAATGCTAACAGCCTGGAAATGTTGGCAGAGAGGTCTGGTTCTCCCTTCTACACCTTTCTCTTAAAGGACAAGTGTGCATGAAGACTGTTGATGTCCCTCAGTCTTTTTAAATCCCAAGTGTTCCCAGTAACTTCCTTATACAAACTTTTAAAAATATTTGACACTCACTAAGTTAAAGTCACTTTAGTCTGAAATATACAGAAGACTCGGTCAAGCAGAAGCTTGGGGTGTGGTTCAGTGGTAGAGTATGTGTTTAGCACACAAATGGCAAGCCCTGGGCTCAAATACCAGCTCCAGGAGGGAAGGAGGGAGGAAGGGGAAGGAAAACATTCAGGCCGAACCCAAGGAACATATGTCCTAAAGGAGAAGGACCATTCATTTATTAAGGATCTGTTGATGCCCACTGTATGCCAGGAACTATTTTAAGTATTCGGAATACAGCAGCAAACAATTTAAGGCTCTGCCTTCGTAGAGCTTCTATTTAATTGAATGATGAAACAGTGGTATACCATTGGTGATTATTGCTACAGGAAAAGCACTAATAACAGAAATTGAGAGGGGAGAGATTTGTTGTTGTTTTTAATTCTGGGGGGTTTGATCACAAGACCTGCACATGCTAAGCAACTGCTCTGCCTCTGAACTACGTCCCCAGAATTGGTTCTTTTGGTTTGGTTTGATTTGGTTTAGTTTGGTATGGTTTTGAGACAGGAACTATGTTACTCAGAGTGGCTTTAAATTTGTTATGTAGCCCCAGCTAGCCTTGAACTTGGGCTCTTCCTGCGTCCCAAGCACTGGGGTTGCAGGCTTGCATCACCACATCTAGCTCTGCCATGTTTTATACAGGTTATAAGTAAAGGCCCCTCATTTTAAAAGATAACATTTTAGAGGAAACTTAAAGAAAACAAGGAAGTAAGGCACATGAATACCCAAAAGAGTTATTTTCCAGACAGGTGAAACAGTATCTGTGGGATTCAGTGATAGGAGCAATGCATGGTGAGTTCAGAAACATGACAAAGAAGGGAAGGACAGCATAGAAACCTGGCAGACACCAGGTCAGAGAAGGATTGTAGGCCATTGTAGAGACTTGGGTTATTGCTTTGAGTGAAACAAAGAGTAATACGACATAATGTGGCCCAAGTTTTTCCAGCCACATATGCTAACTACTGTGTTGAAAATAGCCCGGTGTAAGGGTTGGAAGACCAAAGTGAACACAGCCAGACCAACACTAGGATAGTGCAGTAATCCAGATGCAAGGGTTGGACCAAGCAGCAACACTGAAGGTCATTAGAAGCAGCTAAGTGCCAGATACATTTTGAAACTAATAATACTACTTGCAAATAATAACAGCACTTTCCATAGTATAGACAAAGCAGGGTCAAAGGTCAAAAGTGGGTCTTGCCTAATCTAGGTCTAAGAAATTTTGAAGTGCACCTTTGACTATGAATGAGACTTGGACTTCAGTAACTGTTAAATAGGTGGTTTCCTTTGAAATATAAAATTACATTCAGACTCTCCATAGGATGCCTGCAATTACAGATCCCAAAAGAGGAAATGACAATGAAAGATTTTGCAGTAGCCAGCACACTGCAGTAAAATGTTACCTGTGTCATCCTGTACCTTTTAGTCCTTCAGGGAGAAATCATTATGGTTAGGATTTGAGAATTGCCATTGTTGTACTGTTAGCTCAAATAGAAATCAAACTCATCCTATGCCATGGGGCCATGCTTATGTTTTATCAAAGGCAAGGTCCTAGTACAGAATGCCCACATCCTAGCATTTATTAAGGAAGATGATAATAATTACACAGCCAGATATTGTCGACTTTTAAGATTTACATAACAGAATCTCCAGTGAGAAATTAGAAGGTATATTCTGCAAACCAAATGCATCAGGGCAAAACAGTAATATCCATAGAGACCCATGTTAACAGGTAAAGTGAAAAAGAAAACCAGTGTGATGTTGATTATATTTAAGACTTGCACATGAGTCTGGCTCAGTGGAGCACACCTATTATCCCAGCACTTGAGAGACGGATGCAGAAAGACTAAAGCTCAAGGAAAGCCACCCTGTGCTAATGTGACCCTGTCTCAAAAAAAGCAGACAACAACAAAAAAGACTCATAGACCTACAACATGGCTCACTCAGTGGGTAAAGGTCCTTGCCCAGCCTGATAACCTGAGTTCAATCCCTGGGACCTACATGGTAGAAGTACTCCTGAAGCTGCCCTCTGACCTCCACACAAGCTATGGCAAGTCTCCCCCCAATGCACGTATACAAAATAAATGAATGTTTATATATGGCATGAAGAACAGGACCGTGGTATCCAGACTCATATGCCCCAAGGCCCTTGGAGGGGTCTGAACAGCCACCACCACACATAATGTGAAGAGCACTGAACTCAAAAGTAAAATATCCTGAGTTTTAGGATCCAGATCTTCGAGTTCTTAAAAGATGTATGTTAAGCTGAGTTTTGTTACACTCCTGAGACAGAAGCATCAAGATGACTAATTCGCAGAAGGCCAGCCTCAGCTGTATAGTGAGACCTTGTCAAACAAATTTGTGGTATGTAATAATTAGCAAAGTTTCGAGTGTATGTGTGTGTTGCTAGGCATCAAACCTGGAGCCCCACACATACTCAGCAAACACTGCTGCTATGCTACAGTGTAGCCCCAGAAGATTTTTAAATTTGTATTCTTTTGTGATTTTTTTTTTTTTTTTTGAGACACAGTCTTGCTGTTACCCAGGTTGGCCTGAAACTTGCTGTGTAGCCCTAATGGGACTCCAACTGGAAATATTTCTGCTTCATGCTAAATGCTTGAGTTATAGGCATGTGCCATCACACATACCCCAACAAATAGTTCTTGAACTTGCTCTGTGCTGGCACCATTCTAAGCACTTTCTATCTGTTCACCTACTTGGTCTGTCAACAACACTTAAAGGTGGATTTTAGAACTGGCTTGACTTCAGAGAGAAGATGTGTCTAACTAGGAATATGCCTAAGTCCCCGAGTAACTGGCAGCTGAGATTCCCACTCTGGCCAGTCTGCTTGAGTGCCATTGACCACCATACCACACTGCCTCTCTTGTTTGTGTTGAGAGGATGATAGAGATTATAATGTAAATCCTTAAAATATAGAAGTCCTAAGAAATAGAAGTCCTTAAAATATACCATTGCTGCCCTCATCTGACCATTTGATGTAAACTGAAAGTTCAAACCTCTCTAAGATGAGTAATTGTAGCTGGACATGATGTCACACACCTTTAATCCCAGCTCTTGGGAGACAGAGACAGGAGGATCTCTGTGAGATTGCAGCCAGCCTGATCTACATAGTGAGTTCCAGGCCAGCTGGGGATACAGGAAGACCCTGTCTCAAAAAGACAAAACAAAAAAAAACAAAATGAGGTCTTTGTACTGTCAATACACTTTTCTGGTTTTATACACACACACATCACTTTGTCTCTTCTGTCATCTTGGGTGAAGCTGACCTCTACAGAAATTTTCCAGTCTTCACTGCTTTGAATTTGCAATGAAGCAAAAGAAAAGTCTAGTTAAAAATTATGAAGTAGGAGCTGGTGTGGTGTGTACACCTTTGATCCTAGCACTGATGTGGGAGCAGAGGCAGGTGTATCTCTGAGTGTGAGGCTAGTCTGGTCTACATAATGAGTTCCAGACCAGTAAGACCCTGGCTCAAGATACAAAACAAAAATAGGGTGTAAAAGACTTAGCAATAAGTATCTTGGTAACTAGTTCCATGAATCCTCAAAAACAGAGAAATAGTAGCAGCCCAAAAATTACCAACAGATGGAGAAAGCTGTGAATAATTTATGTGGGGTATTTTAAAGAATCCTTTATGAGCACTTTATAGGAAGCGATGCAGTGTGCAAAAATGGCTGATGGCAGCTGTGAGGAATTGCCATGGTTGAGGGCTCCAGCAGCAGCCATCACTTAGGCTGTGGTTAGGGCAGTGTGGCACCTAGAAGGACATAGGGAGGTGTTCTGTTTTCTAGCTGTTGATTTGCTTTAGTTCTAGGAATCTTCCATTCCTTGAGGGCTGTGAGTAATAAGCTGGAACTCCTGGGTTTGTTTGAGGTTTTAACATTCAGTGTTTGTTTGTTTGTTTGTTTTTCATCCAGTGTTTGAGAGTCTTTTCTTAGAATCTTATTTACAGTCTCTGGCTCTGAGGTTATAGTGTCGCTTCTTATTTTTAGTTCTGGAGACTTGTCAAATTCGCACCCTGCATAGCTTCACCCTTAATTTGCCCGTAATCACAAAGCACAGTAATACACTTGCCTTGATTTGTGATAACTGGGTGATGCCCGTGTCTCAGTCATTGTTGAAGCTGCAGTGTAGAGTAACTGTAATCCAGTTATAAATGAAAAATAGAGCCAGGCATGCAGGCACATGTCTTTAGTCTCAGCACTGGGGAGACTGAGGCAGGCAGATCTCTGTGAGATCAAGGCCAGCCTGTTCTACATAGCAAGTTCCAAGCCAGCTGGCACTATAGGGAGACCCTGTTAAAAATAGATAGATAGATGGATAGATAGATAGATAGATAGCTGATATATTTGCTAAAGCCATTGAAAACAAATGTAAATGTTAGGTGTTGTAGTGTCAGAATATAAAAGTTAAACAAGGTTTGTGATTTGCACAAATTCTGAATGATGCTAATTATAATTGATTTTTTTATCTCTGTCTTATACATTTTTATTTATTATTTTTATTTATATGTTTGAGTATATTGTCTGCATGTATGTAAGTGCACCTGTTGGGGTCCCTCTGCTCAGTGCCAGCCCAAGGGGGACGCAGGGTCTCCGCCGAAAGGGGGTGAGTAGGCGTGGAATCAACACACAGACTCCGGGAGCAGAATGATAAGCATGCAGAGGGCAAGTCACAGCAAACCTCGTTTATTCAAGGAGGTGCAGGGGGTTTTATGAGTTTGGTTAGACAACTCCCTATGGGGTGGATCACCTCGGTGCAGGCTCTCTCCAGACGCAGGGCAGAAGCTGGCATCACCCCTGGCTGGAGCCCAGCACCACGCCCACAGGAGCCACTCCCTTAATCCTCATACAGGTGACCTGGCTAAAGTTCACACTGTATTATGCCATTCTTACATAGGAGCCACTCCCTTAATCCTCATAGCAGGTGACCTGGCTAAGGTCCACACTGCATTGTGCCCTACATGAACCCATGGGCAGGTCAGAAGAGGGCATTGGATCCCCTGGAACTAGAGTTACAGATGGTTGTTAGCCTCTATGTGGGTGCAGGAAATCAGTCCTCTGTGAGAGCAGCCCATCCTCTTAACCACTGAACATCTCTCCAGCCTCTTGTCTTTATTTTTTTTAAATATGCTACATGTGAACATCCCATTTTATTTGAGAGCAATGCTGCCACTTGCTTTAGCTATCTTAACAATACCCCAGAGTCTATGAGGAAAGTGTTCTTTCCTCATCCGTCCTGAACTTTCCAACAGGTCTCAGGATTGTTCATTGTTTATTACTGCAGACAATACATTTTCATAGGACAGCAAAAGTAGAACACGTTAGTTTTCATGGTTTTGACAGAGTCTCTGACATAAACAACTTAGGAGGAAGAAAGGTTTATTTTGGCTCCCAGCTTCAGAGTGTTCCGTGCAGGGCCCACTGGGAAGCAGAGAGGAACTGGGGATAAAATATCCTCCCCAAAGGCACTCCTCCAATGATTCCAAACAGGCCCCAGAAGAGAAAGTTTCTACAGGTTTATGGGTTCATCAGGTTGATTGATCTTATGATGAGATCAGAGTCTTTATAACTGAGCCACATCTCAAAGATTGGCTGTGTGAGCTTTTGGGAGACTGTGTTGTGGCCAAGCTATAACAGAGTATTAATAAAAAGCTAGACCTTTCAGAATTAACTTTTATTTGTATGTGGTGCTGGGGATTGAGCTTTGGACCTTAGACATGCTGGGCAAGCACTCTACTACTGAAGAAAAATAGACTAAATGAAGTGGAAGGAATTATAAAAACTTAGAGAAGGGCTGAAGAGGTGGCTCAGCAGCTAAGATTACTGACTGCCCTTGCAGAGGACCCAGGTTCACTTCCCAGGCTAACAACCATCAAGAATCCAATGCCCTCTTCTGACCTCCCTGGGCATTGCACAATGTAAGTGCACTTACACACATGCAGTCTATACTCATACATGTAAAATAAAAATAAAATAATAAAATTAAAAAGAAAAAACCTAGAGATTGCCTGACTGCTAACCTCTGCTTTCTACCAGCTCCTGCCTATTAACCATAGATGGCCAGATACAGACACACAACTAGAATCACCATCTTTTTGAGTTAATTCATTGGTAGGGCAGTATTTTTCAAACTTACTTTCTTTTTCTTCTTTGTAGTGGGGGACAGAGAAGGCACAGGGCCTTTGCTCAAACTTACTTTTCACTGACATTTTCACCAGAAAGCAAAGGAAACCCTAGTGGTGTAGATATATACCTTAAAAGTAGCATACGGCTTCTAAATATGTTCATTTTTTATTCGGTCAATCTTACATAATGGCTTTATAATGTCAATACAGTTGGGGTGATATGTATATCCAAGAGCACCTGTGTAGAGCATGTGTCTCATCACAGCCTGAGTAGCAAAGGGCTAGACTTGTTCTGTAGTTTTCTAAGTCAGAAAACAGACAGTGAAGATCTTATGCCAGACAGTGCTGGTGATGGGGATGTCACAGGCCCTCATGTTGTTAGTAGTGAGGTCTAAGTCCTGCAGTCCCAAGCAGAGATTTTACTTAGGATGTGATGACACTGGTCAGATTCAATACCAAATCCTACAGTAGATGTGTCTGAGCTAAATTTAGAAGGACTGGAAGTCCTCAAAGTAGTGTCAAAAATTTTTTTTCAGCATAAATCTACAATTGGGATGTAGCTCAGTGGTAGAGCACTCATCTCGTGTGACCTAGGTTCTGGGCTCCAACCCCGGACTGCAGAATAAAAGCAGCAGGAGGCCTCTCAGTGTGTGCCAAGACTATTCCGTTCATTAGTGAGAAGTGAGTAAAATGTAAGACTAGCTCAAAGTCAGTGAAAAAGCTGATGAAATGGGTTTGCATGTGAGTCAGACGTGGTACTGCTGTATCCAGAACCTGAAACAAATACCTTGAAGTAAGAGGGCTTCATCTTCCTCACAGCTGCAGTGTTTGGTCCCTGGTTGCTGTCCCATAGGCTTATTCAGGTCATCATGGAGATGGGGGACAGAAAGCAGAGAAGAGCCAGAGATAGAACAGCTGTGCCCAGGGGTCCAGCTCCAGTGACCCACTTCTTCCAGCTATGTCTTTACCTTCTGAAATTCCCAGAATCTCCCAGAATAACACAGCCACTGGGGACTAAGTGTTCAGCACATGAACCTGAAGAGGATATTGATGTAAACTATAGCAATAGAATTGTAAGTTCGCTCCACACTGACACCTGGGATTTTGCCATCTGGCCAAGGCTAACAGGACCCGCCCACCTTAAATAGCAAGACGTTAGGCAAAACTACATGAAACGGTGGTTGTAAATGCTTTGGACATCAAACAAGGAGTGAGCCCCGAGGTACAGGATGTTAGTGAAGTGAATCATGTGTCCAGTGTGTTTCTTAGAGATAGTTTATACATGGCACTTAGAGAAAACACAAGTAGTAGACTCCCCCAGGAAGACAGGAGGTGGGAGTATAGGAAGGCCACAGCAACCAGGATGGAATACTAGAAAGAGAGCTGAGGTCAGCAAGCAGTAGCTGTGGACATACACAAAGAGCATACACTTCAGGTGCAACTGAAGACCTCTCCACATGGCTATAAAGCTCTGCTTAAGGCTAAAGCAAAAACTACCCAGGAGCAGAGAGATGCTCAGTGGTTAGAACACTGGCAGCTCTTGCAGAGGACCCTGGGTTCAATCCCCAGCACATACATGATGTCTAACAACCATCTATACTTCAGTTCCAGAGGATAGAACTCCTTCTTCTGGCCTCCACAGGCATTGTATGACATAGGTACACCTACATACATGCATGCAAACCATTCATACACATAAAAATAAATAGGGGACGCAGCCTGCTTGTAACCCAGGTGGTGCCTCCTGGGGGCAGTTCTTTGGAGCAGCGTGGTGGCTGAGATGTTGGGCCTAAGTGGCCTCACCTTGGTCCTTCTGGCCGTGGCTGTCAACCTGGGCACAGCACATGCCACTGTGGACAGAAGATTGCAGAAAATTAACTTACCCTCCTTCTGGACCAACCTATAGAGGACCAGTTCCATGGTATACTGTACATCTTAATTTACCACCCTACAAAAGATGGCGTGAATTAATGGCTCATAAGGCACCAATGGTGAAGACTGTAGTGAGTTCCTGTAAGAATTTAGTAAATGCATTTGTGCCAAGTGGAAAAGTAATGCAGATTATGGACCGAAAGTTGCATGGTCTATTTGGCAGCACTAAGAATATCTCAACATTTTTATGAATTGTTTATCATGTGTACATCAGTAATAACTGAAGACAAAGAAGGTCATCTACAGGCTTTGAAATATTTCCTGGGTGAGATAGATTAACAGCACCTGCATCCTGACAGGAGGACTGGAATTTAACCGTGAATTAGGACCCCTTTTTTTGGCCTTTTTGAGACAGGGTCTCCCTATAATCCCAGCTGGCCTGGAACTCAGTATGTAGACCAGGCTGGCCTTCAAACTCACAGAGCGATCCAGCAGAAAGATCTGTCTGCCTCTGGTGGGATTAAAGGCATGGAGCCACCCTCCCTGACTGGACTTTCAAAGAAACGGGACTGTTTTCAAGGCTATAAGCTTTGCTGGATACATGGGCATATTAACAGGATTCAAAACAGGACTATTTAGTCATACACTAAATGAATGTTTCGGTATAAATGATGGTTTTCTGGGTGTCCTAGAATGAATTTGAGGAAAGAAAGTTGCCAAATGGGTAGGTTTATCACTAGATCAGTTCTGGAAAATAGTGCAAGTTATGAAGAAGCCAAGACTGTATTGATGAAGACCAAGATAATGGCCCCAGCATATTTTACATTGGGAGGCAACCAGTCTGGGGAAGGTTGCATGATTACAAGAGAAAGAAAAGGGTCTTTGGATGTGTATGAACTGGATCCTAAACACAACAGACAATATGTGGCGCAAACCAGTTATGACGGATGGGAAACACCTTGTTCATTGATGGTCGCAGACACCTGCAGAGTTGCATCCAAACCACACAAAACAGGAGCAGCTTGCGTTTGCAGCCATGGATGATGTTCTCTCAACAAAACCTGTCCTCACAAGCTGACTGTATTCACAACCTTGAGTGACTTTACCAAAGGTCTCTTTGAAAGTCAACTGCCAGATTGCCCAGACCCTTGTGTGATCTGGTCAGTACACATCCAGGCTTCAGGACATGCCGAGACCTAAAGATTGGACTCTCTAGCATGGCTGACCAGTGCATCTGTCTGATCTCCTTCCAGAATCTTCCAAGGCCTGCTGTCTCCAAGTCATGAGATTGTTCCCTCAGTGTGTTTGCAATTACAGACTTTTTTGACATAATCATCAGTTCCTATTTACAGTAAACCCATTAAGTGAAGTAAAACGGTCACATGGTTTGCCAGGTTTCGTTTCATGTTGACATTGGGGAAAGGGTGACCTTGATATGAGTAAATCACGGTCCTCTGCTGGTGTCTAACCCAGTGCCCTGTAGGAGTAACAAAAGGGAAACACTCCATGTTACTCAGGTTCTCATCTCTACCTATATGTTTATGTTTGTTCTGTCTGTCCATTTTTTCCTTCTGGTTTTTGTTAAAATAATTCAGTACCTTTGCTGCTAATGAGAGCAATGGAATTTCACTATGCTTGACTGGAGTTCCTGACATGAACATTTGGTACTTATTTTAATAGACAATAAATAAACTTTTGGCTCTGGAAAGTATTTTGGGGGGTTCATTAAGTAATAGTGTGCAGGTATTTTTATGTGAAGAATTACTTAATTATTTTGCCTCCCAGTAACCCTAGGAAGTTGTTGACTTCAAAAACTCAAGGTCCAAATTCTGCACATTAGTAAAAACATGTCCAAGAATTGAAAATAGCAAGTAAACTCATTAATGAATGCATCATTCATTAATAAATAGGTTTTTTCTTTTTCCCTTCTATTAGTTTTAGCCGTATTGTACAGTAGTAACTATCTTTTAAATATCAGTTTATGAAAAGTGCTAACAGAATTGTTGGTCTTCCTAACTTTTCACGGTTGACTGAACTGTGCAAAACTTTGTCCACTTCATTTTGTACAGTCTCAGTTGTATTGTGATGCTCAGTAAGCAGTCACTAGCGGTCTTGTCATCAATCAATTATTTTTTTTTAAAAAAAAAGGAACTACCCGAAAGAGTTAGTGGAAGCAATTTTCTGAGCTAAATCAGGACTAGGGATAGTTCCTGTGCCTTTAGAACACAATGGAAAAATCTCATAATTCACTGGGCATTGGGTTGAACACTAGGAGAAGTTTTGCCTCTCTAATGGGGTGGATTTAACCAAAGACTAAATGTGGCACTGGAACCTGGACGTAGCCTAAGGCCAGACCCAGAAAGGGGAAGCTGTTCCAAATGACTGTCCAGGATAATGCTCAGTAATATTTCTAGGCAAATAAAATAACATGAACTCACGATGCTCGTCTGCAGTGAAAGCTGACAAGTCTGCAGAGCAGCCTTGAGCAGAGGCTTCATAGCCACCTGTTGAAACAACAGATCCCAATGGGGACAAAAGTCTTGTCAGCTGAAACTAGCCCAGAAGATCACAGATTACAGCAGGTGGGCTGTTTAAAGACATAGTTTCAAAGGGCTGGAGGAATGTTCAAACAAATTAAGCAGAAGTAAAGAGATTTTAGAGGCGGAAGATTTGCAGATTTGAGAACAGTAGTTGGAACTGCTCAAAGTGAAACAAAGTTATCCTCAGCTTCATAGGAAGCTTTAGACAAGCCTGGGTACATGTCTTAAAATAAGTTAATAGATAAAAGGCAGGCTGGTGCATGTACCTTAATTCTAACATTTGGAATGGAGCAGGAGGAGTCCCATGATTTCATGGCTAGGCTGCACTATATAGTGAGCAAAAATTTAGCCAATATTGTGACCATGACCTTGTCTCAAGATGGGGGTGGGGTGGTAAGAAAGCCACCAAGGATATAAAACAGAATTCTAAAAAGTGACAGGCCCAAACAGAAGGACAGGAAAGGGGAGTAAAGTGGGGGGCGGGGGGTGAATAAAGCAGAAACAAATAGCAGCAAGATACTAAATTTATACCTACCCATATCAATAATTATAGTAATCACACTAAGCATAAGTGATCTAAACACCCCACTAAAAGATAGAGGTTGCCAGATTTGGGGTTTAAGAAAAAAGACCAAGGTATATGCTGCTAAGAAATCCATTTGAAGGGCTGGAGAGAATGCTCAGCAGTTAAGAGCACTGCTACTCTTTGCAGCAAACCTAGATTCAATTCCTATCACACCCACATGGCGGCTAACAACCATCCATAATGCCAGTTCCAGAGAATCCAACACTCTCTACTGACCTCCACGCATATTGCAGGACATGGGTGCGCTTACACATATGCAGGCAATACGGTTATACACATAAAATAAAAATAAAATATATTAATTTTTTAAAAATCCATTTGGCATTTAAAGGCATTATTTCCATTCTTGAGACCTTATGATAGCTTATTAGATCAAAATATCAGTCTATACTCTGCCAAACTAAGACATCTCTACCTATCTAGCACTCCCTAAACAGTGCCCTTGTGTATGAGTGATGCTAAGGTTCTTGTTACACTCTGGACCAATGTTTCTTAGGCTTTCTTCCCCATGAAGAATCCTTTCTTCTGTCCATAACTTTAGTCTCATTCCAGACCGCTTTGGACCAACCTGTTCCATGAGTCAGGCCCCATCATAGCTTAAAGACCATAGAGTGTCCTGCAGAAAGTAACGACTGCCATCCAATCCTCTTATTTTACAGATAAGAGCACTTGAGTTCAGTGAGGTTATGTGGCCACCCAAGTTCGTAGACACTTCTGGTAGGATTTGTAGCAGACCCCAAGCATGTCATTATGTTCTATATTCATCAGCCATTCACAGTTAAGTGTATTTCTTTGGCTCTGATTCTGATGTGTGTATGGTTTTAGTATCTGTCAAATTAGACATTGAGCTACCAGTAACTATCTCTAATTGCTAGTCTAGTTCTTAGAAAGCATTCTGGATAAAGCCAGGCCTGGTGGTGCTCTCCTGTAACCCCAGTACTTAGGAGGTAGAGACAAGAGGATCAGGAATTCAAGAACATCCTCAGCTACAAAGCAAGTTCAAGACCACTCTAGATAATGTGGAACCTTGTTGAAGGAAAGAGAAAAACTATAGGTGAGGTTATGACACTTGATTAAGAAACTTAGTGTCTAAATAGACAAGATGTGGAGGGGTGTAGCTCAGAGACCAACAGCCAAGATTGCAGAGTACAGGAAGTAATTCTTCCACTTTCACTGTTTTCAAGTGGATGTGGCCGATTGCCCTTCTTGGAGGAGTTAGGATTCAATTGTTTCTCAGTTTTCACATTTTGCTGCTGACATGTAAATTTAATTCAGTGCCTTTACAGCTAGTCATTTTCAACCATATATAGACCCAGTTCATTATCATTATTATCTACAAGTATATTTTCATTATATTTATTTGTGTGCACATGTGTGGGGTATACATGTGTCATGGCTCAAGTGTGGAGGTCAGAGAACAACTTGTAGGAGTTAATTCTCTCCTTCCACCACATGGGTCTCAGGGATTCGCCTCAGGCTTGACAGTAAGCACCTTTACCCACTTGACCCATCTTGCCAGGCCAGGATTGAATATTTTAACAAATTTGAATCCCAATTGGTACATCTGTGACACAGCACCTACACTTAAGACTCAG
Source organism: Eospalax fontanierii (assembly GCA_035773235.1). Taxonomy (NCBI): domain Eukaryota; kingdom Metazoa; phylum Chordata; class Mammalia; order Rodentia; family Spalacidae; genus Eospalax; species Eospalax fontanierii. The sequence continues at coordinate 73,564,185 of CM069536.1, forward strand.
GACACATCGGAAAGAGTGGGCAGAAATATTGTGAGAGCCGTAGGACAGGACACCTATTGTGAGACAGTGCCTTGCAGACATGGCAGGGATGTTGAAACCTCAAAATCTCAACAATATGGTTCCCTGCAGAAACCAGCCATAGGCCAGTGAGGGTGAGGGGACTTGACAAGGTCCACCCCTAGGTAAAGAGCTGTAGGAGAACAATGGCTGCTGAAGGAGGGAGACTGTTTTGTGTAGGACAGGCCTCTGGTAGGTTATTCTATTCTAAGTGGTCAGTCTGAAACCCATAAACATACAGCAACTCTAATGGAACTCAGTCGTGAGTGTGTGTGTGCGTGTGTGTGTGTGCTGTATATGTATGTCACAATAATGGTTGTAGAAGAAGAGGTCATGAATTCAAGGCGGGGAGCACTCGAGGAATTGGAGTGGGGAGAGGTGGAAATTAAGTTATACATTGTGCTCGTGTATAAAATCTCATAAATTAGTTAATCAAATTAAATTTTAAGTTGAATTCTTCCATGACCATGGCAAAATTCCAGGTGTTTCATTGCGTAGTAGCTGCACCTTAAAATTTTTTGTCATCATCACTGAAAGTCCTGTTCAGAATACTTATATGAAGATTAGTTGTTTCTTTTCCAGAAAGTGAGACAGCAGAGTTTCAGGGGATTCACACTGATGAGCCAGCCATCCTGAAGCCCTGACAGCCCTCACCTGTCAGTGATAATGCCAGTGGTTGACTTGTCACTGAAATGGGTATTTACCCTGTGGTGCAGGTACACAGTCAGTACACAGGTCATCCGCTGAGAAGTAGGACAGTGCTTGATAGGGCCTCACCGGTGGGCTGTGCCCTTTCCTGGGGGCTGTCTCCATGGAATTTCTGTTATAGTCAAACCTGAATAAAATTGCAGGCTGAGAATGAGAAGAAAATTCGTCTTATGACATTTTTACCATCTCCTGTTTAAAAGTGGCTTTCAGAGATTCATGTAGAAGGTGTCTGTTCACGGTGTTTTGATTGTCAAGGTGCATAGTCAGGTGTGGGAGCTGCTTCTCTGTTGCTCCATGCTCTGCCTCTGTAACTCCTGTCATCACCTGACACTGTGGTTTGGATGTGGTGTGAGTGTCCCTGAAGGTTCCTGTGCTAGAAACCTGGTCCTCAGATGCTGGTATTGATGTGGTAGGACTAGTTTAAGGGATACGGCTATTGGAAGGTATTGAGTTGTTGAAATGTTGCCCTGGAAAGGCATTAATGTAGTTCTTGGGACCCCGGTTAGTTCCTGTAAGAGCACATTGTTATGAAAGAGCTAGCCTGGCTCTTGACTCTCTCAGACTTCCTGATTTATTGTGTGATCTCTCCCATTCACATGCACTTCCACCTTCCCACCATCCCACTATTTTGTGACACTTCCAAGGGAACTTTCACCAGAGGCCAAACAGATGGGGCTTCTCTATCCTGAACTTTCAGTCTGGTGAGATAAATAAACTATTTAAGTGTCCAAATCCAGGTGTTTGTTGCAGCAACAGAAATCAGACTAAAACCCCAGCCAGCTGACTTCATTTTTTGAGGACCTGATTAAATAGGCAGCCGTAATCCAGAGTCCAGAAGCTGAGCGCAGCTCTTGACAGAAGGCACACAAACACAGCCTGTCCACCTCGAGACAGTACCTTTGACAGGGTCCCCTGTAGGTTTTGCTAGGATCATGAGGCTGGAGCTGTAGAACGCATGCAAGGGACCTTTTCAGAGAAGGCAGTCAGCTTAGCAGGTGCTTTGGGCTCCTCTGACAAGAACCCCTGCCTGGCTCCCTAGATCCAACATGCTTACTAAAATTATGGGACTGGAGAAATGGCTCAGCACGTAAGAGCACTTGATGCTCTTAAAGGCCTCGAGTTCAATTCCCAGCACTCACATTGAATGACATGAGTTCTTTTCATGAAGGCAATACACTCATAACACCAAAATAAAAATAATTTTTTTTTTTTTAAGTAAGGGGCTAGAGAGCTGACTCAGTGGTTAAGAGCTCAGGCTACTCTTGTAGAGGACCCAGTTTCAGTTCCCAGCACCCACATGGCAGCTCAAAACTGTCTGTAACTCCAATTCCAAGGGATCTAATACCCTCTCCTGGGCTCTGTAGATATTGCAGGCACGTGGTGCACTTACATACAGGCAAAATATTCATGCACATAAAGTAAAAATAAATAAATCCAAAACAGTTGAATTATGACTCCAAAAAGGAAGCGCAGAAAAAGAAGTCTCTTAATTACTTTCATACTCTACTTGGTGAGGAAGCACAGGGCACTTTTGTAGACTGCTTAATGATTTCTCAAAGCCATCTAGGCTAGACCCTGATGTGGAAAACCTATCAATACATGACCTTACATTGTGGAAGGAACTACATGTGTGGCTAAGTTAACCCTGAGAGATTACCCTGGATGGGTCAAGGTTGGCCCAATTGGACCACAAGAGTCCTTATTTTAAAAAGATCAGGAACTATCGACAGGAAAAGTGTGACCACAAAACCAGGTTAGCATGGTATGCCATTTTGAAGACAGAGTAGTATATTGGGCAGGTTCCTGTAGAAGACCTCTGTAGCTCCGCCACCCGCAATGAGGGGGGGCCATCCCTACTCACATGCCCAGAAGATATGATTCCAGGTCCTGCCCAGTTGATAATCAAGATTAACCACCACCCCGTTCCAATCTGACACCCAGCTACATCTCCTTGGGTCTCCTTAATTTGCAAATAAAGACAATAGTAGAGTCATAATTGTGCCTACTAAGATGTAACAGGCAACAGAGTCTCGAAGAATGCTTACTCATTCTGTTGTTATTTTATTTTGTTTTGTTTTGCTCCACTCAACAGAGAGGACTTTATTAGGGTCCACTGGCTGCTCGCCAGCAAAGATCAGGCACTGCTGGGAGGGAGGGAGGCCTTCCTTGTCCTGGATCTTGACCTTCACATTCTCAATGGTGTCACTGAGCTTCACCTGGAGGGTGATGATCTTGACCGTCAGGGTCTTCATGAAGATCTGCATCTTGGTGTCCCATGCAGCTACCTTGCTGAAGAGAAAGAACAGAATGCTTACACTTAATAGCCCATAACTTAAATATAGTATAGATTTTAAAATAGTTAAGTATTGATGTTATCTCAGTCGGTGTTCTATTATATGATAAAGGAATGGGAAAGAAAACACAGATCTGCTTAATGTATGTGTTTATTTGCATGAACATATCCTTAACAAAACAGGAGAGAAACACACATGAGAATCACAGCCCTCAGGTCTGTAGCTTGTCACGTGGCCTCAGCTGGTGTTTATAGCCCCCTTCCTCTGGTACCCTTCCTGTGCTTCCTCCACCAGCAGCAGTCACCTCAGTCGGCACCTCACAGGTCTCGACTCTTTCCCTGGAGAGGTGACCCACATCTTTATTCCTGATGTATCTGGGCCATTTGTCATCCTCCCTGGCCTGGGTTGTTGTGGTTCCCCATCGACCTTAGTCACAGGACACAGCAATTTGAAGAGGTCCTGAGGGGTCTCCTGCACGCCAGACGTACTCCACCTCCACTGCAGCAGTAATCCAGTTAGGGGCTGGTAGTCTCGATCCGTCACCCTGTTAGCACTGCAGCTCCTTTCTTAGCCTATTGACTCAAGGAGCCCAAAGTGGCCAGGGGGCTGGCTTAGCTTCTAGTTCATGAGAGAACTGTGCCTCTCCCGCTAAACCAAGATGTGTAGGCCAACAGAGCATAAGGTCATGGAAACAGGAAGCACAATTTGTGCTAGTAGACCACTGAGGGTGATGGTAATCACTCCCATGAGTACCCCTTGATTCCTGGATCCATGAATCCTGGATACAGGAGAAACAGTAGCATGTATTTGACCCTGATTCAGACATCTGGAGAACCCCATCCAGTCCTCAGGCTTTTGTTACTTCGTTGGCACTGTAACTGCATCTTTAAAAGGCAGGTTCCACTGTTGCACCAAGCCAGCTGCTTCAGGATGGTAGGAAACATGTTAAGACCATGAGCATGAGGCCACTGCCACACTCCCCTAGCTGTGAAGTGAGTTCTCTGGTTGGAAGCAATGTTGTATGGAATACACAGTGGTTAAGACACTCCATGTGTCCCGTGGATGATAGTTTGCAGAAGCATTATGAGCGGCTGAGCCATACTCAAAAGTAAAGTGTTGCATGGGGAAGAGCACTGGCCTTCCCACAGTGAGGTCATTGCTCAGCCTGCCTCCCCACTCAGGTCACTGCTGCTCTCCCTGGTGAATCGTGCCTTACCTGGGTATTGCTGGTCTTGGCTGCCTGCAGAGTTGGTGTTCAGCAGCAGCCATCGCTAGGTCAGCCTCAGCACATGGAGTCACAGAAAGGAATGAAAGCCAAGGAATTGAGGTTGCCTCTGGAAGTTAGAAATAACAGGGAAATAATCATTCCCAGAATCCTTCAGAAGGGTGAGCCTTGCCCATATCTTGATTTTAGACTTCACACTTTCACAACTTTGAGAAAATAACCATGTACTGCTTTAAGCCACCATGTTTCCCCTTATTCACTTTCTCATTGGCTGTAACAGCGTAGGAACCAAATAGCAGGCACACATTGCACTCAGATTTTATGAGACTTTTTACCAAGCCCCTCCTAGAAGTGTGACAGGCACGAAAATGCTCATCATCATCAGGGGTCCATATTTTAAACCTTTATCTCCCTGAGAGCCTGCTCTATCAGTGCTTTAGTTTCCTGCAGACTCCTGAATCTGTGAGTGCGCTCTCTTACCAGGATTTGTCTTGGGACTGAAAAGTGCAAGGTTGGCACACTGGACGAGCTCTGCTGCATTTCTTAGTCTCTCAGCCAGTGTTCTCTTCCCAGTGTCAGCATCGTCCTTGGACTCCTGTCCTTGTTGAGGAGCTGTGTGCTGTGACTGACTGGAAAGAATTCTGTGTGCTAATTAGGTGAGAGGGATGTAACTGAGCATAGGAGTCAGCCTCAGCACATTGCTTGGTGACTTCACTCAGTAGAGGAAGAGGCGTTGTAACTCCCCCAGAACACCTGTGTGGGATAAGGAAGAGCTAGAAGGGCAGTAAATACCCAAAAGTCTGTTATAGGGGCTGGAGAGGTGGCTCAGCAGTTAGAGGATCCGAGTTCAGTTCCCAGTATGCGGCAACATGCAACCATCTGTAACTCCAGTTCCAGGGGATCCTACGCCCTGTTCTGACCTCCTTGGTCATTGCAAAATAGGGGTGCACTTACATACATGCAGGCCATATACACATAAAAATAAATGAAATATTTTAAAGAGTTTGTTATAACCAGCAAAATAGATTATAATACCTTAAAACACTGCTTTTAAATGCTGCAGTAACCATTTATTTTTAATTTATAGATATCGCTTGTCAAAAGTTATAAAATGTATTCATCATTCAAAGAATGCTGTATAAAGTCTCCTAAGAGTTCACAGTGTAAGAAGCATGTCTTCTCTCTTTTGGAACTTAGTGCTGATTGTTACCCAGCACCCCATCCTGCCAGCCAGTATAGAGCTCTTCCATTCCAGTACCATGTCCCTTGTATCCCCCCATTAAGGCCCTGGTTACAGTGAATCAGACTTTTGTTCACGGAGAACTTCATGGACTGTCAGACTTTCTAATGTAAACATCTTTTTCTTTTTAAAATATATTTTTTAATATTTCTGTTTTATGTGTGTGCATGTATTGCCTGCGTGAGTGTAAGTGCACCAGTGTCATGTAGTGTTCTTGGAGAACAGAGGAGGGCGTCAGATCCCCTGGCACAGGAGTTACAGATGATTGTTAGTAGCCCTGTGGGTTCTAGGAATCAAACCCAGGTCCTCTGCAAGAGCAGTCAGTACTCTTAACCCCTGAGCCACCTCTCCAGCCCCTAAATATCTTCTTTCAAATGATTATTCTGATAGCTGTAATTGAAGCACCTACTTTACTAAAATAAAGACATATGACATTTATGATTTTACAGACTTATGATCATGTCTGAAAACCTTCAAAACTCATTTTTTATTAAATGGGCATACATATAAAACCAAATATAACATTAAGCAGTATATTAGTAAGGTAGACATTCTTAGAAAATCAGATCTTTTTATTTTCATGAATAGTACGTCAATTTTAGATTTTAGTTACATGGCAAATTGCTCCGGCAATAATTGATAATATTGTGATTGTCTTGGATTGTTAGTAGTGACTGGCAAATTCTGAAAAGTGCCAGGGACAAGGTAAAGGATCTTGAAGAGATGTCACTAACTAAAATAGGATTGGAGGGATGCATTGTTCATATATTTGCTATGTAATTTTTTAAATAACATTTTCATAAACTGCCTTTAGCAAATAGTTTTGACTTTTACAATATGCAATTGTAGCTGTGGCAATTCAGCTGCTGTAAGATTTTTGCTGATAATTTGGGGCACTAGCTCCACTGCAAAATCAGCCAGGGTCTCATATCACCTCCCTGTCTCAGAGAGATTGGGGTTTCCACCCGCTGTAGGACATAAGTGTACCTGCATGTTAGTTGGTTTGTTTGAGACAAGATCTCACTCTATAGCCCATGCTGTCTGGAGCTTGAGACAATCCACCTGCCTCATCCTCCCTAGTGCTGGGATTATAAGCATGATCTATCATGCCAAGCTCCTCCCAGGCAATTCTAATAAGCAATAGGAGTTGAGAAATGCTAACGTGAAGAATTTTAAATATCACACACACACACACACACACACACACACACACACACACACACACACACCACCAACAATAAAAACACAAGCAAGAGAAAGAGATGAGATGCAAAATGTAACAGGCAAATGGTATCAAATGGTACAAATCAGTGTTCAGATGCTGAGACCAGAGGGTTGCATTTGCACCAAGCCAGCTGGGACTGTACAGGAAGATTTCTTTTCTTTCTTTAAAAAAAAGTAAATGTTCACACAAGCTGTCAACATGGCAAAAAAAAAAAAAAAAAAAAAAACTAATAGGGTTCCATATAGAAAAGGAGTTTATTACTAATCTAACCTTAACCCTGCAGTATGGTACATGTGACCCTAGTGTCAAGTGTCACAGCTAGTGAGTGCAGCTCAACTAAATTCTTGAGGAATGAGGAATGGGGCTGCATACAGGTGGCAGACCTTATCTGTGTCAGAGACACAGACAGCCTAACTTGCTTTTAAAGCCTGCCAGGTTGGAATTAGGCTGTGTTGTCCTCTGAAGCCTTTCTTATATTCCGAAGTAATTTCACATTTTTATTTATTTTTTATTTTATGTGTATGTCTTTTAAGTGCACCCGTGTCATACAGTACCCATGGAGGTCAGAAGAGGGCATCATACACCCCTGGAACTAGAGTTATAGACGGTTGTTAGCTGCCATGTGGGTGCTGGGAACTGAACCCTGATCCTCTGCAAGAGCACCTAATACTCTAATAATCACTGAGCCATCTTGCTAGGCATAGTTACACATGCCTTTAGTTCCAGCACTTGGGAGGCAGAGGCAGGTGGATCTCTGTGAGGTCAAAGCCAGCCTGGTCTGCATAGTGAGTTCCAGGCCAGCTGATCCTATCTCAAAGAGACCAAAAATAAATAAATAAAATTTAAAAGCTGAACCAGCTCTCCAGGCCCACTTTCACATTTACTAATTTCTTACTCATGCATTTTGATTTTTAACAGTCTTCATCACCAGGAAAAACCTTTTTTAACCCAAGCCACAGAAGAAATGTTAGAACTACATAGCAGCCTGGTAGTAACATCAGATCAAGTTGGTGTGAGAGACAGTACTTTTCTAAATGTAATATTTGCGCCAGTTTAAGTAAGTGGTAATAAAGATAAGTTATCAGTGAAAGGTGTTAGGATGGTACAGTATCCATTTGGAAAACACAGCCACATAAAATGCATTCCCAGTGGATCACAGGGTTAAGTACAGCCAATGAGAATTTAGAAGACACACAGAGGATTTTTAAGCTGCCTTCTTGGGATAGGGAGCCCTCTTAAGCAGAGCCCCAAATCTAAAAGCCATAAAAACCACCGAGAGGCCATCAGTTTTTCTGGGCGAGGATGTGAACTCTGATTTCAAATGAACTGGATTCTGCTTTTTATTAGCTGTGTGATCTTGGAGCCAAAAATGCCCTGAGAGCAATCAAAAAGACATTTACTCAAGGAAATATTTATTAAAATAGCAAGCTTTTGCTCTTCCCCCGCAAACTGACAGAAATTTAAAAAGAGTGAAAAGAATGTATTGAAAGAACATTCCTGTTCTGCTGGGCAAGTGTATAAGTCAGTAAGCCTTGTGTGTGTGTGTGTGTGTGTGTGTGTGTGTGTGTGTGTGTGTGTATGTGTGAGAGAGAGAGAGAGAGAGAGAAAGAGAGAGATCTGTTGAAAGTTAAAATGGGCATATCCTTTGAGAGTAATTCCAGTTCTGAGTATCTACTTAAAGAAATAATTACACATTTAAAACTATGCAAGGGTGCTGGGCCCTCCTGGAGGTGGGGGGCAGGCCTGGGCTGGGGGCTTAGGTCCTGGAGTAGCTGGAATCCAAGCTGAGCCATGGGAGTCCAACCAGGTTGTGTAGTGGGCAGGTGGGTCCCTGGGTGGTCAGGGATTTGCCTGGGGTCAGTGGCCTGGGGTGGGACCTGGGTCCCCGTGTGTTGTCTGCACTGTAACTCTTGAGAGGACCCAGCTCCTGCTGGAGCTGGAACTCGACAGTAGACTGCAGAGCCGACTCCCCAGACTGAAGGGTGCCCTGGGGCGCATGTCTTTTGTGGCATTTTGGGGGGTAGTGCACTGTGATCCTGTGTGCAGCCTCAGCTTGGCTCTGTGTGGTCTAGGGTCTTAGGGACAAAATCTGACTGTCCCCTAACTCACTAAGGGAACAGTGCAAACAGCCTGACACAATGAGGAAAGCCATTCATTGCTTCTGATGTGAAAGGACAGAGGGCTGTCAGCAGTGAACTTGGTCCCCTCAGAGGAGACTGCTTAATAAACTGGAAGATCTGGAAGAGGACCCTGCCGGAGAAGCTGCCTCATTCACACAAAGACACAGGGCTCCCCCAAATTGCCTGCTGCCCAGCTGGGTCAGAATCCATCAGCAATGTTTCCCTAAGACCCAATTTAAAAGTTAGAAATGAATGAATGAAACTATGTGTGGTTTTGCTGAGGCATTGAATGGCTTAAAAAAACAATAATAGCATAAATACTTGTCAAAATAAGCTGAATATGATGGAGCACACCTGATCCCAGCACTCAGAAGGCAGATCTCTGTGAATTCAAGGCTAGCCTGGTCCACGTAGTAAGTTCTAGGCCACCTAGGGCTAAGTAGCATAACCCTGTCTAAAAAAAAATATTAGGGCTGAAGAGATAGCTCAGAGGTTAAGAGCACTGGCTGCTCTTGTGGAGGACCCAGGTTCAATTCCCAGCACCCACATGACGGTTAACTGACACTCTCTTCTGACTTCTGTGGGCATTGCACAACACGGGTGCACTTACACCATGTAGGCAGAACACTTATACATGTAAAATAATAAAATATTTTAAATGTTTATCAAAATAAGATAATTGTTTTAGGTCTGGTGAGATGACTCAAGGAGTAAAGTGCTTGCTGCCAAGCCAGACAACTAAGTTCAGTCTCCAGGACCCACGTGGTTGAAAGCAAGAACCAACTCCCAAAAGTTGTCCTCTGACCTCCGCACACATATACACACAAAAATAAGGGGGGGGGGCATTCCTTAGGGGTAAGAGTCGCGCCCATCCACCGAGCCGTCTCCCCTGCCTGTTGATCAAACTATAGTTTGTATATCTTTCTATTGAAAATGTTTGTACTCTTTTGCAGAGTGGAAGCAGACTATAATCCTTTGGAGCTGAGCAGCATGTCTGGGTTTGAAGAAGGCTCAGACCTCAATGGGTTTGAAGGAGCAGATATGAAGGACATGCGGCTAGAGGCCGAAGCAGTTGTGAACGATGTTCTCTTTGCTGTTAGCAACATGTTTGTCTCCAAAAGCCTGCGCTGTGCAGATGATGTAGCTTACATCAACGTGGAGACAAAGGAAGGGAACAGATACTGTCTGGAGCTCACTGAAGCAGGGCTGAGGGTAACTCACTTTCCTTTCTAGGAAAAAAAAAAAAAAAAGAAAGAAAAACAGTTGTGGGTCACTGTCCTGTGTGTGCGTGTGTGTGTGTGTGTGCACTGTATGCGTGCAGCTGCCTGTGGATAAACCCAGAAGAGGGCATTGGATCCCCTGGAGCTGGAGTGAGAGGGAGTTGCAAGCCACCTGATTTGGGTGCTGGGAATCGAACTCAGTTCCTCTGGAAAGAGCTGCAAGTGATCTCCCCAGTCCTGACCTTCCAAAGTTTTTTAAAGAAAACTTTTTTTTCCTAAGAATTTTTTTTTTTATCAACATGGAACAATTGGATTTGGAGTACAAAATATATTTCCAAATATTAGTTTACATTCATCATCACTACCAAAACTAATTGATTTCTTATCTTTAGCTAAATGCATCTCCCCAAATTAGGCAATTCTCTGCAGGGTGGTAGAGTATTTTGTAGTCACTGTGTTGAAAGATCTCTCTTCACCTCTCATAAATGTGTCTCCTGTTAAAACAAGCTACTTGGGCTGGGCTGTTGAGGAAGCTCCTTGTGCAAGCCTGGTGACCTAAGTTCACTCCCCAGAAACGCATATACAGGTAGAAGTAAACAACTCACTTTCACAGAGTTGTCCTCTGACTTCCAGTCTTGTTATGGAAACACACACACATACACATATACACATACACACATACACACACACACATGCAAATAATCTTTTAAAAACTTTTGGACGTACTTGGGCTGAGGATTAACTTAGTGGTAGATCACACTGGGTTCAGTCCCCGGTATGGGGGTAAAATGGGGGTGGGATGGGGTAGGGGTTGAGGTACTCTTCATTACCAATATCTCTTGTTGCAGGTGAGTTCTTCTAGGGTGATTGACCTTTTACACATCCTTTTAAACCAAAATCCTGAGTTAGAATAACAGAAAGCATCGCCTGAGAGTAATTTTAAACAGAAAGAGGGAACAAAAGGGTTTACTGGCCATAGACATAAGCAGAGAAAATCTAAGTTTCAGTTTTGACTTTACTAACTGATTAGTCTTTACTCTTGGTCAGAGATGTTCTTGTCTCTGGGTTGGACTTGCTGATGGAAGACCAGACCCAAGCCAGCTGGTGTCACCTTCAGTGTGGGGTCTTCTCCATGCCCTTTGCTTTGGATGAGTCCTGTGCACCTGGTGCTCCTTGACAGAACACACTGCAGGCCCAGAATCGTGCTGCTCTCAGTCCCCATGCTGCCGTAGCTGAGTAGCCTGAGGAGTGGCCTGAACTGACCCTGCCTCTTTGAAAATCTTGATAGGACCTGCACACTGTAGTGGATTGTAACAGCAAATAGTCAAGTCAAAGCAAAGGTAAAAGGGATCTTGCATAAAAATCGGAAATGAAATTTAAAGATTAGTGGCCAAAGTAAATTAATTCTGTTGTGTATTGGTTAACCATTGAAAGGGTTATGGAGTAAAATAGAAACAGCTTTGATAGACTCAGATATCTTAAGTCTGAGTTATCTTGGATGAGTCTATCTTCTCTTGAGTCATTGCTCCAACACCTGGAGATTAAACAGTATTTGGGGGATGGTTATATGAATAAATGATACAGAAAAACCTAGGTCTGAGGATGTAGCTCAGTGGTAGAATGCTTGACTCCAATGCACAAGGCCTTGAAGTACTGAAAAAAAGGCAAAATTTGAAATCATCATCTCTGAGTGTGTTGGCACACACCTGTAATCCCAGCACCCAAGGAGTAGATCAGGAGGATCTTGAGTTCAAGATTATCCTCAGTTCTATAGTGAATTCAAGACCAGCCTGAACTGCCTGAAACCAGGTCTCACAAAACAAAAAAGAAAAACCAATCTAGATTAGCCTTGAAACTGGGCATGTAGTAGGTTTTCAAGTGTGTGTTTCAGTGTGATTGACATTTACTGAGCAACTATCATTTCAACAGATGGAAATCAAACTACAAATAAGAGATTCCCTGACCCTAGAAATGTCACAGCCTGGGCTGGAGAAGAGAACGGAATATACCACACTGTAGAGTGCTATAGAGCCTGGAGCTAAAGAAGCCCGTTCCTGTGCTTTAGGTGCCTACTCCTGCTTCTTGGTTTGTTTTGTTAAGATATGGTTCCCTGTAGCCCCAGCTGGCATGGAACTCACTGTGTAGACCAGGCTGGCCTCAGCCTCACAGAGGCCTGCCCGTCTCTGGCTCCCATGTGCAGGAATCAAAGGAGGTGCCACCATACCCCTCCTTGCTTTGTGTTAAAAAAAAAAAAAAAAAAAGAACCAAAACCTCAAACTGCTTCTGACATAAACGGGTATCTTCAGTCTGTTGCTTCAAGAGATGTCATTAACATGTTGAGTTTATGTAGGGACTTCAGTCAAGTTAGCAAACACTAAGTGAATTTTAGCTTACTGTGCTGGTGATCAGTGATACGTCTGAAAGTACTGTCAGGGAGAAAAAAGTGTTTAGGAGGATGGCTTAGTGGTTGGGAGCACTGGCTGCCTTTGCGGAGGACTGGAGTTTGACTCTCAGCACCCACATGGCTGCTAACAACCATCCATGATTCCAATTCCAGGGGAACCAATGCCTTCTGATCTCTGTGGGCAATGTATGACACAGGTGCACTTATATACGTGCAGGCAATACACTCATGCACATAAGAAATAAAAATAAAATATTTTTAAAAGAAGTTATTCCTAAAAAGGTTTAATAATTTAGATAGTTATGAGTTCTTATTTTTCTAGTTTATATTATCTATCAAGTACCTCAGTGTGATAGACTCTCAATATATGTGAAATTAAATGAGGGTAGGGGCTAGAGAGATGGCTCAGCAATTAAGAGTGTGCACGTCTCTTGCAAGGGACCTGAGTTAGGTTGTCCATATCCACATCTTAGACAACTCACAGCTTCCTGTAACTCCAGTTCCAGGGAATCCAGTGCCTTCCTGTAGGCTCTGTGGATACCTGTTCTCATGTGTATATGCCCCACACAGACATACACACAAGTTAATTTTTTTTAAAGGATTAAAAAAATAAAACAGTGGATGAACACTGAGGGATGTCTGGGGACACTAGCCTGCCACAGTGGCCTTGACACAGATGACAGAACGTATGGATTCCAGTGAAGGGGGTTGGGAGGGTGCCAATGGGGGAAGAGGCGTAGAAATGATTGGAATGTTCTGTGTGAAATACACAAAAATTCAATTAGAAAAAGCGTGTGTGTGTGTGTGTGTGTGTATTACCATAGATATATGGTAAAGGTAATAGAAGCTTGTTTTGAAATGGGAAAAATGAAGGTGCTGTTTTCATGTAACTTTCATGTTTTAGGTGCCTTTTTAAAAGGCACAAAATTGGGTAAATCAAATGTATCCTGTCTGTAGGAAGCCTTTTACTCTTGTTGGTTCTTTTATGTATTATAAATTCCTTACAAATTCTTTCAGGTTGTGTTCATATGCCCATATTCTATTGAGAAATAGTGTCATTTCTGAATGACTGGTTTAAACACTTGGCTTTTGCCTTTCTGTCAGGATGGAAGTTGACTATTCCCTGCATTTTTCTTGTAGGTGGTGGGGTCTGCCTTTGACCAGGTGGATGACCATTTGCAGACTCCCTACCATGAAACAGTCTACTCCCTGCTGGACACGCTCAGCCCTGCCTACCGGGAAGCATTTGGAAATGCGCTCCTTCAGAGACTGGAAGCTTTGGAAAGGGATGGACAGTCAGGACTGGGTTTCCCTGTAGAGGGGGCTCCCACTGGTACCGAATGTTAACATGAAACTTGAATTCCTCGCATCTGATCATAGTAGAAAGCGCATTTTTGGTTTCATGTGTTATCACTTGCTTCAGATACAGGCTTTTGACTCTGAACATTGTTGCCTAGTAAGGTTTCTTGGTTTGGGATTCATTTAAGGGAATTTTGAGGCCATTGCTGTGATTCCATCATTAAGACATTCAGATTTCTCCACATAGCTCCATCAGTATTCCATTCTCCTGTACAGGGCTTTGTTGCTGCCAGCACTCATTTTTACATAGGAAAGTATAGATTTGCACAGTAATACAGGAATTAGGATTACCTGACTTCAAATGTGGACTCAGCCTGCAAAATCAGGGGTTTACTACTGGCTTGGACTGACTTTGCAATGGTGATTTTGTGACCAGCCTTATTGGAAACACGCTGTCAACTAATTTCCCCTGCACAAATTTTGGGATTTACTGCTTTACTTAATCTGTTTATAGTACCAAAATGGACTGATAAAGATGAACCTCTTATATATTGTCTAACTGGTATTAAGTGAAAGGCAGGGACTGAAATAGCTCTGTATTCCATGTTTGTGACAGCCCGCCACCCTCGCAGAGGACAAGCCTTTAGCAAATGAATGTACTAATTACTCACTTCCAAGATATCTAAGCACATAAGCAAATACTGGAATGGGCTCCATTGTCAACAGAAAGCATCCTTGGTGTGTATTATTTCAAAGGAAGAAGATTCTGGTTTCTTAGGAAACAATATCTTGGCCTGTGCTGATTCTTACTCTGAATGTTTGTTTACATGATGTACAGTATATATATTCAGAAAGTATTTTTGCTTCAGCACTTCCTCTCTATAATGTAGTGCTTTGGTATTCCCTGGGCACCCTCCTTCCCCAGCAGATGGGCAATGTCTGTCTCATTGCCGTGTGTACAGTGTAATATGAGTGCATTGTATGGGTCTGAAACCAAAGGATGAATGAAGCAGAGACTTGATATTTGAAAAAGAGATACTCTGTATTTTCTATTTTATTACAGTTCCTGATGTTTATAAACCTAATAAACCGTACCATGCTGCTGCATGTTTTCCAGTACATGAAAACAGAAAGGATCAGGCATTGTTTTTAATAATCACCTGAAGCAGATGCTACAGAAATGTTAACCTAAAATTCTGCATCCAGATGAACCTTCATGGGTTTGTGATTTGCAGGGTTTTTGTGTGTCATAATCCTAAAAGTGGGCATTTTTAGGCTCTGAAAATCGTGGGAGGTAGGGCTAGGGGAAGAACACTTACTATGATGTGTGAACACCTGGGTTCAATCCTGAGGATCAAAAAGGTTTAAAAAGTATAAGATCACTTGGACCAGAGCAAATCAGAGTTCCATCTGTGCCCCCGTCCCTGCCTCATTGAGTGCTTGAGCTGGGCTTTACCTGAGGCATGTTCCTTCTTAGCTTGGTCTCCATCTGCCTAACTATTCAGGCAGTGACGTCTAACTTCAGGTTGAACTCTCATGCGTAATCTCAGGCTAATATGAATGATATCTGTACAGTTTGAATAAACTTCTGTTTACTCACTTTTGAGTTGAGTATGAAGAGAATCCATCATTTCTAAAGATTGAGATTGTGATTCCAAACCTCTTGTCTCTTCTTTGTTGTTCGATTTTGATTTGAAGAGTGATGGGAGCTGCTCTTTTAATTCTCAGGAAAACTAAATGGGCCTGGAGAGATGGCTCAGTGGTTAAGAGCCCTGGCTGCTTTTGCAGAGGACCCAGGTTCAATTCTCATCACCCACATGGCAGCTAGCAGCCATCCATAACTCTAGTTCCAGGGGATACGACGCCCTCTCATGACCTCCTTGAGCATTGCACGACACATGTGTACTTACACATGGGTAATACACACTCATACATAAACTAAAAATAATAAAAAATATTTTTGGAAAAGGAAACTGGTATGTACAAGAACCAAGAGAATAAAACATTCATTTTAAGCTAAACCACTTAAAGAATTTAGCAATACAAATTAAACCTGTATTTTACTTTCAAAGGGGGTGAGGCATCCTCAATAACTTTACAGACCAGTTAAAAAAAGAGAAGTCACTGGGCATTGTGGTACACACATAATCAGAACACTTGGAGGTGCAGGCAAGAGGACTTAGAGTTCAAGGTTATCCTCAGCTACAATAGGGAGTTCAAGGTTAGCCTGAGCTAAAATAAAAATAATGTGCAAATAACATGATCTGACCTCTCGGGAAAAAAATACACATAGCCAGTGACTAATGTGTTCCAGTAGGAAAAAAAATGACAGAAATAATTTAAAATGAAAGATGTTTGACTCAACTAGTAATATGAGAAGCAAAATTAGAAATAATTGGGCCACACCCAGCAAGAGGGATCAGCAGGTGAAAGCGCTTGTCCCCACAACTGACAATCAGTTCCATCTTGGGGACTTACATGGCAGAAGGAAAGAACCCATTCCTACAAGTTGTCCTCTGGCCTGCATGTGTGCTCTGTGACACACGTGCACACACAATAAAAAATGAAAAATAATAACTAAGCCATCTCACCAAGAAATTTTGTACTTTTATTTAAATAACACCAGGATCATTTAGTGATGGCACATTTCATCACAGAATGCCTTGAAATCTTTTGGAAAAATAAAAACTTTACAAAAATTCTGGGGGCTGGAGAGATGGCTCAGCAGTTAAGAGCACCGGCTGCTCTTGCAGAGAACCTGGGTTTGATTCCCAACACCCACATGGTGGCTAACAACTGGCCATAACTCCAGGTCCAGGGGATCTGATGTCCTCTTCTGACCTCTTTGGGCATTGGCATGACATGGGTGTACTTACACACATGCAGGCAATCCACTCATAAACTAATAATTTTTTAAATTTGCATTTCTGGAGCCATGAAATGGCAGACACCTGTAATCCCAGGAGGGATGGGAGGCTGAGGCAAGAATATCAGAAATCTTACAACTCAGGAAATTTAGGAGACCATCTTTAAAAAAGCAAGATCGCTTCAGTAGGTAAAGGCACTTTTTGCCATGCCTAAGAATCTGAATTCAGACCCCAGGAGCCATGTGGTAGAAAAAGAGAACCAACCCCCACAAGTTGTCCTCTAACCTACACATATAATAAAATAAATGTAATTTTTAAAAAATGAAATCTTGGGGCTGGAGAGATGTTTAAAAGCACTGGATGCTCTTGCTGAGGCCCTGGGTTTGATTCCCAGCACCCACGTGATGACTAACAACCATCTATAACTCCAGTTCCAAGAGAATCCAAAGCTCTCTTTTGATCTCCACAAGCATTGCATGACATGGATGCATTTACATACTGTAAGCAATATACTCATAAAAATTTTTTTAATTAAAAAATCTAATTGAGGAAAAGACAGGGGCAATCACACTAGAAAAACACAGGCTTTAAATGCACTGTTTTTCAAAACTAACATGCTGCGGAAGAGAAAATTTAAGATGTTAATTATCACTAGGTGGTAAGATAGGTCATTCTCATCTTGGACTTTTTCACGTATTCTGCCTTTGCTTCTGTGTACTAACTAGAAGGGGGGATTCCAGCCTGGAGATTACCCTTAGCATGCTTATCTCGGGATCCTTGTGTTTAAACACAGCACAAAATAAAAAGGGGCCGGCGTGGTAAGAGAAGTGCGATTTCAGTTATCTGAAAAATGTGTCTCTAGTAACTAGCCACGGCACCAAGCTGTGCTGACTGGAGTATCTGCTCCAGCTGCGATTCTGAAAATAGTGCAGGCCCTGTTTCTGATAGCGCAGCTCTGCCCAAGCATGCACTTCCCAAACAGACCGGCTACTAGTGCTGTGCTTAGCCTTAGCTTCTTCCATCCACACTGCACCATAGTCTTTCCAGTATTCTTGAGAAAACGTGCTGCTTGATTCCTGTTAGGGGAACAGCGAAGAAAATATGGAGGTTCTGAAATGGGCAGAACTTCCCTTCAGATCCTTCATTTGACAGATGGCCTAGCTGAAATTTGGACAGACTTGGCTCTGCAACCCACCTCTGAACAGTGGACTTGGGTCAGAATAAGTCTTCTGGGGCCTCACATAAAAAAAAAGCCATCACATGCATCAGGCAGTTATACACGGATTGATTTTGAAAGAGGCCGGCGGGGTAGGAAGGGGTAAAAGCGGAGAGGGGCGGGAACCTGTCGTTCCCGGTGTCCTAGACCCCGAAACTCATGACAACAAACTGCTTTTCTTTACAGAAGAGAAGTGACCTAGCCCCAGAACAGCCTGGTAATACCCGCGGTTCAGGAAAGGCCTGGCGGTGCGACTCCGCTAATCAGAGTCAACCACAGGACCCCGGGAAGGATGAAATTCAGGAGAGCGCCGGCGCAGACAGAGGCCCGAGAGGCTCCATCCGGAGCAGGCCGCGAGCCCCGCCCAGGGCCTGAGCCCCGCCCCTCCCCGAGCCATACTCCGCCCCTTCGAGCCCCGCCCGTCCCAGAGCCCGCCCAGAGCCTGAGCCCCACCCCCCCGGAGCCCCGCCCTGCCCAGAGCCCAAGCCTCACTCCTCTCCCCGCTCGAGCCCCGCCCAGAACCTTGGCCACGCCCCGGCCCTTCCCGCCACGCCCCCACTCAGAGCCCGCCCCATCCCTTCAAGCCACGCCCGTTTCCGCGAATCCCGCGGGAGGGCGCCTGACCCGCCCAGGCTTCGGAGGTCCGGCTCCTCCTTCTTAGCAACCAACAAGACTCTTTCGTCTTAGCAACCAGCACAGATCCCACCATGGCTGAAGAGGAAGTTGCTGCCCCGGCAGAGAAAGTTCTCCGGATCCAGAGAGTGTTCATAAACCTGCTGGACACCTACAGCAGTGGAAACATAGGAAAGGTGAGCGGCGGCGAGCCCTCAGCCCCCACTCTGCCTGTCCATCCCCACAGCCTGCACCCCGGCGCTTAGTTAGGGCCTGCCCAAAGGAGATTGTACATCCTGGACATGGCCACTGCCCCCTGGACCCGTCTCCAACCAGGCTTAACTGGTGCTTGCAACCTGGAAACTCCGGCGTCTGAACATCGCAGGTCCAACCCCCTCTTCCTACCTCTTTAATAGGGAGAAACTGAGGCCAAGAGAGGAAATCTCTTGTAATGATGATATAGGAAGTTATGGGCAGGATGTCGCCCATCCGTCCATCCTTTTTTAAAGCATCTATTTTGTGCCAGGCTCGGTTTTGGACGAGGCCCACTAGGCTTCCTCTCCTCTGTCTTTACACATGGAAAACTTACTGACCCCAAAGGAGGACTGGGGAGCTAGCTCAGTGGGCAGCTGCCGCCACAAGCATAAAGACCTAAAGTCAAATCCAATCAGCCACGTAAGAAAGTCACATTCCCATCACCCACATAAAGCTGGGTGCCCGCCAGCCCTAGGAGGCGGAGACAGGGAGATCCCGGGGGCCACTAGGCTTCCCAAAATGCTGAGTTCCAGGTCTCAAAAATGAGAGTGGAGAGTGAGCAAGGAAGACACCTGACTTCGACCTCTAGCCTACACACGCAGAGACATGCCAAAGGAGGATTCAGGGACCTCATCTTAAATTGCTAGGTAGTCAGTTTGAAAGATTTGTGCAAAGAAAGCCATGTTTTAGCCGGGCATGGTCATGCAGGCCTTTAATCCCAGCATTCCAGAGGTGGAGACAGGCAGATCTCTGTATCTCTGTGAGTTCAAGACCAGCCTGTTCCGGTCTGCATAGTGAGTTCCAGGCCAGCTGGGGTTACAGAGAGACCCTGTCTATTAAAAAAAGGCCGAAAAAAGAAAGCCATGCTTTGTCATTTCCCTGAAAACAACCCACTGATTTCACTTTTTAAAAAGTTGTGTGGGGGGGGCGGGGGGTGTGCTTGTGATAGCTTACCTTGCTTGTCAACCTGACACATCTGGGAAGAAGTATGAGGGCTCAGCCTAGTGTGGGCAGTACCATCCTTAAGCTGGTGGGCCTGGGCTGTATAAAAATGGTAGCTGAACGTGAGGCTCAGAACAAGCCAATAAGCAGTGTTCCTCAGTGGTCTCTGTTCTGTTCCTGACATGGCTTACCTCATGATCAACTGTAACCTATGAATAAATATAAAGCCAAATAAACCCATTCCTTTCCCAGTCATGGTGTTTATCACAACAACAGAAAGCAAATGGATAGAGAGAGAGAGACAGACAGACAGACAAGAGACCAGGGTTCTATCACGCTCTGCTTTATTCCCTTGAGATAGTTTCTCCCCGATTCTAAAGTTAGGCTGGAAGCCCTACTCACCTACCTGTTCTACACCCTCCACAGTGCTGGGGGTACAAGCCTGTGGCCATGCCTGGCTTTTTATGTGGGTTTTAGGAAGCACTCCTAAACACCTAGCCATCGCCCAGCCCGGACTGATCTTAATGCTGTCCCCTGGAGTGGCACAGAAGCCTGCCTGCCTAACTGTGGGAAGACCTCTGTGAGGCTAAGGATCACTCATACCCTACACAGATGAGACTAGAGTGCACCCCACCTGCACAAACGCGCCCACAGCCCTGCCCTGGGCTGCCTACAACATCACACAGAATGCTCTCACAGTTCTCCAGGGCAGAAATCCAAAGCCAATATCATCAAGGCTGGTTCCCACCAGAGCCCCTAGAGGACGATGGCTGCTGCATGTCTCCCCTGGTTCAGGTGGTTCCCAACAGTTCTTGGCAACTCTTGCTGGTTGAGCCATCGCTCCTGTCTCTGCCCCATTCACATGGTGCACCTTCCATCTGTGTCCACACTTTCATCTTCTTTTTTAGGGTAAGATTTACTTTTTATTTTTGTTTATGTGTCTGTATGTGGGTATGTGCATGTGCGTATGGGTACCTGTGGAGGTCAGAAGAGGGCGTTAAAATACTCTGGAGCTGGAGTGACAGGTGGTTGTGAGTCATCTCAGGTGGGTGCTGGGAACCAAAATCAGGTCGTCTAGTAAAGCAGCAAGTGCTCTTAACAGCTGTCAGTCACCATCCCACCCCCTTTTTAATTTATTTTTATTTTTTAAGACAAGCTCACTAGATGGTTCCAGCTGGCCTGGAACTCACCGTGTAAACCAAGCTGGCCTCAAACTCACAGGGATCTGCCTGCCTCTGCCTCCATGGGTACTTGGATTACTGAGTAATACAATTAAATCAAACCAAGTTGATTAGATTTCTTTGTTTTTTACAAAGGTTATTCTTTACCTACTATCATGATGCAGAACTGTAATCCAGGGCCACCAGAGGTAGAGGCAAGAATTTCCTGGATCAGACTGAGTTGTGGGAATGTCTGTGGGGAAATGCTCTTAAGTGTCCATTGATGTGGGAGGGGCCCGGCCCACTGTGGGTGGCACCATCCCTTGGCAGTTGATTGTGGACTATATAAGATTTTAGTGAGGGTCAGTGACCCAGCCACTAAGCAGCATTTCTCCATGGTTTGTGCTTCAAGCTCCTGCTTTGACTTTTCTCATTATTGACTTGTGACCTGACAGTGTGAGGTGAAATAAACCCTGTCCTCCCCAAGTTGCTTTTGATCAGAGTGTTTTGTCACAGCCACAGAGTGAAGGTAGAACATCCTCCAATTTGCCCAAGATCACACAGGCTGGAAAGGGAACAAGTGAAGGGAAGAGGCTAGAGTGGCTGAAAATAAGAGCTCTGTTTGCCATTTCTTCTGTGTTTCATATTTCTGGCCCTGTGAGGTTCCCATAGTACAGGCTAGTAGCAGTTACCTGGATTGTGAGAGTGAGAAACTCTGATTGAGGAAGGACTAGCCAGAAAATTCTGTTACTGAAATGGTTTGGGGTGTTCTGTTTTGTTTTGCTTTAGACAAGGTCTCCCTGTAGCCCCAGCTGGCCTGGAACTTGCTATGTAGACCAGGCTGGCCTTGACCTCACAGAGATCCCCTCGCCTCTCCTTTCCAGGTGCTGGAATTAAAAAGCCAGGCACCACTATACCAGGCTTTTACAATTATTTTTAAAGATTTATTTTCTTTTTAATGATGCAGGGGCTATGGGCATATTAGTACAGGTGCCTGCGGAGGCCACAAGAGAGCGTCAGAAACCCTCGACCTCGAGTTACAGGCAGTTGTGAGCCACCCAACTCAGATCTTCTGAAAGAACAAGTGCTCTTAACCACTGAACCATCTCTCTAGCCCCTCATCAATTAACTTTTTATAGAGGCTGGAAGTGTGTCTCAGTGGTAGAGTAATTATCTGGACTGTGTGAGGCCCTGGGTTTCAGTCCCAGCATTACAAATAATAATCATAATAATTTATACTGTGTATATTAAATTGATAATCTTTGGATATATTAAATTAGGTAAAGCATTTAGGGCTAAGGATGTGGTAGTAAATTTGTTTAGCACACAGGGACCTGCATATGATCCCCAGTACTGAATATTTTTAAGCTGATTTCATCTGTTTCTTTTCATTTTTACAAAACATATTTTTTTAGTTTTTGAGAGTTTATACATGTATACAATGGATTTTTATTATATTCCCCCCTCTACCACTTCAGCTCCCCTTCAGCTCCTCCAAGATGTCCCTGAGCATGAGCAACCTACCAGAGACCAGACAGACCTCCAATGGACAGTGACTCTCCCTTCCCCGGCCACTATCAACTACTCACAGCTCCTCAGCTGTCTAGGGGAGGGGCCTGATGACCCTCTCCCCCATCCATCCTGGACTCTTGCCTGGCTGGATCTTGTGCAGATCCCAGGCAGGTGACCACAGCTACTGTGAGTTCGTGAGTGCGAGGGCCACGCTGTGTCCGGCACACAGTGCTCCTCGGCTCTCCTCCCCATCCTCCGGCTCCTGCTCTTTACCCCTCTTCCACAATGTTCCCTGAGCCTTGGCAGTCAGGGACTGATATACGTGTCTCATTAGGGCTGAGCGTTCACCATCACATATACTAGGCACTTTGGCCGATTATGAATCTCTTCGTTAACTGCTGCCCACGGCCAAAAGAAGCTCCTCTGACCGAGACTGAGCAGCCCTGATCTATGGGCATGAACACAAATATATGGAAGGCAGTTGGACAACATGTTCACTTAGCAAAACAGCAGTAGCACGCCCACCCCAGGGCTTATGCCTCTCCAGCCACGGGCTTTTGGCCAGGGTTACAGTACCAGGCTTGAATTTCTTCCCATGGAGCAGGCCTTAAATCTAATCAGAAAGTGACTGGTTACTCCCATAACAGTAATAGTATCAACATCATTGTACGGAGAGGCACATCTGCCTGGGAGTCAGCATTGTAGCATTCAGGTCCAGTGCTGGGTAAGACGATCCCTTTCCGTTTTTTAAACATAACTATGAGAAAATTTTAGGCTAAGGATGTAGCTCAGTTAGCAGCGTGCCTGCCTAGTGCACACCAAGCCTTGGTACTGTATAAACCAGGCTTTCCTTGCTCTAGCCTAGGCTTACTATCTGAGAAATGTCCTTTTGCCGACAGTTCCTAGCTAACTGTGTAGTTGGCGCCTCACTCGAGGAGATTGCGGAAGAGGAGGAAGAGGAAGATGAAGCGAAGTCGGCCGCCCCCGAAGCTTCTGTAGCCAAAGTGAAGGAAGGCACGTTCCAGATCGTGGGCACCCTGGCCAAGCCGGAGAGCATTCGACCCGATTTCGCTGTGGAGACATACTCGGTAAGTCCTGGGGTCCTCCCCAAGACTTTGTGGCAGAGGCCCCCCAGTGCCGAGGCTTCTGCTGTCTGTGGTCTTTCTCAGCCTTCTGTTCTGCAGACAGGCCATATGCAGGACTTGGGGGAATATCTGTTCATATCTGTCTTTGTGTTCGTGTGTTATGTGTCTGTGTGCCAGCTTGTGCATGCCATGGCGCACACGTGGAGGTCAGAGGGCAGCCTTGAGCATCATTCCTTGCTTTCCACCTTGCTTGGGGTTAGGATCTTGAGGTTGTTCATTGCTGCCTACACCCTGAACTTCCAGGGATTCTCCTGTTTCTGCCTCTCATTTCACCACCGGAGGCCTGGGATTACAAGTGCACACTGTTGTATCCAGCGTGAGTGGGTTCTGGGGATCTGAACACAGGTCCTCATGCCTGGATGGCAAGGCCGTTGACTACTGAGCTGTCTCCTTAGTCCAGGGCACCTCTTGTACAACAGAGAATACTGCATTGTTTCCACTTTAATTTGGGGCCCAAAGTAAAGAATTTAAATGAGTTGTTCTTGGAAAAGATGGATCTGACCTGGATTTTTAGACTCACAAGATTCTTCTGTGTTGGGAATTTCAAGCTCAAGAGGACTTGGATGAGTAGGTGCTATCTAATGCAGGAAAGGGGAATAGCCTGGGGTAATGACCCACTGAGGACTCACTCACCTGCCATTGTATCTGCTTCACTGAGCAACTGTGCTACCTCCATGTGACAGTTTGTACCATGTCCTCACCCAGAGGCCTGTCTGTACTTCTGAAAGAGATGGCTCTTTTGTCTCCCAGGCTAACCTCTCCATCCACCTGACCTGCTACTCTCTGAACCCCTCATTCAGCTCCATGCACCCCATAACTGTTCATGCATCAAGATTTAACTCATCAGCCCATAAATGTGCATAATCATTAGATGTCAGTTACAAATAAAGTAAAATAAAATGTAAGGAAAGTATTATTGAAACTTCCACCTTGGCTTCGCATGGTGCATCATACGTGTGATCCTAGCCCTCGGGAGGTGGACAAGAGGACCATGAGTTCAAGGTCCTCTAGGAAGAATGGTGTCCCAACAGGCCCACAGGGGACTTCTCACATTCAAAGCACAACAAAGATCCTGCCTTCAAATGAGGTCATATGCAAAGGTACTAGGAACAAGGACGTCAACAGCATACTTTGGCGGGGGAATCGATTTAACCCATGATAGCAGTCTCTTAAAAAGCCCTTTTCTGGGCTAATGTGCCCACACTGAGAACAGCAGGTGAACGACAAGACAGACATGAGGTCACGTGTCTACGAGCCATTCCTCCTGCCACTGACTTCACTCCTGGAAGCTATGGAGAGGCAAGGAGTGAACACTCAACTCCACCCATCAGCAGTCAAATCTGCCTAGGACACCTTGGCCTTGTACTTCAGCCTCTGGATGGACACAGCATGTTTCTGTTTTTTAAGACACTTGGTTTCTTGTACTTTGTTATAATAGCAAAGCATATTAGAGCCTGTAGATGGAAACAGACTTGAACAGAGGTGGAGAAACGTGTGCATGGTTGAATTTCACAGGGAATACTCTCTTTTGTCCTGAGATACCAAGTTTGGTGTCAAAGATTCTGCCTCTGGAAAGATGGTCAGGGGACTCTAGGGAGCCTCTGATACTCAGCGTAAGCAGAACAGAGATTGCAGATCCTGGTTTGGAAGTCTAGTCCTTGGAATTGTCTAATTCTCATCCACTGGCTCCACACCAGAGGGAGATGCCCTGGAACCGTGCAGCAAGGACCAACCCATTCAGACCTAAGTATCACCTGAGTTACTTTGGTCTCATGTATGAACCTCCTACTTTAAACTATTACAAGTTTCTGATTTGGGGCCCAGCAAACTGGCTCAGCAGGTAAAGTGTTCACTGTGCCTGCCTGATGTCTGAGTTTGATACCCAGAACCCACATCTAGCTATAAGGAGAGAACCGACTCCACAAAGCCAACCCTTAATCTCTACATGTGTGCCCTGGCATGTACATCCCCCACCATGCATCCGTACACAGAATACTAATATTAATACATAAAATACATAATACATAAAATACAGTAATACTACTGCGAATGATAACGTTGTCAAACGTTTCTGTACTTTTGCAAATACTCCCAACTGTCAGTGTTCAAGCTACCTTGTTATCCACAGAGATACCAGATTCATTCTATCTGGAGGATTCCAGAACAATCCAGATGAGCCACATACCAACACTTTTGAGGGCTCCATGGTGTGTAACTGCTCGGATCCTCTTGCATGGCACCCGTGTCCTGAACACCTTGCTTCTTTTCTCCCCTGTGTTCTGATGCTCCCCTTCCATGCCACAGTTTGAACAGAATGTAAAAACAGTGCCTAAGATCATTTTACAGTTTTTATTTGTGCATGTGTGTGCATGTTTTTGTGTATGTATATGTGCACGCACACACGAGTGTATGTACGCAGGTGAAAGTATATACACGCATGTATGTTCATGTGGAGGCTGGAGGACAACTTTGGGTTTCATCCTCCAGCACACTGTCTGCCTCCATTGACACATCTCAAGCTGACCTGGACCTCACCTGGTAGGCTAGGCGGGCTGGTTAGCAACCCCAAGGGATCTTCCTGCCTCTACTTCCCCATCACTTTACTGAGCCACACTGTACCCCCGGCTTTCAGTTTGCAGTTTAAAAAAACATCCATTTTGGTCTACTTTCCCTAACTTGTTACTTGCAAATGAGCAGAAATCTCATTTTAAATAGAACTCCTACAAATGCCTCCTGTGGCTCTCTTCTTTGTGCGGTTCTAATTTGGAGATTGTCAGCCCATGGAAACATCCAGGTTGAGGCTGGAGAGGTGGCTCAGAAGTTAAGAGCACTTGCTGTTCTTGCAGAGGACCTCATTCAGTTTCCAGCACCCACATGAGGCAACTCACAATTACTTGAAACTCCAGTTTCAGGGGATCTGATGCCTTCTGGGCCCTCCAGCTCCTGCACATATGGAGTACACACACACACACACACACACACACACACACACACACACAGAGAGAGAGAGAGAGAGAGAGAGAGAGAGAGAGAGAGAGAGAGATGGATAAATAAATCTCAGACATTCAGGTTACCCTGACAACTTCTTGCTGCAAATCACTGCTGCTTTTCTTTTTAGACAATCTCTCGAGAAGATCTTCTCACACGCCTGCTGGAGTGCGATGTCATCATCTATAATATCACTGAGTATGCACAGCAAGTGGAGGAAGCCATATGGGCAGTCTCTGGTCAGTGTTCCTTGGGACAGGACAGTGGTATTTTTTAAATTAATTAATTAATTATCATTTTGTGGAAGAAGCGTTGGGGACCGAACCAAGGGCCTCCATCCCACTAGGCAAGGGCTCTGCCACTGAGCTCCCCACAGTCCCTACTGACCCTTTGTGACGGTGACAGGCACTCTTTTTGCACAGCTACTTTGCCTACAAGTCTCTTTGCTAATGAATATACCTGTGTCTGTGTGTTGTGTGTGTCTGCATGCTGTGTGCAAGTGTGTGTGCATGTGCATGTATGTATGTATATGTGTGTGTGTGTTTATTCACAGAGGCCAGAAGAGGAGTTGGATCCCCTGGAGCTAGGGTTTACAAGCAGTTGTGAGCCATGTGACATGGGTTCTGGGAACTGCTCTGGTTCTTGGCAAGACCAGCAAGTGCTCATAACTGCTGAGCCATCTCTCCAGCCCCTGAATATGTATTTTTAAACCTGGTGTGGTACTCTGGGGGCTGAGGCAGGAGGATTAAGAATCTGAGGCTAGCCAGGTATGGTAGCGGGCCTGGTGATGCACACTTTTAGTTCCAGCACTTGGAAGGCAGAGGAAGGAGGATCTCTGTGAGATAGTGGCTTCCAGGCCCACTGGGGCTTCAGGGAGACCCTGTTTCAAAAAGATTAAAAAAAAGAAAAAGAGTTTAAGGAGGCCAACCTGAGCTACACAGCAAGATTCTGTCTCAATAAAAGAAGGAAAGAAGGACACCAGGGCCAGAGACTTGGCTCAGTTGAGAGCTTGCCTTGAACGTGGGTTCAGTCCGCAGCAAAGCATAAACTAGATGACATGGTGCACACCTGGAACCCTAGCACTTGGGTGGCAGACACAGGAGCATCAGACGTTCAAGACCATCCTTTGCAGCATAGCTAGTGAGGGTATATCTGGGGGCAAGGAAAGAGGAAACAGGATTCTTCATACTACATACTACTTTTTACAAGTGCTTTATTACTTTAAACCTTTTAGGATTCTTCTAACTCCCCTTTCATGGGTCTCTGAAATGAAGATGACTCCTGAGAAAGCCTCAAAGAGAACATCTGCATATGTAGATAAGGAGCCTGTTTACAAGGGGAAGCAGGGCATTTTTTTGACCTATTATAAATGTCACATAGAAAAGGGTGACCCAGTTAGGAGCCCTGGAAGTATGTCACATTCACAGAACTGGTCAGTGAGCAGAGAAGAAAGGGAAAAGAGAAAAACCAGATCAAAGTGTCAAGTCCTTATTAGAATCTTTTTAAAACCTCAAATTAGCATTTGAAGTTGGGCTTGAAACAGGAGCACTGTGCAGGGTTGCTCAACCCAGCTCTCTAATGCTTTCTGTCTCAGCCAGGAGTCTGCTTTTTCCCATTGTGCTACATGTAAGGAGTCACCTAAGGAGACTGAAAATACTCCGACACCCATGCTGCTCAGACCCTTGGACAGTTTAATTAAGCCTCACTTTGTACCTTAGATTCTCCCCCTGGAAACAGCACAAAGAACACCCCAGGGCTGTAAGCCTGTGGATCCAGAGACTCAGCACACAGTGTGACTAACCCTTCGTTAAGTGAGACACTTCTCTGTAATCCCACACTCTCCACCACAGCCCTCACCCCCAAAGACAGAAGCCTGTCTCCCCATAGCTGGCTACTGAGGGAAGGGAGGGCACACCTCAAATGACTTCCACAAGCAAAGCCTAAGCTAAAAAGAACAGCCTTCTGTGAAATTCCAGCCTTTGCCTCTGACATGTAGCCTCTAGGGCCCCATGCTCAGGAGACTCTGTTTTCTACTCAGCTGGCTGGAAGGTCTGGTGGGGACAGCACAGCTTGGGAGGAAGGCCTTCTGGGTTGGACTCTCTGCTCCAGCAGTCTCCTGTATGGTTCTGGGCAAACTGCCTGGGCTCCCTCTTCTGAGTACAGAGTTCGTATTAGCACTTGTCTCCTGGTTTTGATGGTTCAGTAATGCCGTGAACAGCTCCATTCTGGGCCAGCAAGTTCTTTGCCATCACAAACCCTCTGCTTGAGGGAAAGCTGTGGCAAAGAATGATTGTGCACTGTCTTGAATTAGTCACAGAGATAAGAGAGGAAGGGGGGGAAGAAAGGAAGGAATCAGACCAAACCTGAACCTGGCAAAAGACGGTTCCAGCTTCCTGAATACATGTTAAAACCTCCTCTCAAAACCCTGAGGCCAAGGGGCTAGACCAGTGGCTGCGTGGTCAAGAGCACTGGCTGCTCTTGCAGAAGACTGGGGTTTGCTTTCCAGCACCCACATGGCAGCTCACAACCACCTGTAACTCCAGTTTTAGGGGACCTGGTGCCCTCTTCTGGCCTCTGTAGGTCCTTACATATATGCAGACATGGAGACAAAACACTCATGTATAAGATAAAAATAAATAAAATATTTAAAAAACAAAAAACTATCCTGAGACCAGACATCCGGAGTTACCGCTCCCCTTTCCAAGCAGAAACTTCTGGAGTACTGCTCCCACCGTGTCCTCCTGTCCCCATGTCTTCCCGCCATGCTCTATGCACGGCCCCTCCATGCACAGCCAGCGAAAGTTCAGTGTGAGCAGTTCACGCTGCTGTCCCCCAGACTTTCATCTGAAAATGCTCTTGACACTGAGGTTCAGTGGACGTGATTCCCGACGGCTCCCAGGCTTCGTGGCTGCACTTACTCTGGAATGGAGGCCTCTCCAGGTTCTCGTCTGGGCCAGCTCTGTGAGTCCTTGTGTTACTGTCTAGGTGTTGTGGTTCAGTTCATTTTCTCTGCCAATTAAAAAAATTCAAAAGCAGGGAAAAAATCTCAGGCTCAGCAGAGAGCAACAGGCAACAGACTTTATGGAAAGACGAAAAATCCCACCCACACAGAGGAACAAGATTCCCCAAAAGTGGGGAGGAGATTCTAAAATGAAAAAAAAAACTAAGCCCCCCTGAAGGACCTCAGTTTTTGGGGTTTGAGTGGGTCTGCCTCCCCTAATTTGAATTGGTCAGTTTAAACTAAGAAGAGAAGTCGGACAGGTTTTGACTCAAATGAAAACATGTCTGGGTCTGGCCTTGGTCTTATGTGAACTGGTTTGAACTGGTTTGAACCACCTGGAGTTACAGGTGGTTGTGGGTTGAAATAGCACTTGGGTCCTCTACAAGAGCAGTACACCTCCTAACAGCTGAGCCATCTCTCCAGCCCCGACAGCTGTGTTTTGAAATCACATGTCCTGTTAGTTACCAGTGGGGCTTGAAGCTTCTTGGAGCAGCAGCTTACCACCAGGCCGTCCCTGATGCTTCCGCCCCCACCAGGGCCCTTCCTCTGGTCTGCTGTCCCCTCTGAGCCGCCCCCACCAGGGTCCTTCCTCTGGTCTGCTGTCCCCTCTGAGCCGCCCCCACCAGGGTCCTTCCTCTGGTCTGCTGTCACCTCTGAGGTGAGCACAGGAGTTACCCCTTTCCCATGCTCTGACCAGTGGCAGCCATGCACCCATACACGGACGCTCTTGAGGTCAAGGCATTTCTGAAATATCAGTGCTGTCCTTTTACAATGTCCCATGTCAGCATGAAGCTGCTAGAGAGGTCTGTGTCATAAAACCCCAACAGAAGGCAGGATGACCTCAGAGAGCGGGGATGGGGAGTAGGAGGTAGCCATATTTTTGGACAGGTGGGTAGACAGGGAAAGGGCCACTGCCCAGTAACAAAGGTGCCAGACTTCTACCTTCTTCCTGGGCTAAGACAAAGGCCTGAAGCTCCCCCTCTAGCCAGCAGGACCCCCATTCCATCTGATGCCTTTGGCCTCTGAAGGCACCTGTACTTATGTACACAACAACCCCCCCCCACATAATTAAAAATGAAAGACTTTTTAAAAAATCCCCACATGGGTTCAAACAACTTCTCTGCTCTTTGGCTCCACAGCACTGAATGAAGAAGTCAGCCATTTTGAAAAGCGAAAGATGTTTATTTTGTTGTCCACGGTGATGACCTGGGCGAGATCCAAACCTCTGGACCCTGTAAGTAGAGCTCTAGCACTTCTTCAGTCACCTACCTGGTCAGCATCTCTCCACAGAATTCCTGAACTCTAACACTTCCAATTCTGGGAGATTCTGTTTTATATACCAACAAGGTTCTTGGGGTTTGCCAGGTTCTGTTTTGTTTTGTTTAAGACAGTATCTTACTTTATATCCCTGGCTGGCCTTGAGCTCACTGTTTAGACCAGGTTGGTCTTATACTCAGAGATCCTCCTGCTTCTGCCTCTGGGAATGTGGAGATCTACGACATGCACTCCTCCCTTTTTTTTGAGATAGCACCTCAGATAATCCAGGCTGGCCTTGAACTCACTAAACCAAGGTTGACCTTGAACTTGTGCTCCTCCTGCCTATACCTGCCTTGGCTGAGATAACAGGCATTCATGACCAGCCCAGCCCAGCCACCAAGAATTCTTAGATGCTGCATGACAGAACAGGGCTGCTACATAAAAATGCTTTGGTCAAGGCTGAACCACGAAGATGATGAAGATTCGAGGTGGCTGTGTGGCCGCTTGTCTCAACGCTGTGCAGGGTCTCTGCCGAAGCAACCTGTGGAAGGGTAGATTGGTTTTGGCTCACCGTGGGGGGAAAGTGTGGGAAGCAAGTATGAGGTGAGACGGCTGCCACATTGTGTCTGCCACTAGAAAGCAGAGAGAGGGGTTGTGGAACTCAGCTCCATGGGATGGTACTGCCCACATTCAGGGTGGGTCTTCTTCCCTCGGAGAAACCTCCCTGGACCTGTCTTCACAGACACGCCCAGAGGTGCGCCTCCTAGATTATTACAAATCTAGTCAAGTAGACGAAGAAGATTGGCCTTCATGGTTATTCGGAGCTCAAACTTCCTGTGGCCTGGCGAGACTGTAGTCCTCCCAAGGTCCCAGCACAGTGTGTCCCTCGTATGTCTGTGTGACGCTCCCTAAGAACTAGAAGCACAGCACACCAAGCCCAGTAATCCTGCCATCCTCCAACAGCAGAGTCTGTGAACAGTGGTCTGACAGCAGCCATTCCAGGCACCCCTAGTATGCACATTTCAGTCTCTAGCTATGTTTTCAGTCAAAGTAATCCCAGCACTCTGTGAGAGACAGTTGATTCCATACCCTGGGGATAGTAAAACTGCTTGGGCCTGGGGCATTGATTGAGATAGAAAGCCTGGCTGCTTTCCAGCTGTCCTGGGTGGTTCTGAGAAGACAGGTCAGTTTGCTCCCAGCCAAGTTGGGAAAGGTGGGGCATTGGTAGTCTGTTTCCCTCTGCCTCTCCAGACCCTGCTCTGATCTTGTGGTCCTCTGCTACCAAGGAGAGCCCTGGAGGGAAGATGGAGGGATCCATTCTCTGTGGGAGATGGAGAATGAGGTCAGGGTGTCTATCCTCAGGGCTGTCCCTCAGGCAAAGCTGCTCCTTACTGTTCTCTACATTGTCTCTTACTGTCTCTCAGATTATCACTTGATATCTTGACACTGTTGAACCAGGGAGTAAGTGATACAGAGTCCCTGATCCAGACTCCTGCTCTCATCTTTACAAATAGCACTGCATAAGAAGACAGAAAAGCAGAGCCACAGCCTATACTGGAGCTGATGAGTTTCCTGGGGTTGGAGTCTGTACCTGTGCTACTTGTAGCCCAAAGCGTCAGAACAACTGGGTGACTTGTAGTGGCAGTGTCAGCGGTGTGAGGTGTGGCAGAAGGGTGCAATGTCAGCCTGGCTACAAGATGAGGGCCTGTCGCAAAAAACAAACAAACACACAAACAAAACGCTGGAGAGGTGGCTCAGTGGCTAAGAGCACTGGCTGCTATCACAGAGGACCCAGGTTCAATTCCGAGCGCCCACATGGCGGCTAATAATTGTCTGTAACTCCAGTCCCAGGGTATCTGATGCCCTCTTCTGTCCCTCCGTGGGCATTGCACACCCGTGCTATACTTACATTCATGCAAAGTGCTCATACACATAAAAGCTTTTTTAAAGGACCCAAATGGAATTTGTATGAATGTTGTTAATAAGTAGGAGAAATTTAATACATAAAAGTCCTTTTCCTGATGGCTCTGCTGGTACATGTCTTTAATCCCAGAACTCAGGTGGAAGAGGCAGGCCGATTTATGAGTTCAAGTGCCACCTAGGTTTACATAGCAAATTCCAGGCCATCAGGGGCTACGTAGTGAGACCCTGTCTTAAAAAAAATAAGTGCTTTCGCTATAGTACCCTGTTTTTAAACTTTCATTTATTTATTTATTCTGTGTGTCCAATTGTGCAAGTGTGTGTGCTGTCAATGGAAAAGCACAATTCTCATCTCAAAGGGGTAAGAGATAGATTATTCTAGAGCCAAATATGACTGACTATGGCCCGGGAACACAGATTCAGGTTATCCCAAACTCTGTGTGTCATCGTGGAAACAGTTTCATGAAGTTTTCACAATAACAGAATAAAGAAAAGCCATAAATCAAGACAATTTTAAAATACATTGGTGGAAACATTAAGTTGGCAGATAGAGGAAAAGAAAATCTCAGCTCTAGGCTTCCGATGCTCTTTGATGGTATTCTCAGCCTTTTGGTTGGTGGGACCAATGGTTGGTGGGACCTAGGGCTTCCTTAAGTTAACACATTCCTAAAGCTTTCTAAAAAATTGTTATTCACAAGATGTTAAGTCAGAAACAGGTGAGCTAAAGATGGCCCGAGATAAATTGTAAATAAACTCTACATCCAAAATGTTATCAGCTCCCCACAATCACTGCAGTGATAATCAATTGACCAGCCTTGCAGGAAGTTGAGTCCAAGATGCAAGATTTTTCAGAGAACTTTTATTCACAGTGCATGGAGGTGAGAGGACAGTTTACAGGAATCACTTCTCTTGTTCCACCATGTAGAATTCAGAGGTCAGGTCTTCAGGCTTGGCAGCAGGACCTGAGTCCTCATGGTCCTTGTCGTCGTCCTTCTCCTCCTCCTCCTCCCCTCCCTCCTCCTCCTCCTCCTCCTCCTCCTCCTCCTCCTCCTCCTCCTCCTCCTCCTCCTCATCCCTTTGCTGACCCCTATTTGTTTTTAAACTCTACTTGCAGTCTTGCTTCTCTGTGGGTGAGTAAAGGCAGGAAGGCAGAGGTGATGCTGACTCAACCGAATTGTCAGAACAAGAAGGAATTGAAGGAATTGTTCTAGTTGTCACAAATAGTAACCAGGCAGCCAAGAGCTCACATTTCCACCCTGATGTTTAAACACCATGAGCAATTAGAAAGAGGGTGTGTGGGTCCTTGGGGCTGGCACGGCGGCACACCAGGAGCCCCCGCAGCCCAGGAAGCTGAGGTAGTAGGAACGCTCAGGCACAGGAGCTCAGCACTGGCCTGGGCGATGCAGTGCAGAAAGAATAGATCAGTAAAAGTAAAACGCAGAGCCAGGCATGGTGGCACACAACTTTAATCCCAGCACTGGAGAAGCAGAGGCAGGCAGATCTCTGTGAGATGGAGACCAGCCTGGTCTGCATAACAAGTTCCAGACTAGCTGTGGCTTTAGAGAGACCCTGTCTTGAAAAGGTATATATATATACACAAACAAAAAGTAAGACATAGGAAGAAGGTCCAACACTGTGTTACTAGGTAACAGATTTACCCAAGTTCCGAAGAAGAAAAGAAGAAGAAGAGGAGGAGGAGGAGGAGGAGGAGGAGAAGGAGGAAGAGGAGGAGGAGGAGGAGGAGGAGGAGGAGGGGGAAGGGAAGGAGGGAGGAGGAAGAGGGGAGGAGGAGGTAACCATCTGGAGGGAGGAACCACTTTGAGCTCCTTAGTTTTCATGGGGTAGTCATGAGGTGGGCTTGGTTTTCAGGAATGCTGACAGTCCTTAGTACATAACAAGAAAAGAACCACTGCATGCAGTGCCAGCCGGAGGTGCCAGCCACGCACCACTTATCAGAAAAGCAAGTGTTGCACTTGATGTCAAGGACCGAACCCTGTGTGAATAGCGAACTCCAAACCAACTTTTGTTGGGCACACTCTGGAGGCAGAAGCAGTAAGATCACTTTGAGCCTAAAAATAATGGGCCAGTCTGCCTCATGGTAAATCCTTATTTTCAAAATGTAAAATAAGGACTGGAGAGATGGCTCAGTGGTTAAGATCACTGACTGCTCTTGCAGAGGACCTGGGTTCGATTCCCAGCACCCACTTGGCAGTTAACAACTGTCCCTGATTTCAGTCCCAGGGAATCTGACACCCTCTTCTGGCCCCTGAGGGCACTGCACAACACAGGTATACTTACTTACACACATGCAGGCAATACACTTATACACATAAAATAAAAATAATAAAGTATTTTTAAAAATGTAAAATAAACTTCATGTGTGTTTATAATGAAATTTAAGAACTAAAAGAGCGCCACTCAAAACCTAACAGCGAAGTTTCATGGTGCAGAGCCAGGTCTCTGGGCAGATGAGGAGTCGCAGAGTGGAAACTGAATACACAGCCCCAGCTCGTTTGGACTCGCAGGCTTCCATGCAGTTGACCAAAGAAACTAGTTTCTCTTTAGTGAAAACCTGTGGCCAGGGCACCTTGCTGTCCCCTTGTAAAATGTGACCATTTCTACTGCAGACACAGGGCCTGGCAGTGGGATTAGCCTAGAATAAGGGTGTTGGGTTGGTAGCCTCAGGGGCAGGTGAATCAGGTAGGCAGACTGGCTACTGCCATGTCAGCCAGGGCTGTAGAGCCTGCCAGGCTCCATCCCTTGCCAAGGCAAAGCTGATCATACTGTTTCTAGACTCTGTGAGTCGGATCATCAGAGTTAGTGAATTACAAGGTGTGTAAGAGCACTCAGCACAATTCAAGTTCCAGAAGTAAATAATTTTTAGCATAAATATTCTTTTAGATCCATACACTAAAAATGTATTCATTTGTTCTTCTGGGTATCCTTTTTTTTTTCTTTTATTTGTTGTTGTTTTAATTTGTTAAACCTATCTATAAGCCACTGGACAGACAAATCTAAGTGGGTCTGGGCAGGTTGTCTTGTATTGTGTAAGAAAGCAGACTGAGCACAGGCCAGGAGAACAAACCAATGAGCAGCGTTCCTCCACTGTCTGTGCTCAGGTTCCTGCTCTGAGCTCCTGCCTTGGTGTCCCTTGATGATGGACTGTGCTATAAGCCAAATAAACCCTTTCCTCCCCAAGCTGGGCTTGGTCAGTGTTTTTAATCACAGCAATAGAAAATAACTGACCATCTCCAAAACTCATTCTCTGTCTTTCTCTCAAGAACATCCCATCACTGCAGTCACTCCAACCCTACTCTCTTCATCCATCCATCCTTCCATCCATCCATGCTTCCATCTATCCCTCCATTTATCCCTCCATCCATTCATCCTTCCATCCACGAGCCAGGATGTTACTCAATACCTGCAATTTATTGTCCAAAATGTATCATAAACCTGGCTAGTTCTCTTTGTATCCACGGCAACTTTCAGCTCCAGCCTCGGCGATCAGCTTCCCAGACTACTGAAATAGCTAAATATCTGTTGCCTGCTATCTCCTCCTTCCAATCCATGGTCCACAACAGCCTAAGATCCTACTAAAATGTAATTCAGATTATGTTGCAGGCCTGCTTAAAATGCTTCAAGCCAAGCTGGGAAGATGAGTCAGTGGGTAAAGTACCTGCAGTGCAACCTGAGCTTGAACTCCCCGAACCCACATAAAAGCCAGACGGAGTGTCAGAAATCTCTGTGCTCCTGTAGAGACAGGAAAATCCCTGGGAGGTGAAGGGCTAGGTAGGTTGGTATGTTGGCACGCATAAGCAGAAAAAGAACAAAGAGACCCTGTCTCAAATAAGGTGGAAGGTGAGGGCTCACAACAAGGTTGTCCTTTCACCTCCGCAAGCCCAATGTCACACTGTCTCACACACATACACACACACACACACACACACACATACAGAGTTTCAGCCCTTCCAATGACCTGCTGCTTTTGGATCATCTACACTCAACGTGGCCCACAGCCCCGCTGGCCACTGACTCTTGCATTCCTTGTCCTCTACCTTTTCCATCTTAGCTCCAGTCATTTGGGATCATCTTCCATCTCACATAGGCTTGCAGTTGTGACCCCATCTGGGGTCTTGATATTGTTGATGGAGACAGGAGATAGAAACTGGCTGGGCAATTAGGGACGAGAACTCTGGAAGTGAAAGTTTTTTTGTCTTGTTTTGTTTTTTTCTTTGACTAAAAGGTGGAAATGCCCTTGGTCTGGTCAGCAGATTCATCCTTGTGGAGGCCAGAACCATCAGAAACGTTTAAGCCAAAATGTCTTTGGTGCTGACCTGGCCAGAGGCCAGGGAAGCTGAAGTGGGTTGGTTTTGCTTTATCTCTTTCCCCTACTGTGCACCCCCTGCCTGGAGGCTATATTTGACTGTGTGACCAAAACTGCAGTCCAGACACTGATCCCTTCAGGTGAACAGCTTTGCAACTTGATACATTTTCATAGTGAAAAATGGGTTCTCTCCATCCCCTGATTCCATCCCATTTCCTAAATTATTTTAGGGTTTCAACTCTTGAGAAGGAAGTGTTATAGCAGCCTTAGTGGTCATTGAAGATGGATATCGAACTCTGTTAAGACCCATTAGGGGAAAGTGATTTCCTCTGGATCAAAAGAAAGGAATCTACCTTTGGTATTGGGTGGAGATGTGACAGTCTGATTTGCTCCAAAGATTAGAGCATTCCATTCCATTGTCTCCTCCAAGAGCTGATCCAGCTGAAGAAGAGACTACTTCTTCAGGAGGAAGAAGTAGGCTGATTCACCTAAAGCCAAGATAAGGAAGATTACTTGTCCCCATAATGAAATGATGTGCTTTTCCTCCCCAGAAGCACCCCGTGCTCAGTCCTCCCAGAGCCCAGTCCTCCCAGAGCTCCCCTCAGGCAGCCTGCTTGCTTTCCCGTTACTCCGGATAACAGAGCTTTTCCTTCTCTTTTTCTTTTGGCTGAAGCCTAGCGATGCTTTCCCTGGTGTTGCTGCCTGGCTGCCCTGGCAGCCGGACTCCAACAGCATGGCTCTCTCGCCTTTCTCAACCTCCTCCTCCAGGCAGTGGCAGAGGCTGGCAGCTCGTTCACACTGTTGTTTTTCTCTCTGGTTCTAATAAACTGTCCTGGACCTTCCTTTGCGGTCCATTTTAAAATTCTTTAATTAATGAGACTAAGAACCCAGAAAGGGTACCCCAGTATCCCCAGTCACATAAGGCACCTAAACAATGTGGGGTTCTCCAGAGTGTCCACGCCCTCTGTTTCCGCTGCCTCTGGGGTTCATTCCTGGGAAGCTCTGGGCTTTGGATTGGTTATTGAACTGGGATTCCCGCGCTGTAATTGACAGGTTCCCTGAAGAGCACTGTAGAGTTAAAAGCCTGCTCCAGCAAGGATCTTTTTCCATGATAGATTTGGCAGGCTCTCAATTTCTCTTTTGATCCTGCAGCGAGTTTTAAGTTCTTTATTTTGGGTGCTGTCCCCTGAGCGTCTGCAGAGGCAGGTGAGTGTAAAGAGACTAAGTATAAGGTAAAGCCCAGTTTCCACAAGGACCCAGGGTGTGGCTCAATGGTAGAGCACATGCTCCGCATGCCCAGGCCTTGGGTCCCTTCCCCAGCACCATACAAATGAAAAAAGGAGAAATGTTTTCTTCCAGGATTAGCTTCCTTGGTGTATATGCTTTCGGGGTTTTGTTAGGGTTTTTGTTTTTGTTTTTGTTTTAATGTGTATGAGTGTATTTCCTGCATGTATATAAGTGCACTTGTGTCATGTAATGCCTGTGAATGTCAGAAGAGGGTGTTAGATTCCCCTGGAACTAGAGTTATGGACAGTTGTTAGCCGGCATGTGGGTGCTCTGAATTCAACCTGGATCCTCTGCAAGAGCAGCCAGTGCTCTTAACTACTGAGCCGTCTCTCCAGCCCTAGTGTGTATGGTTTTTAATGTTTGGGACAGAAACTTGTACATGGAATTGTGTGTGTCTGCGTGCGCTCGCGCGTGTGTGTGTATCTGTGTGTGTATATCTGTGTTTGGTACTAGGGACTGAGGCAAGCATTCTACCACTGAACTATAGCCCATGCCTCTGGAATTTTTTTTAATATGTGGTTGGCTAGGTAGGAATAACAGTGTGAAAAAGATAAAAATTAAAAAATAAGCTGGGGTGGGTGGCTGGAGAGATGGTTCAGCAGTTAAGAACACTGGCTGCTCTTTCAGAGGATACAGGTTCAATTTCTAGTACCCACATGACATGGAGGCTAACAACTGGCTATAACTCCAGTTTCAGGGGATCTAATGCCCTCTTCTGACCTCTGAGGGTATTGCAAGATATGGGTGCACTTAAAACATGCATGCTGGCAATACACTCATAGACATAAAATAAAAATAATAAAAATAAATAAATGAATTAAATTAAAATAATAAAAAAAGATGGGCACAATGTGATAC
The DNA here is from genome assembly GCA_035773235.1 of Eospalax fontanierii. NCBI lineage: Eukaryota > Metazoa > Chordata > Mammalia > Rodentia > Spalacidae > Eospalax > Eospalax fontanierii. The sequence continues at coordinate 73,603,321 of CM069536.1, forward strand.
ACCTTTAGCCCCAGCACTTGGGAGGCAGAGGCAGGTGGATCTCTGTGGGATCCAAGCTAGCCTCGTCTACATAGTGAGTTCCAGGGCCAGCTGAGGCTGCAGGGAGTATAATAACAATAACAATAACAATAATAATAATTAAACAAATAAACATGGGGCTGGAGAGATGGCTCAGTGTTAAGAACACTTGCTGCTCTGACAGAAGACCCGAGTTCAGTCCCAGCACTTGGGAGACAGAGGCAACCTTGTCTACATGGTGAGACCCTGTCTCAAAGCAAACAAAGCAAAAAAAGAGAAAAAAATGTAGAAAACACAGTGTGTACATTTCTGAATTTCCCCAGTCACCAGACACTGTCACACTGCGCTGACTTTTTCCATCTGTCGGTCTTGTGGCAATAGTCTTAGTTGTTTGTTTGAAGTAGAACGCTTTCCCAATTTAGAGCCACAGTTCAGAGGCTTCCTATGCTTTGCTTACTGTAATCATAGAAATAAAAAGTTTAGGGCTTCCAGGAACCAGATATGTAAATATAAGTTCAAAGCTGGTAGTTACACAGTTTTACATTTTGTAAACTGGGTGTGGTGACCCTGAGGAGGTGGAGGATCCTTAGTTCATAAGTTCAAGGTTATCCTAGAGTACATACCAAGCTCAAGGCCAGCCTGGGCTAATGAGACCTTGTGTCAACAGTAAATAAAAAGCCTCCATTTGTTAGCATGTCAAGACCTTCAGTTTCAGTGTTCTTCAATATGCAGCACAGAGGAGTGTGCGGTCGCTCTTACACCTGTTGCTGAGAGTCCAGCAGACTTCCCGGAAGGCCCAAAGCCCATGCTGATGCCCCTCTCTCCAACTCTCCACAGCGGGGTGGGGGTGGGGGTGGCCTACCAGTCTCAAGACAATGAGTGTTTTTGCTTTTCAAATGACATTTTTAGTTTCATTTGATACATAATTGCATGTACTTGTGGAGTACATTTCAAGACATTTGGTGGTGTGAGGATCAGTAGTCCAGGTCCTTGCCAGTTCCATCAGCACAAACATTTATCACTTCCTTGTCTGGGGGTTGTTGAAGGTCCTCTCTAGTAGCTATCGGGAAATATGTTTCCTTCTTGTGAACTCAGCTATCCTGCTGATCAGCGGTGTTAAGGTTCTGTTGAGCTGAAAGGAGTTGTTCTTTGGGCCAAGCAGCCTCCTGTAGTTCTAATGTACTAGGTCTGTGCCTCATGTCTCCCGTAGGATGATACTGAGGTTCCGTTTACAGAAGAGGACTATCGAAGACGAAAGCACCATCCTAACTTTCTGGACCACATCAATGCTGAGAAAATTGTTCTCAAATTTGGGAAAAATGTAAGTCTGAACTTGTAGTGTACTTGGGGTTCCTTAGGCAACCATGTGGGTAGGTGGCCTTCTCTGCACACTCAGTCCCGTCCTGTCCCAGGGTTGTTTGCATGGCTGGGCTGCTCCTGGCCTTTTGGAATCACCACAACTCTTTAAACCTTTGTTTAGCTTCCTCTTGCTTTTACCCCACAGGTCTTAGCTTCTCGTTCAAGCAGTATGTTCTGCCCTTAGGGATCTAGCCCAGGCTGTAGTCCAACCTGAAGGCTCTGTGGGGTCCCAGCTAAGCTCAGGCTCGCCCGAACCGAGGGTCCTGTGTCATTAATCCAGAGCAGGAATGGGAAGGAGGGGGCCACATTTCCTCATTTCTCAGAATCTATCTCAACATTTTTCTTTTCTTGAAAAGGCTCTGAAAAGTACACATTAACCCCTCTTACAAATGAGACACAGGCATGTGGAGGGGGGGGGGGCTTGGGAGTGCAGTTTTCTCAGGGTCACACAACCAGGACTTGCTGGGCACTGCTGGGCTGGTGTGACTCATTCCTTACAGCAGTGCCATTGTCACCATTTCACAGTAGTGCCACTGCAGAGAGGGGAGACAGGTGGGGCATTGATTCAAACCAAGATCTATTAGACAATGAAGCCTAGAGGAGGTAACATTTTTCCCCTGACTCCAACTCCATCATTCAATAGGATTTGTCTTGACATAGCCATGGTCACTGATTATTAAGACATAGCTATAAGCTGACTGTTATCTCAGTGTTTAAGGCGAGCCTGGGCTACCTAGACCGTTTCTCATTAAACAAACAATAGCAAAGCCTACCTAAAGAAGCTGGACGTAAGTACACTTGTAATCACAGTTTACTGGGAAGGCTTAGGGGGTGCAAGTTCACGGCCTGTCTGGCTATAGAAGGAGTTCAAGTCCAGTCTGGCAACTTAGCAAGACTCTGTCTCAAAATAAATAGCAAAAAACAGCTTTCAGAGGAGTGGGGGAGGGTGGAGAGATGGTTCAGCAGTTAGAAATGCATACTGTTCTTGCAGAAGACCCAAGGCTGGTTCCTAGCACCCCGGTTTGATGGCTCACAACTACCTATAATTCCAGTTCTGGGGGGATCCGATGCCTCTGGCTTTTGAGGCCATCTGCATTCATATGTAGACTCACACACACATACACACACACACACACACACACACACACACATGCAGAGAAGCATGTAATTCAAAATAAATTTTTGTTTATTTTCTGTTTTTATGAGACAAGAGTCTCCCTATAGCTACAACTGGCCTGAACTTGTTATATAGACCAGGCTAGCCTTGATCTCACAGACTCACTTGTCTCTGCCTCCTGAATGCCAGGATTAAAGGTATGTGCCACCATGCCTGGCTAAATATGGCTAAATAAATTTTTTTTTCTTTTTGCTCTTTTTTGAGACAGGGTCTCCCTGTAGCCCCAGCTGGCCTGGAACTCACTATGTAGACTGAGGATATAATTCAAAAGCTGTGTGGACAAGGCCCCAGGTTCAATCCCCAGCACCAAAACAAAATAAAACAAAACAAAAAAAAGGGCTGGAAAGACAGTTCAGCAGTTAAGAGCACTGGCTGCTCTTCCAGAGGACTAGGATTCAAGTCCCAGTACTCACATGGTGGCTAACAACTGGCTGTCATGCCAGTTCCAGGAGATCCAATGCCCTCTTCTGGTCTCTGCCGGCTTTGCATGGCGCTGGTGCACTTATACAGGCAAGACACTAATACACATAAGAGATACATACATGCATGCATGCATAAAAACCAAAACAAAAGAAAAAACATATTGCAGTAAAATTTGTCATTTTGACATATATTATGGTTTTCTCTCTCTTTTATAAAACTAGCTGGTGGGTATGCACTGGGAAGCTGAAAAGTGATTGGGGGCTTGCTCAACCACAAGCCCATGAAGGTGCCAAGTACTCCACTTATGACCCTATATGAACCCTCCAGGATCTCATGTGTCCTCTCCAAAGTTAGATGGAGTACGTACTACTGTTGTTTTCCCCATTTAACCTACATAGAACCTCCAAATGCAAGGTTCAGTTACATTTAGAAAATTAGGGGCTGGAGAGATGACTCAGTGGTTGAGAACACTCGCTGTTCTTCCAGAGGACCCAGGTTCAATTCCCAGCATCCACATGGCTTCCGTCCATAACTCCAGTTCAGGGAGATTCAGCGCCCTCTTCTGACCTCACAGACCCTGAATGAGACAGATGCACTTACATGCATGCAATATACTCATACACATAACAAGTAAAAATAATAAATAAAATATCTTTTAAAATAACTTATATAAAAAATAAAAATGAAGGAGGGTGTGGTGGCTCACACCTTTAATCCCAGCACTCGGGAGTCAGAGGTAAGTGGATCTCTGTGAGTTCAAGGCCAGCCTGGTCTACATAGCAAGTTCCAGGCCAGCTGGGGCTACAGGGAGACCCTGTCTCAAAAAAAAAAAAAAGAGTGTAGGTCAACAGTGATGAGTACCAACAGCTCTACAGTGCCATCCAGTGGTCAGATTCAGTATCACAGCCAGAGTTTCAATCATCCAGTCCAGTCCTTGAAAAATAAACACTGACTTTCAGAATATAGTCAGATGCTGTGAAAATAAATAAATAAATAAATAAATAAATAAATAAATAAATAAAACAGATAGCTGGGTGTGTTGATTCACACTTGAAATCCCAGCACTCTAGGGGCGGAGGTAGGAGGATGGTGAGTTCAAGACCAGCTTGGGCTACAAGCATGACTCTGTCTCAAAACCAGACAAAAATAACCCAATTATTACTAAGAACTCTAGCTCCTTCTCAAGTCATTAAGCTATGATAATGGCAGAGTCACTGCATTTGGGAGTTGTTGTGTCCTCTGGGTGCAGGAAGGCTGCTGGAGACTGAAGGCAAATCTTCACACTTGCTAGTAGGATCCCATCACCGAGCCACACTCCTAGCCTCTAAGTTTTGAGGTTATGATAAAAAATAAAATGGTGTATCAGATTGTCTAAATCTCTTCCAGTTCCAAACTCTATGTTATTTTATTAAAACTCACAATCTGTTGATCACTTAATTGTCTCATTAATAAGTAAAATTGTATGATCACAAAAAACTAATTTTAATGTCTGGTAGTCCAAAGAGTAGAAATGGAGCCATTTTACATCTTCATTGTAAATATCTTTATAATATAATGTCTTCAACACATAAAAACATTGAATTTGTCCTTAACTCTTAATGGTAAACTTGAAAGATTATTATAAAATCTTTTTTTTTTTCCTGGAGTTTTAGAGATAGGGCTTCCCTGTAGTCCCAGCTGGCTGGAACTCACTATGTAGACCAGGCTGGCCTCAATCTCACAGAGATCTTCCTGCCTCTGCCTCCTGAGTGCTGGGATTAAAGGTGTGCACCACCATCATTTCCGGCAGATCTAGTTTAAGACCAGGTCTTGCTGTGTGACACAGCTTGCCTTGTCTGCTGAGCACTGACCTCTTTCACCATGCCCGGCTTTTTAAAAATCGACTCCAGGTGGAGAGATGGCTCAGTGGTAAAGAGCACTAACTGCTCTATCAGAGGATCAGAGTGGGGATTCCAGCACCCACAATGGGTGACTCACAACTGCCTGTAACTCTAGCTCTGGGGTATCCAACACTCCCCTCAGGCCTCTGCGGACGCGCGCGCGCGCACACACACACACACACACACACACACACGAATAAAATAAATACTTTGAAGTTCTTTAGTGTAGGCCTCCTCCTCCTTCTCCTCTTCCTCTTCCTCCTCCTCCTGCCCCCCCCCCGCCCCGCCTTCCTTCCTCGTTGTCTTGACCTCCTTCCCTCCTTTCTTTCTTACTCTACTCCTTCCTTCCTCCCTTTCTGTCTCTCTCCCTTCCTCCTTCCTGGTACTAGGCCTCAAACCCAGGGCCTCACATGTGCTAGTCAAGAGCTTTCCTGCTGAGTTTTACCCAGTCCAATTTTCTTAAAACTGTAGACAAATAAGGTTTTTAAAAATCTCATTAATTTTCCAGGATAATTTGTCAAAGTCCAATTGAAAATTAATATAAGAAATAACAAGCTGTACTTAATGCCACCCCCGTAATTCTGATGCCCTTGGAGTTTTCAAATCACCTGGATTACACAAGACTCGGCTCATAAAGGACACCCGTGGCTGTGGGTTACGGAAGGTTAGAATGATAGCTTGTGTGTGTTCTGTTTCTGATGGTCTACAATCAGTTAATGGTATACTCTCCTCCTCCTCCTCCTCTCCCTCCTCCTCTCCCTCCCCCCCTTCTCCTCCTCTTCCTCCTTCTCCTCCTCCTCCTCCTCCTCCTCCTCCTCCTCCTCCTCCTCTTTTCTCTTCTTGAGATAGGACTTTACTCTGTAGCCTAAGCTGGCCTAGAATTCACTATATATCCCAGGTAGAACTTGAACTGGTGACAGCCCTCCTGCCTCAGCCGCCCCAGTATTAAAATTGCAGGCATAAGTCATCTTGCCCAGTTTGGAACTTTCTTCTTTTTTCTTTTCCTTTTCCTCTGTGTGTATGGTATGCATGCATGTATCCATGTTTGCATGTGTGTGGGCATATGTGAATGGGAATATGCATGCACCTTAGTCATTGAGACAGTCTCTCTCAGTCAAACCCGGAGCTCACCAGTATGGTTAGTCTCACTAGCCAGCTTGCCCTGGATCCCCTGTCTATGCTTTCTAGGCTGGAATTGCAGGCAGGCTTCCATGCCCATCCAGCATTTACATAGGTTCGCAGAATCCACACTTGGTCTGCATGCTTGCCCAACAAGTACTTAACCATTTAGCAATCTCCCCAACCCCTCACAATTTAAACTGGAACTGGAACCAGCTTCTTCCTTGACTGTTTTGGGAAGGGTGGATGAACGAAGTATTTCTTACCGATATTGCCCCCCCACGCGCATTTCTAAATGTTTGTCCTCTGCTGTACTCCCTTTGCTGTAACCTTCTTTACACCTTGGTTTCTCTTCTTTACCCCTCCCCTAAAACTCAACAGTTAAGCGTTTCTTCCTGGAAAGCCACTGTGTACATGTCCAGTTGGGAAAGGAATGTTTACAGGCTGAACCTCTGGTCCACAGGTTTTCCAAATCCTTTTGGGAATCTTTAGTAGTCACTGTACCTAGTATAGATAAGAAAAGTCAGACATCTTGGCTTCCTTACCTATGCACTGGTCTAGATGTAGAGGAGCATAGACCAATTACAGTATGTATCTGCTAGCTTTCTGCTGGGTGCAACAAAATGCCTGAGATTAGAAACTTACCAAGAGGAAAGGTTAAATAAATATTTTTTTTGAAAGGGGGTGAGGCTGGAGAGATGGCTCAGCAGTTAAGAGCAGTCAGACAACTCAGACATGTAAAGTAAAAATAATAAATGAAATTAAAAACAAGAGAAGAAGGGTTAGGGTGCCTCAGTTTTCAGAGCTTTCAGTCCATGACCAGGTGGCCCTTTTGCTTTGAACCTGTGGCAGCACAGTGCAACAGTACATCATGGTGGGAGTGTGGAGCAGAACAGACGTGTTCACCCAACAGCTGAATATGGGAAAGGGAGAAACCAGGCTGGAGAGACGGCTCAGCAGCTAGCGCAGCAGCCGCTCTTGCAGAGGACCTTCCACTTCCCACACCAACATGGCAGCTAACAACCATCCGTAACTCCAGCTCTGGGGGATCTGATGCCCTCTTCTGTCTTCCATGGGCACTGCATGACATGAGTGTACTTACATACACGCAGACAATACACTCATACACACAAAATAAAAATAAATACATTTTAAAAAGAGAGAGAGAAAGGGAGAGAGCTCAGGTCTCTGATCGATATCTCCTTCAAGGGTATATCCTCACTGACCTAAGACCTCACTCTAATCCCTCCTCTTAAAGGCTCCACCATCTCCCCCTAGGTCCGCCCTGGGGACCATGCCTTTGGGGTTTTCCAGATCCATCCCACAGCACAGTGGCGTATGTGCTTCTCTGAAGCTGCGCTGGGTGGCTCGGCAGGTAAAGCACTTACCACCTCGCTTGGTGACCACCCTTGGTAGATATTTTGAAGATCCACACAGAAGGACCTGTCTTCATTGCTCCTTTTTCTCTCAGACTTCCCGAAAAAGTCTGCAGAGGATAAGTTTTTACACATAATAACTCTGGCTTTAATTTTTTTTTGGATTTCAAACAAATGTAGACAGTTTTTAATTGAGTTTTTGGGCATTTCATCTAATAGATCTTAATCAAATTTAGACCTCTTCTTCTCTCAATCGCACACCCCCAGAGCCCGCCCCCCACTGGATTTCATGCATTCTGTCATATATGTTAAGTCCTAGCTGGGCAAGTATTTGTATCCAAATGTCTGTCGGTACAAGATCATCCACTGGAGTCTAGTCAGCCTACCTAGAGTCAATCCCTTAGAGATCAACTCTCTCTCACCCTGACACAATCAGCTGGGGGTGGGGCCTGTTGCCCAGTTTCCCTCGTTCTATGCTGGTGTCCGTCTGAGTCAGCATGGGTCTTGTGCACGCTGTCACCATTGCTGCAAGTTCATATGAACAAGTTCCCAGACACCTGAAAGCCTCTGTTTCCTTATGTCCATGCACCAGCTCTGACTCTTACAAACTTTTCACCCCCTCTTCCACAATGGTCCCCAAGTGGTGGGTGGGTGGGGGAGTCCTATCCAGGTACACATCCTCTGCAGTCTCCTGTTTTCTAAAACGTGGCCAGTTGTGGCCTTCTGTGTGCATCTCATTCTGTTGTATGAGGAAGCTTCACTGATGAGAGTTGAGGGATGTGTTAGTATTCTTTCAAACACCCCCGCCCCGTTCTGCTGTGTTCCATGAGCAGCCTTTGGTGTAGAGGTTCAACTGGAGATGTGTCACTTAGGGCTGGGCATCTCACAGATATGTATTCTCTGTGTATGACCAGTTTTGTCTGGCTTTAATTTAATTACAAGTGTGAATTAAATTTTAATGGTGGTTGGAGCCATTTCTGAATAGTGAGAGAGTGTGGTTCCTGAGGATGCATAAAGGAAAGGCTACCTCTTGGGGGCTGGAGAGATGGCTCAGTGGTCAAGAGCACTGGATGCTCTTGCAGAGGATTTGGGCTTGGTTCCCAGCACCCACATGGCAGATAACAACTGTCTGTAACTCCAGTTCCAGAGAATCCAATGCCTTCTTCTGATCTCTGTGGGTTTGCATACATGTGGTGCACTTATGTACATGAAGGCAAAATGCACTTAAAAAATAAATAAATAAATTATTTGTTTTGTCTTTTTGAGACAGGGTATACCAGCTGGCTTGGAACTCACTATGCTTCCAGGCTGGCCTTGAAATCACAGAAATCTGCCTGCCTCTGTCTCCTGAGTGCTGGGATTAAAGGCATGTGCTACCACACCTAGCCATAAATAAAAATTTTATAAAAGAAAAAGATCTCTTGAAAAAAAGAACAAAACTACCTCTTGGAGTCATTTAAACCAAGAGTGTACCCAGTCAATTCTGAGAATTATTCTGTTCTCTTGAATAAAAGGTCTCCTGTCCTATCTGTTTATTGAACAGCACATCAGGGTCTACAAAAGGAATGAGGAATTTTGCCTTAAAGAATCTTTTATTAGAGAATCACAAGGGAAGAAGTTATTTTTCTGACCCTACTGACCCAGAATAGCACACAAACCCACAAGCAGACGTCATCCATCTACGCTCATGGGTTGCTTCAAACCTATGCAGAACATGTTGTTTTCGACATCATTGCTGTTTTTACTGCGTGGTCTTAGGTCTCATTACTACATCTCTCACACATACTTGTTCTGACTCAGGGCCATAACAGAGTCACAATAGGGAACATGGTATAAAGTTAAAACTATGTGCTTATAAGGATTAATAATTACATGGGGAGTCCAAAGCATAGGAAGACTGATTACATTGCATTTCTTAAACACCAGTTAAATTTCAACAAGGTGAATATACAGTAGGGAAACGGACTGAACACATAGTTCCAAATAATCTTAAAGCATATGATTAATCGCAAAAGTTCAATTTGCAATTCCCAGAAAGGTCATCCCACAGGTCCCCTTTAAGGAACCTTCCTTCTAGCCTAAGAATTACCTAACGAGCCCAAAAGAGCAGCTTGCAGCAATGTTCATCTTAGTTCCTGAATCTACTTAAGACGACTAATGGTATTATATAAATTCTGTCCCTCTTTGGGTATTTTATCTTCCAGGCCAAAAAGTTTGCAACTTATGTAGTGGCTACAGGACTTCAGTATGGAGTGGAGGGGGGCATCTTGCACGCCTTTTTTAAGGTATGACTTTTCAATGACTATGGGAATTTGTAAATATTAAGTTAAAATTGATATATTGTTAATTCTTTACATTTTACTTTTATTTTCTATTTACTTTTTAATTTAATTTTAAAATTTTATTTATTTGTTTATTTTTTATCTTTTTAAAGACAGGATCTCCCTGAAACCCCAGCTGGCCTGGAACTCGCTATGTAGACTAGGCTGGCCTTGGACTCACAGAGATCTGCCTGCCTCTGCCTCCCAAACGATGGAATTAAAGGCATGTGCCACCATGCCCCACTAAATTTTACTTTTAAACTAGTTTACAAAGCAGAAGATTACCCCCGCCGCCACCACTGTGAGGCTTGGTTCAGTCCTTCATTTAAGACCTTAGTCTGTCGATTCTTTTTTGTAATTTTACTTATTATCATGAGTGTATGTGTTGTGCAAATTTTTCCCATGCCTAGGGGGAAAACGCTCAAATCATGCCACATCTTCTGTCATAGGGCCTTACTGTCTGCTTCCAGTATGCAGCCAGCATTATAATGTGGCAATTGCCTTTTTTGTAGAAGAAGGCTCCCTTGGCCAACAGCTCATAGTTGGGCGGGGGGGGGGGGGGGGGCAACCCATGCCTGGTATTGGAATTGCTAGTTAACAATTATATAAAGTGTTCTTTTACTCTCCGGCACATATAGGTCTAGGCCCATGGAGCTCCTCAGAAATTCACAATTATACTTCACCTTGTACGCTGTATGAGTTACATTCTATCCTTGTTTCATCAGGTGTACTTGACATCTCCCAACTGGGTTTCTTATCTGTAAAACACTCAGAAGTTAACATTATATACATATACAAGGTCTAACATAGCATGGAAAATTCCTTTCCATTTGTATCCTGGAGTTCTCACATGGAGCCTCCATGCATTCCTTTATCCTTGATAACCTCGTTGGGACTGGCCCAAAGTGTTTGGTCCTACAGAGGGCCAAGGAGGAAGGAGTAAAACTCCTGCCTCTGTTGCCCCTGTTGTTTTCCAGGGCCTGGTAGACTCTGGGTCCAACTCCTGGCTCTAGCCACACCTGTAGTCTCTCCATTGACCACACCTGCTGGGAGAGGCCCTGGCCAGGCAAACTGTCTCTACGCCTCGACTAGCCATTCACAGAAGCGAAGTGTACCCTGTTCACACTGAGGGAGCTGTTATTCACCCCTGGGATAGTTTTTATCCTCTGTGTACCTTTTGGGAACTGTTGTTCAGGGCTTAAAGCTTCCCAGAGACGCTTTAGCACAGAATTTGGCTTTTTATCGATCTTTAGGAACTTGGGCTAGACACAAGTCTCGCCACATTTTCCTATGAGTAACCCAAGCAGATCTCCTTTTCTGATTTGTCTTCTTTAAACATTTTTTTAGGCTATTCTATTCTTTTACAGACATACTTTACCTGCTGGTCTAGGTTGCTTAAAATTTTCAAAGCCTCTCCTTTCTTGTAAAGATCTTGTCCCACTACGGGACTTAGCACAGTTACTAAACTTCAATACTGATGGTGAGGTCCTTCCTTAATGAAGTCCTTCATTAAATCTGTAGTGAACACAGTCCTATCTGGTGCAGTGAACGGGGCACCATATATTGCTTTTCTCATACCCAGTCCTCTTTACAGTGCCTGTCCTTCATGTGTTATCCTCCAGCTACTGATATCCACGGGAACCTCCACTAGTGATAACAAAGTGTCTCCAGTGGCTCACACAAGCCAGCCCATCAGAGACTGCTTCCCCTTGTACTGCCTCAGGTTAAGCAGCCTGTATCTCAAAGAGGGATAGGTGATTATGTTGCTCAGCTTCTCTGCCCCTGCAGCGTGTAAGGTGACATCATCTGACCCTGTGTCCCGTATTCTCAGGAGCCAGGTGAGGACAGGCTCTTTCGTGGTTAGTTTGAATGTCCTCCCCAGTTCCAGCAGCTCCTGGGCTGAACATCCTCCATTGCTAAATCACACTCGTTAAGGCCTCCATCAGCATGCTGACATCTGGATTTCTCCTTGCTTTGTGTTACAATCGAACTTGAGGGGCACTTTCCTGGGTTGCTCCCTTCCTTCTTATTGTCCACCTTCTCTTGTGGGTTCCCAGTTGATATACTCTGGACTTTCTTTTTATTTTGTTCTATGAGTTGGGAAAGGCAGCAGGTTAAAACTTTTATTTCCTTTTCCTTTTAATTTATCAGTGTGGTGAGGGGCTAATATAGTAGAGGCCAGTCTTATTTCTCCCTCTTGTTTTAATCTCTCTCTTAACTCTTCAGTGTCTCTGGGCCATAGTCTCTGTTCAGGATAAGTTTATCACACATAACAGTGGCCATGCTACCTTAGCTGCCACTTGCTGGAGTTTTGGCCTTTGATCATCTAGTGGAGTTTTTAAAGTCTGCCTCAGATCCTCCACCTTTTTCAGAGTATCACCATAATTTTGTGGCAGTGCCCAGTGGTTCAGCAAACGTGCCACTCCACGCCAGCCACATGGTCTCCCATCTTGGGGTTTCTCCCCTAGATGTTGTCTGCCTTGGTGACGTCATCTTAGTCAGCCACCTGCAGATCAGCCATGCGGGAACCTCCTCTGTCTGTCTCCTTCGTGGTCCCCATATTCACCGCCACATAAGTCCTTTTCCCAAAAGCATTCTCCATTTTTTTCAGCTGAATCCTGCCAACCACGCCAATTCTGTTGCACAAATTTTCCTGTGCCTAGGGGATCAGGGTTTGTCCTGCCCTCTGGTCCCAATTCGGCTGATGAGAATGGAGAAAGTGCCCTCTAATTAGAAGAATTAGAGTTTATTTGGGTTTACTTACAAAGGCATGGAGGGTGGGGAAAATGCCCTACCGTTCTCGGAGAGCCAGTTACCCCCGCCCTCTGTTCTGCACTTCCTGGCAAGATGGCGCCCGTCTCCAGCAAGTTCCACTCCCACGTTTCTCCACTCATGCCGTGTGCTGCTGCCACGGGAGCCTGGAACACAGCCCAAGTCGCTGCTACTCCACGTGGGTGTGGACATGGCACTTTCCTTCCTCTGGGGGCTTCTGTGTGGCTTTTCCAGGGTGGGTCAAGCCAGGATACTTTCCTGCCTTTTTCCCGTGGGACCCTCTTCTGTGGTGGTCTCTCCTGGGGGCTGATGGCTCCCACAGGACGCCACCACAGAGAATCTGGAGCATGCTCGTGTGATGCCCCTCCCTCCACCTCCGATTGCCCCAGCTCTGGCCCGCAGAGAGGGGACGCCGGGAGAGGTCAGGCGTTGCAGCCTGCCCCACAAGCCCGCATCTGTTCGGGGTTGGCACGGATCTGGGCTAAGAGTACAGCCCAGTCACCCCTCAGGCGAGGCTGGGGTTCCTGTCGAGCTGGGGAGAGACAGCAGACGGAGTCTTCAGCAGAAGTTTTAACTCTTTATTGTGTTGCACTTCTAACAGATGATACAGCTCTCCCCAAGCACAGGTTCCGCTTTGCAAAGCTCAAGCATGCCTTTTTATGCTCCCCTCCCCCAACCAAAGCATACTTCCCCATTTCTTATTGTCCTATCATATTTGTACATTTTCAAGCCTTGCTTTTCCAGCATAAGGGGCAGTTGCAAGGGGGTTGCAAAGGGTGGTTACAAAAGGCATCAATAGTCCAAATCAGTAGATATCAAGCATAAGCTCAATTATCATACCTGGGGGGGTTAGGTTTTGATTTCTCCAAGGCTCACTCAATTTCTTGGAACTGCTTGTTTGTGTCTACGGCCAGGGTGGTCAGGTTTCACTTTCTCTAAGCGCCATCATGGCTGTCTGTCTATTGTTACCAGGCATTTAATGAGACCCCCACTCTTCCGTCTCCTGCTCATGTGGTTTCCCTAGCATTTTCTACTTTTTCCTCCTCCTCTGCCCGCCTTCTCCAGCCCCTTATTGGTTAGAGGGCAGGTCTTGCCACTGAATGAGCCAATAGCAAAATAAAGAGAGAAATTCCAGCTAAATTCACTCCACAGTATGGTATGTGTATTGGGGACTGCCTATGCCTCAGTGTGTATGTATAAGGCAGAGAACAATTTTGTGGAGTTGGTGGATGGTAAACTTTTACCTACTGAGCCATCTCACTAGCCCGGTATGTGGGCTCTTTTTTTTTAATTGCATCTATTTACTTATTTCTTTGTCATTTATGGGGAGCACAACATCATGTGGTGTGGAGTGAGAGGAGAACTTGCAAGAGTCATTTTTCTCCTTCCACCGTGTGGGGCCTTGGGATCAAACTCAGGGTGTCAGGTGTGGTAACAAAAACCTTTACTCGCTAAGTCATTTCACCAGCCCTATGTTTACTCCTTTTTTTTTTATTTTATGTGTATGAGTGTTTTGACTGCGTGCATGTAAGTGCACCCGTGTTATACAATGCCTTTAGAGGCCAGAAGGTGTGGGATCCTCAGGAACTGGCGTTATGGATGGTTCTGGGTACTGTGAACCAAACCCGGGTCCTCTGCGGGAGCAGCCGGTGCTCTTAACCACTGGGCCATCCCTCCAGCCCCCATGTTGATTCCTAAGAAGTGTTTACATGCCAGGCCTGGTGGCACATCCCTGACTTTGAGGTCAGCTTATGCAGGTGCCCACTGAGGCCAGAAAAGGGCATTAGCTCCCCCAGAATTATAGTTACAGGTGATTTGGGGCTGTCACATGGGTACTGGACCTGAACTCAGGTCCTCTAGAAGAGGAGCAAGTACTCTTAACTGCTAAGACATCCCCACAGCTCCTTTCACTTGTAATAACAGTTAAAAATAATCTAAACTGGATGTGGTGGTGTATATCTTTAATCCCAACACTCCAGAGGCAGAGACAGACAAATCTCTGTAAAATGTAGGCTAGCCTGGCCTACATACTATGTTCCAGACCAGCTGGGGCCACAGGGAGACCCTGTGTCAAAAACAAAAGAAAAGAAAAGAAAAGAAAACAAAACAAAACAAAAATCTGACTAGGGATTTGGTGCATATACAAGGCCCAAGGCTTAATTCCCAACAACAAAAATAAAGTACAGTAAAGTGAAACTGGTGACTTTGCATTCAGCATCAGAAGAAAACACAGGATGTAAGCTTGGAAGAAGAGGCTTCCAGTCCTGGCTCACAGGCAGGGACTCCTCACAGGCATAACCTCCTGCCAGACATGCTGTCCACTGAACAGTTCATTTCTGAGCTTCTTACAACTACACCATCAGTGTCAGTAACTCCCATGGTGTGTGTATGTGCGTGTATATGTGTGTGTGTTGTGGGTGATTGTAGGTATGTGACTGTGTTTGTAGGTGTGTTCGTGGAGGTCAGAGGACAATTTTCTAGAGTCAGTTCTTCCTTCCACTGTGCGTTCCGGGGATTGAACTCAGGTTTCCAGCCTTGCTTGACAAGCCCCTTTACCTGCTGAGCCATCCCGTTGACCCTCAGTTAAATTCTGTCTCTGAGAATGAAAGAGCTGATGCTTGTGAAAGCTTTCTTCTGTGCAGACTTCATGGGAGTGACTACTAAAGCTAACTTAATGTTACAAATATGTGAAAAGCTCATTGGCCCTGAGGGCCACCGCGTATCCATTTTTATTAACATATATTAATTATACATATTAATGGGGCTGGGTATAATGTCTGCACAGATTGTGTACAGCGTGCACTGACCAGATCCATCCCTCCTTTCCTGCCCTCCCCCACCCACACCCTATTTCCAGTCCTCTGTTAATCACTGGTCTACATTCAAATCGACATTTTAGCTTCCACAAACGAGACTGCCTGCGCTGTTTGTCTGCATCTGACTTACTTCCCTTGACATGTGCATCCTAAGGTAACACTTAATTTCTCCCATGGGACTGGACCCTCAGCCTCCTCAGCTCGGAGTTATGAAGCACTTCCTGTCAGAGAGTCCTCAACAGGTGGAGCTTCTGAGGACTCTGTGAACTGGATGTGGGCTGCAGTGGTGGGCGTATACCAGAGCAAATGCTCTCTGCTTCCCCTTGTTTCAGATGGCTTGGCTGGGAGAGATGCCAGCGTTACCTGTTTTTGGAGACGGAACAAATGTAATTCCGACCATTCATGTTCTCGATCTGGCAGGGTAAGCGTTCTCCCAGAAGTGTGCCTGACCTAGGTGACTGATTGATAGGCGCCATTAATCTGCAAAGTGACAGTTGCTGGTGCATCCACCCAGTGCTAGGACCTCACACATGTGTCCTTTGTCACAACCCTGTACAGGAGGCTGTGTTCTCTCTTCAGCATCTGTAAAACAGCATTCACCTAAAGTCTTCACTCCTCTGAGACAAGGGCAGGTTCATCTCTTAGAAACTCTGTCAGCAGAAAAGCAACTCTGGAAAAGGAAGCGTTTGGTGTATACGTCCCCAGAGCGTGGTTTCTTTTACCTTTGTCCCAGATAAGATGGATATGCCATGCCTACTGTTAAAGTTCCAGAAGTCAGACAGCAAACTGTAAATCTGAAACTGTCTTTTCCTCTGAGTCAGAGTCTCACTCTGTAGCCCAGGCTGGCCTCAAATCAACACTGATCTCTCGCTCAGCGTCCTGAGTGCTAAGAATTCAGATGTATCCCACCAAGTCCCTCCTACCACCTCTTAAAGGGAAATAAAAAACTAGTTTATTCTGAAGCACTCTGAGTGACCATGGCCTGTATACACAGATTCCAGTTACCACAAATGAAGGGTTCTGCAAGGGAGAAGGTCATGTGGACGTTCAAGGCCATAGAACACAGAAAAGCAAAGAGCAACACATTCAACAAATAAGTTAGAGGCATTGAAGAGGCAGGTGACAGGATGCCAGAAAGTCTTTTCCATAGGTTCTGATGTCATCCTAAGGGTGTCTTTGTTTTAGGGCTGGGAAGGGTAGAGATCAGCTAAGCCTAACAGTACATTCCATTCCAGAGTTTCACCTGATAGACCTGAGTGTCAGCATAAAAAGGTTAAAGTGAGCAGATGTTTTTCTCCAAGGAGCCTGAAGTGACTAAGGCTCTTGGTGTGCATTCCGTCCCTCCACCCTCAGGATGGTGCTCTGGACCCTGGGGGACTCTGCAGGCCTTGGAACACAGAGGTGGCTTCTCAGAGCCCTGCAGCCTCACACTTGACCTGCATTTTCCACACTCACCAAGCCTCCCAGTCATGCCCAGGCAGGTCCCCGGAGCCTTATTAGCAGACCCTGACCCAAGCACCAGGTGGGCAGCAGATTTGCACCTCAAGCTCTGAGCTCTGTGTTCTACTGTGCCCTGCAGGCAGGTCTTCAAGCTCCTGGTTCCAGGTTCCCATTTTTCCCTCAAGCTCTGGGGAGAGGCAGTCTGGGGCCCAGAGCCACAGGTCTACCAGGAAACAAATGCAGCTTGAACACCATTTATATAAAATTTTTATGACTGTTCTTAAAGAAGGATCTCTGAAATTATATAAATTTTAGATTCTGCACATCTGGATCTGGCCTGGTATGGGTGTGCACGATGCAATCCCAGGACAGAGAATTCAAGACTAGTCTGAGCTACATAGCAAGCTCCAGGCTAGCCTGGGCTAGATTGTAATATTTTCTCTTGCTCAGTCCTGTCACCCCATCTCTTTGCCAAATAAAAAAAAAAAATTCCCTAAATTTTCCCTTGCCAACATTAACTTTGGAAATGAGTGTGCCTTCTTAACTGTGGGAAGTTTTCATTATGTTACTAGGTTTTAAAGGTTGATGGTCTCCCCCTCCCCTTTCATACAATGTCATAAGCTGACCTTGAACTGAAAATCTTCCTGTCTCAGCCTCCCCAGGGCTCTACACCACATCCAGCCTAGTGTTTCACATTCTTTTGGTGTGTGTGTGTTTTGAGACAGGATCTCCTTGTACCCCGAACCTGCCTGGAACTCCCTATGTAGACCAGATCTACCTGCCTCTGCAGGCACCACCATCCCCAGCTGTGTTTCACATTCTTAAAACAAAATACTTCACATTAATACCATACTTACAAACAGGTACGTTACAGAGTGACTTTTTCTTTTTTGCATTATTGAAGGACTTGGGGTCCTTTTTAGTAACCTTTTTTTTCTTCCTATAAATTTCTTTGAAGGCTGTTGATTATTTAATAGAGGTAAGAACAGAAAGTTAAAGCACTCTAAGAAGTTAATATAAAACGTGTGACACGAACACTTGTTTTTATTACTTCTCATTTTCTGTGGTGGGGTGGAACCCAGGACCAGGCCCCTAGACAAGTGCTGTACCACGCGCTAAATGAACGTTAGATGAGTACATTTCAAATTTCATCTTTCTGAAGTGGAAGCTGAAATGGAGGCATGTGGTTGTATGTGATACAACATTACGGTAATGCCTTGCTAGAGACAGCCTGAGTCTTAGCATCCATTCAACCAAAAGGGGACCCGACCTGCCCCCAGAATCTGTTCCTTCAGAATTCTCTCAGCACCGGGCTCTTGAAAACAGGCCTTCCTCTCAATCGAAACTGTACATGTCCCTTCTGACCCCTACTGACCCAGGACAACAGGCACACATACAATTACACACAGATGTTATGGTTTAATCCCTGTCATTTGCAGCACAAGTGGGAGGTTCCAATGACACTGTTTGCAGCATTTGCTTGATATGCAAAGCACACACACTCATACATTGTTTAGAGTCCAGAGCAAGGAAGGGGCGTAAAGTGAAGGCTGTTTGCTTAGGTACGAGAGGAGGCCACGCCCAGTATGTTCTACAATGTAAACTGTTCTACGATGTAGCTGAGACAATGGTAAATGATCTCAAAACGTGAGATCAACCTTTCAGTTGTAAGTTTAGGTGAAAGTCATTCGTCCAGATATGTCCATATTGTAAAATCCTTCCCCCAGGGGCGGCAGCGCAGCCACTGTGCAGACTTGTGCCAGTGTTTCTCTCCGGAAAGCTTGATTCTGCCCGAATCTATGGTCTGCCTCTCAGCATGACTTCTCTGAGTCAAATTCTCTCTTAATCAGATGAGAAGAGTCAGACCACCTCCCTGATAAGGGTGTTGGGAGGATTTGATGGGATATCACACTTCTGAAGCCCTTTGCGCTGTCCCAGCAGTGTTTAGCTTCTGGAAGTGCTGTCAGTCATTGATTCAGATAGTCTCATGTGCCCTCACTGTGTGGCTGTATGACTTCCTTTTTTTTTTTGTCATTTTAAGACAGCGTCTCCCTCTTGCCCTAGTGGATCTGATATTCTTTAGGTTGGCCAGGCTGGCATGTGCCACCATGACCTTCATATGAGATCCACAGAGTCTTGAATCTGTATCTCACTTTGCAAAACACTAACCTGAAACACAGTTGTGAGACTCAAACCAGTCACTAGGTAGATAAGGGCCTCCTAATGACGTTAAGGCCAGGTCTCTGGCTTGGATTTGGTACAATGTACTAGAAAGAAAACAGAATGGGCCTGGTATCACAGGCCTGCAAATTCAGGTGCTGGGGAGGTTGAGACAGGAGAATCGAAAGTTCAGGGTCTGCCTGGGCTATAAGGCAAGTACAAAGCTAACCTGGGCAATTAGGTGAGACTTTGTCTCAAAATAAAGAGAGGGTTGGGAATATGCTGTCTGAGTGATAGCATGCCTGCCTCCTCACACGTGCAACGCCTCGCCTTGTGCTCAATCCCAGAATACCACCACCACTACTAATAATAATAAATGAAAGAGATACATAAGACAGAAAACACAGGATTGGAGAGATGGCTCAAAGACACTGGCTGTTCTTGCAGAGGACCGGGGTTCGAATCCCAGCACCCACGTAGCGTCCATCACTACAGTTCCAAAGGATCTAACTCCCTCTTCTGTTCTCCATGGTTACTGCATGACACGGGTGCACCTAAACATACACAGACATAGCACTCATACACATTAATTAAATATAAATGAATATTTTTTTAAAAAAAGAAAGGTAACAGATTTGGGTGCCAAGTGTCTTCAGAACCTGGGTCCACCTCTTTCCCAGCAGCCTTTCAATCTGGGAAATGTCACTTAGCTCCTTAACCCTCCATCTATGGGCTGCAGATAATAGTCTCATTCTGACCTCAGTGAAAATTAAGTGAAGTCACTTAGAGCACTGAGCACTGGCCCGGTCTGTGGGTGGAGCCACACTTAGCCCCTGTCTTTGGCTTTTTCTTTCTGGTACCCCTTGGCCCTCAGCGTGATACAGAACATCATAGACCATGTGCCAAAGCTTCACTACCTGGTTGCCGTGGATGAGTCTGTTCACACCCTGGAAGACCTGGTCAAGGTACAGTGGCCTGTTTCATCTCGTACTTCAGTGCCTCACCTGAATAGCTTTGTCCCCTAAATTCATTGTGCTAAGAGGACTGGGGCTCCTAAAATAGAATGCCCTTAAATCTTCAACTGACTCTGTGTATCTGTGTACACACTGGGAAGTCACTACTCAAATGACCTTTGTGCAGTCTGCGTGTGTAAAAAGACAGGAAAGGCCACCAGAGGGTTCAGGCTGAGGGAGTGATGTCACCTCACCCAGATACACAAGTAGCATGCTGGAATAGTAAAATGTGTCATGGGCACTTGCCCCACAGAGCTGACATGGGCAGGATCAGCAGACCTCTAAGTGACGGCCGGGCACCCAGACAGTACCGTCACCTGACAGCCCCGGAGCTTTGGCCTCCCCTGCGCCCTGCTGGCTCTTCCCTACTCATCAGTAAGCTTTAGCTCAGGCACCCTCCCCTGCAGCCTCCCTGTCTCTTTCCTACCTCTCTCTCTCAGACCAGGTGCCTCTTTCTCTCTTTTTAAAAATTTTCATTGCATCTATTTAGTGTGCGTGTTGTGTGTGTGTGTGTGTGTGTGTGTGTGTGTGTGTGTGTGTGTGTGTATGTGTGTGTGTATGTTGTGGTACCCCATCACATGTGTGAACAAGAACAGCTTGTGGGTGTTGGTCCTCTCTCTCCACCTGGTGGGTCTCGGGTATTGAACTCAGGTCGTCAAGGCTTGATGACAAGCACCTTTACCTGCCTAAGTCGTCTTGCCAGCCCAAGTTGCCGCTATCCCACGCACCCAAGGGTGTCTTAGTCCATTCAAGTTTAGTAACAAAATATACAAACCAGGCAGGTTATGAACTACAAAAAAGTGTTGCTCACAGTTCTAAAAACTGCTACGTCCAAAATGAAGCACTGGCAGATCTGGTGCCTGTTGAAGGCCACATTCGAGTGCAGAGACTGTACCTTCTCTTAACATCCTTGTACAGTAGAAGACAGACAACTCTCCAGGATAAGGTCACTAATCTCCCTGATGAGGGGCCCACTGCTACACCACAATAACCCCCTCAACTCTAGCTCCTAAGAGCATCACCTTGAGGGGTAAGATTTCAATATATGAATACAGTGGTGGGGAATAATCAGACTGTCAAAAGATAGAGTTACTGGCAAATTTGTTAACAGACCTAATTGACTTTTATTCTCAATTCATGAATTAGGACAACCTCTATACTATAAAATAGAAGACGAGCTCCCACTGGGCAGTCACAGAAAAGTATTGTTTGAAGGTGTCACACACAGATAGGCACACACAGCGATACAAAGAGACATACACACAGAAACACACACACAGATACACACAGGCATAGGCACACACAGACACACACACATTTGCATACACACAGACACATGCACAGATATGCACACACAGACACAGACACACATACAGAGGCACACACACAGATATGCACATATACACACACACAGGCATAGACACACACAGACACAATCAATCACACATACAGAGACACACACACAGACACATGTAGATACATAAATACACAGACACATACCACAAAACAAAGCAAAACATAATAGAAAAAAGAATGTTTGATTAATGTCACATTATTTCAAATTTTTCTTTTTTTGCAAAGGCCTAAGGCTGAGAGCTCTTCCTTGTTATGCTGACTTGGGTAGACAGGAATTCCTGATTTTCAGAAAAAACCTACTGTGCTGTGGGATCTGTCCCTTGGGGATGTGGAAGCATCCTTAGGTTTCACTTGATGCTTTGAAACCTGAGCCCTTAGCTTGGGACTCCATTTTGTCTGGTCTGATCTGTGGAGCTTCAGTAGGAGCCCAGTCCAAACGCAGTGTGCCCCATCACTGGTGACTAACAAGACACAGAGCAGAACCCCAGGCAGGACCATGGCTTGTGCGCACAACTGGCTCTGTGTTTGAACTCAGTGCTCCCTGAGGGCAGAGGTCAGCCCCTTCATCTGTCTCATTTCTTCACAACACGTATGTGACCTATACACTCTGCACTATTTTGAAAATGTCTCTTTGTTGAGTTCTATTCACATTCACTTGAGAAGTTTTATGTAAAACCTTATAACCATACCAAATATTTCTATTTCTCCCTAACAGTGCATCAGTAAAAACACCGGCCCTGGGAAAATCCAGAAAATTCCAAAAGAAAATGCTTTTCTAACCAAGGACTTGACAGTCAGTATAAGGAATTATTATTTTCTTTTTTTCTAAAATTGTTTCCCTAAATAATATTGAGGGACAGAACTGGATGGGTAGTAGTTGTGGGTTAGAGAGAGTATTTTCCTGTATACTTATTATTGTTTTGGTTTTAACCATAAGACTGTATTATTCAAAAAGTAGATGCTAGCTAGTATAGTAGTGAATGCAGTAAGTTCAGGAATTCAAGACCCTGGGCTCCGTGAGACCCTGCCTCAGACAAAAGGAACAATGACAGTAAAAAATTAAAGACAATAAACAATTGTCTTTAAAAGGGCTAAGGCCAGGTCTGATAGGCACATCCTTGTGATCTGAGCTCCTAGGGAGGCTGACACCAGAGGAGCGTAAGTTCAAGGCCTTCCTGGGCTGCAGAATGAGTTTGGTGCCAGCCTAAGCAATTTAGTGAAAAATCTTTCTCCAAATACAAAGCAGAAAGAAAGCTGGGGGTTTAACTCAGTGGGAGAGTGCTTGCCTATTATGTGCAAGGCATGGGGTCAATATTCACCACCACAAATACAAAAACAAAGACTTGGAAGGCCAGGGGTGTAATTTAGTGGTAGAATACTTGCTTAGCAACACAAGGCCCTGGACCTCCTTGCCAGCCTTGGGGGAAGTGGGGTGAGGGAGGTGATGGGCATGATGGCACATACATGTTGTCCTAGCACTTGGAAGATGCAGGGAAAAGAATCAAGAGTTCAAGGTTGTCCTGAGTTTAGGGTCAACCTGAGCTGCATGAAGGCATGTCTTAGAATGGAAAGGAAATGTGTACGAAATTCTAGCACCTTCCTAGTGAGCTATTTGTCCACCCGAAGGAGATAGAATGGGGCCTAGAGAAATTTGAGGAGGTTTAAAACACACCTTCGGGCTGAGGTGTAGCTAATTGGTTGAGGAGTTGCCTAGCATAGCATAGGCAAGGCCCTGGGTTCTGTGCCCAGCATGATAGTGCATGAATGCATGAATAACGGGTGCTCTGTAATCACTTAACGCTGGGTCAGTTGACCTTTTTGACTGTATATCTATCGGTATTCCTTAATAACTGTAGTGACTTCTGTCTGTTAGAGCCATCAAATGAAAACAAAAGATAAACCTCTAATTTTCCCTTAACCTCAGCAAGAGCATCTTGACCATTTACTGGTCAACTTGAGGATGGAAGCGCTGTTTGTGAAGGAGAATTTTAACATCCGATGGGTTGCCCAAACTGGCTTTGTGGAAAATATCAGCAATATCCTCAAAGAGTATAAGCAGAGCAGAGGACTGCTGGTAAGTAGAGTCACTTCCTACTTATACTTCTGACTTAAGCGACTGTTGTAGAGCTATACCAAGTGAAGTATTTTCATTTTCAGACATTCAAACAAGCTGTCTTCATGTTTGACAAGTTTCCCCATCTGATAATCTACACATGTATTACAGCAATACTTGTGAACCAAACATAAGAAGATTTAAAAATGACAGCCAGAGTGGAGGCAGAAAGTCTGGAGTTGGTGGAGCTGCTGGAATCAGATGGAGGCCTTGAAAAGACACATTCCTGAACTAATGTTCCTAGTTATAGCCCGTTCAGAGCTCTGTGTTCCTTCTTCTCTTTCAGCCAATCAAGATCTGTATTCTTGGTCCTCCTGCTGTGGGAAAATCCAGTGTTGCTGAAGAATTGTCCAAACACTACAAACTACATCACCTTAAAATGAAGGACATGATTTCTGAAGCCATTGCAAAACTGGTAACACTTTAAACTACTTTATTGGGAGTTTTTGTATTTAAAAAAAAATGCTTTCCTCAGTCTTCTAATAAGTGAACCACTAATTTGGCATGCCAAAGAGATTTGTTATTTTAATTGGATTTTGTCACTGGCCCCAGTTACGAGAATCCAGACTCCCCCAGGGCTTTTTCTGTGACATGGAAGCTGTTGCATGGTTTCTTGAAGGTCAGTCTGCCTCCAGGCCTGCGCTAAGTGTGTCTTCTCCCTGTTGAGTGGAACATGTGTAGTATTAAGTTAGTTTTTTAAAATCTTACTGTATTTTCCTCACGCTATTATCAGACTACTTACTATCTGGTTTTTTAACTTATTTTGTTAGGAATGGCAGATATCAAGGGATGTTTCCATAAATAGTTACTAAAAGGGGGTGTTGAGGATCTAACCCCAGGCCTTGTGCATATTAAACATATGATACACCATTGGGCTATATTCATAGCCTGAAAATCTTGATTTCTACAAAATGTGTTTCCTTCAAGTAACATATGATCTAGTGTCTGGAAATGACTCAGTGGTTAAAAGTACTCGCTGCTCTTGGAGAAGACCTAAGCTTGGTTCCTAGTACCCACATGGGTCAGCTCAAAACTAACTCTAACAGCAGTTCCAGGAGAATCTAATGCCCTCTTCTGTCCTCCGTAGACACCTGTACATTTAAGTATGGTAGACACACACATACACTCATGTACATAAATAAAAATAAATCTTTTTTGTTTTGTTATTTACTATTATTATTTTTTATCATTTATTTATATCGATTAATTGATTTTATTTTTATTTTATGTGTATGAGTGTTTTGCCTGCCTGTAAGTGCTCCTGTGTTGTGTAAAGCACTCAGAGGCCAGAAGAGGGCATTGGATCCCTTGGAATTGGAGCTATAGAGGGTTGTTAGCTGCCATGTGGGTGCTGGGAATGGAATCTGGGTCCTCTGCAAGAGCAACCAGTGCTCTTAACTTACCTCTCCAGTCCTGTTTTGTTGTTTTGAGAGAGGGTCTCCCTGTAGCCCTTGCTGGCGTAGAAGTTGCTAGGCAGACCAGGCTGTCCTCCATCTCACAGAGATCAGCCTGCCTGTACCTCCAGATTGCTGGCATTAAAGGCATATGTTACTATGCCTGGAATAAAAATACACCTTTAAAGAAAAAGATATAGGGTCTGGAGAGATGACTCAGCGGTTAGGAGCACTGTCTGCGCTTCCAGAGGATCCAAGTCTGATTCCCAGCACCCATGTAGCAGCAACCATCTGTAGCTCCAGGTCCAGGGGATCCAACACCCTCTTCTGGCCTCCTTGGCCATTGTATACATGGGTGCTCGTGAATACATGCAAGCAAAATACTCATACACATAAAAAAGTGAATAAATAAAAAAAATTAATAAAAAGATATAGTCTAGTATCTTAGATAGGTGCTGACTCTCCAGCAATTGTGGCCTTAACACAAAAATACTGTTCTAAAAGCAGAGTTAGGACAATCCTGGAGGCTCTCATCCATCTTTGTAGATCACATTACCCCAACCTTTTATGTGAGGTCTGTTATTGGGTACACACCAGATTTGGGTACCAGGCTTTTCGCAGGATCGCTGGCCAGTTGGTCAGTGAAGAGCAGCTCACTGTCAATTTGAATATCCCCACGGCATGTAGGAGGCGATTGTTGCACCCAAGGAGACAGTGGAAGGAGAAGAAGAAGGTGAAGAGGAGGAAGAGGAGGAGAATGTGGAAGATGCCCAGGAGCTCCTGGATGGCATCAAGGAGAGCATGGAGCAGAATGCAGGTGATGTATGCAGAGCACACACAGAACACAGATCTGACAAGGTAACGTACGCAGAATGCACACATGGTACAGAGCCAACCCAGGCGATGGTGGCACGGTTCTTTAATCCCAGCACTCTGCCTCTAAGCTACACCCTACCCTAAGATGTCCCCTTCGATTACAGTTCTGAGTTCATTCTTCCCCACTTGGATGGATTTCAGGTGATCCCACAGCCGCTCGGTTCCCAGCTACTGAGTGAGCAATGTCTTTGTTGTCTGAGAAGTCCATTCAGATCATGTCTCCACAAACTAGGTTTTAAGCCAAGATGCTTCATAAGCAGAAGCACATTTTATTTTTATATTTAGATGTTACACAGTCCAAATCATCCTTTAGCTCAGGGATTCTAGCATTGCCCTTGTGGACCAAACTGTTTTGTAATCAATACTTGAACTCCTGTCCAGTTCAGAGAATCAAGTATTTCTTTTGCTGTCTTCCTTGCTCTGCTCTTGCAGGTGGCTCTTTCTGATGCTCCGGGATCAGGTGGGTCAAGTGGGAACTAGGGGCCAGGGCTTGGCAGCCTGCATTGGAAACCTGCTACTTTCTGTGTTGGGCTTCTATAAGCCAAGCCCCAGCTCCTGCATGTTCGGGGGCATACACCTTGACTGCCCGCCATCGTCATCCAGAGATATCCTCTGGAATGGCACTCTCACCTTTGGGGTTTCAACTGTCAGACACAGACACTCACCTCAGAGAAAACCAATGACACCCAATGTAAAAAGGCAGGAAAAGATTTTAACACAGTGGCCTTTTTGGTAAGCTGGAAAATGGACATTTCAACCCATCTTCCAGCTATTGCTGTGAGCTTTAGGTTTAAACAGAGGAGAAGGCAGAGTTGAGAGGTATGGGTAATTAATCAGTCTTTTGTTGTTGTTGAGACAGCATCATCCTGTAGCCCCAGCTAGCCTGGAACTCATTGTGTAGACCAGACTGGCCTTGAATGCACAGAGATCTGCCTGCCTCTGCCTCCTGAGTGCTAGGATTAAAGGCCTAGCTGCCAGAAGGCCTATGATTAAGCAGTCTTCCTCAAAGTGTGGCTGGCTCATCTCAGCTCAGGTTCTGGGGGATGGGCTGGAGAGATCCTTGTCACCTGAGGGACAAGCCCATTCCCATGAGATAATTACTATTGCTTTGGGATGATCTCATCATGGAATGATCTGTCTGCCAGGCTCTACTCTTTCTGAATTCAAGATGACTTCAAGCTTCAGGCTTCAGGCTTAGGACAATGACTTTAACCTTTGTGTCCTCAGTGTTGAAGGAAGTTGAGATAAGGACAGGTATCAGCAGTTTCTAGATGGACAGTCCTTGAGACATTAAGCATTCCACGTGAGGAGTTCAATAAGCATCTGACCCAGAGTACAGAAGACAAATGCAAAAGAAAGTGGAAATGTCAGGGCTCTATCTTGTGTTTAGTTACCTTGTGGGTCCAAGTGAGGAGTCAGTGCTCTTTAGCTAAAGCCGCTTCTCAGTACCTGTTATCCTAACTGTTACATCCTCCTCACCTTCATCCCACCCATGGGATGTGCTACAATGCCCAAGGATTTGCAGAACCTTCACTCTGGTACCTGGCCTTGACCATCCAATTTGTTATATCATCTTCCTCTGTAAGATCTTTGGTCTAGCCTTTCTCTGAAGTCCAGGTCTTTTTCCTCTTGTCCCGGCCTAGTCTGATCTGGTAGAGAAAATGGTTTTGGATGTAGATACTTGAGTGTCCATTTAAACCTGCTGATTTAAACTTGTTTCTGCTTTGCTTTGAGCTGGCCATGACAAAATAAAATTTAGATGGAGATTTCTCAGAGCAAAAAGGGGGACATGTAAAGCACAGACTAATCTTCAGAGATGCAGTAATGCGCTCATTCCCCAAGAAGACTTTGGGAACCACTGACTGGCTTTAGAGATTCCAACATATTCCTGGTTCCCTCCACAGCCCTGGCCTCTCCCACAACCCTGGCTCTCCCACAGCCCTGACTTACCTTTTTGGAAAGGGGAGGGAATCTCTCAAGATAGGTTGTCTTCCATGAGGAGGAACCCGGGAAGGAAATCTGCCAGGGCCCAATGAAGGCAGGGAATGCAATGTTCAGGGATGAGCAGGTGCACATTGCAGCTGGGGTGTAAGAGCTGAAATGAAACAGGCTCTGAGAGAGATGAGCTGTTCAAGACCTAGAGCAGAGACATGGGTGGCCTATACTCAGACTACAAGATGAAGCAAATATGGGCTTTTGTGTTGTTATGTTTTGTGAGACAGGGTCTCACTCTGTAGCCCAGACTAGCCTCACCACTCTCCACCATGGTCTCCCCCAGTTGTTACCCCAGTGTGCACCCCCATTTCCTATGAGATTGGAGTCATACTCATCTGGTCCCTTCTGATTTTAACAAGATCTTTTTAAATTTCTCAAATGTGCTGGTTACTTTTAACAGTCAACTTGACACAGCCTAGAGTCACCCGGGACGACAGTCTCAATGAGGGCTTGTCTAGATCAGGTTGGCCTGTGGGCCTATCTGTGGTAGACTGTCTTGTGGGAATTGTCCTGTGTAATTGATGTGGGAAGACCCAGCCCACAGTGGGTGGCACCATTCCCCATGTAGGGGGTCCTGGACTATAGAAGCGTAAAGAGAAAACTGAGCGCCAGCAAGCATGCCTACACTCTTTCCCTCTGCTCTGGTCTGTGGATGAGATGTGACTAGCTGTTTGATGCTCCTGGCACCTTGACTTTCCTTCAAGGAGGGACGGTAACCTGGAACTATGAGCCCAGGTAAACCTGCTCTCCCCTAAGATGCCTTTATCAGGGTATTCCATCATAGCAACAGAAATGAGATTAAGACACCAAGTTTGTTCAAAGATCCTTCTTTTCTTTGTTTATCTGAGCTGAGTGTGTTTGGAGAAAACAAGACCTTTGAACACTACACAGGAACAGGTGTGGCGGACACCTGCTGAGTTCACTTCTCCCGCACATGACTCCGAGTGGTTCCAAGCATGTTTCACAGCCCCACAGGGAGGCACCTCGGGCCTTAGTCATATCCCATTAGCCCTTCAGGCCAGAGTACCTTATTTACAGATTCTCGGTACTCACTTCATGCATGGCAAGAGCTTTGTGGAATTATTGAGTCTAGGTGGTGGAATTTCCAGTGGCTACTCAGAATAAAAAGGAGCCAAGCATGGTGGCACATGCCTTTAGTCTCAGCACCTGGAGGGCAGAGGCAGGTGGATCTCTGTGAGTTTGAAGTCAGCCTGGTCTACATAGTGAGTTTAAGGCCAACTGGGGCTACAGGGAGACCCTGCCTCAAAAAGACAAAAACAAAACAAAACAAAACTGGGAAATTTTGGCTTATACTCACTTTTAGACCCCACTTTAGTATTTATAGGTTAATCCTAACATCTAAAACTGGACTAGTGTTTAAAAGAGTGTAAAAAGAAGAAAAGCAAAGGGATATTTTAAAAGTTGTCCAGTCAGGCTATGCCCATTCGTTAAGTAGACAGGGTCCAGCTCTCATGGAAAACAGTATGGGGTAGCCAAAGAAAAGTAGACAATGGCCAGGTGTCACCTGGAATCCCAGCAGTTGGGGCAGACAGGCTCAGAAGAATCAAGAGTTCTAAAACAGCCTGAGATGCACACAGAGATCCTGTGTGAAAAACAATGGGGGGAAATTCAGTCAGTAAAATTGCTTGTTGCACAAGCACGAGGACCTGAATTTGGATCGCAAGCACCTATGTAAAAGCTGAGCAGAGGTGTAAGCTCAGAGCTGGAGGGCAGGAGATGGGTGGGGGAGGGGGGTCCCTGGAGCTGAATGATCAGCCAGCCTAGCCAAATCCAGGAGTTTTAGGTTCAGTGAGAGACCCTGTCTCAAAAAATAAGGCAGAAAGCAAATGAGGAAGACACCCGATGTTGACTGCATGCACACAGTGCTGTGACCTGCACACACACACACACACACACACACACACACACGTGCACGCTCACAAGCAAGCATGTGCACTGGAATCTCATCCAGTTTTTTCTAAGAAGGCTGGCCAGGTGTGGTGTCCCACCTATAATGAACACTTGGGACGCTGCTATCATAAAAAGAAGAGAAGGGGCGATGAGGAGGTTTTTTTTCACTTGGATAACACGAATAGACTTGCTGAGTAAAATAAGCCAGACGCAAAAGGAGAAATCTTACATAATCTATCTTATATGTGGAGTATATGTTTTTCTCTTTTGAGACAGCATCTTTCTAGGTTGTCCTGAAACTTACTCTGTAGCCCTGGCTGGCCTCAGACTCTCTGTGATCTCTCTGACTCACCTGAGTGCTGAGATTACGATTATGAGCCATGCCTGATTAATGGTGTCTTTTTTTTTTTTTTTTTGTCTTTTTGAGACAGAGTCTCCCTATAGACCCTCCAGGCCTCTGCCTCCTGAGTGCTAGGATTAAAGGCCTGTGCCATACACATGGCTTGTGGAACATATTTTTAAAAGAAGTCAAATACAAAGATTTAAAGGGAAAAGAATAGTTGTTAACACAGCAAAAGATGGAGGTCAAAAGATAAAAATAACAGATATGTGGGAAGACAGGGACCCCAACGAGAATACAGTTGTGTTAGTTTTTTTTTTAGTCTTTCTGAGACAGAGTCTCTCTGTAACCCCAGCTGGCCTGGAACATGCTATGTAGACCAGACTGGCCTTGAACTCACAGGCATCTACCTGCAGATTCTGCCTCCTGAGTGCTTTTATTAAGGGTGTGTGTGCCACTACATTTTGTTGAGCAGTTCTTAGCCACTCTTGTTGTAGAAAAGTAGTTGAGATGATAGATATACTTATCTGTTTCACTATGGCAACCATCTTATTGCCAGTGTCCCATGGCACCTTGCTGTGAATCTCAAATGCACACAGTAACATTTATCCATAAATAAATAGAGAGGGGAAGTCTTCTGCCTCAGACGGAACTCAGGGTTGTGGAGGTCACAGTTGTCTAGAGAAAGGGGTAGCCCCTTATGTACCTGGGCCTGCCTCTAAGATTCTTTAATGACTAAAAGCTGCCACAACAGGCCTTTTGCTGACTGGACACACTTCTGTTCTGACTGGCAGAAACAAATGGCAACGCTCAGTGTCTGAAATAAACCAGATAATGAATGTTAGAAATGAAATTTGAGGTCCAAAGACCCCACCAATACTGCACAAAGAACACAAAGTGGAATGCTCCAAAAGGTAGCTTTGACTTTTGCAAAAGGGTACATGTGTTGTGTCATTCAGATCAAGCAAGCACACACAGCCCAGAAGTTTGATAGGTTTTTATCCCTAACAGGAGTACTTTGTGTCTTTTTGCCATTGGGTCTGAGCTCACAGTCTTTCGAGGTTGTTTAGTTTAAAAGAATCAGCACAGGAGCTGGAGAGATGGCTCAGTGGTTAAGAGCACTGGCTGCTCTTGCATAGGATCTGGGTTCAGTTCTTAGCACCCACATGGCCTCTAACAACTGTCTGCAACTCTAGTTCCAGGAGATTCAGCACTCTCTTCAGTCCTCCATGAGCACTGCACAACATAGGTGCACTTACATACATGCAGGTAAAACACTCCTACACATGACATAAAAATAAAGTTAAAAATAAGTTTAATATAAAATAATTGACACAAGGAAAATGAAAACAAAGGAGAAAAGGAAAAGGACATTCAGAAGAAAGGGAAGGGGCTCAGTCGCCAAGGCCATCAGGCTCCCAGAATGTAGCACAGCTTTTGCATAAACCAAAGTTTTACCAGGTGGTGAGGAGATTAAAAGATTAGAATTCCGGGGCAGGAGAGATGGTTCAATGGTTAAGATCACTGACTGCTCTTGCAGAGGAGCTGGGTGCGATTCCCAGCACTGACGTGAGAGCTAATAACCATCTCTAACTCTAGTTCCAGGGGAATCTGATGCCCTCTTCTAAACTCTGAGGGCATTGCATAACACTCATACATACAACATTTAAAATAAATAAAGATTTGAATTCCTTGTCCTAAACCAAAGCATTACAATGTTTGATGGAAAAGATTGACATTTAGCCAGGCATGGTGGCTTACACCGTAAATCCCAGCACTCAGGAGCCAGAAGCAGGTGGATCTCTGTGAGATGGAGACTAGCCTAGTCTATATAGTGACTTTCAGGTCAGCTGGGACTACAGAGAAACCTTGTCTTAAAATGATTGGGAAAAAAAAAAGACTGACATTTAATATTTAAGGTTTAAATGTCTTTTTAAAAAATATTTTATTATTTTTATTTTTATGTATATGAGTATATTGCATACTTGTATATAAGTGTAACTGTGTTGTGTAATGCCTAAGGAGGCTGGTCAGAAGAAGGCGTCCATGTCGCTGAAACTGGAGTTATGGACGGTTATTAACCATCAAATACGTGCTGGTATTTGAACCTGGGTCCTCTACAGGAGTAGTCAGTCCTCTTAACCATTGAACCATCTCTTCAGCACAATATTTAATGTTTCTTACATGAGTTGACTTCAGTGAGACTTCTGTAACCCCAGTGCTGGGGTATGTGGTGTGGGGGTGAGACAGGAGGAACCAGCCTGGGTTCAGGTTCAGTGAGTGACCCTGCCTCAAGAGAGGTAGGCAGAGAATAAAGGAGCAGGACACCCAGTTACCTGCCTCTGGACAGGTATGCTCACTAGGACGCCTAAGTTCACATACATGCATACACACATGTACTCAAATACACAAATACAAAAATAAATTAATGAAGCAAACATATAATCAAGTAAAGAAATAGAGCCTTTGGAAAATGAAAACTGATTGCTTAAATGAAACCAGTCTTTAAACAGTCATGAATTAACTGATTTTTAAATTTGGTTTTATTTCTTTACACCATTACAAACCTTCCTGGAAAGTAGTGTCAAATCATTTGGAGAAGTTTGGTTGTGTTGAATAACAATTTTATTTTATTTTTGGTCTTTTGAGACAGGGTCTCCCTGTAGCCCCAGCTGGCCTGGAACTCACTATGTAGACCAGACTGGCCTTGAATGCATAGAGATCTGCCTGCCTCTGCCTCCCAAGTGCTGGAATTAAAGACCTCTACCCCCTGAGTGCTGAGATTACAGTTTTGTGTCACCATACCTGCTTTATGTGGTGCTGGGATCAAACCCAGCACCTAGTGTGTGCTAGGAAAGCACTCTACCAAATGAGCTACAGCCCCATTCCTGATTTGATTTTTTGAGACAGGGTTTTCCCAGGCTGGCCTGGAACTTACTATATAGCCCAAGGTAGATTTGAATTAATGATCCTCTTGCCTCAGCATCACCCCACCCCCAGGCCTGTGATATCACCCCCTGCTTGAGAGCTGTTTTAATTAGATCATTTTATTGTCCTTAGTAGAATGATAACAAGTAACCTCAAACTGTGTTTTACATCACAGACTCTGATAAGCTCAAAGTGAAGTGTGTGCTCTGGGAGGATCACTGGACGGAAAATGCTCAGCCTTGCCAAACTTACACTGCCGTGTCTACACCAGCTAGTGTAGAGACCGGCTGTGTGTAAATGTGACAGTGGGTCAGTGAGGCCAGAGGAGTTGCATCATGCCGCCATCTAACCACCTTGCCAGTCTTAGAACAACTCCTCCCTGCCAGTCTCCCAACAGTTCCAGGAACCTGGGCATTGGGGCTGGAGAAGGAGCTGCCCAGTGGGCAGGGCCAAGGTCAGAAAGTGTACCAGGGTAGCGGTGTGGACACTGCATGAGGCACTTCTGTTCCACAGCTTCCTTTTTTTCCTTAATGCTAATATTTTGTGACTCGTGATGCTGAGAATAAACGTGTGGCCTTCTCTCCTGGTGCCCGGTGTTGCGGCACTGAGACCCAACTCCAGCACTTTTTTGCAACTCTAAAGAAAAGCGGTTTCTCTGAGAGGTGGTCCATACTCCAGCAGATGGTCCTACACCCATGAACATACAGACAGTCCTAAGTGGACTCAGTGGGTTTAAGGGGAAAAAGGGGGAGCACATGAAGTTAGGGAGTAGTGGGGGGTAGAGGATGACTTAGAGAAGGGGAACAGGGAGGGGGTTTCTGTGTGTGCAGGGAGGTAGAAAGAAGGTCCGCTCACATGCTGAATACACGCCGGTTACACCCTCAGCCCAAGCACCTACTTTCAGTAAAAAATGGGCGTGAAAAATACTTGAATGCTGTCTCATATAATTCCCACAACAGAAGCATTCGTTACTAGGTATTAGTGCATAATCAAAATGGAACTCAGGGGCCAGCAAGACGGTTCAGGTGGGCAAAGGCACTTGCTGCCAAACCTGACAATCTTTGTTCAATCTCCTGGACCAACATAGCAGGAGAGGACCAACTTGCTAGGGTTGTCCTCCAACTTCCACATGTGCCCCGTGGCATGTGTGTTATCCCATATACACAGGTATACACATACTGAATAAATAAAATCTAAAAAATAAAAAAAAAAAGCAGGTGTACTGGAGAGATGGCTCAGCGGTAACAAGAACGCTTGCTGGTCTCGCAGAGGACCAATGCTCTGTTCCCAGCCCAACAGGTGGCTTACAACTGCCCACAAATCCTGCTCCAGGGAATATAACTCCTACTTCTGGCCTCCTTGAATGCCCATACACCACACACACACACACACACACACACACACACACACACACACACACGCACACTGAAATCAGAGGAAATCCTTCAAACACACAGGACTCGGCACACATCCATCTTCATTCAGTATACCCACATGTAATCGTAGAAGGTTCCCGAAGTACAGACGCTATCGATGTCGTTTGTACCTGTTTTTCCTTGTAGACCAGCTCACTGCTGCTTTGATCTGCACTATAGTCACATGTCACGTTCAAAATAAAAAACAAAACAGTTTTATTTTAACTTTAAGGGCCAAAGAAAGGATCCTCAGTAGCATCTTTGCCATACCACAGTTTTCAAAATGAATTTAGAACCTAACCCCTTGGTCAACTGTGCTCACTCTAACATACATATTTATTTATCTATTTTTAAAATCAGGTCGTCTAGAAGATCAGTATATAATTAGATTTGTGAAAGAAAAGCTGAAATCTATGCCTTGTAGGAACCAAGGTTACATTTTGGATGGATTCCCAAAGACATATGACCAAGCAAAAGACCTGTTCAATCGTAAGTGTGCACACTCTCTCTGTTTCTTGTGCTTACAACCTGATTGTCTTGCTTTCTCTGTGTCTGTCTTATTTTACTCATCGTTTTTGTTTATTTATTTGCAAAAAGTTCAGCCTAAGTACAGAGAGAAGCCAAAAATAAATAAACAAATACATAAATAAATAAAGCTATACTTGATGGTGCAGATTTATTTGATCCCAGAAATCAGGAGGCAAAGGCAGAGGAAGAGGAAAGTGGATACTGAGTTCAAGGCTAGCTTAGTCTACTTAGTGAGTTCCAGGCCAGCTGGGGTTATAGAGGCCCTGTCTCACAAATCAAAAAAAAAAAAAAAAGGAAAGAAAGGAAGAAGCCACATACTAATCAACAAAAAAATTAAAAATCAAAAAGTTTTAAAATAGTACTTGAGAGCCACTCGATGTGGTGCACACACTGTAGTCTCCACACTGAGGAGGCAAAGGCAAATGGATCCCTGGTCTACATAGGGAGTTCCAGGTGAGCTTTCACTGCAGGGAGACCCTGTCTCCAAAAAGAAATTTGAATTTTGCTGTGATCCCTAGTAATATGTTAACAAGTATAACTATATATATGTTTGTTTTACTAGAGGAAGATGAGGAGGAAGAAGAAGAAATCAGAGGCAAAATGTTTCCCTTTGATAAATTAATTACACCTGGTAAGTTTAAGATAGTTCTGCAAAATCACATTTAATTGTGTGTGTGGATATGTGTGTAGATTTGGATATGTGCACACATGCGTGTGAGATCAGAGATCAGTGTTAGGTGTCATTTTTCAGGAGTCATGCGCTTTGTTCTGTGACCAGAGGTCTCTCACTAAACGCAGGGCCTGCCAATTGAGCTGGACCCACCGGCCAGCGTGACCCCAGGGAGCCCCTGTCTCCGTCTCGCTGCTCTGGGTTTAAGTGCACTGTATCACCACCACACATGTCATAAATTTTTATGTGAGTGTTGGGGACGAAACTCAGGTCCCTATGCTTGTCCAGAAAGACCGTACCCCAGGGCCCTCTCCCCAGTCTCTCCAAAAAGATGCTTTAAGAAATGTTATCCAATCTCTTTTATGCAGTACATTTTTTCAAGTTTAATAATTAGATGTACTTTTAGGGAAAAAATCCATTCAAGCACAAACTCAGACATTAGAGAATTCAAAATTAGAGAAGGGAGCTGGGTGTGGTGGCACATGCCTTCATCCCTACTATTCTGGGGGTAGAGGCAGGTGGATCTCTGTGGTATCAAGGCCAGTGTGGTCTACATAGCCAGTTGGGGTTTCAGAGAGACTCTCTCTCAAAAAAAAAAGGAAAAAATATAAAGAATCTTAGATGTGTTAAATATCATGCTGGATTTTTTTTTTTTAAGATAGAGATGGAGAGCAATTTTTAAAAAGCCCGTTGTTTTAGCGCATGCCTTTAATCCCAGCACTTGAGAGGCAGAGTCAGGTGGATCTCTGTGAGTTCAAGGCCAACCTGGTCTACATAGCTAGTTCCAGGCCAGCTGGGGCTACAGGGAGACACTGTCTCAAAAGGACAAATAAAAGATGGCGAGCAATTAGAAGACACCTGACATCACCCTCTGGTCTCTACATATATA
This sequence comes from Eospalax fontanierii, assembly GCA_035773235.1. Classification (NCBI taxonomy): domain Eukaryota; kingdom Metazoa; phylum Chordata; class Mammalia; order Rodentia; family Spalacidae; genus Eospalax; species Eospalax fontanierii. The sequence goes on from CM069536.1 coordinate 73,639,610, forward strand.
AATACCCCTCACAACCATCAAAAAAAGTTTTGCTATTGTTTTTTAGCAATTTGTATGGGGGCTGATTATAGGAATTGTTTGGGGTCCTCTGGTCTATATAAGAACAGCTGATTTTGGAGTTCAGATCAAGGTCCTGCTTGTCAGCTTCAGGGCAGGGACATGGTTCATAGTTGCATTCAGCCTTTTTCTTGGTCCAGAAAATAGTTGACAGAAGCTTCTGGAAGCACTGAGCCCCCAAGATATCTGTCATCCTCAGAGACAGATAGATATTTTTTAATATTTAGTTTATTTGGGGCCTGGAGAGATGGCTCAACAGTTAAGAACTCCAGTTCCAGGGGATCTGACAGCTTTTTTTGACCTCCATGGGCACCTCATGCCCACAGTACATTTACATATATTCAGGCAAAACACTCATACACATAAAATAAAAATAAACAAATCTTGAAAGAGTATCTTTATTTTTAATGATGTGTTTCTGTTTGTGTGGGGGTGTGCACACGTAAGTGCAGGTGCCATTGGAGGTCAGAGGATTTGGATCCCCTGGAGCTAAAGTTACAGTTGGATAGTTAGCTTTGAACTGCTTTCTTGTGAGTCCTGGGAATTGAATTTGGGTCCTCTGAAAGAACAGCAAGTGCTCTTGACTAATGAACCATCTCCCCAGCCTAGGGACAAATAGATATTATTTGCCCATGGGCTCTGAAACCAGTGGCAGAAACATGATGTGCCCAAAAGATGGGCTGTCTTGGATATCTACCTCGTTTAGACAGATGCTTCTGAAAAAGTTGAAATGTGAAGCTAATTTACTATATGACTAGAACTGCCTAGTTTCAGAGAATGAAGTGGTTCCAGGTAGTTCATTCACTGCAAACTCAGGGGTCGACTGTATGCTTTCACGTGGGCAACTGGATAAAATTCAACTCAAAATGTGCCAAGTGCTTCACACAAGACACAAGATAAAAACCTCATTGAGCCCCCCACCCCCCATCCTGTCTGGCATATTAGCACAGCCTGCTCAATCCAGAAGGGAAAGTCTGGGGATTCATCCCAGTTCCCTTTGTGGCTGAATGGAAAGGCTTCACCTCACTCCACCCCTTCCAGAAATCCATTTGTAGCTCACAGAAGTGAGACGGCAGAGGTACAGAGAGCAAGTGTCTTAGTCCCGGCTACCTGGACTGCCCTCTCTTCTGGACAAAGTCCAAACATGTCTAAGATGTAATCTATTTGGAATGGTTAGTCTGTTCTGAGTAAACTGTCTCTTTCTGGAAGTTGCCTTGCTTTTCCACCTTCCTGAGAGAAATCGGAGCTTTTGTACCTGTGGAATTTTAATTCACAGAGGTGACAGGTGGTAATACATGGAGTCCCATGCCACCAAGGGAAGAATGTGTTGTTTGCATTCCCTGAAAGAGGGGATACCTCATCATGACACCCAGTGCTGAGAACTACGTGATGTCAGGAGGTGGAAGCAGAATGAGGGCAAAGCCCAGGCCAGAGCCTTTGCTCAGGATGAAGTGAAAGCTCGGGCCTGGCTAGCTGGGGTTACGGAGATGGTGGCCACGGCTGGTACCTCTAGTGGGAAGATACAGGCTTGGACTATGAGTTGGATGAAGCAGGTAATGACTCATTGGCAGCTGCATACTTTTAAGTAACTTGACTTACTGTTGATAAGAACTGGCTAGCCCTGGGAGGGGGTGTCTGTCTGGGCTCTCAAGTCCACTGAGGTCTGAAAACACCCTAGAGATACAGGACAAAACGATTAACGCAAATGCCTGCACTTGACTTCGATGATGACACACCTGCATCTCCACTGACATTCTCAGTGTGTCCTCTCGTTGGTCAGTCCTTATGTTCACCCTGCACTCGCTTCGATGCAGTGTGAGTCTTCTCAGACCTGGTTCAAGGAGACAAATTTAAACCCACACTAACCTGATGACCATGGAAAATGTTTCCAACAGGTAGATTTCCATGAGATTCTGATAGTCAAACACAGTGACCCCCTTGTTCTGCGGTCTTACCAAGCTATACCCAGAGAGCTCGAGCGAACATCAGCTTCATGAATAGTTAGCTCCAGATAGTGCAGAATCCTGAAGTTCATTCTCAATCACAAAGAGAAAAGGTTTATTTTTTAATTTTTATTTAAAAATATGTGTATGAGTGTTTTGCCCACATGTGTGCTTGTGCGCTTATGTGTGCAGTGCCCAAGGAGGCCAGAAGAGGGTGTCTGATCCCCTAGAACTAGATCTACTGACAGTTGTTGGCTGCCATGTGGGTGCTGGGAACTGAACCCAGGTTCTCTAGAAGAATAGCCTGTGCTCTTAACCACTGAACCATTTTTCTAGGCCCAAGAAAAGGTTGTTTTGGGTTTTTTTTTTTAGTTTTTTAAAAAGTTGTTTTAATATTTTTATTTGCATATGAGTGTTTTGCCTGCATGTATTATGTAGGTACACCTTTGTCATGTAATGTCTGTGGAGGCCAGAGGAGGGCACTGGATCCCCTGGAACTGGAGTTAGGGGTGGTTGATGGCTATCATGAGGGTGCCAGAAACTGAACCTGGGTCCTCTAGAAGAGCAGCCAGTGTTCTTAACCTCTGAGCTATCTCTTCAGCTCCCAAAGCAAAGGGTTTAAAATGTCACCTACTGAAGCTTAAAGCTAGAGCTCCACAGTTAGAGTGTTTGCCTAGAGTTCACAAAACCCTGATTTGATCCCTAGATCCAGGGAGAGAGTTAGAAGGGGAAGGGAGAGGGGATCTCCCAGTTAGTCACATTTAGCTTCTTAAAGTTATTTAAAAGGTGGAAAGCTGCTGGGTGTGGTGGCACATGCTTTTAATCCCAGCACTTGGGAGGCAGAGGCAGGCAGATCTTTGTAAGTTCAAGGACAACCTGGTCTACATAGTGAGTTCCAGGCCAGCTGGGGCTACAGGGAGACCCTGAATCAAAACAAACAAACAAACAAAAAAGTTTCAAAGCCAAAGCCAAGTATGCTCCTCGATATTTGCAATGTTGATTAACTGTAATCTTCCATCTGCATTATTATACATATCCTAAACCTCTGAGATTATTAACAGAATTACTAAATTTTCATCTATATCTAGCATCATGGAACTTAAATAGATTCAATTCCCACTGAATTGACAGGCATGATTTTGATTTTAGTTTAGGGCTTTGCCTGTCTTCCTCCCCTTCCAAAACATAGCAACACCTGAAAAAACATTAACTGTTTAGTGATAATCCAAACAGGTCAGAATGGTGGGAACATCAAACTATAATTCATTTGTAGGACTGTAGTCCACAAGCTCAGCCCTCAGCCTTTGTTTTCACTGTTAATCAACATAGAGTACTGTGATCACAGGTGTCCCACACACCCCATGGGCACACCCTCCTGTACAGTCTTCCTGGCACACTGTTCTCATCCAGTCAAGAAAGCTTTAGAATGTGAATGAACAGAACACATTACTATTAATATGCCCCATGTGAGAGAGCCTGATAAGGGCTGTGCCATTATGGACATGGATGTTTCTTAGCCAACATTAAGTGAAGAACAACTGGATCTATGGAAATTTAAGTTCCAAGGGAGCCCCTCCCCATTAAGGCAAATCAGCCTTTTTGCTTGAAGCCTGTGGTCACTGTGCTGGAGGAGGCAAAGTGAGGGGTCAGGTGTGGTGGTTGCACATCTGTAGTCTCAGCACTTAGGAGGTAGAGACAGGACAATCCGGAGTTCAAGACTAGACTGGACTACATAGCAAGCTCAAGGCCAGCCTGGGCTACATGAGACTCTTTCTCAACTCCTCTACTCCCCTCTTCACCACAAAGAAGGATGACTGGGAATCTTGATTGCCACAGGATTATTACAGATTTTCTGTTTATAATTTCTGCTGTTTGTATAGGAAGGGAGGGAGGGAGGGGGGACAGAAGCGGGACAGAGGGAAGATAGATCATACAAATTACCAATTGGGCTCCACTTCCCTGGACTTGTGGGATGTACATGCATTTATCCTCCATGAAAGACGACAAGAAAGTCAATCTGACAGGCTGCTGGCGGCAGTGTCAGGCCAGGGCCAGTATGCTGGTTAGCCATGAACTGTCCATCCTTACTGTGCTGCGCTGACACCTGGGCCCTCCCTTCTCCCCAGAATTCGTGTGTGGCCTGGATGCTTCCGACGAGTTTCTGAAAGAGCGGGTGATGAATCTCCCCGAGAGCGTCGTAGCGGGGACCCACTACAGTCAGGACCGGTTCCTCCGGGCCCTGAGCAACTATAGGGACATCAATACCGACGATGAGACCGTCTTCAACTACTTTGATGAAATCGAAATGCACCCAATACACATTGGTATGAGGTGACTCCAGTGCCCCCAGCAAGCTCTAATGTATGTCTGACTTGGATTGTAGGGGTAAAGGGGGACTAGGAAGTATAATCACATGACCAAGGGGGCTCAGGAAGCCCCAGGAGGGACTAGGTACTCCTCCAGGAGAGTCATTTTACTTGGGCATATGTTGGTGGGAAAGTGTTACTATTATATGAGAATATATGGGTAGATTATAGAATTGAATGCCAAATTGGCCTATTTCTGAGGAGAAATGTATGTTTGCTGCTCTGTGCCTCAGGCCATCTCCCCAGGTTCCCTGGTCAGGGTTCTGTCCCTTCTGCACTGCTGGACACAGGCACTCAGCACAGACACTTGCCCCCCTTCTGGCCTTTAGTCTGATCAAGTCACCCCTTAGGTACCCCAAACAGGAAATAGCTCCTCACTGGGTCCTCTTCATTTCCTGTAAATGTATAATGGAGTTTAGCACACAGCAGGCTCTTAGGAAGCAGCCTCTTCCTCTGCCTCATCCATGGCCCCAGATTTCAGGGCTCATAGCTCTTCTGGCTCCTGTCCACTTGGTGAACTGCTGAGGTCTCGCCTGACTCTCTGGGTCTTGACATTTCCCTTTTTGGGGTTTGGAGAATGCATTAGTTACTGTTTCCTTGCTATGACAAAAGAGCTGACAAAAGCAACCGTAAGGAAGGAGAGGTTTGTTATTATGACTCACAGTCCATCATGGCAGGGAAGGCATGGCTGGAGGAGGGTGAGGCAGCTGGTCACACTGCATCTGCAATCAGGAAGCAGAGAGAGGATTGGAGGCTTGGACTCAGCGGAGTCTCCATTTTATTCAGTCCAGGGCCCATGGAATGGTACCATTCACATTTAGGGTGAGTCTCCCCACCTCAGCCTAACTAAATAACCCCTCATAGGCATGCCCAGAGATTTGTTTCCTTGGTGATTCTAAACCCGAATCAAGTTGATGATCAAGATAAACCATCATAAACTGGGTGTGGTAGTTCCACCCCTCCAGAAGAGGCAGAAGCAGGTACATCTCTGTGAGACTGAGGTTAGCCTGGTCTACATAGTAAGTCCCAGACCAGTTGGGGATACAGGGAGACCCTGCCTCAAAAAGACCAAAAAAAAAAAAAAAAAAAAAAAACTTAGCCAACACAGCTTCATTCCTTGTCAGCTTGACAGCCAGACACATCACATTTGAGCACTTGTGCTCCCCTACTTGTCCTCATAGGTTCACGACCACCTCATAACGCAAAACTCCATTCAGTCCAACTTCAAACATTCCCATAGTCTTTAACAATTTCAACACTGTTTGAAAGTTCAAGGTCCATATCCTATCTGAGATTCAAGGCAAACTCTTACCTGTGAGTTCCTATAAAGTAAAATAAAAAACCAGGTGAACATGGTAGAGTATGCCTTTAATCACAACATTCAGGAGGTAGAGGCAGGCAAATCTCTGTGAGATTGAGGCCAGCCTGGTCTACACAGGAAGTTCTAGCCAGCTAGGACTATATGGAGACACTGTCTCAAAATCAAAACAAAACAACAAGAACAACAAAAACAAGATTTGCAAGATGGCTCACTGGGAAAGGTACACGTTACCAAGCCTGATGACCTGCATTTAATCCTTGTGACCTACATGGTAAAAAGAGAAAACTGATTCCCTCAAATTGTTTTCTGACCTCCACACATGCCCTGTGGCCCATATCTGCCCTTGCACATAAATAAATAAATAAATAAATGTAATAAGTAAAAAGCAAGTTATTTCCAACATGCAGTGGGATGGAATGAGTATTCCCATTGTAAAAGGAAAGAATGGCAGATCGCAAGGGAAAATCTGACTAACTTAGCAAGACTTCGTCCCAGGAAGGTCAGCACCACTGAAGCTCAGCCAGGGCTTTCTGAGCCCAAGAGCCAAACTTTTCCACATCCCTCCTGCAAACCAGTCTCAAAGGTCTTCGAACCACACGACCAGGTTTATTGCAGAATTCACTCCACTTCTTGGTACCAATTTCCTGTATTAGTTACTGTTTTTGTTGCCACAACAAAATACCTGACAAAATCGATTTAAGGAAGGAAGGGTTTCTTTGGGCTCCCAGTTTAAGGTTAAAGTCCAGCATCTAGGGAAGTTGATAGGAACACCTTGCATCTGCAGTCGGAAAGCAGGGAGAAATGAATGCTGACACTTGGCTCTTCCTTTTTAATTCAGTTCAGGATCCCAGCCCATGAACTGGTACTGCCCACATTTAGGGTGGGTCTTCCCATCTCAGTCTAAACCAGATAATCCTTACAGGCATGCCCTGAGGTTTATTTCCACATTGATTCTAAATTCCATCAAGTTGACAATCAAGATTAACCTCCACAAGGAGAAAGACTAGGGACGCCTACTGGCCAGCATTTGAACTTTGGAGTATTGACAGCTAAAGGCTGGAGGCGAAGAGAGGAGAGGTGAGCCAATTCCAGTTCTGGTTCTGCCTCATTGTTTTCAAATGTGAAATGGGTGAACAATCAGATGTGTAGGGTTTCTTTACATGGCAATATAAGACATGAAGTGCCCTGGCACACTGATGGAGTTTATTATCACTACCAACACTAAAGCATAAAATGATCCACCATCAGGAAACAGGGAAGTAACAACTCATAAACCAGCCAGTTCTTCCTGCTTTCAACCCTGAGTAGCAATTGGGTTTTGTTTTCATTTACATGTGTTTTTTGTTTTGTTTGATTTAAAAATTTTTTATATCTGTGAGTGTTTTGCCTGCATGTATGTAAGTGCACTGCATGTGTGCAATGCCCGTGAAGGCCAGAAGATGGCATTAAATCCCCTGGAACTGGAGTTACAGATGGTTGTTAGTCACCATGTAGTGCTAGGAACTGAACAAGGGTCCTCTGCAAGAGCAGCCAGTGACCTTAAGCCCTGAGCCATCTCTCCAGCCCGTTATGTACATGTGTTTTGGCAAGCCAGCACATTATACATATAAAAGCTAAGGGCTTTTTACTTCCTAGTGTTTTTAACTAGAAATAGAAATTTTTAGTATTTAATTAGAGAACTATAGGAGAGTGGTGGATTTCAGAAAAAGGGTTACTGTCGTCTTTTACATAAAGCCCCCAAAATCATTCACAGAGAGATGAGGAAGGGTGAGACATGAACAGAAGAAAGGATGAGAGGAACGAATAAATGGCCGCTGTGTTCCCATCTCCTGGGGTACCATCACCTTTGGCCTCATCTCCACACTGACAACAGGAGATAAAGTAAAAGCACAAGGATGAGCTGTCTGAGTGATAGCCTGGTGGGGGTTGTCCCTAGCTAGGGATGCAAGGCCTCTGCGGTTCTGAAATGACCTCACAGAGATGCCGGGACTGCCATCTCACTTTGTGTCTCTGGGCTCCCTGCTCTCCCAGTGTCTCTCAGATCCCTTGTCTGTTTGGATCTTCGACCTCTTATACCAGCATGTTTTTCCTGCTCTCTGGCCCTCGTGGGTCAGCCGAGGTCACCCTACAGTCCTGGAGTTTCCAAGTTCTACTGTGAGCCATGTTCAGAGATGGAAGGACTCTGTCCTCATCTCACCTTCCTAGAAAGGACAATTCTGTCAGTCAAGGTGTGCTCAGGGACCCACACAGTTCCAGTCAGCAGTTACTCTGCTCTAATTGTTCCCCATGAGCAAGCCTGGTCTCCAAAAATAGAGCCTTTCAGAAGGTTTTAGGGCACTAGTGACAGCAAGGCTGTAATTACTCACAAGGTTCAGGGAGAAGTACAATTAAATGTCAGAGGTCAGGCGGTGAGGGGTGTTCTTTGGGGTTTCAGTGGCTTAAAAAAATTCAAACTCATGCTGTCCAGGTGACTGCTTTACCACTGAGCTATATTCCTAGTCCTGTAAAGTCTTACTTCTGCTCACTAAACAATGGCCCTGGCCCTGCTGCCCTGGGCCATGTTAGACTCTACTGGTGTCTTTTGATCAAAGCCACACAAAGGAAAGTATTAGGTACAGAAGTGACTGTGGGCAAGGGAAGCAGGCACTTATCCAGAAAAAGGTCAGAAAGCAATAGGAACAACTACTAAGAAATATAGAAACATTAAAAAAAAGGGCAGGTATAAAAAAAAATTATTTTTTTGGCCTTTTCAAGACAGGGTCTCCCTATCACTCCAGCTGGCCTGGAACTTGCTATGTATACTAGTCTGGCCTTGAACTCACAGAAATGTGCCTATCTCTGCCTCCTCAGTGCTGGGATTAAAGACTTGTGCCACCACATACAGCTATAAAAATAAATCTTTAAAAAAATACACAGGGCCTGGAGAGCTGGCTCAGTGGTTAAGAGCACTGGCTGCTCTTGCAGAGGACCTGGGTTCAGTCCCCAGCACTCACATGGCTGCTAAAAACTGTCTGTAACTCCAGTTCCAGGGGATCTGACACCCTCTTCTGACCTTCGAGAGCAAAACACACGGAGGTGCACTTACACACACACACAGGCAAAACACTCACACACATGAAATAAAAATAAATAATTCCAAAATACAAAAAGTATGTGAAAAAGAGGAACTGAAGTTTGAAAGGGGTGGTGTGAGGACCTGGGTGGGAGAGATCGGGTGGATGTGACAGAGATACATTGTGTGCATTCGTTTCACAGAATAATACAGAAACTAAAAGAGATGATAAAATAAATGAATATAGAAATGAGCTAGGAAAATGACACAGTGGGTAAAGGCACTTGGCCACCAAGCCTGAAAGCCTGTTTGCATGCCATTCCATGTGTCCCCTTTCCCAAATACATACTACTGAGAATTTAAATATAATTTTAAAGGATATAGAAAGAAGCAGAGTGGGTGACATGCGCCTGCAGTCCCAGCATTTGGATGGCAAATTCAAGGCCAGCCAGAGATATATATCCAGACCATGTCTTTAAAAGAAAGATCTGGAAGAGTCCAGTACCAAGATGTGCCCAGTGTCACCTTCTCCACACCACCTTCCAAGAACCAGGGAGGAATGAGACTGTGGATTTTTCTCTGCAGTAATAGCAGTCAAATATTCTGGAGTTTGAACATTTTCATATTCCAGTAAGCTAACAGAAATGGTTAATTCATTATGAATTGAAACGGAAACCAGGTGTGGGGGTTTCACCTTAATCCCAGCACCAGGGAAATTGAGGGTGGAGGATCAAGAGTTCAAGGCCAGCTTCAGCCACACAGTGAATTCTAGGTCAGCCTGGGCCACATGAAATGCTATCTCAAAATAAACAAAAAGGTGAAAGTAAAAAAACAAACCTTTATGGGGCTAGAGAGATGGCTCAGTGGTGAAGAGCACTGGCTACTCTTATAGAGATCTGGGGTTCGGTTCCCTTCCCAGGACCCACATGAAGGCTAAAAACTGTTTTCAACTCCAGTTCCAGGGGAATCCAATGCCCTCTTCTGGCCTCCACAAGCACCAGGCACACACGTGGTGTACTTACGTACATTCAGACAAAACACTATACACATAAAAATAATATATTTTGAGAGAGAGAGAGAGAAGAGGAATCCCAGACTTTTCGGGAGGATCTTGTGGAAGTCCTTCCCGGCCCCAGCATGGGCAGGACTTCCTTCTGTGAAGTCTGAGAGAACTGTCCCAGTCTTGGCTTGAATACTTCCAGAGTCGAAAGGCTCAGTGCTTTTGGAGTGATTGCTGTAGTCAGTTTCCTGACAGTGAATTCCCTGAGGAAATTAGAAAAAGGTTTTAGGCTTTTCTGAGCTTTCTCCTCAGCTCATGAATCCATTCCCATTCTTGAGCGTGCTTTCTTTGTTTAATAAACTGTTTCTAAATCTATTTCTCCCACCTCCCCCTCAAAATTAGTTTTGGAATGCTTGTCTAGCCCGTAGAAGGCCTGAACTCATCTGCCTGTGACACTGCAGAAGAGTACCAAGTAGCTGAGCTCCCGGTCCTAGAGGCCGGTTTCATGAGGGTGAGAGGTTTGGGGCCTGTGGTGTGGCAGAGCAAAGCCACGCACTCCGTGACCAGGAAGCAACAGTCAGGAATAGGAAGACACCAAAGTGCCACCATTCTCTTCCAGGATACTCTTTCCCTCCTGCTAGGCCCCTCCTTGCAAAAGCTCTCCACCCTTCACTGTGCCCCTGAGCCAAGCCTGTAACAGGTAGGACTGGGGGAACTTTCAAGATCCTGGAAGCACAGCTTGGGCTACATGAGATCCTGGCACAAAACAAAACGGACCTGGGGCTGGAGAGATGGTTCAGTGGTTAAGATCACCCACGTGGTGACTAACAACTGTCTGTAACTCTAGTTCCAGGGAATCCGATGCCTTCTTCTGCCCTCCACAAGCATTACATGATACAGGTGCACCCGCACACAGGCAGGCATAACACTCACATACATAAAATAGAAACGGAACACAAGAAAACAGAACAAGGTGGAGAGATGGCTGGGTGGGTAAGAGCCCTTCCTGCCTTTGCTAAGGACCAGAGTTCAGTTCCCAGGACTCATGCTGGTCTGGAGCCTATAGCTCCAACTCCAGGGGATCTGATGACCACACACACACACACACACACACACACACACACAATGCAAGACTGGAGAGATAGCTCAGGGGATAAAGCACTTGCCATGCAGATGCAAGGACCACAGTCTCGATCCCCAGAGCCCACGTGAATGGTAAGTGGGCACGGCAGCCTGTTCATAATTCCAACTGTGGAAAGTAGATCCCCAAGCAAGCTGGCTTGCTAAATTAACCCTTGTCACCATGCTGTGGGTTCAACTGAGAGACTTTCCTTAATGAATGCAGTGAAGAGCAGTTAATTAAGACTCCTGAGATCAACAACCTTGAGCCTTCAGACATGCACACATGCATATGTGTGCACCCCCACATGTGTACCCACACACATGTGACTATGCATATATACATATGCACATCCCACACACACAGACATACTCAAACACAAAGCAAAAAATCCAGACTACACCATGACCCATGCCCACTCAGATCAGTGCTGATTACCAGAACTCCAGAGAGGGCATGGTGGTGCATCCCCGTAATCCAGGCACTCAGGTGGCAGAGGCAGGAGGATTGCTGTAAATCTGAGGTCAGCCTAGTTTACATAGAGAATTCCAATCTATTCAAGGCCATACATCCCGAGAGCTTACCTCAAACAAGCAAGCAAACAGAAAAAGAACTGTGAGATGCAAGCCCAGTCCTCCTACCCTTTGCCCTTGAGAAATGAAATGCTCACTCGTGCTGCCAACTGGAGGAGGGAACTTCTGTGTGACCATTTATCACAACTTATAGAGCGTTTTCTAATTGCCACCATGCCTAGAATGTGTGTGTTCATGTCTGTCTTCTGGCGTGTAAAGATGTAGGAAAACTTGAAGATGCTCAGAACAGACTTGCTATCAAACAGCTCATTAAAGAGATTGGGAACCCTCGAAATTACGGTTTAACGGAAGAGGAAAAGGAAGAACAGGAGAAGAGGACTGCAGAGGAACGCCTGGCCAAGAAGGCTGCTGAGGAGGCAGAACGTGAACACAAGGAGGCTACGGAAACCGCAGAGAAGATAGCTCGCTGGGAGGAATGGGTGAGTTTAAGAGTCTAGGAGGAGGAAAGGCTGCTTTGGCCAGGTCTGCTGCCCATACCGCTGCAGAGATGCTCCAGACAACTCTGCTTTTTATTTTTTGTTATGCAAACTATTTAAAGACATCCATGATCTTTTGCTTGGTACTAACAAGGAGCCATTGCCAGGAACATTAACAACATATATTACTATAAATATAAATGATAACATTGCATTAGTGATGGCTTTGTGATTTGATTTGATTTCTCTCACTCTACCCATCTAATAACCTGGATGGGCAGCTTATTCTCCCAAATCACTGGGTCTAGTAAGTGATGAACTTCCAGAATCAGCACTCAAACCCATCTCTCCTCTCCTGATCATGGCTAATGTTGGTTCGTTTTGAGACAGGGTCTCAATTCTAAGCCCAGGCCACCCTAAAACCCACTATGTAGCCCAGATTGGCCTTGGATTCACAGCAGTCCTCCTGCCTTACCCTCCCAATTGTGGCATTACAAGCATCATTGATTAGCGTCTTCTTGCTGGACTCCCCAGGTCTGCCCCATCTACCTCCAACCCCGTACCCACCCTGCTCCCAGGTGAGGACTTCAAACTGCAGAACCACCACAGCCATTCTCTGTTTAAAAGTCCTCATGGGCTGCACAGCACTGATACATCAAAGTTTGTACTAACTGTGGCCTACATATAGACCAGAAGCAGAAAACTCTTCCATAGGTCTCCCAAGTTTTGTGGCTAGAGTTTAAATCCTGGACTACTCTTTTTGCAGGTACATGTCCCTGCCCAAGTTACTATGTTTTGTTTATTAATTTAAAAACGTATTTATCTCTGTGTGTGTGTGTGTGTGTGTGTACATACATTTGCCATGGTACACATGTGGAAGTCAGAGGAAAATTTACAGGTTGGTTCTCTCTACCATGTGGGTCCTAGGGATTGAACTCAAGTCTTCAAGCTAGGCGGTGAGTATCTTTACTCCTGGAGCCATTTTGCTGACCCACAAGGCACACTTTGTATCTCACTTTTTCCATCTGTAAAATGAGGATAGTGGTAGCACTTACTTCATAGAGTTGCTGTGATGATTAGAGGGTTAATTTGTATAGACACAGGCAGTGCCTGGTAAATGGTGTACATTTATATGATTTCTTTAGAATATCTTGGCTTTTGATAATACGTAGGATTATCAATACATTATCTCTTAATATTATTTATGATGTTTTTTCTAACCAAAGAACTATCATGCGTCTCTGTAGCCTAGTCCATTTATATTTTCCCTGTTTGCTGTCTTGCTGAGGAGGAGGTCTTTTTCTTTCTTTCTTCCTCCTCCCACTTTTTTTTTGAAACAGGGTCTTCGTGCAGCCTCAGCTGGGGTGGAACTTGCTATGTAGACCATGCTGGCCTCGATCTCAAAAAGATCCTCCTGAGTCTGCCACCCGAGTGCTAGGCCTAAAGGCATGCACCACCAAGCCAGGCTTTAATTCTCTTTTTTAATTGACATATGTTTTATACTGTAGCCCAGGCTGGTCTGGAACTAACTGTGAAGTGAAGGCTGGCCTCAAGCTCATGATCCTTCTGCCTCAGTTTCTCAAGCTCTGGTATTAAATCATGAACCACCAAACCTGGAAGACCTTCTTTCCAGCAAATACAGACTATTCTGTCTCTTATTAGTTACTTTTCTCATTGCTATGATGAAATGCCTGACAAGTACAACTTAAGGAAGGGAAAGTTTATTTTGGCTCCTGGTTTCGGGGTACTGTCCACCATGATGAAGTGGTCACAGTAGAATAATATCAGATCTTTCACCAGCAACCCTAAAAGCCATGTATACGTAAGATGGAACTCAAATTGTGAAGTAAACAACTGTCAGCTAAGATTGCCATACCTAGAAAGCTAGCTATTAAAATTGGTGGAGAAAAATGAGTATTTCAAGACAAACACAAATTAAAGCAGTTCATGATGGCCAGATCAGCCCTGCAGAAAATCCTTAAAGGAATAGTATACACGGGGGAAGAAGAAAGGTAGTCTCATTCATGAGAACACAGGAAAGATCACATTCCGTGAACAAAGAACTGGGAAAGAGTCATCCACGTCCAGCAGAGTGATCCAGCAGACTTCCACGTCAACACAGGAGGAGAAATACCAGCCAGCAGTCAGTCTGCTCCCAGACAGCAGGAGGGAGCAGACTCCCCTCCATCTGAATCTTCAACTCAGATGACCTCAGCTCACCAACAAGAGGTATAGACTAAGTGACTGGACTTCAAACTTCTCAATAAAATACTTGCAAACTGAATTCAAAAGCATGTTAAGAAATTTTTCTTTGGCTAGGTGAGGTGGTGGTACACACTTAATCTATGAATTGGAGACAAACTTGGTCTACATAGAGAGTTCCAGGCCAGCCAGGGCTACATAGTAAGACCCTCTCTCAAAACAACCACCACAAAGAAACAGACAAAACAAGACATTAATAAATTCCAGCAGTTGATGAATACCTATAGTCCCAACTATTGGGAGGTAGAGCCATGAGGATTAAGAGTTCAAGGCCATCCTCTTTGACTGTGTAGAAGTTTGAGGTCAACCTGGGGCACACAAGGCCCTCTCTCAAAAATACAAAAATGGAACACATTAGGAAGATCATGGAGGAGCTGGATAGATGGCTCAGCTGTTAAGAGCACTGGCTGCTCTTGCAGAAGACCTGGGTTCAAATCCCAGGACCCACATGGCAGCTAAGAACTGTCTGGAACTCCAGTTCCAGGGGATCTGACCCCCTCTTCTGTGCTCCTCAGGCATTGCACGACAGGATGCACTTATACACATGTAGGCATGCCATTCAAAAAGATAAAATATTGAATAAATAACATTTTAAAAATTATTTTTATTTTATGTGTATACATGTCTTACCTTCATGTATGTGTATGAAATGCCTGCAGAGGACAGAAGAGGGTAAGGAACAGAACCTTCTCTTCAGCCCCAATAACATTTTTTTTTAAAAAGAAGATCATGGAGCTGAGTGGGATAACTATGTCAATAAAATGCTTGTCTTACAAGCCCAGGGACTTGAGTTCAGTCCCAGTGAGGCAGGATAGAAAGATGGACCGAGATAGAGCCTCCTACCTTGGAATCTGGCTGAAGCCTTTCACTGGCAAAGGAGTCAGAATTCCAGCACAATTAACAACTGCTTAAGGCCTTTCTCCCTTCCCAGCTGTCAAGATGTGGTTTTCTAGGAATCTCATCAGAAGCCCCGATTACAGGGAAAGGACACATGCTAAGCCCCTTGGGCAGCTCTTGTGGCTTCTATTTTAATTTATCAGATTATAAATCTGCCCAAAGCCCCTCTGGGGCTACCTTATGACTTTAGTCACCAAAAAAGAAAGGAAAAGATGTTTCTTAGCAACCTTTGTGATGCAACTATTTCAGAGCCTGCAATATAGTCTAAATGGCAAAGGCTAAGACAGTGAGCCTGATCCACGCTCTGTATGTCTTTTTCTCCTCCTCTCCTGGGAAGCACCCCACACTCGTACATGTCTTTCTGAGCATTTTACATTCCCTGTAACTGTTGTGCTTAAGCCTTTCTTAATATCTTTGATAGAATCTCTAACTCTGCTTCCAACTGGCTAAGCCTGAGATTCTTTTCTGTGTCAAAGCCACAATTCCCAGTTTGACCTGAGTCAAGGTTCCCAAAAGATTAGGACATGGGGTTGGAGAGATGGCTTACCAGTTAAGAGCACTTGCTGTTTTTCCAGAGGACCCAAGTTTGATACCCAGCACCCATGTTAGGCAACCACCTATTACTCCAATTCCAAGAATCAGATGCCCTCTTCTGGCCTCCAAGAGTGCCTGTATTCAAGTGGCAGGCATATACACTTACACAAACACACAGACACAGTCACAGACATACACACACACACACACACACACACACATACCCTGAAATAAAAATAAATTTTTAGTAGATAATATCTTAAAATGCTTTTATGTATATGAGTGTTTGCCTGCATGTATGTATATGCATCACGTGTATGCAATGCCTACAGAGATCAGAAGAGGGCATTGGATCTCCTGGACATGGAGTTACAGGAGACTGTGAATCACCATGACAGTGCTGAGAACCAAACCCAGGTCCTCTGTAAGAGCAGCAAGTGCTCTTAACTACTGAGATAGCTCTCCAGCCCCTAAAATAAATCTTTAAAAGAGTGAATAAGGGATTATCTCAGTTTCCTGAAGATGACAGTGTAGAGCCATGTCTCTGTCTCCTGACTGCTGATACTCAGAACCCATGTCAAAATACTAAGCATAGTAGCATGTCCTTATAATTCTAGTTCTGGGTTAGCAGAGACAGGAGGATCCCTGGGGCTCACTGGCCAGCCAGTTTAACCAATTGATGAGCTCTAGGTCAATGAGGGACCCTGTTTCAAAGGACATAGACAGGATTCCAGAAGATTACATCTGAGGTTGTCCTCTGGCCTCCACACAAATGCATAACCACATACATATGCATATGTGCACAGAAATACACATGCACTCAAAATGCATTTTAAAAATCAGAAAAAAAGATGATACACTGCAGCCAAGTTGGTTTTATACCAGGGATACAAGGTTTGTTCAATACATGCAAACTGAGGGTCAGTGAGATGGCTCAGCAGGTAAAGGTGCTTGCTGCAGAAGCCTGAAAACTGACTGGGGGCAGAGGCACAGGCCTTTAGTTACGGCACTTGGGAGGCAGAGGCAGGCAGATCTCTGTGAGTTCAAGGCCAGCCTGGTATGCATAATGAGTTCCAGGCCAGGTGTGACTGCAGGGAGACACTATCTCAAAAAGACCCCCCAAAAATTAAAATGAAATAAAACAACAAAAAAATACAAGGCATATCAATAGAAATCAAAAATTAAACAGAGAAAAATGGAAGGGAAGGAAGAAAGGAAAGGAGAAAGGGAAGTTAGCTCACAACTGGTTTTCTAAATGACCAGGCAGTTGTAATAATACCGTTTACATCTCTTTCTGCTGATCCGAAATGCCACAGTGGCTAGTGTCGTTTTTAGCAGTCTCGGGTTCTGTGCCTCTGGGCACAGTTACATGAACCTGTTTTCTTATTCCCCTCTGACTGTGTCCCCGTGCCCGTGTGCTCCGTTTATACAGAGTAAGCGGCTGGAAGAAGTGAAAAGAGAGGAGAGAGAGCTGCTGGAGGCCCAGTCTGTCCCCCTGAGAAACTACCTGATGACGTACGTGATGCCCACACTGATGCAGGGGCTGAACGAGTGCTGTAAGGTCAGACCCGACGACCCTGTGGACTTTCTGGTAAAATTGCAGTTTGTAAATTATTCCTTATTTTATATGTATGAGTGCTTTGTCTGCATGTATGTAAGAACACCCATGTGTGCAATGCCCTCTGAGGCCAGAGGAGGGCATCAGATCCCCCAGAACAGAATTTATAGAAGGTTGTCAGCTGCCGTGTAGATGCTGGGAACTGAACCTGGGTCCTCTGCAAGAGCAGCCAGTGCTCTTAGCTGCTGAGCCATCTCTCCAGTCTAAAGGTTACATTTTTAAAAATATCTAACTGAAAATAAAGTGTGACTGAAATTTAAAGAAAACCAGTTGAGTCAGAGAAAAAAAAGTTAAATCTGGTTACCTGGGAAAGGGCTTTTTCCTTTTTTTGAGACAGGGTCTCCCTGTAACCCCATCTGGACTGGAACTGGCTATGTAGACCAGGCTGGTCTAGATCACACAGAAGTCCACCTACCCCTGCCTCCCAAGTGCAGGGATTAAAGGCGTGTGTCACCATGTTCCACTGGAAATAGCTTTTACTATGCTCACAGTTTACAATAAGATTTTTTCTTCTTTCTCTCTTTGGGTTATTTTTTAATAAACATATCTTTATTTTATTTTTGAAAATTCTTGAAGGTGTGCATGTATTTTGATCACACTTATCTCTCACTCCCTCAGTCTCCTCCAGATTTCTGACACATCCTCATCCCAACCTTGATGTCCCTATTTTTTTGTTTTGTTTTGATAACTCAGAGCCTAATTAGTGCTGCCCATGTGAGCACGGGTGTGGGATCATCCACTGGAATGTGGGCAGCTAACCAGGGGCACACCTCTAAAGAAGACTGACTCTCCCTCGCCAGCAGCCAGCAGCCCTCAGTGGCTCCTCGACTAGGGTGGGGCCATGTGCCTCCCTTTATTTCCACTCTCCTTCTCTTCTTCTTGTTTCATATTTAAACTCTTACTGAACTTTTGTGGTTTTCATACAATATAGCTTGGTGGTATTTAGATCTGCTCACCTCTCTGCACCTCCTCCCACTTCTCATATATTTTTATTTTTATTTTTTACGTATATGACTCTATTGCCTGCATGTGTGTAAGTGCTCTAGTGTTGTGCATTGCCCTCAAAGGTCAGAAGAGGGTGTCGGATCCCCTGGAACTGGAGTTCCGGACAGTTGTTAGCTGCCATGCTGGAAATCAAACCTGGCTTCCCTGTGTGACTAGTCAGTGCTCTTAGCCACTGAGTCATCTCTCTAGCCCCCCACTTGGATTTTTTTTGAGCAGGGTCTCAGTATTGTATCCTTGTCTGGTCTGGAACTCACCATGTAGACCAGCCTGGCCTGGAATCACAGAGTCACCGTGTCAGGGTTATAGGTGTGTCACACCGTGCTTACTCTTATATAAGATTTTTATCATCATTTTGAAGGATTTTATTTTAAAATCATAAACATTGATAGTAAAAATCTATGCAGTAAGTGCCTTGTACACGGTTAACTTTTGGCTGGGGAGTAAAAGCACTTGCCACTAAAGGTGAGCATCCCAGTTTAAATCACCAGAAACCATGTATAGTTGTAATACTCAGTGATATGCGTACACTTGACATGCACAAATATCACACATACAAAGGCTTAAAAAAAAAACTGGAGCCAGGCATGGGGGCACACACCTTTAATCTCACCTGTTGGGAGGCAGAGGCAGGCAGGAGCTCTGTGAGGTTGAGGCCAGCCTAGTCTATACAATGAGTTCCAGACAAGCTGAGGCAAAAGGGAGACCCTGTCTGAAAAAAACAAATAAATAAGTGAATAAATAGTTGATGTTTTTCTCTTTTAATTGTAGGCAGAATATCTCTTCAAGAACAATCCTGAAATGCAGTGAAAATTCAGCAATCTTGGGTTATGTGACTTCAGCATTAAGAGATCAATTTAACCTTGTAATTTGAAAAACAATGCTTTTCCAGGTTTGGGGGAAATTTGTGTATAAAGTAGAACCATTAAAAGCCTGTGTGGTCACGAATGACTCCTTCATTAAAACAGTATTTGAAATGTAAACTGAGAAGGCAACTGTGCATAGCCCAGGTAGAAAAGGTTCAGTATTAGATTCTTGGGTCGGTTCTAAATATTCTGCCTTTGTATACCACATGTTTAAAGTTATTT
The DNA here is from genome assembly GCA_035773235.1 of Eospalax fontanierii. NCBI lineage: Eukaryota > Metazoa > Chordata > Mammalia > Rodentia > Spalacidae > Eospalax > Eospalax fontanierii. Next base: position 73,658,879 of record CM069536.1, read on the forward strand.
AAACTACAGAGTGAAGAAAATTGCCCTATACATTAACGCCTTGTTAATGATTTTATGCAATTTGTTATGGCCCTAAATGGAAAAAATTAAAATGGTTTGTGTTTCATGAGTCACAGAAAGTCAGGCATGACTGCCCGCTGCAAGGCTGCTTTTGAGTTCAGGGCCAGGATTTCTAGTCACTGAGGAAAAACTGTAGACCGTGTGGTGGAAAATTCACGTGGTGGGGCAAATAATTTGTGGTCATTTGAAAATTGATGAGTCTTTCTGACAAATTAATTTTATAATATAGGTATAACCTTTTTCATAGCATTAAAAATTCCTAGTGGCTGGCTAGAGATATAGCTCAACAGTTAACGAATATTTTCTGTTCTTGCAAAGGACTAGAATTTAGTTTCCAGCATCCACCTCAGGTGACTTTACAACCTGTAACTCTGGTTCCAGGCGATCTGATGCCTCTGGCCTCCCAGGTGCAACCTGAACTCACGTGCACACACCCCTTCCCCCAGATACACATACACATAATTAATAAACCTTAAAAAAATCCCATCAAATTCCTAGCATTATCCTGAAGGAGAATTTGTTTCTTTTGTTGACTAAGTCGGTTTATTTTTTTAAAGATTTATTGGGCCACACTTGGTGATACACATCTTTAACCCCAGCACTTGGGAGGCATAGGCAGACAGATCTCTGTGAGATTCATAGATCCATGCCAGCCTGGTCTACATAGGGAGTGCCAGGCCTTGGGGCTACACTGGAGACCCTGTCTCCAAAAAACAAACACACAAACAAAAACCAAAGAAAAGTTTTTTAAACTTTTTAGTTTTTTTTTATATGTATGTGTATTTGCCTGTATGCAATTATGTGTGCCATGTGTATGCCTAGTGCCCAAGGAGGCCAGAGGAGGGCTTTGGATCCCCTGGAACCAAAGTCAGAAACAGTTGTGGGTGTTGGGAACCAAATTTGCATCCTCTGCCAGAGCAGCCTGTGCTCTTTACCACTGAGTCCACTCTCCAGCCCTGGCAGAGGATGTCTTTTCCTCTGTTGCTCACATCTGAATTGTTCCCTTCATTTCTTTGTTTAAGCTCCATCTTTCATCTAGGTTAATTGGCATGAGTCATCTCATCAATTTTATGGCTAGAAGCTTTTTCTCTAACTCAGTCCTCATGCTTTCAGAAACCCAGATGCCATTCACTGTTTTCAAACATTCAATGAGGGCTTAGAAAGATGGCTCAGGAGTGAAGAGGGCTTGCTGCTCTTGCAGAAGACCTGAGTTTGGTTCCCAGCACTGTCAGACAGCTCACAACCTTCTGGAACTCCAGCTCCAGGAGACCGACACCCTCTTGTGGCCTCTGAGGGCACCAATGTGCACATGTGAATACTCACACCCATATAACATAAATAAAAATAAAAAATTTAAAACTTTCAGTCGCTCCCCTGTTCACCAGAAATCCAACTCTCAGACGAGTGTCAGAGGAGCCCAAATGCCAGTTTCTCTGAAAGACTTTGTGTTGTCTGATCACCCCACCCTATCTGAAATTGGCCCTCTCAATTCCATCACCTGATTTCTTTTGGTTGACAGTTCTTACACAATCTGTAATTCCCTTGTCTGTTCTGCCTTTCCTCTCTCCTTTTCTTTAATTTTTAGAAAATATTTTATTTTTATGTGTATGCGTGTTTGCTTATATATATGTAACACATGGTGCAAGGCCCGTGAGGCCAGAAGGCACGGGATCCCCTGGAAGTGGAGTTTTAGATGGTTGTTTGCCATCATGTGGATGCTGGGAACTGAGCCCTGGTCCTCTGCAAGAGCAGCCAGTGCTCTTAACCGCTCAGCCATCTCTCCAGTCCTTTATATATTTTAATCTTGATGTCCCTCTGTCGTCAGGACTCAGAAAGGTGGGCAAGATCGGTCCCCAACTCTTGGCAATCATTCTGGGAAGCAAAAGTACATTATCTTTAGGTGAGCCCACCTTCCTCAGCCAGGGCCAGGATCTGGCCAACTGGATTAACTCTCAAGGGAGGAGACAAGACCATGTCTCCAGTAGAGGGAAATTCCATTCTTTACCACATAAAACCAGTTATGGGGGTGTACACCTGTAATCCCAACAGTCAGGAAGTGGAGGCAGAAGGATCGTAAGTTTGGAACCAACCTGTGCCACATGAGATCCTGTCTCAAAACAACACAACGAAAGAAGCCCAGTGGTTACTGATCACTTTATCAAACTGCTTCTGTGCACTGGTAAGAAGTGAAATTAGCTCGTGTCCCAGAACCCCGCCATTACAGTCCTGAACCCTTGCTCATTTAGCAAGTTCTAGCTGAGCCTGGGCACGGGCATCTGGAACACAACACTTGGTGACACGCACGCGGAGCTCAGTCGTGAAGGGGAGAAGAACCCACGACCACATTTGAGGGTCAGGCTCTGTGCTGAGCACCTCTTCGGGCACCATGACATTTAAGTCCCGACAACGCTGTCAGGTTGGCCCTACTCCCACCGAGCGGCCGAGCAGCTGGCCCGGAACGCCGCGCGGTCCGGCATTGCCGGCACGTCTGCAGCACGTGGGGGCCGCGCCCCCTCGGCCGCCTGGTGGACAGTTCTCACTGAGCGCCCAGCCTGCCCGGGAGGCCCTTCTTATCGCTGCCTGGGCCTCCTTGCCTTCATCGGCCACGACAGCATCCCCACGGGAGGGAACGTTGGCCTGTCGCTCAAAGCCTCCCACACCAATCTCGCGCACTCACAGCGAAGCGAGAGATCACCGTGGAAATCACGAACCCGCGGAGGCCCCGAAAACTACATTTCCCATGAGACCGCGCGGTACCGGGTGCCTATTGCTCAGGCGCACACGCTCAGCGTGCGTGGCGACGTCATCGGTTCTAGAACGTTGCTGTGGTAGCGCTCGGGCGCCATGTTAGGACGAAGGGGAAGGAGGAGAAGCGCTTAAAGCGGCGGGGCGCGGGTGCGGGACTGGGTCAGTCCTGGGGCTGAGGCAGGCCTCCCCGTCCCTCCCGCCTCGGTGGATCATGCCCAGGGCAGCAGCGCCGGCGGTCGCGGCGGGGAAGTGACTGGGCGGTGCCGGCGCCGGAGACGATGCCGTTGTAAGTGATTGGTGTGGAGTGCGGCGCGCGCCGCCCGGGCCTCGGGGGGCGGCGGGAGGGGGAGGGGAGCGCGCGCCGGGCGCCGGGTGCCGGGCCGCGAGGGGCGGCCCGCGCGGGTCTGGGTCGCGACCTTCGCCGCGGAGCCGCGGAGCCGCGCTCTGCGAGGACCGACGTTCCCCCGGAGCTGCCCGGAACAAAGCCTCAGCCGGCGCCGGGGACCGCAGGCCCGCGTCCTCCGTAGTGCGCCCGGTTTCCCCACTTCCGCTTCCCGTGGCCTCCCCAGCGCTAGCCCGGAGCCTTCGGGTCCTCGGGCCTTCTCGGCCCGGACCTGGATCATTCCCTTCTGTCGCCCTCCCCGACGGGTCCCCGACCACTCCTGGGTACCCTCTTCTGGGACCCGTAGAACTCCCGGTCGTCGTCGTCCTCGGCATCGACCCAGACCACTCCCGGCTGTCCTCCCCGACCCGGATCAGCCCTGGCTGTCCTCCCGGACCCCGACCCCGTCCACTCCTGGCTGTCCTCCCCGACCCCGAGAACTCCCGGCCCTCCTCTTCCCCGGTTCTAGCCCTGACTCGGAGCATTACTGGCTGTCCTCCCGGACCAGTCCTGACTGTCCTCCTCCCTGAACTGGAGTACTCCCGGTTGTCCTCTCCACTTTGTTGTGATGCGGTCTCCCGGACTCTTGCGTCGCCCTGTCCTCCTTCTGCCGTATTTCCCAGTGTAGGCTTAAAGCTTTTTCATTGGGGCCTTCTGAGTCCATTAAGTCTGTTTTACACACTTTCTTTGCTTGTGTGTTTTATTCTAAACACTTCCGTCCCCTGCATTAAGAAAGGTGTTCGAAAGCCAATCGTTGGGATCAGAGTAGCTGCTAGTAGTATTCTGCTTACGTACATGGGTGCAGAGGTTGTGGGTCTGCAGAGATAGTTGGCATTCCATCTTAAATATAAGATGAGGATCTTGTTTAAAAATAATTTCTTTTTTGCCATCATGACCAGTTTTGCCTGGTACACAAATCTGCGTTAACAGGAGGGGCAATTCACTTGGACACAGCCTCTGTATGACATCTCTCGAATTGTACATGATAATGTAAAAAAGCTGGACTAAGGTGGCTCTTCTGTGCCTCACTCCGCCCTGATGGTTTGTACCTTGAAGCCTGTCAAAAAAATTTTTTTTCTGTACCGATAACATTTGTTAGGCTTAATTAACTATAGTGTACAGATTTGAAATCTGCAAAGTCCTTATTAATTGGTTCATTCTTGGTGGAATAGGGAAAAGAAGCGGTAAGGACCGAATCTAAAGATTTTTTGTGGTATTTTTCAGTTCATTGAGATTCAGATAAAAATTGGGTAGAGTGTCACATGATAACCTTGTATTAGTTGATGTCCTTGTATTGGTGGGTTTTGTTTGCTTTTTTTCCCCTGAGACCAGTCAGTAAGAGCCTCTTGTCTCTGTGTCCCCAGTGGAGTCCTGGGGTTAGAAGGCCGGGACTGGAGGCACGCATCACCACACTTGTCTGCGTTGTTTTGTTTTTGAAAAGAGACTTCTTTTTCTGATGCTCAGTAAATAAAAAATGATAGATTGGCAGCCAAAGGAAGAGGCTTCAGTTTAGAAATGTTAAGTAACTTGTCCCTTTTCTTGAGAATACAGTAGAATACCTTTTTACTTGGAACAATACAGAGATGAGAAGGAACACTGCAAGGTTAAAAAAGAAATGTCTAGTTATAGACCTTAAGTTCTTCGTAGTCTCTGTGACATAGTCGAGGTGTATAAAATGAAGAATCCAGGACGGTAATGTGTAGGTAACTGCTTTGCTTTTCAAGTGTATCTCTTGGTATTTGCAGTCTGTGGCAAGTTTTTCACCAGCTAGTCCTCTTTAGCTGGAAGTGTACTGTAATTTCTCTTTCTCTCTTTGGTCTTTTTTGAAAGTCTCCCTGTAACCCCAGGTGGCCTGAGAGTCTCCCTGTAGATCAGATCTGTATGTCAGAAATATGCCTGCCTCTGCCTCCCCAGCTAGAACTAAATTGGGGTTCTGTAATTTTCTTAAAACAGGAAAGCTGAAGACTACTAAAGAAGATAGCCCTTTCTGCTTATGTGTTTTCTTTACCCAACCCCCAACACCCCTGTGGGGACTTCTTGGGTTGAACTGAGTCTTCCTGCTGCTAAGCATACCCCATAGGCTGGTCCTTGCATTTCATCTTTGGGTGTCATGTTGCCTTTTTTTTGTTCCTTAGATATGTTGAGTGTAATTTTTTTCTTTTGGTATGCCTGTTAAATTTGGTATGTTCAGTGGAGGTTGAAGCAGACACCTCCGAATTGTCAGCATAGATTCAGTAAGTAATTGTAAAGTGTTTTGATCATGTGTCTTCATTTTCTCTAAATTTCTATATAACTACATGCATAATTTGGAAAATGCTGACATGTTTTGAGAGCCACATTGGGAAACATAAAAGTTATGGAACTCAGAATCCATTAAGGGACTTTCTTGTCTAAGTGCTCTTGAAATCTAGGCCACAGAATTCCTTGTATAAGGACTGTCCTCTGTCTGGTGGGGTATTTAAGTCTCTCTGACCTCTACTTAAATGCCAGTAACACTAGTGCAGCAGCTGCCTTGTTGTGACAACCTCAGGGATGCCTTCAGATTTTTTCAGATGTGCTCTGGGGTGCAAAGTTGGGGTTGAGAACCACTGAGTTTGTGGGATGTATGTCCCATTAGGGAAGTTTTACTGTGTTCCTGCTTTGTACTGTTGGCCAGATAATTATTTGCATCAGCTGAGTTCTGTCGGGTTTAAACTGAAAAGATGTAAAAGAAAGTGTCCAGTGTCAGTGACTTAGCACACATTCCACACTCGCAGTGTTGTAGTTGCTGGAAGAGATAGTGAGTGAGCTTTAGAGAAGACGGTGAGTAGTTCTCCCCAATATGTGTGGGGGCTGTCCCAAGGAAGGAAATCGGGGTCCTCCTTGGTGATACAGAATGGTGATGCAGTGTGAGTTGGGTGCTTGAGGCCAGCACAGATCCTGGTTCTCGCTGCTCATGGCACTGCTGTGTTGGTCCTTTTTATTTAATCTGACATTTTGCACCATTGGTGTGAGAGTGTCTGGTGACCAGTGCTCTCATACTGTAGAGCATTCCAGGTGGAGATGTCCCCATGTGGGTAAGCTCTATTCTTCACCCTCAGCTCTGCCGAAGCCATGCAGGTTGACTGGAACATGTAATCCAAGCACTCAAGTGGAGGCAAGAGGACTTCAGGTTTGAGCCCATAGCTTGGGCTATGTAGTCATAAGACCCTGTCTCAAAGTTCTTTTTTCTTTTCAGTCTTTTTGTTATTAGCATACATTGTTTGTACACAATAATGGGTTTCATCTTGACTTTTCACAGCTGTATAATGTCCTTCTGTTTCTGTTGTATTTGCCCTTCACCGAGTCTTGTCCCTCCCTCCTCTGTGTTGTCCCTCCTTCGAAGTGCCTTTTGAGACAGGGTCCAGGCTGCCTCTAACTGGTAATCCTCCTATCTCAGCCTTCTAAGATCTGGAATTAACAGGTGTATGCCACCTTTCAAAGGAGGGAAAAATAGTTCAAATGTTAACTTTGACTGGGGTGTACCTTAGCTTGCCTAAAATGAATGAATTCTTGGGTTTCATCCCCAACACTGCAAAGAAAAAATACTAATTTCCTAACAAACCTGACCCTTGACTTGGTCTGGTTTTGAGGAAGAGTGAATATGCAATTTGACTTGGAAGCTGGCTTTTGTTTTTATGAATCTCAGTTTTGGTGGTTTTTTTTTTTTTTTTTTTTTTTGGAAACACCAATTAATGTTGGTATTCATATTGAGTACTTAGCAGACACTTATTTGAGAATGAAGTAAGCCTGTCATGTCAAGGAAAACAATTTAGCTGTATTCTGGTCTCTAAAATATTGAAGCTTTAAGAAAATATTAGGTTTTGGGAGACTTATTTCTGGGGTTGTGAGTGTGGCAGCTTCCCGTGCTTTGGGTGAGATTGGCAATCCTCTCAGGTTATTGGGTGAAACACTGATCTGGGAGCATACGTGGAATTCGTCAAACCCGTGTTTTCTGTTACAAAGTGGGTGCCATGCCAGGTTATCTTCGTGTGCATCATCTAAAACAAGTTATTGAAGCTGAATGAATACAGAAACAGAAGAATTGAGCCATGTTTTGTTTAGCCAGAATTTGAGTTTACAAAATATATGCCATTCTCACCGTATGCTTAGAGAAAGGATTTTTTCACCCCTTTCTTCCAGAGTTAACATGTCCTGGGTTTCTTGTTACTTAAATAAATGCTTAAATTCTCGGTTATAATTTTCAGTGCAATAAACACTGGTAGACATGACTCATATAAATAAGAATGTTGGAGTGTTTAGTGAAATTTAGAGATGTGTGAGGGTCGCTTCGCCGTGTGGCCGCAGCTGCTGAGGTGGGAGGCTGCTTCCAGGCATGTCCATGCACTCCATGCTGTGGATCTTGTTAAAGGGATGGGCACAATTTGAAGAAAAAAGCTTTTTTTTTTTTTTTTTTTGTACACAATGATTTTATTTTCCAGTAAAGCTTCAGCATTAGTGTACTTAGCATCTTTAAGAGAAATACAACAAAATAATGAGATAATCTCAGAAGAACAAAAACACAGTATGGGAAGAAGAGCAGGAATTTCTGTTAAAGAAAAACAAGGCATTAGATAATTATTTGGAAAAACAATTTCCAATTTAGAGAATTTTACTCTTGAAGATTTGGAGATGTGTGTGGTGTGGGTGCATGTAGGTACAGATGTGTACATACTCATGTGTACATGGTCAGCATTGGTGTCTTTGTTTCTTCTTACCTTTTACATTTTTATTTTTTAATGATTTTTTTGCGTGTGTGTGTGTGTGTGTGTGTGTGTGTGTGTGTGTGTGTAAAGGAGTTTGCTGTGCAGTGCAGGCCATTTCTTCCCATCTGTCAGCCTTTACCTTGCTGGGATTACAGACATGTGCCACCTTGATAAATTTGTTCATGTATAAAGAACTACTTTTTGGGCCAGTGGGTGAGCGCTTGCTGTGTAAACCTGATTGACCTGAGTTTAATCCCTGGAACCTTGTAAAGGTGAAAGGAATGAATCTGCTGCACAAAGTTCTCCTCTGCCCTCCTCCACACATGTGCTGTCATGCTCTCCCATACATGTCACACACACACAAAAACACACAATAATGATAATAAAACTTTAAAAGAATTAGTTTTAAAGGACTGGGGATGTGGCGTAGTGGTAGAGTGACCTTAGTAACACGTGGGGAAAAAATTTCAAGCTTGTTTAGTGTGCAGAACATTCACACCTCAAATTTTTTAGCGGTAACATACATTGTAGCGCATGCTTGTAATATACAGTGTAACATATAATTGAATCTAAGGTCTTAGTAGGTATGTTTTTTTGTTTGTTTTTAGTTTTGAGAATGATCTTGGGGTTGGATCTGGGAGGAGTTGAGGAGTGTCGGGTGAATATGATCAAAATAACATTGTATGCATGTATGAAATTCTCAAAGGATTAATAAAGACATGTTCCTGGAGAAAAAATAAAGGAAAAGTCCTGTTATTGCTTAAGCTGGCCCAGCACTCAGGACTCCAAATGATCCTTCCCGCTAGCTGGGAGTATATGAATGTGTTACAGTACCTGGAGGTATTTTTAGTGACTGTAGACCCTTATTTAAATAAAGCAAAACCGAGATTTGGGCTTGTAGGCTGTGATTAAAAACAAGAAAGGAAGGGTTTATTTTGGCTCACTCATTGAGGATAAGAGTCCTTCATGGTGAGGAAGGCATGCCCAAGAGTGGTACTAGGTGTGACAGCAAGTGTGAGGCAGCTGGTCAGTAGTGTGGGCAGGAGCAGGGTGAGGGTTTTGCCCTCTTGCTCCTTTTTACTCAGTCTGAGTAACCATTTGCATTCAGGGTGGGCCCTCTCTCCAGGTAAGCCTTTGTAGTTCCACCCAGAAGTATATTTCCATGGTGATTCTAAATCCATCAATTTGACCATGATTAACCGGCACACTGGCCTACTTTGGATGGCATTTTCATTTGAGGAAATTTAAAGGTTTGGGAAAGAATCTGGTATCCTTTCTTCATCTGTCAGAGTTGTCTTTCAGTTTGTGTTCTTTCAATGTATATTTCATCCACAAGCTGTCCTAAGACAGTTTTTACAGTTTCAGGGTTACAAAATGTGTCCTAGTCATTTTGGTTATAAGAAATACTTTGTTTTTTAATTATTTTTTTGAGACTGGATTTCATGTAGCTCAGGCTGTTCTTGAACTCCTGCTGCTCCTGTCTCAGCCTCCCAAATGCTAGGATTGCAGGTATGAGCTACTACACCTGACAAGAACTAATTAAACTGTACTTCTTGAAGTTAAGAGTAACACTGATTAATGTCACTCTGACTATTCTGATATACTCTAAGACTTCTTGAGGCTCCTTGTATTTCCTTCATTTTCAAGTTTTCATTAGGAACTTGATGCAGGAATACTGTAGTTGGGGTGGCTTTTCATTCTCTCAGATAGTCTGGAGAGCAGTTGGAAATACCTCAGGAAGAAAGGAAAGGTAGCCTGGCTTTTGTGACAATTGACTACCATATACCTTCTGCTGCAGTCAACCTGGATTTATGGTTTGTCCTTGAACTTCATCATTCTTCAGTCCCCTTGTGCAAAACCCATTGGTTTGAGCCTCTGCTGCTGCTACTTTCTAAATATTGGCTGGGTGGTCCACCTTTTAATACGTTTGTAATGTTGTAGCCAAGCGTGTTTTCTTGTGTTTGTAACCTTAGCACTTAGCAATCTGAGGCAAGAGGATTGAGCACTCCAGACTCAAAAAGAAAATAATTGTATTCTAACTGTATTTGGTATCACTTAATCAGGACACATGGTGACTGGTCAATTGGCCTTTTAGAATAGGTTCTTTGTAGGCAAATAAATTATCCAGGTTCGATCCTTACCACTAAGCTATTGTTATATACTGAACTCTTTGTGAAAGAGTCTAGAACTCGCTATGTAGCCCAGGCTGGCCTCAAATTCTTGTCAAACCTGCCTCAGCCTCTTAAGGCATTTAGAATTGATACCTAAAAGATTTATTTTATTATTCTGAAATATTGGTGTGTGTGGGTTTGTGCGCATAAGTGTGAGTACCCAAGGAGGCCAGAGGAGAGTATCAGATTCGCCGGAGCTGGAATTATAGGCATTGGTGAGCCACCAGGTATGGTCCTGGGAGCCAAATTCTGCTCCTCTACAAGAACACCTGGTGTGCTCAACTGTTAAGTCATCTTTCCCATCCCTAGAATTAATATTTGAATCCACGTTGAGGTACTTTAGAGAAATTCACTATTCCTTTTATTCCCAAATTTCTTTTTCCCTGCTTAACCTGAATAAACACATTAAACTTAAAATCAAGGGGTTTAAACAGCAACTTGTATAATAGATGAATTGTTACATTAAGTAAGTCATTGTATTTTATCTGATTACTTTCAAGGACTGTCCAGAAAAGCTTTCCATTTAATTTCCTTTCCTTTCCCTCCCTCCCTTCCTCCCTTCCTCCCTTCCTCCCTTCCTCCCTTCCTCCCTTCCTCCCTCCCTCCCTCCCTCCGTTCCTCCCTTCCTCCCTTCCTTCCTTCCTCCCTTCCTCCCTTCCTTCCTTCCTTCCTTCCTTCCTTCCTTCCTTCCTTCCCTCCCTCCCTCCCTCCCTCCCTCCCTCTCTCTCTCTTTCCCTCTCTTTCCCCTGTAGCCCCAGCTGGCCAGGAACTCACTGTGTAAACCAGGCTGGCCTTGAACTCACAGAGCTCTGCCTGCTTTTGCCTCCCTAGTGCTAAAGGACTAAAGGCATGTACCACCATGCCCTGCTGAAGCTTTGAGTCTTAATATAGAAATGATAACAATTGGGTAATTGTTAGAAATTTATAGACAGTGGATCTATTGATAACGTGTGCCACAACATGTTCTGACATTGGGAGACAAAGATTCATTAGTAGTCTGAGCTTTGTGTAAATTGGGTGGCAAAGTACTTAAGATATTAACTGTTTTGAAAAATACCACTGGGATATGTTGTCCTTTGTGTTAGTCATCTGCCTATTATTTCTCCTGCATGGCAGTGATTTTTTTTTTTTGGTGGGGGGGGGCATGTCTTTTTGAGGCAGGGTCTTCCTGTAGCCCCAGCTGGCCTGGAATTTACTATGTAGACCAGGCTGACCTGGAACTCAGCAGAGATCTGCCTACCCCTACCTCCTGAGTGCTGGCATTAAAGGCATGTGCTGCCATGCCCAATTCTAAATCCGTATTGTTAAAAACATTAACTGTAACTAATTGCAAAGGTAACACCAGTACTGTCTAGCAACATAAGTGCATTGGGGCTTGTTTTCTCCTCTCACTTTGCTTCTTAGTTGAGACTAGACTCTTATAGACAAAGTATTGAATGCCAGTGTGTCAGAAGTTGCAGTTTTTAGGAACCTGTGTTTTAAAGAAGATTGACTTGGGTAGTGTGTAGGCTATTATGGCAAGGAAGAGCTAGTAAGATGTAATCAAGAAGTAGTCAGAACTAGTTATTGGGAGGCTGAAGCAGGAGGATCAGCAGTTCATGGTGAGTCAGTTTCTATCTCTAATCTCTCTAAAACAGAAATATATAGGTAGGCAGATAGACGTAAAAGAAAAGATGGACTTGAACTTTACCTTGATCAGAATATTTAAATACGGGGCTGAAGAGATGGCTCAGTGGTTAAGAGCATTTGATGTTCTTGCAGAAACCCTGGTTCGATTCCCAGCACTCACATAGTAGCTAACAACCGTCCGTAACTCCAGTTCCGTGGGATCCGACATCCCTTTCTGATCTCTGTGGGCATTGCACAACACAGGTGTACTTAAATATTGTAAGGAGAACATCTTAAGTTCTAAGGAGAGGAAAGTTTTCAAAATTTACTTCATATCATGCCCTGAACCTGAAAAGAACATGGGTATGGGGTGTTAGCTGTCCAGGATTGTGAGAGGTCAGTTTATGTACACGGTATATAACTCTTACTCTGCTCTATCAAGACTTGAAGACTTTTAAGTCATATATAAAGGCTGACAAGATGTTTGCATTAGAGATGAATGACAGCAGGAGCCGACTTGTACCTAGGCCGGCAGTCCCAACACTTGGGAGGCTGAGGCAGGAGTGAGTTAGGACTTTTGACAAAAAATAGCAGGAAATGAGAGTACTCAAACTAGTTATTAGGAATCATAGTGATTTTTTTTTTTTTTTTTTTAAAGAAGAGAGTAGAGAACTTGCTGAATGGCTGCTCTTTTCACCCTCAAGTTCCAAACAGTGTTATAGAGGTAAACACAGGCCAGTCATGAGATCAGAGTCAGCCAGGTACTCAAGAAAAGCACATGTAAAACTTTGAACTTGATTTTGAAGGACTGTTGATGAACCCAGGGACTTGGACATGCTTGAGCCAGTCCTGTCTGTGTGCTTGAGAGTTGAAGCTACTGTGAATCCCCTAGTGTTGGGGATTGGACTTAGGGCCAGACATTGCCTCTGAGCTATATCTAAGCTCATGGACAGCATGTAAATAAATGTGTATTGTAGCTCTGTGTGTAGCTTGCTTTTCTTGTTTGTTTGGTTTTTGTATTGGAGTCTTAACTATGTAGCCCCAGCTGGCCTCAAACTTGTTAACCAGGCTGACCTTGATTTCACAGAGATCCACCTGTCTCTGCTCCTGAGTACAAAGTTTACTTTTGAAAGTAGAATAGTGTCTGAAGGAGGCTGGCAGAATATTTCTGGGAAATGATAGTCTAGTGTGTTCAGGATAGGGAAGAAGAGCTTTGCATTCTTGGGTTTGATGATGCTTGTGGTGCACAGTTCTAGGAGACAGTTCACCATTGCCTGTGTAAAGTGGAGTCTTTATTTTCAGAGATTTTGGTCCCAATTTGTCCAAAATTTAACTTATAATTTTGTTTTGTCAGCTCTTAGACTGTTGATCACTCTGTTGAGTTTCTCTTCTCCTTCTTCCCCTCTCACTCTTTCCTCCCTTTCTACACAGGGTCTCCTATGTATTAGGCAAGTGTTCTTTCCCCAAGCTCATGTCCTTAGCCCTGTCACTCTATATTTAATTTCTGATGTTAAATGGGAAAACATGAGTTTCTGCATTTAAAATACAATAATTCCTGTTTCTGTGTGGGACATTTTGGAAACTCAGCATGCCTGGTGGTCATTCTTAGTGAAGACATAGTAGAATTTAGAACATGTATTTTTTTATGTAAGTGCGATTTTGTGTATGTGTGTGTACTTGCCCCATGGTGCACATGTGACACATTTTGGGAATCAGTTCTTTCCTTCCTCTTTGTTGATTAGCAGTCTCTGTTTCTGCCATTGCCCTGTGTACTGGCCTGAGAACTTCCTGACAATTCTCTTGTCCTTCAACTCCCAGCCTCTCAGCTTTCTATATGCTGAGATTACAGGTGGCACACTATCACGTCGGGCTTTTATGTGAGTTCTGGGTATTGAACTCAGGTCAAATAGGCTTGCACAGAAAGTGGATTTTACCTGCTGAACCATCTTACCAGCCCCTATTTTTACTTTATGCATGTTCTTAATGAGTTAGATGTTCTGGTTATATATATGCATATATATAACAGATGTGTTGTATATGTTCTTTCTTGAATTAGATGAAACATGGTTTCATCTTAACTCCTAATATGGAAACTGAATGACTACATTTTGAACTGAGGTATGTTTACAAAATGCAGCTTGCATATGCTTCAATTCCCCATCATAATGTTGGTGTGGAGACTAATGTAGACAACAGTTCTTTTTTTTTCCTGATTGTGATAAACAGCTATCTCCCCACTGCCTTTTTTTTTTTTTTTTTTTTTTTTTTAATGAGAGCTGGTTGTGGTGGTACACTCCTTCAATCCCAGCACTTGAGAGGCAGAGTCAGGTGAATTTCTGTGAGACTGAGGCCAGCCTGGTCTACATAGTGAGTTTCGGGCCAGCTGGTGCTTACAGGGAGATCCTGTCTCAAAAAGACCCACATAAACCAATTTTTTTTTTTTTTTTTTTGAGACAGGGTGTTATTGCTGTCTAGGCTATCCTTGAACTTACTATGCTGTTGAGGAATAACCTTGAATTCCTGATACTCCTGCCTCTTCCTCTCAAATTCTGAGGTATGCACCACCATGCCTGGCTCTTGGATGAATAACTTTGTGTGGGTTTATAAATCTGAGACTGTATCCTGATACATTGCCAGGATGAACTAGGTAGGAGCACTGTAAGCACTTGCATGCTTTTGTCCCCCCATCTCCTGTGTGTGTGTTGAGGGGAGGTGGGTAATTGAAGATTTGAGGGGAAAACAAATGGGTTTTCAAGCCACAGAGCATGTGTGTCCTTTTTACTAGTGATCCAGATGCAGAGACTAGTACCTGTACAAGGAAAGTGGAGACTGACTGGATGTGACTTCAGGTCTAGATAAATGAGATGAACGGCCTGTTTTACCTCTTCCTTGCTACCTACTGAATGTTAAACCGTTTATGAGAGCTGGGCTTGGTGGCACATTTTTGTAATTCCAGCATTCAGAAGCTAAGGCAGGAGGATGACAAGTTCAGATTAGCATAGGCTGTTTGACAAGGTCTTCTCTCAAAAGTAAAAGAAAGCAAATATTTGTGAATATACATAATCCTGGCATGGAGGCCTGTAGTTTACTTGGAGCAACTCAGAGGAGCAGTGAGTAACAGAAGAAACCACAGTTATGCAGGGCAAAGTGGTAAGTTTGTAACATTGAAATACATGGTGGGGTGGAGGGTGTCAGGCATCATGTTACTACTATGTAACTGTCTCAGCCTGGTCTCAAGCTCAGCCTCCTGCCTCTGCTTCCTGAGTGCTTAGAGCATAGATGTGTGCCACTACTCCAAGCTTACTTAGGCAGTTTTGGGGACCACTTTTTTGTTAACCATTTTTGAAGAACTTTGATAATAACTGATGATGAATGAGAATATGTATTACTTAAGGCATCATGACCTCAGTTATGATTAAACAAGTTTATTTTAAGTAGTTTTCAGGAAATACTTGGTACTCAAATGGATCTCATGCTTTGGGAATAAACACATAGCCTGATAAGCTGCATGTATAGAAGAGCAGGTTAAAGTGATTGGACAGGAATTACTTGCTGCCTGAGATAAATCAGACTTTTAGTAATTGTTACTCTAGTCTCAATAAAAGTTGAGACAACACATAGCCAGACTAGGACACGTTCAATAGAAGATGCACATGGAGCTCAGAGGCTAATTAGCAGCAAACAGGGAGCTTAGGTCTGTGGTTCAGAAGACAAAAGAGATAGAAAACACAGCTCTCCAGGCAATGTAGAGCAGAACCCAGTGGATGTTTGTATAAAAACATCATATATGTACTTACACATATAACATTTGTAGGGTTGTTAAATGTGATTTTGTTTCTCAGAATATTTCAGAAACCTTGTTTGAATGCAGATCTCCTTTCACATTGGATTTGTCTATTTACTACAATTGTGAATTTACTACGTTGCCTGTGAGCTGTTTTCATTGAGTTACATGCTGAGTTTCATTTGGGGAGTGTCTTGGGCTGCAAAATAGCATTTGTTTTTCCTCTGTTGAGACAGGAGCTCATTGTGCATCCCAGATTGGGTTTGAATTGGCAGTCTTAGCCTTCTAAGTACTGAGTTCGCAGGTACACCTTAAATAGCTTTTTTTGGTAATATGTTTTAGAAGTAACAGTGTAAAAGTTTTTTGTTAAAATTTAGTTTATTTTCTGTCTTGCATTTTCTATAGCAATGTATTTGATCTGGGTTTCTGGGCTTATTTTGATACTGGGTGTACTGACAAAGTTAAAGTTCTTGGGGGAAGTGGAGAAATAATTTCTTTTTGGTCATTTGCTTTCAGATACTTTTTGTTATGAAACAAAAGGTTTTTTAAAAGCAAAAATTGGTCAGTGCACCTAGTGGCACAGTGTTAGCATTTCTGGAGGCTGAGGCAAGAAGACGTCAAGTTTGTGACCAGCTGGCTAAACTGAGATTCAGTCTCACAAGAAAGTAAAACTTTGGGGAATATAGCAAGGAACCAACTGTTTAAAGGTGTATTTTACTAAAGTAGCTTTTCTAGTCATTGAATAGTTCCAAATTGTAGACTTTTTTGTCAGTAAAGTAAATTATCCAATTCCATTCTTAGTCCAGTTACAACCCAGGGAGCACAACAAGCGCAGCCACAGCAGAGGCACTATGGCATCACCTCTCCTATCAGCTTAGCAGCCCCCAAGGAGACTGACTGCCTTCTTACGCAGAAGCTCATTGAGACTCTGAAGCCCTTTGGGGTTTTTGAAGAGGAAGAGGAACTGCAGCGCAGGTAAATAGATGCATGTGTCCATTTTGTGGTGTTTATATTGAAATTAATTTGGAGGCTTTCTTTACTCAATAGGTCAGGTCATTCTAAACCTGTATATTTGCTCCTAAGTTTTAGCTTTTTTGTGGGTGGGAGGAGGATGACAGGGTGCTCCTGGGGCTTGAACCTAGGGCCTTGCACATTCTAGTCAAGTGCTGTACCACTGAGCTACACTCAGCCCATTTGAAATTTCTGATGGCTTTTGGTTATAATCCAGGATTATTGGGAGAAAACAAAATTCTTTAAGCAGTGTAGCAGTGCCGGGATATAAATAACTGCTGTAAGTTTCTGGTCTTAAAGGTGAATTTTGAGGTTGTTTGTGGTAGTGCATACCTTTATTCTTAACTTTTGGGAGACAGTGGCAGATGGAACTGTGAATTCAGGCCAACCAGGACTGCCTAGAGAGGAGACCCTCCCCAAAAAAGAATTTAAAGCCAGATATCAGAACACACACCTATAATCCCAGCACTTGGGTGGTTGAGGGAGGAGGATTCTTGAGTTCAAGGCCAGCCTGGGCTGTGTAAGAAGACCATCTCAAAAACAACAAAAGTAAAATTTAGGAAACCACTTATTTAAAACTTTTTCCATTTAATCCATAGTGAATAATAGGCAACTTGATAAAATGCTTTGTCAACAGGATTTTAATTTTGGGAAAATTAAATAACTTGGTGAAAGAGTGGATACGAGAAATCAGTGAAAGCAAGGTAAGCTGCCTTTTTTGTATACAAAATAGTTTTTCATATGACTTAACCCAATTGTCGTACATTATTTGGCCTTATTTCAATGGTTTGAAAGTCTTTAATGCTGCTTTCATTTTAGTCTACTGGTAAACAATTTCTAGTGTTTTTATTATTTTGAAAGAAAACTGAATTTAATGTTTTAAAAATACTTTTTACTTTTTATTTTTAAGTTAAATGTATGTTTTTGTTTGTGTGTGTATATGTGTATGCATGAGTGCAGTTGACCTGAGTTGCAGGTGGTGGATCACCTGTTTTGGATGCTAAGAATCAATCTCAGGTCCTCTGCAAGAGTAGTACATGCAATTAACTACTGAGCCATCTTTAGCCCCTCCTCCTCCCTCTGGTTATAACATTTTCGAGTTAGACTCAGTCATTGTAAACTGCTTCCTGCTCTACAGAGAAGCATTTCATTGAAGTGTTTTCCTGACTAGGTAAAGGCAGGAGGCAGGAGGATTAAAAGTTTGAGGCCAATCTGGGCTATGTAATGAGCCCATATATCTAACAAACAATAAAAGTGGTTCAAAACATTTATTATATTCTTAGCATGCTCCAAGGGCCGGATTCATTCCCAGCAATATACATACATACTTACCATATTTGAGAATCTTAAGTACTTTGAAGAAATCCTGTAATGGCTTGTTTTTTTGGTTTTTATGTTTCAGTATTAGACTCTCAAACAGAATCTGGTCATTGTTCCATGTATGACATTGTCTGAGTTCATATTTCTTTTGCTGTAAATACTCACACAGTTAGGGAATCCATGGGCAGGCTTCTGGTAAGGAGTGTGCTCTTAGATCTCTTTGGAGTGCTTTATTCATATTCAAAAACTACCTCAAATAATGCTAATTGTTCCATATTAGAAAATACTTGTTTAATTTATAAATGCAGCTGAAAAATTGATACAGAACCATGTGATGAGAGAGTATTAACTTGAGGGAAACAGGTTATTTGGTTTCAGTTAAATTGGTAATGCTTTCTTAAAACATTAATATATTAAATGTAAATACATGTTGTGGGGTTTTGTTTTGTTTTGTTTTTTAATCTTTTTGAAACATGATCTCCCTGTCACTTACTATGTAGACCAGACTGACCTCGATCTTACAGGGATCTGTCTGCCTCTGCCTCTCTAGTGCTGGGACTAAGACATGCACCACCGTGCCCTGCCAGAGTTAATTTTGAGCAGGTAGAGAATGCTAAATGGAGGTCTTTATGTCCCTTGTATTTCTTACTAATAGAATTTTTGATTAAAAAAAAAAAGGGGAGCTTTTGGGAAGATAAGTTTTATGAGTTTAACAAAAGGTATCTAAGCGTTTATTGAACATGTATTTCTCTTGTGTAGGAAACATGTTTGCTTTAAAAGCTTTTTCCTAGATGCTCAGGTTTAAAAACTCTCAAGTAAACAAAGCACACTATTTTTTATTGTTTGTTCAAATTTATTTGCTTTTATATGTATGAGTGTTTTGCCTTCACATAAACGCACCTGTTCATGAAATGCCAGTAGAGGCCAGAAAATGGTATTAGATCCCCTGGAACTGGAGTTAAAGACAGTTGTTAACAGCCATGTGGATGCTGGGAACCGAACTTGAGTCCTTTGCAAGAGCAGCCAGTTGGCTCTTAACAACTGAACCATCTCTCTATCTCCTTGATTGTTTTTTGAAACAGGTTTCAGTATGTAGTCCAGTTGGGCCTTGAACTTCCTTCTCCTGAATCTTATGATGCTCTTGCTTCTTCCTCCTAATAATAGGAGCGTTGGGATTACAGTGGATGGCATCTCTTCTGGTCAGAACTATTTGGGAGGCGGGAGCAGGGAATGATAGAGTCTCTAGCTTTAAGTGGTATAGAACTTACTGTGTAGACCTGACCTTGACAATCTCACAGAGATCTACCTGTCTCTGCCTCCCTAGTGCTAGGGTTAAATTTAGGTCTCCCTAGTACTGGGGTTAAAGGTCTGTGCCACCACACTCAGTTCAGAACTTCTAGGTTTCTTTTGTGTGTGTGAAGCCAGAACACTCTTGTTGCAGTTTTTTTAGATAGGGTTTACTGTAGCCCAGGTTGACCTTGAATTTCTTCCTCCCCTCCAGAGTGTTTGGATTATAGGCCAGTGCTGGAATTGCAGATCTAATACCACACCTGGCATCGTTGGCATTAGTTTTTACTTCTCTTCCAGTACTTGAGTATTTTTTAAGTTTCTTGAACCAGTAATTTTTTATTCTTTATTATTTTTAAAATGTAGTATTAATTAATTAAATTTTTGGGCTTTTTGAGACAGGATCTCACTGTAGACCCAGCAGACCTGGAGCTCACCATGTAGACTGACCTCAATCTCATGGAAATCCACCTGCTTCTGCCTCTGCCACTCCAGTGCTGGGATTAAAGACTTGTGCCACCACACCTGACTCTTTATTTTTTATTTTATTATAATTTTTTGTTTGTTTGCTTGCTTTGTTTTGTTTTGAGACAGGGTCTCGCCATAGCCCCAGCTGGCCTGGAACTTATTATGTAGACCAGGCTGGTCTCAATCTCACAAACATCTTCCTTCCTCTGCCTCCCCAGTGCTTGCATTAAAGAACCACACTGGCCCTATATTTTAGTAAACATATAAAATAAAGGTTTTTTGGTATTTAAAAATATTTTAATTTGTTATTTAGATTATGTGTGTGATCCTTTTCAGAAAATCCTTGCTTGTACCTGTATCTTGAAGTGTTCTCTCTTTTCCTCGAGTAGTTTCAGGTATTCTATTAAGGCTTTTGGATTGGTTTCCACACAGTGAGAGGGGGCCAGTTTCATTATTGTACATGTGGCTATCCTCTTGTCTCAGCACTGTTGAAGAGACTGTTTTTTCTTCAGTGTTTGTTTTTGACACCTTGTCAAAAGACAGGTGGCTGACCATATATATATGGGCTTGGATTGATGGCAGACAGATCACCCTCATAGTATCCAATATAGAGCAATTGTGAGTGCCAGTCATTGCCTGGGCACTGTGCTTGTAGGCTGCTGGCTCTGAAGTGAGTACACAGTGGAAAGAAAGAAAGCTGCACCTTACAGAAACAGAAAAGATTAAAACTCAGTTCTAAGAAGGCATTCGCCAGTGTCCCATTTCGTGAAGATGAAGGACAGTAGCTTTTATTATGGCCGATATAGTGTTCTTGCTTTGGTTATTTATGAAATTAGTCCAAAGTTCCTCCTGTAGGTTATTGTCCATAACTAAGCAAGTATTAGCGGGCCTATAAGGACAGTTGGAATCTTCAGAAATACTCATTTTTGTGGTGGCACTAGTTCAATAATATGGATTTCTTTTTTTTTTTTTCCTTTTTCTTTTTTTTTTTTTTACTTTATGTGTTTGAATGTATTACCTGTATGTGTGTAATTGCTCCTGCATAGTCCAGTGCCTGAGGAGGTCAGAAGAGGGAATTGGATTTCTCTGGAACTGGAATTACAGATGGTTGTTAGCTGCCATGTAGGTGCTGGGAATTGAACCTGGATCTTCTATAAGATCAGTCAGTGCTTTTAACCACTGAATCATCCCTCCAGCTCCTTAACAGGGATTTCTGATATGATAATAGCAACTATTTTTTTTAAATTGAGGTGGGTGTAGTTGTATGAATCTATTTCTGGGACTTTGTTGTATTCCCTTGGTCTTTGTATTGTTTTTAATGCTAGTTCCATGTTGTTTTTCTTATTAGTTCTATAGAATATAAAATCAGGTATCATGAAGCCTCCAGCATTGTTCTTTCTGTTTAGGATTGCTCAGGCTATTCTGTATGTGTGTGTGTGTGTGTGTGTGTGTGTGTGTGTGTGTGTGTGTGTGTGTGTGTGTGTGTGTATCTCCGTATGAATTTTAGGATTTTTTCCCTTTAGTCCTGTGAGGTAATTGGAATTATCATTGGGATTCCATTGAATCTGTTATAAGACACTGTTTGGTAATAAGAGCCCTGTTCACAATATTGTGCCCAATCTGTTTTCATGGAAAGTCATTTCATCTTTTAGTGTTAACTTGAATCAGTAATTCTTTTGTTTTTTGAGGTATGGTCTCCATATATAGTTCAGATTGGCCACAAATTGCAGTAATACTTCTGCCCCAGCTCCCAAATATTCAGAATACAAGTGTGAGACACCATGCCCAGTTGTCTGCAGTGCTGGAGATCATCCAGGACTTCCTGCACATCATCCTGGTACTTTGCTACCCTAGCTAGATCCAGGGTGCCCAGATCTTTCTTGTGTGTGCTCTGCTGTGGGCTATAGGGGATTAGCTGCATTCTTCCACATATGTCCTCTGTTTTTTCCTCAGCCCTGTACTTTGACAACCAAAAAGTTCTCTGGATATTGCCATGTGATCTTCAGTGGGAATAGTTATTTCTTGTCCAGAGCTACTCATTTAATATATAGTTAGATGAATTTCAATGTTTTGGGGGACACTTACCTAGAATTGGAATTCTGCTAAAGTGGTTAGTTAGCCATCTACTTAGGACTTAAATCATTTTGCGAGTTTGGAGAAATGGCTTTGTGGTGAAGAGTGCTTATTGCTCCTGCGGAAGACTGGAGTTCTAAGCACCTACACCAGGTAGCCCACAACTTGTAACTTCAGCTCTGGGGAATTCAGTGCCCTCTGCAGGCTTCTGCACTGTGTAAGGCATGTACATATAAAGTTCATCTTTAAAAAAGATTTCTTCAGGCTGGAGAGATTGCTCAGCTGTTAAGACCACTGGCTGCTGTTGCTAAGGATCCAGGTTCAATTCCCAGCACCACCCACATGGTGGCTAACTGTCCATAACTCCATTCCAGGGAATTTGATCCTTTCTTCTGACCTCTGGCCATTGCACGACACAGATGCACTTACATACATGTGTGCAATACACTCATACATAAAAAAGATTTCTCAATTGAAAATTCCCCCACCCCCTCCTTTTCTTCTAATTTTCCAGTATTGGGAATATCTCTCAATCTCAGGGCCTTATTCATGCTAGGTCTTGTCACTCATCTATATTCTCAACTCTGAAAATGTTTCCTGGGGCTTGAATTAAAAAATCTTGTTTTCTGGTTACAGTGATCATACTAGTATAAATGAATATTGATGCTAAGAAATTAGAAGATAAAATGAAGAAAAAAAAGGTGAAAAAATATTGTCCTACCACTCATTAAGATTATCTGTTGGGCCTAACATGGTAGTTCAGCAGGTAAAGTTGTTTTCCATCAAGTTTGAGGAACTGAGTTTGATCCCTGGGACCCACATGGTAGGAGACAGCTGACTTCTGCAGGTTGTCCTGACCTCAAAATCTGTGTACATGCCCACACAGACACACAAACATAAATAATTAAACTCATGAGATGACTGAATGGTAAAGTGCTTCTAAGCTGACATTTTGTCTCAAAAAAGCAAAACAAAAGTTTGAGTAGACATGGGGATCTATATAACCAGGGTCTTTAAGCCCCCAGTGTAGTACTTGAGCTACTGGGCTTTCTGTCATGAATCAAAGCCCTGAGTCTCCTGTTACTCCTTGCTGCGTCAGTCACAGGCCCAAGTATTCCTTCTAGTGGTCCCCAGAGATTTGATAATACTTGAAAGTAATTCAGGTCTGCATCAAAAAATTCTTTATTAAAAATTGCAAAGCTGGTTTGAATTTCAAATTAAAGTGAGTAATAAGGATAACACAGCTAAACGTTCAGGTGTTCTTTATAAATATGTACTGTAATCTTGTTTGGGTTTGGTTTCTTTTTTCCTTTAAAAATTTTTTATGCATATGATTGTACTGCCTGCATATATGTAAGTGCACCTATGTCATACAATGACCCAAGAGATCAGAACAGAACTCAGATTCCTTGGAACTGGAGAGAGACAGTTGTTAGCTGCTGTGCAGGTGCTGGGAATTGAACCTCTGCAAGAGCAACCAGTGCTCTTAAATACTGAACCATCTCTCCAGTCCACCTCCCTTTAAAAAAATATTTTATTTACTATTTTTATGTTTATGAGTGTATTGCCTGTATGTGTAAGTGCACCCGTGTCATGCTATGCCCATGGAGATAAAAGGAGGCCATTGAATTCCTGTAGAACTGACAGACAGTTGTTAGCCATCATGTGAGTGCTGGGAATCGAACCCAGGTCCTCTGCAAGAGCAGCCAGTGTTCTTAACTACTGAGCCACCACTCCAGGCCATTTTTTTGAGATTGGGGCTTGTTATATTCCCTAACTGGCTTGAAACTCCCAGACTCCTTAGCTTCCCAAATAGCTGGAACTGTGGTGTGTGTGTGTGTGTGTGTGTGTGTGTGTGTGTGCGCGCGCGCCGTTGTGCTTTCTGCTTGTTTTGTTACAGTATCAAGAACAAATTTTTGTAGCCATCACTTGGGAGGCTGAGGAAGGTGTATTGTGAGTTTGAGACCAGCCTATCCATACAATAAGACCTTATCACCAAAAAAAAATTAAATAAACACAACTAAAAGCAAGAAGCAAACACAAAAAATAACAATTTAAAAACTCCAGAAATAAATTAAAAAGTTACAAGTATTTAAAGTGGTTTCCTTGTTGCTTGACTGACAACCATATTTTTGTTCAACAGAATCTTCCACAATCTGTAATTGAAAATGTTGGAGGAAAAATTTTTACATTTGGATCTTACAGACTAGGAGTGCATACAAAAGGTAAATATTACTTTTTTCATCTTGAGCTAATGCACAATCTATTAAATGACGATAGTGTATTATGAAGCATGCACAGTCTTGGCCAGCATGGAAGTGAGAGTACTTTATAAAGATTCCAGGTTTGTGAAGAAAGGTCCTGAGGATGTCTTTCATAACTAAATCCATTGCAGTGTAAGTGCAGAGGAAAGATCAGTTCAGTCCAGCAGTAAACTCAGCCACACTGTGTGTATTGGACTGGCATGTGGCTGGCGGCTGCTGTAGAGGGAGAACAGTTTTCCATTGTACTTGGGACAGTGATGGTCTCTGTTTCTCATCTTTTTTCCATTTGAAGATTATCACTGGAAGTTAGAAGTAAAAAGAATGAAGGTTTTAAGAAAGTTTTGCCATTTTCATTTCCTAATATCTTTATTACAGACAGATTGTAAAATACAGCTTAACAGAAAACCAGTGTGTGTGTATTCATGGCCAGGGATAATCAGGATAGTCACCTTGAATATTTACTTTTACACTTGTTTCCTTAACACAGGGAAATGCGAATGTTACCCTCCGGGTCTGGAGAGATGCTCAGTGGTTCAGAGCACTGGTTCTTCTCACAGAGGACCTAGGGTTTGATTCCCAGCACCCACATGGCAACTAGCAACCATATAACTCCAATTCCAAAGGATCCAGTGCCCTCTTCTGGCCTTTGTGAGCATTGTACGCACATGGTATACTTCCATGTATGTAGGCAAAGTACTCATACACATAAAATAAAAATAAGTAAATCTTCTTTAAATAAAAAAAGAATGTTACCATGCAGAGAACATTTTATTTAGAGAACTAAGGTCTTAATCATAAATATTTTCTTTAATCTTTAAGTCGCTTCTCAGATTCTCACAGGTATTAGAGACTTACAAAGTGGCAGACACAACAGTAGATAAAGTGCAGGAAAATGAGACCATATTCACTTATTTTATGTGTATAAGTATGCTTCCTACATCTGTATGAGTGCACCTGTTTTGTGCTGTGCCGATGGAGGTCAGAAGAGAGCATCAAATTTCTCTGGAACTGGAGTTAAGGATGGTTGTTAGCTGCCATGAGGGTGTTAGGAATCAAATTGGGATTCTTTGCAAGAGCAGCCAGTGCTCTTAACTGCTGAGCCATCTGTCCAGCCCCAGTTCATTTATTCTTGATGAGTCTGTCCTATGTATCTTATAGTGCCCCAGTTTGCTTTCTTGGATATGATCAAAAATCTACAGAGTAGAATCCCAGCCGTCATACCTTTTAGAAAAATGACTATGATTCTGCATAGATCTATGATCCCAGTTTTCAGTTTTAACCCTCTTTTTCAGAAGGGAAGCTAAAAAACACCAGTGAGGAAGTATATAAAGTAAAACCTTTTAATTAACAAGTATGACTGACACTAGGGACATGAGAGCATTGGATGTGCTGCTCTTCAGCAGTGCCCTTTCCCCACCAGGAAAGTCCCAGGTCACCTCTTTCAATATTTCTTATTTACTTAAGGCACTATAACAGTACTGTACTTGAAGAAAAACAAACCCCACCAATTAGCATTACCTTTCCCCTCCTGACTGGTAGTATTTGTTAAGGGGGATGAAGTTTTAGAGAGCTTGCCCAGTATAATGTTAACCATATTTTTAACATTAAATACTATTATGATACAAGATAATCTTCTTATAATGCTGAGTGATGGTTAATTTTTTTTTTTAAGGTGCTGATATTGATGCGTTGTGTGTTGCACCAAGACATGTTGATCGAAGTGACTTTTTCACCTCATTCTATGATAAGTTGAAATTACAGGAAGAAGTAAAAGACTTAAGAGTATGTAAATGTTTGGGGCAAGTGAGAAGAATTACGAGAAAGGAATTTAGTCTTTTGAGTGACATTTATGGTGCACATAGATATTTGTTTATTAAGCTATTGCAATTTGCCAGGTCATCTAAACACTTAAAATGTATTTATCTTTTATAGTTTACAACAAAGCTAGAGTCGTAACTGTAAATCCTACAGAAATTAGCAAATAGAGACTAAATAAGTAATTTAGCAACAAATGACAGAAATGAAGGCTTTTGAACCCTCAGGTTAGAGCCTTAAAGCAGGTAGCTGAGAATTTACTTTGTGTCACACATTTTACTAAGGTGTGGTGAAACAATTTCAAATGTGACAGTTGAAAATCAGTAGACATAGCCACCAGAGTGCATGTTGTAATCCCAGCACTTGGGAGGTAGAGGCAGGAGGATCAGAAGTTCAAGGTATCATCAGCTGTGTTGGTGGGTTTGAGGCCAGCCTGGGCTGCTTAAAGCCATGTCTTGAAAAACAAAAAGTAGTAGAAGTATTGACTGTGGAACTAATGTGCAGTTTCAGGAACTAAACTCATTCATTTTTCCTACAGGCTGTCGAAGAGGCGTTTGTGCCAGTTATCAAACTCTGTTTTGATGGGATAGAGGTAAGGTTTGTTCAGGTGGACCCTTGTCAGTAGAGGGTAGCATTGATTTTGATCAGTGGAGGTAAAAGTTGGGTGTGCAATAGAAATTATTGAGTTGATGGATACTAACAATTTTTTTTTTTTTTAAATGGAAGTAAGTACTTGTTCTTGGTAGACTGCATGTTTTAGATCCTTTTTAATACTGAGTGGTATTAGGAGCTGAAATTTGGGTCGAGAGCCTTAGGACTGAGTGCTCCCATAAAACAGTCTCTTAGTTTTTTGTATGCAGATTTTGTGTCCTAGTCTTAGGCCATGAACAGTCTGCTTTTGCAAGTAGTATTTCCTCTTCAGCCCACTGCGTTATATATTTAAAAGCTTGGGAAAGTTTGCACAGTAGTATATGTGCTGAAATGTTTTCTGATACAAGATTGAGAGATAAGCATTTCCCCTGCCGCTTTCATAGTGCACACTGAAAGCATATGGAATGGCTGAGGTGGGGGTGTGTGGGGGTGTAGGTTTTTGTTATCTCTGCAGTAGAAAAAATGGTGCTGGAAATTGGAAAGTCCCTGATGATAATGATGAGATTATAAGATTAGGAATCTAGCCAAGTGTGGTAGTGCACACCTTTAATCTCAGCACTGGAGGCTGTGGGAATGGGTGAGCAGAAGCAGGTAGAACTCTGAGATAGAATTCAGTCTGGTCTGCATAATAAATTACAGGCCAGCAGGGATTACAGGGAGACCCTGTCTCAAAAAATAAACAAACAAAATTTGAGACACTGAAAGATGGTACATAAATGTTTTTTTTTTTAAGTTTCTAGAATTGCTAAGTAAGATGCCTTTTATGAAAAGTTAAACTATTGACCTTAATTATACTAAAAAATTAAATTTGACTAAAGATTAGATTTCATATTTTGATTTACAGTCAATATTTAAATATTAAAAATCTATAATTAATATATAAGGTGACATCCCATTTTTCTACTGGTTTTAAGTTCTTTCATGTAAAAAAAAACCCAACTTTCATTCTGCTGAGACGTGTTTGAGCTAAATGTGAATGTATGTGCCTTGTATTTTAGCCCTTTTTAGTTCATGAAGACAAGCAACTAATTTCAGTGAAGTCAGTGTATACAGTTGTGAGAATCAATAAACTCATTAAAATGATATGTA
The DNA here is from genome assembly GCA_035773235.1 of Eospalax fontanierii. Lineage (NCBI taxonomy): Eukaryota > Metazoa > Chordata > Mammalia > Rodentia > Spalacidae > Eospalax > Eospalax fontanierii. The sequence continues at coordinate 73,686,334 of CM069536.1, forward strand.
GGTATTTGTTGAAGTTCTATTTCATAGCGCTGTGCTTGGCCATGTGATGGGAATGAATGTGGTGTGGACTATGAGGGGCATTGCCAAGTTCATGGTTAATAGAAAGTCTTTTAGGTAGATGCTTTTACTTTTTGTAGAAAGGCTTTAAAATTAATTTGGCAGATATGGAATGCTGTTTTGTTTTTGTTTTAGATTGATATTTTGTTTGCAAGATTAGCACTGCAGACTATTCCAGAAGATTTGGACCTACGAGATGACAGTCTGCTTAAAAACTTAGATATAAGATGCATAAGAAGTCTTAATGGTATGTTGAAAAGCCTACTTCTTCCTTTTGCATAATTGGTGGTTTTTTTCATCAAATATTAAATATTTTAAATTCGTGTTCTGTAATGAAGTGTTTGTAGTCATTTTGTTAATGCATAATGATTATAATAAACAATTCTCTACTTGACAGACTACAGAGAAGTGTCTGGAATTTTATTTTATTCATTGACACCTTACTCTTTTTCTGTTAGCAATGGTACACAAGACCCTTCAAAAAGACTTAGTTGACATTTGTACTCTGTTGCTGGTGGTTGAGGTTTTACTGTGTAGCGCTCATTAATTATGCTCACAATAGTTTTTTAAAAATTTCTTTTATAAAGTTACCAGATACATTTAAAGGGGCCTTTTCTTTTTTTTAAAAAAAAAAAAAGGTAGCCCATTATCAACTGTTGACAATTGATGGAAACAGGTGTATCGAATCCTCAGCAAATCCAGACAGGAAAGAATTTTCAGTTATGAGTTGCAAGTCTGAGATAGGCAAATTACATTGTATTTGTCTTGATGTAGGTTAGTTTAGGATAAATGGCTTAGGTTTTATTTTAACTATCATATCAGCATTACTCATTCTATCAAATAGTCTTCAATTTGGTGTCAGCCTTAGAAAATGTAGTAGTGTTCTCATAATATTTTTGATGGTTTAATGTTCTGTTTTTCTCACTCCTATTAATTAGGTTGCAGGGTAACCGATGAAATTTTACATCTAGTACCAAACATTGACAACTTCAGGTTAACTCTGAGAGCTATCAAACTGTGGGCCAAACGTGAGTTCAGAATTTGTTGGCTAGCTTATTTAAAAACATTTAATTTTTTTTTTTCAACATTAACTTAACTTTTTGCTTTTCCCTTATCAACAGGGCACAACATCTATTCCAATATATTAGGTTTCCTCGGTGGTGTTTCCTGGGCTATGCTAGTAGCAAGAACTTGCCAGCTTTATCCAAATGCAATAGCGTCAACTCTTGTACATAAATTTTTCTTGGTATTTTCTAAATGGTATGTTTTTAGATTATACTACAATAAAATTGATTGTAGACACTGAAGTTTAGTCTTATTTCTATGACATTTCTGCAGCTGGATTCAGATTCAAATTTTAGTTTGTGGGCTGAGGGTGTAGAGTGCTCAGTGTTAAGAGTGCTTGCCTAGCACACACAAGGCCTTGTATTCAGTCTCCAGTACCACCCAAAATCCCCAACCAATTTTAGTTCAAGAAACAGCCACTGTGTTGGGAAATCACATTATTCATAAAATGACAAACTTAAACTCCATTTCTTTTCCCTATCTCTGCCAGGATTATAAGCCTACTCTTCCAAATAAACTCTGAATTGTCGTTAGCATAATATCTAAAACCTAATTTATTAATAGGTTGGGATATCAATTACTTTGGGGTAGAACTTTACACCATCACTTTCCACTCTGGGTGCTTCTAAATTCATAAACCATTGTTCTTGTCGTTGTGTTTTGCTTTTTATTTTCAACTTTTCATTTATCACTGGCAAAACATTAAAGGTGTCACTTTTATAAGAAGCTTTTAAAAATTAAATGAAGTGACAGAACAGATGTAGTGGCTGGGCCCCTTGAGATTAGTCATTAATCTAGGAAGACTTTGTCAAAGTTTTCTCAAGTCAAGATGTGCATGTTTATCAACCTTGATTTTAGAATAATTCAAGATACTGCCATTTAATGGCGGTTACTTTACCTCAAAAGTTAGGGTTCCTGGTTTTTAATCACATTTGTAGATTTGTCTTTTCTGTCACCAACGCCTACCCTTTTGTGTATTTGATGTAATTTATAACACATTGTGACACACTTTCCAGTGTCCTGTTGTTTTGCATTTGAGGCACATTTTATTCATATATAATAATGTATGATAAGAATAAAGATCAGAACTTCTCCTAAGGCTCTGTGCATACAAAGTATTTTTATTAGGTTAGCTTGGTAGATACTGAGCACGGCAAACTGTCCGTCTCCTTCCCAGCTGGCTGAAGTGGCATTAACGTATAAACCACAAGAGAGAAATTGTCCTAATTGATTTTTTTTTTTTTTAAGAATTATTCCTAGCACTTTGAATGTAATCAGAAGTCTTCTTATTTGTGATGGAAGTAGTGTGAAGCAAGTTTTTTCTTTAAAGGGGCTTTGTCTTGTTCATGGTTGAGGCCAACCCATTGGATGTCTTGATGATGATGCTTTATTTAAATAGTGTTTTGTCAGTTCTTTTATGGCAGAGCAGGTATTTGACATCAGTTTGAGAAAGCTATCAAGTGCTTTAATTTCATAGAGAAAAATGTTGGAATAATCTTACGTCATCAGAAGGGAATGAAAGGTTATATATACCAGAGTGAATGAAGGAGGATCACATTCACAAATGCTGTATGTTTGACAAAGTACGTTTAGATGATAATATCCAATAGTCTTATCAAGTGCTACAATCTTTTTGAACAGGGAATGGCCAAATCCAGTGCTATTGAAACAGCCTGAAGAATGCAATCTTAATTTGCCTGTATGGGACCCAAGGGTTAGTGTATTATTTTTTCCCCTACAAATTCACACTGTGCAATAACAAGAGTCATCTGCTAAACTCCAAGGAGACCTCCCAGTTTTTTACAAACGAGTGGACATGCCCATATTACACTTTATTGTAGCTCTGATCTCTTAATTGTCCTCTTCTGTGAGAAGCATAATGATGTATCCTGTAAACGATATTTAATTGTACCACATAGTTAATGCAGATTTCACTAACAATTTATTCTATATAGAACGACCTTGTAAGTCAAAGTTGTGTGGGCGTTTGTGCTTAAAAATGTAATAAAACGATACTAAAAATCCCTGTATTTTTTTTTATTTGATACAAGTTGTTAAAATTGAGTTATTGTAGAAAGCTGTTGCTTAGTGTTTATATTTGGCAGATAAACCTCTAAGCAATTTTATTCCAGTAACCGTGCAGTAGTTGTAAAAACTGATTTAGATACTCAGAAACGGTAAAAACGTGGTTGAGCTAACAAAGAGCTTCCATTTTGCTTCTGGAAGTTATGTCTTTTACTGTTTAGACTTCTTAGGTATTAGTAACATGAAGTTTATTAATTGATAGGAAGGTTTATAGTTGAATAAAACTTACAGGCTTTCAAAATTAAGTTTTTTCTAAATTAGTTATTTTTATTACAATATCAAAAACCTCTACATTCTGTTAAACTCTACATCAAACTTTGTATTTTCAGTTTTTTTAAGCCTCGAGGCACTTAATGGAAGATGTGAATTTATAGTTTCTTTTGTGGAAATAAACCGCTTAGTATAGGAATTAGTAGTTCTTAACTCATCCCATTATCTCATAAAATGAAATTAACCTAGATTAGTTTTACCATGTGTTAATAAGCAGGTTCCTTATATTTAAAGTTGGAAATGTAGTCCCATCTTGTTTAAAATCAGTTCTATAAGCAGGAACATTTTTTAAAGTGTAATTGTGAAGGCACCCTTATTTTATGTTGCTGAGTAAAGAAAAACAAAAGGTTTGCAAGTAGAGCTTTCTGCTTTGCTTTGGTTTTGCCCAGCAGGTGCACATAGTAATGTTGCCAAGGTGGTCATGCCCCACAGTGGAGACAAACTCATAATTTAGATTGGATCTTTCATTCTAGAAAGAATTCCTATAAAGTTTCTTTACATGGTTTTCTTTTTCAACTCCAGCTGTGAATGAAATTTAAATTTAATCATTGGTTCAGTTTAACAAGGGGTAAAAAAGTCCAAGTATCTGTTGCATATGTACTTGAAGAAACTGATTGGCTGTTGTTGTATGTAGGTAAACCCCAGTGATAGGTACCATCTTATGCCTATAATTACACCAGCATACCCACAACAGAACTCCACGTACAATGTGTCCGTTTCAACACGGATGGTCATGGTTGAGGAGTTTAAACAAGGTAAGTGTTTAAGCTTCTGCTGTGCTTTATACACGAAGGATTTGCCTGCCATTGTAGACCCGCCACATAGTTGGCTATGCGATTTACTTGATGAATCGCCAAACTGGATTTGGGCATTTATTTTTTATTACAATTTATTTTTGAGGATATGTTGGAAGATGAACCAACACTTAAAAACTGGGTCATTATGGGTATGGGATATACTATTGCCTTGTAAGTAATTAGCATCACCTGGTCTTCATAGGGGATATGAAGGGTGCTTAGCAGGATTTATACTCTTAGGAAAGAATGAGCCAGGGTTAGGGCCAGAACTGCATTTGAGATAATCCTTGACTTTGAAACTCCAATCTTACTGTAAATTTAAAGGATTTGGGATGGAATTAAAATGACTGAAGGCAGGCAGATAGAAAAGGCTGCACTGTTGTGAGCTCTGAGTTTGACATTCTAGACTTTCCTGAAAGATGCTTTTTATGGGGAATGCTTCTATCTAGAAATAGCAGCTAACTTGCTTTTAGAAAGGCAAGAAACAGTATATAGGAGGTTTTTCTTTCTCGGGTAATGACAATACTTTTGAGTTAGCCATTCTGTGAGTATGACATTTTAAGAGTAATGACACTTTTCCAGAAATATGGTTCTCAAAAAATTTTCCAGTGCTTTTGTAAGAAGATGCTCTAAGACCAGAAACTAAAACCTGAATTTGTTAAAAGTACTATTTAGAATTGTTGTGAATGCATGGTGGTATGTTTAAAATGATTAACAATTCTAGATTGTAGGCTAAAGCATACAAACATTCTAATATGTTTTTAATTTAGGTCTTGCTATCACAGATGAAATTTTGCTGAGTAAGGCAGAGTGGTCCAAACTTTTTGAAGCTCCAAACTTCTTTCAAAAGTACAAGTATGTATTTTAAGGCATGTCAGACATGTTGCTCTTAAGTAATGGCTTAACAGTAGCTTGTATGATTCTTCGTGCAGCTTTGGATTTTACTTTTAGAGTCTGTAGCAATGTTCTTCCTCTTCCAAGGACTTAACATACATAATGTGTCATCCTATTAGTTCTGTTGATTGAGCTAACTTAATTCCCACTGTGTGTTAGCAACACTCGGTTCTGTTGGGTCTGTCAGTTGTGGTGAGAACAGTAAATCTATGTACCTTAGTGAATGGGTGACCTCTTAAAATCTGTAGTTAGGCTGCTTTTATATTTAATCCTGAAAACTTAAGATACTTTAAAAATGTACGTAAACCCAAGAAGATGTCAGTATTTAGCTGATTAAATGTTTGGCTTACCATTTCCCTAGTGATAAGCCCTTTAAATATTCCTACAAATAGTTTTTTGGAATTTAAGTGGGGGTGATTTTTGCTAATGATAATACAATGGTTTAATACCTTAGAGGTTAAAAGCCTTGTTGTGTTGTGAGGAAAAAGATGTAAGTTATGTTAAATCATAAAAAAATGAAATATGGATTCAAACTTGTACTTGCCTTGAGCTGAAAATTTACCATAGTCCCACTTAAATTTTTTGCTTTAATGCTTGAACTTTCTTGACCATTTCATCTTGTGTTGGATTGTGTTTTTGTTAATAATAATTTAAGCAAGATTACTTTATACTTTTCCCTAATTAAAAGTAAGAATGATGACCTTCATGATGTCTCTGTGTTTTGTTTCTGTATCTTGCATGGAAAAGCAGTACTGGAGCCAGTTTAATGTTGTGTTCTGGGAGCACTGTGTTGTCAGTAAGAGTTTGAAGTTGTATAGCATTGGAATTATTCCATTTGGCATATAATTCTGTCTTTATTTTCAATCTGAAGAAGTGACCTTTTAATATAAAGAGTCATGCCAACATGTTAAAAACTAACATATGAGCTGTAATTACATACAAGGAGAGCAAAGGTCTTAAAAAAGAATAGCATTATCTTAATTCCTAAGTGAAGCACGAGCTTTTTTCCTTTACCTCTCACATCTGTAAATACAAGAAGTAGAGAGGAATGTTAGAAATACCTTCTTACATCTCTTCCTTCACTTTAAGAGGTTAATGTTGGAATTGTACAGACTTTGGCATCTTATTTTTCATAAGTTGATACTTAGGATTTTTTTTTAAGGCTTGTTTAGTGTTTGTTTTAAAAAATGGATTTAACTAAACTTGAGTCTTCACTATCTAGGATCTGTAAAGTCTTGGACTGACAGAAAAGTTGTAAGTTGTTAGTATTCTTTCTGCGTCATGAGGCAGTCACATATTTTTAGATTATTTTTAAAAAGACTTTACAGGATAGAGCAACACATTTATTTCATAAAGATTTCAATTTTGCCTGAGTGTCCTAGAAGAACTTAAGATTCAAGTGTTTTGCATAAATGTCCTGTGAGGTACAGAGATACCTGTCATTCAGCTTACGGAAGTTAGTCATAGATTAGAGTGCTTTAAATACCTCCATGTGAAATATTTCAGAGATTGGTGGTACAGCTGAATTGGAATTCTTAGTTTTCCCTTAACTGAATTTGCTCCAAGCATGCCCTGAGAATGCACCTTTTGCTGTTTTTAAGATTTAAAATTTTGTGCAGTATACTTGGTATTCCTGGAAGGAGGGAACCACAGGAAATTTCATTTGCCCCAAATGTGAGCTCAGTCTTCCAGAAAGAGTTATCAGTTTGCCTTAAGACAAGACAGTTTACCTTGAGAGATTGTTCTGTACACTCCAAAATCGTTTTGTTTTTTTTTTCATGTGTATGAATGTATTGCCTACATGTATGTAAGTGCACCTATGTCAAAAAGTGCCTGCAAAGGTCAGAAGAGGGCGTTGGATCCTCTGAATCTAGAGTTACAGGATGGTTGTTAGCCACCATGTAGGTGCTGGGAATCAAACCTGGGTCCTCTACAGGAGCATCCAGTGCTCGTAACCAATGAGCCATCTCTCTAAGCCCCAACTTTAAAATTTTTAAGCAATACTTTTTTAAGATTCTTAACTTGATAAATGACAAGTAAGAACTCATGGGCGTTAGGAAATGTGAATAATACCTGATCTCAGACATGATGCCTGACCAGGAAGCAGGGAGAAAGAGTCTAAGGAAGTCAGCATGTTCTCTGACTTATGATTATTTTAATAGTGTACATGTAAAATTTAGTCTTAAGAATTTGTATAAAAAGCTGGGTATGGTGGGGCATACCGTAACCCCACCACTACGTGGTGGAGGCAGGAGGACCAGGAATTCAAGGCCAGCCTAAGGTAGCAAGTTCAAACCCAACCTGGGACACAGAAGTTCTTCCCTTCTGCCCCCAAAGAGAGTACTGTAACTTTTGGTTATGAATTGCAGAAAGAATTATAAGGATTTTTGACTAAGATCTAAATTTTTCTGTCAGTGCTTGGTATCTGAGATGTGACCTGCCCAGGTAAAGTATTGAGGTGAAATGGCTGAGAAACTCCTTGGAGAATGCTTTTTGGGGGTGGGGGGAACGGACAACTATCTTGTAATATATAACAAGTAGCTGAAGTATTCTTTGAACTTTTTGTATAGGAAAACACTCTATCAACAAAGATATGTTCCCAGCCCCAGAGCTTGCTTTTACACATATTTTAATTTAGTTAGGAGTTTTGCATATGTTTTGGGAAATGGATGAAGTAGAAGGTAATGACCGCTGCCCCCCTTCAGTGTTTCCTGGACGCATTTGAGCTAGTTGATAGATGGCAGCTGGGAAGGGCATCAGTCATATCTTTGGCAGCTGTGTTCTGTCAGGGCAGGCCCATGGAAATTGAATGCCTGAAATAGATTTTTGGAGAACACAATTGGGATTTTAAATTTCGTAGAATAGTCTTTGTTTTTCTAATGACCCATGTGAAGTACTTTCAGCTTATTCCTACTAAATTTGTTTATTGCATTTTCTAATCAGATTTGATTAAATGTTGTTGCATAAAGTTTATCCTCATTATAAATCCTTGTTATATTTAGCCTGTATATGTGTGTACTTACACAAATGTGCATAAGTTTATACAGAGAAGAAACTTTTCCTCCCCTTGGATTTTCCAGTGAATCAAACAGAACTGTAGGCTTCAAAATGTTGAAATCTGAATGGCCAACAAAGTTATGTTCAAATGGATTATGTAATTTTATCTTTGTGAGTAGAAAGCATTGTGCTACGTCATTTAATCTTCTGTTGATGGTGCAGAGTATCAGTATGAATATTATTTTTCAGGATGGTAAGGGGAAAAGTCTTTATTGTAACTGGGCATGTGACACACACTTGTACTTCTGCACCTGGGAGGTGGCTGTAGGAGGGTCTAGTCTCTAACCAGCTTGGGCAACATCCTGAGATCCTATCTTAAAACAACAGTAAAACATCCTTTTTAATAGTATAGTGAAGATGAATTAGAAGCCCTGTGCTATGTAAAAGACCATCAGTTTTAATAGTATAGTGAAGATGAATTAGAAGCCCTGTGCTATGTAAAAGACCATCAGTTTCGAGGTTTCCTGTAATGCCTGGTTCTTAATGTTTGTTGCTCTCTGTTAACAGTATTACACTTGGTGAAAGAGCTCCTTGACTTCTTTTTTTTTTTTTAAGGTCTTTTTGAGACAGGGTCTCCCTCTAGCCCCAGCTGGTCTAGACTCACTTTGTAGACCAGGCTGGCCTTGATCTCTTAGAGTCTGCCTGCCTTTGTCTCCCAAGTGCTAAAATTAAAAGCCACCACGCCCAACTGAGAGCTCTTACTTTTTTTTCCATAATGAGTTCACTCTTTTTACTGGTTCACAAACTCAAAAATCAGATTACTTAGTGAGTTACAATCTTGTTTCATTTAATTTAGGGCATTTAGTATAGTATGAGGTTTTTTGTGGCACACAAAATACCCGACTTTTGTTACATTTATGTAACTATTGACTCAGTTTGTATTTAGCTTATTTTGACTAATGCTGACCAAATGGTAAAGGAACGCTTGTTTCTGTGGAATGGAGTACATGACTACACAGTGATGTTCATATCATGCATACCTCATTTAGATGTACATCTTTGATTTGTGTGTGTATGTGTGTGTGTGTGTGTTTTCCACTATTTAGTTAATAAATATTTGAGGATAATTTAGTTGAACTTCATAATACTTTTTCCAGTAAAGTTGTTTCATTTGGTAGGTAGTATACAAGTCTTAGAACTGTCTTGGGTTGCAAAGCTGTAAAGAATTAAAACTATCTTTTAAGTAAAATAAATGGGCTGTTTGAAAGAAGTGTGGTTGAAAAATTGCTTAAATCCATCTTTAAAAAAAACAAACTTTGGAGAGCTAGAGAGATGGCTCAGTGGTAAAGATCACTGGCTGTTCTTGCAGAGGACCCAGGTTCGGCTCCCAGCACCCACATGACAGGTAACAACTATCTGTAACTGGTTCCAGAGGGATCTGGTGCCCTCTTCTGACTGGACAGGCACTGTATGACTTGGGTGAACCTGCCTACATGCAGGCAATACACTCATACACATAAAATAAAAATTAATTAAAAAAAGACTTTTGTGGGGGATTCTCACTGGTTAAGAGCACTGGCTGCTCTTGCAGAGGACCTGGGTTCAATTCCTAGCACCCATATAGTGGCTAACAACCTTCCATAACTCCAGTTCCAGGGCAATCTGATGCCCTCCTCTTACCTCTGGCCATTGCATGATATGGGTTCACTTAAACACATGAAGGCAATACACACATCAAATAAAAATAATAAAAAACTTTTTCAAAATGTTAGAAAACATGAGAAAGCTTTCAGACTTTAAAAGATACAACCAAGTAGGCACTTTCCTATCTGGTGTCTATGCTAGGTTGTGATGTCAGTGTGCTTTCTTAGGTAAAGTTTCTTAGTGAAACTCTGTGTACAGAACTTTATAAAAAGAATAATGCAGATTGGTTTAACAACAGCACTTCATTAGTGTAAGAAAAATGAATCATGTAGTAATTTAGTTGTAATAGCCTTTTTTATTTCTAGTTTTGGTCTTTTGGAGCCAGGGTGGCCTGAAGACCAGTAAACCAGGCTGGCCTTGAACTCACAGAGATTCCCTCTGCCAGCCTAGTGCTGGGATTAAAGGCGTGTGCCACCACACTTGGTCATAATGGTATTTATTTTTTTAAATAAAAACTTAGCTTTTTCATATTTTAAATGAGATTGAATTCTGAATAGAAATCACAATTTTTATTCTCAGTAATAGTTGTGTTTCTGTTACAGAATTTATATTATTTGGGTAAGGTTTGGGACCTGATTCAATTATTCAACTTCATTTTCAGCACCATATAATATTAATTACAAAGCCTGATGTGTTTAATGTTGTTTTTGAAATTAACTCATATAATGTATGTCTTGGTGTTTGTTTTTTTGTTTTAGTCTCTTTAAAGTTTATTTATGTGTATGAGTGTTTTTTGCCTGCATATATGTAAGTGCACTCGTGTTGTGCAGTGCCCATGCCGGGCGAGGGCATGGGATGGCATGGGATCCCCAAAACTGGAGTTACAGACTGCTCTGTGGTTGCTGGGAACTGATCCCAGGTTCTCTGCAAGAGCAGCCTGTGCCTTTAACTGCTGACCCATCCCTCCAGCCCCAGTGATTTTTATTTTGTGGTTAGAACTCTGTTGGGTTTGTTTGCTTTTTTCTTTAAACATTTTCCTTTTGATAGACTGTATTTCTGTGATAATCTAATTTTGTATGTAGAACACTTGAACAAAACTATCAGTTAATGTATGCTTAACCTTGAAAATTCAGCTACTTTTGGATAATTGTTCATAGCTTCCCCCCCCAGAAAGATAAAGCTTATCAAAAGTTAAAACATAAGAAATTTAGCTTATATGATTTAATGTATATTCTGAGTTGCCAACCTCTCCTTGCTAAACTGATGTTGATCTGTAAATGTAATGAAGCTTATTACATGATGGTTTTAGTGTATCCAGCACAATGCATGTAAATACAATAAATAGCGTATTGTCTTTATCTTCAAAGGCATTATATTGTACTTCTAGCAAGTGCGCCAACAGAAAAACAGCACCTAGAATGGTGAGTAAAAGATCAGACTTACCAGCAAAATTAGCTCTGAGATGAAATAGTAGCCCAGAACCTAGGAGAGGGGAGGAGGCTGTAGAACTCTGCTGTGGTTTGTTTGCAGTGGAGCTGGTGACTCTGGTGGCGGCATGGACTTGTTTGCTTCCTGAAGACTCAGATCTTCCTTGGCTATGTATTTAAAGTGGTTTGGTTTTACCTTGCTCGGTTTTCTTTACATCTGGGACAGCTTTCCTAACCTTCTGGTTTTGATGAAGTATACCCTAGTTCTCTTCTTTTACCTAGTTTGGCATTTTTAGGTCAGTCATAAGTCTTCTGATTTTATTTGGGGGGAATAGTTCAGTCAGTTGAACTGCTGTGGTATATTTAAGTTATATATGATATTTATATTATCTTTTTACATGAAAATTGATTTATATGAGTTTTAAAGTACAGTCTACCATTAATATTAAGTGACATTTGTTCAGGGTGGGCTTGGTGGAGTCAAAAATCCGAATCCTGGTTGGAAGCCTGGAGAAGAATGAATTTATTACACTGGCTCATGTGAATCCCCAGTCATTTCCAGCCCCCAAAGAAAATCCTGACAAGTAAGCACTTCTCTAATTAATCTTTCCTTATCCTTTTCAGTTTTACTCATAGATGCTTTTATAGGCAGTTAGCTTTGGTTTTGAGACAAGTTCTCTATATGTAACTGGCCTGGAACTTGTTATCTTGCTGCCTTGGCCTGGGGAGTTTTGGGACTGCAGGTGTGTGCTATGACACCCTGCTGTATGCAGGTTGTCTTAACAGGCATTGCTGCTTTGCCCATTATATATCTGCAGCTTACCCTTTTCTGTTTGCTTTGTAAGGGTCACAGATATTTCTTGATGATACATTTGAAGTTTGGTCTTCACATGCTCATGCCCTTTATTTCTAGGGATATATTTTGTAACCTTGTTTGAATGAAGTATACCTTAGTTGTCACTCCCTGCTCTAGTTCAGCATTTTGGGATAGCTCATGAGTCTTTCACCAAATACTAATTTGGAATTTATAGCTTAGTTTCTTCTGATCAGAAACACCAGAGACTTTCTTGAAGAATTGGCATTGAAATAAAATTATTTTCTCTGGTGATAGTTTCTAATGATTGTCTTGTTAGAAGTTAGTCTGTATGTAGATCTGTTAGTGTATATTGTTTTGAGTATTTTTTTAACATTCCTTCAATTTTATACACTGTTGTAAGCATAGTTGCTATATCAAACAGTCTTTATTTTAAAATACTTCATTTCACATGTATGAGTACGCTGCCTGCATGTGTGTAAATACACCTGTGCATGTCATGCAATGCCCACATAGGTCAGAAGAGGGCATCAGATCCCCTGGAACTAGAGTTATGGACAGTTGCTAGCTGCCATGTAGGTGTTGGGAATTGAATCCAGGTCCTCTGCAAGAGCAACCAGTGCTCTCAGCTGCTGAGCCATCTCTCCAGCCCCTTTACTCTTTATTTTAAGGAAGTGTGTATTAATTTGACTTTGCAAATCTGATTTATGATAGATCCTGAACCATGTACAGATTGTTAAATGGAAGTAGGTTCTCTTTTCTTTTAGGGTCTTGTCTAGGCCAGTTGACTTTGTTGTCCTTCTAGTATTATTTGATATTAGACTACTGTTTCTTGGCAGTTGGAGAATTAAGATAGTATAACTTATAAACATTATAGACAGAAGATTGAAAAGTATCTGAAAGATCACTCATGATTGACATTATTTTAAAATATCCTGATTAAATGATTGTATTTTGAAATCATGTAAAGGAATTTTTGAACTTTGTTTTTGAGATAAGGTCCTGCTGTATAGCGCAGTCTTGGCCAGGAACTGGTGATCTTCCTCCGTCAGCCTCCTGAGTGCTGGGATTACAGGCATATAACAAGGGTTATTGTTAGATTTTATATTTAGAAAACCCAGGTTTTCATATTTAGACAGTTCTTTTTCCTTTTGTTCCAAGCTTTTCTAAAAAGCATTATTCTTTTCCTCTTTATTACTTTGGACACATTAAAACAGTTTTAGTTCTTTTGATACTTTAGAATCATCATTGGAAACACAGAATGTGTGTGTCTTAGAAGTCTATTTATATGGTAGCAGTCTAGATGACAGGGGGATGTGGGGAAGGATATAAATTGTGGTAGGATTTGCATGTAGGGCTTGGTTTGTACTGTTCAGGTTGTCATACCTTTGACAGCTATGATTTTCTGTTTCTTGATGAGCTGTGGTAATGTTCTTTGCAGGGAAGAATTTCGCACGATGTGGGTGATTGGGTTAGTGTTTAAAAAAACTGAAAACTCTGAAAATCTCAGTGTCGATCTCACCTATGACATTCAGTCTTTCACAGATACAGGTATGTGTTCACTTGAATCATCAGCATTTACCCTTTTCTTAATATGCATCTAAGATATTTGCAGTAATTAATTCAGTTGAGTATTGAACAGTGATCATTAAAATAATCATATGGTTTCAGTGGTATTTAATTTATAGTTGACTTTTGTCCATTGGGATAGGCCTTAAGGTTGGGTAGAACTATTTTCAATAGGATTTGACAATTTTGAAATTAGAAATAGCCTATTAGAGAGGTATATACAAGAGACTCTGACTGCTTTACTCTTTACCTGAGAAATCAATGTACAGACATTTTGGCAACTTGAAGACATTTCACATAAGTGTTAAATATGTATCAAGTCAGACCTAATTTATGAATTCACAGTTAGGGATGACTTGTTTTAATTAAAGCATTAAAGTGATGAATGTAGTTAATTTGTGTGACCACTATCTGAATGTGTAACATTCAAGAAAATGGGAACCACTTATGGGGACAGCTGTGCATCTTTCAGAAGACCAAATCTGCTGTCTCTCAGGTATGCCTAGCACCCACTTTAGAAAACGTCAGTAAGAAGCACTTTCACTTGTTTACTGAGTTTTCCTTCATGAAAACTGATTTAATTGTTTGAAAAACTTAACCTGCTTACTAAAATGGGAGAGAAAAAAAATTGGGGAGTATTTGCTAGAAAGCGAATTTCATACACTAATTGCAGAAGAGAATGTGGTAATTTCCGTTTTCTGTGGTTTCACTTTTCAAAGCTTTGGTGTCACTCAAGGTCAGCCATACTCTACAGATACCAAATGGAAAATTCTAGAGTTGAGAATTTCACAAGTGTAAATTGTATGTCCTGTTGAGTAGTGTGATGCAGTCCAGAGCTCTTTTGCTCTGATCTACCTGAGGCAGTCTTCCCTCTGTGCAGCAGAGTGACATTCTGTATAGGCTGCCATTTGTTGACTCCTCAGTAGTCTGGTTATTTAAGAGCAGTCTGTGCTTGAAACTGTATGGACGGCCAGTAGCAGGACCCGTGGGAAGTGCGGAGCAGATTGACATGCATGATAGAAATGCAGCAGGCATTTCCCACCAAGGGGACTGTGCTGCTGCCTGTCAATAGTTCCTGCGGAAGTTATTTGGCTTATTGCAGGACTGTATGTAAAGGTCTGTATCTTGAGTAGGAAAAATTATAGGTTGGTTTGTTTTAAGTAGTTGTTTTTCTTGAGACAGGCCCTTTGTTTTAAGATACCAGATGTCTCTGTAAGACATGGGAGCTAGGTATGGTGGTGTACTCCATTAATCACAGCACTTGGAAGGCAGAGGCAGGTAGATCTCTGTGAGATCAAGGTCAGCCTGGTCTACATATATACATAGTTCCAGGCTAGTTGGGGTTACAGGGAGACCCTGTCTCAAAAAGATTTTTAAAAAGACATCATGGGGTTAGACTCTTGATGATCTTATTAATGGGGCCACCCAGCTCATTGCAGATGGAACGTCTTTCTAGTCACACTTGTGATTTGTGGACCTCTGCGTGGCCTAGCCACCTCATTCTGCCCTTCTCTAACCTCACTTCCTGCCATTGTATGTTTTGGGACCAGAAAGGGACTAAAGTTGGGAAAAATTCTTCCCAGCAGGGCCTGAAACATCATTTGGTAATCACACAGCCATCTGCGGGGCACTGTTGATGCTAGGGTAGTAATGAGTACGGGCCAGAATAGTGCAGTTCAGATTGGGCTTGCTCTGCTGGCTGAGTTCTCACGGCACTCTTTGAGAACAATGTTTGTGTTGGGAATTTAGGCCTTTAGAGTGAGGGAGTGTGGATTTGTACTTGTCCTCTTCTCCTTTAGTTGTTTTTGAGGTTCCTCCAGAGCTCAGGTGGGATTTTCTGCTGGGGTATGCGGTTCCTGATGTTTGCTCTCCCTGTAGTGCTGTTGGACTCAGTACTCTCAATTTTCTTCCTCACATTCAGTAAATCTTTGGGTTTTGGTTTTTGAGATAGAATTTTGTTTTATAACTTGGACTAGGCCGGAATTGGCTCTGTAGCCTAGGTTCAGTTAGATGTTAGCTCAGTTCCAAGCTGAGCATCCTAGCCTGTTAAAATTGAACCACCATCTGACAGAGGTCCATTTTACATCCTGTCGCTTCTGTTTCCTCTGCCACACATTGCAGCTCTTTGGTGCTTCTTTTCCAGCTCTTTCTCTAGCTAGTTAAAGTATACTCTCAGTAGAGCTGCTCAGTCAATATTTGTTGTGTGACTTGACTGAATCCCCCTCCCTTTTCTTTTTGTAGCACAGGCTAGCCTCAAACTCATCATGTAGCTAAGGATCACTTTCTACTCTTCTTGATCCTCCTGCCTTCTGACCAAAGCATTTGGATTACAGGTCTTACACCACTGAGCCCAGCTTGAATTTTCCCAGTTTTAGGTCTTAAATAATCTAAATACTTTGTACTTATTTGTAGCACTTTCTTTTTAAAAGCATTTTATTATTTTTATTTTATGTATGCGACTATATTGCCTGCTTGTAGATAGGTGCGCCTATATCTTGCAATGCAATAGGGCAGAAGAGAGAGTCCCTGGAGTTGGAGTTAAGGATAGGTGTTAACTACCATGTGGGTGCTGGGAACTGAACCTGGTTCCTCTACAAGAGCATTTGGTGCCTTAACTGTTGAGCATCTCCATATCTTTATTTTTTTCTTTCTTTTTGTACCTGTGAACCTTGAAGAAAATGCCTCATGTTTTACCTTGCATATTCTCTTCAAAGATTATATATTTTAATTGTATGTGTGTCTGTGTGAGTATGTCCACGAGTGCAGGTGGCCATGGAGGCCAGAAGTCGTATTAAATCCCTTGGAACTAGAGTTATAGGTAGTTGTATGCTACCTGACATAGGTGCTAGGAATTGAACTCTGGTCTTCTGCAGATGTGATCTTAATCACTGAGCCATTGCTCCAGCCCCTTTGTATATTCTTGTCAAGGTATCTTAGGTATAGTTCAAGTAATTTGACTTTTTTATGTTGCCTATGTTGTAAGGATAATGGGATTAAAATGTTGCTACTGTAAAGAGGTGTCTGTTTACAGAATTCTTCCAATTCTCGTATTTCTTACAGAGTTATTCTTTCCATTTAGTACTTTAAGCACTACTTAAAGAGTTGCTGCAGAAGCTTTGGTATAGTTTTGCTTTTATTTGTTTTATGTATTGTTTTTCTGTGCATTGGATTATATCCAATTTAGGGATAGGTGATGGGAAGAGGATCTCTACTTTGAATACCTTTTTCTCAATGAAATCAAACCTGTTATTATTAAAATGTTTATATGTTGTCTAACAATTTCTGGTTGTGTAGTTTATAGGCAAGCAATAAACAGCAAGATGTTTGAGTTGGATATGAAAATTGCAGCAATGCATGTAAAAAGAAAACAACTCCATCAACTACTACCTAGTCATGTGCTTCAGAAAAAGAAAAAGGTAAATTTAGAAAGTGCTTCAACTGTGTCACTAACATGTTTTGTGGCTCTTTGCCTATCAATATTCCAGTCGGGAGATCTTACCTGAAACTAACGACAACGTTTAAAACATGGGGCAGTTTCACTCTACAAAATCTTGCTCTAATCACTTTTCTTGAGCTCACTTGCCTCAAGACTTAAAAGAGGTTAGTAGTGATGGTTCACACCCTTATTTTATGTACACCCAAATTCTCTTTAAAAAACACTTTTTAAAAAAAAATAAAGTTTCAAGAGTGTCTACATTCCTTTCCTTTTTAAAAAAAACAAGATTAATCATTAAATGTCGAAAAAGCCTAGGATGCATAAGACCCATCTTGTCCCTCTGTCCCAACATTTGGGAGAAGGAAACGAGATTGCAAGATCAAGGCCAGTCTATGCCATGTGTAACACATTCTAGTCCAGCCTGGGCTTCATGAGACCCTTTGTGAAATAAAAAGTAACTAATTTAAAGTAAGTAGTTATAGAGGAGATCCCTCCAGAAGTTCATCACAGGCACTTTATAGTGCATTGTTCACACTTTGAATAACAGAGCATTTTGCCATGTGTTAAATGAGTGATTATATTAAAGAACGACAGGCTCATGCCTGGCACCTAGGGATTGTTTTTTCTGGCTTCTGTTACTATTAATGACAGAATTGTTTACAGTTTAGGGATTAGTGCACAGATATCTGGGTTGGGGGAGGTGTCTCAAGTGAATATTAACTGTTATTTTCAGATAAAGTCTCATTATGTAGACTGGCCTCAAATTTTTGTCTTCTGGCCTCAAGGCCTCCCCACTCTTAATTATGAGTGTGCATTGCCACACCTGGTCCTAAAAGGAAATTTTAAGTGCTCAAATCAGATGTTTCATCTTCTAGTTTGTTTTTGGTGCTGAGGGTCAAACCCAGGGCCTCATAATAAACACGTACTATACTACGTTAGCTGTATCACAGTCCTGACTTATTTAATTAGATTAATTAATTGGTCTTTCTGAGACAGGGTCTCCCTATAGCCCCAGCTGACTTATGTAGACCAGACTGACCTTGATCTTACAGAGATCTGCTTGCCTCTGCCTCCAGAGTGCTGGAATTAAAGGCACATGCCACCAGGCTGGGCTGTAGTCCTGTTAATGACTTAAAACAATTGCACTTATTAAGTTTTTATTAAAACAATTGTATAAAAATATATAAACATTTTGTATTTTTAGAAGTAAATTTACATAGTATTCTTTAATACTTTGTTATGTCTATTTTACTAAAACAGGGAAGTACGTTTTCTAGAATTATTAGGAATTCTATGTCAGTAAATTCTTAGATTAAATGACAATTGGACCAGCTAGTGTATAATAATGTGAATTTTGTTTTCTTACACACACACACATATGTATATATTTAAAGTTTTTCCTTTTTTTTTTTTTTTGTATGTATGAGTGTTCTGCCTGCATGTCTGTAAGTGTACCTTTGTCATGAAATGCCCAAGGAGGTCAGAAGAGGGTATCATCCCCTGGACCTGGAGTTAATAGACAGTTGTTAGCTACCATGTGAGTTCTGGGAACTGCTCACCACTGAGCTTCTCCAGCCCTCTTCTCATATATTTAAGGCAGTATTTCCCTAGACATAGTCAGCCATCTAGATTCTAGAATGTATTAATGATCATGAATTCACTGTTTAAATTGTGTTTATCCAGTGAAGAACTGTAATTTCATGTTGTGGTAGTCATTCCTGTTTATACACAGATTGCTAGGTGCATAAACTATTACTTTATTTTCAAAAGTTTCCAATAAAACACCCTATTCTATGACCTGCCTTGCTTTGTACTTACTCTGTTATGCCCATCTAGCTTAATAACCTTTTTGTGGCTGCTTCATGCTTCTTTGTATGGCTGTGGTTGATTCAGTGTACTCCTCTGTTGGAACCATTTACATTATTGTTCATTTTCCATTATTAAAATAGAAACCTGAAGCTGGTATGAACACAAACAGCATTATGTTATTTTGAGTTTTGCCTCTGTATCTGTATCAAGTTTGGTAGTAAGAAAACCTGAGTTAAGAGTCCAGTCTAGGCTATATACTGAGACCTGCTTGTAATGAAATTGGTACTGGACTTGAAACTCAAAATCTTTCTGCTTCAGGCCTGAATGTTGGTGTTGCAGGCAGTTGTCACCATGCATGATGGTAATTGCATAATTTTTATGTTAATTGTAGGATAACTAGAAATCTATGCATTATGCTTGGTATGGTGTGCACCTCTAATTTCACCTGCTTGGGGGTAATTTGGGGATTTAGGCAGAAGAATGCCACAGCCCTGGAGTTTGAGGCTAGCCTAGGGACCGTAAGATAGGACCTTTTCAATAAAGATAATTTTTTGTTTTGTTTTTACAAGACAGAGTCTCGCTATTTAGCCCTGACTTGCCTAAAACTTGTAGAATAGTCTAGGCTGGCCTTAAATTTAGAGATCTGCTTGCCTCTGCCTCCCAAGTGTTGGGATTAAAGGGTTTTGCCAATCTGGCCTGGCCAATAAAAATAAAATTTTAAATCACTTAAAGTTCTCTTGGCCAGGGATGGTTATTGTTAGTGTTCTGTTTATTGAGGCTTTCTTCTCGTGAGTCCAGATTCATGTGTTCTTCTTGTTTAGTGGCTTTTAGTTTATGCTGTTTATGCTTAATAAGGCATTCGTTTCTCTTTCTCTTTTGTTTTTGGCTAGTTAAGAAGTCCATGACTCCTCAGCTTTTTAGGTTCTCCATGGCACTGAGTTTTGTAAACCTATACTGATCAGTGCTTTTTAGTAGAAATCACATATATTGAGTAAAATATTTCAAAAGATAATGGCATTCTGTTTGATTGTAGCATTCAGCGGAAGGGGTCAAGTTAGCAGCTCTGAATGACAGCAGCCTTGACTTGTCTATGGACAGTGACAACAGCATGTCTGTGCCTTCACCCACGAGTGCTCTGAAGACCAGTCCCTTGAACAGCTCTGGCAGCTCTCAAGGGTAAGGACAGAAGGGAGCAGGAGGAGATGGGGCTTCACAAGAGAGTGTCATGCTGCTCAGAGTCATGTTTGACTCTACTCATTTCTTTAATTATTTAAAATATGTTTTTATTTTGTGTGTATGAGTGTATTGCCTACTTGTAGGTAGGTGTGCTCATGCCGTGCAGCACCCTCAGAGGTTAGAGGGTTCAGATCCCCTGGAGCTGGAGTTATGGACAGTTGTTAGCTGCTATGTGGTGCTGGGAACTGAACCCAAACTAGTCGACAAGAGCAGCCAGTGCTCTTAACCACTGAGCCATCTCTCCAGCTCCTTAAGTTAATTCTTATGATCATTTGTTAGTTACATAAAATAATGGAATGCGTGTAAAGTACCTTGAACATACCAAGCTTTCTCATTTGTCTTGACCCAGCCCCCATCTTCTCTCATTGACTTGTTAGAGTAGTTTCACTCTTCATTTTGGGAACAATTTTTAGTCTTATCCTAATGTGTATTTGGGGCTGACATGCTTCAACTATGAATAAATGTCAGTGCCTTCACCCTCCAGGTTACTTACATAAGGATTTTGTCTGTTAACTCAAAGTCAGTTACTAAAGCATGGCAAGTTAAAACCAAAGAAATACTTCATTCTAGTTATGTAGCAGACATTAAAATTTATACTTGTTTTCTGTTTGTTTTAAAAATAACTAATCCCTCCCTTTCTTCTTCACCCCCCTTCTTTTTTTTTGTTCTTTGTTTTTAGCAGAAACAGCCCTGCGCCAGCTGTGACAGCAGCATCTGTGACCAACATACAGGCTTCTGAAGTTTCTGTGCCACAAGTAAATTCCAGTGAAAGCTCAGGGGGTAAGGAGTTGGTTTGTCAGATTGGGAGGTGGGGTGGACTTCTTTTTGAGATAGGGTCTCCCTGTAGCCCCAGCTGGCCTGGACCTATACAGATCAGGTAGGTCTTGAACTCACAGAGATCTGTCTGCTTCTGCCTCCTGAGTGCTGAGATTAAAAGTATATGCCAACATGCCCAGTTTTTTTTGTTGTTGTTGTTTGTTTGTTTGTTTTTAAGGCAACTTCATTTAACCCAGGCTAGCCTCAAACCTCCTGATTCTCTTCCTTGCCTAGTTTGTGCCTCTGTAAATAATACTTTATAAAGTACTGGTACTTTATTACTTGCATATAATCTGAGTCATAAAGTCAAATTCATAGATGTATAAACTTTCTTTGTAACTTTTTAATTTTAATTTGTTTGTGCTCATGTTTACTGTTCAGGTCCATCAAGTGAAAGCATTCCTCAAACTGCCACACAACCAGCCATTTCTCCACCACCAAAGCCTACGGTCTCCAGAGTTGTGTCTTCAACACGTCTGGTAAACCCATCACCTAGACCTTCAGGAAATGCAACAACAAAAGTACCTAACCCTATAGTAGGAGTCAAGAGAACATCCTCACCCCATAAAGAAGAAAGTCCTAAGAAAACCAAAACAGAAGAGGTATATATGCACTTAACATACATAAACGATACTAGCATGGCAACACCAGCTTGCTTATTCTTTAATTCATGGCAGAATGCTTTTACCAACCAGTGTTGACCAGTAAGCATCAGAGTTTTTATGAAGTATCTGCTGGGTTTGTAATGCTTAAGTGCTCTTCTCATATTTTTCCTATTCTACCTGATAACTACCTCACCCATACAAAGATTTTTAAGTATGTCTTTATAATACAGAATCACATAACCTGATTTGGTATTTTCTAATGACTGTGTTCTATTTGTATAGATTTCTTGATGGCCCTTTGGGCAATTTTCTGCTTGTACAAGTCAAATGGAATTTTTACACTGTATTTGGTATCACAGTATCTCTGCACACTAGCTAAATACTAGGAGTTCCTTAGGGTGAAATTTAGAGCCTTCAGCATGCTAAGCTCTACCTTTGAGCTGTACTCCCGAGTCCTCAGGGTTTTCTTATTTAATGACTGAACAAAGTTGCAAAGGCAAATTAACTTAGGGCTTTGAATGATTAGTTTCTCTTAACTCTTGAGGAAGCTTTCTGTCAATATTTAGCTTGATAGTTAACATAGCATACTATGTTACAGTCACAAATGGCTTTTAGAAAAGCCATTACAAACATATGTTGACTTGGTCTGAGTTTTCCATGTTTGTTTTGTGATTCTGGAGAACCAGTCCATGGCTTTGGGCTTTCTACGCTAGCATTCTTGTTACTCAGCTGTTCCCTCAGCTCCTTGGTGTGCGTCTTAAAATGGAAGTCATTTCATATGTTACTCTCATGTTTAGGAATTAGTAAGACATTTGCCATTGCCCATAGGTGACACTTCAGAACCTCCAATTTCATTATGATTTTTGATCCAGAATTATTTAGAAACTTTCTATAGAATGGAAAAAAGAACCTAATTCTCATTGTGTTTTGATCAGTAATGGTAGGGAAATTGCCTCTTAATTGAATGTCCTTATTTTAGATTGATTTTGAAAATAATCAGTTAAAAATGGAGTTACTTTATGAACTTTGTTACTCATGATGCTAATGGGTCTGAAAATTGATGCATTCGTCACGTGTGGTTTTTGTTATGCTGGGTATATAATCTAGGGCCTTGTGTATGCCAGGTACGTACCCTACCACTGAGTTACATCTGGAAGCTGTCCTCTGTCTTAAATTACTCTTTCAGGGTGTTTTGTTTTTAGTTGAATCTCCTGCCTCATTCTCCGGGGTGCTAGGGTTTATTTTATTTTATTTTATTTTTTTGACAGCATTATTAAGGACTAGATAGGCAGAGTCAGAGCCCTTCTAGGAGTTATGTTTATTTTTTGTGTTTTCTTTAAGCGGAGGTTCAAAGAACTGTACCTTAGTTGGCCTCCTGCCTCTGCTTCCCAAGTGCTGGGATTACAAAAATGGGCTGTTGTTCCTGGCAGAATTTAGATTACTTTTTACTTTAGTAGAAGCTCTGTAAACCCTGACCCTAGACTTTGATTTCCACACTTAATTTTCTGACAGTTGGCTTTCTCACTAATATGACTAGCATGTGAGTGCTCTTAGGAAATGAATGTGCACCTCAGAGTGCTTGTCATTTTGTAGGAAGAATTTTGGAGTGCTCACGCACACGTGAGACAGCCACAGTCACAGTGAACTCAGCAGATCTCTGCCACTCCTTTTCATGTGCTTTTTCTTTTTTTTAAAGTGTGGTCTTAACTTTGTAGCCCAGGTTGACCTGGAACTTGCTGTGTAGCCCAGGCTGGCTGCAAACCTCTGGTATTCCTCCTACTTCAGCTCCTCCCGAATGCTAGGACTACGGACATGAGCCATCATGCCCAGTTTTCTGTTATCCCCATCCTTGCTCTATTTATTTATGAAAATATTTTCTTTATTTTATTTTTATGTAAGAGTGTATTGCCCTTATGTGTTTAAGGGCACCTGTGTCTTGCAGTGTCCTCGGAGGGCAGAAGGAGTCGGATCCCTTGGAACTGGGATTAGGGACAGTTGTTGTGTGGGTGCTAGGAACCGAACTGGAGTCCTGTAAGTTCAGCCAGTGCTCTTAACTGCTGACCCATCTCTCCAGATCCATGTCCTTGAGAAGCAAAATGTAGACAGTGTTGTTGCTACTATCTAGTAATATTTCCTCATTAGAATTTTTTAAATCATATGTGTACAGCTAGGTGTGGTGGTGCATGCCGTTAATCCCAGCACTGAGGCAGGTGGATCTCTGTGAGGTGGAGGCCAGCCTGGTCTACCTAGTGAGTTCCAGGCCAGTTGGGGTTTCAGGGAGACCCTGTCTCAAAAAGGAACAACACAAAACATGTATTTGTAAAAGAGAACAGTAACAAAGTAAAACTACTCAATTTCAAAAACCCAAGTTTGACTGTTAAAATGTCCATAACTAGCACATTGATTTTTAAATTTCTTCTTGTTCAAACATTTTAATTTAAAGAGATAAAATGAGATGCCAGTGCTGAAATTACTTGATGCTTTTTAAGTGTTTTTTTAAAAATGCAGGTTTCATCTTTTTTATTGCCTTGTTTTTTTTTTTCTGCATAAATTTTCTTAGAATTTTGCTTATGACATATACTTGAAGTCAGTTTACATAAGCAAAACTTTTGATGGTATAGAAAGTATTTTATTTTGTGGGCTAGTTGTATTTCCCAGAAGAATAACTTCAGGTCTAGTAGCTTTTGCTGATAACAAAACTAATTTTAGTCTAAAGTACAATTAGAATGAAGCCCTAAATCTGAATCTCCTGGTACTAAATTTAAAGAGGTTTAGGTTTGTTACAGTATAAAGATCCTATTTAAAAATTAATTAGTTGATTTTTATTTTTATTTGATTTTTTTTTTTTGGCCTGTATAGTGTGCCTGTGTTATACAATTCCTGCAAAGGCCAGAAGAGGGCTTTTGAATTCACTGGAACTGGAATTGTGGGTGTGGTTGTTAGCTACTTCGGGTGTTGGGAACTAAATCCAGGTCTTCTGCAGAAAGAGCTAGTCTTAAAAGCTGAGCCTAGAAATGACCTCATTTTGAAACCCTCCTTAACTGAGTCATTTGTTAATTGTTTATGAGTACTGGTGTTGAAACTTCTTAGCACATCACCTAGGTATGGTGGCACATATCTACAATCTCAGCACTCAGGAGGCAGAGGAAGGAAGAAGATTGCAAGTTTACCTTCAGCGTGGTATGGACTGTGTGTACACAGTGAGGCCCTGTCTCAGAAAACCAGGCACGAACAAGAACTCAGATGGAAATATTGGTCTTAGGACACTGGCCTAGGTATTGGAGGGTTTTAGATATTGTAAGGTTATGTAATTCTTTTTAATGTATATTCTGTCCTAAAAGTTCTTCACATAAGTAGAAATGGTAATACGAAGTAAAAATGTTCTATCATAATACATGGCTAAAATATTCATATGTACACTTTTTGTAGCTCTGTGTGTGTATGCATCTGTGCACATGCGCATGTGCGATGCTGAGAATTGAACCCAAGACCTTGTGTAAGCAAGCTCTGTCTCAGTGAGTTACACCTTCAAACCCTTAAAAACATTTGTGTGTGAGGAATTTCAGACATGTACAAAAGCAGATGATTGGTTACCCTTGCCACCTACCTTGAGTTGGTGAGCAGCCCTGTTTTATTTACATGTGTACTCTTGCTCTCTCCATTGTTTTGACCCAGCTCTGGATGTAATATTTCAGTTACAAAGATTTGAGTGTGCTTTTAAAAAGAACTTCAAACAATGTATCACAAAATAATTGAGAGGATGACATTGTACAGTTGCTAACAGATGATTACTTTTTATCATATGTAATTTACTCTTATAATTTATAAGTTACACTTTTAAGAATACTTATTTAAAAATCAAACTTTCACGTCTAAAAGCATAAAGACCAGAATTTAATACTCAGAAAGAGGCCTGGATAATGGCACATGCTTTTGATTCCAGTGCTGATGAAGTGGAGTGGTCCCACTGAGAAACCCTTGCCAAAAAAACAAGGTTGATGCCTCCTGGGGAAGGACACCTGAGTTACCCTTCCATGTGGACATACATGCACCCGTACACTTAACAACTAAATTCTAGTTCTTTTTAGTAATTAATGCAGAGAAAATAGTGTTAGCATAGTTTTTACCACCGTTTTGATGCTAGTGGGCCTGAGTTTCCTTCTCTAGGGCTGTAGTACTGAAAATCTGCAAGGTGATTTGATCAGGAAACGCTTCCTTACAGAAACTGACCTGAACCTAGTTAGTGGTTTGGGAAATGACTTTAGGTGGTGGTTGGCTACAGAAACAGTTTTTATCTTGTTTAAGAGATTTTTGGCCCTTTTTAAGACTATACTTCATCTTTCAGGATTGATTATAGTTTTGAAAATTTTTAATAAAATTATAGCATTAATGGACAAATCATCTATATTTTTCATTTTGGAGAATAAAGCTTTTTTCTTTAAAAACAGGATGGAACAAGTGAAGATGCTAACTGTCTTGCTTTGAGTGGACATGGTAAAACAGAAACAAAGGTATACTAACCTAGCCTTGGGAGATGATGCTCAATTGAAAGCACAGAAGATGTGCTAGAAGTATCTGTAGAATGCTGCACTCTAATCAACAATAGCTTGCTTAGTCTTTCCTAGGATTGTTTTTAGAGGAGTGTCTATTCATTTGTACTGTCAGTTAATGCATAAAACTGAAGGAATAGGAGCTTGTAGTTAAGGAGCAAAGATTGTGTGGTAGACATGAGGAATTATTAATGAAAGTCCTACTAATTGGAGGGGGCAAGGAGTAAAAGGAGTGAGGTGGTGTTTCTAACAGGAGAGATGACAGAATGTTTCGTGGAAGGATGTAGCCCCCTTCGGAAGCAGTCCTGGAAGGGTACTTGGAATTTGAGGCAGTCTGTAAGACTGTCACACCTCATCATTAGATTTGACAGTATGGCTTGATGAGAAATTGTTTTCTGCAGGCTTTGCCTTGGGTGAGGTTGCTAAGAAGGGATTGGTATTGTCCAAACTGTGAAAGACTTTAAGAATATCATATTTTCAAAAATTGAAATATGCTGAAAACTTTGCCTTTCCCAATTTAGCAAAATTTCCAAAATTTCCAATTTCCAAAAATAATAATTTTTTTTGATGGTTTTCAAGCTTTTGTATGTTTGCTTATATATACCAGTGCCTTTTGCTTTTTAATTTGAATGCACTTTGTAAGCCAAGAAAGAATGTTCATGTTATATAATCTACAGAATTACTATTAATGACTACATTGAAAAATGATGCTTTTATCATCTTCATCAACTAGTTACTTATTGTTAACAATTGTTTTCATTGAGAACAGGTTTATACTTCTCTTATAATGTTAATAATATTGTAAATGTCAGCCATTGAGGCATGTTTACTTAGGATAAATTATTAAAACAAGTAGCATGCCAAATTTTAAACCTTGGTGTATAGTGCCAAACTGTGCTCCTTGAGAGGTTCTATTTCCCGTTCTAACTGTTCATGTCTTGTTTGCCCTTTTCAGCTTCACAGGAAAAACCATGTTTCTTATTTTTGTATTTTAAAAATGGGTGTTTTAGAACTATTTTGACTAAGCTGTGTGTTTTTGTGTGTATGTGTGTGTTTTTGTGTACTGCTTTATGAAAGTTAATAAGTTAATTCACCCTGTTTTCTGACAGTACTTAGTTAGAACTGGGGCTCTGATTGTTGGGCAGAGGAGCGCAGGGAAGATCAGAAGATGGGACTACTTACCAGTATATTTGCTACTTTTAACTACAGATATGGGATGATTTTGTGCTTCTGAGTAATTAATTTTATTTGGTAACAGTGTGGCAGTTTTTCCACATAGTTAAAACTTTCTTTGGGTTTATGTACTTTTAATTTGGATTTATGTACCTTTTATTATTATTTGCTTAAAATGTCTAAATTAGACTAGTCAGAAAGCCATGAGATAATTTGATCATGCCTTGTGATTTTTGAATATCTAAAATGGCGAACCAACCTATAACAAAGCTTAGTAAGGTCATATTATATGATTGTAATGTAGTTACATCTCTTGATCCTCCTGTTTCTAATTATCATTTTTTTAGCCACTATACCCAGTTTATTCTTTTAATTTTATATCTCTTTTCTCCCTCCTTACCTCTTTGTCTCATAGGAACAAGTTGATACAGAGACAAGTGTGGCTCAGTCAGACACTGTTCAGACAACGGCTTCTCTATTGGCCTCTCAGGTACTAAGTACAAAAAGCAAGGGGAGCTTTGTCAATGTCTTTGCAGCAGTTAGAGTGATAAATGAGCATTCATATTAGACTGTTAAAATTATGTTTATGGACAATGATTGCTGCAAGCCTGTAAAGTTCATTATATTTTAAAGGCAGCTAGGTACTGAATTTGGAGCTGGGGTTTTTGTTTGTTTGTAACTGTTAGGATGGTTTATTTCTGAGTGGTGGCATCCTCTATTCCAGCTCTGTGAGAGACTGAGGTAAGAGAATCACTTGAGCCTCCCCAGGTTGGAGACTATAAAGTGAGACCCCTCAAAGAAAAGAAAAGATCCCTGACTCCTGCCAATCATTTAAACTCACCTTAGTTATAAATTCATGGTTTATGTAAATATTTTTATTTATAGGTCAGAGTAAAGTTGAAACAAAAACTTGAAGGATTTGTTTGCAAGACTCATGAGATTTTTTTTTTTACTTGATTTCATTCATTATTAAAGTTTAGTTGGTTTTTGAGGCAAGATATCACTCTGTAGCGTAGGTTAACAGAGAAGTTGTATATAATAACCAAGGGTGGCCCTGCACTTTGATCCCTTGCCCCAGCCTCCCTGATCTCTTTATTTTTAACATGCTTTTCTATCCCAGTTTAGATTTTAATACCAGTTTCTATTTAATTATTTAATTTATAATACACAGTTCCTTAGGGTAATTGATTAGTTAGTGCTTGTACTTGTGCTTGTGACAGTTCTTTCCAGACATTGGGTGTCTTATTTGAATTGGTTTGCAAGACTTCATCTTGTTTCTGAAACAGTTGTTTTTTTCTTCCATCCTTTTAAATTGTAAAAACAGCAGCCACCAAACTGAAAGTCTAGGTCAAACACTAGCCCCAGATATTTTAAATAGATAGTAACTTGGGTAGCTCCAGTGTGGCTGAAGGAAGTGCTGCCAGTGACGGTGCACTGCACCATAGCAGTGGTGATGCCGCTGCATTCTGTAGTTCAGAGGTCGTCTGGTCATTTTGAAATAAACTTTTCGTGAATTTTGACTTTCATAGTCTCTAAATGTTAGACTCCATTTTTAAATATTCTTTATTTCTATAATTTCCATCTAATAAAAGATGAGAGGAAACTAAACCTGGGGAAAAGTACGCTTCACTTCAGTACAAGGACAGACTTGACGCTTGAGCTGTCTTTTGGTTCACCATGTTCCTTCCTAAGCAGCTGGATGTTTTCATTTTATCTTACTGAGTTATCTCTACAGCAATTAGGAGTCATTCATGTTTGCCTTTTAAAGTTTTTTGTTGTTTCCTAATGAGTAGAATTGTCTTGCAAACGAAAGGATTTATAAACCAGTCAAAGCAAAACCACCTTGCTTATGCTGGTGTTAAAAATACATGCTTTCTGGGCATAGGGCACGCCTTTAGGCAGAGGCAGCAGAGCTCTGTGAGTTCAAGGCCAGCTGGGGCTACAGGGGGACCCTGTCTCAAAAAGACAGCTCCCACCCACCCCCCAAAAATACATTTTGTGAGTATAGAGACATAGTTGTTTCTGGGAAAGTAATAATGTCTATTCAAAAAGTATCATTCCATCTTGAGGTATTTTCAGATGAATTGGTAGAATTTCTGACTTTGGTTTGGTGTAATCGACATTAAAGGTCAGAGGAGGAGACTGCTATGATTTGGCACTGGTAAAGCTGGGTGTGGTTGGTGTGCTTTGTATGTGTTTGCAAACTCTGATAAACCACTATAATTTGTCTCTCCTTTTTGAATGTTACAGATATCTGGGATTTAACCTGACTTAATTTAAAATTTTTTGTTTTCATTTTAAATTTGTCTAATTGTATAGTTAACTTGATAATGTACAGAAAGTAGTAAACTGATAACTGCTGCTTGTGTATATAAGGTGAACTTTAAGTATTCTTCCACATGGGGGTGCTCCAGTACCTCTTAATATTATAGCTGTTGGTGTTTTAAGTAAATGCCATTCAGCAGTAACTTTATAATATAGGTGATTGTTAATGAAACATGTCTTTAAGAACAGTATTTGAAATTACTGGAGTTTTCTATGTATCTTCAAAATAGTTACAGTGTGCTTTTTTTGTTTGAAAATTCCTACAAGTATATATGTAGTTTAAATCATTTTTATTTGTATTGCATTTTCAGAGCTGTTTTCTTTAAAATTTGAGTTTCTTTTCATAATAAAGCTTCATTGTCTCCTAGGAAGTAAAGCATTGGAAAGTACATCTCACTGTTAAATCACAGCGCTCTAAACTATGATGTGTTCTTTGCTTTTGTTCTCAGAAAACGTCCAGTACAGACCTTTCTGATATCCCTGCTCTCCCTGCAAACCCTATTCCTGTTATCAAGAATTCAATAAAACTGAGACTGAATCGGTAAAACCACCTCAGGGTCCATAAACAGTATCTGCCAGCTCAACCTGTTGTCTTCAGATGCTAAAATAAACTAAAACAAAACAAAAAAAAAGGAGCATGGAGGGTAGAAGACTAGACGTGGCTGGCAGTGAGTTAGGCTTTGGTGACCTCCCTTACTGGGCTACAGCACTTGATCGGAAGTCCAGGTTAGTATGCGAAGCCAGGAGTACCATTATTATTGTGCTAGCACAGTCACATTAACTATTTCAGAAAAATTACTGCCTTTAAAAGAGGGGAAAAATCAAGCTATGTTTGTGTCCATAGTTGACATCTGGATTGGATTTATGTTTGATGCATTGTTTGAAAAATTTGCAATACAAACTGGCATAAGAATTCCTTATTCTGATGATGCACTTTTATGTATTTTTTTTTAGAAAGTAGGACTAATTTTAGATTTTCAGCTTAATGGATTTTCATTTTTTCCCAAAGAATTTCTTCCCGGCTCCTCTTTGAGTTGGGCGCCATTGTGCAGCGCTGCACTGTCAGCCCCAGCAAGGACAAGAACACATCTAGTTGAGTCCCGTGAGGCAGCTGTAACCCGTAAAATGAAACGTCAGTTCTGAGAGATACTGTGACATTGAAGGAGTAATTAGAAAATACTTGGTTTTGATAGGTATGATTAAGAAATACATACTGCTTTTTATTTATAGAATTGTCTCCTAGTGCACACAGACAAGTGGCCAGCCAGCAGCGCTCTCTGAGTACTGCAGCTCTGTTCTTTTGCCTTCAGTCTGTTATCTTCAAAACAGCTGCCCCTCCCCTCCCTTTTTCTTTTCCCTTTTGCTTGTATGCACAAGGTAAGAGTTATTTCACAAAGACCTAAATGCCAGTGTTTTCCTAAGCCATGACATGAAACCAGTGGCCCTGTGGCTACGTGTCAGAGAACACTAAGTTTTGGTCCCATGGCTGAAATTTAGAGTGGCCTGAAAGTAATGCCTGTGAAACCTCTCCACGTGGATGGCCCTGCGCCTCGAAGAGGACTTTTGTACACTCCACAGCTCCTGTTCCTGTCTTACAGAAATTGATGTTCAATTTTAAACGCAGGCAAAAAGGCATTTTCTCCAAGATTTTTAAACTACTTTTTATTTTTAACCAGTTTACCAAAATTTGTCAGTGACTTTTACATACAGGAACATTTTAAAATCATTTCTAGCAAGCACTTGCCGTTTAGTCAGCTCTCTACTTTGAAATTTTGTTTTGTTCTGTCAAAAAATTAGAAACTCCTTTAAAGAAAATAATTTCTCATAATTAAGCAGCAGAATTCTGTCCCATCTTTGTGAAGTCTGAGGGATGCCAGATGTTAATAAACTCATCTTCTTAATCTGGACAAAGCAAGCCTGTAAAACAGACCTCTGTGAGCGTGTTCATGATTCCTCCATTGCTCTGCATTCTGTCACACACACGAATTTTTCATGTTAAATTGCAATTACTTAAACTCTCCCCCTGTCCTTCTAAATTAATTTTCCGAAGTTGGAGTGTAGTCTTTTCCCCTTAGGCTATGCATTAATTGAGGCTTTCTTCTCACCACGACTTTCTAATGTTTAGTACACAGTATTTCTACTTCCCGTATCTTCGCTCTGCAGGCACCTTGCCCTTCCTCCACTAGGTCAAGAGATAGTTGGCTAGCTGGTGGGGTGCAGGTGTCTGTTGGTGTGGCTTCAGAGTTAGAGTGACATCACCAGGCACAGACTTAGTCTTGTCATTTTGTTTACACATTGGGAAAAAAATTCAATTTATTAAACGTTCCATGTAACTGCACTCAAGTTTGCCAGGCTGGAAACTTGGGTCTTTTCTGTGTAGTGACTTTTTAATTCTAGTTTTCATAACTTGGAGATCAGACTGTTGCTTTCGCATGATGTAAGTAGTGTCTCATGACTGGAGTTTGCTTTGTTTTATAGTACCTGTGCTCCTTGTATTTTTCAAGAGCTATTTTGTAAACAGATGATGTATTTCTCCATTGAAAACACAATAAAAAAAAAAAAAAAACAGCACAATCCCACAGTTGGCTGATTTCTTTTGACGGTTTCCCCTCGTTGATTTAACTGATTCTACTTACAAGTTTGTAGTATGGCCCTTAGTGAAGGTTTGGAAATTAACTTGGCATGGTTGTGTTGGTAAGGATTTATTGTGGGTTAATCGTTTGCAAACTAATAACAGATTTATGTCTTACATAATAGGCATTTGTGTTTTCATTGATCATTAGGGATGAAAATACAGGTGTAGCTACTACTAATTCATTTTGAGCTGTTCTTCCCTCCAAAGAATTTGCTCTGTCTATGGATATAGTGTCCTGAACACTTCCAAGCGGTGCTTTTCAAAGCAGTTTCCATTTTATCTCTCATGTCAGCAGGTGGCACTGTTGTTTTTCAGTAAATTTCTAAATGTAAACCTTAAACAACCAGAATCTTGTTTTCTTATTTTACTAAATCCAGTAAATTCAGTTCAAACATTATTTTCCTTAAGCTCCCACATTGCATGGATTAGGAGTGAAGACTCTTTGAGTTTGTGATGACTAGCTGTAGGTGTGGTTATTTTAGGTGTTTTGAGTGGACAGGCTGACCTTTTCATAGAAGAGCCTTTTTCTGAGGAATGTAACAGCTGTGCATATGCACCCCGTGTCTAAAGCTCCAAACTCTTGATGTCTTCATTAACTACGCAACTTCACAGGGAGACTTGTACTGAAGCCGAATCTAGCTTTGGGGCTTATTTGGTGAATGTGAAAACATGGTGAAATCTACTCATGACTCATTGTTAGCACCTACATTTGTCTGCCTTGATGGGCAACTAGACCTCAGCCTGGCTCTCACACTCTGAGCTTTAGCACCTCATGGTCTGTGGGCATTCCGTGCTTCTTGCTGAACTAGTGAAATGATAATTGAAAGCTGAACAGGGTAAATTCTGGAGTAAAATTTTTATTTTTCTAATTAGCACCTCTGTTTTTTTCTCTACACAGAAAAAATATTTTAAAGCTCTGCATAATGTTAATTCTGGCTGCATTCAAGGTGGCAGCAAATGATCACCAGCTCCAAGTAGTAACTGACATACGAAAGGACACTCACTAGTGCACACAGACTTGTAGATGAGCCTTGGAGACGCTGGTGCGCCTAAAAGTGCATTTTGAACAGAAAGATGAATTGTTTTTCTAAAAAGGCATTGGACAAGCATTTGGATCTTTTGCCTGCTTTAATTCTAATAAAAACGAATAGCACAATGAAATTGGTTGCCTTTTAGCTTGTATTGTATGCTTTGTCGTATTTTTTAGTTCACATTTCTCTCCTTTAGTTCACATTCCTTTCCTTCAAGCCAAAATCGTGTAGAAACTGTTTTGATTCAGACCTGAGCTTGGTAAATGATATATCATCTTGTTCTGTATTAAATATGATCTTCAGTTATACAGAAACGAGTAGTGTTTAATTCTGTGTAATATGTTTCTCTAGTTGTAGACCCAGTTTACCGTTTATTACCAACTTAAAAATTTATGCTGCATTTTGATTGGTTTCTAAGGCTAATGGTAGAAAAGAGAGAGAAGTAAAAATTTATGTTGTGAGGGTATTCCCCGTATTGGTTTATTTTTACTTTGGTTTTGCTTTGTTTTTTAAATTTTTGATGGGGTTGGGGGCAGAACCCAGGTTTTTGTACATACTGGCAAACATTACCACTGAGCTACACTCACAGCCCAGAGTGCTTTGTGTTCCTAAAAAAAAGTACAGACAACTTCATTAAATATGATTAACAGTGTTGGAAACTAATGACAGGATGTGTATTCAGTTCCAAACCTTTCTGATTTTTAAAATATCTCATTACATTTTGTATAGCTCAGTCGGCACCAGGTCACAGATGCCATGTGTAATGGAGCCGTGGATATTCATTTTCAATCGTGATTCTATGTACTTGGGGGAATCATTTTGGTCTCCCTCCATTTTTCTCCCTCAGAGACATACTTTTGTCTCTGTGCTGGTAACATCCGGGGGTGGGGGGGCACTGGGACTGATAAAACCACACAAGTTTTTGTTGAAAATTATGGAATTTAAAGGTACATTTTCCCTTTTGCCCTCCTCTCGCAGCTCACAGGCCTTGCCTGGAAAAGGTGAGTTAGGCTGTGCTTGGGTGTGTACTGGAGATCATGATGGAAATTATTGTTTTAGTCTATTCTCTGTAAATCATGTTTTCATCTAGCTAAAAATTGTCTCTACAAAGGGTCCAAATAATCCATATTGGCCTCAGGCTTCTAAATTCTGAGATACCTGGCACAAATATTTATTTTTAGTGTGATTTAGGCGATACACTCACTTGTTGAGATTACAGGGTTGCACCACCACACTCAACAGACTTTGAAATCTTCATAGTTTTCTTTCTTTCAGTTTTATCGTGTGTATGGTATGTGTGCATGTGTAAATACAGGCATGCATGTGTAGAGGTCAGAGAACAAGTCTTGGGAATCTGTTCTCTTTATCATGGATTCCCAGGGATCAAACTTAGGTTATCAGGCTTGTGTGGCAAGCACTTTTGTCCACTGAGCCATCTTTTGGGCCTCTTTGGCTTAGGAATCTTGAGATTTAAAGATTTCCTCGCCAGTAGGGTGGGAAATGTATTCAAACAGCAACCAAAACAACAGTTTGTTTTAAAGCATATTTTTAGCTTTGGTATTTCCAAGGTACAGAGTAATGCTCTGTGCCACCCATTTAGAGTCTGTGTGTTTATTTTTTAGTTGCAAGAAGGAATTTTTGCTCAGCACTCCTCACTGGGTCCTAGAATTGGGGAGGAAAGCCCAAGGATATGTTCATTTTTATCTTCCATTGTAGAGTGAGCATTGAGGCTGAGTGGAGAGAACTTCTTCACCTGGGCCTGCCTGGACTTCCGCTACTGCTTCAACCTTTGAGCCACCTCCATGGTGGGGAGCGGGTGGGGCAGGCTGGGCAGCTCTGAGGCAAGGCAACTGGCAGTTGTAAAGGGCACGGGAATCTTAATGTCCCATGAAGTGGTGTGAATAGTCCGCTGCACTCCGCTCATGTCTGTGCCATGGATCAGTCGATGGAAAGTCTTAACAGTGAACCCATGTTTTATTTTGGCTTTCAGCTCTGAACTAGTTATGGTGTAGTTAGTACGTAAATGGCGAAGTCTCGCCTTCCTAGGCGTTATCTCCTTTGGAACTCTACGGAGAGCGCACACAGCCAGTGTAAGCTTGAAAACAACCCGGATGGTTTTGTCATATAAATAGTTGTGTGAGTACGGCCTGATTGATACATATCTAAGTCTCTTAAAATATTTTACAAGCCTCTTAGAAGCATTTCTCTTAATTAATTTATGGGTTATTTTTGAGCCAACAGATTTCCTGCTGAAAATAAGTAGCTGAATAATTCAGGCATTCAGTGTCATGGGTTTAGCACTCATTGCAGGCATCTATCTGTTTTGTATGTTGTCTAATAATGTCACGTAGCCCTGAAATAGTTTAAACTTTCGGGGTTTTGGAGGAGGGATGTCTGATAAAATTTTTGCTCTAAAAGAATGTCTAGAAATGTAAAATGACAAATGTAGTTCTGGGGTTCAGAGTGACTCTGTCATTGCTGCTCCCCTCTCCATCTCTGTCACAGTGCAGATATTTTGAGTTCATGTCAGATTTTAGGCATGAGCAAGCCAGTCTGTTTTAACATAATCAGGTAGATGTCCTGGCTTTGTGCTTGTTACTTGTAGATGCTGTCTATCTTGGCACAACACCCTCTTCACAAACTTTCACACTGTGTAGTGCCTGGTGCTGTGTGATTTCCAGAAATCTGGCATGAGAATTGGTCCTTGTTTGCGTTTTCTGACTGCAGTGGAGCTGTTAATAAAGAGATTGATGATAAAGTTGTTGAAAAGAGACAGTTGGGCAGAACTGCTCCCCATGAGTGACAGAGGGCATGATCTCCCTTCACAGCCAAGAAAGCCGCCCCCAGCAGAGAGCCGACCGTGCCCGGACACGGTGCCAGCTTTGCCACACTATCAGCTCCTGCATCTCCCTCTTCATCTAGGCTTCACGTTCTCATTTTTATCCTTAGGTTCATGAGATGCTCAGAACAAATATATTTGCAAGTGTGACACTTCCCAACAGTAAAATAATTTTTGCAGCTTCTTTTAAGTATTCATAATTCACCCTAATTTGGCTTAACAAAATTGGAATTTTGTTTTGAAAATAGAACAGCAATTTTTATAGAAAGCCTGCCTTTCATCTAGACAGTATCCTCAAAGTCCTAATGAGTCAAGTTCGACAGGCTCAAGAAAGCAGCATTGGCCTGACAGTTTTGGTGAGGTGATTAATGTAGAAATTCTGATTGTTATTCTGTGTATTTCCCATCACCCTTGGTAAATAGGCTCAGACTGGTGGCATTAGGTTTAGCTGTTCTCTAGTTTTAGCCCCTAAAATATTTGGGTGTGGCTTTGTTTTCGTTAGAGTCTGGTGTTCACTAGCTGAATTCACTAGCCCATAGCCTCAAACCTGCATTATCTCACCTTGGACTCACCAATACTGGGATCGCACATGGGCACCACTATGCACACTTTTTGGTTCTCTTTTAATATTGACTTTATTAGTAAAGGTACAGACTTGCCTGCAACTTTTAAATCGTCCTGTTTATATGCTTTCTGCTTTCATTTTGTTGAACATAGTATTTTGCTGTTCAGAAGAATGTTAATCCTTGTGGTCTTTATCTTGTTACATAACAAGATAATGTTATGCTATCCTAAATGTGAGCATTTTAGGTTCTTAATGAAATTTCTTACAAAATTACTTTCCTTTTCTTTTTGAGATGATTTCACTAGCCAAAAACTCACCTAAAACTCACTTGGTAGCAAACTTAATTTTTAAGTACTGTAACAAAGCCTTTTCATTTAGTTAAGAAAATATATACAAAGCCAGGCTTGATCCTCAGCACTCAGGAGACCAGAGGCAGGCAGATCTCTGTGAGATCGAGGCCAGCCTGATCTACACAGAGAGGTCCAGGTCAACTGGGCCTACAGGGAGACCCTGTATATAGACACGTATAAGTTTCAGTGCTTGCCCAGCATGCGTGAACCCTTCCTTGCATTTGATCCGTAATCACCTCTCAGTAAACATGTATGTAAGTAAATACACAAGCACAACTATGATTTTTGTAAAATCTGAGTCATCGGAAGTTAACTGACTAGTTAGTTATTTCCATGATAGCTATGTCTCAGTCATTAACGTAGGACCCCGTATTTTGTCATCACCATCTCTGGATGGTATTTGAAGCTTGAGGTTGAGCCAAGTTTTCTGTTTTGCAGTCACCTTCAAAAGGAAGTTCTAACCCAATTCTAATAAAGACTACATTTTCTCAGGTTTGTCATTGATTGGGACTTTTTTTTTTTCCCACTTCTTTTTGAGACAGTCTTGATCTATAACCCAGACTGGCCTTTACTCCAGACGCTCCTAGCTCATCCTCCTGTGCGCTGGGATTCTAAGCACACACTGTGCCTGCACTAGTTTCCACACGTATCAGCACATCATCCATCTAACCATATATTCTCCAGGAACTGACTGGAAGCAAGTAAGAATGAACTTGTGTCTTGAGTGTGTCAGAGTCAGGGTGACTCCTGAGTGTATGTTTGAGTCTTTTAGGTTAGCTTGAGCTGTTGCCAAGCTGGAGTGCACCGTAGTGGGTGGTGGTGAAGAGCGTCCTGCAGAGCACTTTTTACACTAGCTGGTGATGCAAGTCTCTGTCTGTCTTCTCAAGACCCTGCCCATACTATTGTTTGCTGTCTTGACTCCCTTTTGCTAGAGAGGAAATGGAAAGTCTTGCTTGGTTATTAAGCATCTCTGAACTGTAGAGTGTTCTGAGGTCGAGTAGATTCTTCTGCAAAACGATATCCTTGGAATGGAGGATTTCTTCAACCAGGCTTTCCAGACTTGGGTTTTGAAGTGGAGTATTCTAACCACGAAAGGCCATACTCTCCACAAAATATATTTGTGATGGGTAGAAGAAAGGCTGGTGTGAGCCCGGTAGGGCATACCGATTTACACAGTGCTGGAGATTGAACCAGGGGATTGAACCTCATGCATGCTTGACAAACAGATACAGTCTACCAATTGAACCATATCCCCAGCTCCCAATGGAAGTTTAATTTTTTTTGTTGTTAAATGTTTATTAATAATGTCTAGTCTGTGGCCAGAGAAGCTTCACTTTAACACCTGATTAATTCAGAGTTGTTTGGAAACTCCTGGATTGATCACCACTCAAGTCTCTTAACGCCCCAAGCAAGGTCATCTGTGAATGAAGGATTAGACAGACATGAGTAGTGGTCCAATTGAGACCGACTGCGTAGCTATTTTAGGGAGAAGGCAAAAGACGAATCCCATCTTGGTGTCTGAGGTGTGGTTAGGCCCTGTTCAAAGATGGGCACCCCATAGGAAACGAGAGATGGACAGGCTTTTTTCAGTAGGCTTGCCAGCAGCATTGTGGTGAGGGTGCTTGGTTTCAGGTGTAAGAACTGAATTCCATAGGCTGCTCAATTAATTATCTGTATCTGGTTTGACCCATCTTAGGAAGAGCCCCAGCAAAGTTGTCTTTCAAGCTAGTTTGACACATTAGCTAAGTAGAAGCAAGCCGGCAAGCTTCCCCTGCAATAGAGAGAATTCCCATTCCCAAGCCCTTGTTTCATTCCTGTCTTCAGCCTTAGCACTCGCTACCGTTGTGATCTGTGTTGCCACTGTCCTTTAAAGGTCACGTTGCTTCCAGTGGGGATGGGTACTCTCTCTGTCAGTTACTGAAGAGCTGTTACTACTGTGACGTGTCCTCTGGTCATCCTCCCAGTGCTTATTGGCCTAACCGTTACTTCTCGGTTGGGTTTGCCGAAGTGATCTGCTAGTTTGAGCTTTGGCCTGAGGTAAGACTTAGAAACTTCACTAGAAGGTGGGGTGTTGGGAGATTCTGTTCAAGGTGAAAATTGTGCCAGGTTAGACTGATTGTGGATTTTATTTGGAAACAGTCTTAGCATTCAGACGCAGCTAGTAGCCCCACTCAAGAGTCCCAAGTAATACTGGGGGAGGAAAACAAATGATAGAGGGTGGAGGATGTGGGCAAATTCCTTCCCTGTGGAGTGGATGCCAGGCAAAGAAACAAGGAGAGGGAGGCAATGAGGTGGGGCGGGCACAGGGGAAGGCTGTCACTACACAGGGCTTCGGACCCAAGAACTGTCAGGTGATGTCATCCAGCCTGGACCTTTCCACTTGAATTGTAGCCCAACTTTCCCTTTCTGGTGAGTGCTGGGAAAT
The DNA here is from genome assembly GCA_035773235.1 of Eospalax fontanierii. Taxonomy (NCBI): domain Eukaryota; kingdom Metazoa; phylum Chordata; class Mammalia; order Rodentia; family Spalacidae; genus Eospalax; species Eospalax fontanierii. The sequence continues at coordinate 73,725,748 of CM069536.1, forward strand.
CCTCACCTAGTCATTTGAAGAAATTCCTTGGCCGTTCAGGAAAGGCAGTTCCTGCCCTGTCCATCAGGATTTAGTGATATTTAACACCTTATTTTCCGAGAATATAACATGTTCTTTCTAGATTTTCCTTTTTGAACTGTATGTGGATAGAGTCAGAGTCAGATGGTTTTGGTGGTGGTTTTTAAGTGCTAGGATAAACCTCCCTTGGACTGTCAGAGGCTGGCACAAAGGCGTGCAGCAGACAGCAGGGCAGGTCCGCTTCCCTGCCCTTCCCCACCCGGCTCCCAAAGCTGCCTTCCTGCTGTGAGATTTGGACAGGGCCAGAGTGGGGAGAGAGACATCTGGGGGCAAGCAAAGCCCTCTTTAATTACGGTGGGTTCTCTCTGCTTTAACGCCAAGACAAACACAGTGTGCCACTTGAGAGGAGACAGCATGGCTCCCTGCGTGCTTCTGCTGGGGATCAGCACTGGGAACAGTCCTCGGAAACTCCCAGCAGTTGTTGCCTTTTATGGGCTCTGCCTGTTAGGTGCCAAGCAATAGGTCTGACTGAGAAATGGTGACATTAAAGGGCATGATCATTTACAGGCGAGAAAACAGGTTTAGTTTGGTAAAGTATCTTGCCTAGGGTCACACAGTAAATTGGGCTCACTCCTGGATATATTTGGGAGGACCTGGGCACATAGCTCTCTTTGTATATACATCTAACTTCACAACAACTGAAGTGTATTTCTGATGTTTAAGATGCCTTTAAAGCTGGGATCCCAGGGGTGCAATCAAGAGTTCCAGAGATAGGTCAGGAATGCTTGTGGAGAAAGGCATGAATGCCTGGAGCAGTATTATATTCCTTCTGGAGAGTTGAGGCCTTGGCTAATCTGGGGTGAACCGGTGTAAACCCATTCTACTTTCTGAGATGTTTTGGAGACAGAATCCCCAGGGCCTCAGGCCAGCTACCCTTGTGTACATAGTAGCCTGTCTGAAAACAGGGTAAAAGGGAGGACGGACACCTGAGGCTGTCCTGACCTCACATGTGTGCTGTCACACAAAATAAATAAAATATATTGTAAGCCATTTGAAATAGTCTCCTTAAGAAATGCCAAAAACTGTAAGGTGCTCAAGAAGAGGACACAAATGAGGAAGGGTTAGACCCGACTGCAGTGAGGCTGCACTACTGCTTGTCTCATCTAAGTGTATGACATTCAGTACATTTTTGTTAGAAACGAATTACGGTAAGGCTGGAAATGTAGCTCCATTGTTAGAGTGCCTACTTGGTGTTGGTGAGGCCCTAGGCTTACTTTCCAGCGCTGCATAAACCGAGTGTGATGTCACATGCCTGTAATCCCAGTACTTGGGAGGTAGAGGTAGGAAGATCAGGACTTTAAGACCTTCCTTGGCAGCATAGAGGTGTTAAGCTTAGCCTGGACTACATCAGACCCTGCCTTTAAAAGGAAGGAAAGAAGGGATGGAGGGAAGGGAAAGGAAGAAGGGAGGGGAGGGAAGGAAAGTGGAAAGGAAAGAAGGCCTCGTCTTGAATGTTGACACTGGGAGGCAGAGGCGGTCTTTATCAAAGTTTTGGGCCAGCCAGCAATCAGAGCTACATAGGGAACCACTTGTCTCAAAAAGAAAAAGGGGAAGAGAGTTAGGAACTGAACGAAGCCATAGCTCTTGCTTTAAAAAGAAAAGCCAATGTCTAACAAGGAGTTTTTAATGGGGAGGCTTTGGTGTTGCGTGTAAAGTACCACTAAAGTGATAAATCCACTACACTAGATCGTCACCTGAAAAACTCATTAATATGCAGATTTCTTTGAGCAAATTTGATGCTCTTGTCAATAGTGATTTCTTTTCCTCTGACAGAGTAGTAATAAATGTTTTAGTATTTGAAAAGCAAAAAAGTTGTCAGGTGTGGTGACAACTGTAATCTCAACACTGTGGGGCAGAGGCAGAGGCAGGCAGATGGCAATTTTGAGACCAGCGTGGGTTATATAATGAAATCCTGACATCAGGAAAACACCTGGACCAGCAAGGTGACTTGGGTTAAGGTCATTCAATTCTTGAAACTCACACAGTGGGAGGCGAGGACAGACTCCTGCAGGTTGTTCCCCAACCACGTGTTACTCATGTCCCCACTTAAGAAATTTTTTAAAAAGAGAAATACAAATAATAAAAAAGTACCCATAATCCTATTTCTGGGAGAGATTTTATGCTTTTCTGTATATTTTCTTGGCTACTTTTTTTCTGAGCAATTGAGCTCATACTATGTTTTCATCAAGAGTTTTCCATGGAAGTAAGGCTGTTGAATAGAAGTGAGGAGTCCAAGGCTGGTTGTGCCTCCCCAGGTCACCAAACATTGATGGCTGGCCTTAGGCCTGGAGAAAGGTAGTAGGCTGTTTGGATCACATGGGGTGCGGAGCAGAGAGGCTGAGGGTGACGGGCACAGGACTGTTGAGGACATGCAATGTCAGGCTCACCTCAGGGACCCACAAGGTTGAGACTCTTCCAGAAGTCTTGGAGTTCTGGTGGGCACAGTTGTGCCTGCTGTGTAGGCATTGATCACTCATCTCCCACATGCGGGTGCTGCTGCAGCAACAAAAAGCTTAGACTGACGCCTTATCAGCTATGACAACTGTGTGAGCAGGAGCTGTGGGTCCGAAACTGAACTGGTCGGTTCCCATGGGCAGGCTTCTCCAATGGAGAAGTGGCTCCATTTGTGGCGTGGAGACAGTTTTGGAGAAGCTCTGGCTATCCATAGTGAGCCAAATCTGCAGTAGCTCTTGTCCTCGTGAAAACCCGAATTCTCAGGGGGAGATAGCTGACAGATGAACTACAAATCACAGGAAGGCTTGGTAAACTGCGGTACTTCTAGAGGGCTTTGGCCTGATGAGCAAGGAGGTACTGGGGCAATATGTTCCTGGACTAAGAGGGAGCTTGGTGACTGCAGAGAGGCAGGGAGGTACACTTCCTGGAAGTTAGAGGCTGGAAGCCGGGGTGGAGTCAGGTGTTCGTGCCCAGATATGGCAGTATGGCAATAGTACCCCAAACTGGAGAGGATACTCATACACAATTTGGGAGTCACGTCTCTTTTCCTCCACTTGGGTCCTGGTGATAAAGCTCAGGCTGTTAGTGCCTTTGCCTCAGTCGCTCCCCTGCCCACCAGAGAAGCCATCTAGTCCCAGGCGCCGATCACTGAATCCACTTAAGACTAGAAACAGCTATTTGTATTCCATCAGTAAGCACTGGGCTGCCCCTTCCACCGCCATGCAGCGTCTCCACTTGGAACACCCGCATGCCCCTCAGTGCCCCTGAATCTCGGAGGGGCATTTATACAGAACATGGCTGGGAGGCCCTGTAGCCTGACCAAAGAGCAGGCCACATTGATCCCAGGTTTGGCAACTTGTAGCTGGAGCAGGAGGCAGGAGACATCCACCCAACGGGGAAGCAGGGGCTCCTGGTACTGCTTGTCTGTCTGCTGGTTCTAATTACAGCTTCCACTGAAGGCTGAAGGGGAGGCACACAGTGAACAAACAATACACAGCCCTGCCTCAGGAGGGAGTGGGCTGGGGCGGGAGAAGCAGAGCTGGCGGGAAGGGGAGATGTGAGGACAGCTCCTCGAGAACATTTGCTAGACAGAAGCAATAGGAGTGTGACCCCAAAGGGAGCCTCTTCCACCTCCAAACCCGAGTTCTCAGGGCGCTCATCAGGGCAGGGGAGTGCGCCTTCTGCCTTGACCGTGCCCCCGACTGGGAAGCTGGGTCCCTGGGGGTGGCGTGGCATCGTGCAGGGGTGGGGCCTTGCCCAGCGGCCTGGCCTGGTGCCGCGGGAACGTGCTGCCCTCATTTCCTCTTGCGCTCTGCATTCTGCTTCCGGTTCGAAGCAGAAGCATGGGCCGGGAGAAGAGAACCCAGGGTTCGGCTTTGCTGGCGCTCTGGCTTGCTGCTTGCCCATTCAGAGGTCCGAGGCCAGATTCCTGTTGTGTATTGGGCATATGGAATAGGTATCCCACACCACATGTGACCTGTTTGGCTTCCTGGTCACTGCAGGCTCCACCTGACACTGTCTGCCCTGAGCTTGGTAAGATTGCTCCGGCTGGGTTCCGTCTTCTCTCCCCTCAGGGCACCCTGTGGCTAAGCCCCTTCCTACTACTTAAGCATGTGGCCGCCATGTGGAAACAACTCTTGAGAACTGCGTCTGTGCATCTTTGTAGCCTCTGTGCATGATGGATGAAAGATGCAGTGTTATGTCACATGAATAAAGGACTGACCAGGTTCTACCCCACAGAACTCCCTGAGTACCAGGGAAATTGTCCAGTACCTGAGATCCCATGTCCTAGATATACTAAAATGTGTTACACAGACGATCTTGCAGCTTCCCAGGAAGCCTGTGAAACTCAAGCTTCCCATACTAGGGATGAAGAAACGGGCCCGGAGAGGATAAATATTTTCTAAGGTCCTTGTCTTAAAATGATGGAACCAATGGCTGACATGGAACCATAAGGGTGGCATAGCAGGAGCAGGCACCCAGCTGCCCTACGCACAGTCCCAGCTCTTTCCAGTTCTCAAAACCTACCTGTGCGGATAGTGTAACTACCTGGAGCCTAAAAAAAACAGAGAAAGCCAGCAATTTGTGAGCTTGTCAGAGGGTGCCAGCTGGGAGTGGTGGAGGCCCAGATTCAGACTCTTCTGTTCCTAAGCAGATTGGTCCTGAAGAACTGATCCCAGGCTCTTGTAGGCTGGACACCAAAGCAGCCTTAAAACAGGAGCTGTCTGCTGTGGCCCCTCCCACCATCCTGGGAAGAGGTTCTGACAGGACAGTTCTCACTGAACAAACCGTCACTGGAAACCCAGCTCGCAAGGGTGCACTTCGGTAGCTGGAAGGTCTTTTTAGATCTTGGGTTACAGTCAGACCCCTTCCTTAGATTAGGATTGATTGCTTCCTCTCCAGCCTCCTGTAGTCTCCCTGGCTACGACAGGTTCTGATGAGGTACACAAGTTTGCGCTCATGGCCAAAGGAAATGTGTAGGCTTCGCTAGAACCGGCCCTGGAAAGGGTTAGCTGTACCTTCTGGGATTTCAACAAACTAGAGTTGGCCTGAAATTCATTTTGATAAACACTGAATATGGTATGGTGGCTCTAGTTCTTGCTTCCTTAGTTGGTTGCTAAGAGCATCGAGAGAGAGCAATGCCAAATTCACATTAGCTTTAACAGTTTGTCCTTCCGAGGAGCACAGACTGACTTCTGAGTAAAGCCCGTGATCATCGTTAAAGGAGTCGGTGTTCCAGAGGGTGAAGGGAAGACTCCGGAAAGAGGGCAGACGGGCTATGCTGCAGGCAAAAGCTTATTTATCAGGAGTCTGGCTTACAAGGAATCTATCCCTCTGGAATCCAGCCCCACATCTCTGAACCAGGCAGGAACAGAAAAGGTTTCTGGGCCCGGGGAAGAAGAAAATGTCTCAAAGCCTATGTATACACCAATGTTGTGCCTATCGTCTTTACTGGGGCTTGGGGGCTCTCCGCAGAACCAGGGCAGGACAGCTGCAGGTTTACACCGGCTTTCACTGCTCCCAGCAGACAGTCCTGCAAGCCTCTGCCTTCAGCTAGTTTCACGTCCCATACTAAGTGCCATCTTGCACCTGACCCGTTTATGCCTCACAGGAAGTAGGCTCCATTAAACTATTTTAACAGGTTAGGAATCTGGTGCAGACAAGGGGTGTCTTGCTTGAAGGTGGCCGGTGTCTAGCACAGAGAGCTGATTGATTGATTTGCCGGTTAGGGGGAAGATTGCTTTTGGCTTCAGGTGACCTTTTGGCTTTTTCTTTTTCCTGGTGCTGTAGCCGGAACCCAAGCCTTTGCTCCTGGCTCTGTCACCCCAGGCTGTAGATAACTTTATTTTACTACTATTGGGGGGGATGGTGGCACAGGTGGCACTTTGGGGAACAGGTCTCTTTACAACTTGGGATCTAGAGATGGAGCTTGGGCAATCAGAGCTTGTATGGTAAGCATACCCTTACCTGCTGTACCATCTTGCTGGCCCCTCATTGACTTCTTTTAAAAAAGATTTTTTGTCTCCTTTATGTATGTATTTGCCTGTGTGAGTTTATGTGTATCATTTGTATGCAGGAGCCCTTGGAGGCCAGAAGAAGGCCTTGTGAATCCTCTGGAACTAGAATTACTGGCAGTTGTGAGCTGCCATATGGATGTTGGGATTTGGGTCCTGTGTAAGAGCAGCAAGGACTCTCAGCCACTGAACAACCTCAGCCCTGCTCTTACTGATTTTTTAAGAGCAGTACACTTTGAACCACTAGAAAGTGTATCCAGTTGTGCAGACTTGCCAAAGTTGCTGTACTGCCTTCTCCTAGAAAACCCTAGGGAAGGAGTTGTGGAGAAGGGAGCCAAGAGCAGGGCTCCGGGCTGAGGACAAAGCAGGACATTGGAGTAGAACTCTGAAGATGCGGCTGCTCCTCCTCAGACGCTGTCATGCCAGCTGCGCCCCCGTTCCCCTTCTTAAGCCTGTCGTACATTGTATGAATTCAGTCACCTCTCCTCTTCCAACACAACTGAGGGACGCAGCGAGTTTCTGCTGCCAGGCAGCCTCCGTGCACGCGTGTTGGCCTTCGGATTCCTCCGTAGCATCTGCATGTTGTGGGCCACACCTTAGACTTAATGGTTATTTATGCTTTCCGCCCAGTATAGAGCAAATAAGCCTGGCTTCCACATGACCAACCTTCTAAGGATCTCTTGGGTCTTTCCTGACCTACATGAACAAAATTAAAATCAAACACAACTGTATCCACATAGGGTCTGGAAAATTACAACGGGGATATGTGGCTTCCAACAAAATATTTCCTCTGAGCCTCGATTTTTCCATCAGTAAAATGAGCCCTTTTAGGTGGGGTTCTTAGAGGAAGTCCTGGCACCAAGCTCAAAGACCAGTCTATTGGGAATGCTTTTCCCTTCAGAAATTTATCTGGGGAAGACTCAGACTACCCTCTCCTGTGACTAGATGCCTTTCCCACCTAACCCAGGCCCACCAGCCTGTCACCCCCTGGTGTTCTCCACCCACCCCTTTGTTTGCAGGTTATGGGAGAGGATGATTCTGGCCCCTCCTGATGAATACAGATACAGCCTTGTTTGCATATTAGCGCTGGTGCCAGTCTGAACCCAGCTGTGTGCAGCGTAAGGTGAAATACAGCTTCCCCCAGCCTGGCCACGGCTTCTCCACTCGGCTAATGGAAGCACCCTGTGAGTGGGCCCACATTGCATATGCATAGACCGAGCACGTTCCACTGTGCCTCTTAGTGTTCCCTTCGGTTCCTTTCTGGATTAGCTGGCCACCTGGGCTATGCGCCATTTGGGATGGCTCAGTCAGGTCCTTGAATGGCCTCTTGGGGTCTCAATATCAAATCCAAACCCACCTTCCCAGCCATTCTCTCTGCATGACAGCGGGTGTCCTGAGGTGAGGGCCCCTTCATCTGTGGGATGAGGGTGAGCTCCTCTCCCAGGCCACCAGCTGTCTAGCTTGCCTCAGCAGCTCCTGAGCATTTGTACCCATTCCTTCAGCCCTCTTTCCTGCTCTCCTTGGGGAGGGGGGGGTAGAAAGGAGCATCAAGTCCTCTGTGTTCCTGATGCCCAGGGCTGCCCAATGTTGATGTAGAACAGCTCTTGGAGCACACATCTGTCCACCCTTCACCTGGGCCTCCCTAGGGTCCTGGCCCAGCTCTTGCACACAAGGAATGCCTGGTACCTACCTGTTTTAACCCCCTTTGTCACAAATGTCAGTTTTCAGACCCTATTGAATCTGTCCAGATGTTTTTGCAGAGCCTGAGATTAGAAAGGCCGATTGTAGGGGATCTTTGAGGCCCTTTAGGGGAGACCAGGCAAAAAAGCTGGTATCAGATAAGCTCCTATTGCTTCTGTTAAATCCCTTCTGATGCCCTTGTGGAGATGTGAGGGAAAGGTGCTTGTCACACGGAGGTGCTGGCGCTGTAGCTGGCTAGTCCTGTGTTCTCCATCTTCTCTGCCCCTGCCAGATCTCTAGGCACCCATGTTCTCCCGCTCCGATGGAAAGGCTGGAAGAGCGGAGGGGCTGGATTGGTTTATGTAGCCTCCCCTCTATATATTTAGAGATAAGTTCATTTAGGGATTAGGGGCTGTTGCTTGTCTATGCGTCATTAAACACACCACATCTGCTACGGAGCTAGCAATCAGCGGAACATTGAGAAAAGTTGTAAAGACATCTTTGCCTTGGTTCATTTGCCTCCTGTCTCCCTGTGTGTTCTGTCTCTCAGACCTACAAGCAAGTGTGTGGAGGAAGCAGAGTCAGGCTTCTGAAAGGCCTGCCTTGGGAGCCGGGTTCAGAGACGTGAAAGTAATTCACCTTTGACCTGCTTGTCTTCCTGGGCGTGTCAGCCTGCCTGTGTGTACTGTGTCAATGCCTGGTATGTGTGTGTGTGTCGAGTGGAGGCAGAACTGTGCATGCAGTCCCCCCACAGTGGCCTTGCGGGATGGGCAGTTCACCAGGAGCTGAGTGACCCACAGCAGGCCTGTCCACTCTTCTACAGTGAGAGACCAGGGCTGGGGACCAGGACGGGGGACCAGTCTTTGGTACCATGGCCATGAACAACCTTGACCACACTGCTTCCTCTGTATGGTCCTCATCCTGGTCTGTGAAACGGGTGTTGGACTTGGTGGTCTCAGTTTGTTGAATGGTGGAGAGGACCAGGGAGGTGAAGATGCCACACAGAAGAGTCCCAAACTGTCCTGGCAGCTGGCACTCTGGCCCTGTTCTCCCACCAGGCAGAAAACCCAGCTTGGTGTCTGGTAGGAACAGCAGCAGGTGTGGTCAGTACTTCTGGAGGCTCAGGACACAGAGCCAGGTTCCTGCAGACGTTACCTCCCTGGCTCCTGCAGCAAGACCCGAGATCTGAGTCCTCTCCTGTCCCTAGGACCAATGACAAGAAGAAGGGTATGCTTGGCCCCAGGGGGTTGGTGGTAGAGGTGAGGAGGTAGGATGGGTCAACGGATGGGTGGTCCACTGCCTCTGCACCATTTCCCAGACTGCTGTCCTGCAGTGTGACATGTGACTGCTTCATCTGTAGGTGTCACTGTTAGCCCTAGAATAGGGGTTAGTGGGCTAGTCTCTGGGAGCCTACAAAGGAATGTGCTCCGCTCTCCAGGTGGCCTGCAGGATAGCCCTGAGCCTGGCACCCTCTCCCACTGTCCCCTCTCCAGCCAAATGGATAGAAAGACATCGCCCATGCCTACACAGAGTAGAGATAATGCCGAGCTACCTCAGCTGTGCTCACCAGAACAGCACATGGCTCTCTGCCCAGCCAGAATTCGGAGGACTGCTGGAGTGTTAAGTTCTGGGTTCGAGAGACGCAGCAGACAGAAGGGACCAGAGACTCTGCTGGCAGCTAACAGGACGCATCTTTATTAAGAGAAGACCAGATGGGACTAGCTCCTCCGCACCCACGAGTGGAGAAACGCTAGCCCCCTCACCCTCATCTTGGGGCTGGGGCTCCAGGAACAGGGCTGGCGTGCCAGGCTTCAGATCGGGATGGAGGAGCTCCCTCAGGGAGAGTGCGAGAGGCAAACTCCCAGGGGGAGCGAGCGCAGCCCAAAAACCCAAGTGCCAGTTCCAGCCCCAGTCCAAATCTAAGTCTTGGATCCCATCTCAGTCCCAGTCCTCAAAGCCTTAAAAAACCCTCAGCCCCCTCCTGGCTTTTAGGGGAGGAGGGTTGCCATGACATCTGATTGATGTTTAAGGCAAGCTTCTGGCCAGGAAGTAGTCCTTTTTTACAGCTGTTTGTGTATTCCTTGAGTCCTGAACCTTATCTGTTAAGGAAACCCCATGTCCTTTGTGAATTTGGGGTCTGGAATCTTATCTGAACTATTTGCAGGGCCTGGATTTCTGAGGAGAAGTTGTAAAAGTCGGTCTTTCCTCATGCATGTTTTGTAAACTCCGGCTCCAGGTTTCCTTCCATCTTCCTGAGTCTGAAACTGTTGGGGGTTTCAGTCACATCTTACATGGAGCACCTCCCTTTACTGGCCCAGGGAGGGAGGGCACTGACCAAATCCAGAGGGAGGCCCCAAAGCAGAGTCCCCGTAACCCGGGGGGTCGAGCTGTCTTAGGCCTTGGGGGCAGAGTTCAGGCCAGGGAAACTATTAGGCCCCCAAGCACCCTGGGGCCTGTGTGTCCCAACGGTTTAGAGGCTCAGGCGCTGCGGGTGAAGTAGGTTCTTTTTTGAAAGTCTGTTTTTAAAAATGACTGGCAGACACTCGGGCTCCCTGTGGCTCAGGACCTCCCTCCTCAGCCTCTCTAGTACTGGGGTTCCAGGCTTGCGTGCACCACCTCACCACCTCACAGCTGTTTGTTTGTAATCCTCTTGATCATCCTGCCTGCCTCTCTTTGGGCCAGGGAGCTTCCTGAGTAGCCCATGGGTCCTAAAGCAACTTCTACTTGGGCTAGGTGTGTTTGGCCCTGCCGTCTCAAGTTTACTCCTCTTTATTTCAGTTCTAATTTAATTTTATTTTTGAGGCAAGGTCTGATCTTAGACTGGCCTCAGAACTTACAGCTGAGGGTGCCCATAAGCTTCTGATTTCAACTCTCCCTCTCGGGCTCTGGTGTTTCAGACGTGCGCAGCAATCTGCTTTATGCAGTGCTGGGGATTGAATGCAGGGCTTTGTGCGTGTTAGGCAAACACTATACCAACTGAGCTGCAGTCCCAGCTCACTCTGTCCTTTGTAATTCTGCATTTCATTCTGGACCAAGCAGCCTCGTAGACACCAGAAGAAAACATGCTGGGAATGGAGTTTGGTTGAGGCTTATTCTAGGTTCCAAAGCTGCAGGGGGAGAGGCTGCCTGGATGACCCTTGATTTCTGTTTAAAGAAAAGTAGAAAGCTGTATGTGTGCATGTGTGTATGTGCGTGTGTAGATGAGTGTATTCACGAGTGTATGTACATGTGTGTGCTGGCAGGGAACAGGAGCAAGCAATAGTTTCAGACTGAAAAAAAAAAAAAGAAAAATCAGTTTTTGAGTAAGAATGGTCTGAGTGCTTTGACCACAGGGCGAATGCAAATCAGTGTCCGTTTTCACTCCTGGACTCCACATTCCTTTAGGAGCTGGTGGCAGAGTCTCCAAGCTGGGTGCGCCGTCTTCATAAGTGCTGGACGGCTGCCCACCTAGGTTTGGCCTCTCAGTGCCCTTGTCTGGTTCATCCTGGGCCCGAGTTTTAAGAGAAACCCGTAAGTGGCCTAGTTTGGTTTATTTCCTTTGGTTGCTAAAGTGTTAAGGTCCGAGGAGCTACAAACATACACGCAGCAGCCGCGTGATCCTCCACAAAGATCTTTTTAGTGTCAACTTAAATGTACACAAATAGCGGATGATGATCTCTTTTATTGGACTAACATTTATCCAGTAATATCCACACACTTTTAAAACCATTGAGGCCTCCTCTTCAGGTGTTCATTTGAATAGAAATAGCTGAATGAGTGTTTTTATAATTGATCCCCTGAGAACTCAATGTCTGTGCTGCATAACCAACATTTTCCCACTGCTGAGGTTTTTTTCCCCCCAAATTGCCACTCTGCAAAATTAGGATTTTGTGTAGTTTTGATAAGAGAATTAACCTCCCACGTGCCAAACTCCCTGAGTTTGAGGGGCTCTGAGGAGCTGGCCTCAGAGGTGCCCTCTGCCTGGGACACCCAGCCGCTTCTGGGGACTTTGTTGTGTCTTGGACTCAGTGACAAAACCCGGGAGATCTAGAGAAAAGTGGATTTGACCAGGGATGGAGGCCGAGGGAGGGGAGGCGGCTCTCCCGCCCCGTCCGGAGTTGTGCTCTTTTCCTTCTAAGCTGACCAGAGACCGCTGGTCCACGCAGCTTCTCTGCACCTCCTCTGCGTCCTGAGTGCTCCCAAGGGTCTCTTTGGGGTTTTCGTTCTAGTGTTGGGGGGGTAATGATTTTTTTTTCCTATACAAAAATTTAAAATGTATTAAAGTACAAAGTTAAAAATAAACATTAACTGTATACTGTTTTTATACTATTTACATAGTATATAAACTGTGGTTTTTATATATCCCTCTGGCATTTTTATTTTTAAAATAATTTTTTTATCTGTATGAGTGTTATGCCTGGATGTATGTAAGTGCACCCGTGTCATGCAATGCCTGAAAAGAACAGAAGAGGGCATTGGATCCCCTGGAATTGGAGTTATGGAACAGTTGTCAGCCACCATGTGGGTGCTGGGATTCAAACCCAGGTCTTCTGCAAGAGCAATCAGTGCTCTTAACCACTGAGCCATCTCTCCAGCACCCCCTGTCTTTTTCTATGTGTAGCGCGTGCGCGCGCGCGCACACACACACACACACAGAATTGGAATCCCATGTCTAGTTCTCTAGTTTATAAGCTACCAGGTCTTCTCCTGGTACAAGTCTCTCCCTAGTGCCTGTTTGTCAGCAATTAGTTCAGCACTGACACAGCCACTACGAATTTATCCACTCCCCCTCCCCCCACTAAAGGAGCACTAAGTGGCTGGGTGGCTCTTTTCTGAATAAGCAGTAGTATCTGTTTCTGGTCATATGAATGTGAGACCTTTTTTTTTCTTTGAGTCAGCTCCCTGTAACCATAGCCGGCCTGAAACTCAAGCTCATTATGTAGACCAGGCTGGCCTTGACCTCACAGAGGTCCTCCTGCTGCCTCCCAAGCACTGAGATTAAAGGCATGTGCCACCACGCCCAACTGAGACTTATTTACACCAGAGTATGAAAGTTATTTAGGAAAGTTTCCCTTTGTGTCCTGGAAGTGATAGAAACTGCTGTGTACCCAGAAAGACAAGTCACAGCAGGGGAGCTGAGTGTGGCACCTGGCATGGCCATCCTGGGCCCCTAATGCCCACAGTTCTCCTCCACCGTGTCAGAACCTCAGAGTTCTCTGTCACCCGGCAGTGTTGCCTGAGGAGGCAGCCTGGGAGGGGAGTTCAGCACCTCGGCTGCATCGCTCAGAACGTAGCCTTTTGACTCTCCCTGGCCACCGGAATGTATCAGTTTATCCACAGGCTGCTTCCCCTCATGGTGGCTGAGTAGCAGCCCATATATACCATCCAGATACCATGATGTCCGAAGCTAGAAAGGGACGGTCCTCTCTGCCGCCTCCTCCTCTTCCTCCTCCTCCTCCTCCTCCTCCTCCTCCTCCTTTCCCTCCCATCTTACCCTCCCCACTTCCAAATCAACAAAGATACCCTTTCCCAGCAGTCTGGGGTTCTGCCCCTTTCATTTTCTAGAGCTTAGTCACTTAGCCATGTCTAAGCCAATCACTGGTAAGGAGAATGGCTGCCTTTCCCTCCCAAGGGGCCCGGAACAACACTGAATGCCTGGGAAGGCCCTTCTTGCCCTTCTGGGCCTGGAAGCACTGAGCCTCTACCCGCTCTACCTTGAGGCCGTCTTGGGCTGTGGCCAGTGGCCTAAGCTACAGGTTCAAGCAATCAAGACCACCCTGGCCAAGTGACCAGAATGCTGGGTGTCCCAGTGCCATTAGTTCTTGGGGCACCCAGGTCTTCCCGAGTCCCCTAAGAGCTGTGGGAATGTGCACAACTCTGCTTGCCTGGATCCCTGGTGACCCCTCCTTGTCGTCCCTTCCTCCTGTTCCTCCCTGCTCTGCCCCCTCTCCCCTTTATGTGAACAGGACATAGACTCTCCTATGGGAAGCCTGTCTTCTAGGTGCAGAGCTCTGGTAGGCTGCTATACACCACCAATGGCATCACAGCCCCTGACCAGTTACCATGAGGATGGGCATGTTGTCCAAAACTGGTCCAGTTGCGCTAATCCCGGGTGTCTGCTGGAATGTCTGTGGTTTTTTTTCCGCTGGTGTCTGTGACATGAACCTGGAGTTGGTGGTCACTCTCTCACCAGCACAGGGGGAGAACTTGCCTACTACTCCAATCCAGGATCCCTTGGCCACCAACACTACCCACAGGCATCACTGCCAGGGTGCATGGCACCCTCCCCGAAGGCTATCCTCCTAACCCTGATATCTCCACACATGGCCCCCAAGTCTGCCATTCCCACCCTCTTAGGACACTGAAGACTGAACAGCTGGCAGCCTCTGAGCAGCATTTATGCTATGACCGTGTACAAGGCGGTGCCCTCTAAGGGGACCGAGTGTCTTCTTTTGGGAACAGGGAGGCGAGAGCAGAGTCTCTTACCTGGAGTGTGGCTGTCACAGGCCTCAGGCAGTTTCTAGAGGATTCAGCTGAAAGCCGCCTCTGCTGTGCTTCTGCTCGGCGTTGTCCCTTGGGCTCCTTCCTGAGGCCCTTGCCAGCACGCCTCTCTGCCCAGGTCCCTGTTTAGCCAAGCTCAGCACATTTCCATGGCTTGTCCTCCCTCATAAATCACCTGTCTGGCCTGCTCGCACCCCACACCATTTCCAGGGAAGCTTTGCAGAAATCAAGCCTCTGGGACAGGGAGGCCCATGCATCCTCCCAGCAGCCAGCCAGGGCTCTCCCCAGCGCTGTGTGTCCTTGGCCAAGTACTTCCTCTCCACCAGGGGAGTGGGGAAACGATGAGATGACACAGATCTGGCCTAAGTTAGTGGGGTAGGACGGAGAGCTCATGATGGATGCTACCTTTCAGGGCGTCAGTTGTCACTACTGGAGACCAAAGTCACATTATGATTTCTCAAGGGGAACTAGAGAGCCATAGTGTTGTGTGTTGTTTTGTTTTGAAACAGGGTCCCATTCTGTAGCCCAGGCTGCCCTTACACTCATCAGGTGAGGGAAGCTGGTCTCAAACTCACAGCTATCTGCTTGCCTCAGCCTCTTGCCTGCTGGGATGACAGGAGTGAGTGTCGTCAGGTTTTTCATGTGAAATTTCCCATAACAAAGCAAGTCAGAGGCTGGAGATATGGCTCAGCAGTTAAGAGTACTTGCTGCACTTGCAGAGGACCTGGGTTCAGTTCCCAGCACCCACATAGGAGTGACTCACGACTGCCTGTAATTCCAGCTGAGAGGCTTCACCACCCTCTTCTGACCTCTTCAGGCATCTGCACACACATGGCATACTCACACAGACACACGCGCACATAAATAAAATTAAATCTTAAAAAAAAAATCAGGAACAAAATCAAACAACTAAATTGTTGTGAAAATCAAAGTGGTCTCTCAGATCACCAGATTCAAGACCCTAGAAAATGACTGAGGCTTAGTTGGTAGAGGGCTTACTCAGCACACTAAGCCCTGTGTCTGATCCCCAGCACTGCATAAAACTAATAGTGCTGCATACCTGTCATTCCACTCTGGAGGAGGGGAAGATCAGAAGTTCCAGGTCAGTCTGACATGCATGAGACCCTGTCTCAAAATAAAATAATAATTCCAATTCTTTACGTATGCTATCCAATGGTTTATCGTATTCTAGTAGTACGCATCTCGTTCTTATGTTGCAGACGAGACGGCTCGGCTCAGGGAGTTCCCTGGGGAGGGAGTGCCTCGACTCCTGGGCTGGCTCTTGGGTTGGTGACCATGCACAGCTTGAAGTCTCAAATGGCTTTGAAAGATGCTACTGCTAGGGCAGGGGAGGAGCGAGGGGGATACTGGGGTAGCACAGGCTTGCGAACAGCCTGATAAACCCATGGGACTCAGCAACTTTTCTTCCCTTGAGCTGAGGCTTATTTTCCACAACCCTGTCCTCCCTTTCCAGGCTCTAGCCTATATTTATTTATTTGTTTATTATTTATTTTTCTTTTCAAGACAGGGTCTCCCTATAGCTCCAGCTGGCCTGGAACTTACTATGTAGACCAGGCTGGCCTCTAACTCACAGAGATCCACCTGTCTCTGCCTCCCAAGTACTGGGATTAATGACGTGCACCACCATGGCCAGTTACCCCAGTCTATTTTAGTTTTATATTTTATTTTATGTTTATGAGTGTTTTGCCTGAATGTATGTGCACCACATGCGCGAAATGCTTATGGAGGCCATAAATGGGCATCAGAGTCCCTGGCACTAAAGTTACAGATGGTTGTTAGCTGTCAGATGTGTGCTTGGAACTGAACATCAGAGCATTCATTGCTTTTAACTGCTGAGCCATCTCACCAGCTCTCTTCAATTTCTTTAAAAAATCTCTGTGTGTGTGTGTATGTGTATGTGTGTGTGTGTGTATGTGTGTGTGTGTGTGTGTGTGTGAGAGAGAGAGAGAGAGAGAGAGAGAGAGAAACAGATACACACAGAGAGAGAGAGAACCAATGCAGGAGTGTGCCATGGTATGCTTGTTGAGGTCAGAGGACAACCTTAGATACTGGTCCTCATCTTCCATTTTGTTTGAAATAAGGTCTCTTTTTATTCTCCTTTGAGAATAAACTGACCCTTGAACTTCTAGAGATTCTCCTGTCTCTGTCTCCCATCTTGCCATTAGAAGTGCTGGGATGATAGGCATACTTTAAAACATTTTTTTAAATTTATTGTTTTTATTTTATGCATATGAGCGTACTGCCTGCATGTATGTAGGTACACCTGTGCATGCAATGCTGGCAGAGACCAAAAAGAGGGCATTGGATCCCCTGGAACTGGAGTTGTAGACAGTTGTTAGCCATCATGTGGGTGCTGGGAACCCTGGTCCTTTGCAAGAACACTCAGTGCTCTTAACCGCTGAAACTTCTCTCCAGCTGGGTGGTTAGTTTTAGTTTCCAACTTGACACAATCTAGAAGACAGTCTCAGTGACTGGCTGTTGAGCTCCACCTGGCCTGCGGGGATGTCTGTGGCAGATTGTTTTTATTGTTAGCTAGGTGGGAAAAACCAACCTGAAAATAAAACCATGCCTTGGTTTGGGGCTCCGGATTTTATTTTAGTAGAGAAAACTAGCTGAACGTAGCGCACATCATTCGAAGCTGCCTTCTGCTCTTGGCTGTGGACATGATAGGACCAGCTGTTTCTAGTTCTGGCCGCCTTGACTTCCCCATGATGATGGACTCCCTGGAACTGTGAGCTGAAATAAAGCCTTTCTCAGGGGTAAGAGCACTGGCTGCTCTTGCAGAGGACCAGAGTTCTGTTCCCAGCACCCACATGGCAGCTTACAACCATCTCCAACTCCAGTTCCATGGGATCTGATGCCTTCTTCTGGCCCCATCAGGCACCAGTTACATATGTAGTGCATAGAAATACATGTACTCATACACATAAAATAAAAATAAATCAAAACTTTCTCCCCTAAATCGCTTTTTGTCAGGGTGTGTTATCACAGCAACAGAAGTTACCAGTACACATGCAGAACTGGTTTCCACTGGGAGAGAAGGTTTTAGGTTGGTTAGCTCTGGCACTGGCTTCCTCTTTCATTTTGTGTCAGGAACAGTGCTTAGCTAAGATATTAGGGACACAGATGCGTGTCTTCGCTGTGCAAGGCTGCCTGCTCTGAGAAGACTGCACATGATGAGGCTGAGTGTCATCCTGGTCCTTTAGAGCTAATGGAAAAGGGCAAGCAAGCTACTTTTATGATCCCAATTTACAGATGGGAAAGCAGAGGCTGAGCCTGCTCAGATAACTTGCTCAGTAAACCCACAGAGCAGAGCAGAGGGTGAACTCATTTGAAGGAAGTTTCCATCTTCGTGTCACCAGCACGCACTCCCCTCCCCGTCTGGCCTCTCCCTACATGTCTTTATTTATTTATTTTTGGTCTTTTTGAGACAGGATCTCCCCATAGTCCCAGCTGGCCCGGAACTCACCATGTAGACCAGGCTGGCCTTGAACTCATAGAGATATGCCTGCCTCTACCCGTTGAGTGCTGGGATTAAAGGCACGCGCCACCACACCCAGCTCCACCTGTCTTTATTACAGCAAACTGATTTGAATTCAGAGTTAAAACGTGTTTTTCTAAAAATTGTTGTGTCACTCTCTTCTTTGCACTGTCTTGAAGGATTAACTCTTCCTCAGGCGAAGTTCTTTGAAGATGAAGGCCAAAGCCAGGAGGGGTGAGAGAGTCTGACCCATGGTGAGGCTTTGGAGGGTTCCTTCTGTACTCCGGCCTGTTTTCCCATCTCTGAAGTGGGAGGGAAGGCCGAAGGAGCCCAGGACGCAGCATGTCAGCCATGGACAGACGATCATGTCACAGTGACATTCAAATCCATTCCCAGAACTCATCACTGAAGAAATTGTACCTCTGCTTTTCTTTTTGAAGCAAATTTTAAAGCAATATTTTATTTGTTATTTTTATTTTTTGCATATGAGTGTGTTGTTTGCATGTGTGCACCTGTGTCATTCAATGCCCTTGGAGGCCAGAGGAGCGGCATCGGATCCCCTGGAACTGGACAGTTGTCGGCCACCATGTGGGTGCTGGAAATCAAACCCAGGTCCTCGGCAAGAGCAGTCAGTGCCCTCAACCGCCCTTGGAGTCATTTCTAGTTCTTGAAAAGACTTTTATTACTTGCTTGTAAGTCGGAGGACAACTTGTGGGAGCCAGTTCTCTCCTTCTACCATGAGTGGAAGGTCCTTGGGCTTGGTGAAAAGTGTCTTTACCAAATGAGCTGTCTCACCCACACTTGACTTTTCTTGACAGCTAACATCTGACCCCTCTGCCTCCCCAGCCTCCATCTTGCCACCATCTTGCCACTGTCCCTCCCTGCCCCTGCCCTTTTGATTGTTTTTCTCAGGGATGGCAAAAGGATACCTGCTGTATGACTGTCACCATGGAGATTTTAACCAGTTACTAGGGGCAGTTGAGTCATCTCACGAACTGGGGCCATCAGTCATTTCCGAGCAGGAGCAGTCCATGTGGGCACCTCAGTGCCTTATTTTCAAGCATGTGGACAGCAGACAGTCTGGTGCTTTTTAGGAAATGACCCGTGATTCTGAGTGGCAGACTTTTTTAAGTCAACGACTCTTCATCACCGGTAGGCTCACCCCACTCTTCATCACCGGTAGGCTCACCCCAAATTGCAGTAGTTCTGTTTTGGTGCTGCCTTGCATCACCAGCCCACCCTGACAAAATGTCTGGCTTTGGAATCAAAAGTCTTGCATTTTGGTCTCGGCTCCCTTACTCTGTATATGGGTGACTGTGGGCTGCCCAGGAACTCTCCAAGCCTCAGTGTCCTCATCTGGGAAGTAGAAGTGATCCTAAAACATTGCCTGCCTCAGATGGCACATGTAACAGTCACCTGGGAAAGCACATGGACAGGGTGTCATGTCAGGTGAGAGTGGTGCGTCCAGGAGAGGAGAGCAGGGCAAGGTAGAGGGGCAGAGGATGCCACATCTACACTGCTGGGCAGGGAGGCTAACTCTTCTTCCTCTAGCCCTGTACACAAGTTCCTGACCACCTTCACACAGCCCAACTGACTCCTTCTGGACCCTGCAGCCCACGTTGCAGGGCCGTGGGTCCCATGTTCTCTAGACACCCTAGAACACAGAGCATAAAAAGAAGGCTTGGCAGGAGCCATATGCGAATCTGCCAAACTCCAGAAGTAGAGGCAAGGATGGTTTACTGTCGGGGGCCATGTGCCTGCCTTGAACTATGCCCTAGTTTTGGGTTAGGCAGAAGACAATCTCGTGCACAGTGCTGTTGGAAGCAGGAGTTTTCGTTAGGCAAAATGATTTACACCTGAGGAGAAGTTTATTTTTCACCGAAGACTGAGGTCACATGAAGATCTTTGAAGGAAGCCAATCATGTCCTAAGTTATTTTGCCTGTGTTAGTATTGTTTTGCTTACTCACAGTATAAATAGGGGGGACTTAATAAAGGCAAGCTGCTTCAGTGTGACTGACAGCTCTCCTGAGTCTGTCCTGTTTCTCTCTCTCTCTCTCTCTCTCTCTCTCTCTCTCTCTCTCTCTCTCTCTCTCTCTCTCTCTCTCTCTCTCTCTCCATTTTCTCATCCTCACTCCCCGCTTTGGGTATGGTCTGATTTCTGCCGGCGAGCTCCGGCAGTTTACCCACACCCTGTCAGTCTCCAAACAGCTTTGATCCCTGCAGCATCCTGTCCGGAAGGTCCCCCACCTCCTTAGAGACCAACCAGAATTGCTGGAAAGATGGAGACCTTCTTCCCTAAGCCATTCAATAGCTGGCTCAGCAAGTCTCGAACTCAGTGGAATCCCTCACAAAAGCTCCCGTGCACATTCAGGGAAATGAAGAGAAGGTGGAGCTTTCAGTCTAGGACATCTTCAAGAGTAATACAGGTTTCTTTGTGAGGTGACCCAGACTGAGCCATTTGGAACTGGGGAGTCAGAAACAGGTACCTTGCACCTTCCCAAGCAGGACTTGGGGTGAGCCCAACTTGTCTAGGGTAGGGTGGTAATGTCAGCTCCTTAGCTGCCCCGGGGTAGAACCTTTGTCTCCATCCTTCTTGGGTACCTGGGCTGCCCTAGCCAACAAGGTACCCTGGGACTCTGGAGACTGAAGGGATTCAACTCCTTTATAGCTGAGGGTGTGTGAGTCTCATAGCCTCAGCTGTTGCTTTTATCTGCAAGGAACCACCAAACTTCCTCCTTCCTTCCTCCCTCCCTCCCTCCCTTCCTCCCTTCTTCTCTCCCCTCCCTAATTCCTTTCCTCTAGCCATAGCTACTGAGGCCAGAGACCCTTTCACACAGGACTTCAGGAAGCCACTGTTGGCCTACAAGGGTTGGCACAAAACATGAAGCTTGCCGTCCTGGACGGTCGGTTTTCTCTCCTTTCCTGACTGATGGTCTCAGAAGTTTCCAAAGAGAGAACCAGGGGGGCTGAGAGAGGGCTCAGCAGTTAAGAGTGCCTATTGCTTTCACAGAAGCCCTGAGTTCAGTTCCCAGCACCCATGTTGGATAGATCCTAGCCACCTATAACTCCAGCTGCAGGGGATCTGATGCCCTCTTCTGATGCTCCAGAGGTTCTCCTCTGGGTAACCACATGCATATGGCATACACAGACACAGACATACACACACATAGACATAAAAACAAATAGTTTTAAAAATAATTGGTGGATGAAGAATCTGCAAGGTGAAGGTGTCTTTGTTCTTCGTTTCTTCTCCTGACAAAACAACCCAAGGGAAATTCTGGCTCACAGGTCAAGGTACAGTCTGTCATGGACGGAAGTCAAGGCAGCAGGAGCTTGAGGAAGCTGGTCATATCCCATCTCAGTCAGAAAGCAGAGAGCAACGAACACATGCTTTTGCTCAGCATCCTTCCTTCATTTGCACAGTCCAGGATCCCAGCCAGGGAATGGTACCACCCACAGTGAGCGGGCCTCCCACCCCAAATAATACAGTCAAGACAATCCCCCGCAGTCATGCCGTGGGCCATCTCCCAGGTGATTCTAGGTTCTGTCAGGTTGACAGTCAACACCATCGCAGGAGGTCTGTGAGGTCACATGAGCATCAGCCACTGAAAATTCGTGAACCACACCCAGGCGAGGAGCACCCAGTAACTGGGGTGTCTGTTGCTCTCCAGAATGATGGGGCTGACTGTGAGCTGTGGCCACTGCATCAAGAGAGAGGACTGCAAAGTGTATCACTAGCCTGGGAAAAGAGCCAAACTCAAAACTGCAAGTGAGGTTTCTCCCAAGGGCACTGGAGTCCTCTTTGCACCACTATAAAGTTAAAAGGTCACAAATCGCACCATTGTTCAGCTGGAGGCTGTCTGTATAATCACAGTCAGGTCTGTGCTCTTGAGCCAACTGGTGCCCATCCTGAGCAAGCAGAAGGTGGTCCAGGAAGCCTTGGGTTGAGTGTGAATCTCAGCCCCACTAGGGCACTGGTAACTTCTCCAAGCTCCTGTCTCACGGCATGAGAAAGCACTTTCTCCACAGATGGTTGGGAAAACTAAATGAGACCGTGGTTAGCGTGGTGCAAACAGCAGCAGTAAAACGGGTTGCCTTCTCTCTCAGCATCTGCTCCCCGTGGACCTTACCTTCCTCCAGGGTTGGCTTTCCTATTGAGATCCCCACCACAGAGAGGCTCCTGCTTACAACACACCTATCTTGAACTTCAGGGCGCATGAAGGGGCCAGCTGAACACATAGGCCAGGGGTAGATTTAGGTTTGGGTTTGGGGGCCCTGGAGCTTAGATAATCTGAGGCAGTATCTTATAAAACTTAAAGCTGAGAGTTTACTCTGGGCCTTGAAAGGGCCCTGGGCTGGGAAGCAGGGAGTTTGGGTTGGACGAGCTTCCTGCACGACCTCACTGGTCTGTAGGTCACACACCACCTCTGGGCCCAGAGCATTTGTGTCTGTGTATCTCATATAATAGTCCCCTCCTGAAGCAAAGACTGGGGAGGCTAGAGGAAGAGGGCAGGAGCCCCTGCACCCCATCTAAGTTCATTAGTGGAAAGAGAGGCTCTTCTTGAAATCCTGCCATGTCTTTCAAAAGCCTTGCTTACGTGGCCTCTGTTGTGGACTCAGGCTGCCTGACTGATCACTTTAGTCAGTTGGCCATTGGGGGTCCCAGGCTGCAGCATGCCAGGCCCATATGAGCAGGCCCAGCTTTGGATGAAGACTCTGCTCCAGGGCTGCCTGCACTTGTGGCTGCCCTGCCTCTGTCACCTATTCCGTACCCCCATTTCATGCCCCCACTCCCCCTACCCCCCCTTTCCCTAGTCTCTCCTCGCTCCCAGTTTCTCCCTCTTACCTTTCTCCTAGCCTCTCCTAGGGTGACTGAACTCCGGAAGCTTTTCTCCCTCTGAGGTTGTCTTTTAGAGTCCACCCATTTCCAGGCTCACACAGAACCCCCGTCCTGACTCATGCAGCCCACCCCAACTCATAAGGCACCCCCAAACTCATGAAGCGCCCCCCCCCCGCGCAGGCTCATGCAGCACCCCCTGCTCACACAGGCCCCTTGAGACATCCTGGTGATGAGGAGCCGACCAGTCGCCTGGAAAGGGCTGACAGCAGACACAGCCCTGGTCCGCAGAGCAGGTCCCCAGCCAGCTGGTGCGGATGGGCCCGAGCCAGGCCATTATTGCCTGGTGCAGAGGTCGAGAGCCGCGGAGTGGCTGAAGCACTAATGAAACACAAATGGGACATCTGTGTTCAGGAGTTCAGCAAACCATGGAAAGCCAACTTTGCCAAGTGTTTATGTACTATCCCCGTGCTGAATGCGCCTGCGCTGAGGCGACCCAGAAGGCGCTGTCCTGAGTCTCTGCACTTTACCTGCGGTGGCTTCCCTTGTCCTAGGAGCTGTTGGGGTGGAGATGTGGGGCTTCCCCAGACTTTTGAGCACATCAAGAAGAGTGCGTGTGTTTGTATGTCGGTGTGTGTTTGTGTGTGTATGTTCCTCAGAGGCCTCCATCTCTACCTTGCTCTAAGCTCATCACTTCATGAGAGCACAGGGCTTGGACAGGTGGAGTCCTGAGTTTGGGAGCACAGTGGGATTGTCAGAAAGAATGCTCAGAGATTCGGAGAAGTCGTGCGTCCCTCGGCCTGCTGATCTCGCCTGGGCACACTCGGCAGCCATGTCAACCTCCCAGGTCCCTGGGGTAAGGAAGGGTGTCCTTGCCGCCTGATCAGCTCAGGGACCTGCTCTTCCTGGTGCTGGGGCTCCCTCTGTTAGCTCAAGTTTTTCTGGATGGTTGCAACCCCTGGCTTGGAGGAGGAGGACCCGGGGGACTCCCCAAGGCACTTTCCAGGACACTTTGTGGGACTGAGAGTTTGGCTGGAGGCTGAGTTAACAGGTTGTAGAACCTTCCAGTAGCTGCTGTTGTCAGCATGGCCACAGGCCCACCATGCTGCAGGTGAAGTCCAAGGTCAGCACCGACCATCCTTCCTGATCACCATTTGACCGACCCATTGTTGCTTCCTCAACAACCCTGGAAGCGCTGGGGTCACTTTGCTGGGTTGTCACAGTGCGTGTCACAGCTATCCCAGTTTCTCCCTCTTGCCTCTCCTAGGGTGACTGAACTCCGGAAGCTTTTCTCCCTCTGAGGGTGTCTTTTAAAGTCCACCCATTTCTAGGCTCACACAGAAACCCCCTCCTGGCTCAAGCAGCCCACCCCAATTCATAAGGCACCCCCCAAACTCATGGAGCGGCCCCCCAGGCTCATGCAGCACCCCCTGCTCACACAGGCCCCTTGAGACATCCTGGTGAGGAGCTGTGACGCGCACTGGGTGGCTTTCCTCTCAGATCTGCCGTCTGTGGATCCACCTCCACCCTGGTGCTGACAGTCCAGGGGAGTCAACTCCGCCTCCAGCTGCAGAGGGCCAGGCATGTTTGGCGTAAGGCCCCATCCTTCTGGCCGTTGGAGCTGAGCAGCACATTTACCAGTTCCCTGTGGGGACTTTGGTGAAAGAGCTTACGGAAACCCTCCTCTTTTAAACAGTGGCTATTTCTTTTGCTTGCAGCCCAAAGCATCACAGGTTAGCCTGTGACTGCAGAACTTTCAGCTTCCACAAGACACCAGCTCTGTCTACAGCAAACACTGCACAGGTCACAGACAGGCTATAGGGGCCCTCCCCAACTCAGTCCCTACAGCAGCTCTGGAGGGGGCAGGTGTGGACATAACTCAGTGATGAGAACAGCACGGCTAAGGAAAGAGAGCACCTTGGTGACAGAGCCACTACTCTGACTCAGGAGCAGGAGTCGGGGCAGGGCACCTGAAGATGGCAGGAGCTCAAGATAACATCACAGATGCCACTGTGAGCTGGAGGGCACCACACCTTTGTGACAGTGCAGTATCCCCAGCTTGACCCTGTCCTGGGTGGGTAGGAATGACTCTTGGTCACAACTACCATGGCATTGATTTCCTGCCTACTGTATACCACACATTGCACAAACAACCTCCACTGTATCCCCAGAAAAATACATTTCTGATGAGGAAACAGAGGCACAGGATAGTAATTAGAATTCTGTGCTGCTGCAGGTTTTAAGCATCAACCCAAACTAAAAATCAGGCCCAATCTCTTTTTTGTTATTTTTTGGTTTTTCAAAAAATGTGTTTATTATTTTATGTGTACTGCCCACATGTATGTAAGTGCACCCATGTCATGCAATGCTCACAGAGTTCAGAAGGGGTATTGGATCCCCTGGAACTGGAGTTACAGATGGTTGTTAACTTCCATGTGGGTGCTGGGAACTGACCCCCAGGTCCTCTTCAGGAGCAGCCAGTGCTCTTAACCACTGAGCCATCTCTCCAGTCCCCTGTTTGTTTGTTTGTTTGTTTGTTTGTTTTTTGAGACAGGGTCTCTCTGTAGTCCTGGAACTCACTATGTAGACCAGGCTAGCCTGGATCTGAGGTTCACCTGCTTCTGCCTCCTAAGTGCTGGAATTAAAGGTGTGCACCACCACGCCCATCCGCTCTTCCTTTATGAGGCACATACAGCGGTCAAGGAACAGAGTTCTGCGGGGGGGGGGGGGGGGATACCGACCTCTGCTGAATGGGGGCCTTCTTTGGGGGTGCTCCAGGCCCTGGAAGGGGGAGCTGCTCCTGGTAGGAGAATAGAGATGGATGTCCCAACTGTCTTTCCATGAAACTGAAGGGCCAGAGGCCAGGATGATGGACGGTAGACACTGCTGCCCCAGAGCCCTGGCACTGAGGAAGGCTGGGGCAGGGAAGATGCCTGGCTTTGCACTGCCATGCCTGAACTCAGCCCCAGAGTGCTTGGTAGGCAGAATGGGGAGCAGTGAACAGGCTTCCCTAAGCTATTTCAGGCCTGAGAGCCCGAGCGTGTACCACTCACTGGAGCGAGGAGTTGGATGGTGACTCAGTCCCATGTATCTCAGTTTCCAAAGATAAACAGTTTCTGTACATTTCCTGCAGATGGGGGTTATATTTAATATCACTGGGTAAGAGAGCTGGAGGCAGAGGACAGGAAGTCAGAGGACGTGGGCAGCATGAGTGCAGATGTCTGAGGTCTGACACGTGCTTAGGAGTGGGCAGGAGTGGGCTTCAGTGGGAGGCGTGGGTGGGCCGGCACAAAGGTGGAACGACCTCAGAGGTGGCTGAACTCAGTGATGGTGACTTTGGAGTCTGAGGTCCAGGCCCTGGAGTGGGGCACCACGGCCCCCCTGCCTTGGTCCTGACTTTCTTCTTCCCTCAGACTCCTGCCCTGGCCCTGGCTCACAGGAGTCACAGGACGGTCAGGCTGAGAGCAGGTGCATGTTCTACCATCCTTCCCCTAAAGTCACTCAGAATGTCAGTTGACCCACTCGGAGATGGTGCTGTCAACACCACAGCAAAGCATGGGCTCCAGTCCCAGCTAGTTTTGACTCTGATGTGACCTGCAGGCAGCTTCACCTTTTTGAGCAGTCTTCACCTACAAGGCTTTCCAGAGGCTGGTGTGCTGACGTACGAGTAAAAACAGCTGGCACAATACCTCACACATAGTGGGTGCTGCATAAACACTTCCCTGCCCCAAGATGTGGTAGGTACTCAGGGTGATCAAAGTACACATTGCAGGTTTCTGTCCTGAATGGGGTCTCTCTGACCGAGGAGGCAGAACCCATCTGTCAGTCATACCCCTCTGGATCAGTTATATAGTCATCAGGACCCCTAGGGCAACAAGTGGCAGACGACAGCTCACATCTTGAGCAGATCCTTGCAGCCACGCAGACCGGGTGTGGATAGCTTTGGCCACAGTTGGGTACAAGGGTCTAATTGATGTGGTAGGGGCCTAGACTTGTACTTGCAGTCTTAGGAGGGCTCTGTTTCCTCCTGGTGCCAAGACAGCTGCCAGAGCTTCAGGCTCACATCCTCCCTCCCAGGATGCCTGTCTCCTGCTTTAGCCCACACGGAAGGCTAGAGATGAATCCTCGTGTCTCAGTCGGCCTGGGTGAGCCTGCAAATCTTTGTGGATACCTGTGGCCAGGATGGCCGTGTGAGGCAGATGTCTACTGTGTGACCTTTCCTGTAGAGGTCCACATCTCCCCTCCTCACTGACTGGCACCTTGACATGTGACATCCTCTGGCCAACGAGTGAGCAGTGGTAGTATGTCTGAGTAGGCTCTGACACTCTTGGTTTCTCTCTCCTTCTGGAAGGCTCTGGATCAAAGGCGAATCTTCCAGCTTGGATCAAATGTGCAGATGACATACAGGACAGAGTTGTAGCTGCAGTCGGCATGACTTTCACTTGCTGTTGAAGGTTACTGTGTTACATACCACAGCAGACTAGGACAAAGCCAGACTAGGTCTGGGTGCCTGGAAACAGCTGCTATGCTCACACAGGCAGATAAGGGATGAATGGTTCCCAAAGCTCTGTGAATCCCCAGGGAGCCTCTGGGCCTGGGTTAGAGCTCAGTCAAGAGTGAGTATGGCCCATGGGTTTTAGTACACTGAGCCAGCTGCCCAGGGACAGAGCTTTAGTCACCAGTAGAGGGATCACAGGGCTCTGGCTACTTTGGCTATAGCCAAGGATAGCCATGTGCAGGAGCCTGTTTGGAAAAGAGCCCCCCAGCCCACTGGCAGCCGCCTAGCCAATACTCCTGTAGGCTGATGGGTAGGCTTCTTAGACAAAGGAACCTGCAGGATGAAGGGAGAATGTGGGAGGTGGCCAGGCCCCCGCCAGTGCCTATGTACTACTGTGTGCCTGGTGGCTTGAATACCAGATGCCTGTCTTAGGAGGAAAACTGGGCTCCAAAAATCAACGAATTGACTTGTTGCCACTCAGCTGATGCTGTACGTAGTACCAGGGATGTCAGAGAGACACAAGTGGACAGATGAGCCCCTTAAGGGGACCCATGCTGTCTTTCTTCCCTGTGGACCCTGGGCCAATGAGCCTTGCACTGTCTTGGCCAACCCTCTGCTCCTCTAGTCACTTCATAGACTCTTTCTTCTTGGGTGCTAAAAGAGAGGATGGCATGGTGAGCTGGGCCGGGGGGATCCTGGTCCGGAGTAGGCCAGTTTCACCGTGCACTCAAACTCCCCTGTGTGTGGGGTCTGCTTGGGAATGGCTCTAGGCCCCTGCCTGTGCTCAGTAGCATAAGCTGGAGGAAGATCCTGAAGTCAAAGTGTGTGTCTACAGTAGCGAGAGCAGTGAAGTGACCAGACTGCTCCGGGAGCCCAGCCAGAAGCAAGAGCCATTTCCTTACGGGGGCCATAGAGTACGGACGTGTTTTCTGGACGTGTAGGGAGAGCTGAAGGGGAGACTCGTGGCCTGCAGCAGCCCTGATGCTTCATCGCAGTCACCATCACGTATCAAGGTGACCTTGGCCAGTCTTTGCCGACCTTTTTAAAGCATGTTCTGACCGAAGCCTCCTTTCACAGTCTCAACTGCTCTTGTGGGGACTGACGTGGGGGTGGGGGTGGGAAGGACTTATCCATCACTCCCATACAGGGTTCCTGGGCATCGGCACAGAGGAGGTGCTTGGCTACCTCATGGGATGCGGCCTGGCCTGTGGTCTCCCTACGTGTTTCGGTGCCCCTCTGGCATGTGAAGGGACGTGCACCCAGGTCCCCTCTCCCCAGCAGCTCCCAGGCTGGGTACTTTTTCTTGCTGGGTCCTTTCTGGACACAGAGGAAAAGACCTTCTCTGAATCCAGGCTCTGGCATCCCCTTTTCAGCAACTGTGGGACTGATTGTTCCCACCCCTGCTCCCCCCCCCAGCCTCCACAGGGGTGCTGGGCAGACCCAGAGCCTCCGAGAGGCTGTCCTTGTGGGCCTCTGCCATCCGTGAATCTGGGTGCCTGTGGAGAAACGGGACCCTGCAGGCAGCCTCCCTCCCGCCCCAGCCCAGTCCTCATCCTGCTCCCAGCACGCCACCTCTTCTGCCACCACAGGCTTTCAACGGTAATATCTTTGTAGAGTTTTTTCTTCTGACTATAACATGAATATGAGTCTATTGTGGAAAATTTGGAAAACACACAGATTGACAAAGAAGCAAATAGCAGATAGCTGTGGCTACTGTTCGGCTGGTTTGTGCTCCGAATGGATCTCCTTGCTTCTCTGACTCCTGCATTTGAGTTTTCTCAACTTGACCGTCTTATGTGGTGACTATTGTGAGAGAAAGCAGATCCTCTTGAAGCCTCTGCATACCTGTGCCTCTTTTCATTTCTCTGTCTTTCTCTCCCTCCCTCCCTCCCTCTCCCGCACCCATCTCCTTCCCTCCCTTCCTTCCTTCCTTCCTTCCTTCCTTCCTTCCTTCCTTCCTTCCTTCCTTCCTTCCTTCCTTCCTTCCTTCCTTCCTTCCAATACAGGGTCCTGTGTATCTCAGGCTTGTCTCAAATTGCTGTGTAGCTGAGGATGACCTTGAACCCCTAACCCTCCTGCCTCGACCTCTGAGTGCTGGGAGTACAGATGTGCATCCACATGTCTGGTTGATGTGATGGTGGCCATGGAACCCAGAGCCTCGTGGGCCAGCACCCTGCCAAACGAGTCCCGGCTCCAGCCCGCTATGTTCCAGCACCAGGGCAGCTTAGCAGACACTGTCCTCCCATTAGCTCTCTTGCTGTTTCTTGGACGCTGTTCCCTTCCTAGGGCATTCCCACATTCCTATCAAGGGCTTTTCTCCTGCTCTGACCAGTATACCTTCTGGTCTCTGGCTACCCACCTCTACTTAAGAGTGAAGATATCACTGAGAAGACACTTTCAGCTCTGGAGCAGGACTTGCAAACCCACTCTAAAATGGCTTGGTGGCCACCTGACTGTTCTCCTAGGACTTCAAAAGGTCCAAACGCGTAATCATCTCTCTCAGACATTCCATTCCCCTCCCAGGAGAATCTCCAGATTCTGTAGGGGCAGGAAGGATGTGCTGGGAGGGTGAGGTGCCAGGTGGCCCCCAGGATCCTGAACCGAGGGGGCACAGTGGGCTGGGGCTCCCCATGCTCTCTGTGTAGAATTTTTCTTACCCCGCCCATTTTTATCAGGGTCCCCTTAGGCCGGGGGTTACTATAACATGGGCTTTGTTTGCACAGCCAAGTAAATTTCATTCTGTCTCCTGCTGAGGGTGGAGGTGCCCTGAGTATGGGTGGAGAGAAAACTGGCGAACGGTGACTACTGGTACTGGTTTGCCTAGGGCCATCCCTGCCTTAGCTCTGGTCTCCCCCAGTGACCCCCAACCCCTGTGTCCCCCCCAGCCACCCCACCCCCCACCCCAGCCAGCCCATCTCCCGGTCTCCTGGATTGATTTCTCCTCCAGCTATCTTTTCCCCAACCCTCTGGTCTTCAGTTCCACCTGTCCCCCGGCCTTCTGATGGCCTTGGTCCCTGGCTTTCAAGTCCCCCTGGAGGGGTGCTGGAGCACTTGCTTTTTGCCCACCTTCCTGGCCATATTTTGAATCAACTAGGTTTAATCCCCCAGGTGAGCCAAGTCAATTCCCCCTGGCCCATCAGCTGCACAAAATTTTGTTCCCCTCGTATCTGTTGGTCACTTTCCAGGTGCTCGCCTCCTGAATCCGTAGCTCTTCGTTCTGTTATCATCACTGCAGGGAACTTCTCAAACCGGAAGGAAGGATGTGTCTCCTCCCTCCTGCTTCCTGTCAGCCCCATCTTTCGCTTTTAGACATCACTACCCATTGGACTCCTGGCTCCCGGCCTGGCTTTCTCTTCTTCTCCCTTCTACCCAGCTCCAAGTGTTTGATGATACCAAGAACATCTCAAATCAGCTCCACAGCTCTTGCGTTTTGGTTCTCAACTTAAAAGGACCGGTGTCTGCCCTCTGAACCTCCACTACTTCATTGTCTCCTGGGTCTTCTGACTGGTTTCAAAGCTAAGGTACCATTCCGTGGGCTGGGTGCTGTGTGCCTGGTTCTTTCCAGGTCTGAGCACATCTTTGGGGTTCTCTCTCTGGGCTGCTCTTTCATTACTCTGGAACCCTGGAGTGACCGCCCTGCTGCTTCCTGGTGTTGAGTTTGACGGCAGAAGAGGCTTGGCCAGCTGCAGGTTTTCCTTTTTGTGGGCAATTTGCCTTTTATGCTTTCATTGCAGAAAAACTCTTTTGTCCTTGATGCTCTGTGAGGTAAGCAGGTGATGTTTCAGCGTTCATGGTTGCTGTAGAGAAGGTCTCCCGAGCAAAACACCTGCTATCTTCATCAGATCAGCTGTTCCTGCTTTCAAGAGTCAGTCACACCCGCCTTTTCGACTATCAGAAGATAGGATCAGGGGTCATTAGACCCTCACCTGAGATTCCAACCATTTGTTTGTGATTCTACCCTAATTACACCTCGGGGTCTTATACTCTGGGGAGGTTAATGGAAGTGGAGAGCTCCTTCTATTCAGCTGTGGGAACCCCATAGCTAAAGACTTTTCAGTGTGGCTTCTTTGGGGTTATCCATGTTCCTGCCAGTAATTCTTCACTCCTGCTCTCACTAAGTCTGATATATTGGTTCCTCTGGGTGAACTTTGGTGGAATTGGACTTTGGTTTGTCACTGGGGGTCTTAGGAGGAGGGAGTAGACATCTTTATACCTCCTCAGGGAAAGAATTCTCACAGTGACTCTGAACTATGTTTTTGGAGCACTGTATAGATAAATTTTTTGATCTGTTAAAAAGTTATCCAAAGGGCAAGTGTGATGGCACACGCCTTTGGTCCCAGCACTTGGGAGGCAGAGGCAGGTGGATCTCTGTGAGATCAAGGTCAGCCTGGTTTACATAGTGAGTTCCAGGCCAACTGGGGCTGCAGGGAGATCCTGTCTCAAAATGACAAGAAAAAAAAAAAAAAGTTATCCAAGCAGGAAGTGGTGACACCAGCCTACAATCCCAGCATTAAGGAGGCAGAGGCCAGAGGTTTTTCAAGTTTGAGGCTGGTCTGTGCTGTATAGTAAGACCTTTACGAAACATGTCTGTTTACAAGGAAGCATGATGATGCTTGACTTTCTCCTAGAGTTCCGTCCCTGGGAGTCTCTTCTGCAGGGCCCTGCTCCACTGCTTTCTGAATTCTCTTGTCTCTCCTCACTCTTTTCTCTGAGCTCTTCCAGCACACCATGGTTCCGTTTGGGGATGTCTTCCCCTCTGCTTCCTCGGCAGGAGCCATCTTTCTCGACTCTTCCTGCTGTCCCGCTGATCTGTCTTTCTGTCTTGAGTTGTCCTCTCTGTCTCTTCAGACTGAGGAAGGCTTTTCTGGATCCCATCGTCTTCAGGTCAGGACTTGGTTTCTCCTGGACTCCCCTCTCGCTCCCACTCCCTTCTCTCCCTTCTGCACCTCCTTGTCTTTTGCTCCTGCAGAGTTCCAGACGATTCCTTTCATGCCTCCCCAGTGGAGCAGCTCACCCCAAACTCTGGGCTGTGCTGGAATGCACTTGGATGCTCACCTACAGGGTGGGCTGCTCTTCTGTCAGACCTTCCCCAGGCATCTGAGGTCAGTCCCCCTCCCTCTGTCCCTCATTGCTTTTGTGTGTATCTTTGAGGCAGTCTCTCATTATGTAGCCCAGTCTGGCCCAGAACTCAAAGCAATCCTCCTGCCTCAGCCTGTCAGGGCTAGCATTTCACACATGAGCCACCACATCCTGCTGTTTCTTTTCTTCCTGAGGCCTGTGGAATTCTGCCCACTTTTTTGTAATGAGGGCATGGCCAGGGAGAGCCATGGGGAGCAGCACAGCAGAGAGCAGAGTCTGTCAGACACAGCTCCCACCATCTCTGACCCAAGTGTCCAAATAAGTATTCGGCTAGTTAAAATGTACGCACAGACAGAACCAGGGTTTAAAAACTCCTGCTTAATTCCGTTCCTTTCCAAGGGGACTTGTCTTGTTTTTGAGGTGGCTGTTGTCTTTTACGTCCTTTATTCTACTTACACTATTCTCCATAACGCTATTATACCAAGAGGGCTTTTATAAGGTGTTACAATACTCCTTGTTTTTAAAAATATATTTTTTATTATTATGTTTATTTTATGTGTATGAGTGTTATACCTATATGTGTGTAAGTGCACCCATATTGTGCAACGCCCATGGAGTCAGAAGAAGGCATCAATATTCCCCTGGAACTGTAGTTATGGACTGCTGTTAGCCATTGTGTGGGTGCTGGGAATCGAACCCCAGGTCCTCTGCAAGAGCAGCCAGTGTTTCTTTACCGCCGAGGCATCTCTCCAACCCCAGTGCTCCCTGTTTTAAGTCCCCTTTGGTGTTTCTTATTCAGCATTCCTCCCGACGGTGAGCTTCTGATGGCTCCTAGTTCCCTGAGCCCTGAAAACTTCCTCTGGTGATGTGTGCAGTCCCTTCTGGCAACTGTTTCAGGGGGATTGTTAGGACTCAGGGCAGAAGAAGCAGTGGCGTGTGTGCTGTTGGAAGCTGAGGCAGGGACAGGAGCAGAAACGGAACGGGTGCTTGGATCCTTGGTCTAGGGACTGACCAGCTGACAAGTGGCCAGCATCCACTCGGACTATGATGTGTTCAACATCCTCCTGCATGGCCTCTGAGAATGAGTGGACACAGGTAAATAGGAGCCAGACACAGTGGGTATGGAAAGAGAGTTCTCAGGAGGGGTGTGGTCTGAGTGGTCTGCACTGGGTAAGCTGGACTGAGCTCTAAGACCCACCCGTGGCACCCAGACTCTGTGGGTCATGTCTCTCATTCACCCTGTCAGTACACCTCTGTGGAATTCTTAGGCTCCTTGAACCCCAGGGGTCCACGGTCCAGCCCACTGGACCAGCCCGAGTGGAGAATGAGTTCTGTGATGGGAAGTGAAGCAGACTGTGGCAGCGGAGTTGACCTCACACCCAAGCAGACCCTGGGTCCTGGTGCTTCTGCTGTGTGAATGGCTGTCTTCTCCATCTTCCCTGTTACCGGATATCCCCCTGTTACCTGATATAACTGTCTGCCTATGCCCTGTCCAGGAGCTTTGGGAATGCAAGGCCCATTTCTTTTTCACTTTGCCTAGCACACAGTAGGTACTCAGTAAATGAGTCCACTAACGAGAGAAAGGCCTCCCCATCGTCACTGCGGGCTCCCCAGGTACCCACATGCCCCTGAGTGCATGCAGGGCACACCTTTTACACATGAGCCCCTTTAAGGCTAACAGGATTCATTCATAATTACACAGTTAAGTAAAATTTATGTTTGGTGAAATTGGCCGGGCTCCCTGAGGGCAGCGTAAGCCAGAGAGATGCTTCGTTTTCAAAGTCCCGGCTCCCGGTTTAAAGTAGTTTGTCATTCTTTTGTGGCACTGGTTACGAGGTCCTGGAGGCGTGCGGATGCTTATTTACTGATCCACAGATGACGGATGGTAGATCCCTGCTTCGTTTGGAAGGGAAAACTCGAACAGCTTGTGTGCACCTCTCCACTCGGACATTAAATCAACATGGCTCTATTAGTGGCCTTGCGATGCCAGCTGAGCTGTCTCTGAGCCTGTCACGGTGATGTCTTCATCTGTAACCAGAGCAGACGTGAGCTCCTGGCAGCTTCAGGAGGTGACAACAAATCCAATTAGCTCCTCTCCATGGTGCCACAGTACTACTGCGAAACGGCCTGACAGGGAGGGCAGCTACGGACCAGCACGGTGGGACACAGCATTTGCTAGGGGAGAGGGAGAGAGGGAGAGAGAGAGAGGGAGGGGGAGAGAGAGAGAGAGAGAGAGAGAGACAGAGAGGGAGACAAAGGACCAAGCTTAATTGTTGGAGTGACTTTCTACATGAGACCAGCCAGTCCCTCCCGTCCCCATGTGGCTAGCATGACTGCCAGGAGCCCAGCTGATAGTCCCTACTTGGAAACCTTGCTTGACTTTGATGGTGTTTATCTTGGAGGACAATAATTTCCTCCATTCCCCTTTCTTCTCCGTCCTTCCGGCTTGCTTCCTTGTTTGCCCTGCAAATGTGGTACTGGTGTGTACAAACTCGGGCATTTCTCTAAGTCAAGATGGGCATCAAAAACTAGAAACTCCCTCCTAGAGGCACAGAGGAGGTGGAGGTGGGGGACATGTGGGCAGAGTAGCGGGCAGGGATGTGGAGGCAGGGCAGAGGCCCATTGGAAAAGTCCCCAGCTTGGGGCATCCTGTAGGTACTTGGGGGAGGAGCTCCAGATCAGAGGCTGGGATGTTGGCTTTGTGTGAAGGCGTGGAGGAGGGTCCAGGCAGGGCTCCCGGAGAATGAAGAAAGTCATCAGGAGAGGAAGCTCCAAAGACAGCCCGACTCCAAGCCAAGCAGCTGGGGGAGTCCGAGTGTTCACGAGCATTCCCATGGCCTTAACAGTTTCTTCAGTCATTTACTTCTGAAGAACAAGTCCCCTGCAAGCCATGGGACACTTACAGCCAGCCCCCCAGGCTCCGAAGACCCTTCCTGGAGTCAGACATTCTCTGTGTTCCAAAAGTAGCCTGGGAGGAGACGAGGAGAAGGGCTCAGGCCTGGGGACAGTTCTACAGAAGGGACCCTTGAGGTCTCGGGATGCGAGAGGACATGGAGGAGGAGGGGAGGAGAAGAGTCGAGAAGAGGGAGATGGAGGAAGAAAAGAGAAGACCTCCAGCCACTGCCATACATGCCCACTCAGCATGACTTCTGGGTGAAGCCCCATCCTTCCACCATGGTAGAAGGATGGAATGACCTAGGTGCCCTTGAGGGAGCGGGTACAGCGGACAGACACCCTCTTCAGGGTGTGACTTAGTCAGTCTGGGGGCCTTGCACACTGCACTCATGGGCTCTGAGCTTCCAGTATGTTCCTCTGTGAACAGGGCAAGGAGCATGGGCCTCCTGAGGATGCAGCAGGCAGCAGAGGGAGAGACTGAGAGACTGGCACCTAGGCACCTTCTTCCCTTCCGTTTCTGGGCACCTCTTAGCTCTTCCCTTTTGGTAAGCACCCAGAATGGAAAGAAACAGGAGAATGCCCCTGGAGTTTCAGAAACATGAACAGGGCCAAAGTCACATTCCGGGAATGGCTCGGTATGCTCTCTTGCTGGAGAGAGGCAGTGGGCGGGAATCTGCTGGCCTAGCTGCTGGAGCCAGCGGGACTGCAGTCAATGGCTAACGGCTGGCAGTGCAGGGGTCTCTGCTGCCAGCTCAGTGGTGGGCTGTTGCTTTCTGCCATAAGCTGGTACCATCTACCTGTAGGGGCTGGCAGCAGTCGGGCCCTTGGGGTGAGGAACAGAAAGGAGAGAGGCTGGGGAGAGGGGAAGGGACCAGGAAGCCGCTTTGTGATCCTTCTTTCAGAAGCAGGTTGTTGGGAATGTACATCATCACACTCCAGCTCATTCCAGATTAATTGGGCAGGATGTGGAGGCAGCTGGCTGCTGTACAGAGCAGCGGAAGAGTCAACGGGCGCTGCATCACCGTACAGCTTTTGGAGCGGGCCCCAACGCTGCCAGGCATAATTATTTTCAGCAATGTCTTTCTGCCACTGAAACTTAGGACTGTGGACTTTGGCATATGAGCTAAGCACCGATTTGCAAGCTCACAAATTGATGAGATCCTTGATGTAAGATGCTGTACCATGCCTGAATTCGAGGAAGATGGCCTCTGCCCTCTATGCCTGGGGATGGTGGGAACTGTTTGGAAGGAGTTCTCTGTGTGTATGTCTGTCTATCTGTGTGTGTGTGTGTGTGTGTGTCTGTCTGTCTGTATATACCTCTGTGTGCTTATGCATATGTCCGTGTATGTGTGTATCTGTGTCTGTGTGTATATCTCTGTGTCTGTGCATGAGTCCAAGTCTCTCTCTCTCCCTCTCCCCCCGCCCCCCTCTGTTGTGGAATGAGGCTGAGGCACCCAAGGGCCAGCTCGCAAAAGAAAGGGTCTTAGAGTCAACCTGCACTCCTGCTCCAAAGGAGCAGTGCCCTCATCTCTGCCAGCAGTCCCTTCGCGGCTTCATGTGGCCCCCAGGATAGACCGGTGGCTGCACTTGATCCCACCGCCTCATTCCCTATTTACTTTGTTTGCAGTCTGGTGATTCATTTCTTAGTTCTGGCTCCATGAGACTTGGGGCTCCTTGGGAGAGCTGTGTTTTGTCATCTCAAGCTTAGAGCAGACACGGAGTGTTTGTGCAGTTGGCCACCCTGGATGGGAGGCTGATGGTTGGACTGGGGGTTGCTCAGCAGTGGAGGGCTTGCCTAGCATATGTAAGACCTTGGATTCCATACACCTAGCACCACACAAATAAGTACATGTGTCAAAAGTTTTTTGTTTTTGTTTTTTTAAAGACCCGTGGAGCCAGAGAGACGGCTCAGCAGGTAAAGGCACTTGCCACCAAGCCTGATAACCTGAGTTCCATCCCTGGGACCTACATGGTAGAAAGGGAGAATTGACTCCTTCAGGTTGTTCTCTGACCTCCACACGTGTGCCATGGTGTGAGTGCACATAAATACACACAAAAATAAAAATTTAAATCCAAGATAAAAAAGACCAATAGTCAGCAACGGTGGGAAGGGGTGAGGACAGGAGAACCAGAACCAAGGAAACTACACAGAGTAGAAGTTCATATTCCAGGTAAGAGGAACCTACCCAGAGCCATGGCCTCGCAGGTGTTAAAAATGGCTGTTGAATCAGCAAATGTGCAATGAAGGTAGACAACATCACTGTAGCAAAAGCTAGCACTGTGTGTGGCCACATACTGAACAGAAAACTGTGGTCTTTTCTGCTGGCTTTGGTGCACCTCGTGGGTCCTTGCTACTGGGTAGATATGAGTTTTCCTCCAAGGGGCGTGCTTTGGAAGCTTCAGGCTGAGCAGAGCAGTGAACTTCTAAAAGGCAAGGCCTAGGAAGACATAGTTAGGTCACTCTCTTCTTCCTGCCCACATGAGGGCTCTCCCACATATTCTTGTCACTGAAGGGCCTCTGCAGGAGTTCCTCGTGCACAATAACATTTCAGCCTTCAAAACCAGGAGCCAAACAAGTCTATATTTTATTTCTTTGCAAGGCTGGGGGTAAACCACGGTCTTGATATGCTAGGCAAGCACTTTACGTCTGAGTGATACTCAAGAACTATTTTTTCTTTAAAAAACAATTTGACCTCAGGTAATTTGTTACAGTGACAGAAATGGACTAAGACAGTTCTCCAGATAGAGTCTGCTATGCTCTAGGGTCCATCTTAGTGTGACTCGGCCAAAGGACTTGTCTCTATTTCCTGAGCTGTATGAACTCAGCCAAAGCCCCATCCTGCCCTAGGGGCTTTGCCTGGAATGCTCCTCCCACTTCCCCTTCCCTTCTCCCTGTGGCTCCTGCCTCCCTCTCCCTTCTGAGAACCAGCACTTAGTTCCGCAGCTGGCTCTTTCCTTCCATCAATGTGGATTTGAACTATTACACTGACAGCTGTGTGGGGTGGGTGCTGCATTCCAGGAGCCACAGGAGGTGTGAGTGTGTGCCTGGTGCTGGGCAGGGGCAGGCTTTGCCTGGGGAGGCGATGGCTCTCTGGAGGAGGTGACATCGGACTGTGTCTTATGTTTCCCAGGCTGGGGCCAATACCCGCTCTGTGCTTAGGGTGGCAAGGGTCCTGTAAACAGAAACATGGAGGGCAGGTAGGTGGATCTGACTGGGGAGGACGCAGCCAGGGAGGGTGGGTGTGGCCTCCCATAGACCTTTAGATTGCTCGGAGACTCTCTACCCCTGAAGCCTGGAGCCGCTCATCTCTGCCCCTGGGGAGCTTCCCCAAGCCCAGGCAGCCCCTGGACACTGTCACCTCTCCCTCTGTGACGTCACACAGGCCTGCCTGGCTCCGGGGTCCTGTCCTGCTGTTCTCCCCACACCTAACCTGGGACTTCTGTGGTTTGCTGGCTCTTTCTCTCTTGCACAGCTCTGTCTAGATCACAGGACGTACACTCTTTAGCTTCCTGTTTCCGTGTTTGTCTGGTGATTTGCCCCCAGAGTCCAGAGCTCCGGTCTCCTGTCTGTGGAGCACAGTCTGGTACTATCTCTTCTTCTCCCCTGGAACTTTGGTGCTGACTGCAGGCCTACGCTTGACCTGGAAGCCTTCAGCCTGTCTTTAGGACACTCACTTCCCTTACAGGCTCTAGTTAGGCAGCCTCCTTCTCCAGGTGGTTGCAGGCAGAGTCAAGGGTACACTGGCCCTCCCGTATGGGTTGCTGTCCTGGATCCCCAAGCCTGGCGAGACGTGTCTTAGGAGCCCCTTGGAGCAGGTGTGGGGGTGGACTTGCAAGCCTGCTTTGACTGCTCTTGATCCGCCCAGGGGGTGCAGGGTATCTCAGATCCAGTGTGTACAGCAGGGGAAATGCGTTGAAGAGACTGGGAGCCTGCTCAGAGGGCTGCTTCTAGGGGAGCCACAGAGGGCCCGGTAGCTGTGGTCAGGACCTCGCCTGCAGTCTGCTCTTGCGCTCCAGCCTAGAGCTGTGCTCTGTAGTAGCTGTACTCTGGCCTACATTCTTCATTTGTCTGGCTCTGTCCCCTGGGGCCAGCACAGCCACCATCTGGCTTATCTCGCTGCGTCCCAGTTCCCGCTGTTTGCCTGGGAAAGCCCAGGGTCTGGGAGCAGCATGTGGGAACTTAGGTTGGAGTTTCAGAGATTCAGGGACCATCTCCTGAGCTGTCCCCACGGTTGACTGTTGCCAGCTCCCACAAGGCTCAGTCCTCAGTTTCCCTCCCATGACCATGGGCTGAGTAGGCAGATCCCTGGCTAATGGCTCAGTCCAGGGTGAGCCTGCTTGGGGGCACTGAATGCTGTCCGTGGGTCTGTCCTCTGGAAGAAGCTAGGAACCCCACCCCATAGGCTGACAGCTCTTAGGGGTGACCCTCCATCCTTTATGCTCATTCCCCGATTTATTTTTAAGGAAATAATAACAGTAACTCGTTATTTCTTTGTATGCTTCCAGTAAAGGAATAATTTAAAGGAACCGACATGCTGGAATTGCTTTGCTCATTCTGGGAAGGGATACAGCCCGAAGTCTGGGGATTTGTGGCTTGAAAGCTGCCCATACTTTCTGGGGCTCTGAGCCCCAGTGTGGCCAAGGGGGTTAAAACACACACACTCCAAAGGAGTTAAAACAAAAATTGACAGACAAGTCAACAGATCAAGTACGACACTTCAAAGAGAAGATGAGGCTCCAGGAAGAAGCTGAGGTGCTCCCAGTCCCCAAATACAGGGAAACAAAGGCTGCCTGCATCTGCCCAGGGCTTGGTCGTCACCGGATCCTCGCCTGGAGCACTGGGGGACTGGTCTGCAGGGACGATGTGACCAGTTACTGCCCTCTGCGTGCCCAAGCACTCAAAGGGGCTAATTAGTGCTTTTAATATGCAAATCAGAGCTTGGAAAGATTAAATCTAGGCAAAAAATTCTTAGCTGGTGAATATGTTATTTTAATTATAACTCCAAAGGAGATATGGATCTGGTTTAAGATGATCCCAGGCTGGTGGGCATAAGGCTCTAGTGGGACCCTGGCGAATGGGAGAACCCAACCTGCTGGGACTCTGGGGCTGGAGTGGGCATGCAGTGGGGCTGGCCCTGAAACCTTGGAGGCGTACCTCCCTTGCTTCCCTGAGCCTGAGAACTCCCAGTCTCATCAATGATGAAATTCTCATTCATTCGTTCTTTCATCCCTCCAGTGGACATTTCCTGACTGTCTACCATGTAACCGGCCTTGTGACAGGACTTAGGAACACCTGGAGAAGAGAGCAAGACTCCACCTAATGGGACCGGCACTGATGTGGAGGGGGCAGTGTGGCAAGAAGCAACACAAAACACTCCACTGCAGAGTGGCAGAGGAGCCGCAAAGGTCAGAAGCTGAGGGGCGAGGGGAGCAGAGCCA
Source organism: Eospalax fontanierii (assembly GCA_035773235.1). Lineage (NCBI taxonomy): Eukaryota > Metazoa > Chordata > Mammalia > Rodentia > Spalacidae > Eospalax > Eospalax fontanierii. The sequence goes on from CM069536.1 coordinate 73,766,206, forward strand.
GGCAGCTCTTGCTTGGTGATGGGGGCTCTTCAGGACCTGTCATTTGAACTGAGACCTCAAGGGTAAAAATGGACCTGGGTGTAGTGTAATAAGGACAGTCCCAGCTCCTTTGGGCAACCCGGGTGTCCCCACAGTACCCTTGTGTGACATTGATTCAATGCTATTGGACCTGGAATGTTGTGGGAGTTGAGGAGCAGAGGATACAGCATCCTCAAGGACACAGCATTCGTTTTCACAGGAAAAATGAACCTAGGTAAGCCGAGCCTGACTCAGTTTCTCTTTTGCAGCTAGAACAACGAAGGCAAACCTCACCCCAGAGTCTCTGCTCCCCACTCAGCTCTGCACCGTGTTGGTTGCTGTGACTCCAGGCTGTGCTCTCATGAACAGTCTAGGCAGGGTGTGGGTGAACCTACACAGGGCCTCTCTTTGGGGTGTCTTGCTCCCCAAGTTTTGACTGGGAAGCTGGGGACTGTGCTGATCGAGGTGCCCTGTCCACAGCGCTGCCAGCCTTTGGGCATCCCAGGCTGCTATTCTCTGGGTCTGGTGACTGGCTTTCTGGGTGAGTTTGATTTTTATGAGAAATGACAAAACCAAACTGGGAGATGAAGGTGTGTCATCTATAGTCACAGGCAGAGGGACACGAGGTCCACTTTCTTGGGTAAAGGAGCAGAATAAAGGGAAAACAAATGAAAAATTGATTTGTCTCCACTAGTGTGCCTGGAGGCAACAGGGAACGTTCCTCACACAGCTTATGGAGTAAGGAAGGGAATATGGGATGACGGCATTCCCGGGGGGGTGGGAGGTGAGGGGAGAGAGAGAGAGAGAGAGAGAGAGAGAGAGAGAGTTGGGTCAAGCAGAGGTAGATGAAAGAGGCAGGAGAGGAGAGAGCAGAGGAAGCAGAGGACATGCGGGACAGTGGGGGAGGAGCAGGAGATGCCACAGATGGCCGCCCTGCCCCGGGCTGACCACAAGCCTCCCTTGCTGGGCAGGCTGTCCACAAGAGTCTTTGTGGACAAAATGATGCCTCCTTTCCCAGAACGCACGCTTGCCGCCTGTATGTGTGCCCTGGGCTCTCCATCCCACCCCGCAGGGGAAGGTCTGGAGGGGATGGCTGTGCCTTGCAGAGCCCAGATGGGGTTGCACAGGGCCTCGGCCTAGCACAGCTTAGCACATCATATGCAGCTGGTTCCTGCTGACCCCGGCACCCGGACTTTACCGTGCACAGCCTCCCTGCGAGCTGTGAATAGGGGAGAATTGAAGTCTCACTAGGGTCCCCGCCCCCCATCACTGCCCTTCAGGGGACAATGCTTCCATCCTATTCAGCAGGTGCTAACTCAGCACTTCTGGCACCTGCTCTGCCAAGCAGGCGTCCTGCAGGCACCAGGACAGATGACAGTCCCACATCCTGCTTCTGATTGGACAAGGAGGCGGTGGGTCAGGCCCTATGCACACCACCCTGCTGTCATCTAGCCAATCTGGGTAACAGGGTCCCCTTTGGTATAATCATAAGGCTGTGGAAGAGGAGGAAGATCAGCACAGATGACTTTCTGCAAGGGATCGTGTGAGCTGGGTTTGGAAGAACTGAGGATGAGTCTGATTCAGGGAGGTCCAGGGGCCCTGCAGGCAAGATGATCAGGACAAGCAAAGGCTCTGGGGTCAGTGCATGTGGGAGGGGGTGGCAAGCAGAAGACTGGATCGGCAAGAATCCTTGTTTCTTTTCTGTGACTGTGACAAAAATACCCTGGTAGACTCAACTTCAGGGAGGAAGGGTTAATTTCAGCTCACAGTTCCAGGTTCCAGTTCATTATTGTGGAGAGTCTAGACAGGCCAGTCTAGAGAACCCCTCATTGGGGATTCCAGATTGTGTCAAGTTAACAATGCTGGGAGTTGAGGACCCCAGGACTGACAGGCGGCAGGTCCCAGAGGGTGAAGGAGAATGAAGAGTTTTAAGAGGAGGACAAAATGACTCGAGTTCTGGAAAGTTCCCTGTGGCTGCATGAAGCCATAGATTTATATACCTTCACCCTGTAGATTTAAGGGGACCAGTCAGAAGATGGGAGGTCAGAGACAGAACCTAACCTGGATAGAGACTCACAGGACAGGGGAGCCGGCCCACTGAGGCCTGTCTGGGGAGAGGCCTTTGGGACTTGCAGGTTTGGAGGTGAAAAAGGACTTCCTGGGTGACTTCCATGTCTTGGGCTTGGGCACAGTAGACAGAGGTATCATTGACTGGGATGGAGGCAGGAGTGTCATTTTCTGGACATGGTAACTTTAAGGAACCTTTGAGAAACCTTCAGGCAGTGGGGTGAACCTGACACTCAGGGCTAAGGCCGTTGCTATGAGCATGAGGCTGGCCTCCTGTGAGGACAGAAAGGCCAGAGGAGTCTTGGGTTGGAGATATAATTAGGCAGAAGCTGGATCTACAGAGGCAGATACAGCCAGTCAGGGGACCAGGAGGAATGGGCCATGGAGGCATGCAGCTGGTGGAGGGTCCAACCAGCAGTGGGAAAGCTGCCCAGAAACCAAGTCTGAGGCTTGAGCCTGACCCTCACACTTCAGTGGGCTGTGAAAGCCCGGGGAGCTGGGAGAGGACAAGGGAGAGAAAAATCAGTAAGATGAGGTGCTGAGCCCGAGAATGCACAGTGGTCCTGTCCTTGCTGAATGTCTCCGGCTTGGATGGCTACCGTCTCCACAGTTTGTTCTGGGAAAGGAAAAGGGAGGACTTTGTCCTCTGATTCCTCTTTTCCAAGGAGTGATGTTTTGCCCCAAGGACCTTCGACTTTCTATTCTTACACTGCCACCAGGGAAGCTAGCTGTCCACAGCCAGCAGACACCCTTCTTGGGCCACGGCAGACGTGAGGGCACCTCTGGAGACATCCAGTAGGAGCAGAGATGCTCTGGGGCAGGAGGGGAGAGGCGAGGTGCTGTTGGGGTATCCTCATGCATCACCTGAAGGGCTAGGCTTATCCACAGAACGGACGAGGAGGAGCACATTGGCAATGTGGCCCTACCATAAAAATGACAAGAACCATCAAAACCTCCCCTTTGGGACTCTTGGGCAGTCATTTGGTGCAAGGTGACCTTCTGGAAGACGCAGCACTGAGCAACAAGTCCTGGCCAGGTGGACCAGGGACTCCCCTACAGTAGAACCAGCAGAACGTACTATGCACAGGGTGCACGGCAGGTGCCGTGTGCAGAGATGAGTCAGATGTGGCCCTTTGTCCACTCAAGCTCTTTGTCCATGGAGGAGACAGGCAGGTAGCCATCAGACATTGTTTTAAGTACAGGAGAGGCCTTACTCTAGGCTGACTACAGTACATAGTGCCTATCGCCATGAAAGGGAGAAAAGAAGCCACAGTGGGCTGTCAGTACTGTGTCCATAGATGCAACCAAGCCCAGACTGAAGAAAATTCTTAAAACTTGTGTCTGTGCTGAGCAGGGGCAGACTTTCTTTTTATTATTCTCTGAACAGTACAATGTAGTAACTATTAATGTAGCATTCTGACTGTGTGAGATAGTCAAGTCATCCAGAGATGACCTAAGTATGCAGGTTAGTATGCATAAGTTATATGCAAACACTATGCCATTTGGGCCTTGGGGGGCCCTGGAACTAACTCCCCGTGGACACTAAGGGACAAGTGTACTCAGTGGCTTTGGCAGAATTCACATGGTGACAAAAGTATTTGGGGAGGTCTGCATCTCTCCAGTCCTGAGATCCAAAAGCTTTTTTGGAATGTTTTTAAATTGTTCTTTGACAATTTCATACCTGTATAAACTGTATTCGGACTATTCTCCTCACACACCTTCCTTTAGCTCCCTGCCACTCCTGAGAGTCCTTCTTCCCCATAGATCCCTCTCCCATATTCCTGTCTTTTTGTTTTATGACCCACTGAGCTTGACCGGGGCCATTTGCATGTCTTTGGATTTCAGAACTTATCCAGTGGATCCCACGGGGTATACAGGGGTATACAACTGAATACGATGTTTCCTCTCTGATATCTTTTCTCCTAGCCAGCAGGGAGAATGTTTCCCACTCAGTTCCAGCTTTATTTATTTATATCTTGCAACCAAGGTGTGTGGTATCTTCAGCAGAGAGGTCTTATCATGTCAAAGTCCCTAGACCAAAGCTTGTTTTTTTAGTTTTATAGAATTTCAGGAAATAGGAAGAACTACTTTCTCCTTGTTTCTTTTTTAAAAAATATTTTAAATTTTTATTCTAAGTGTCTGAGTGTATTGCCTACATGTATATAAGTGCACCCATGTCATGCACTGCCTACACAGGTCAGAAGAAGGCATTGGATCCCCTGGAACTGGAGTTATGGACAGTTGGTAGCCACCATGTGAGTGTCCTGACAATTAAACCCTGATCCTCTGAAGAGCAGCCAGTGTTCTTACCTGCTGAGCCATCTCTTCAGAGCCTCCTCTTTCTTCTCTGTGTCCTTTGATCTGTGGATCAAATCTCCCTGTAGCATACATTTGTAAATAAAGTTTTATTGACACACAGCCAGACTCATTTGTTTACATACTGGCTGGGGCTAAGTGTGATGGAGGCAGGTTGGCTCTCAGAGCCTGAGATAGTTACTATCTGCCAACCCTGTCTTCGAGCCCACAGTGGGGCCTGGCTCAATACCTGTCTGTTAAATGAATGATGTGTTCTAGCAAAAATATCAAACCACAAAGAATCTAATGTGTGGTGGTGTGAGGTGATGTGCTTTGGCTTCCTATTGATCTGAATGGGTGATTGGAAATGGTGTGAACTTTGGGGCTGGAGAAATGGCTCAGTGGTGGAGAGCACTGGCTGCTCTTGCAGAGGACCTAAGGCACCATCCCACCAAAATTCACTCTGGAGAAGCAGTGAGTTTCTGGAGCTTTCTTATAGAGCAGATAAGAGGTTACTTACAGGAGTGTGTACGTTTCCCCCCTGAGGCTGTATCAGAAAGTCTTCACCCATCAAGCAGGTATGGTTGATGGCTTCCCCATAGCTGCATAGAGTCTCCCTCCTTTCTCTTCCCCAGTCTATACACTGTAGCCCTTCCTCCAGCCATGTGCTCACCATGGGTCAGGAGGTGTTACCATATGTTCAGGTGAAGGTCCCATGCGTGACCCTCCCCCATCCCTCCTTCAATGAAGGGAAGTCAAGAATCAACAAGCCCAGCTGTGACCTTTTGCAAGTGGACATAACTGAACTCAGGAAGGTGCAGCTATCTGATGAGAACAGTCCTATATGTACAAAACCCTGTTAGAGAGTTCATACCTGAAAAAGCCTGCTCGTCACTCTCAGTAGCCATTGACAGCCCGGAGCTCTTCATCTAGGGGTGGGGCTTTGTGAAGTTTCCCCTATCTGTGGCATATCTGGTGGTGTTATTTCTAAGCTTTCTTTACCTCACGCATTCAAGGTTATGAATGATTGTGCATTAATTCTTGCTTATGGTGTGAGGTTAAGAGTCTCAGTTAATCATCTTGCACATAGATGGCCAATTGTTCTAGCAACATTTATTGAAAAGAGCATTCTTTTCCCCATTGAATTGCCTTGGCACCTTTGTAAACATTAACTGATTGTCAATGTAATAACATTACAGTCTGGGCTCAGCTCTGTCATTGAACTGGCTTAATTTTAGGACTTGATGGTGTAAGGTCTTCAACTATATTCTCTTTAAAAAATCATTTTGACTCTTCTTGGTCCTTGGCATTTCCATATAAACTTTTTAAAATGCCAGCTATTTCTTCTTAAAAAAATTTATTTCTATGTTTGTGCTTACACGTGCTTATGTGAACCATGGGCATGCAGTACCCACAAAGGCCAGAAGAGGGCCTTGGATCCTCTGGAGCTAGAGTTACGGAAGCTTGTGACCCATCTAATGTGGGTACTGGGAATCAAACCTGGGTCCTCTGCAAGAACAGCAAATGTTTTTAACCACTGAGCCATCCTCCAACACCCTCTATGAATGTTAGCTGGTCAATTTCTATAAGAAAATTAAAAATCCCATTGAGGTTACATAGGGATTATGATTGTTAAATGCATAGATCAGTTGGGAGCGAATACCACCTTAATGGCGAGTCTCCAATCCATGTGCATAGGCTCTCTCCACTCACCTGAAATTTCTTTATCTCTGTAATATCTTGTAGTTTCAGTATACAAAGCTTACACATCTTTTGTTAACCTTATTCCTAAATATCTTACTCTTTAAAAAGTGATTTATTTATTTTAATGACAAGTGTTTTGATTGTGGAATGTTTATTGATATGTGTGGTGTGCCTGCTGAAGGTGATAGAAGCTGGATGCTGGACCCGAACCCGGGACCTCTGGAAGATCAGCAAGTGCTTTTATCCCCTGAACCACTTCTCCAGCCCCCATCTTTGTCTTTTTTATCTTACTATGAACAAGATATGTAAAAAATTCTATTTTTGTGACTGGCATTCAGAAGTCCAATTGCTTTTTGTAAATTAATCTTGTGTTTTGTGACCTTGCTAAACTCATTAATTAGCTGTGTGTGTGTGTGTGTGTGTGTGTGTGTGTGTGTGTGTGTGATTCCTTAGACTGCACCCTTAAAGGACAATGCCACGAACAGTCTGTCTTACATCTCTTCCTAGCAGAATGAATTTTCTGCAAGTTATTGTTTTCTTGAAAAAATTGGTTTTATTTATCTCTTGTATATTAGAATCTACCAAAACCCAGACTGTGTTGTAGGAAGATATCTGAATTATTATTCTTAAAAAGTTTAATTAATTATGGTTTTTGAGATAGGGTCTCCCTATAACCCCAGGTGTCCTGGAACTCACTACATAGACCAGATTTGGCATTGATCCCACAGAGATCTGCCTGCCTCTGCCTCCTGAGTGCTGGGATTAAAGGCACATACGTACCACAGTGCCTGGCAAAAATTAAGCATTTAAAAAAATAAAATCATATACCCTTTGTATTTCTTTAATTTAAAATTTTAATGGTAGTTAAAAACCAGTGGAGCATGGACTGTCATAGTCACCTTTTAAATGTTCGTTTCATTAGTAGGAAACATACTTGCCTTGTTGTGAAACAGAACTCTGGAAGATTTTCACCTGACAAAACTGAAGTTTTCCACTCACTGACTGACAGCCCCTGTTTCCACCGCCGCTCAGCTGCTGGGATTCCAACCGTTTGCTTTCTGTGTGTCTCTGAACCTGACTATGCTCGTGTTCCATGTAAGGAATCATCTGTTGTCTCCTGGTGGCTTTTCTATTCCACTTAGCACAGTGCTCTCCAGGTTTAACCATGTGTGGCCCAAGAAAAGACCCCTTCTGCTTAATGGCTGACGAGTACCCCACTGCATGCATGTACCACATTTTCTTTATCCATTCCCTATTGATGGATATCTGCATGACTTTCACCTCTTTGGCTATTGTGAACAATGCTGCCTTGAACGTTTTTACTCACTTTATAAATTTTTGGGCTTTATTGTTAGGTGTGTGTAAATGCACAATTGTTATATGTAACTAGTTGATCCTTTTATTTATTTTTATTTATGTGTATTTTTTATGTGTATGAGTGTTTTGCCTTCCTGTATGTAGGTGCACCATGTTCATTCAATGTCCTGCAGAAGCCAGAAGAGGATATCAGATCCCCTGGAGTCATGGATGGTGTTAGCTGCCATGTGGGAATCCAACCTGGGTCTTCTGGAAGAACAGCAAGTGCTCTTAACCACTGATCCAGCTCTCCAACTCTGATCCTTTTATTTTTTAAAATATTTTATTTATTATTTTTATTTTACATGTATGAATGTACTGCCTATATATGTGTAAGTGCACCTGTGTTGTGTGATGCCTGCAAAGGTCAAAGAGGACATTGGAGTTACAGATAGTTGTTAGTCACTATGTAAGTGTTGGGAACTGAACCTGGGTCCTCCGTAAGAGCAGCCAGGGCTCTTAACCACTGAGTCATCTCTCCAGCCCCTTTAAATTGATCCTTTTAGTTACCAGGAAATATTCTTCTTTGTCTGTAGTTATATTTCTTGTTTTACATGTGTGTGCGTGTGCTCATGTGCATGTGCAGTGCTGGAAATCGAACCAAGAGTCTTCTTGCACATGCTAAGCAAACATCCTGCCATGAGCTACATCCTCGGGTTGAGGTCTCTTCAGTATAGCTACCCAGATTCTATTATTTACTGCTTGCACTGTAGATATTCTTTTATGCTTTGGGTTTCATTCCATTAGTGTTTTTGAATCTAAGACATATTTCTTATATGGATCTTCTTTCATTTTAAAAGTTTGATATGGTTGAATAAGTTTTACTTTCAATGTATCCTATTATTTGCAAGAAATTAATCATAAAACCGGTCCTTTTAGTATAGAAAACACCAAACATCACCTTAACCAAGATACCAAAGTTAGCATCATTAGAGGACCAAACTCAGATCATATGCCTTTTTATATAATTCATTAAGATACATAAGGTGCAAATTTGTGATGAGAATAACTGTTAGCATATGTAATCTGAGCTTTACAATGAAGAAATATCACGAAAAGCCAAATTAAGTGGTAAATTTGGGGAAAACTTTTCCACATTCTTAAAAAGCTATATTAATTTAGGTGATCTAGGCTTCTTCCATTTTTAAGCCCAGTCTGGGAGTCTTTGTCTTCTTATTGAATTATCTTGTGCATTTACATTTAATGCAATTATTAGTATCAGTGTGGTTGTGTTTTCTGTCTGACTCATGCCTTTTTTTCTTTCTTTTATCCCCTTTAATACATTTTTTGGTGTAAAATAGTGGCTCTGGAGATTGTAATATGCTTCTGTTTCAAAATTCATTACATTTATTTGTGCATATAGTGTGTGTGTGTGTACCATAGCACACGTATGGGTCAGAGAATAATTTGAGGGAGTCAGCTCTCTTCCTCTACCATGTAGGTACTGGGAATAGAACTCAGGCTGTCATGCTTGGTGGAAGGTGGCTTTTACCTACTGAGCCATCTTGTTGGCCCTGTAATATGCTTCTTATCATAATCACTTTAGATTAGTAATAATTTAATTCATGTGACATATAGACCCTTAGCTTCAATATAGTTCCACTGCCTCTCCTGTCCTTCATGTCTGCCATATATATTGCTCATGAATGTGGGTATGTCTGTGATAAGCCTAACAATACAGAAAAAATATAGTTTAATATAATATCCATGTATTTATCTTTGTTGGTGGTATTTATCACACATTAATTAAAGTTGTGGTGTTATTTTCTCTCAGACGAGGATGTCTTCCAGTATTCCTTGTAAGGCAGGTCTGCTAGCAGTAAGTTACTGCTTGTTGGAGAATGTCTCCATATCACTTTTGTTCTTGGGACGATAATTTTAGTGAACACAAAATTTAGTTAACAGGTTCTTCATACATTAGAGACAGCTGGGGAGAGGAAGCCTCAGCTGAGGAACGTCCTCCATCATACTGGCCTGTGGGCGTGTCTGTGGGGCATTTTCTTAATTGCTAATTGATGTAGGAGAGCCCAGCCCACTGTGGCTAGTGCCATCTCTGTGAGGTGGGCATAGGTGTCTAAGAAATGTAAATGAGGAAGCCAGAAGAAGCCTGCAAGGCTGCATGCCTCAGCGGGCTCTGCCTCAGTTCAGCCTGGAGTTCCTGCTCCGATTTTCCTCCCCAAGTTGCTTATTTTTTCTTTTGTCTTTTTTGAGACAGGGTCTCCCTGTAGCCCCAGCTGGCCTGGAACTCACTTTGTAGATCAGGCTGGCCTCGATCTCCCAGATATCTGCCTGCCTCGGCCTCCCTAGTGAAGGCGTGTGCCACCACACCCAGTCTACATTGCTTTTGATTGTGGTGTTTGTTACAGCAACAAACAGTAACCAGGATGACAGGCGCTTTCTCTCTCTGCTTGTTTGAGCTCCAGGGCTCCTGATAAGGAGGTGACCACAGATTGTTTCATCTCTCCCAGGTGTGTCATTATTCTTTTGCTGCTTTCAAGGCTTTTGTCTTGCAGCACTCTGACTTATGCTAATCCTAAAGTGGAGTTCTTTGTATGTACTCTAAGAAAGTGTAGCTCAAGAGTGCAGGATGCAGCGTAATTTCCAAGTTTGGGAAGTCTGGGCCATTATCTCTTCACAATGCATCTTTTCTGTCACGTGCTGACAGCTCAGCACTCTCCCACCTGTCTTTGAGCTTCCTGGTATTTTGCCGTTTTCTTAAGAGTGGACCATTTCTTTTTCTTGATTATTTTCAACTACATTTTTAGCTAGCCTGCACGATACACTGGCTTCTTGGGGACATTTTTATACCACATATCATCATTGCTCACCAGAGTGGGTCATTTCTTTGGCTCCATCTTTAAGTCTGTGGATTCCATCGCAACTCTTTTCAGAGTTGTTGTTAGGATGTTGTGGGTTTTTTTCCTTTCTGTTACCAGACCTTTTGGTTCCAGAATTTTCATTTTTTAAATTTATTTTTATCTTTAGGGGTATGAATGTTTTGCCTGCATGCATCTAAGTGTACCCATGTGTGCAATGCTCATGGAGGTCAGAAGAGGGTGTCAGATTCCCTTCAACTGGAGTTACGGGTAGTCATTAGTCTCCAAGTGGGTGCTGGGAACTGAACCTGGGTCCTCTACAAGAGCAGCCAGTGCTCTTAACTGCTGAGCTAACTTTCTAGCCCATTTAAAAATAAAAATTTCATTTCTATGATATTCTGTTTCTTGAGCCATTGTGACCATACTTTCTTTTAATATTTTGAAAGACAAGTTTCCTTTAATTTTAAAAGGACATTTATAAACAATAAGTGGTGCTACCATCTGCTCATTGCAGCGTCCAGACCTCCTTAGGAAAGTTTCCACGAGCACTTCCCGCCCCTTTGCTTTTCCGCCGCTATGTGGATCTCAGAATTTCCTTTTGAACATTTTAATGTATTACGATGTTATGGCTTGAGTCTGAGATATCTCCATTGGCTCATGCCTTGGGGCCTTGATTGGTGGATTTGAGGGAGGTGATTGGATCCCGAGGGCTCTGACCTGATCAGTAGATGATGCATTCCCCAATGGAAACAAGGTGATGGATTCCTAATCTGGTGGTACCATTGAGAGGTGTTGGAGAGTAGGGGGTGGGACTTAATGAGGAAGTAGGTCACTGGGTGGTGTACTCCAGAAAGATGTATCTTGTCATTGGCCCCTTCTTTCTCTCTGCTGCCTTTCTACCAAGAGTGGTCATTGTAGCTGTTTGATTTTTGTTGACTTACTTCCCTAACTAAATCTGTTGGATCTGTTTGACAGCTCATATAGCTATAGACATGTGCCCTCAGTTTAAAGTTTCCATCTGGTTCATTTGTTTTCAACACAGCCTAGCAGTGTCTGTGGTCTACTGGTCCGCTCACTGTTCAATCATGCCAAGCAGGAGGCATCCACCCTCTCTGATCCGTGCTGTGTCCAGGTGCAGGAATATGTTCAATGTTTAAGGAAATTCAGAGCCTGTCTGCCCTTTTCTTTTGGCTCTCCTCAGCACATATGTGTAGGTCTGGACACTTGGCGCTCAGGCCTCTCTTGGGAGGTTTGTGACTATCAAGGCCTTATTTTCCTCACCTTTCTGTCCAGTTCCTGGCTAGTCCCTTCTGGTCTGTCCTTGCCCCACCCAGAACCATAGTCTCATTCTAGTTGATTCTATAGTCTTCCCTGTGTATTTGCTGGGAAAACTGCGAGTCTCCAAGGTAGCCAGGTATGGGGTATCCTTGTTCCTCCCAAAATAGGTCAAGCCCTCTAGCGCTAAAGCTAGACCAGGCTGGCCTCAGTCTCACAGAGATCTGTCTGCCTGCCTCTGCCTCCTGAGTGCAGGGATTAAAGGCGGGTGCCAGCAGACATAGCTCACTAAAATGATAGAAAGAGGAAATCACAGGAGGACTTATGGGAACTTTACCAGAACAAAGTGAACCCTTAAATCTGCAAATCATGATCCCTCAATAGAGAAAGGGAGAGGGAGAAGGAGAGAGAGGAAGACTGAGAATCCCCAGAATATCTACCTACCCAGCTGTGCCTCCATCTGGCTATGCCCCTGCATGCTTGCATCCATGTGTCTGCCCTGCATCCATCCACCAGTCCTTTCATGCATGCAAGCACCCACCCATGCCCCTGCGCCTCTATTAATCTGTGCATGTACCCAGGCATTCACCTATCCATGTATGCTTCTTTTATCAAACCTTGAACAAGTGTTCTCCATCTCAGCCACTTTGCTGGAAGCTCTTCTTCAGAAGAGCACACAGGAAGGATGGAGGCCGTGATGAGGTCAGTGGTCCAGTGTCGGTGTTGACGGGCTGTGTGCGGTCGGGATGGGAGGTGGGCCGGGAGCCTCCCCAGAGCCTCTCCTGCCTCACAGCAGCCCTTACCCAGGGTTGTGCAGCGGCCTCTCTCATGGCTACGGTGAAGCTGCTGGGGCGGGGGCTGCACTCCCTGCTCCCCGTCACAGCTCTAGATGTGAATTCTTTATCTTCCACCGAGAACTGTTTCAGGCTCTGGCACAGCAAAGTGTCTGCAGACAGAGATAAGCTGTGTTTCCACATTTTCGTCTATAAAATTAATGATCTACAACTACAATAAAACCATCATCTTTTGTCACCAGTGGGAATCACAGGACATTTTGAGCCGAACAACCAACCAACCCCCCGACCAAAAAAAAAAAAAATCCATACAGAATCCATACAGGAAGTGAGGATGTTTTTTTTTTTTTTTCCTCCGGCGGCGTTTGCATCTGTTAAGCACACAGAATCATTCAGTGTTATTGTTGAGGCATTCTTAGAAATCCAGCTCAAAGCCTGGATTTGACCAGTGGGGAGATGGTGGTGGGGCATGTCCATGGGTGCCAGGTCAGTGGCTTTGCTAGGCCCAAAGTCTGACTCTTCATCACCAACCTGGTTTTTCTTTTCTTTTTAAAATGTATATGTGTGTGTATGCCACATGCATGTGGGTACCCCTGGAGGCTAGAAGAGGATATTGGATCTCTGAGAGATGAAGTTACAGGCAGTTGTGAGCCTCCCAGTATGGGTGCAGGGAACTGAACTGGAGCCTTCTGGAAGAGCAGTGAGTATCTTAACTGCTAAACCCTCTCTCCGGCCCCACCAGCCTGGGTTTTCCTGGTCTGCTGCTGGCCAGTGAGCCTAGCTTCCCTGCAGGGCTGGTGAGCCAGGTCTGGTTCTGAGTTCCACAGCTCCAAGTGTTGCCTGATTCCTTCCGGCTCTTCTCCACTGCCCCCCACCCCAGCAACCATGCAGCAGGTTTACTCGAGCCACTGGGGCCTCAGGAGCTCTGCCCTAGTCCCCAGGTGCCATCTGTTTTAATATCCACCCATTGTTAGCTAATTGAGTACAGGCCTGGTCCAGAGCCTGAGCAGCCTGCAGAGGGACCCCTGACTCCTGTCTCAGTCCCTGGTGATGGTCAGATTATTCAAGCTTCAGTTCCCTTCACAGAGCCACTTTAAGACTTACACTAGGGCCAGATGCAGTGGCACATCCCATTAATCCCAGCACCCAGGAGGCAGAGGCAGGTGGATCTCTGTAAGTTCAAGGACATCCTAGTCTACATAGCAAGTTCCAGGCCAGCTGGGGCTACAGGGAGACCTTGTCTCAAAAAGATCAAAAGAAAAAGAAAAAAGAAAAAACTTAACACTAGTGCAGATGTTATGGATTCTGTTTGGCTCTCCATGTGCCTAAATCAGATGAGGTCAGGTACATTCAGGATGATATGGCTATAGATTCTATGTCTGTCTATCAGCTCCTTGGACAGGAGTATGACTTGGTGACTGGACCAGATGCTAGTCTTCAGGGTCCACCCTTCTCTTTAACCAAGCACGAGGTCAGGTACATTCAGGATGATATGGCTATAGATTCTATGTCTGTCTATCAGCTCCTTGGACAGGAGTATGACTTGGTGACTGGACCAGATGCTAGTCTTCAGGGTCCACCCTTCTCTTTAACCAAGCACTCTTTCGCATAGTCCACTGTGTACAGCAGCCCTGTATATCAAGAGAGTTGTCCACACTGGTATATCCAAAGAAACAGCTCACTGAAATCATTTATCGGAGTTTTGCTTCATAAACAAGCAGCAGCAAACGAAGAACTCATCCATCAAACCCTTAATATTTATTTGAAGTCATTTGTCCAGAGCCTTCTGTGGATTAGACTCTGAAGACAGACATAACTCAGCTGTGAATTCAATCCCTGAGGGGTTTGGAGTGTACGGGGTTGGCCTGGCATACCAGCCCTGGGCTCTTTAGGCTCTGCCTCAAGGTCTAGGACAAGGAGACCCCTCTACTGGACTGCAGGAGTCAGGGCCCTCGCAAAGCAGGGGCACAGTGCTTCCAGCTCTGTAGTTCTGGACAGAGCTGGCTGGTCTTTCTGGTTCCTGTCTGGGCAGGCAGGGCTGGTGTCTGCCTTCAGCTCCTCCTGCTTAGAAGTTCCCAGAGACTTTGGCCTGGCAGGATCCCGATGTCCCAGCCCAGCTGGCCCCACAGGGGAGCAGGTAACTTGCTGCCTGCACAGCTTTGCAGAGATATCTGAGGGGCGACACCTTGAACCCAAGCAGGGCTTGCAGCTGAGCACATTTTACGTGTGTCACCTTTTGTGCGGTCTTAATGTAAAAGTTTCATTTAAAAGACACCAGCTGTAGCCCTAGCCAGGTTTATTCAGATGGGACCTTCACTGGGTCAACTTAATACTTAACTACTGCTTATTATCCCATCAGTCTTCAGGGACAACCCATGATCTAATTGCCCAGCATTTATGTTGCTTGGTAACCACAAATAGAGAATAATAGTCCTTAAAGGGGCAGCGTGGAATTTCATGCCCCTGCCGTGAATCACACTTCATTTCCTGAGCACCCTGTGTTTTTTAATTCAGTGAATAAAAATGTGTAATGAATAATTAATTATGTGCTTGGAGGCACAATAGCTGCCTACTTTTGAATATTCATCAGTGGTATTATTAATTCACTAGAAATCCCAGGGAGGAACAGGACAGGCTTTTAGCCTAGCTGGAGGACTTAAAGATAATGCTTTGCATGAGAGAAACTTTTTTAAAGACCACTTTTCTTTGGGAGATGTTTTCTGGGTAATTTTCCTTCTCTGAGGAACATTTCACTGTGGCCCCAATTCCTGTGCAGCTGGTGGGACTTAGAGGCCACGAGTGACTGAGAACCACCCCAATCTGGAGCATTCCCCTGCGGCAGCAAAGAGCATTAAGAAGTTCCTCGAGGTTTGCCGTGCTAATGTGAGTTAGGCCTGGTCTATATGCAGGGCCAGAAGGCAGCAGAGAGCTGTGGGGTAGCTCCTAGCTTTCCTGGCCTGCATAGAAATGGGCAGAAGGGCTTCTACAGCCTCCCACCAGCCTCTGAGATTGCTAGTTGGAGTCAAGCCAGGAAGCCAGGCCCTGAAGACTCTTCTGAGGTTCAGTGTCTCTCTCTGTCTCTCTCTCGTTCCCTTTCTCCTTCAGCCATGGAAATCACATGTGTCCTGGATTGGTAGGCAGCATGGTCCCAGCTAGCCGACTACACTTCCCAGCGTCCCTTGCAGCTAGATGCAGTCATGGATTGAGTCCTGGCCACTGAGATGTATGCAGAAGTTGCTGGGCAGAACTTCTACAGGATCCTTCTAAAAGACAGGTGGGGAAGAAGTCCTGTCTGGCCTTTAGCCATCTCTCCTACAGTCTGGATTGCAGATGAGGTGGCTGAAGCCCAGCAGCCTTCATAGAGTGTGAGGTAACTAAAGATGGAAGCAAGGCCCTCAGAAATAAGAACCAGGAGAGTCTTATCCCTGGTGATTGTGAAACTGCCACACCAGCCTGTCCTTGCCTTCCTCCAGTTTGCTCTCATACAGGAGAGAGAGAACTTGTTAAATCTGGATTATCCTGGGCTTCCCATGGTGCGCCTTGAAACCCAGTTTTAACGGGGTGCCCTGCCTCGGAGTGCAGTCCTTGGCCACACTGTTTTAGATCCCATGGCACCTGTTCTTTCTTTTAGGACTGAAAATTCTTTGAGAAAATTCATCTCTTAAATAATAAAACAACCCTCGGGAAGGACAGGGAAACAGAAAGTTTAAAGCAAAGTCCCAGAAGGAGGCTGCAGACCTCATGGTCTCCTGAGGGCCTCCAGATCTTCACTGGGAAAGAAGGGCTGCCTGGCCTAGTGTCTCTCTGCAACTCAGACTTGGGAAAGTTCTCTGATGCCCTCCTTGAAATGGTGGATGTGAGGTTCCTCCCAACTTGGTTAGTGTACATTCTGGAAAATGCCCTTCCGTTCCATCCTGTCTGGGGTGCTAAGGGACACCCACGCTGTGCACCCAGCAGGGAGAAGGGTTCTTCGTATGAGGAGAACCATGGCTTCAGGAGTGTGACATAGACATACACTTGGGAAGATCAGCAGACAGAGCACATCTGACCAGCTACACCATTAACTTGAGAGTTATACATAGCCAGCACGGCTCTGACTTTTGCAGTGACTTCCTGTTCAGTTCTCACCAAGCAAGCACAGAGGCCTCTCTGGGTTCCAGGAGGCTGGTGGCTTCCACAGTGAACATTCTAGGAAGGACCCCAGGTTCTGGAATCAGACCTTGACTTCTCTTTGTCCCTGCAGAGAGGGTGGCGCAGTCTCCTTTCAACACTTGTTTGCTTCTGTGCTGGTGGTGACCTGGTGGTTTATCTGCCTGCTCTGCAGGGCGCACCCGGGACTGTCCCACAGCACCCACCAGCAGGTTTTCTGGTTCTAGCTCTTTCTTGGTCTGCCCTTGATGCCTGCATTCTGTCTGCATTTGATGGAGAAAGGTACCGCCTGTCTCTCGGGGTCAGACACTATCTGTGGCCCCACCCTGTGCCGCTAAGTTGGCTGTGTCACCAGTGGCTGGGCCACTGTTTTCAGCCACCTGCTGCTTCTCACCTCAAGCCCCGAAGGTTTTCTTCTTCTCTGCCTTAGAGCTGCTCTCGTCATCTTGGAAATCTCTCAGTTGATGGCGGATGAGTGTCCAGCTTTCTGTGGTCTGTCCATGAGGCTCAGCAGGACTCAGCCCAGCTCCCTGCTTCATAGCACGTGCATTTCTGAGTTTCTTCCTTGCGTGCCTCCTGCCCCCCACTCCCTCTCATAGGCTTCCTGAGGTATCTTCTGGGTGAATCACCTGTACCAGAGCTCTTCTGTGGAGATCTGCCCTGTCTATGAATCAGAACCAACAGAAAGAATATGTATTAAAGGAGATCATTAGGTTGGCTTACATGATACAACCTGGCATCCAGCAATGGCTGTCTGCATGCTGGAGAGGCTCAGAACCCAGTAGCTCTCAGTTCCCAATACTGGATGCCTCAGTAGTCCCAATCTGACACTGGAGGCTTGGAGGGTTCCTGGCAGCAGAGCAGATGTTCTCACCAGCAAGGGTGAAAAGCAACAGCTTTTCTCTCGGACCTCCTCCTATCTGGTCCACTGTGGGGGATGCTGTTGACAACCAAGGTCAACCGTCACTCTGTTTATTAGAAAGAGTGATGCCTTGAGGCCTGTGATGTCCTGACTTGACCCGGCTCAAAGATATTTCTTCTAAGAAACAGTAAAGCTGATACCAGTTGGCAAGTGTTTCTTGTGGCTGCAACTCAGAGAAGGTTAGGAATGGCTTCAGATGGCCACACCTCCAGGATCCAGGTATAGTGTGACCCTGGTCAAGGCTGTTGGACTTGCTTATGCTATTAAAACACCAGCAGATATACTGTAAGCAGAGGCTTATGCATTTGACCTTGGCCTTTGGAAGAATTCTTCCACTGTACAAAGAGTCTGGGTCTAGTTTTGTGGATGGTAAGACAACACATTAAAAAGACAGACGCCCCCCCAGCCTAGAGCCAGCCCCAGTCATCAGGTAGGAATGAGCCATGGTCACTTGGCTGCTCCAAATTGTGCCTGCGCCCAGCAGCAACAATAAATTGTTTCAAGCGTCCTCTTAAACTGGCAGGTTTTTAGTCCATCATAGCCTGTATGGATCACTCTTCTATTGCTGTGATGAAACACCCTGACCAAAAGTAAATTAAGGAAGAGGGTTTGTTTTGGCGTATAGTTCCAGAAGACTAAAAGTTCTGGGGTTGAACTCAAATTGTCAGGCTTGGCAGCAAGCAACTTCACTTGCTGAGTCAGCTTGCTGCCTACATTGTTTCCTCAAAGCCCTTGCCAAACATAAAAAGTCCCACTAAATCCTTTTTCAAACCAAACAATTTATTTATTATTATCTTAAATTGTGTGTGTGTGCTTGTATGGTGTGTGGTTTGTGCTTGTGAGGTGCCCGAGGAGGCCAGAAGAGGGCATCAGCTCTTCTGGAGCTGGATTGACAGGCATTGTGCAGCTTCTAATACAGGTTTGGATCCTGAACTCTGTCCTGTGAGAGAGCAGAACCCACTGTCAACTGTGGAGCCACATCTCCAGCTCCTCTTCCAAATTCTTGATTGCGACACAATATTTTCACCTTTTGTTTTGGCTTTTGGTGAGGGAGGGGCAGGGTATCACTGTGTAGACCAGGCTGGCCTGAACTCACAATCCTCCTGCCTCAGTACCTGGAGTACTGGGGTGATAGGCACGAGCTACCACCCTGGTCACCTGTTCGCTCTTAGCAGCACCCAGCATCTGTGCGGCTGTAGTGCAAGCTGCAGCTCCCTCTGTGGGTCGTGTCCCCATGGGGTTGTGTGACTGAACGTGGAGGGTGGGTCGTAAAAAATGGGCAACAGTAAAATGGTTTTGAATACTTGACAACCAAACATTAACCTGAAATATACCATGTAACGAATACACCTGTGCTGTATCCTGTGGCTTTACTGAAGCCTTGGGTCTGAACACACAACCTGTGCACTTGGCGGTGTGTGTGCTGCTCACACCACACAGCAGCAGCAGCAGATACTGCCCAGTTCCCTAGGGTCAGATTTGAGACGTGTATTATAAATTGTAGTGTTCTTGCTGTATGTTCAAATGTTCCTGCTCGTATAGAAACATAATGCTTAATTACAGAAAACTAAGACTTTAAATCTTTTCCCACTGTCATTCCTCAGCATGGGAGATTCAGATTATATCTTTGAGTTGTATTATGTCAGATTGTTTGATTTCAAAATGTTCTATTTGAGGGGCTAGGGAGCTGGCTCAGTGGATAAAGTGCTTACCAAGCTACTGTGCAGATGGGAATGCAGATCCTTCAGAACCCATGTCAGTGCTGGGTGGGTGTGGCAGCTAGCCTGTAATTCTAGAGCTGGAATAGACAGGGGATCCCTGGGGCAAGCTATTGAGCCAGACTAGTCCTATTGGAGAGCCCTGGGTTCAACTGAGAGACCCTGCCCCAGAGAACAAAGTGAGGAGAGATGGAGGAAGACTCCCAGTGCCAACCTCAGGCCCTCACACATATGTGCACACACATGCATACACATGAACACACCTATGCACATAACATACACATTAAAAATTTGATTAAAATTTCTGTTTGAGTTGCTGACTTGAGTGTCATCAAATATCATTAAGTGAAGTTTGGCACCTTCTAAAATGTCCCTAAATGTACCTCTGTTCTCTTGTATTTACATGCAGAAGTAACTTTTTCAGCATGGATGATTATTATAAAGTCAAAATACTGATCAACTCTGAAAAATGTGAAAGTTGCACTATGTCCTTCAGTAACAAATATCAGCCAACATTAAAATTCTTCTTATTTATGTATTTAGTGTGTGTGTGCGTGTGTGTGTGTGTGTGCGTGTGTGTGTGTGCGTGTGCGTGTGTGTGTGTGTGTGTGTGCCACTGCATGGTCCTGGGGATCTAATTCAGGAGATTAGGCTCATCAACAGGTGCCTTTACTCACTAAGTTATCTCCAGGGTCCTAAGATTTAATTCTTTATGTAAAAATAAGTGGTATGTAAATTTGCTTTCATCTGTAACAAATAATAAAATTATATGTATGCAAAATAACTGTTTTAAAACAAATGTCTTGATGATTTATTATGAGTAAATGTTTGATTTGAATACCTATTTTATATGCATATATACCTATGGTTATGTAAAAAATTATTGGATGAAAATGGGTAGAAGGTGGAAAAAGTTTAAGAAACACTGGCTATAAACTATTGCCATCAAAAACTTAAGAAACCTGGCTGCAAACCATTGCCGTCGCCCTCAGCCCGGAAGCTTGCATTGAATTTTCCCCTGAAGTGCAGTTGCAGAGTTGAAGTCAGTGCAAACGCTCCTGCTTTCTGATCTTGGTTTGAGTGGAGACTAGAAATCCTGTTTACGGGATCCTTTATTCCCAGAAATACAGCCTTGTGCTGACGCCACCGATGTGAAGCAAGGTGAGGCTCCAGGGTCCCCTCATCACCTGTGTGCGTCTAGGAAGAGTGGAGGGGTCATGAATGTTAAATGTGGAGGTAAGGGAGTGAAGCTAGGAAATCAATTTACTGCAAAGTATTTGCATATTTTATTAAAAGAAACTGTGTCTGAGACGCATGCCAGGGTGCGATGATCTCTGTTTTGATTTGATTTATGTACATCACGCCTGTGGGAAAAGTGGCTGAGGGTTCGTCCAGGCGGGAGGGCTTTTTTTTTCTTTTTTTAATCTCATTGATATCAAAGACTTGTGGTACACTAGCTTCCCAAGGGACTTAGATGTTCACACTAAGCCTTTATTTTAGAGAGAGAAACTGAGGTCTGGAGTTTTGTGGGCTGGTGACAGAGCTGAGATTCTTCTGGAAGAAATGACCAGTCCTGAACTGGAAGGAACGCAGGAGGGAAGTCAGCCACACCGACTGTTTTCCCAGCCCTCTGCGTCTCAGAGTTAAGACAAGAACCCTTGTCTTTGGTTCTGTCTGTAAAAACACACAAAGTCAGACACATGCACGTCTCCCTATAGCTGACATTTATTTTGACATGGGAGAAGAAACAGTTTGTTGACTATAACAAGGTACCCCCAGCCCTCCCTCGCCTCCCTCCCAAGAACAAGTTTCAGCTAACAGATCTCTTTTCAGTGAAGGGTGGGGGAATTTGTGGGGTGTACTGGATGCTTAGTTGTCAACTTGACACACCTGCATAGAGGGAGCCTCAATTGGGGAATTTCCTCCATTGGACTGCCCTGTGGCTGGTCTGTGGGGTATTTTCTTGATTGTTGAGTGATGTGGGAGGGCCCAGTCCACTGTGGGTGGTGCCACACCTGGGCAGGTTGTTCTTTATTGTATAGGAAAGCAGTCTGAGCACGGGCCAGGGGAGCAAGCCAGTAAGCAGTGTTCCTCTATGGTCTGTGCTCCAGCTCCTGCCTCCAGGTTCCTGCCCTGAGTTCTTGCCTTGGGCTCCCTCAGTGATGAACGGTGACCTGGGAGATGTAAGCTAAATAAACCCTTTCCTCCCCAAGTTGGTATTGGTCAGAGTGCTTTGCAACAGCGATTGAAGAAACTAGTACATGGGGTTTCTCCTATCTCTGTCACTTTAAAAGCGAGGTCCTGTTGGCTACCACTGCTCAGCTGAAGCTTGGGGGTGACCACCATGAAACCTGAAGACTCTGATGGGGTGGGAAAATTCTCTGAGGCAGGCCAATCACTTTCCATTGCCAGGATGGAGCCAGACCCTGGGCTTGTTAGGATGTGTTCTCATTACCCTCTACTGCTGTGATAACAACACTGACCAAAACCAACTTGGGGAGGAAAGGGTTTATTTGGCAAACAAGTACAGTCCATCATCAAGGGATGTCAAGGCAGGACTCAAGGCAGGAACCTGGAACACAGACCGTGGAGGTACACTCCTTACTGGCTTGCTCTCTGGCCTGTGCTCATATTTGATTTATTATTTTTTATTTTATGTGTACGAGTGTATTGCCTGCTTGCATGTAAGTACACCCATGTCATGCAAAGCCTGAGAAGGTCAGAAGAAGACATGGATCCCCTGGAACTAGAGTTAAGTGTGGGTGTTAGGCAGTTGGTGGGTGCTCCTCCTCCTCCTCTTCCTCCTTTTCCTCCTCCTCCTCTTCCTCCTCCTCCTCTTCTTCTTCCTCCTTCTTCTTGGTATATGTATGCAGCAGTCATGATTGATAAGGAAAAGATTCAACATAAAGATAAAACTCAGCTCTTTGAATCACACACCTGGCAAACAGATTCCTGAGAGCCTCTGCTGTCACAGAAACCTTTCAGAGGAGTTGAGAATCCTAAATTTCCAGGGTTTCCAGGCAGCCACTGGCCATGTGTCTCTGGGGTGGCTACAGGGGAAGAGTCTTGGGCTCTGGCTGGTGAGGCAGGGTCAGAGATCATCTCAGTTGTCCAACTGGATGCCTGATTCAGTTTGGGTCGCTGGTTCTCACCTGGGGTGGTTTTGGACCACTGGGGTGCCCAGGTCATGTCTGCAGACATTTATGGTTGTGGCATTGGGAAGCTCCTGGCATACAGTGGGTAGGTTGGGGAAGGCATGGCTTCAAACCTTGATCACAGGTCAGCCTCTGCTCTGTCTCTACCCCCCAAATATTTATCAGGTCCTAGGTGTCAAGAATGCGTGACTGGGGCTGAAGAGATGGCTCAGCAGTTAAGAGCACTGGCTGCTCTTGCAGAAGACCCAGGTTCGGTGTCCAGCACCCACTTGGCAGCTAACAATGGTGCATAACTCCAGTTCCAGGGGATCTGACATTATGTTCTGGTCTCCATAGGCATTGCACACACTCCTACACATGAAATAAAAATAAAATAAAATCTTAGAAAAAGAGTTCATGGCTGAAAACCATTGTCCAGGTGCTGGAGATGTCACTCAATTGGTAAAGTCTTGCCCAGCATGCAGGAAGCCCTAGATTTGATCCCCAGCACTGTAGGGATAGGGCACGGTGGTATCTGTCTGTTATCTTAGCACTTGGGAGGTGGAGGCTGGGGGATCAGAAGTCCTAGGTAAGCCGGGGCTACATGAGATTCTGTGTCAAAAAAAGAAAGAGAAGAAAAGGAGGCCACCTGTCTACAGAGTCTGTGCCTGCCTTAGGCCTCAGTTTCCTCGTCTCTGGGATGCAGGCAGCAAGAGGATGCCAAAGAGCCCTCACGGCTCCCACTGTCTGTGTCTGGTTGCAGAATGACTCAGGCTCTGCGTCACCGGCTTCCTGTCCCTGCGACATTAAGACCCTTTAATAGCACCTCTAACGCCAGGGCGCCATGTGACAGGCACTCAGCTGGGAGACACCAGCGGGAGGCTATTCCCAGCCACCAGGATGTGTCACCCTGGGAGGCAGACACCTGGGCCCCCATGACCTTCTCTGGTTTGTCTCCTGTCTCCGTTTAAACAAGGTGACACTGGTCACATGTAGGATTGTCTTTCCCACTGGGGGCACTGATCCCAGGGACTTGCTGGAACTTTCTGTTATGTTACAGCTGTGGTTGTTTTTTTAGTGTGCTATTTAAGGTGAGTCTCCATTCTCTCTGGAGCCTTTCATTATTGTGCCGTCCTTCTGTGGGTTGGATGCCCAGAGGGACTCTTTTCTGATTCCTTGATGTGGGGTGACCACCAGGTGCTCCATTTTGTGTTAGATCTCAGCAGTGCTCACCTGTGGTAGGTGAGACCTCTCCACCCGACCCCAGACTCTCTTACAGATATTCTGTGCTCTGAGTCTCTCCTCTCCCTCCACTTCCTCCCTCTCTCCCAGTCCAGCTGTGTGCCCAACACCAGGTCTGAAGTTCATGCCTCCTCCTCTTCCTTCTCAGCCTCTGTCCTGGTAGAACTTGAACCAGGCCTGAGCCAGTCAGTGGAAATCCTGCCTCTCAGTTTCTTTGCAAAATGGGGAAGTCAGATCTGCTGTATGTCATAAGGTTACTTTTAAATTTTTTAATTTTATGTATATGAGTGTATCACGTACATTCATGCGAGTGCACCCATGTCCTGCAGAGTTCAGGAGTGGGTGTCAGATCCCCTGGAACTGGAGTGACACATGTGGATGTGGGAATTGAACCCGGGTCCTCTGCAAGACAACCGGTGCTCTTAACTGCTGAGCCATCTCTCCAACCCCTGTTATTGTGAGGATCAAACCCCAAATACTCATGCAGGTCTGGGGTGGAACTCGAGGTGCAGAGTGGCTTGTTGGTGGGTACAGTGCCCTGGGCTCCTTCCCCACCATCTCATAAAATAGTGTGATAGTGCATTCTTAGAAGCCCAGCTTAGGAGTAGAGGCAGGAGAATCAGAAGTTCAGGGTTGTCCTTGGCTACATAGTGAACTTGGGGCCAACCTGAGCTACATGAGACCAGAATTCAGTTCCCAGCACCCACGTGGGATAGGCTCACAGCTGTCTGTAACTCCAGCTCCAGGGGATCTGATGCCCTTTTCTGGGCACCAACACTCACATGTGCAGACACACATATACACATAATTAACAGTAAATCTTTAAGACAAAACAGAATGATGAGATAGCTCAGTGTTTGGGGAGGCTCCTGTTCTGTAAGCAGCCTGGGATAAACAACTTGGTCTCTTTCAAGTTGTGATGACACCTCACCTGGTTGACTCCGGTGGACTTGAGGTAGGACCCTGTTAGCAAAAGAGGCCACAGTTATTCTTCACTTAAACCCTCTAGTCGGACTCTGAGCATCTCTCAGAGATCCCCTTTTGCCCCTGTGACTTTGGCTTTGGCCAGTAGAATTACAGGAAGTGAAGATGGGCTAGTTTTGAGCCTCGGCCCTAAATGGCCACTTGCTGTCTTGGACACCTGCCTAGGCTGAGGGGAGATGAGAAAGAGCATGAAGCAAAGGTCCTTGTGGAGACCCTCCTGGACCAGCCAACCCTGAGCCAACCTGGTGACTGGCCAGTGCATGCATGATCCAGCTCAGCGTGAAGGAAAGAGATGGCAGGGCCCAGTCTAGACAGCATGCCCATAGAATCCAAGCGAAGTGAACAGCTGTTCTGTGAAGCTGCTCCTTGCGGAGCGTTTGTTATGCAGCAGAGGCTGGCTGATGCACTTGGTATACAGAAGGGGAATCTGAGAGACCTTGAGGTCTGTCCTGCTGGGGAGATTGCAGGAAGGTGAGATTCCAGAGCTGCCTCAGCCCTCCACAGCCCCAGGCAGCCTGGAAGTGCTGATGTCAGGGACCAAAAATTGCCTACAAGCAGAAAAACACACACACACACACACACACACACACACACACACACACACAAAAAAAAAAAAACAAAAAACCGCTGGGTCTAAGGTTGTTATTTATAGCAAAAATTAAAACAAGGAAGCTCTCTGTCAGTTTCCCGAGTTACTGACAGTTGCGGAAATGTTAATACAAATCTTTATAAGAACGGCCAGATGTTCCATATTAAGCACGCATCTGTTTTGTATGAAAGACTTTCTGTACCCCATGCTCTGTCTCTCTCCCTGCTCACCCCCTGTCTTGATGCCGGGTGTGATCAGGGCACTCTGTGAGGGTAATTGCTTCAGTTCTGGCTTTATTTAGTTTCTGAATGCCCGTGTCCACGGTGTCAAAAATATACCCCAAAAAATAACCCTGGGAAAGGTTAATGACGGCCTTTCGGGTGTCATATTCTGCACTTGATGGGTGGCGGTAATTATAATCATTAGGGCTGCAAGAATGTCTAGTTATCTTTCTTAATCACATACTATACCGAAGCGACTCTGAACACATATCTATTATTTAATCAGAATTTCACAGTTATTGGCGTTTGTGCTCTCCCAGGGCTGTGTTTATTTTCTCTTTGCGAGGGGGAGCGGTGCCTCCCAGAAAAGAGGGGGCCCCCGAGTCCATGCCCACTTTTACCGCTGCCATAGCTTCTGACACTCGGTGCTATTAATATCAGAGACGCCACACACATGTTCGCTCTCTGCTCTCCAACGCCTGCTAGGAAGAGCAGCACTTTGATCAACAAATAGGGGGACATGCACGTGCCTGGGAGAGGAGGTCTGGGCCCTTAGAGGGGGTGTTTCCAGGCACCGAGAGCGGAGCTGGGGGAGTGGTGGTCATCGAGGAATCTCTCAAACCTCTCAAGACATGTCAGCCATTGCTCTGGAGGGAGGAAGGGGCCCAACGTCTAAAGATGATGTCTGTGCTTCGGTTGGGGTTTGTTCCCCAGAAATCTGTGTGTTGACAGCTTGGGTCCCAGTGTGGTGTACAAGAGTCACTGGACCGGTAGGGGAGTGGGGGCTGGGGAGACGGCTCTGTTGCCAACGTGCTTGCCAAGCAAGTGTGAGGACCGGAGGTTGATTCCTAGATGTGAAAGAGCTGGGTGTGGTGGTCTCTTGTACTTGCAAGAGCAGTGCAGTGGAGGCGGATGGGAGCTCAGGCTCACTGGCCAGCCCACTCATCAGCGAGTTCCAGGCCCAGTGAGAGCCTGTGTCAAGAATAAGATTGACAGAAATAAAGGAGGACACCCGACATCAATCAACCTCTGCTCTTCCTATGAGCAGATGAGGGGGGGAGAGAGAGAGAGAGAAGAGAGAGCCAGCAGAAAGTCATTGGAAACTTTGGGAGACACGAAGGTAATTCCTATGAGATCCTGGTTAGTTCTTGAGAAAGGATGGCTATCAGAGCAGGACTGACTAGTCCAGGTCACCCTCTGGCATCATAATTTGCTATGTGATCTCTTCTTCTGACACCCTTTGTCATCTTGTGTTATCCTTCATCATGTGGTACAGCTAGAGGACCCTCACGAGAGGCAGAATTGATGGGACTGCCCAATGTTGGATTTTCAGCCTTCAAAACTGAACAATAGATCTTTTTTCCTTTTCATGCTCAAGCATCCAGCCTCAGGTGTTTTGTTACAGCAATGGAAAATGGACTGATAGGGGTCTAGAGAGATGGTTCAGCAGTTAGAGTACTGGCTTCTCTTGCAGAGGACCCTAGTTCCATTCCCAGCACCTACATGATAGCTAATAACCATCTGTAACTCCAGTTTTCCAGAGTTCCAATGCCCTTTTCTGGCCTCCATAGGCACTGCATGCATAGGTACACTTACATTCATGCAGGTAAAACAGTCATATGCATAAACTAAAAATAAACAAAAAAAACTTTAATTAAAGAAAGAAAATGAGCAGATAAAAGAGCCCACCTGCTCTTGCTTTGAGTCCCTCTACTTTACTGCATGCATAGAAAGCACCATTGTTCCACTTTTGCAGATAGGGAAACTGAGGCTCAGAGGGCCCTACTTGCTCAGTGTCACCCAGACCTTGAGCTGGAACACAAGGCTATTGCCTGCTTGGGTATACCATCTCGGTTTCATCATAAAGCTCTATGTCCCCAGTGTGCACAGACCAAGACAAAGGCCTTGTATGGCTATCAGAACCCATATGGTAGAAAGAGAAGCCTGACTCCCTAGGTTGACCTCTGACTTCCACATACACACCACACCACACATGCCCTTAAACACACCCACACCCACATTCAGTCACTCACTCGCTCACTCACTCAAAAGAGGTAGAGGAGGCCAGTAATTGAAATTCCTCCTAACTGAGGGTCCCCGTTTCTCTTCAGAGTGTGGGGTTCCGGCTCACAGGACCAAGGGTTGGCACCAGGCAGGGCCTCCCTACAAAACTCAAGGGTTCTCTCTCCAACAGCACATGAACCTGCTTACTGGAAGACAGTTTCAGGCGACCTGCTACAGGGCTAAAGTGTCCACTGCAGCCCCGGTGATGGAATCAAGTTCTAGAAGTTTCCACACAGTGACGAGGCCTGGAAGTGGGTTTTCCCTCAGCTTGCTCCTGCTTCCTCTTGCTCTGGTGTGAAGGACTGCAGGTACACTGCTAGCGTCTGTGCTGGGTTCCCTGTCGGGGAGGACAGGGTGGGGTGGTACACTTAGAACTGAGCGGTGGGGTGGGTGCACTGAGGCCTTCATGGCTGTCAGAGGAGCAGGGACGAGCTTGCTTGTTAGGAAAGACTGGGTTCTCTACATGGCGTGGGTTGTAGATATTTCAAAAGCAGCTCAGACAGAGAGCACTGGCCAGGTAGCAGGCTGTGGATTTGGGGCCTGGGAGACTAGGATGGGATGAATTCACAGCCATCAGAAGAATCACATAGTGTTGATTGTCAACGTGATTGGTTACTCGCTCTAGGCCAGACTCTCCCCCGAGTCAGCCATCATACATCAGCTCAGTTAATAACCTTGGTGGGAAGGTCTTATTATCAACACTGGCACTTCAATGTCACGAACACAGAAACAGGCCAACTGAAGACCATATGGGTAGCAGGTGCAAACTGGGCACACGGTGTCCAGGCACACTGGTTGAAGAACCCACCTTGCTACCACAGGCTGGCTCATCACCACCACATCACCTAACACTTCCTGCCAGTTCCTGGAAGGTGACTACACCCCTCACCTTTGTTCAGACATTTGCTTACTGATGTGCTGGCAAGTCACGCCTGGCAGGAAGGATGTTGGAACTGATTGCCTACGCTTTCCAAGAACTCCTTTTCTAGTTACTCTGACAGAAACCCAAGAGAAGAAACTTAAAGGAGGAGAACTTAATTTTGGCTCATGGTTTCAGAGGGTTTAGTCCATCACGGTGGAGAGAGCCTGGTGGCAGTGGCTATAACTCTTGAAGGCCTGCTGTCCCCAATGACCCACCTCCAACAGCTGTGATCCTACTACAAAGGTTCCACAACCTCTCAAACAGCACCCCCAGCTTGAGGGCCTTGGGGGATGTTTTATAATCTGAATTGTATTGACTGCAAGGAAACATAAAGTTGGATTTCAGGATTTTTAAATTTCAGTTTTTAAGGTTCATTGCAGTCTTGTCTTTTTACCAAGTGTGTGAGGTGCTGACTTTGGTGAGCTCATTCTTAATGTCCCCCTTGTCCCCTCTTCAGGTGTTATGATATCCACGCCCAGCCCTGACCAATCCACCTTCCTCTTCCTCACAGTGTCTGGGACTGTGGAATGTCAGGGCTCTTTAGCCTTGTACACAGCTCTCTGGGGATGGTCAGTCCTCCTCCAGACCATATTTGGAGGGTGTCCCTGGGCCCCATTGGCAGGAAATATTCTTTTCTGGTGGAGTCATCCTTTGTCATGTGACATTGTGGTTCTGTGTCACACTCAAAACAACTCCTCTGGAAACAAGAGCTCAGAGACTTACTGTCTAATCACAAATCCCACCCAATTCTGTGTGGTCCATGCATACAGCCCAGGAAACTCAAACACCACCTCGGATGAGGGGGCTGTTAAAGTGACTGAAACATGGAAAAAAATCTGAAGGAGAAATCTGAATCTCAACTGGGCGAGCATCATTGTTCCTATAAAAAACCTTAATGATCCTGTATATTTTATAGCTGATGAAATCCTTCTATAGATGACTTCATTTGCCTAGGTTAGGAGGGGTAAATCTTCAGTCAAATTTCTCTGGGAAATATCCATTGCTAGGCTCTGTGACACCCCACTGCCTTCTCAATGGGCCCTACGCACAGTTTTTCTTTCCACTCCCTAGCACAGAGACTTCTAATAGTGTTACTGGTCTAGAGAACAAGTCCTCAGCTCCTTTCCTTGGCATTCAAGGCCCTCGGGACTCTGATCAAACCTCTCCTTCCAGCTATGTCTCTCTGTAGTGTATCATGTGCCTGTGTATTTGCCTGCTGGCTGCACAACTTCGGCCCCTGTGCATGGTCTTTGCTCAAGTGCTTCTCTCGGAGGACATATCCCTTTGCCTCTTTACACACACAGGGCCAAGGCAACTCATCCAGCAAGGCCCTGCCTTCAGATACGTCCCAGAGTCACCTGCAATGGAGACCTCTTGCCTTTCAGCTCCCTCGGCCCAGTCTCTCCTCCCCTCTGAAGGCAGCCTGCCTTGCATGAAGACACCAGAGAGATCCTGGTTAGCAGCATGGATTGGGAGGCTCAGGTTGGCCCTCTCCAGTGTTCCAAGGGTGGCAGCACCATTCCTGCCTTCCCAACAGGAAATAGCTTGGAGAACAGATATAGGATTTATTCACGGCCAAGACCGGTGATGCTGACTTCTCGCTCCCATGGGGAGCAGAGCAGAAAGCAGGTTCTAGCAGCCCACTTCCAGCCTGGGGCTCCCTGCACACCAGCAACATGCCCCAAAGACATGTGTACCCACATTTACACAATTTATACATGTACAAACGTACAAACACATATGCACACATACACAGCATACATGCATATATACACAGACATACATACGTACACACAAATATACACATATATACAGACACACATTTATATACATACATATATATATATACACACACATGCATATGAATGTATGTATCTACACACACATTGGTGAAGTGCGGTTAAGTCTGTCATCTATGGCTCCTGGAATGCAAATCCTTCTCTGAGTAGGAACACAGTTTCCTCTCACAGCCCCCATTCTGGTTGTTCCTGCCTGTGAAGACCCACAGGAGAACTTTAAGAAGTTGAATGTGGATTACAAAGTTTGGTTTCTATTTCTTGTCTGATGAGTGATTTCAGGACTAAGCTGTTAAGAACACAGTAGAAAGAGCTTGAAATCTAAGTGCTCAGTACTTTTGAAAAACAAAGTCTGCTCCTGGTAATCCTCTTTGTGTTTCTAACTTTTTTCTTTTACAGGAGAGGAGGGAAAATGCTCAGATGAGGGCATGAGGTAAAGAGCAGCCCAAGCGGGGCTGCGCCTGTCATATCTGAGAGACAGGACGACGTGCATGAGTGGGGAGGAGGCCCTGCTCCCCTCCATCATCGTCGTCGTCGTCTCATAGCCTCCTCCCCTTTCTTCCTCCTCGCCCTCTTACTTGTTTGGGGGGGTGTGTATATGTCATAAGTGCATGTGTGTGGGTGTGCGTGTGTGAGTGGGCATGTGTGGGTGTGCGTGTGTGGGTTTGCTATGTGTGTGTGGGGGTGGGTGTGCACGTGTGTGGGTTTGGTGTGTGTGGGTGTGTGGGTGTGTGTGTACGTGTGGGTGTGCAAGTGTGGGTGTGCACGTGTAGGGGTTTGCCTGTGTGCGGGTGTGAGTGTGGGTGTGCTTGGCTGTGTATGTCCACGTGGAGGCCAGGGGATGATATCGCAAGTCTTCCTCTACTGCTCGCCACCTTATTTTTCAGTTAATTATTTTATGTGTCCGAGTGTTTTGCCTGCATAGATGTAAATGCACCACATGTGTGCAATGCCTGTGGAGGCCAAAAGAGGGCATCTGATGCCCCCAAACTGATGTTACAGATGGTTGTTAGGCAGCATGTGGCTGCTGGGAACTGAACCCCTCTGCAAGAGCAGCCAGTGCTCTTAGCTGCTGAGCCATCTCTCCAGTCCTTCCACCTTATTTTTTAAGTAAGCCTGAAGCTTAGAGTTTTGTCTAGGAGATTCACCTGCCCCCAACACTGGAGTTACATGCACTCACAGCCATGCCAGGCTTTTACGTGGGTAATAAGGATTCAAACTTGGGCCCTCTTGCTTTCACACCAAGCACTTTTACCTAATGAGCCAACTCCCCCTCCCCTTGATTTCTTCTTTTGCAGGGATTGCGACCTGCCTCTTGGTTACTTCCTTCTTCCCAACTCTCTCTCATGTCATTTCTCTCTCTCGCTCTTCCTCTCCCTTCAGTGTTTAAACCTTGCCTTCCAACTCTCAACATTTTAAAAATTCTTAATGATGCAACCTGAAGTTGCCATGGCGACTGATTTCCTTGCCTGGGTGGCTGTACAGGCCTGTGCTGGGGCTGCCATTGAAATCGCGAATAATTTTCCTTTTCTTTCAAAATTAAGTAGGGCATCTAAAGTGCTCCTCTGCGGCTCTCCCTGCCCCCTAAGAGAAGCAACCCTGCACGAGCTACCCAGTCTCTGCAGTGCCTATGTCTTTATGGCTCCCCCTCCGCCGCACACACACTGTCCCTCTGGACACATAACACCCTTTGTTATTTCTCTATTGTCAGCGTGAGAAACTCTTCTGCAGAAATCTGATGCCATTTGACGGCCCCCTCCCATTTTTAATTGCCGCTATTTTCTCATTCTTAAAAACAACCAAGTTCTTTCTCCCTCCTTGAATCCTGACAGATTTGTAAAGTGTGCTTCAGTGCACAAAGAATCTATTTGGTTCATTGTTGGCACCGTGGTGACACCCAGGTGCAGGCTGGGTGTTCTTCCTGGGTCCTGATTCAATTTCCTGGACACCTGAGTGAGTCCAGATGCCTTGCTTCCGGCTTCCCCATCAGGGCACCTTCCTCCTTTGCTGGTGGGATGCCGGGCCTGCCCTTACTCGGGCTGATAGTTCTGTGACATGTGTTCATATGGCTCTCTTCCTTCCTCAGTGTCCGTGGAGGCTTCAGTAGGGCACCCATCGTCTAATGAAGCGGGAGACCAACTGAAGGAAATAGTGGCTGGGTCTGAGTTCTTGGCAGGCTAAGAACATCAAGTGTCAAGAGAAGGGTCAGACGTGGAGTGGAGCTCGATAAGAGGGCCATGTCTTGGGAAGCTGGCCTGGGGAGAAGGGAAGGAGCTCCCGGGGCCTCCCCCACTGACCCAAGAGCTGATGCGTTCATTCCAGTTCTTGTTTTGGGCTCTGGAGCTCTGTTGATCATCCCCTTCCATCCCCGCCTTCCAGATGCTGGAGATGGAACCTGGCCCTCTACTGCAGAGCATGCCCATCGCCCCCTCCTCTGACCGTCTCAGCAGCCATCTCCCTGAGAGCGCCTCCTGCGTCTCACCCGTCCTTCGCAGATCCGTGCCAGCGCTCTCTGAGGTGCGTTGTTTCAGGGCTGCCAGGGCAGCCACTGCCTCTTCTCAGTCACGGCCCCATCACCTTTTTGTGCCACCTCACAATGACCCCAAATGTGCGTCCCACTGCGGGTCACCTCTAAGTAAACAGTTTGCCCCCACAGCTCTCATACAAGTCACCACGTAGATGTTCCAGCTGGACCCAGCAGGTTCTGTAGAGAGTCCCTCATCTGCCCCTCCCTCCTGCCTGCCTCCACACAAGCCGGCTTGTTGCCCCCATGGGCTGGGAAACTGCAGCCAGCTTGCATGCATCCCTTCCACAAGTCCATGATCATCAGCAACAAGGCTGGCAGGACTCCATCAGAGGCCCACCCCATCCTTAGTTCGGTAGGGTTCACCATCCCTGGCCTGGACCAAGGCAGGCCACTCCTGGGTACTTCCTGTTACATTTCCTCCCCCTCTCCAACACAGAGAGACTCTGTCTTCAGCACAGTCACATTCAAGACAGGCCTTCACTCAGAACATAGCATCCTAGCCATCTTCAGAATTGGCCTCTGAGATCTCAGAGCCTGACTGGGTGGGCCAGAGGTGGGCAAGGAAGTGTCTGGGCCAGGAGGAAGTGGAACCAAGGCAGTGGTACCTGGCGACCAAGGTGTATTTTTACCCATCTGGGGCAAAGCATAGTGGTTCCTGGCAGTGTGCTCACGGTTCAACAGTTTGGAGCCAGGATGGAAAGAAACCTCTTCAGGCGTATCCAACCTACAGCCCATTGGGCAGTGGGCATCCAGCCAGGGATGGCAGTGAGTCCTGCCCAAATGAAACTGCAAAACACTTAAAGCATTAAGAGATTATTTTGCAGATTTTTTTTTTTAACTCAATCTCATGGCTCTTGACCATGAACTTTGTAGATGACAATACCTGTTTGTGACATCCAAAGGTTGGGCACACTGGTTCTACATCTTGTGTGTTTCCTGTGGTTGGAAGACTGGCAGTTACAGGAAGGGGCTGGGTGGTCTTCTTTCCTCTGCCTCTCATATCCCAGGATGCAGTCTTCATATGTGTATAAGTATTATGCCTGCATGTATGTAAGGGCACCCGTGTTTGTGCAGTGCTCATGGACGCCAGAAGAGCGCATTGGATCCTCTGGAATTAGAGTTACGGACAGTTGTTGGCCACCGTGTGGGTGCCGGGAAATGAATCCAGGACCTCTTCAAGAGCAGCTAGTGCTCTAACTGCTGAGCCATCTCTCCAGCCTCTTATGCCTTCTTGACCTTGGCCTGTTGGGACTAAGAACCCTGCTAAGCAATGGCCACAGAGACCCACAGGAAGCTACTTTCCAGCGGCTCCCAGCCTCGGGAGGACAGAGTGCCTGGCTGGGCCTCTTGACTGCAGATGCCAGCTACCCCTGTCAGAACCTGAACTTCAGCTCCTAGCTGGCCTCTGCCTCGTTGAAACTGAGCAGAAGAAATCTGCCCATCGCTGAGCACGGGTGCTGCACGGGCCCAGACAACTCCACATACTCCTCTTCATGACAACGACTTTGTCACATTTCCTAGCTGCGCTGTCTCCATTTCCTTATGTGCAAATGGAGACCTGGCGGAGTCCTTCCCTCGGGGAGTGCAATAGGATGGGATGAGCGGCGTGTGTAGAATGCACAGTGCGGCGGCCTAACACTCCAAGCTCTGGGTGTCGGAGGCTGGGGCATAGGTAATAGGAAAGGGCTTCGGTTACAGGATGGGGGAGAAGCAGTGAGGATGTGTGCGGTGGAGACTGGAGTGGGCGCAGCTGCTGCCACTCACCACAAGGAGGTCTACACCAAAGGAGTGGGAGTCCTCTATCTGTGCACACCACAACAGCCGAGGCGGGAAGCAGCTTAGGCGCATGCACAGAGTGTAGGGTCCGTCTTGTGCTGTCGTAACAACACCCAAGTTTACAGCTTGTGAAGAGCAAAATTTATTCCCTTGTAGCCTGTGAAACTGGAAAGTCCCAAACTGATGAGTCCCCACATAGCAACAGGCAGAAGGACAAGAGAGGACCCATTCCTTCCGCCAAGTCTTTTATAAGGGCACCTGATCCTGGTCATGGAGTGGGAGGAATCTGCTCATGGCCTAATTGCTGGAATCGTGTCCCACTGATTGTGCCTCAGGACATGTTCAAACCACAACACAGGGAAATATCATTCAGTCTTCAAAAAGAAGCAGGCTTGCTATTTTGGGCAGTGTAGATGAACTGGGAGGACATTACGTGAAGTGAAATAATCAGACCCAAAGAAAAATAATGCCTGGATTCACTTACATGTAGAATCTATATTTAAAAGAAGCGGGAAGGAGTCTCGTGAGGTGATTCCATGCACATGAATTCACTGTCAGACGCCCACGTAAAGGAGGAAGGGGACAACTGACTTCAGAGTTGTCCTCTGACCTCCATACCTGTGCCCTGGCACACACACACACACACACACACACACACACACACACAAGATAAAGTTACAGTTATGAAAGATGGAGAAGTCTTTGCACACAGTGTAAGGACTATAGTTAGTAAACATATATTGTACACTGGAAATTTGCTAAGAGCAGATTTTAGGTACTCTGACTGTACACACACATATATACACATGAAATATAACTGAAATGATGGATGACCTTAATATCCTTCTTTCTCTTCAGTAAATGTGCTTACTGTGTGTGTGTGTGTGTGTGTGTGTGTGTGTGTGTGTGTGTGTGTGAATACCAGGTTGCGGTAGCTGCTTTGGGCCAGCAGCAAAGGCTAGGTGATCTTTGTCACAACTTGTTCAATGAGAGGCTGGAGCAAGAACAGGAGATGACAGAACAAGGTCCATCCACACAGCCTCAGAGAGTGCCCAGTCTGTGTCCCGAGACTGACAAGCAGGGCTCTTGGGAATTTTCTAGTGTGTCTTCAGCCAGGAGAGATTAGGCGACTGCGTGAGACAGAATGTCTTGGAAAATCAATTACGGGCCAGAGCGATGGCTCAGTGACTGAAGGAGCTTGCTACAAAGCCTGACGACCTGAATTCCGTTCCCCGGAACCCATCTGATGGAAGGAGAGAACTCCCATGATTGTCCTCTCACCTCCACACGTGGTCCTCGGCACTCCAGAACACAATGTGAAAAGCAATTACCTTCCACAGCCTTCACACTCTCCACTCAGAATCCACATATCAAAACACATGTTCCAACTGTCTCAAGCCTGCCCACCACCACTCTCTTCTTTGGGTGCCCCGCACTGTCCAATCAGATAAATGGAGGTCTCCTCAGAAAATACTTTCCTTTGAGCCTTTGCTGACCTCCTAAGCAAAGAGGAACCATCCAGCCTCACTAGAGGTTAGGGAATGGCTCAAAGCCTTGAATGGAAGCAGAAAGCATGTAGATTTACCTGGAGAGCATCCTCTCCAACGCCTGCGCATCTGGCATCAATTACTCAAGGGAACAATGGCCACACGGCGTATCGGACTAGCCCCAAAGCCGAAGGCAGCGATGCAAGTCAAGGTCTTCCTGTGGTCCAGGGGGAGCACCTGGTAATGAGGTTAAAGCACTCAGGAAGTAGGGCTGTGCTAATGCACACATGAAATACTCTGTGTTTCTTTTTTGACAAAGAGAAAAGTGAAGTGGGCAGCTTTGGGGAAACCTCTGTCCCTGGCCATGATGCATGCTGAATGATTGATCTGGGAATGTGAGCACCTTCTCCTAAGGCATTGTCACTGACAAAGCCTTCCTTCAGAGACTTTCGAGGCAGGCCTTTGCCTCCCTGGGAGGCTTTCCCTCTCTGGGAGAATGTTCTGTTAATGTGATGTTTGAGGCAATGCTCA
The DNA here is from genome assembly GCA_035773235.1 of Eospalax fontanierii. NCBI lineage: Eukaryota > Metazoa > Chordata > Mammalia > Rodentia > Spalacidae > Eospalax > Eospalax fontanierii. The sequence goes on from CM069536.1 coordinate 73,802,593, forward strand.
GTGCTAGGGGAGCGGGGTACTCTGCCAGAGTGTGGTCTGCAGGTAGGGATTTTCGGAGCAGAATTCCTTTGTGGGGAATCTTTGCATTGAAGGCTGTCTGGTGGTGTGAAAAAGGACGTCAGTGTCTCTCAGGGTGTGAGATGGCAGGTATGAGGGAGAAGTATTGGTGAGCGATTTACACAAAACCAGATAACAAGCTGACTTACAAACAAGGTTCTGTGTGTGGTGATGCTCACATTTGTATGGGTGTGTGCATGTGTACACACAGATACTCATGCAAAAGCGCATGTGCATGGGAAAAGCTGAGGCTGACATTTAGTGTCTTTGCCTTATTATTTGTTTATTTGTTCTGAGGCAAAGTCTTCCACTGAACCGATTAGTCTAGGTTGACTGGCCAGCGAGCTCCAGGATCTGCCTATCTCCACCCCTTCAGCATGGGGCATTACATCACAGTTGTGTGATGCCCTGCCTGGCTTTTTACATGGGTGCTTGGAATCTGGCGAGCACTTTACCCACTGCATCATCTCCCCAGACCAGTCACAGGAAGTGGAAGCCTAGATGCCTTTCAACTGATAAATGGATAATGGAAATGTGGTGTGTGTGCACAATGGAATTTTATTCAGCTGCAAGAAAAATAGAATTTTCAGGAAAATGCATGGAATTGGAAAGTATATTAAGTGAGACAACCCAGGCTCAGAAAGACAAGCACTGAGTGTCCTTTCATATGTGGGTCCTAGCTTCAATTGTTTAGATTTTTTGTTTTGATTTTTACAGGTATTTATTTCCCATGGGGCACAGGCACCATGTAGAGGTCAGAGGACAGCTTGTAGAAGTCACCTCTCTCATTGTACCATGTGACTCCTGGAGACTGAACTCAGGTCCATAGGCTTAGCACTAAGTGCCTTAATCTGATGAGCCCTCTTGCTGTCTCTGCATTTTTAGATTTGTAGGTTTAACTCGGAATAGCTTAGAGGTCAGCAAGCCAGAAAGAAACCATAAGAGAGAGAAAGAAAAGAGGCCTCAATGGGAGTGTGTATTAGAACATGTGTGATCTGAATGAAGGTGGTGATACTGGAGGTTAAAGGTTTGATCATGGCTTCGGGCAGAGGGATGAGGGAGAGAAGTGAGTGGCGAGTAAGGAAGAAACTAAAGATATATGTAAAAGCCTTGTAGAAACCCCAATTAAAATATGTTTTATTTATTATGTTTTCATCTTATGTGTATGAGTGCATTGCCTGCATCTGTAGAAGTGCACCCATGTTGTGCAATGGCCACAGAGCTCAGAAGAAGACATTGACTCCCCTGAGAGGGAGATGCGGTGTAGACAGAGGATGGGATGGGGTGTAGACAGAGGATGGGGATGGGGTGTAGACAGAGGATGGGGATGGGGTGTAGACAGAGGATGGGATGGGGTGTAGACAGAGGATGGGATGGGGTATAGACAGAGGATGGGATGGGGTGTAGACAGAGGATGGGATGGGGTGTAGACAGAGGATGGGATGGGGTATAGACAGAGGATGGGATGGGGTGTAGACAAAGGGTGGGTGAGACGAGGGAAGGATTAAGGCACGGTGACAAGGACAAAGAAGGCTGAGATGCTGTTAATCGGTTCTGTGGAGAATGCATGCTGGTCTCAGAGATCAGAGCAAGGCAGAACACGAAGCCACACCTTCCTAATGGTTAAAGGATGGAGATGCTGTGAATGGTGGCAGGCAGAGTCAGAGGCCAGGTGGGAGAGAACCAGCTGGCTGGCCAGTGAATTGGTTAGGCAGGGGCAGCCAGAGTCGTCACTGGTTCATCCTCACTCAGGCTGCTCTGAGAATCCCTGCCCTTGGGAGATATAGGCAACATATAGGACTTGTAAGGTCCCAATAACAAACCAAAAGTACAGTTCTACCGCAGTTCACCCTGGGCAACCCTTGAGTTTATTAGACTAACTTATAGAGCATAAGTGAGGGGTTACAGGTCAGAGTGTGGCTGACCCCAAAGCAGCAGTTCTGCAAGGTCTTCACCCAGTGTGGGTGATGGGTCCCCAATGGTTGCACAGATAAAGACCCCTTGAGTTAACCTTCTCCAGGCCATGTATTCTAGCCCCTCCAGAGACTCCTCCTGAGGCCTTGTGCAATTAGGGAAGAATTTAATACAAATGTAAACGACCGGAAGGATTGGCTGGAGTCCCAGGTGAGGATCCATGAACCCACCCCTACCCCTCCTATGAAGGACCAGGTGACAAGCCAAATGTGATGGACCCTTGCAAGAAGGCACAGTAGATCTGATGAAGATGGCGGCTGTTTTGCTTGAAGGACCATACTCTACTGAGGTTACCTCAGTGCAGGGGCTCCTGACCAAGCAGCGTGCTTTGAGGTCACTGACCGCCTCTGTCATGTGTCTCTAAATCCCTGGAATGCTGTTTCTTTGAGCCAAGAAGCTGAGGGAGGAAAATGTTCACAGGAGTGCTGGTGAGGGCTCATCCGGTCACATGTGGACACCAAGCCTTCTGTCCTTATTTCTCTGGCCACAATTCAGCCCTGTGGTTGCGCAGGGATTTCCATGTTCCAGAGAACAGGAATATGTGCCTTGACAAGCTCAGTCACTCCACTTTAAGACAGTTACTCAGCCCGAGTGTTACCTTTTATGAAAGGAGAATCTTCTCTGGGATGAGAGAGATGGTGCTCAGGAGGAAACCAGCCTCTGTGGTAACAGGCCATGTGTAAACTCTTGGGTGACCCATCTATCATGATCCTATGCAAACAGTTATTGTTGTCAAAACCAGACTCAGGCTGTGCTGGGAAATAGGTCAGTAAACTGCTCACATTGAAAACATGAGACCTTGAGTTTGACCTCCAGAACCTACATTTTAAAAAGCAAGCAAAGTGCGGTGACCCACGCTTATAGTTGTGATGGTTTGGAGGTGAACACAGGGCCCTGGGGCTCACTAGACTAACCTACCTGGCAAGTTTTAGACCAGTGAGAAACCCTGTCTCAAATAACAAGGTGGATGACTCCTGAGGAATGGCACTGGATATTAATCTCTGCATGACACGTGTGCACACACACACAGACTCAGTCGGAAGGGACAAAAGTCATTAGCATCTTTGTATCTCACCAAGCCTCCACTCTCCAGACCATGGGAAACCCCACAGCCTCCTTCCAACTCCCACCAGCATGTGGACTCAAGATCCCTCATCTCCCTTGACTCAGTGCCTGAGATGAAAGAAAACCCCAGGCCAAGCTCTGCAAAGCAAGTGTCACCTCTGGCTACAGCGTTCCATGTTTAAGGCCCGTCTTCAGCTCGCCCATAGATGTGCCATTGACATTGAAAATCCCAGAAAATTGAACTTGATGGGACGGATTTCCACTGGATAGGAATGCACCAGTGTGCTTCTTTCAGCAGAAGCGCTTTTACGGGCGGATTTTTCTTCCCTTCAGCAAATCCTTCCTTCTCTGAATGAATGGTCTCTTTCTCCCCTCCAGGGAGGGTGGTATTATGTGCAGGCTTGCAGCAGTGGAAATCTCTGGTGACCCTCGCCTTAAGGAGGTGCTTCAGCATGTGAGAACAGCCTAGCCAGCAGCCCTCTCAGAATAAAACCCACCTCTGAGGAGCTGAACCTGCAGGCAGTGTTGCGGGAGAGGCCACGCTTAATGGACTCAGTGTAGAACGAGCCGGAGTCACCCAGCTGAAAACAGACACTTTTGTGTTCGCAAGCCACTAGGCCTCCCTCAGCAGCAGCAGCCTGCCAGGCTGAGAGGGGTTGGCTCAAATTACTGGTAGCCAGAAGAACAGGGCTACCTCTTCACTGTCCAGAGGGAGCCACCACCTACTCCTGCTCTTTGTGGGGCCCCAGGACAGACCTGAGAAGTCTTTTGTTGATGAATAACTGTCAATGCAAAAACACAACCCTCGTCTCAAAGTGGATAAGAGATTGGAGCCAAATATGAGCCGCCATGGTTGGGGAGCAGAGACTTAAGGGATGCCAAGTACTATGTTCCCGTGTGGGAACACTTTGATGAAGTTATACAGTAACAGAACAAAGAAAGTCATAAATAAGACAGTTTCAAACACATTGGTGGGAACATCCAGCAGGCAGGTTAGAGTAGCAAGCGGAGAGCGGGGAGAAGCCTAGTGTAAGCCTCAGCTACACGCTCAGCCTTTGGTTGATGGAAGTTAGGGGTCTGTTAAATTAATACATTCCAAAAGGTTCTGCCTGTTAGTCACAAGGATGTTAGGTCTGACACAGAGGTATCAAGGAATAACTATTAAGGGGCTGAAGACGGCCTGAGATAAATTGTAATGAGGCTCCAGATCTCCACATTCACTGAACTTCTAACCAGTCAATCAGCGTTGCAGAAGGTTCAGCGGAAGTTGAGGATTTTTTCCAGAACTTTTGTCCACACTTTGGACTATCTTCTGTCCACTCATGAAGAGGAGATGGGATCAGGAAGGCGTTAGGTGTGACTACGGGGACAGCTGGGGACACAGTCAGGCGGGGCTTCTGTGCTGGTTTCTCTCTGCACTGGCTAGGAGGCCTCATGACACTGACCAGACATCTGTGTCAGGACACTGACACTCTCCCAGGGTGACTCTGAAGGTCACTGATGATATGCGGTTCCATTTGGAGAGACTGGTGGGTGGTGGTAGGGGTTAGGGTTTGGGTCTGAGCAGTTCCCCACAGCCTCATCCCCCAACTGATGGCACCATTGGGAGAATGTTCGAAGGGTGGGGCCTGGTTGGCAGAGGTAGGTCACCTGGCTATATGAAAGTTACACCCTGGCCCAGGTTCCCACTCTTCTGTCTCTCATTTCTGGTCCAGGTGAGCAGCTGCCACAGCTCCTGCCACCACAAACTGAGCTGTTTGACTGCACCTTCCCCTCCATGATGAACTGAAACCTGGAACCCAAACCAGCCTTCCCTTCCCTTTGCTGTTTCCAGCGAGTGTTTTGATGCCAGGGAAACAAAAATAACTAATATAATGTGTGACCAGTAGTTTGAATTGTCATCTTGACACATACTAGACTCACCTGGGAAGAGTCTCCATGAGGTCTGTCTAGATCAGGCTCATCTGTGAGCAGGTCTGCAGGGAGTGTCTTGATTACGTGCATGGGTGTGGGAAAACCCTCCCGTTATGGGTGGCACCATTTCCTGGATTTGGGTCTGGTCTGTATAAACGCGAAGTGGTGGCTGAGCAGTGGGCATGTGTGCACGCATTCCTTCTCTGCTCTTGACTGTGGATGTGAGTGACTGCTTCCACATACCTTGACTTCCCCCTGGTGATGGACTCTAACCTGAACTTGTGAGTCAATAAACCCTTTTTCCCATAAAGTTACTTCCATTTCTTTGTCACAGCAACAGAAATGAAACAAGGACAGAGTGGGAAAGAAGGACAGAGTGGGCCTTGGAACTATCTCTGCCCATCTGAAGAAGATGAGCAGATAACTGGCATAGAATCAAATGAGAAACCAGCCCCTCTTCTTGCCCCAGGAAGCTGATGGAGAAAGGCCACAAGCTGGGTGGAGGTGATCTGAGGCAGAGGCAGAGTTGTTGCTATGTGTGTCATACCAGAGGACCCTCCAGCACCCCGTGATGGCCCCATGGGAACGGTCTTGCTGCCCCATACTGTGAATGAGGAGATGGCGGCTTGGAGCACATCACTCAGCTTCCAGGGACAGTGGGAATCCAGACAGGACGATTCACGCTACAGTACAGGTGTTCTGGGAACATTGCCATAAACGAAAGAAGTCAGTCACAAAAGACTACACAGTTCGTGGCTCTATTTATGGATGAAGTCCACATTGGGCAAAGCCACATAGAGAGAGAGTGGTTGCCATGGCTGGGAGGGATGTGGGAATGGTGTGGAGGTGCTGCTCAAGGGTACAAGGTGCACTTCTGAGATGACAAACATGTCTTGTATGTTTGAGGTTGTGTGGTTTTGTAGGCATCTATTGCTAGAAAAACCCCACTCTCAGAAGAGGGGCTTTGCCATCTAAGGGCCCCAGTCGGACCCCCAGACGGCAGAGGTGCCGGCTCTGGCACAGGCTCTTGCATTCAGACCCCTAGCCTGACTTCCGCCCCAGCCGCTTGTGCAGCCTTGTCGGGACTAACTCTCCAACCGAAAAGTGAAGGGCTGGTCCCTTCTCTGAGTATTAGTGAGGAAACTGAGGTTCATCCAGGTGCTTAGCTGCATCCAAGGTCCCTAGAGTATACAATAGGGGTCAGTGTGAGGCCACATCACCTTCAGCAGTGAGGAAGGGCAGTCCAAGGACGCATGCCCCTCAGCTCCAGGTGGAGAACAGTTCTGGGTATTACCTATACAGTCTCCCGAGTGTCCCCACTGCCTCCATGAACAGCTTCCACTCAGTTCTGACCTCACATCCCCGTTCGTCGTGTACCTCCTGGGGCCACCCAAGGGAACGACTGTGTGCAAATCTTTGTCTCAGGGGGAGACAGCAGAGCCAAAAAAGACACAGGGCAGAGCACTCAAGCTTCTCAGCCACCACTTCTCAAGCCCACTCATGATGTGCAGCCAGGAGGACTGAGTCGTCTTAGAGGATGAAGGATCGCTGCCAGCCTGGGCCTGCTGGGCAGACCCAATGCGGCCTCTGTTCCCTACAGGACCTCTTCTTCCCACCTCCATGCCCGGCTGTGGGCTCTCAGTCCCCAGATGGTCTTTTCTGTGTTCCTGGTCCTGGCAAGGCCTACAAAGAAGCACCATCCCTGTCCGGACGGGACCCTCAGATGTCACTTCCAGGCTTCGAGACAGATCCAGCTGGGAGATACTGGGCAAGACACCCGGGCCTCTTCGGGCTGTCCTTTCCTCTACCACGGATAGGGGCAGTCAAGCCATCAGTGCTTACTGTCTTCTCAATGTAAGGTCAGATGGCAAGGTCCACCAACAGGCAACGTTTATCACCAATGGGATTTCAAAGTCCCGAGTGGGAGGGAGCAGGGCAGTCCTGGGGCTCTGGATACAAAAGTTCCTAACTATAACGGTTAGTGTTGTCAACAGGATCCATAATCACCCAGGAAACAACCCTCCACAGACACCTGCAAGGGCTCGTCTAGATTAACGTTAACCTGGAAGAATGTCTATGAAGGACAATCTTGATTAGGTTAACTGATATGGGAAAGACCATTTTAACTGTGGTTTAAACATCCCTAGTGGAGATCCTGGACCGACTGAAATGGGGAAAGTGAGCCAAGCACCAACACGCATACCTCGCAGCTTCCTGACTGTGGATGCCATGTGACTAGCTGCTCCTGCCTCTCGACCTCTTCGCCATGAGGGACTGTACCCTTGAGCTCCGACCTGAAATAAACCCTTGCTCCTGTGAGAAGCTTTTGTCAGGGTATTTTGTCGCAGCAACAGGGAAAGAAACTACAACAACATCCATGGATTTTCTTAGACTTCAGAGGGCTCATTAGTGGACTGGCTGGTTCAATGCAGTGTCATCTCCTACATGTGGAAACATGTCTCCACATCTCCCAGTTTCCACTTTAGCCAACTACCAAGAGGCAGCATAGTTTCCCTGTGGTGCTCAGACAGTGCTGGGAGCTTACCACTGCATCATATCACTTTGTGAAAGGGTTGAGCTGGGGGCTCCCCTCCCCAAGATCCCCAAGAATCCCAGGTCTGGGGCTCAGATCTCAGACAGGGCTAACAAGTCAGCACTGTTCCTTGCGGGGAGTCCTTCTTCCTCTGTCTGTCTCTCAGATCTTCAGTGACTCACATCTCTAAGTGGGTCAACTATCCCAGAAGCAAATCACTCCAGGGATACCAGACACATATAATGTGTGCATATGTGTGTATGTGTGTGTGTGTGCATAGCTGAAGGCTATATAACAAAAATCAAATTGTCAGGCAAGGGGGAACCTCACTTCAAATTGTTGGGCAGGGTAGTCCAAGAGACTCCCAAAATAGCACAAACTATTGCCACAGTCCTTAGATGCCTCCCAGAACTTGAAGATAAGACCCTATTGTTGAAGACAGAGGACATACTTCAGACACAGGACCTGGAGTCATTAAGCTGGAACTTAACTAGAAACCTCCTGCCTGAAGAATAGCTCCCATAGTATCAGAAGATACTATGCAAACTGCCAAGGGAGAAAACCAATCATGATTCATACAGCTGTAAAGTTTATGAACCACAATAATGATAGGCCCAGCAAATAATCTCTACTGGTGCAGTAATGGCACTTTTATCTTGAGGGATTTCAACAATTATGTAATTAGACTTAAGGCCCACTCAATGGAGGGAACTCATGTGTGGTACAGTAAACGTAGCCAAATGCAACATATCATTGACAAGGTCATAGATCCTAGAAAAGCCTACTTCTATCACATCCCTAGACCAATGTAATTTCTTACTGTATGCTAAATATATATCTTTATATTTACAGATAATACTTCTCACTACTCATCAAAGAAACTTCTTTTTGCAACAGATCAAGACTATTACAAAGTTCCACATCTGGTCAAATGCAGAGAATAAGTGTCTATGAGGCCCCCAGCCCCAAATGACACATCTACAAGGCCACCTCTATACCAAAGACTTCAGGGAATGTAGCAGAACAGGAAATAGAAAGAATATGAATTCATCTCTCAACTCTCACCAGTGAAACTTCCTCTCGCCACAGATTATGATTAACCCAGAGAGTCATAACTGGCCAAAATACAGAGAAAGGAGACTGCAGAGGGATTTCCCCAGAATAGGACACTTATATCAAACCTCGGCCACCCAAGGCTCAGGGACTATTGAGGAAGAGGAGGTGGAAAGATTGTAAGAGCCAGAGGTGGTGGATGACCACAAGGAAAGCGAGTTTTCCAGACAGCTGAGAAGGTACTCATATGAACTCACAGCAATGGTAACAGCATGTACAACAGCCACACAACAGACTCAAGTCAGGTGGAATCCCAGCACCGAAGTGGGGAAGCAAGAAGAAGCCCCAACCTTAGCTGAGGAACTAGTGGCAACCAGTTGCTGCTGGGAGAGTTTTCTTTGAGGAAGTCATGCCAGATGGGTTACCCAGGCTCCAGTGGATAGACACACATGGAAGGACATTTGGGGTCATAAACTTGACTCACTAGGCCTTAATATGGATGACAGAGTACTTGAAATCTGGTGGCATAAGGCTGTAAGAGGGCGCAGACAGGGAGGAGGTCTAAACATGATCAAAATACATTGTATAAAATTCACAAAAGGATAAAAATTAAAATTAGAATTTTACTTATCTTTACGTGTATCAGTGATTTGCCTGCATGTATTATAAGTGCACCATGTGCGTGCAGTGCCCTCAGAGGCCAACAGAGGGCGTCAGATCCCCAGGAACTGGAGTTAAGGACAGTTGTTAGCTGTTATTGCTGGGAACTGAACCTGGGTCTTCCGCAAGAGTAGCCAGTGCTTTTAACTGATGTGTCATCTCTCTAGCCTCATTGTTTTGGTTTTTGAGACAGAATCTTGCCTGGAAAGCCCCCTGCCTCAGTTCCGCAGTATGGAGAGTACAGGCCTGTACAAACACGCCCCTTCCCTGTGTCTTCTGTGTTGAATTGGGAGGAAGATAGTCAAGTGATCAGCCTTGGGCTGAGTTTAAATTACAGTTCCACTTTGCCACTGGCCATTATATCTTTCATTGTTGAACTGTTTAGTGGGAAGTGGTGAGTGGAGCTTGTGAATTACACTTAACTTGTTTTTAATTTCATTTTCTTTTGAAAGAAGAATTAAATGTGTAACTAAACGAGGTTTTCTTTTTCTCTCTAAAAGCCATCTGAAGCAATTAGACAGCTTCAGACCAGCGCTCGCCAGAGATCTTCATGTCCAGCTCTTTGTCCTCCAGCCTCTGCACATCTATAAATAAACTCTCAAAGCAGGGAAAGCTCACTTAGAGCTTATTTGCCTTCTATTTCTCTGAGGCAGAGTCTTTTGTTAATGTAGCTCAGGCTGGTCTTGAACTCAGGATCCTCCTGCCTTAGCTTCCTGGGTGCTGAAATTATAGGTATGCCACCATGTCTGGCTTGATCCCAGCTTTGAATAAAAAGTTAGGTTGTTTAGAAATAGACAGCAAGGTCTTGGATCAGCTATAGCCGCATTCAACCCTAAAAGCAATGTGAGTGGTCTCAGGCTAGCCATGGTCTCTGGCTGGGCCTCAGTTTCCCCAGGTGTGAAATGGTGTAGCAGAATGAGATGATCTGGAGGCTCCCTGAGTCCTCTGTTTCTAAGATTCTGGCACACAGGAGCCAACACAACTGCTAGTGTTGGTGGTGACATAAATACCTGTTTCCCAGGGTTCTGAAATCTCTGGGTCAGATCTGACGTTTACCTGCCCCACAGATGCAGAGATGCAGTCCGCCTGCTGGGAGGAAGCCTTTGTGCGCGGGTTCTCGAAGGATAATAAGTCCTTTTCTTACCCAGTGGTGCATTAGGGATAAGATGACTATAATTTCTTGTCTGCAAGGACGCAGCTTCAAAAGGAGAATTCCTACTCACTGAAGGGACAACAACAAAAAAAAAGTATGCGAAATTAGAGAGAAGAAAGCACAGCTCGGGCAGAGCTATTTTGGATATTTTCCGTCATTCAAAGTGTTTAGGAAATAGGAAAAGCCCATTGTCTGCTTCAAAAACCCGTCAGGAAATTATTAAAAACCCCAGATTCCTGTATAATCACCTAAGTGCACAAATTATCCGTGATGTGAAGCGATGTGAAATGGGAACGAATCTATCACAAGGAGCTTATTCGAAATGAACTCAAAGTTTAGACCTTCTTTGTTGTGGTACTAAATAAGGTTTTGAAAGAGGAATCCTTTAAATAGACGCATCTATATTATCACTGGGAGGGAGGAGGGACATGCACAGGCTGTTGGGATGTTTTCTCTTTTTTTTTTTCATTTGTATTGATGAAACAATATGACAGTCTCATTAAAGGAAATGGTGAAGAGATGCCGGAGTCTGGCTATCCAAACTGTCCAACAATTATGATGATTTTTAAACTTTTTTGTAGCACATGTCTATGACCATATATATCTCACAATTGTCCTAACACTATGTAAATACCACGTGTGCGGTAATCTGCTTTTTCTCAATCATTCATCATAATGTTTTTCTTAACGATGAAGCTCTTTTTGTTCAAACCTGTGTCATATTTCTGCCAGCAGAAGCATGCAACCATTCCCTGAGAGTCAGACATGGCATCCGGGTCAAACCCAGACGCCAGTGTTTGTATTTCTGCTTACCAAGCTTTGGGGAATAAGATGGCTGTTTATTTTCTGTTTGTTTATTTTTGAGACAATGGTCTCATTATGTAGCCTAGGCTGGCTTCAAACTCACAATCCTTCTGACACCTTCTTGACTCTAAATTAGTCACAGGAGTAGGAATTGTACGTGAGGAGGGGGAGAGGGGCGCACTTGCTCATCCAAGTATTTTTGAGGCAGGGTCTCTCACTGAACCTGAAACTCACCATTTTGGTTAGAATGGCTGGCCATCGAGTCCCCAGGATCTGCTTGTCTCTGCCTCCTAAGTTCTGGGATTACAGGTACGTATTGCCGTTCCTCCTTTTGTGTGGATGCTGGGGATCTGGACTCTGGTCCTCCTGCTTGTGTGGCAGGTTCCTTACTTACAGAACTACCTCAAAGGCATTCTTTTTGGAGACAAGGTCTCCTTGTAGCTGCACCTAACCTGAAACTTGCTATGTAGACCAGGCTGGCCTTGACCTCACAGAGATCTGCCTGCCTCTGCCTCCTGAAGGCTGGGTGGGATTAAAGGCATGCACCACCACACCTAGCTCCTCAAGGACATCTTTGAGACTTTGTCATTGCCATTGGAATGCGGTCCACAGAACAAGGTTTTGAGGCCATTTCACAAGTATCATGCAGGATTATTTAAAATATCAATGAGTGTAGTGTGGTCTCTCAAGTGTGTTGTACAGTGATGAATTTCTTGCTTTCTGGAATGAATGGTAACCTTTGACTATTGTCTACCCACCTTCTAGGGGACATTTACATGTGCTCACAGTCTCCTCTATGGGCAGAGACCCAGCAGTGCTGTGGTGGATGTGGAACCACAGCAGCAGAAACTGGGTGCCTGTTAGCTTTATGTCACCATAGCAAATAGCCAAGAGAGATGGTTCATTTGGGCTCACAGTTTTGGAGCATTGGATTCATGACCAGTTGGTCCTGCTGCTTGTGGGCCTGTGGGGAGAAAGCACACCACACTGGGAGCACACGGCAGAGCAAACCACACACCTTACAGACAAGAAGCAAAAGAGAGTAAAGACAGGCCCAAGTTCCATGATGCCCTTCGATGCATATCCCCACCCCAATGGCCTAGAGACCTCCCACACAGCCCTACCTTCTCCCCATGACCTTCATAAATAGAAATGGCAGTGACGGCAGGTGCCAGATCTGGATGTTGACTTATGAGTGGTGCAGCAGAGGCAGTTAGCTGAGGGGGCAACCTGGCGGTGTTTGCAGGAGCAGCAGAGGGAAGCGTAGGACAGTGATGGAGATGGTGGCCGCGGCAGGCATGGTGATGGTGTGGGCAACGCGTAACACTGGGGACAGTGGCAGCAGTGGAAACGGGGATGTGGACTGTGGAACCCACAGCAGAATTAAGGGCACTGACGATGGTGTTACAGGTAGCTCTGGTAACATTAGGGTAACCTTCACGACTGTAGCAGGAATAACGTTGCAGTCACCATCTCAGGGGTCAGGTATCCAGCTGGAACAGGTATCCTGCTGGAACTTGGTGTCTAGTCAGTGCCAGCATCAGGTCAATTTCAGGCAGCTGGCTGTGGGCATCTAGTCAGTTACAGGCCTTTAGTCAATCCAAGTGTCAGGCAGTCCTGGGTGTCTAATCTGCCAGCATAGATCCTATTTGTGTCCCTTATAGATGAAGGCACAGAGCTGAAGATGCCTACCTGGGCTATGCTGAGCACAGACATCAGTGTCCTCACTGCTATGTCCCAGAGGACCACACATCCCACTGGCTGGGTAAGTCCTTGTCCTTTCCCCAGCCCTGAATGTCCCGCTTTGTGCAGGGTAGGGATGGGCTAGAGTGGGGATACAGGGTGGGATGTAAAACATCCATAGGATGATTTACCTATGGGTGAGGGACCAGAATTTTCCCTGGAGAGGCCACTGTACCTATAGGGCCTGGCAGCCCTGAGGCATGCCCTAGGACCCTCTTAGAACCTTTGATATGCTTTCAAGGAGGGTGCCAGAGGGTATGAGTTCCCTGCAGGCCCTACGGGTCCCCTGAGCCCTGCAGGTAGGGGAGAGAAAGGGCTTCTTCCAGCAGTGCTCTGACTAGATGTGCCTTCTTCTCTTGTCTTGGGGTGTATCCACTCACAAGTCCACACCCAGATCTGTGCACCTGTGCTCTGGGCAGCCAAACAGGCTTCAAAAGAAACTCAGCCCTGTGACCCCTGTGCCAGTGACCCCTGTACCAAGCCCTCGCTCAGTCTCTATTGCTCTTCCCTTAGCCCACACTGCTATGGTAGATTCTGAGCTCACATCCCCTGTGTCTGAGTCTGGACTGTTGAGCTAGTCTTAGCTGGTTTAAATCCCAGCCCCAGGGGCTGGAGAGATGGCTCAGTAGTTAAGCGCACTGACTGCTCTTGCAGAGGACTGGTTCGATTCCTAGCACCCACATAGCGACTAAGAACCGTCAGTAACTTCAGTTCCAGGGGATCCGACCCCCTCTTCTGACCTCTGAGGGCACTGCATCACGCAGGTGCACTTATGTGCAGGCAATACACTCATACACATAAAATAAAAGTAATTTTAAAATCAGCCCCACTGGTCCCTCGGCAGGTGGCCAGTGGCCTCTTGCACTCTTTTACTCCACCCCTAGAAACAGAAAGGAAGAAAGTACTGTGAAGGCTAAAATAGAAAACACAGGTGGATGCCATGTGACATCTGCTGTCTGCTCCCTTCCCCACAATTGTGACTCCCCTCGCTCTCCTTGCCCCCCGTGAACACACCACTGTCAGAAAGTCGACAGCACCTCTGGACTATCAGCCACAGCCAGGATGTACTGCGAGGGACAACGGGCAAAGATGATGCGCTGCCCTGAGAGAAATAACAGAGCCCTTTTCATTTCATAAAAGGAGAGAGAGAGGAGAGAGAGAGAGAGAGAGAGAGAGAGAGATGAAAGCCATCTCACTTCAGCAAAAAGGAAGCCGAGCTCCTCGCAGTTTACCCGAAACCTCTTCCTATTTTCAGTTTTAATACGACGTGACGGAAGCTGACATTTTTGCAAGCACCAAGAACTCGGCGTCACTTTGAAAACTTGTAAGTGGATCTGAAGAGGCGCCAGGAGGTGGCCAAGACTCGCTCTGCGCGCAGATGGTGGTGATTAGGTGCCAGTTTGCTGAGAAGCTTGGAATTGGCAGACGGAGGAGGGCAGCTGGCTGTGGCGCTGCGGGCAGGAGGATGAGCTGTCCGGCAGGGGGGCCCTCCAAGCCCAGGCTACACCCCCTGGCACAGGTGAGTGGCCACAGGGGCTGGCATGGGATGGCAAGCCAAGTCTGGGCCTAGAGGGCTCATATCCAGGGTAGAACAGGCTCCTATGTGTCCTCAGCTCCTGCAGGGACTGAAATCAGCCTGGGTCCTGCCCCATCATTGCCGCACCTAGCTGTGTGCCTGGGGCAAGCCACCCACCTCCCTGGTTCTGTGCCCTCACTGGGAGAAGAAGAGCACCTCCCTCTCAGGGTCTCTCAGTGGAAGAGGGTGATCATATAGAAAGAGCCCTTTTAAAAGATAAAGATTTGTAGCTGGGTGTGGTGGCCCACGTCTTTAGTCCAAACACTAGAGAGGCAAAGGCAGGCCAGTCTCTGTGAGTTCAAGGCCAGCCTGGTCTCCATCACAAGTTTCAGGCCAGCTGGAGCTACAGGGAGACCCTGTCTCAAAAAGACCGAAAAAAAAGATATGTAGAGATGGTTCGGTTAGGAGCACCAGCTGGGTTCAATTCCCAGCACCCACAGGACAGCTAACAACCATCCCTAACTCCAGTTCCAGGGGGATCTAATGCCTTCTGACTTCACTGGCATTACACTACACAGGTACACTTACACACATGCAGACAATACACTCATACGTATAAAATAAAAATAATAAAATATTTTTTTAAAAGATCAAGATTGTTATTGGAGGGGAGGGGGCACATGGAGAAAAGAAATTTCTAACAAATGAAAGTACTTATTAAACAGACTTCAATCGCATTACCCCAGGTGTGCTTGTTAGAGAACCAGAGCTGAAAGCTGAGCTTTAGACCAGTTCCCCGCTCGAGGGAGGGGCCACAGGGCAGGGCTGGGAGAAAAGGAAGCCCGTACTGAGGCTGATAGGGAGCCGGTGTGGGAGCAGACAGCACTCCAAAACTCAATGGGCCACGGCCCGAGCCGTGGGTAGGCCTGGAGCTGGAGGAGGCTGGAGGCCTCGAATCGAGGGAATCGAGCGGTTGGACATCACTGGTGGCTTGCTCTTGTATCCCAGCTCTCCTGTGCAATGACTATACCTTTACACACACTTTTTCCCATCCAGAGCTGAGCTTGGTCTTTGGTCCAGCTCAGTGGGCTAGCCAAAGGCAAACTAAGAGACGATATCTCCTTCCTTAAGGGTCTTCCTCTTATGAGCAAGGCCTGGCTCATTGAAATGGAAAACTGAGGTATCACACCAATGGCTGCTGGAGATGTGGAGTGGTCAGAACACTCATCTCCTGTCCCATCAGGACTCTGCTCAGCAGACCATGCCTAGTCCCCTAATGGGCATCTCCTTATCTTGTACCCACAGAAAGCTGTCAGGGTATAGCAATGAAGGAATGATGCTTTGTGTAGGATTGAAAAATATACCATGGCTGGGGACATGGCTCAGTTGATAGAGTGCCTGCTTTGCAAGCATGAAGCCCTGAGTTCAGTCCCCAGAACCCATGTGAAAAAGCCACACGTGGTGGTATATGCTTGTGGTCCTAATGTTGGGGAGGCAGAGACAGGAGGATCCCTGGGGCTCTCTGGCGGCCAGACCAACTGTCTGAGCAACAGCTGAGGTTGGCACCTGGCATCCACGTGCATACATGTGTGTACCCACATTGAACCACACAGACACATATACAGAGAACACAAAAGATAAAGATAAAATTGATGAAAAAATTAACAATATATGAAATAAGAATAAGGTATTTGGTGTGTGGTGGCCTACACTTATAATCCCAGTATTTGGGAGGATTGAGGCAGGAAGATTGATGTAAGATTGAGGCCAACTTGGCTACAGAATGAGATCTTGTCTCAAAAAAGGAAGAAAGAGAGAAAGATGGAAGGAAGAAGAAAGGAAGAAAGGAAGGAAGGGAGGGAGGGAGGGAGGAAGGAAGGAAGGAAGGAAGGAAGGAAGGAAGGAAGGAAGGAAGGAAGGAAGGAAGGAAGGGGAGAAAAAGGAAGGAACAACGCAAGGCACGCTCTCCCTGAAGACTGACTCCACAGGTCTGAGGAGCTGCGTCTCCTCCTCTGGCTCGGAAGCCTTTCTGTTCACAGCCAGGGGTGGTGGTGGTGGTGGTTCCTGTTCAGGTCTTCTAGGGCATCCCCACCCCTGACGGGGGCGTACCTTTTGTCAGGAGTGAAATCATGGGAGATTTGATCACTCACATGCACTTTATTTATTTATTGTTTTGTTTTATGTGTATGAGTGTATTGCCTGCACGTGGGTAGGTGCACCCATGCCGTGCAATTCTCGCAGAGATCGGAAGAGGCCGTCAGATTCCACTGGAAATGGAATTGCAAACCAGTTGCTAGCCGCCTTGTGGGTGCTGGGAATCGAACCTGGGTCCTCTGTAAGAGCAGTCAGTGAGCCATCTCTCCAGTCCTCATGTACATTTTCAGTCCCTGCTTCACTGCCAGGCTGTGGGGCCTCAGACAACTCACCCAGCATCTCTGTGCCTTCTGAGACACAGTTCCCACATGTTACTGCCCAGGGTGTGGGTGAATGGCAACAACAGTTGGGTGGTGATGTCCCAAGGGCAGTGCCTGGAGCAGGGAATCACTTAGAACATTTTGTTGAATCTAAATTCTATAACTCCTTCCACAGTAAGAACAAATGTCACAGTGAGCATCCAGAAAAGATGATACCGATAAGTGCTCCTTTAACTCTATATAATCCTCCCTAAAGGTTGAGAATTTGGGGGGTTCCAAGGAACACTGAGTTACAGACACACAAACCAGTCTTCCGCTGACAATATTAATAATAGTAATGTCCAGGGTGTATCCACAGACGCTGCAGGCTGGACACTGGCCTCAGAACTGTGCTAGCTGAGTATCTACTCCTATCTGGTGGAAGGCGGAACATTCCAGGAATCTGAGCTTGCCTGGCCCCAGGATCTCAGCAAATGGCACAAGAGACAAATCCAGGCAACACGCCCCAAAGCCCAACCTCACCAAATGAGATCTGTCTTCCAAATGCAGAAATCCTTCCTGAAGCCCAGCTTGGCCCGATCCTCTTGCTTTTGGGAGAAATAGATCTCATCTCTTGCTAATCTGAAAATGAAGCATCTTTCACTTCTCTTCACAGCCGTGGCCCCTTCTTGCACACAAACGCATCCACCCCACTGGCCCCTTTCCCTTTGCTTGGGCGCATGCCGCAAGCTGTTGGCTGTGTGTCTAAATAAACACCCATCCTCCAGATCCGTGCAGGCTGAGATAAACATTTGGCTTCAAACGTGGGCTTGTGAACCTTTCACCTGTCTCCCAATGCTCTTTCCACACGCCCCTTCCCTCATCTGGGGAAACTGGGAAGGGATGGTTTCTCTCCCTGCTCTTGCACACAACTCTTTAGAAACCTCTGCTAGTCTGAGACACCTCCTCAGTTGATGGCTTGCTCATTGAGCTATGTTTCCAGGCCAACGTGGACAGGTGGACTTGTATTGTCTCTTTGGTGTCACACCTTACATAGCTGGCTTCATTGTTTATAACAGGCCCAGGTGAAGAATTAATGGTCTCTCACATACCGCACTGAGGTTGTGTGTGTGTGTGTGTGTGTGTGTGTGTGTGTGTGTGTGTGTGTGTGTGAGGGAGGGGGGAACTCACAACTACTCTGAGGCAGAGCTGGGATTTCTGTGACTTTCTCATACTAGGGAGACCAGACACTGCTTCTCTCCCAGGAGGCCCCACAATAGCCCCAGCAGAGTTTCCTGGCAAATGTTTGTTGACTGACTGACTGACTCACTGACTGAACAGAAAAATGAGAATGAATGAGCGAGTGTCAAATTTCCAAGAGAACTGTGGAGAGAGAGCTGCCTTGGACAGTTCACGTGCCTTGCTTAGATGGGAAGCATGGCCTAGATGGGAGTCATTGCATGTGGCAGACAGGGATGATGGGTCTCAAAGCACTCATGCAGTAGTGAACACCGCAGAGCTTAACCCAGCCAAGATGCTTACTGAGAATCCCCTTTTGTGTCCTCTGACTCAGCATGACTAGAGTTAGCCTGCTACGTTAGACCAAGGACTGTCTCAAGTGCATTCACTGTGGCGAAGCCTGGCACACAGACATAACGAATGGCTTGTGGACTCGGAGAGAAGAGTGGCAACAAGCTTCAGATTACAGCTGAATTTGCGAACATGGTAGGGCTGCCTTTGAATCAGCACACGATCAGCTGGCACGATTGTCCCGGATTTTATTGCCTTCTCCTCTTTGGTACCAGCCTCCAAGAGGAGTTGCTAGAATTTTCTTGGTAGAAGAAAGCTCGAAGTCACCACCCAAGTAAGTGTTCCTGCATTAAAGAAGAGGATGTCTAGGTTCTGGAGGAAAAGCAACACAGCTGGTCGGGGGCGGTGAGCCTCAGACTCGGGGTCTCCTGCTGCCTGGCCAGAGCTCTTGGCTTGGGTGAACTGGCTTAGGATTGCAGTTGCATGCAGCAATGTTAGGTAACAGAGCTGATTTAAAAGCATTTTACTGCAGGTGCTGGTATCGATGGTGGGTCTTAAAGATGTGATGTGCTTCCTGCAATCTTCTTCTTAGGAACCTACTCCAAGAAAAGAGCCACAAACATAGATAAAGATTTGTGAATCAAGGGGCTAGGAAGATGGCTCAGTGGCTCCTGTGCAAGCACGAGGACTTGAATTTGGGTTCCCAGCACCCATGTAAAAAGTCCAATGCACACTTGTAAGTTCGGTGCTGGGGGAGGGGTAGACATAGGTAAATCACTGAAGTTTACTGACTAACCACTCTAGCTCGATCCATGAACTCCCAGTTCAGAGAGAGATTCTATAAGATGTAGACAGGCATGAGGCGCTTGCTTTTCACCCCAGCGCTCAGGAGACAGAGGCCGGCAGATCACTGAGATCAAGGCTACCTGGTCTTCATAGAGAGTTCCAGGCTAGCAGGCATACCAGGAGACCCTGTCTCAAAAATAAAACGAAACAAAAATTGGAGAATCAACCAAGGACGACACCGGCCGCCAACCACTGGCCTCACACCTATCAACCACATATCTGCACATGTCCACATGAACACACACATACAAGGATTTATACATCAAGATATTCAATACTGTATTATTTATAACAGAAGAAAAAAGAAAATAACTTCACAGAGGAATGGAACACAGGTGAGCTGTTAGTCTCCCATTCACATACCATTCAAAGTATTTGGGAGGCAGAGTCAGGAGGACAGAATGTTCTGAGCCAGTCAAAACTACAGAGTCAGACTTTATTTCCAGAAAAAAAAATTTAAAGATTGTTTAATGGCTTTAGAACATCAGAATATGTTCAGGATAAATGTGATGTGAAGAAAATAGAAAACGATGTGACTATGGAGCAATTTCAGAGGTAAAAATCCACAACACAAATAGGCTGAAGGAAAGGTGCCAGTGTTCACCGAGGCGCTCCGTGCATACCTGTTCCCCTGCCTCTCACACAGCATTTGCAGTGGCTCACCAGAGCCAGAGGAGGCAAAATCAAGTCAGCTCCTGTCCTCATGACCTCACTGGGGAGCCGTGGGCAAAGCAGCAATTGGAAGAATACGTCCTCTGAAATCCACAGGTTGTTACGAGCACAGTCATCGCCAGTGAGAAGGATGCCTCTGAGCGTGAGATTGTGGCTGACTCACAGCCTTTTCGCCTTGATTCTTTTACATATTTACTTTCTGGTTTTGTTTTTCTAACTCCCTCAGATCGAACATTTCCAGTACAAGGCTGTCCTGATGTTGGGCTTCGAACAACAAAGGGCTTTGAAGACACACATAAACCCAGAGGTGTGCACCTGGCTTCCAGGACTCTGGCGATAGAGTGGTCAGCAGGACTTTGATTAGTCCAGTGGACAGGACGAAGGCCACCTCTGGACGTCATAGCTGAGTTACTGCTGTTGTGGTGACAACGATCTCAAATTATTGACTTCAAACCAGATTTATTATTTTTCCAGTTTTCAAAATCAGTCCATCTGGTACTCTAGCTTGAACGTCCTTTAGAAATTCCTGCTGAGCTCTGGCTGCTGCCATGGTGCTGCTAAGAGGAGGCGAGGCTGTTGAAGGAGATCAGAACCTTTCTCATAGGGGTGGGTCAGTGCCTACGAGAATCGTTACAGAGCCGCTCTGCCCTCTGAACCTTGCCTCTCGTGTGGGTACCCACTTGCTTTCTGCCAGGTTGTAAAGCAGCATTCAGTGCTGTGAGACCCATGTCAGATGCCCAGCCACATATTTCCAGGTGCTGAAACTATGAGCCAAAATAAACCTCTTTTTTTTTTTTTTTTTAAATAAATGGTGCAGAGTGTGGTATACTGTTACAGCATCAGAAAGCAGGCTAAGATGCTAGACTGAAGTCAAGGTGCCAGACAGCCTGAGTCTTTCGATGGCTCTAGGGCAGAGTCCTGGTCGTTTTCAGTTTGTGGGGATCACCTGCAGTTCTTGCATCATTCGCCCTTTCTGTTTTCAAAGTGTCAGTGCAGGGCCTTCTCTCTCTCTCTCCTGACTCCGTCTGCCTCTTCACCTCGTAAGGACAGTGTGGTTACCTTTATAATCCAGGACTCTGTTTCCCCTCCAAGCTCTTTAATCACCGCCTCAGAATGGCTCTACATCCCAGGGAATATTCAAAGGTTCCTGGTCTGAGTAATTTGGGGTGCCATGATCCAGTCTGCCACAGGGCCTTGTCAAAGTTCACAGCTCCACTGACCCATTCCCCTTCTTAGTCAGTCTCAGAACAGCCCTGTCTAAGATGTATGAGGCTTTTTGTTTTCCCGAGAAGAAAGAGTGGCCTGTCTGAAATTAGTATGTGCTGTTAGCATCGCTTAAACCTCGACGGCTGCCCTCTGCCCTGCCAGGCCCACTTTGTTATTTTAAAGAGTTTGGTGCTTGGCATTAAAAATGGAAGGATGGCTTGTACACAAATAAAAGAGAGACAGAGATAGAGATGGGTGGGAGGATTGTCGTGGGCTGAAGCTTGCATTTCAAACAGAGTCCAGTTAAAATGTTGACACGGAGTGCTGGGCACCTTCCTGGGGACGGCTGTCCACTAGTGCATCTCAAGGGTATCACTGGTGTTATTGTTGCCTTGCTAAATATTCATGGATGAACACGAGGAATAAATTGTCTTGCAAACTGACAGAGGGCAAGAAAGGCCTGTCTCTGGGTATCTCATCTACATCCACGTCTCTTGAAAACTGTCTATCTGAGTGTGAGCGTGTGTGCGCATGCACTCAAAGAGTGTGGGTGCTGTGGGCTTGGTTAATTTAAACAGAAAAGTCCTGTTTTCACAGAAGCAAAGTTCCCGTTGGCTGATCTCAAAGTAGGTGGGGTTTAAAGGAGGTGGGTTTGCTGGTTCGGTGATGCAGAAAAAGCCGTCTTGCTTCTAAACTGGCTCTTTGCACCCGTCAGGGGCCCCTGGCTTGTTTGTTCAGAGGCAGGTGGGTTCTGGGAATTTCAGGAATCCAAGTATGTCAGCATATGCAGCCAGCCACATGTAGGAATGCACATCCATGTGAGTGCATGCACATTCCCAGCAAACAGCTTCTTTCGACTCACTAAAAAATCTCTGGGACAGAATGTTTGGGGTGGAGAGGATGTTTGGCAGTGAGGAGAACTCAGGAATATAATGGTTCAGGAGACAGAGAGATAGAGAGACAGAGATAGGAAACTGAGAGACTGAGAGACAGACAGTGACAGAGACAGAGAAATGAGAGACAGAGAAGCGGAGAGACAGAGAGGCAGAGACAGAAACAGGTGGAAAGACAGAGAGCAGAGGAGCTCACATGTCCCCTTTCCAGGACACTACTCTGACCCTCCGTGTCATCCACCCCAGAGGCTCCTCACCCTGCCCAGGTCTCCACAGGACCAAGCTGTCACTCACAGTGTCCCTATGTGTCTCTCCTGATGGTCTGAGCATCTGTCTCCTCCATCATCCACAGTCCTAGAGCTGCCGGCTGGGCGTGGGGTCTCAAGAAGCGAGCACTGCGGGCCAGGCCTCCTCGACACAAGGGTGCCCATGGGCCTCTGTCCCGTCCTGGCAATGCAAGCCTTCACTCCTGTCCCCTGCCTCTCAGGAACATGTGCACAATGCATTTCTTGCTTCAGTTGCTGCTGGCAGACTGGGATTTGGGCATGACAGCTACCCTGGGGCCACGCAGTCAAGAACATGGTGGCAAGGGGAAAGTGTGTGACCTTGGAACGCTCCCAAGCGACCCTCCGCTGTTTATGCTCCAACTATTTACCTGAAAGAGAATCGTCACTGTATTCTTGAGTAGGTTCTGGCACTGAGGCGTCTGTCTAGGCAGTTCAAGTGAAACCCTGTGCGATGCTCGGAATGTGTGCCGTCTGCAGATGCTGAGGGTTTCCTGGCACCCCTGCCCCTCCCCAGTCTCTCTTCACTGTAGACAGGACTGTCTCTCTATCTTCAACCTTGTAAATGGGGAATGTACTCCCTTTCAGTGGCAGGAGCACTACACAGATATAAATTAAAATGAGAGCCTCAAGACAGAAGATTCTAGATTCTGGGTGGGCTAGCTCTAACTAGAGAGAGGTGAGGGGGAGAAAGGAGAGGCAATGTGGGGCTCCTAGACTGAGTTGATGGGGACTGATCATGGGCTAAGACTGCGGGGGCTACTGGGAGCTGGAAAAGGTCGGGGCATGGGTCTTGGAGCTCTGGAGAAGCCGCTACGCTCAGTCATTATAAGCATCTGATCTCCGAGCTGTGTCACCCAAAGAATCTGTCACGGCGCCATCCGGAAACAAACACACCCCACTCTGAGCTGATAGCTCTTTGCACGCATGAACCTGGGTTCTGATTTGACACTGTTGGGGAACCAACCCTAAACTGGACCCACTCCAGAGCTTAAAAGGCTATGTGACTAGTGCTGCGGCTACCGACCACACAAAGGGGGCTTAGGGAGTCCCAGGCCTCCCACATATCCCAAACCTCCCCTCTTGGGCTAGAGAAATAGTTCAGCTGGTAAAGTGCTTGTTTTGCAAGCATGAGGACTGTTCAGATTCCCATCAGCCACGTAGAAAGCCATGCATGGTATAGTGTCCTGGAATGGAACTTGGAGGGACAGATAAGAAGATCCCTGTGCTCACTGACCAGTCAGCTTAGCTGAAATGGCAAGCTCAGGGTTCAGGGAAAGACCCTATCTCAAAAAGAATGATAGAGGAGGACACCTGCTATCAACCTCTGGCCTCTGCACACAAGTATACGTGCACAATGCAGGCATGTGCACACACAGGCATGCGCAAACGTACATCTGGCCTGTGAGCTCTGTAGGAGCTGGGGCTGGGAGATCCTTCCTCCTCAGTGCCCCTGTCTCTAATCAGAGTCTTTCTATCTTTGCTGTGCTCTCCCCTGGGCTGAGCACTTGATACCCTCCCATGGAGCTCACATTCCTTAGCTTAGGGGGTGGGCGAGGCAAATCTTCTTTGCACTTACCTGTGTGGTGAGGTAGCCTGCCTGCCCCAGAGTCTCTTACCCTAGGACTCTGAATGTCACAGCCTCTGGGTTCCTCCTGCTCTTCCCACAAGCCCAGTCATTGCCCTAATCCCCTTAGAGTCAGGCTTAGCCTAGAAGACAAAAGTCTCAGTGGAGACAAAGACCAGGCCTGTGTTCTGAGTTGCGACCCAGACTCCACAGGCCAGCTTGCTGCCATTGGGTTGTTCCTCAGCCCCTCCACGCCTCAGCTTCTATAGACCTGCCTCAGAGGTGAGCTGTGACAGGAACGGGTCATATAATATGTAGAAAGCATGTGCAGTGGCCATGGCTGTGATTGGAGTTTTTGGTACATGCTGCTTCCACAAAGCTTGACATGATCTCCCCAGGTGACTGGCCCGTCTTTCCCGAGGTGGCTGGGAGTGCTCTGCTTCCAACGCAGCATCCATCACCCTCCACTTCCTAGAGGGACCACTCATCTCCATTTGCCTGTGATTTACCAGGTGCCTATGTTTCTCTCGCTTCCCTTAGAACAGACCATTAAGTTCTGCTTACAGTAGTCAAGGGTTTCTGTACCCCATAGCTCCAAACGCTTCCTTGTTCCTCCTCCAGGAACTCAGCAACAAAATCCTACAAACCACATGGTCAGGTTTATCACAGCAATGACCCTGTTCCTCACTACCAGTCTTCTGTCTTGACTGCCTTCCTTGTTGCTGTGGCCAAATATCTGCTCAGTTTAAAGAAGGAGGAGTTTATTTTGGCTCACGGGTTTAGGGTGCAGACCCTTGTGGTAGGGAGGGTAGGGAGGGCACATGGCAGGGGTGTGAGGCAGCTGATTTCCTTGTGAGGATGCTGAGACATGAACCAGTGCTCAGCTTGACTTCTAAAAATGTTGAAAATTATTTATTTCTATGTGTCTGAGTGTTTTGCCTGAATGTGTCTGTGCACCCATGTGTGTAATACCCACAGGAACCAGAAGAGGGCATCATATTCCTGGAACTGGAGATACAGATGGTTGTTAATTGCCACATGGGAACTGAACATGGGTCCTCTGCAAGAGCAGCCAGTGCTCTTAGCCACAGAGCCCAGGATCCCGCCCAAGGGATGGCGTCACCTGCATTCAGGATGAGTCTTCTCTCTGAAAACATTCTCACAGACACACTAAGGTGCATCAGCTAGATGATTCCAAAACTAGTCAAGTTACAATTGAAATCAGTCATAACCCTGTTTGAGCACTGAAAGTCCTACCTCTTAGAAACTCCAGTCTCAGGTGTCCTTACCTGGTCACCTAGTTACCTACTGTGTGTCTAGGGTCAGGCTGTTCTCAAAGGCTGACTCGAATTCCTGGTCACCCCATCTCCAGAACACAGCACGTCCTCTCCCTAGTGCTAACCAAACTGGATTTTAGTGGCTTGCTGACCATCTCCCACACCATGCCCCTCCTAAACTGCTCATACTAAGGGACCCTGAGGTGAATCTTACCCCCTCTCTCCGTCCAAGGAAGGACTGGAGAGTGGTGAGAAGTGGAGACTTCTATTGCTTTCTTATGAAAAAGAAAGATCTAGGGGGCATGAGGCTGGTAGAGGTCTGACTGTTGAGAGGCAGCCTGGGACCAGGTGGCCCAGTTCTGCTCCTGAGTCACCCCTCCTTGGGTCCCCAAGATAATCTGCTGTCATCCTCATCATGGTCCTTAGTGAGCATGACCTGTGTGTCTTGTGACCCAAGTGTAGACACAGTGACACTGGGCAGGCCAGCAGCACATGTCCACTGGGGGACACCTATGCAAGAAAGGCTTGAGCTATTAAGGTACCGTGTCTACGTATGGTGCTGTTTTTCTGTATCCCGTTTTATACCACTTGTAGGGATCCATGATGCCTGGGTCTCTACCCAAATTTAAGGACCTGTTCCTAAATCTAGTGAGGTGTGCATTTCAAGAAGATCACACATTCTGACTGGGTGGGTCCTTCTCAAGCCCCAGGCCTTTGGGTCATCTTCAACCCTGAGCATCCATCCTGCAGCTGCCTATGTAGTCAGCTTCCCAGACAGAGTCAGCGACGTTCAATGGTACCATCTTGGTTCTCTGCAAAGTCCTCTGGGCAAACCTTTGCTACATCAACCCCAACAATACCCGAGAAGATCACAGAGCCCTGTGATTTTCTTTCAAGGGAAGACTATTCCTCAGCAGGAGATTCTGGCCAGACCCCTCATCCTGGGGCCACAGTATGATAGAAGAAGGAAAGACCGTGGCTCCATTCTCACAGACCATGTCCGCTTTGTGTGCGTGTCAGTGTGCATGTCAGTGTGTGTGTGTGTGTGTGTGTCCAGGTGGAAACATACGGGTGTGCTGGTGTATCTGGAGGCCAGAGGTCGACCTTGAGTCTTATCCTCAGTCCTTATTGGTCCTGTCTTAGATAACCTCTGTCATTTTTATCTGGAACTTGTAGATTTGGCTAGACTGACCGGTGAGCCCCAGGAATCCGTCGTCCCTCCCCAGTGCTGGAATTATAAGCACACAGCACCACGCCTAGCTTCTTAATGTGGGTTCTAGGAGCTTGTTGCGGACACTTTATGGACTAAGATGTCTCCCCATATTTCTCCTTTTGTCTGTTCTGGGAACAAGCCATGAACCCATGGGTGATGGAAGAAGGTGAGCCTCTGAGGATCCTGGCTTTCCCAGACCTTGGCTGGCTTTCCCCGTAGACACAGGTTCCCAGGGCCTCAGATGAGACCCCCAGCCTGTGCGGCGTCCTCCTGGGTGGACATCCGACTCTAGCTGGTGACAGCAACTGAGCAGGGGCCAGATAATAGACAGGAAGGGGGCGTATTTCTTCCCCAGCCATGGCTCACTGGGAAGAGCCGTGGGTTATTCAAAGGTCTGTGATCAAACTGGGAACCTTTAGGGACCCTTTGTCTCTGGCAGCTGCATAGTGGGCTGGGTATCTCTCTGCCAGGCATAGCTAGCTCTGCACCCGGGAACCGCACAGTCTAGCGTCTGCCAGGCTTCCTGCACATAGTCTCTGCCTTCCCACCTTCACTTTCCTGTCTGTCCCAGATGCTGCTCTGCCCAACAGTCCGGGTCTGGTCAGCACAAGGACGCGGTGGCTCACTAAACGTCTGTGTACTGTGGTGTGTGTGTGTCCCTGCCAGGAGCTGGGCAGGAGGGAAGGAGAGCCCCACGGTGCGTGGAACTGGGCTTCATGTAAGCATCGTTTGCCTGCCAACAGCATTTGGCCAAGGCCTGCGGTCTGCTGGAGTCTGCCAAGCTGATCTCAGTGGAGAGGGTGCTGGTGCCCGTACTCACCAGTTACCATGGTCTTCTGCCATAGAGCTGATGGCCTGAGCCACTGCACGTGGTGGAGCCTGTCCTCTGTGTTCAGCTCTATGTGTGTGCATGGCGTGTGTGTGGTTTGGTATGCATGTGTGTGTGTGCTTGTACATGTGGAGGACAACCTTGAGTATCATTCATTCCCCAGGAGCTATGCATGATTTTTTTTGACCTTTGTCGTTGGGGTGAGTCTCTCACTGACCTGGAGCTCACTAAGTGGGTTAGGCTGGTTGGCCACTGAGCCCGAGACCCTCCTGTCACCAACTCCACAGCACTGGGATTACAGGCCTCTGCCACCACACCTGGCACTTTAAGCGGCTTCTGGGTTTGAACTTGGGTTCTCATGCTTGTACAGCTGGCAGTTTTCTGACAGTCATCTCTCCAGCCTTGGGTTCTTCTTATTCCTGAACTAATCATAGTATAAATCTGGTAGCTTTAGATCTTAGCTTCCAGAATGTTCCTGAGAGGTAGCAGCGAAAGTTGTCCCAAGAGACAGAATCTGGGTCCTATAAGGTGAAGAGCAAGGTGTCATCAGGCCCAGTCCCTTCTGGAAGTTCTTGCCTTTTCTAGAAGCTGCCTGGGCTCCTGGTCTGGTGTCCGCTCATCCCCAGTACCGGACGAATGAATCTCCAGGCTTCTCTGTTGATGCTGCCTCCTCTGTCAGAGCCTCCCCTCCCTGTGTCACATTTATACCCACCTGCATAATCAGTTCATGCATACTACTAGTTAGCATTAACTATCAACTGACACAGCACAGAATCACATGAAAAAAGAGTCTCAGCTGAGGAACTGTCTTTATCAGGCTGGTAAGTGAGCACCTCTGTGAAGCTTTGTCTTGACTGTTAGTTGATGTAGGCACTGTGGACAGCATCATCCCTAGGCAGGTGGTCCTGGAATGAATAAGAATACCAGCTAAGTAGGCGGGGGTGGGGTGGGTTGTTGGGGGACCGTTCCTGCAAGCTGCATTCCTCCATGGCTTCTGCATCATTTCCTGCTTGAGTTCCTGCCCTGATTTCTCTCAGTGATGCACTGTGATATGAAAGTGTGAGCCAAAAAAATATCCTATCCTCCCCTAAGGTGCTTTTGGTTATGGTGTTTATAGCAGCAACAGAATGAAGCTAGAACAGCAGGTTAATCTCCATCTGCAGTCTTTAACTTATGTCCGCCAACCCGCTCTTGCCATGTCATGTGACAAGTCCACAGGTTCCTGGGGTCAGAGCATGGGCATGTTTGGGAACCATTACTCAATCTGTCTTGAAAGTTCTTGGTGCTCAGGGTAGAGGGGTGGGCCACATCCTCACACACCATGTCTTGTGATTCTCCTAAACTGAACGTGGCTCTCGGTGACTACGCATTCCACTGGAATGTTCTGGAGGAAAAGGACTCTTGGGGTCTGGACTTAAACAGTTGACCTAGTTCGCAAGCTGAAGAGACTGGGCTCCTGAGAGGTTGGCGGTCAGGTACATGTGAATTATTTAGCATTAAATGCTGCCACACAGAATAGCATATGATCAACACCAACTTCCACCATAAGGTAATAAAATAAATAAAATATTAACAAGGGGCTGTGTGCCAGAGGCGGAGGGGCTGGCAGTCGGTGAGCCTGCAGGACACAGGGAGCTGGGTGAAGATGGCGTGGGTGGGCCTGCAGGACACAGGGAGCTGGGTGAGGATGGCGTGGGTGGGCCAGGCTGGACTAGTCCCCGTTCTTCTTGCCATAGGTGTCCAAGGTCAGTGTGTCTGTCTGTAGACAGCCATGAAGCTTACTGTGTCCCTGCCAACTACGTTCACCCTGAGCTTCCTATCTGTCATATCTGCACTCCCAGAAGGCCTTAAGGTTGTGGGTGCTGTGAGGTGAATAGTCTGGGCTCCAGGTCTGGACAGCCAGGCCTTGTAACAGTTCAGCTGTTTCCTAGGTCTCAGTCTGCTCGTCTGAGAAACAATGATGCTTGTCTCGGGATCCTTCCTGAAGACTGGAGAGCTGTTGCTATTGTAGGAGACAGAATCAAGGTCCCCAAAGATGTCCAGGCTCCAATCCCACCTTATGTGGCAAGAAGGACTGGGCAGATGTCATTTAAATTAAAGATCGGAGATTAACCAGATTCTTCAAGAAAGCCCTAGATATGACTAAAGCATTCTGCTAAGAAGGAGGCCCTGGGTGTGGCTCAGACAGAGGTAATGTGACACCCAAGATGCTGTCTTGGGGCTCTCCACAGAGGATAGCTGTGAGCCTAGGAACAGGGAACATTGCCCTTGAGTGTCAGGAAGTGGCCTCCCTCCTACAGCGTCCAGGAGCAAGGCAGTCCTGCCGGTCCCTTAAGAAACTGATTTAGATGGGCGCTGGAGAGAGAGCACATCAGTTAAGAGCACTGGCTGCTCTTGCAGAGCTCTCAGTTGCGATTCCTGGCACCCACATGGCAGCTGACAACCATTTGTAACTCCAGTTCCAACACCCTCCTCTGACGTCACTGGCATTGCAGGACACAGATGCCCTTACAGACATGCAGGCAATGCACTCACACAGAAAATAAAATAATAAATAAATCTTTTTTTAAAACCTGATTTGGAACTTCTGGCTTTCAGATGGCCGAGAGAGAATAAAGACAGTCTTCAACTGAGCCTGCTGCTAGTGATCCATAGTTGCTACTCCCGCCAGCTCCTGTCTGCTCTGAGGGCACACGGGACTGAGGACCATCCTACCTCTGATTTGCTGTGGTCCCAGTACAGTGCTTAGCCTGTGGATGGACAACGTTATACCAGGTTTAATTTAAAGACCTTAATTGGCTTTTTTTTTTCTCCGATTCCAGAATAGGGCAAGACTTCGGGCTGAGCAGGAAGTTGTAATGGAGCACAGCCGCAGCGAGAGGAAGGGTGACAGGGTGACAGCCGACACTGTCCAGGCAGCTTCCTTGTGAGGCGGACGTGGAACAGTGGGAAAGCAGTTGCTGAGCGAACGTCGTTGGGGGTGAGTTTCCACAGCAGGGGAGACCCTAACCCCACAACCACACAGCACTCCACTGTGACAAGCACACGAGATAATCAGCTGTGGAGGGCATGGGCTCATTTGGGCTTACAGTTTCTTAAAAAACATTTTATTTATTTTTTCAAATTATGTGTATGAGTGTGTTGCCGGCATGTATGTAAATGCACCCATGTCATGCAGTGCCCAGGAAGGTCAGGAAAGGGTCCCAGATTCCCCTGAACTGGAGTTACAGATAGTTGTTAGCTGCCATGTGGGTGGTGGGAACCGAACCCAGGCCTTCTGCCAGAGCAGTCAGTGCTCTGAACCGCTGAGCATCTCTCCAGCTTCTGTCCGCAGTTTGCTGGCCTTGTTTGGAGATGGTAGCAGCAGCAGGTAAAAGGGTGAAGGAAGCCTGCGCTGGACTGCTGCCCTTGTCAACCCGACATGCCTAGGAACCCCGGCTGGGGAACTGTGTCTATCAGACTGGCCCGTGTCTATCTGTGGGGCGTTTTCTTGACTGCTGAGTGATGTGGGAGGGCCCAGTTCACTGTGGGTGGTGCCACCCCTGGGCAGATGGTCCTGTGTTGTACAAGAAAGCAGGCTGGGCACAGGCCAGAGGAGCAAGCCAGGAAGCAGCGTTCCCCACGTCCGTGCTCCGGCTCCTGCCTGAGCTCCTGCCCGACTTCCCTCAGTCGGGACTGTGAGCTGAGAGTCAGATAAACCCTCGCCTCCCCTAAGCTGGTTTTGGCCAGTGTTTTATCAGAGCAACAGAAAGATGACTAGGACAAAGATGTTACCAAATGGTTGAGTGGGAAGCCGGAGCAGGGGCAGGACCTAGGCCTGGCGCTCACTCCCTTTGGGCACATCCGCAGCGACCTGAGGCGTCCTGCTAGGCCCATCTAAACGGTCCAGCACCTTCCAAAAGCTCCACAGCTTGACGCTGGGACTTCAGGGGATTTTGTAGGTCTAAATCTTGGTACATGTTGACTAAACTGGCTTGTCTGTCAAATTTGGCTTTAACTCTACTGGTTTCTTGGAGGGTCAGATGACAGCTTGGCTTCTGTTCGGCGGCTTAGAACTTGAGTACATGGGATTCCATTTTGAGCTCCAGGGGAAGACGGCACTGGGGCAACCCTACCCTTCTACCCTGGTGGTCATTTCCAGGACAGACACTCACGCACCTTCCCGAGCGGTGCGGCAGGCTCCCCTAGCAGTACCGTCCCTGCTCTGCTCAGCCCACTTGGGGCTTACAGGGTCTGCACAGACCCTCCCCCACACACTGCCTATAGATCTCAGATCCCTGGAGACTGAGATGTCAGCTGCTCTAGCCTCAGCTCATCTGTGTGCAGAACTGTGACTTCAGCCTCTAGGTCTCCAGGGGGATTGTTCTAAACCAGACCTGCTGATGACACTCACTTCATGGAAACTGTCCCAATTTATTCCTAGTTTCCATGTTAATTTTGTTTCATCTTTTGGGGTGAGAATTGAGACAAGATCTTACTCTGCCTGGAACTCACTATGAAGCCCAGGCTGGCTCAAATTCGTGGTGTTCTCCTGCCTCAGTCTCCCGAGTTCAGGGATTACAGGTAGGTATACACCACCAATGCCTGACTTAGTGTGCATGTGTTACATTTTGGTCACACACGCTTCTCCAGAGCCCATTGCTCGATGAGTGTCTGTGGATGCTCAGTCTGTGGACTGGGATGAACGAGTGGGGAGATTTGGGGCTCCTGAATGGGGGGGGCCATACATTCCACATGCATTAAAGTACACGTATGAAGGCTTGGTCCCCAGCTGGGTAGAAACTTCTATAGGTGGGACATGACTGGAGAGAAGGATCATTGGTTCTCTCTCTCCCTCTCCCTCTCCCTCTCCTCTCCCACCCCCTCTCCCTCTCCCTCTCCCTGTCTCTCTCCTCCCCCTCTCCTTCTCCCTCTCCTCCCTGCCTGCGTTAGGTGAGCAGCTTCTCCACACTTTCCTGCCGTCATGGTGCTCTGCTTCGCTTACAGGCTTCCAGGCAATCCAGGCAACAGAACCAGCCAATCATAAACTACAAGCCCTGAAACTGTGAGCTAAAGTGAACCTTTTCTCTTAAGTTGCTGTCTCTGGTCTCAGTGGTGGAAAGCTGGCTGTAACATACACAGAAGCCAGGCTATGTTGGTGTCGGGGAGGAAAGCACTGGTTTCTCACTTCTGGAAGAAATAGAAAAATGGAGGGATGGGAAGGAACGCTGATAGTACGCAGACGGACAGAGGAGAGCACAGACTGGTCCCCACCGCGCCCCGCCGCGTGCTGGTGGTGTCTACAGACAGGCACGCGAATCTTGTGACTCCCTGTGGCCAGGCTGTGAGGGTCTGCCTGCGACTGGGCTGAAGGAACCACCTACCTTGCCTTGCACCCTTGAGGTGCACTGCAGGATTTGGAATCAGGATGTTGACTTGTGTCAATAGCAGAGACGCCATATGCTTCATTAAGGAAGTCATAAGTCCCTTAAAGTGGTCAACTGGCCCCAAACTGGCAGCCCGACTTTGCTCAAGCCTTGTCAACTGGTCACTCTGGAACTAGAGGAGACTGTTTATGGGGCCAACCTGTCAACTTGACTGCATGTAGGCTGGACAAGAAGGGTGAAGGAGAGAGTGAGCTGAGCACCAGCACTCCCTGCTCTCTTCTTGCTGGTCTACCCAGATTTGAGGAGGCCCAGCCCCACACTCCTACCACCATGAGCCACGCGTGCCTCTTCCACCACGCTGGGCTGTTCCCCCTTAAACGAGCGCTCATAAAACCTCACTTCCCTTAAGTTGCTTGTCAGATATTTTGTCACAGCAACAAGCAGCTAACAAAGTCTATCTCCTTCCTTTTTCATGGCTGTGTACTACTCCACAATGGCCATGAGCATCATTTATTTAACCCTTCCTCCCTCGTGAACGTTTATCCCATTTTTTTCCCTTTGCTCCAAGCAATGTTTCACACTTTCTGCAATCTGAGAATGTGCCTGAAGTAGATGCTTGTGTGTTAAGTTGCTTGATCACAGGGTTTAAATGTTAATAGATACTGCCCCTTTCTTCTCTAAAAATGACTGGGCTTTTTGTGCTCCCACCAATGGTGTGAGAGGTTCTCGAGGTAACTAGGTAACTTGACTGGCAATTTCATACAAGGACTTCATTCAAAGATTTTACTTAAGCTTCACCAAGGGGTCTTATTTTCAAAAGGCGCAGGAGAGATGGGTGACTCAGGGGCTAAGTGCATACTCTCTTGCAGAGGACCTGAGCTCAGTTTCTAGCATCCGCTTCCAGTGCTTCACAACCACCTGTAACTCTAGCTGCAGGGGATCTGACACCCTCTTCTGGCCTCCGTAGGCTTTGGATACATGTGTACAAACCCATTCTCACACATTTACAAGTCATAATTTAAAATAAAGATCTTTTAAAAATTATTCAAGTTTCATTACAGGAAAAAAATGAGAAAAGGTAGAAGAAAAAATCAATAAGAGGGAGAAAAATCCCTGTTTGTTGAAAACCACATTAGCCAGCTTTTCTGGGCACACTGTCCATAGCCGTGCCTGTGTGGTACAGGCTTGGGCACATGTGGTCTTTTGTAACAGACTGTGCTCATCTCAAATGGCAAGAGCCCTTACCCACCTATGGGAAGAGAGTTCTGTGTCAAGGTCCTGGGGCTGCTAAACAAAACATCACAAACTGGGTGGCTTAAACAGCAGCAACTTACCTGCCTCCGAGAAGTCAAAGGTCAAGGTGTTGGCAGGGTGCAGCACTCTGCATAGGGAGGAGCCTCTGGCCTCTTCCAGCATCTGCTGGCTCCTGTGTCCTAGGCCTGTATCCACCTCCCTGCAGCCTCTGCCCTGTGTCTTCCTTGCCTTGGTGTCTGTGTCTTTGTGACTCTGCTGAGAGCTTACTGCTTTAGATTCTCAAAGGTCTTTACACACCCAGAATCACATTGAGCAGATCCTCACATCTACCTTCTCCAAGGGTCATTTGTACCCAGCCTTCCGGTCAAGTACCACAGCCAGGGGCAGTAGGCCAGGTCGGGGATGAGCTTCCCAGACCCTCAGACTAGCAGAAATGACACAACCAAGATAACAAAACTGGGGTGAGAAGTACCGGTCCTCACTGCCCAGAGCCTGGACCCTGGCAAGCCTCGGTTCTTCAGTGATAGATTTGGTGTTTAGAATGTATCCGGAGTCGCCAGAGACCACAGCAGCTGCATGAAGAAATGCTGAAGGGGAGGCTTGGAATAGGGAGGGTGGGGCTGGCGAGGCTGGTCCCAA
This sequence comes from Eospalax fontanierii, assembly GCA_035773235.1. NCBI lineage: Eukaryota > Metazoa > Chordata > Mammalia > Rodentia > Spalacidae > Eospalax > Eospalax fontanierii. The sequence continues at coordinate 73,837,034 of CM069536.1, forward strand.
ACCTAAGAACCCAGGGATGTGCCTGAGCCCCAGCATCTCTGCCACAGAGAGAACCTCGGGAAAAGCCTCACAGTCTTGTTCCAAAAACCAGATACTCATTCTACTTTTCACATGACTTAAAAATGAGTGGGAGCAGTTTCAGGGGACACTCGCATTTTCACCCCATTTCTTCTTGCTCTTCAGTAGTGGTTTATCCATGCAGAATCTGATCAGAAATCTGAGTGACGCTACATGTCCAACCTGTGGGCCACATGCAGGCTGGGGTAGATCTGAATTAGTTTTAAAACATTATGAAATTCATGTATATCATCGCTTTTGGTGACTTGATCACACAGTTCTTGAGTGTGAACTTTGTACGTATGCAGTGTCACATCACAGTATCAAAAGGCTGGACACACCTACCAGCTCGGATGAAGCCACTTGGTCTAATCTATAACATTTATGAACGGGAGAAATATGAAACAAAACTAAGGTGAGGGTGGGGCTACAGAGAGGGCGCAGTGTCCGGGAGCACTGGCTGCTCTTGCAGAGGGACTGGGTTTGGTTCCCTGCACCCACCTGGCAACTCACATCCACCTGCAACTTCAGTTCCAGGGAACCCAACACCCTCTTCTGGCCTTCGCAGATACCTGCACACATGTGATACACGTAAACTCAAGAAGGTGCACACACACACAAACACATACAGAAAAATAAACCTTTTTTAAAAACAGCAAAAAGAGCAGAGATGACATAATCTCAGAATATTGGACAGCCTTCTGCTTTATGAAAAACTGTCTTCGCTCTCCTCCCTGGCTGTAGGGGAGTCAGGTCTACCACCGTGCAGGGGAAAGTGGGGGAGCTGGTGCTGGAGGAGGACTCTGCCCATCCGCAGCCACCCTCTGGAGAGCCACCGGGTTCGAGGAGTAAAGCTGTGACTTTACCCAGGGGCCGCACGATCGCTGTGGGAAGCGCCTCAGCGGCCCAGCTCTAAGCCGCGTGTTCATTCCTGCCTCACCGCCTTCCAGTCAGAACCAGTGTGTTCTCCATCTGACCCTCCAGAGCCCCAGCAAAGCGCTGAGCTTGAGACACACAGGACACCACTGAAGCCAGGGGGATTTCTCACCAGTGCAGGAACCCACAGAGTGCTACGGAGCCACGGTGGAACCCTGTGGGGACCATCTGGGGCTAAGTGGGTGGCCAGACCGCCGTGAAGGCTCCCACAGAACCCTTAGAGAAGCTGGTCACAGAACACGCTTTCTTGAATCAAAATGGAGTCCAAATATGTCCAAGTAATGTTTTGGGGTGTGTGTGTATGTGTGTGTGTGGGGGGGCGCACACACATACGTGGAGTCCAAAACTCAATTTCGGCGTTATTCCTCAGGAACTATCCACCTTAGTTTTTAAATATTTTATTTATTTATTTTTATTTTACACACATGAGTGCATGTGTGAGAGTGCACCCATGTCATACAGTGCTGGTGGAGATCAAAAGAAGGAGTTGAATCCCCTGGAACTGGAGTTACGGACAGTTGTTAGCCACCATGTGGGTGCTGGGAATCGAATCTGGGTCCTCGGAAAGAGCAGCACTTAGTGCTCTTAACCACTGAGTCACCTCTCCAGCCCCCACCTTATTGTTTTTCATAGAGTCTCTCTTGGCCTGGAACTTACCGAATTGGACATTCTGAGTGTCCCTGCCTCCCCGTCGCTGAGGTTACATTTGCACACTACTACTCCAGCCTTTTTTATGTGATGTCTGGGGCTTGAACTCAGGTCCTTGTCCTAGCTCAGCAAGCACTTCACCAACTGAGTTACACTCCCAGCCCTGGTTGTTTGTTTGTTTGTTTTAAGACAGAGTCTCTCCTGCTTGATGATGGACTTGAACCCGGATCCTGATCCTCTGCCTCAGCCTCCCTGAGTGCTGGATCACAGGTATGTGCCACCTCACTCCATCTCTGTGGGACTGGGGCTGGAAGCCAGGGCTTCATACAAGAGCTTCAGGCAAGCATTAGACCCACTGAACTACATCCTCAACACTAATGTTCAAAAGGACCACATCTTCAGGGGCGGACTCTCAGAATACCGGAGTATGCCTCATTTTAAAAACTGGGTCTTCCCTTTGAACCAGCAAATCTATAGCTAGGAAATTGTGTTAAGGTCACAATCAGAAAAAATATTCAAAGACAAATATGCCAAGGATGCTTCTACAGTCCTGCTTACCCTGAATAGCTACCTGTGGAAGAGACCATGGCCCTCCAAAGGTCTGCTTGCTGAGGGAGTGGACTGGATGCTCAGGTGTTTCAATGAAAGAGGACCCAGTGGTGGGACCCAAGCCTGCACACACTGTACCCCAAGTCTCTGACATGAGCAGCTATCTCTGGCTTTCTCTGGCTTAGAGATGAGAGATAGAGCCTCCCAGGAGTCTGGGAGGCCAGCCACACCCTGCAGGACCTCAGGGACCCTGGACTCTGGCTAGGAGAAGGGGAATGAAGCAAGAATTCATGTCTAACTCCAGCTTTAAGTTCTGAGTAGCAGAAGCTGGAACAGGGCTCATGGATGGGGATGGGTGAGCACCAGTGAGGGGTTGCCTCCTGCCCTGTCCGAGGTGAGCCCCACACTTGGATAGGGGTACAGACTGCAGGTCATTTATGCTCCCCTGGTATTTAGCAGAGGAGAAGTAATTGTCCCACAGTGTCCTGGCTGGGTTCCAATTTGGGTGATTATATTCTGCCTGCTTAAAATTCCCCTCTCTTGTATTCAGGGCAGAAGCAATTCTTCAGACCCTCTCCTGTTGGGGGTTGGAGGGGGGAATGAACACTTAGGAATCAGCCCAGCCTCCTCCAGCACTCCAAGCAGGATTTTTCTGTGCACCCCAGAAGCGCATATATTCCTTAAAGATGGGGAGTGGAAGATCCCCACTGGAATAAACCTGTCAAACATATCGGAATTTTCCAGAAAGATTCCCTTTAAGGAGGTGATGTAGTGGAGAGTGGGAAGTTCATGTTTGTAACAAGGCCTGCTCTGGGTGGTGCCTGGCAGGCTTGGGGTTCAGGCCTCAGTCCCATCCCCCTCCCCACTGTCTGTCACTCTGAGTATTCTAGAACATGAAATGTTTCCTTTCATTGGGATGCTGTATAGATAACAGC